>CM049308.1:47735956-49085123 GCA_026874595.1 Sipunculus nudus
GAATAGATAAATCAGCAAGGGTACTCAGTATAGGATTAGAGAAATCAACAAGGGTACTCAGTACGGGAGTAGAGATATCAACAAGGGTACTCAGTACAGGAGTAGAGAAATCAACAAGGGTACTCAGTCATGAGTGGAGAAATCAACAAGGGTACTCAGTATAGGAGTAGAGAAATCAACAAGGGTACTCAGTCATGAGTGGAGAAATCAACAAGGGTACTCAGTATAGGATTAGAGAAATCAACAAGGGTACTCTGTATAGGAGTAGAGAAATCAACAAGGGTACTCTGTATAGGAGTAGAGAAATCAACAAGGGTACTCAGTATAGGAGTAGAGAAATCAACAAGGGTACTCAGTACAGGAGTTGAGAAATCAACAAAGGTACTCAGTATAGGAGTAGAGAAATCAACAAGGGTACCCAGTATAGGAGTAAAGAAACCAACAAGGGTACTCAGTACAGGAGTAGAGATATCACCAAGGGTACTCAATGTAGGAGTAGAGAAATCAACAAGGGTACTCTGTATAGGAGTAAAGAAACCAACAAGGGTACTCAGTATAGGAGTTGAGAGATTAACAAGGGTACTCAGTATAGGAGTGGAGAAATCAACAAGGGTACTCAGTACAGGAGTGGAGAAATCAACAAGGGTACTCAGTACAGGAGTTGAGAAATCAACAAAGGTACTCAGTATAGGAGTAGAGAAATCAACAAGGGTACCCAGTATAGGAGTAAAGAAACCAACAAGGGTACTCAGTACAGGAGTAGAGATATCACCAAGGGTACTCAATGTAGGAGTAGAGAAATCAACAAGGGTACTCTGTATAGGAGTAAAGAAACCAACAAGGGTACTCAGTATAGGAGTTGAGAGATTAACAAGGGTACTCAGTATAGGAGTGGAGAAATCAACAAGGGTACTCAGTACAGGAGTTGAGAAATCAACAAAGGTACTCAGTATAGGAGTAGAGAAATCAACAAGGGTACCCAGTATAGGAGTAAAGAAACCAACAAGGGTACTCAGTACAGGAGTAGAGATATCACCAAGGGTACTCAATGTAGGAGTAGAGAAATCAACAAGGGTACTCTGTATAGGAGTAAAGAAACCAACAAGGGTACTCAGTATAGGAGTTGAGAGATTAACAAGGGTACTCAGTATAGGAGTGGAGAAATCAACAAGGGTACTCAGTACAGGAGTTGAGAAATCAACAAAGGTACTCAGTATAGGGTAGAGAAATCAACAAGGGTACCCAGTATAGGAGTAAAGAAACCAACAAGGGTACTCAGTACAGGAGTAGAGAAATCACCAAGGGTACTCAATGTAGGAGTAGAGAAATCAACAAGGGTACTCAGTATAGGAGTAGAGAAATCAACAAGGGACTCAGTATAGGAGTAGAGAAATCAACAAGGGTACTCAGTATAGGAGTTGAGAAATCAACAAAGGTACTCAGTATAGGAGTAGAGAAATCAACAAGGGTACCCAGTATAGGAGTAAAGAAACCAACAAGGGTACTCAGTACAGGAGTAGAGATATCACCAAGGGTACTCAATGTAGGAGTAGAGAAATCAACAAGGGTACTCTGTATAGGAGTAAAGAAACCAACAAGGGTACTCAGTATAGGAGTTGAGAGATTAACAAGGGTACTCAGTATAGGAGTGGAGAAATCAACAAGGGTACTCAGTACAGGAGTTGAGAAATCAACAAAGGTACTCAGTATAGGAGTAGAGAAATCAACAATGGTACTCAGTACAGGAGTAGAGATATCACCAAGGGTACTCAATGTAGGAGTAAAGAAATCAACAAGGGTACTCAGTATAGGAGTAGAGAAATCAACAAGGGTACCCAGTATAGGAGTAAAGAAACCAACAATGGTACTCAGTATAGGAGTTGAGAGATTAACAAGGGTACTCAGTATAGGAGTGGAGAAATCAACAAGGGTACTCAGTACAGGAGTTGAGAAATCAACAAAGGTACTCAGTATAGGAGTAGAGAAATCAACAAGGGTACCCAGTATAGGAGTAAAGAAACCAACAAGGATACTCAGTACAGGAGTAGAGATATCACCAAGGGTACTCAATGTAGAAGTAGAGAAATCAACAAGGGTACTCAGTATAGGAGTAGAGAAATCAACAAGGGTACTCAGTATAGGAGTAGAGAAATCAACAAGGGTACTCAGTATAGGAGTTGAGAAATCAACAAAGGTACTCAGTATAGGAGTAGAGAAATCAACAGGGTACCCAGTATAGGAGTAAAGAAACCAACAAGGGTACTCAGTATAGGAGTTGAGAGATTAACAAGGGTACTCAGTACAGGAGTAGAAAAATCAACAAGGGTACTCAGTATAGGAGTAGAGAAATCAACAAGGGTACTCAGTATAGGAGTAGAGAAATCAACAAGGGTACCCAGTATAGGAGTAAAGAAACCAACAAGGGTACTCAGTACAGGAGTAGAGATATCACCAAGGGTACTCAATGTAGGAGTAGAGAAATCAACAAGGGTACTCAGTATAGGAGTAATAAATCAACAAGGGTACCCAGTATAGGAGTAAAGAAACCAACAAGGGTACTCAGTACAGGAGTAGAGATATCACCAAGGGTACTCAGTGTAGGAGTAGAGAAATCAACAAGGGTACTCAGGGTAGGAGTAGAGAAATCAACAAGGGTACTTAGTATAGGACTAGAGAAATTAACGAGCTTACTCAGTATAGGACTAGAGAGATCAACAAGGGTACTCAGTATAGCAGTAGAAAATCAACAAGGGTATTCAGTATGGTAGTAGAGAAATCAACAGGGGTACTCAGTATAGGAGTAGAGAAATCAATGGGGGTACTCAGTACAGGAGTAGAGAAATCAACAAGGGTACTCAGTATAGGAGCAGAGAAATCAACAAGGGTATTCAGTATAGGAGTAGAAAATCAATAAGGGTATTCAGTATAGGAGTAAAGAAATCAACAAGGGTACTCAGTATAGGAGTAGAGAAATCAACAAGGGTACCCAGTATAGGAGTAAAGAAACCAACAATGGTACTCAGTACAGGAGTAGAGATATCACCAAGGGTACTCAATGTAGGAGTAGAGAAATCAACAAGGGTACTCAGTATAGGAGTAGAGAAATCAACAAGGGTACCCAGTATAGGAGTAAAGAAACCAACAAGGGTACTCAGTACAGGAGTAGAGATATCACCAAGGGTACTCAGTGTAGGAGTAGAGAAATCAACAAGGGTACTCAGGGTAGGAGTAGAGAAATCAACAAGGGTACTTAGTATAGGACTAGAGAAATCAACGAGCTTACTCAGTATAGGACTAGAGAGATCAACAAGGGTACTCAGTATAGCAGTAGAAAATCAACAAGGGTATTCAGTATGGTAGTAGAGAAATCAACAGGGGTACTCAGTATAGGAGTAGAGAAATCAATGGGGGTACTCAGTACAGGAGTAGAGAAATCAACAAGGGTACTCAGTATAGGAGCAGAGAAATCAACAAGGGTATTCAGTATAGGAGTAGAAAATCAATAAGGGTATTCAGTATAGGAGTAAAGAAATCAACAAGGGTACTGATACTGAGTACTGGAGTAGAGAATTGATAAGCACTCACGCTGAAGACACTGGGATGAGCAGGATCACCCATTTACTGTTTTTCTTAAGAACTTGTTACATTGTCACAAGCAGCAGATTAATCATTTGTGTACAGGTACTTGCGTTTGGTAGAGAAGCAGTCCCCCTCCTGCTGAGAATGTCTGACTACATGAAACCAGGGACAGTGGTTATCTTCTACACGAACAAGTTAGTTCAGGAATTTTTTTAAATTTCAAAGTACCGTCTCCCCTGCATATAATTTGAATTTTGTCATCATTAAATCTAATAACTTGGTGCATTTTATACATAGAGGCTTGTTTCTGCATGCAAACCCATATCCCAACTGTATGAGCTCAACATGTATAATCACTATATAGCAATGTATGAGTTCAACATGTATAACCAGTAAAGCAGTGCATGAGTTTAACATGTATTACCAGTATAGCAGTGTTTGAGTTTAACATTTATAACCAGCATACTAGTGTAACATTTAAAACCAGTATACCAGTGTATGGGTTTAACACTTAAACCAGTATACCAGTGTGTTAGTTTATCATTTATAACCAGTATACCAGTGTATGAGTTAAACACTTAAAACCAGTATACCAGTGTATGAGTTTAACATTCTTAACCAGTATACCAGTGTATGAGTTTAACATTCTTAACCAGTATAGAGTTTAACATTGATGACCAGTATACCAGTGTACAAGTTATACACTTAAAACCAGTATACCAGTGTATGAGTTTAACATTTATAACCAGTGTATGAATTTAACATTTATGACCAGTATACCAGAGTATTAGCTTAACACTTAAAACCAGTATACCAGTGTACAAGTTTAACACCTAAAACCAGTATACCAGTGTATGAGTTTTACATTTATAACCAGTATACCAATGTATGAGTTTAACATTTAAAACCGAATTAACCAGTGTATGAGTTTAACATTTATAACCAGTATACCAGTGTATGAGTTTTACACTTTAAACCAGTATACCAGTGTATGAGTTTAACATTCATAACCAGTATATCAGTGTATGAGTTTAACATTTATAACCAGTATACCAGTGTATGAGTTTAACATTTATAACCAGTGTATGAGTTTAACATTCATAACCAGTATACCAGTATATGAGTTTATCATTTATAACCAGTATACCAGTGTTATATGAGTTTAACATTTAAAACCAGTGTACCAGTGTATGAGTTGAACATTTAAAACCAGTGTACCAGTGTATGCATTACATACTTTTCGTTTCAGTGTTTCAGATGTACAGCTTCTGGTCCAGCAGCTGAGCGAGGAAGGCGGGTCTCTTCATCCTGTCTCTTTGTTTAAGGACAAGGAAAAACAGTGGCTGATCCAGACAACCAAAACAGGTCAGTGAGAGTTGCTGACAGGCTCAGTGTAAGTAAATTTTGAAAAAGATATACTGCATTAAGTATTAGCACATATACTACTTTAGTTCATTTTGCATTTTTTTTGCCTAGCTGACTATAAAGTTATTTGAGCCATAGTGATGGGCCATCCATTTGGCCATCCGTTAACAGGGCACATTTTGAAAATGTTGGAACTACTCATCCAAAATCAAGCATACAGTTAGATTCCCCTAGTGCTCTTACCAAACCTAAAACTGGGTCACTGTAACTTCATTCCTTTGAGAAATTAAGTAAAAGCCTTGATTTTCCATTGAAATCCTATTCTTACACTTCAAGACTGCCTAATATAAAAACATCTGGCAATTTTTTGTTCATATTTGGCATAACTATTCTTCTATATGTTCCTATATACAGCCAATAAATTAGTTCTATAATGCTTAATTAGTAGAAGTTATTGGACTGAACATGATGTATGTTGTCAAAATAACAGGAAAGAAATTTACCCACTTTACATGGTAACTGTAGAGCTAGAGAGCCTTTTTCAAGCATGTAACTTTATTTAATTATTGCCAAACTTGTTTTTCCTGTATGCTCTGATCATTTAATTTTCCAGCCCCTTCCCCATCCGTCCTCCCAACCCCACTCCAAATCACAGGTTCAATAAACTAGATAAAATATATTTTCATATTTTTATATTTTGCATAACTATTCTTCCATATATTTCCTATGTACATGCCAGAAATTATGTCAGTATCACGTAATTTATAGAAGTCATGGGCATCAACATAATAAACCTTGTGAAAAAACCAGGAATGATATCACTAACTTATAATTAACATGATAACTGTTGAAGCTAGAGAACCTTTCTCAAACATAGAACTGTATTTAATTAAGATTTAATTGTATTCCAACAATTAGATCAGTATTTTGCAATTTTATTAAGTTATTAGCATGTAAATGTAAAATCATTACCTGATTTTTTTTGCCCAACTTTAGCCAGGGCACTTTTTTCATGAAAGCACTATTGATGTAATTTTCATATGATGGACAGATAAGGTTTTCAGCTTTTATAATCTGAAATGTAAATGCAGTTGATAAAAAACTGCAGCTTCTATATCAGTTTTAGAAGACCATGTCATACAGATAACTGTCACATCAGGTGAGGTTACTGACTAGGTGTTGTAGCCATACACCCTGCTGCCCCCCCCCCCCCCCCCCCCCGGGGGTTGACAGGTTCAATAAACAAGATGTATATTATGCACTTGCTTAGTGTTGTACTATTTCTGTATTCAGCAGTTTCAGGAATGAAAAATACAGAAATAGTACAACACTAAGTCAGTACATGTGGACTCTTAAGGAAAAAAACATACCCCATTTGGTCAAATGAAAATCATGGCTAAATGCAGAGCTTATTCCAACATGTCCAAAAAATGTAATTTATGCAGCACCTAGAAATACTATATTTGCTGACCTGATCTTAGTACACTAAACAATAGGAACTTGCTGACATTGTCATGCAAACATACAACTAAATACCTTTTTGTAACCATAGATAATTTTAAGCCGACAATAATAAAGTTAAATATGCAGTCTCAAGAACCCAGCCAACGTATTCAGGAACAACCATCTGTACTACTAATCAACTGATCCCCTAACTGAACCAACCGGTCTTGATTAACTTTAAGCAAACCAATAGATCCTTGAGCGCTTCATAATAGTCCTAATACAGTACAATAAGACAGTCACCCAGTAACCCCTATTAACCAGCATAATAAAAACTCTTAAATACATGCCTCACCGAACCTAGTAGCCCCAGATTAATCCTACCTATTATGACAAACTTCACCCAGATATCTGATCACTCCAGTTTGTACCTGAAGAGTGAGCCGGCTTGACTGCTGCTCTCACGAAACAGATATGTTGTACAAACAGATGAAGTCAAACTAACTGTACATTAATCAATTAATTATAAATGCTCCGATATGGTAGAGCACTATCACCACGATGTATTGAATTCATGTTATGTGAACAATACAAATTATATATATATATATATATATATATATATATATATATATATATATATAAAAGAAGAAATAAGTATATTTTGCAATTGCTAAAATTTTCCAAAATTCAGGTGAGCGATGTGACCCATGGGTCCCTTGTTCAATAAAGTTTTAAGCTCAGCTGAGCTGTGTTTAATCTTGCTTTCCTCCTTCCTTGGATGTGAGAGGGCCATTAACTAGGGCCATTTGTGAACAAGGGGCGGTTCCATGGAAGTCATCTCCCAAATAACAGTTCTGCTGGTGGAGAAATCTGTAGTACAAGCGGTGTAAATGACAGTGTTGATAATACTGTGTAGGTGTAATACAGTGATTTAAAAAAAAATTGTTTTCATGGTCTACCAGTTAGAGAACATTCTTATCTTTTAGAATATACATGAAATGAATTGTCCCATGGTGCAGATGCTTGGTGACCCATTAGTGTGTTGGCATCTTTCAAACATTGTTTAAGGCTTTAAACTCCAATAACGCCCGCCAGGGCGCGCGGTTTGTCACGGGCCTGTAGTTCAAAGGCGCCCGCCCGGGCGCGCTAGAGCCCATTTTACATACCTGTAATTGGGGCAAGTTTTGGGGGTGAAATGTCTATTGTCATCCATCATATTTGTACTTAAATGAAAGAGAAAAACGTCAAGTGTTGTTCTAACTTGTGACCAAGATCCAAACTGGCACGAACGCAGACTTGTTGGAATAATATAAAAATGATTGCCTTTCACTCACGTGGCCTTGTTACGTGGGCCCTGGTAATTTGTCGGCTACGAGAGTAAAATCAGACACCTACGCTAAATTCATGAGAAATCGGTAAATTACCAAATGTTGGCAATCAATCCTGGTGACAAAATCAAGTGCAGTGTGTTTACAGATTTAACTTCCGTTAAACATTTCCAAGATCATATATTATCCCCTTTTTTATTGGTTTAACTTGTGACCAATGATCGCCGTCCGACTGACTGGATCATAACTTATTAGAAGTTTTTGGAACATTCCAGGTGCTTCTTAAGAATTATTGAATTGTTGCTGCATATTGTTTTATAATTAACTGGAACTCTGCCTCTCCGTGAAATCACCACCTTGCAGCCTGGGGAGACCGCATGCTTTCCTGCTGAAGCTGAAGTTTTATCAGCAGTGCATGACTTCTGCATTCTGACTATATGAGGGCTTAAATGTACAAAGTTGCATACGGAGGTTACCATATTAGCTATATGATTTGAAGTTAGGTCTCGTGTATACATCTAGTTAACCAAGGAATTGTGCATCTCAAAATTATTAAATAAATTTCCTACTTTTCTTCAAGTGAAGTTGAATTGAATATATGTAATTATATATTATATTTCCATTTTATATTAATTTCATATGACGTAATTATGCTTCATTTAAATGTCACTGAAATAAAGTGCAAATTGAAGACCTGGATAAGTAAGTGCATGAAGATATGTGAGCCTGCGTGCAATTTTCCTCTATATAAGATACCAGAATGTACTCCTATGAAATCATAGTAACTAGGCATGATTTTGATAAGCATTGTTGGACTTACGTAGGCCTATATATTTGAATAACATAACATACATTAAAATGTACTGTGAAAACATGTTTCTTTGGTGTTACTTCACAGTTTAGTATCGTTTTCTCACGTTTATAAACTTTGGTATTATGTGCATTATCCCCAATAGCACATTTTAAAAACACCTTTCCAACAATAAAAAATATTAATTTTTCGTTATTTTATATTCTTGTTAATAACGATTTGTTTACATTAATGTGCATAGGCCTATTTATTATATATGTAATAAATTACTGTTCCACTAGTACTACCAGTGTTCTCATTGTTTCTGATCCCTGCGGGAAAGAATCGATTCTAATGCATACATATTGCATGACGTGAGAGGATGTTTCCAGGTAACTCTTGCATGACGTGAGAGGATGTTTCCAGGTAACTCCCCCCCCCCCCCCACCACCACCCCCACAAAAAAAAAAGAATAATCCGACCGCCAGTCGGCACAGCATCTCATGATGCTTCTTATAATAAACACGCCAGACTCAGTCACGTGAACCATGTCCATTTAAAAGACTTTACAAAATAAACACGCCAGACCCAGTCACGTGAACCTTGCTGATGTAAAAGTAGATATGATTGGGTGAGAAAAGTTTGCAGCGTCAGTGCGTCACCGCTGGCTGAGGGATGACGTGGTAAAATTGGACCGTTCAGGAAAAAAACCCGAACAGACGTGTCGTCTTGCATCTTAATTGTCCAGTAAATGTTTTATTTATTTTTATTTTTCCGTTATATTGACTAGATAGGATAATTCTGTGACTAAAGTCTGCAAAACCGCCTCGTTAATGTACCTTGTGTGCTACATATTGCTAAATTCACTCATTATCGCTCAATCACCGTCAGCCCGGAGGGGCGGGTACTTCAAAAGAAATTGCATGGATACCCTCAATTAAGAAAATAAGAGTTTTCACAAGTGTAAGACATATTTGTTTTGATTTTTTATTTCAAATTTTAGTCCATTCGCACTGTTTCGAATGGGAAAGATTTGGATATATCAACGTTTATTTAGGCTAATCGTTGATCGAACCAAGTGCACACCTGTTTACCTGACGCACCTGGATTTTTACCGGTGCAGATAAACGCGACAGACCAACTAAACAGCAATTTTATTATTGCATGAAATGTTAACAAACAGGGTAGACACATTTTTCCAGATTTTATTTTAAAATCAGTTAGCGATTTGTTTTTGCCTGCACATGTAAAAATATATTAATTTGACATAAAAAGGTATATTACAGGTAACCAGATAATTAGTGCATTTCACACCCATAAATTATATATTTTGCACATTGGACAAAAGTAAATAGTTTTTATTGCAATGTCCCTTATAACAAGTATAATATATAATTTAAATTAAAAAAAATGAGAATTTACCTTTATTTACCTGATCTTACCTGTGCAGGTGAGTAAACTTTTACAGGTAGAAATTGGCAAAATTGAAATCCACAAGTCTCGTGGCTGTGCAGTTAATTAAAAGATAGTTTCTGCATATTGTTTTAACTCCTTCAAAAATTTCCTCTCCACTTTTAAAATGAAAAGTTGTCTTTATATTCTGTACTTACAAAGGTAATTAAATCTGTTTAAGATCAAAGGTATCATTTCAGGTAACCCAATAAATAGTGCAGTTAGTACCTATAATTCATAAATTTTACACATGGCACTCAAAATTAAGTTGTATGTTTTTTTTCTCCCTTATTACATGTATTAAATATATACTTCATTAAAAAAATAATTTACCTGTATTTACCTGAACTCACCTGTACAGGTGAGTATGTTTTTATGTGTAACTGTAACCAAAATTATCAATTTATGTTTTACATGTCTGAAAAATCAAAATATAATGGTTTTACACAGTTGACACTTGTTTATCCATATTCTTCTCGGGCACTTTTCAGCATGATTTTGTCACTGCCACAGGTAATTAGATCAGTTGAAGAACAAAGGTACTATTCACATAGGTAACTTAATTACTGTATTAAAAGCACCTATTCTTATATCAAAATGAATTATACAGTCCATAAATAGAGAAGGTATTAATTTATAGTAACTATATTGATGAACAAGGTGTTAGCTAACATATTCAGAAAAAAAATAATTTACCTTTACTTACCTGTACAGGTAAACATATGTGTTATATGTTAATAATCATAGAATATGCTCTTTGGGTCAGCAAGCTTTTCAGGTGAAAAATATTTGATTTCCACAGAAAAATCCAATTTACTTGCACATTCTGGTTCGTTGGAGTTTCCCTTTCCAGTATTAAACCAAATCATTTACCTTTTTCTTACCTTTAATTAATAATTACCTTAGAGTGAAAAAAAATCCTTACATTTCCCTTTTTTTATCAAAGGGTTAATGGGTTACCTGAACAGGATGAAAGGGGTCACTTTGGTGATATACCAGTGAGTGGAAATACAGTTAGTACAGATTTACCTGTTTTTACCTGTATATACCTTAGTTACATACATATCAAACCAGGTATATAGAAAATAAATAAAATAACATGATGGACATATACCTGACAGTAAAAGCTGAAAATTTCACAAAGATACCTTTAACGGTTACTGAGTTAATGTCTCTTGTATAGATTCATGTCAAAATGTGGAAAAAATGCAAAATAAATCTGAACTGTAGGAGTGTGACAATCCACAGGCTAATCTGAACAGTAAAGGGTTAAGCCCCATCACATGAGAAGGAAACCTAACGGCGACCATGGCGACCCAGTAGATTGGCGTTGATTGCCATGAACATGGGAAAAACCGTCCATGTGTGACGGCTATGCCACTGTCAATAGGCTTGCACGAGGTGTACAATTGCAATATTGGCCGTTTTCCTACCATGTGTTATTATTTTTTTTTAGTTGTCTACATATAGTAGACATATAGTCTACATATCAGTTGCTTGACACCCAAATTCCCAATTGGCAATAAATGATATCTTATATTATCTTATCAGGGTTTTGGCATCATTCTGCTGTTGTCTTGGGACCCATCAGGAGTTTGACATCTTTCTGATGTTGTCTGGTCACTCAGCAGGAGTTTGGCATCTTTCTGATGTTGTCCTTTGACATATCAGGAATTTGGCATCTTTTTTGCTGTTGTTTAGTGACCAATCAGGATTTTGGGATCTATCTGCTGTAGTTTGGTGGCCCATCAGGATCTTGGCATCTTTCTGCTGTTGTCTGGTGGCCCATCAGTATTTTGGCATCTTTCTGCTGTTATGTGATGACCCATCAGGTTTTTGGCATCTTTCTGTTAATATCTGGTTACTCATCAGGATTTTTGCATCTTTCTGTAGTTATCTAGTGACTCATTAGATTTTGGCATCTTTCTGTTATTGTCCGGTGACTCATTGGGATTTTGGCATCTTTCTGTTATTGTCTGGTGACTCATCAGGATTTTGGCAACTTTCTGTTATTGTCTGGTGACTCATCAGGATTTTGGCATCTTTCTGTTATCTGGTGTCATAGGATTTTGGCATTTTTCTGATTTCATCTGGTCCCTTTTCATGGCTTTCTTCAGCTGTTGTTTGGTAAAGTATGTTTGTCTTTTTGCAGGATGGAATGGGACAGAAGAGTTTCTTGGATACAAACCAGTCATTTGTAGACCAAGATACCACATGAAGGCACCAGAAGGTACATGTTTTAATACATTTTCCTCTTGGCTGAAATTATATCTCTTGGGACCAGTATCATCAGGTACCACCATCAGATTATTTTAGTTATTTGTGTTTTTTCATACAGATAAAAGATGTCCAGTATCAAGAAGAAAATGATGTCCTTACTCCCTTGCTCCTGTTCACCTTCTCAACTGACTCTTGTCATAAACACAGTATCCAGTCTCTTGTGTGAACATTTGTATAATATATTCTGAAAAGGTTGGCAGTTACATAATAAATTGAAATACAATCAGAAAAGTTATCATGTACAGTTGTCTTAGGAATTTTATTAGCTTTTTCTGCTGACTGAAAGTCATCTGAGTTATAGTGATCACTCTTTGTCCGGAGGAAGTCCAGTTGCCTGTCCAGTCATCCGTTAACAGGGCACCGATTGTTACCATTAGACCTAGAAACTTCTTACTGTCCTTCAAAAGAGTTCCTTGAAAAATCTTCTTGGAAACCTGAAATTAGGTCTCTGTTACCCATATCCAAGTACCCCAAGAATAATTTAAAATATGATACAAAAGCTCCAGTGTCTGAATAACTGATGCATTGATTGCCATAATTCTTTGCATGCGTATTGATCATGGAGTGTTTTATCTGATCGTGCAGATTTATGGTGCCACCTGTATTTGTTGGATTTTTTTACGCAATATTTTTAGCGAACCTGTGAGCTTATGCCATGGTGTGGCGTTGTCCATCATGGGTCCTCAGTCATCTGTACATTTACCCATACTATCTGGTAAACAGCAGGAGCTAGCATCACCAAACTTCATGCGAAAAATCAGTCATCTAAAAACTATTGGATTTTGTTTATTTTTTGGCTATCTGCATTTACTCAGATTTTATAGGGAAAAAACTTTAAAACCTTTAAAAATCTTCATCTCTGAAACAGTCCAGCCAAATTGTCCAATATTTCACAGAAATAATCCCAGACACAATCTCTCTCAAGTGTTTTTTTTAATTCAGTGAATTTTCGGCCGAATTTGCATAGGGCCTGTAGGCCTTGTTTACTCTTACTTTTGAGACCTTTGAATAAAGCAGTCCGGCTGTTAATAGGGCACAAACTGTAACCGTTAGACCTAGAATCTAGCTTCTATCTGTACAACATTGGCAAATCTCATTGGAAACCTGATATTAGATCATAGTGACCTATATTCTGGAAGACATGTGAAGGAACATGGTTTTAGCACCCTATAGGACAGATTTGCATGATTGGTTACAGTTGGACCTAGAAACTTCTAATTTGATTGAGATCAAGGGAGGTTCTTGTACAATTTCTTGGAAACCTGAAATAGTGTCACTGTGACCTATATTCTGCAAGCTGTGTGAAAGAATATGATTTTAAAAAATTGTTAGTCAGATGAGCAAAAAGGGTAGCAGCTGGATATAGAATAACGTCACTGTAACCTGTATCAAAGGTCTATTAGCAAAATCCATTATTCTGAGCACTCTAGGAGTCATGTTACCCATTGTTCAAGGTTCCTTGAATTCAGCTGAGCATCATGGCCCATGGGCCAATTGTTCCAGTAGACGTTTACCTTCAATGTCTAATTATATCAAGTAAAATTTACAGTTTGAATGCGGTGATATGTGTGGCTGCCAGACTGTCCTCTTTTTGCAGTGATTCATGGTCATCCTGCATCTCCTTTGCTTTACCACTGCTTGTTAGCGAACCTGTGAGCTTATGCAATGGTGTGGCGGCGTCTGTCGTGCGTCGGCTGTACGTTAACCATAGTTATCTCAAAAACGGCAGGAGCTAGTATCACCATATTTTTTGCAAATAATCAGTCATCTGAAAACTCTGTCGGATTTTGTTGTTTTTTTTCTAACTGCATTTTCTTAGATTTTATAGGGAAAAAGCTAAAAAAGCTTCAAAAATGTTCTTCTCTGAAACTGTCCAGCCAAATTGTCTAATATTTCACAGAAATGATCCCTGGAACAATCTCTCTCAAGTTTATTCAAACGGTTCCAGTCCGGAGATTTTTGGCCGATTTACAGGAGGTTGAACTTTGTCATCTGTCCAAAAAAGCATACTAAAATTTTAATCTCAGAAACGGCTGGAGCTATCATCACCAAATTTTATGCCAATGTTGGTCACATGGTTCATATCTGAAATTGAGGTGTTGGTTGCGCCACCTGCATCGGCCTTTTTTGTACTGGGTCAGCAGTGCCTGTATTACACTGAGGGCTACAAAAAACTTCTTCTCGAAACCATATGGCCAAATTGTTTAATATCACATAGAAATGATTCTAGGGTAGTGCTTTCTGAAGTTTATTCAAATGGTCTCTTTTCAGTCACTTTTGGCTAAGTTATTGGAAGCTGAATTTAGTTATATGCCATAACAGCCCATTTTAGCTCAGTGGCTAAAAAGATCTTCTTCTCAAAAACCACTGGGCCAAATTATTAAATCTCACACATTAATTATCCTCAGGTGTTGATAATACAAATTTGTTCAAATGATTTTGGTTCAGTGCTATTTGGCTGAGTTACGGGAAGCTGAACTTAGCCAGTTTGCTGTATCTTCCTATATGACTTATAAACCTGTGAAACATTTTTGAGTGATACCACTGAAGCCAGTTTGTTAAATATATTACAAGAATAACCTACACTAATTCTTATAATAATTGTCATTAATGGTTCCACATGAATGATATTTGGCTGAATTATGGAGATTGAATTGAGTCATTTTACCATATATGTTAGCTGTGTGATGCTGTTACATCTAGCCTGGCACATCATGCCACTAGACATGTAGATTTCAGGTTATCTTTGCTTATTATTGACAAGAAAGTTTTTTAAAAAGTTTTAAAATTTTAAATCATTTAAAATATTCATCATACCAAGCAATGTTACAATCATGGATATTCAGCTCTCTGTGGCTATATAAAGACAACTGTACATGGATTATGAATTATTGGTATCCCTACTCAACTTAATTCAAGAATTTGCCATCAATGACATATATCTGAATTTTAATTTTGCATTCAGTATGCATCTGCAATAATTTTACATATATTCCTGATTTCTTTTTTTTTTTTTTAAATTCAGCAGAACAGCATTTTGTACTGGGAAAATTAAGTTATTTCAAGTAGGGACCATTTTTGTGTACAGATGGCAGCACTTGGTTTACCATTGGTAGATTGCCAGTGCCTTGATGTTGGCCATTTGCCAAGCTTTTTTCAGCTCTATAAAAAGTTTTGGCATATTGCCAGGATTGAAAGAAGTGCAGCCAGGTATAGGTCAAGAGTTCACTCAGTGCAGTAGCTGCATTCTATTTATAGCTTTGACAGACTGCTCACTGCATCGGATTTGGCACCAAAGTTCAGCCTTGATCTATTTATAGTTTTGGCAGACTGCCAACTGTGTAAGCTTATGCAACAGGTCAAGAGTTCATTCAATGCAGCCAGGTACAGGTCAAAAGTTCACTTAGTCTGGTCAGGTGCAGGTCAATAGTTCACTCAGTGCAGTAGCTTGAAGCAGCAATTTGTCACAGTTCACTCGGGCGCAACTGCCTTACTCACCTGAGCCTCGTCAGCCCAGTGCATCAAACTCTGGGGAAGTTTGGTGTATCGGCCTGATATTTTGGCCTGTCAGTGCGTCTTTGATGGTATTCTCATTTACAAGACAGGTGGTGCCACCTATATTGACTTTTGCAGTGTATGCGCCTGCTTATTTCTACAGAGGAATTTGATACATCAGCCTAAAATTGGGCATGTTTATACATATCGGGTAGCTTTATAGTGTACAAGACTGGTAGCGCCACCTTCAATAATTTTTGCACAGTGTATGTCCCTGCTTATTTCACAGGAGGGGTTTTACATATAAGTCTGACATTGGGCATATGTATATATCTCTTTGTTGTATACAAGACTGGTGGTGCTAGCTACTATCATTGTATTCGCCAAAAACTGAGTTTTGTGGGTTCTATGTTTTCAGTCATACACCGCCGCCACCACCGCCGCATAGGGTTCTTTATAACATACACTAATATGGTGGCACCACCTGCAACCATTTTTGCACAGCATCCATCTATTTATCTGTGTTGGAATAAAATCACTCATATCTTGGCAGTTGTTTGACTTATCCACCTGAAATTTTGCATGTGTATTCATCCTGGACAGCTTCCTTGATTTTATGACAGGTTGCACCACCTACATTCATTTTTAAGCTGCAGACATCCAAGCTCATATCTAGGGAACCTTTTGACCAGTTGGGCAAAAATTATGCCTGTGTATAGATCTCCCATAGATTTTCATCGAAAGAGAAACTGGTGGCGACACCTGCAATCAATTTTGCACAGCGTCCGGCTGTTTGTTTGCCAAGAGATAAAAACACCCATTTCTCGGCAGTGGTTTGACATGTCTGCCTAAAATTTTGCAGGTTTATACATCTTTGATAGCTTTCTGGATATTGTGGCAGGTGGTGCCACCTACATTTATGTATACACTGCAGACATTCAGGCATATATCTCTGGACTGGTTTGGCATATCCCCCTGAAATTTCGCATGTGTATAGATCTCACATAGCTTTTAATCAAACACAAAATTGGTGGCGCTACCTTCCACCATTTTTGCACAGCATCCGTCTGTTTGTCTGCCATGGGCTAAAATCACTCCTATCTCTGTAGTGGTTTGACTTATCTGCCTAATATTTTTCGTGTACAATCATCTTGGATAGCTTTCTCAATTTTTTTTGGCAGGTGGGGCCACCTACATTTATGTATACCCTGCAGACATTCAGGCTTATATATCAGGACTGGTTTGACATATCCCCCTGAAATTTTGCATGTGTATGGATCACACATAGATCTTAATCATACACAAAATTGGTGGCACCACCTGCCAGCAATTTTTGCACAGCGTATTTCTGTTTGTCTGCTGTGGGCTAAAATCACTCATATCTCAGTAGTGGTTTGACTTATTTGCCTAAAATTTGGCATGTTTATACATCTTGGACAGCTTTCTGGATTTTGTGGTAGGTGGTGCAACCTACATACACATTTCAGCAGGAGGCATCCAGGCTATTATGCAACACACCTCACTCTATTTTCCCTTGCCACTCAATCCATGCCTCACTTCACCCGTCCCACTCTGATTTTTGCGGATACACGTAGTCGCTTGTTGACTACCCGTATTCTTGTTTTTGTGTTGTGTGCACCCATGCCAGAATTTAAGCAGTGATGTTTGTTTAATTGTTTCTCTTCGAAGTGTTTAGTACTTGCATTGGTGATATACATGTTACACATGTTCTTGAAAAGTAATGGTCCAGCATTGAAGCATTATACCTGGTGTAATCTCATTGCACAGGTTGGCATTAGGCCTGTAGGCCTTGTTTTAGTATAAGTTGCCAAGAATTATAATCCAACCAATAAGAACTTAAATTTTGATACTCCCCTCTGATTGGACTGTTAATTATAATTATCCTTTTTTATTTATTTATAGGGTATTTTATTAAACTGGAAAAATGATCTGGATAAATGCAAGTGATCACAGTGAAGGGTGACACCACCATGATGCCTGGTCTGTGAAGAGGTTGACCACCCTTATGCCAGCTCTGTGGCGTGTGAGGCCACCCTGATGCCTGTTCTATAAAGAATTGGACCATCCTGATCCTTGTTCTATAAAGAGTGGGGCCATCCTGAAGCCTGCTCTGTGAAGAGTGGAACCACCCTGATGCCTGCTCTGTGAAGTGTGAGACCACCCTGATGCCTGCTCTGTGAAGAGGGGAACCACCCTGATGCCTGCTCTGTGAAGAGTAGAACCATCCTGATGCCTGCTCTGTGACGTGTGAGACCATCCTGGGCGCCTAGGGGATTAAGCAATTGGGATTTGACTTCTGTTAGGCATGTGGTCTGTCTGACAGGGCATTGTTTGTTCCGCTGTGTCACCTGGACAGATTTATAAATGTGCAAGGTGCTTGTGGATGTGTGAAGGGTACCACCATTCTGTGTCGAACGGACAGGCAAAGGTTAAAAAACACAAGGGTTAACTGTTTTTGTTTCAGACTGTTTGTAATTTTCTCGGTCGTTTTGGATTTGAATGCCAAGCAATATTATAAGAAATGTTTGTGACTTTTGTTCTATGTACAGTTTTTGTGGTCCCTGTGTAAACATGCTGTAATTTACAAGTAGTTTCTTCTGTGCGGATGACGGTCCACTCAGAATCACAATTACTGGTAAATCTCAAGGGCTTTTCCGCCTTTACCAATACATGGTCTCCTGCACTCAAATATGGCGCAGTTGGAATATTTTCAGATTCCACCCTATCATTTATCTACTCTGTTGAACCTGCTCTTTAGCCCAATCCCATGCCTCACTAAGTGCCCGTAGTCATAATGTTGTATTTGGGAAAAATTTCTGTGTATTGTGCCAGGTTTTAAAGGGGCTCTGGGGTGCCTTTCATATAATAAAAAGTACAGGCTGTAAGGAGTTGATTTACTTTGGGTGATGCGATAACTATACAAAACATCGACCAGAAAATCCTCCCAACAATAGGTATGATTTTGCACAGCCTTGGCGATCATTTAAATGTTTTTTAGCCCCTTCACATTTATCATTCTGGCCGGGTGGTAGGGGGTTGTACAGGATTGCTCTATGTAAGACACCAATCAGTAAATTCTGCACCGTTATCGTGTACTATATGCAGTGGGTCATCATGAAAGATATCCATTATGGAATGCATTCAACACACTTGTTTTGTCTGGAATCGGATATGCTTCCACATACCCAGTTAAGAGAAAAATAACCACCAGAATGTACCTGTTTTTATTGGAGGAAGGAACGAAGGTCCTACTATTAAGTCTATCCTTATGATTTTGGCAGAGCTAACGCGGATAGGCATTCCTCATGGGGCGTCTTTTGCAGGATACAAACTGGGCAGTTAAATATGAAATCCGTAACAACCCGTCACAGGGTGTTAAAGGAATAAGCTTCTTTTAACCTGAGCATTGTTTTTTTTCTACCTCAAAGTGGCCGACTTGGCTGTGTGCATTTAAGATCACCTGATGGTGGAACGTCGGGGGAAAAACTAACTGCGGTTGATAGGTTTCACATGGTCAGGTGACGTAATGTCATATAGCAAGTCATTAATAATGCCGGAGTTAGGATTAGGCTGAGCAGCAGTCTTATTGCGCTGTGTGCCTTTATAAAGTCTGTGGTCTTCTTAAACTTTTTATCTAAATTGTCATATTTATGTCAGGGGCTGTGCAACTCCGCACCATCGCTGTCCATCATGGCCAGTTCTGGTGTGTTTGGGAGGGGGACAGAATCAGGAAGGCGTGACAGCATGTCAACCTTCATATTTAACTGGCCTTTTCTTTACACAATTTTGTTAGTGCCCAACCTTGTGCGTACTGTTGTTCATATTGAGGGTATATATTGAACAGAGGGGGGAATAGTCTACATACGCTATAAGTGGGTTACCGTACAGATATGACTTTAATACTGTGAGGCAGTATAGCAGGCCTAAGCCTTCTTTTTCTATCACAGGGTACCACTTTAGGGTGTCAGATAGTTGATGGGATATATATTTTGACATTTTCGACTCAATCTTCGTGCTCTTGTACCAGGACCCCGCGTTTGGCATTTTCAGATGCGTCTGTTTATGTTAACATATATTCCAGGTCGGTCCTGGGATAGGCCATGACTTTTCCGAAACTTGGAAGTTTTTCAATTTTTCAAATGCACATTGATGAGCGTCAGTCCAGGAAAATCTTACCCTTCTCTTGGCGAGTTCGGTAAGGGGGCTGGTTACCTCGCATAATTTGGCATGAATTTCCTGTAATAGCCAGTCATGCCAATGAACGATTGGATACCTTTTACGTTGGTAGGAGGCGCCTTATTGGCTACCACAGCTGTCTTATTGGGATGGTCCAAACGATATGACCTAGCAGTTTAACTGAGGGGAGCGCAAAATAGCATTTAATGACATTAAATTGAGATTATACCTGTTGAGGCATTCGAACACATGCCTGAGAAGTGAAATTTGTTCTTCTGGTGTTTTTAAGAAGGCGACGATGGCATCTATGTACACCATGGTAAACTTCCCTAATAGAACTTCTTCTTAACAGTGTTGAATCTGTCTCTGAATTTGAGAAGGAGCGTTCGTGGCCCCGAACAGGACCCGTCAGAATTTATATTGCCCGCAAAGTGTTACAAACGTTGTCTTTGCTATTGATTCGTCGGACAGAGTCAACAGCTGGGACCTGCTTTTCAGATCTAAGGTAGTAAAAACGGTTGCTCCTCGCAAGGAATAAAAATGTCCTGGATCCGGGGGAGTGAGAACCTATCCTTTACTGTGACAGTGTTGAGGCTGTAATCAACGCAGAAACGCAGATGTGATGTACCTGGATTTGGTACTAAAGTCAGGGGGGAGGCCCAAGGGGATCTTGAGGGGCAGATTACCCTATTTTCGGCATCTTATCAACTTCCTGCTCAATGAGATGACGTTTAACTAATGGGGCTCTATAGGGGTGTTGGGCAAAAAGGGGGGGGGGGGGGGGCTTCTGATTTTATTCTCAAACAGCTCAAAGGTACAGAGGGGCATGGGGCCGTCAGGTTGGTTACAAACGTTTTAAAATTCATTAAGGAGTTTTTTTTAGGGGGGGGGGTTGTCGCTTGTTGGAATAGTATGAAAAATGCCTGTCGGTCGATCAGGAGGCTCCTGGATGAAAGGGTAAAATTTTTCAAACCAGGTGAGCCGGGAAAATTTAAAGTCAATGTGACTGTCTCCCTGGTCGAAGGCATCACTACCGATGATAATTTCATGCCGCAAGGCGTGAACAACAAAGAAGAAAAGGGGCGGAAGTTGGTTGAATCGTACAGATGTTAGACCCCGGACCCATAATTTCGTGCCTGTGACCGCCTGTAACCAATTTGGGGGAGAATTTAGAACTAACTTGGGGTTTAAATTTTGCAATTTAAAAAAAAATTGAACCGTATCTAGCTATGAGATGCCCCTGTGTCTGACAAAGCCCCAAAGGAGTGATTTTGAAAACGAAAAGAAAGATAAGGGCGCCCCCTCGGTGTTGATACGGTGCTTACACGGTTTTTGGCTCGGACATAGTAGTCTAGTGCACTTTCATGGTCTACGGGTTGGGGTAGGACCTGTTCCTTGATGGGCTCAGTACAACCATGTGCAGGTTGTGCGCATCAATGGCAACACGCTTGGTGCTCATAGACCTTTTCCTCTACGGCGTGAACCATGGGCTCTATGTGTCTATTGGACTGAGCCTAACCGAGCCAGCATTGCCGGGCGCGCGACCACGTAAGTGCTCGTAGGCAAGGGCAGCAGAGCGTTACGAGCAAGATCTTGTTTTAAGGAGAAACACTCGGATTTAACATGACCAAACTTCTTACAATAAAAACATTGTTCGTGATTCGGTGTGCATGAGTTGCTCCCGCAATAAGCTATCGGACAGCTCATGCCGCGTGAGAGGGCTTTAGATTGGGACGGCCGTATAGCATCGATCTCCATGGGGACCTAGCCGCAGTCGGGTTATTGTAACTATTTCATCTGACTTTGAAAGGGCGGCCTACCTGGCCTTGTCAGGTGAAGGTTGGGTGCACGCAGCTAAGCCAATATGGTTCTCCAAGAGATTATTACAGTAGGTTTTGACCAATTTCTTTTCATCGGTCGCCGAACGTGTGTCTATGGGGTAATCTTGGCGGGCAGCCCTACGGAAACTTCATTATTCAACTTTAAAGTGGACCGTAGGGTCTTGGGTTACATATTTAAGACTTTTTCTTTACTTCTGGAGTTAATTGTCGGGCAAGAAAGCTTTCTGTATGTGAGATATTAGGGCGTGCCAAGCTTTTTAACTTGTTTTAATGACCTACCGTCTTCATCTTGCAAGGTGCACATATCTATGTGTAGACCTGCGTAGGTCCCTATAATTTTGTCAGATTCTGATCTTGCATAAATATACCCCAAGTAAAAGCAACCCCTTTACTGTTACACTGTTTACCCTATGTCATGCCGCCCTATTGCTGCCATGGTCAGTTTCAGTAATTCACAATTATCACTACAGGTGGCGTCTATGTGCTCAGTTATAGGTTGTTGGTAAAGCTGTTTTTTTTTGTCACAGACACTTCAATCAGTTATTTTAGATAATTTATAGAAACACTAGAAGAAGCCTGTGTGCCTCAGTCTTAAATACTTAATGTTTTCAGTTAATTGAATAGTTTATCACAGAAGTAAAAGTTGATATGTTCAACCTCTGCCTAAGGTCTATTGAAAAAAAAAGAAATGTTGAAGTGATGAAACCCATTCATTTCCCAAATTTGTCATAAAAACCATTTAAATGCTATATAATGTCATATAAAGCTGCAACTTCAAGCGGCTTTTTTTCCCGTTGTATTTTTTTTTATAATAAACTGTTGTATCTCAAGAACTATATTTAAGATACTTAACTGATTTAACTGAAATTTTCAGGATTAAAAAAAATATATATATTTATCAATAACCTGTAAAATATTGTTTTTGACACATTGAAATTTTCAAAGGCATGAGAATCACCATTTGTGGATACATGTTTTGTGAAACAACAAAACTCGAAAGGGGTGTAAAAATAGATAAAACATGAAATCATTCAAATTTTGACATTTTAAGTATTCAAATGTACATAAAACAAGATCGCACATCAAATAATATGGGTAAAACAGTACAGGTAAGATATATTGGTGGTCAGTAATGTCCTAAATGAGATCTGACCTTTTAGGGTGACGCTGCACTACTACATAATTCTGGAAATCATGGTGTGCACATCTCTCTTTTGTTTAACCTGTAAATTGACCCAGATTTCATTTCTTTGTGGAAATCAAAAGAGTACCCAATGAAAACATCTGATCCTTAATGAAACAAAGTCCCATTTCATCATGCTTATTCCTTTGTAATGCAAGTGTTGTGTCAGATGAAACCGTAAATAAGGAATAGGGGATCCGGCCCATAAAACAAAGTGCTTATAACCTCTATGGGAGTGTCCTTGTCCTTTTTATGTCACATTTTTAAAAATTCATACAAAAGAATGGCCTTATTGATTGTTCTGAAAAATATTGTGGTTATAGGTCAATATTTAACTAATTGGTGTTTACGGAACATGAAAATAAGTGTTTTTTTCTGATTTTGTCAATGTAAATGTTAACAGGTTAGCACTGGGTCCTTGGGCCCTTGTATCCCTTCACAGCTCTACCCTAGATTCACTAGATTCACTGCCACTGGTTATAATGATGACTGCCCTGATAAGTGAGGAGTAAATGGAGATATAATTCCTCAATCCAGTAACATGCTGATTTTTCCCAAATGTTGTGCAAAACATCGGTCATCTAAGAAAGTGGGCCATGCTTCATGAGAAAACTTGCAAGGATGGATGAACACGCCAAATTTCAGAACAATACCTTGACCCACTCCTGAGATATAAGCAATTTTACCCAAAGCATATGTAGGGATGGACGCCACAGGAAAACGATTGCAGAGGGCGCCACTAGTCTTAAGTACAAGATGAAGGAGTCCAGGATCTCTTGATATGCACAATTTCAGGCATAAACTGCAAATCACTCCTGTGAAAGTGGCATTAATTTATTTTACATAATACGGAAAGGTGAGTGGCGTCACCTGTCTGGTTTCCCAGAACACTTTCCAAGATGGATTAACATGCCAAATTTCAGACCAATACCGTGACCCACTCCTAAGATATGAGCAATTTTCCCCAAAAGCACGTGTACGGATGGATGCGACGGGAAAATGACTGCAGATGGCGCAAGAGGGAGTAAAAGAGGGAGGAGTCTAAGCTCTATGGATATGCACATTTTCAGGCCAATACTGCGAATCACTCCTGAGAAAAGGGCATTTATTTATTTTACAAAAACAAAGGTAAGGGCACCACCTGTCTGTGGTTTACGGGAAAAATGTTCCAAGATAGATGAACATGCCACATTTCAGAAATTTCAAATTTCAAGGTCCCTACTTGAAAAAAAAAGCCAAGCTGTTATAGTAGTCAGACCGCAGCACATAGGCCTCTTCCAATCCTGGCACTGTACCAAAAGCTATTTATAGAGCTGACACCATCTTGGCTAATGGCCAACATCCAGCACTGGGAAATCTTGGCAATCTCCCAATGTTAAACCAAGTGCTGCCATCTGTAACAAAAGTGGTCCCTACTTGAAATAACTTGAAATTTTCCCAATTAAGATGCTTTTCAGTTGACTTTTTTTTTCAAAAAAGAAATCAGGAATATATGAAAAATTATTACAGATGCATACTGAATGCAAAATTATAATACTTATACATATCACTGATGGCAAATTCTTGAATAAAGTTGAGTATGGATACCAATGATTTTTAATCCATGTACAGCCGTCTTTATATAGCCACAGAGAGCTAATTATCCATGATCGTAACATTGCCTGTGACATTTCACACAACAGGCCTTTGATCCCATATGTCGGGTACAGATTGCATTATCTCCTAGCAATGGTTACTGGCCCCTACTGTTAATCTGATTAGGGTTAACACTAATGGGGTGAGCATGATGTTCGGTCAGCCGCGAACACGCACAGACAGATGATTTCACGATATAGATAATGTATAATTACACTGTATGAGGACATTGGTCTGTAACTTGTCTGGAGTATAATCAACAAGCTGCGCCTTCATTTGATTGGCCAGTATACGATGTGCAGTTCACTGTTCCCGTCTGACCAATGGGGTGACGTGATTGATTGTATTCCAATGAGCGAGCGATCAAAAGCCCAGGGTATGATTATGGGCGGACAGATTCCTTTTTGCAGCACTGCTCTATATACTTACATTTTTATATTGGGTGGTACTGAAGAATAAAAACCATTACTTAAGTTGCCAGATTCATCTATTGTGGCTGTGTGCCACAAATGCCACGAACTTGTTTGAACGAGAGTGTGAGTTGGAGAAATGCGAAGATGAGCAAAGTGCAGAAAATACAGGATTGTATATTAACCACGCTAAATGAAAATAAAGAAGCTAATCCTACCTTACCATGGGATACCATAAAAATGACTATCCGAAGAATATGTATATGTCACAGCCATAGAAAACAAAAGAAAACCAGAAAAGAATTAAGTAAGTTAGAAAAAGTTATAATGTTCTTGAAAAACAAGATATATAAAGACTCTGAGCAGTGTGATAAACAGCAGGATACGAGGTCATAACAAACAGCGCTTATCATATAGGCAATAGGCCTATAGTTAAAGCGCTGTTTAAAGAGCGTACTTCCACAACAGCTTCCCCATATCTTAGACAATATTTACAAAACATTTCACCCCATGGAATATTAGTTTACTGTGCCTTCCTTTTTCTACTTCTAAATTATGTGATGAACATCTTAGTCTTGAAAGACTTTTCCTATAGTTAACATTTTGTAGAACTCTTCAGTATTTTCAGGGTTTAATGTTAATTTAAAAGTTGAGTATGTGTTTAATCGACGATTATTAGGTACACTACTCGTCCAATCCTGCAATAAAGAATCATTTAATCTCTGTTTAAATACTGAAATAAATAATTTAACATCCCCTACATCTTGTTCAATCCAAACATAGGCAAATCCTTGCGAAAATAATATTTTCTTTATATTAGTTACCCAGTTCTGTTTTCCTGTTTCATCTAAGCGATATAATTTATTATACAATTGCTTTGGTATAAACACAGGTAATATTAGAAAAAGAACATATTTTTCCAGGAACTTTATACTTCGAATCAACAACATGATTCAAAGTAAACTTGAAAACTTTCTTGAGAAATGTAATATAAAAATGAATAAATTAAAAAAAATGTCTCCAGAAATCACAAAACATAAAATATTAAATAGTTTAAAAACATGTGCAAATGGAAAATCGCCAGGGACAGATGGTTTCACCGTTGAGCTTTACAATTTTTTTAAGGATATAAAGAGATATTTTATGGACAGCATCAGATTTTGTTTTAATACAGGGCGTCTATCGATAACTCAGAGGCAGGGTATAATTAGCCTTCTCAGTAAAAACAAAGACGAACATTATAAAAAAAACCCGTGACACCTCTAACACTCTTGAACTGCGATTATATAAGTATTTCAAAATGTCTTGCAAACAGAATAAAACAGTTTCTACCCACTTTAATTCATGGGGACCAGACGGGGTTTATGCAGGGAAGATATATAGGGGAAAATGTTGCAAAAGTTTTGACTCTGTCTGAATATTTATTACAAAATGAAGAAAAGGCTTTCATCATGGCTGTCGACTTTGAAAAAGCCTTCGACTTTTTAGGATAGGATTAGATTTATAAAATTTTAGAATTAATGAACTTTGATATGCATACTATCTCTATGATTACAACATTGAATAATAACATTTCCAGCTGTGTTATAAATAATGGATTTTTTAGTAGGTAGAGGATTCATACAAGGCTGTCCCCAACCCCCTATTTTATTATACTTGCTATTGAATCACTGGCTGAGGCTATAAGAACCCATAACAAAATAAATGGAATCTCATCAAAACATGGTGTTTTTTAAAATAATGCAGCATGCAGATGACAGCGTGGTGTTCACAAAAGATATCGCAAGCATCAGGAAACTCTAAATAAATGAGCAGGGAAACTACTGTTTTCAGACATCTTTATTCGACATCAGAAATGATGGAGATCTGAAAGACAAAATGATAGAAAAGATTTAAATAAACATAAGTTAAAAGAGAAGGAACAACAACTTCATAAGTACATAGAAGAAAAAACCAGGGGGCCGCCATCAGAAGCAAAACTAGGTGGGATGATGAGGGTGAGAAATCAAAAAAAATATTTTTTAAATATGGAGAAAAGAAATTACAACAGAAAGGTTGTCAGTAAACTTATTATAAATTGAAAAAGAATAAACACAGGTAATGAATGAATGAATGAATAGAAATTTATTCTGAAATAAAAGGCCTCAGGCCCATGGTTCCACAAAGAGCATGTGTTAAGAATTATAAAAATTCAACAATAACAAAATGTAACAGCATAACATGAACTAAAAACACATGCATTCAAACACAATATTGTATGAAAACCCATGTTTTCAGACATCTTGATTCGACATCAGAAATGATGGAGATCTGAAAGACACAACGGTAGAAAAGATTTAAATGTTAATGAACAGTGTTCGCTTATACTCAATCTAAATAACTACTTATATGTAAGGTCAGTTCTGCAGGTAATCCTCTATCCCCCCCTGAGTCATTGGTACACCCAGGATGCAATAAGGGTAAACAATGGCTGATAAAAGAATAATACGCCGATGGTATATCCATGGAGAGTAGAGACCAGGATGAACCGGACACAAGATAGGCTTTCACGGGGTAGACTGCCTCCAGCCTGGGGATTATTCTGCCCCATAGAATGAACATAATCATCAAGCCAAGGCGATGCAACCCTTTGGCGGCTGGAACGTCTAGGTGAGGTAGGTTCTTGCGAGGGGTCGGATGGGTGGTGCAACACTTCTGGAGAAGTTGACGGAGGGCCTGACGACGGCTGAAGCCTGGGTGTAACAGGTGTCGGTGGGAGAGCTACCTTTGTAGTTACCCTAGGCACAGACATAGGAGCAGGTGTGGGTGAGTGATGCACCTGCTGAGCAAGTTCATCTTGTGGAGGCTCATGCCTGATGTCAGAGGGAGCCTGACAGGCCCCTTTGTCATCATGTTGAGGCACGGTCACTGGTGGAGCAGAGGTTGACGTCAATTTTGGACCAGTGGACTGATCAAAGGCGAAGCAGGTATAGGGTTGACTGTCCTTGGAAGATGTCGTAGATCAATCGATTGTTTGGCTGCGGGTGAATTTACGGGTGTGTACTTGTGTAAGAATTTTCGATTGCGAACAGTCACCCGGCCAGATGCATCAACACACACCACATATTGGTCGAACTGGCGCACTTCAACAACACATCCGGTTTTGTCCCATTTCAATGGATGGGGACCAGTTTGGTTCTGGATTCTAACCAAGTACCCCACACGGATTGGTGGTAGGCACTTTGTGTGCTCAGCAAGCTGTTCATCAGTTTTCATGTGTCGATTCCGTAGGGCAGCTTCTCTCAACGCGAGAGTATCGGTCCATGTTTGGTGAGGCTGGTAGTGACCGGGAACAATGGATACGAAATCCCTGATGGATAGACCAAAGACACACATGGCAGGAGACAATATGGTGTCTCTGTCTGGGGTGTTCCTGTATTGTAGATGGCGCGTTGGAAGGTGTCTGTGTCAAGTTCACCTTTGGGTCCAGTGTTATTTGTAATCAATCTCTTTATTGTTTTGACACCTACCTCCTCTCTGCAATTGCTGTGCGGAAAAGCCACAGAGGAGAGTCTATGATGCACACCCAATGTTTTCAGAAAATCTCTGGTAGCTGATGACGTGAATTCAGGGCCTGAGGACAATTCATCCGAAATTCCAAAGGTAACGATTGTGCGACGTAGACTGTCAATGAGGCCTGAGGCTCCACCGGAGGCTTTCTCTACGATGGACCAGTTGGAGTATCTGTCTACTATGACCAAGTAGTGGCTGCATTTGTGATGGAAGAAATCTGCACATACGCACTGGAATGGGTAGTGTGGAGAAACCATAGAAGTAGGTGGAGGTTTGGCTGGGAAGGGGCCATTCGGTTGCAGTAGTTGCAATTGTTTCTGAGGTTTATGATATCAGTTGTGATACCTGGCCAGAAAATGGAGGACTCTGCTCTGGACATCATGGATGACGCACCCTGGTGTGCTGAATGGAGTGCGGTGAGAACATGTTGCCTGAGGGAAGGAGGGACCACTTCTCTGTCTTTGTATATAACAACACCATCAACAGTGGATAAGTAGTCACCAAACTGGTGGTACTCTCGCAAAGAGTCCTTGTGGGTGTCAGGCATGCCGGATTCAATCAGCTCTACCAACTGAAACATGTCCTCATCACCTGTCGTAGTAGTTTTAATCATGTCCCATGTAACACACGGCAGTGAACCGATGGATGACACCGCTGAGGAGTAAAGGACATATTCGGCTGTACCATCATCTGGTATATCGCACTTTTCTGGTCTTCCATCGCTAATGTGGTGTAGCATTGGGACGTCAAGAAAGTCTATGCAGTTGTCATCCAGGCAAACTGAAGCAACGTCATCTGTCAACACCATGTGTTTTGGTTCACCTGTTGGGTGACGTGACACCGTGTCAGCAGCACGATGTTTAGCTCCGGGCACATGTACCATCTGGAACCTATAGCGCAGAGTTTTTCTTTCAGGTTGCGAAGTCTAGCATTGGGGATGTTTTCAAGCGACCGGTCCCCGAATATTTTCAGTTAGGGCTTATGGTCCACCGGAATGGTCAGGTTGTCACAGCCAAGAACGAAGTGCCTTGCTTTTTCTAATGCATCGACTACTGCCAGGGCTTCCCCCTCTCCTGGCGCATAGCGAGATTCTGTGGCACTGGTGAATCTGCTGCCAACTAATGTAGTCTTCCAACCACCATGACAACAGAAAAGTGTGGATTTGGTGCATTGACAGTGCTTCCGGAATAGCCAGAAGCCAATACCGTGTTTTGACCAGTCGGTGGCTAGGCATGTCGGTTTGCTCTTGTCAAATATGCGTACGCCCTCTTGGATCTCACTGACAAAGATCGATTTTGATTCTTGGAATAAACATTCTAAATGGTCATCCCACCTAAATGGTGTGCCAGGTTTGAGTAGACGTCGAAATGGCTGCATCCTGTCTGTCATGCTGAATGTTTAGGATACTTGGTTTACAAGGCCAAACCAAGATCGCATGTCTGTGATATTTTTGGGCGTAGAGAAGTCCAAAATGGCTTGTAAGTACCGACTGCACGGTCTAACACTGTCTTTGGTAATTTCAAAGCCGGCAAATTCAACGGTGTCCTCAGCAAATGCGAACTTATCATGGTTAAGAGTGATCCCATTTTTCCGCATGTATCAAGCCAATTGCAAGCCTTGAAAAAACTCTCTTCGAAGTCCTCGGCCCAGAGAAGGGTATCATCGACACACTTTGTCTGATTGGGTATGTCAGAGACTATTTCAGCGAATTGGCGTGTGTAGCCATCGCCGGAGGCAATGTATCCTTGGGGTGCTGTGCGATATCTATATCGACCCAAAGGCGTGATGAATGTTGTGAGATGTGTGTCTTCACGTCTGATAGGTACATTATGATAGCCATTCCAACCATCAAATACAGTCTTTTTGGTACCTTGAGGGACAGAACGTGCTTGGTGGAATGGAGACTGGGTGTGGTGAGTTTCTCTAAGTGCATGTGCGTTCAAGGCTTGAAAGTCAACAGTACGACGCCATTTTTCTTTGCACATACTACCATCCTATGGCACCATGTCACAGGCTCACCAATAGGTACAGGTTCTATCACGCCTAGTCGAACATCTTGATCTAGGCCAGCTTTCATTTCATCTAGCCAGTGCAGTGGAACTGGGACCGGTGTGTGATGGGCAACTGGCGTGGCACTGCGATCAACCATGAGCTGTATTGGCGGTCCAACCATTAGTAGGAGGGGTTGGTGCTCACATGTGTTGAATGTGCTTGACTTGTATCTTTCGAGTAAAAACTGCCTCAAAAGATCTCGGTTTTCAACAGTGGCTGGGTAGGGTAGTTTAGTAGGAATTGGGGGTGGTGGCTCACGAGGTGGACAGTGGCATTTCATGTCAGGGTGGCTGACATTATCTGGCTGTTCTGCTGCACCACAGACACGATTCTTTGAGTCCATGGTGTCGCCTATGATTTCACCAATCGTAGAGAAGTATTGTGTAATCATACCAAGGGTTGCACAAGCTCCTCTACTAAGGAACAGTTTGTCTGAGTTGTCAGTAACATATACAATTTGTCGGTTTCAAGCACATCGCCGTTAGGGCCTGTCCAAGAGAATCGAAGGATTGCGGCACCAAGGATCCGGATGCCCCTGTTGTTGGCAGCATGCATTTTCATGGTCACAGGAATCAGATTTCTTTCTGTGAGCCCAAGTCGATGGATGGCCTTGATGCCGGCTAGACTACCGTGGCAGCCAGTGTCAGCCATGGCTGGAATGGAGGCAGTCTTTGGCTTGAACTTAAACGTAGACTTGTATCCCAGGCTGTCGTAGTCGTCAATAAAAGCTTTAACTGTGATATTGATGAAAGGTTGCGGTTGAGAGGGTTGTTTGACCCAAGCATCTGATAGTTCATTGTACAGATGATGGTCAAGGTTAAACACTCTCTTGCTAAAGTTTGAATCATAACATGTGGCTACACATAGGGAGTCAAAGATGGCACCTTCATGTTTTGTCGATTGTCTATCGTCAGGTACTTTGGGATGGCCCTTCCCTCTACACACGGACGCAAAATGATCCATGCGACTACAGCGGTTGCATGTTTGACCGTACGCTGGGCAATCTTTCTTCCTGATTTGAGGTGGCGCACGTATTCCATGCCCTTTCTTGCCGCAATAGGAGCAAGATTCCTGTTTCCCGACATTTTTATCCACAAGGCGTGAGGCGTTTTTATAGCGGCGGTATGAGCTGCTGGCTGCTGCAGCTCCCTGTGTGTCAAGCAATTTTGACACCGAGCGTTTAACAGCTTCTTTGGCCTCGACGAAATGAAAGACATGTTCAATTGTCATGTCTTGGTTCTTGTCACCTAATAAGTCAAGCTGTATCTCGGGATCATTGAGTCCACGAGTGAGCACATCGCGCAAGATAGCATCAGTGTAGTTTACATCATGGTCACAGTTAGGGCACTTGATGATGAATTTACACACACCTGCTTGTCCACAAAGTCTCGCACCAAAAGAATGAACACAGTCATCGCGATCTTATGTCATATTGATAAGAGTAACACTTGTTATGGGTTCATAACTGAAATGAGATTTCGTAACTGAAATGAGATTTCAGTTATGGGGATCCTCTTATGGAAAAGCGTAGCAAGGGTATATTGGGATATTAGCAAAATAAACAGAGAAAATGGAGGCAATTAAGCAAATTGTTCTGGAGTAAAAATAAATTATGTAGAAGTGCCCTTATAAGGAAATTGTTAAGATTTCAACTCCTGTTGGTTTTTTTTGCCATGCTGTCATGTTTATCTTTTGTCACATGACCCTGTCCTTGACCTTATTGATATTAGAAAAGTTGTCCTCTGATTATTGTCCCAAATAAATTAAAGTCAATATTGTTTCCATAACTTCCATAGGCAAATTTGTTAAAACCTTAAAAGATATAGCCATAAACTTATAAAGAACTTATTGTAGCCATATATTATCATTTACTCATAAGTATTATTCATGAAATAAGATTTTTTTAATAGATTTATTAGCAATAAATTACTCTGGTACACCAGAGGTCAGGTCACAGGTCAGGTCATGGGTGACCAGAGTTCATGCCTCAGCAACATGGCTGTGTCAGTGATGGTCTTCTGCTCTTCTCTTCATGATAAAATGCTGTTATATCATATATAACATAAACACGAGACTCCACATGTATGGATACTGATATATAAAGGATATATAGGTAGAGTGAACATAGTTTAAGCTGCATCTTATTCTTAATTACTCTTTTATTCTTTCCTTCTGATAAATCAGAAGGACCGCTACGATATTTCGTAAGAACATATTCAAGGCTGAGTATGGAGCCCGGGTCACCTGGTGTGTAATTCTCAGCCTTGCACCAAGGCAAGAGTAACACGTGCAACCATTGTGTTCTCTTCTCTCACTGCAAGGGTTCTTATGGCATTTAGAACGTCTTGTTCTGATTTATCGGCAAGGGATCCACCTGCTGATCTGGTCAAATCTCTGCGCAGGGTCTCATCGCAACATTCTAAGAGTTGATGACACGTGCTTTTCCTGTGACTTTGGTTGCCCCGACATAGTCATTCCATCTAGATAGGAAGTAAGACCACTCCTCACTAGTACCAGCCGGTGAAATAGTTGGCCGTTTGACTTTTTCTACTGTTTTGTGACCGATGGCTGCATTGTGCACCAGAGCATGTGTCGTCAGTAGTGCAGCATCTCGGTCATCAGTTTCGAACTCACAGGCAAGTATAGGACATTTTACTTTAGGCATCTTGGTCTGCTGTCTCTGTAGATGATCTTGTTGAAAACTGAAGGTGTATATTTGGCTGAGGGGTAGTAATCAAATGGTCATCTCCCTCATAAATGTGCAGGGGAACTACTGTTTTCAGACATCAGTATTTGACATCAGAAATGATGGAGATCTGAAAGACGCAATGAAAGAACAGGTTGAAATTTAAATGTTAATGAACAGTGTTCGCTAATACTTAATCTAAATAACTACTTATATGTTAGGTCAGTTCTGCAGGTAATCCTCTACTAAATGTATTTTCTGAATTAAAAAAAAATAAAGGTTTAAGGATCAACGAAGACAAAACAGCTGTAATGCCCTTAACAGAAGGGAAATATGAAGAAAAAGAAATAGTTACAAATTTAGGTCTGACCTGGGCTTCAAAGTTAAATTTACTTGGAATATTATAACGACTTCCTTGAAACATGTTGTACATTTAAATTATACTTCCAAAAATACAAAAAATAAAGAGTGTGATATCTGTATCGTCTCGCAGAAAACTCACACCTCGAGGAAAAATTACTATTATAAAGAGTTTTCTTATTTCCCAGGTAATTTATTTATTATGTATATTATTGCCTGTATGTTTTTGTTCATATAAAGCTGGGTACAAAGAAATTTTTGTTTGGATACATACATAAGTTCTACGGACGGACTAACTTAATGTTGTTTACCTTTTATGTATTTTTTGTATACATTTTATGTATTGTTCTTTTGTTCAATAAATATTTTAAAAAATTTGAGCAAAGTAACATAAGTTGACAAGCTCGTTCCTTCACAGTTTCGGCCATCTTCTGGAGTAGCTGAACGTCCATCTTGATCGCAGTTGCCTGCGGTGTGTCGGAGCTGATGTCAAGGTCGCTGAATTTCAACCTCAAATCCCAATGAATGGCAGTATATCGTTCACTCTGAGACTTACGTCACATACTTTACAAATTTAAGAGATTAACTTCCATGAATATGGCCGAAATATAGGATCGAATCACTCCTCTTAAATATTTAAATTTACGAGCTGGCAAAGCGCTCGCCAGTATAGGAGTTATCCCACAGATAATAATAAACAACACAGAATTTAAGGTTTAAATACCAGAATGGGCGAATGAATTGTCCACTTAAAATTGAGGATACTGCCAGTCCTCGTGGGAGCGCGATAGGAAGGTTTTAAGGAGTCGCGGCAGGCTACTACAGGTTTCGCCTTATGTCGACATTCGTTTTGAATCCTTAAAGCGCTGAGGTCAAAGTGACCTAGGTGAATTATCTTTAGCCTCGTTTTGGGTACCCGGGCCGGGAGGTGTTCTGATTGGCTTTCACTGCAGCTTGGGTCGCCCACTTACACAGACGGGTGTTATCATCCAAATAATGAGATATCAAACGTTTTAGGCCGGTAGGGTATTATTCGCTGATCCTTTCAATTATAGCCTTAATTTCAGGCAAATCATCACCATCATAGCAACCTTCGATTATTGTGAGATTAAATATGATTAAAAGACACCTTTCCCCTCAGTATTAGTATTTACAGATATACGGATATATTTTCATAGTGTCAAATATTACACATGAAACGCAACCTACCTTTCAGTTACTATTTCGCTGATCAGCAGCGCTGATAAACGACCTTTCAATTGTATCAGTAATTTCAGGCAAATTAGCCTCCATACAGCAACCTTCGGCTAACATGTGATTTAATGTGATTTAAAGACACATGTTGCATAACTATTACGCATTTACAAACATACGAATATATTTTTAATGTGTTACTTTAATGCATGAAACCTATATATGCCATAAAAATTCTATTTCGCTGATCAGCCAAATTCGCAGCCGTTTGACTCTAATAGATTGCTCATCGGCAATGATTCATGTATTTCCCTGAGTATTATACCTGTCATAAGTGATTCTCTTTAATTATAACAAAGAGGGCTCTCAGTTGCTTTGCTTATTTCCTGTGAAAACCGAATGATTTTCGAAACAATTTACATTTCCATGCAACCGGCCACTCGGAGATATTAGCTTACGGTAGGGGGCGGTGCAATTTTTTGGTGGGTGTTCACCGGCCACGTGATAGAAATAGCTGAGGTACGTACTTACTACTGATTTTGAATGTATTTTAGTGACACTAATGTATCAACAGCAAAATATTGTCGACTGTGCAGTGGGCAGTCTGCAAAAGCTATAAATAGAATGCAGTTACTGCTCTGAGTGAACTCTTGACCTATACCTGGCTGAACTGAGTGAACTCTTGACCTGTTGCCTTATCTAATACAGTTGACTGTCTGCCTAAGCTATAAAGAGATCCAAGCCTTTGGCCTGTTGCCAGAACTAAAAAAGCTATTTATAGATACAGCCACAATCTTGGCCTGTTTGTAAATCTATTTACACATATTGAAAGACTTTGGCTAAAAGGCATTTTTTTAAGCTGATGCATTCAGAAGATTAAAAAAAAAGTTTAGAATATTAAAGGTTGAGTCCTTTCATATTTTTAAGGTCTAAAAATTGTGCCAAAAATCATTTAAGTAAACTTTAACGAAGGCCACCTAAAAATCATTTTTATGCAATGTTATATAAATTGAAACAACAGTTTTGCAGAAGGAGACTATTGCAGCCCCCAGTTTGAAATAGGCTTACCAATGCCTCAAGACCAACTTAAGCTTTTTATGACTCTACCAAAAATCAATGAACATAACCTATTCTTATACAATTAAAAAACCCTATCCTCAAACATTATTGTGAAAAATTAAACCATACAGCTTGACAGTTTCATCATAAAACATTTTTAAGGTTTCTTACCGTAAAAAACAAGTTGATGTTAATGGCGCCACAAAAACTACAATTTCAAATATGAGGCATGTGACCATAATTTGGACAAAATTTAATGATTCTAGCTCCTGTTGTTTCTGTGATGTTAGTATGCTTACTTGCCAAATGACAAATTTAAAATTCCTGTAACTCGGCCAAAATTCAACAAACCAAAACCATTTGAACAAACTTGCGAGAGCTGGTCTCTGGGATCCTTTCTTTGAAATATTGAACTATTTGGCTGGAAATTTCAGAGAAGAAGATTTTGAAAGTTTTTTTTCTAGCATTTCCCCCATAAAATGTAAGTTAATGCAGGTGGCAAGACAAAACATTCAATCCCACAACATTTGATATGTGACAGATTTTTGCAAAAAAATAGGGGATTCTTGTTCCTGCTATTCCTGAGAAATTATGGATTAATGTACAGATGACCGTTGACCCCTGTTCAGAAATGTTCGATGCAAGTGGCGCCACCAATACCTCAATTTCAAATATGACCTATGTGACCAGCATTTGCATGAAATTTGGTGATGATACCTCCGGCCATTTCTGAGATTGTAATTTTAGAACTTTTTTTTTTTACAAATGACTAAGTTCAGCTTCCTGTAACTCGGTCAAAAGTCTCCGAACTTGAACCATTCGAAAAATTAGAGAGAGACTGTTTCAGGAATCATTTCTGTGAAATATTTGACAATTTGGCTGAACAGTTTCGAAGAAGAAGATTTTTAAATTTTTTTTTAGCTTTTTTGTCTATAAAAACAAAGAAAATGCAGTTAGCCAAAAAATAAGCAAAAATCCGATAGGGTTTTTTAGATGAATAATGTTTTGCATTAAATATAGTGATGCTAGCACCTGCCGTTTTTCTAGATGGAGTGAGTTAACGTACAGATGACGGACCACAGACAACGCCACACCAAGGCATAAGCTCACAGGTTCGCAAAAATATATAACGAAGTGATCCCTATAAAAACGATAAAATTCCGAATTACAATGCCAGTTTGAAGGATTATTGTTTCAACACCGGTCATCGACATTAACCACCGTTAAAAGTGAAAAAAGTAACGGTCTTTTTATATAATGGTGTTAAAAACACAAATTATATTTATTCGAAGAAAATTAATTACTCCTTCAACCTTAGTCTAAGATAAACATTCCTAATTTTGGAGAAATAAAGATAACGGTGTTGAAAAGTAATAAATAATATACGGACATTAAACCTGCTGTTTAAAGGAGGCCTGCAAACCAACACAGGGCTTAACGTCAATCTGAGATCACCTTTTACCCAAACAGTTACAGGGCTTTAACAACATTACAATCAAAGATACTCATTTCAGTGCTTTGTGATATACATTCAACATATTTAATTTTTAATAAATTCAAATTTTATATACATTCAAAAGAAGTGTATATCAAGAACCTCAGCTTTTTCGATCACCTAACCGATGAACACCCGACCAAAAATTGCAGCCCCCCCCCCCCCCCCCCAACTGTTAGATAATATCTCCGAATGGCTGGTTGGGCACGGACATTTGTAAATTGTATATGGTAGGGGCGATGTATTGGCTATCATTCGGTTTTCACAGGAAATGAGTAAAACAACCAGAGCCCTCTGTGTTACCATTAAAGAGAATCAGTAATGGCAGGTATAAAGTCAAGAAATACATAAATCATTGCCGATGAGCAATCTATTAGCGTCAAGTGGATGTACATTTATAAGCAGCGAATTAGAAGTTGCATGGTACATATAGGTTTCAAGAATAATAAGTAACACATTAAAAATATATTCGTATGTTTGTAAATGCGTTATACCTATGGAACATGTTACTGTAAATCACGTTAAATCCCATAAACGTTGAGGGTTGTTATATGGGGGCTGAAATTAATCCTTGCATTAAAATAGTCACTCGCACATAGGTTGCGTTTCATCTAAATATTAATAGCGTAACGCGATTTGTGTGATTTTATGTATTTCCGCTGATACCACCGTATGGATTGCAGTGACTTTCAACATACGTATGCTCCGGGTTTGTCAGAAGAGATTCCACCCACTTGTATTTGCAGTATTTGTGTATTACGTGCCAGACATGGGGTAATAGTAATAAGTAATAGTAATAGTAATAGACTATTACAGCTTTTTCCATGTAATAGTAATAGTAATAGTAATAGACTAAAAAATTTGCGCTGTAATAGTAATAGTAATAGAAATGAGAGGCAAAGTAATAGAGTAATACATATTACTTTCTATTACTTCCTGTGACCCCCTTGATCATCAAGCATATCAGCAGATAATGCTGAACAGACTCAGTTCTTGTCCAGTGATTGCCCAGGATGTGCCTATTGTTGAGGTAAGCATGGGCGAGCTGCCATACAGCTGGTGACCACTGGTGCTAATTACATAAGAGTACTGGACAGAGCAGGTCTTAGCCAAAGTTACCTAGCACAATCTGACCTTTTATTACTAAACCATGGATAAAAAGAGGCATGTTTGATGTTAAGAGTCAGATATATAGTGTGTTATTATTGTGATATGTACATCTTATCTCACACCCATCAGTCCATAAGCATATTCTGAAATGTATCTGGATATGTTTTCACCAGCCTGTTTGCATTTTAATAATACAGATTGCAATAACACACATCCAAGAAAAATATAATATAGAACCAGACACAGTGCAGACCCAAAATGTTTATGATAAGCTTATGGTGTTTTCACTTCCCATAAATTATAAAAGCCTATAATGTTATGAACTCATACTACAATCACTTGGATAAATTTAACCTACAAGCACATGTATTATCTAGTTAATTTATATACTTATTCTTTTAAAACTATTCTTTTAATATTTGTCTGTTATTTTATAGTACCAGGTTTGCAGACCTTCATTCAGTATAAAAAATTGTTAATTTATATTTTTTTTTAAACAAAATGAACCTATTTTTCATGATATTAATTTATTTGATTAAATAATTTAAGAATATAAATGACTGTTAATATTTTATTATTTTATGGCTGAATTTTGATATCAAATAATTATTAGAATCCTGTTATGTACAAAATTAAAAGTTCGAAATTTTTAATACCAAATTTATTATGAAAGTGATTTGAATAATATTTTTTATTTGTTTTGTAAAATTGATGTAAGTTTTAATATCTCACCACATTCCTCAGTAAATTTTCCTATGCTGGTTTTTTTCTGAAATGAAGAAGGGCCGGCCTGAGGAATAAAGGCCACGCATGCTACCAGTATAGTAAAGTTTACCACCTCTTTGTCCACTCTCAAGATGTATTATGCAAAGGAATAAAACATGGCATCTCATCTGACTGAACATATACACTTGAGAAGATGGGGTACATTTGTCTCCATATTGGTTCTGTCCAGAATTTTTATGTAAACAGTATTTTTACTGTATATATTTATAAGGATTGGGAAACGGGGCACTTTAGCCCTACATAAATTCCTCACATACATGAAGGACTTAATTGTCAGCTTTGATATACTAAATAATAATATGCGATAATTATGAATAATTCCTGTGGTGACAATTTTAAGTTACACTGAAAGTCTTTATGTATTGGCTTCGAAAAAGAAGATAAAAAATTTAAACTAAAATATGTTAATAAATTAATTTTATGTGAAAAATATACGAAGAAAACATGTTCAAGTATACAATAATTATAAATTAATATTTTACATATGTCAGGGCCTTCGCATTGATTGGGTTGCTTTCAAGTGACATGTTTTCAAGAGTTCATACAATTATCTTATAATTTCTACTTGAAACACCCCAATAATGATAATTGAGATTTCAAAATATAAAAGAAATAAAGAAGCTGAAATGATAAAGATCTCGAGTATCATTCGGCTGTCTGTAAATGACAGACACAGTATGAGAAATTGTGTACGTAACTGGGTGATATAGGTGCTTGCAATATTATTTAAACATGTGATTGTATAGTGCTAGTTTTTAGCACGCTTGGCTGCGCAAGGTCTAGAATCCTCCAATCAGTTTAAGTAATAGTAATAGTAATAGTAATAGTAATAGATACCCCAGTAATAGTAATAGTAATAGTAATAGAAGGTAAACTGTGGTAATAGTAATAGTAAGAGTAATATTAGAAATTGAAAGTAATAGTAATAGTAATAGTAAAAGAACAACTGTAATAGACCCCATGTCCCCAATAATTAAGATATTTGCGTCCCCCCCCCCTCCACGAGCGCCCCTTTTCTTTGTGCATTCTGGCCTGGTAACACAACGGCCACAGAGTGTGCGATGCCGTGACCGAGCTTTCTTTGGGGGGGGGGGGGGGGGGGGGGGGTTCGTGCATTTTGCGGTCACTGGCCCGTAATAATCCCCATTGGTGATCCTTTCTCAAAAGGCTACCTCCGCGCAGGGATAAGGTTTATTATCCCACATGCGGCGTATTTTCCTTTGTTCTAACTGTTCGTTCAAATCTGCTTGCATCACAGGGTCATGAATTGCCTTGGTGCAAGGCTGAGAATTACACACCAGGTGACCCGGGCTCCATACTCATTTCAGTTATGAACCCATAACAAGGTCATGAAAAGTGACCACGCAAGTGAAGTTGCATGGCGACTTTCCAAATGTGGCAAAGAACTGGTGCGTAGCCAAAAAAAAAAAAAAAAAGACACGGGTGACCTTCGACCAAGGAGGCGGGGCATGTGGGACATATGAGAATATGGAAATAGAAAATGTAATTTAAATGTAATTTAATATATTTTAAAGTCAGTTCCGGTCAGTTCCTGTCAGTTCCGGTAAAAGAGGTTAGTTTCGGTAAAAAGTCGAACCGAAACGGATCGCCTACCATGTGACACAAGTCTCGCAAACCTCACGGCTTGCATTACATTACATTGGGCTATAACCAATACCTGTGCACAAGGAATCCCTTCATAGACGAGATCACGCATAAGGAGAATGCTCAAAAGGGGGATCTGAAAAAGAATCATAATTATACCCAAACGGTAGTAAATGCTGTGACTGTCTCACTGGATATTTAGAAATATATATGCAGCCATTAAATGTACCACATAATATAATGCAGTGGCGTCAATTTTTCTTCCAGGGTGGGGGGATGACTTTGTATATTTAAATACACACACACACACACATATATTCCTTTTTCAGCGTCTCTGAGTGACCTATTAAACTATGTGTATATATATATATATATATATATATATATATGATATCTGTATATGTATCTATTTATATTATATATGATTATATATATATATATATATTTAATCATATTTCAAATATTTATAATATTGTAATTAGAAAATAAGTTATTTTGTAATTCAAAGCAAGGTTTAGATATAACATTTTTTTAGTAAATGGATGAAAAGTCTTCAATTCTATTTATTAATATATTTCATTTGCAATATTATAATATTATTCTCTGAAAAGTGGGGGGGGGATGATAACATTGGCCATCCCCCCCCCTTGCCAAAAAGTGGGGGGTTATATACCCCCCATCCCCCCTATATTGACGCCCCTGATATAATGCTTTTTGCGCAGCGGAATTGCCCGACAATGTGAGTGTTCAGATTTTGTGTGTGATAACTTGAATGCGGTTGTCGAAAACACGTCTCAGCGCTTCTGTACTACCAGTACCATGCAAGATAATAGGTTCCTTTACTGGCAGGTTGGCGGGCTCGGAGGGCAACTTTTAAAAGCGATGTTGAACAAAATACATTTTCATATGAAAATGATTTCATTTATATCAACTTCTCCGAAAAATTATCCGTCAAATCTCTTGGCTTCAAAAAGATTTTTATGCATAGCACTATATACATATAATGGATCTATATATTTATAGTGTGACGCGATTTGTGTGATTTTCCGGATCTCCTCCAGAGGCGTAGAAAGCAGATCAAAATTGGGGGGCGGGGGGAATCGATATTTAGGAATTTGACAAACGATGGTGGATGCAGTGATTATAAATATATATAATTCAGCGCATTTTTCAGCACCTCCTAGACCAGTCCATTAAGGTCTTGGCTTACAGATTAGGGGTTAATATAATATGATGGGGTGATCATACTGCTGAAGGTATAATTACACATGTACTTGTAGGCCTACTACAGTAGAATGTTATTTAAGGCCTGTACATGAGAAAATACTGACTGTACACCAGAGAATACAATTACTTATTAGGGTTTTATACCCATCATTTTATTCATCTCAGCCCTAAAAAAATCATTGAGGGGGTATGGCCCCTCCCACTAGGTTATTTTTGCCGCCTACGTTATATATTCATCTTTAAGAACAGAAGTAGGGTCTTCTTGAAAAAGTGCAACACAGCCTAACCATCGCCGTGCTTGATTTCAGTTTGGAATGACAGCCTGTGTTTGGTCAAGTCAGGGTACTACCACTTGTATGAGACAGGACACGAATGATTTATGAGACATTCATTAGGTCATTGCCAGGGCATAAAATGGGACAGGCTGATGACAGACACAGAGATCAAGTCATTAGATGCGGGGGATATATACCCCAGGGGCAACGATTTATCAGTCAGTTGCCTGGAAGCTACGTTAGGCATATCATTATCCCCAGTGCTGAGTCTGGGAGCCAGCTAGAGCAGTGTAGTGGTGGCTCCATTATTAAACATTGTAATACCAGCACGGGGCGGCTGATATTAACAGGTTTTCTACACCCAAAATATTACTACACTCAAATATTACACCCAAGCATATGGCAAATAGAATTTTAGAGCATGGCGGATGACAGAAGAAAAAAAGAGATCACTGTCTCAGCTCAGTGGTGGGAATGGCGAATCATCTGTTACTGCTGGCGTCATAAACAAGAAAGAAAAGAAAATCCAAAATCAGGGACAAAGCTCTATATAACACATTTCTTCCAAAATGGACCGTATATTCAAAGGTCTAGGAGAGAGATCCATCAAAAACCCCAACAACTTAATCAAGTGAAACACTGCAGGACTCAAACTGTCAGGAAGATTTTACATCCATGTTGAAGTACAAACCTGTGAGGCTATATGCTGTGAGGGAGACGACAAACCATCTCAACCAACAGACACATGTGTATTATGCAAATCGGGAAAAAGGCGTTCTTGGCTTAATGTAATAAAGATTTTCAGTCGCTTACATTTTGTGCCCCCAAAAGTAAATTATTCTGTTTCGTCTATCGTTCTGCATGTAGAAAACAGTTAATTAACTTTAGCAAGAATGCCGTCACTTGAGCAGGGTTCAATAATTTGAAGAAAGCAACTGAACGATTCAAAGAACACGAACAGTGTAATGTGCACAAGGTGGCTGTGTTAAAGATGGATCTAAAGAAGGAAGATGTTGAGGTTCTCTTAAGCAAACATCGGTTGAGGGATCAGGCAAATCACCGAAAGGCATTCGTGACCCAATTAGAATCACTGCGGAATTTGCTGGCACAGGGACAGTGTGACGAACTGTAGTGTACATCAACGCATATATATCAGATTACTTATGCTCATGAATACACAGCGGATCACAATAAAGTAGTTCGGTCTTAGAACAATACCTGCCTTGTGTTGTATGTAAAGTTCTCAAACAAGATACACAATAACTGGCGACGAGGATCTTTCATGAGCCCGAAAACACGATAAATATAATCGGAGAAGGTGTTTAACAGACTGGCCGAACGACAATAGCAAGGTAGGAACGATAACTGTCATACGCCCGTTCTCATCCTTCTGACCTACAAAGCTACCCTGTCCGCATGCAACAATGGCTGCCCGTATAGAAAAAGTAGATCCTTTTGATGAAGCGCAGGACACCTAGCCCTCTTACCTAGAAAGACTGGATCAATTCTTCCTAGTCAACGACATCAACGATAAAAAGAAAGTACCGGCTATCCTGTCACTGATGGGTTCCATAACGTACAATTTACTTAAACGTCTAATTGCCCCTGAAAAACCAGCCGCGTGCACATACAAGCAGATCACCGATGTGCTGGGTCAGCACTATGCCCCGAGGCCAATAACGATAGCCGAGCGGTTCAGGTTTCAACGTAGCGACCAAGGACCCGGGGAAACCATTGCTGACTATGTCGGAGTGCTAAAAGGTCTTTCTGAACATTGCCGATTCGGAGACGCACTGAATGATGCACTAACTGACCGCCTTGTATGCGGACTGCGCCACGAGACAGTACAGAAACAACTCATGTACAAAAACAGGAAGGATCACTCCAATGCAGATGGTCTCTTGTGTCTTCCTTTAGCAGAACCTCCAGATAGAAAGTCTGACAGTGCCCACTTGTTCCAGCTATCACAGATTGAAAAGCTGCCAGTAACAGCAAAACAAATTCGCAGAGTGACAGCAAGAGACAAAAATCTTTCAAAGGTATTGGCACTTGTTCAAAACGTCTGGCCCGGTAACTGCCGTTCAGAGGATCTGACACCGTACATATCAAGAAAAAACGAATTCACCATCCAACAGGGATGCCTCATGTGGGGCATCCGAGTAATCGTCCCAGAGAAACTGAGACAACCAGTGCTTCAAGAACTTCACAAGGGACCGATGACGAAAAAACTTGCTTAAACTTGCATAACCGGGAAAGCTGGTTAATACGGTCCAAATGGCCGAAACCACAAGTAAAAGGGCTATGGGTCTCGAAGTAGTGTCGTTCACAAGGATCGAGTTCTGCTCTTGAATGGCATGGCTGGGTCTCCGCTGCTGGGATCGGTGGAGGGAATGTGGGTTGCTTCTGGCTTTGTGGCTGTGGATGCTGTAGCTTTCTAATGGACAACGGCTCGGGATAAAGGTGGCGCCCTCTACGGCTCCCTGCTTGGCTTGGCGTGGCACTGCGACTGTTGGGTCAGAGAACATGTCTTGACCGCAGCAGCCCGTAGCTGCTCGATGAGCATATACCTCTTTTGGTTGGTTGGTTGGGACATCTCGGAATTATTAAGATGGAAGCGCAAGCTAGGAGCCACGTTTGGTGGCCACGCCTAAATGATGAAATCACAAGCACCGAAAAAAACATGCAGCGAATGTCAGAGTGTACAACCAAAGCCGATTGCGGCACCCTTACATCCGTGGGTTTGGCCGACAAGACCATGGCAAAGGATCCACATAGACTTTGCCGGTCCATTCATCGATGAAAACTTTCTTGTTGTCGGAGATGCGCATTCAAATGCAGTCCACCTAAACCAAACAAACAATCCAAGCCCTTAGAGAAATGTTCAGTCGCACTGGACTCCCTGAGCAAATTGTTAGCGATAATAGGCCTCAATTCACATCCGAAGAGTTCGCAGACTTCATGAAAGCAAACAACATCAAACACATCAGATCAGCACCATATCACCCTTCAACAAACGGACTTGCAAAACGGTTTGAACAAACACTGAAATAGGGTCTGAAAGCAGCCAAGGCTGATCTGAAAACAAAATCCAAACTATCAAAATTTCTACTGGCGTATCGCAACACGCCACATTCTACTACGAATGAATAACCCGCCATGCTTTTCCTCGGTCGACAATTCAGGACCCGGCTTAGTGCCATCATACCAAACCTACATAGCGACATTGCACTTAAACAATCCGGTTCTATGCTGACCAGAACAGGAAGGCAGAGACACTTCGATACTAACCAGCATGTATATGCAAGAAATTACAGAGAAGGAGAGAAGTGGCTTCCAGGCGTGATCACGAGGCAGACAGGGCCCGTGTCATATGAAGTGAGGATGGAAGGCTCGCAAATTTGATGCACAATTGTTTGCCGTTATGCAAATGGGGACACCAAATGCCCCATCTCTTAAACCTCTGTATCAAACCAGATGGACAGTTAGGACTGGAACCATTGATTCAATACTTAAGACCTATGATCCTCTGCTTGAGACCCTTCAACAGGTGAGCAAAGGGTATGGCGACTACGCCAGACGTGTTAGTGGGCAAATATCGTTGATAGAGAAGTTCAGCACGTATTTCGGATTGAAACTCTCACATCTGCTCTTCAGTGCATCAGAGCAGCTGTCCAGAACAATACAAGTAAAAGATACATCAATGCAAGATGCTGTTAAAGCAGCAAATCTAATAAGTGATTTTCACCGAAGAATCCAGAAATAAAACACGGGAACTAGCATTGCCAAGGTATACAAGAGCACCAAAAAACTTGATGATGGATCAGAACCATTCCGATTTGGATCGCCAAAACAGTGCTTCAGACTCCAGTACTTTGAAGCCACTGACTTGCTTATCGGAGGATTGGACCAGCCTGCCATGAAACTCTTACAAGAAGTTGAGGAGGTACTGATTAAAGCTGCTAAGAATCAGGAAATATTCATCTCATCTTCGCTTCAAGAATTCTATGAACGTGATTTGAATTCCAGACGTCTAAATCATCAGCTGAAAATACTACCGGATGCGATAAAGCAGAATGAACAACTTAAGAAAATTTCCAGCATTTCAACCATATGTCAAATTTTGGTAGACAATTCACCAGTTAGGAACCGTCTCAGGGAGGCTAAAAAGCTCTTTAAGCTTTACCTTACAGTACCAGCAACATCAGCAACATCTAAAAGGACAAACTCTGTTCTCAAGAGAATAAAAACCTATTTGAGAAGTACCATGACCCAACAACGAATGAACAATGTGCTGATTTGTCATGCAATGAAGAAGAGAACTGACAAATTGGGCCTTAATGAGATTGCAAAGATTTTCGTCCCCGCAAATGATGAACGTCTCAAGCACTTCGGAAAATTTTAATGTGACTTACCTTATCATTCAGTTATAAATCTTCAATAAGTCAGACATGATAATAATGATTTAAATAAATATCTAGATCATTTGCTCACAATCATGTTGAGAAAGTAAGTATAATGAGCTTTGTGTGCCCCCCCCCCCGTCTCCAGCCATAAACATTTTTAGTTTACGGTGCATTATTTTCATTATGTATTTGATGTTCGAGAGCCCTGGAAATTCAGACTGTTTATTTCTTGGTTATAAAACATTGGCAAAAAAAAAAAAATAAAATAATTAAAAAAAAAGATGTTCTGTTTGTTTTAAAGTAAGATAATATACCTATCTAAGCAATTTGTGTGACAGATGCACAGAATTACCAAATGTGAAGAATGTACAAGGAGTAAAATATAAAAGGACAGTGAATGCAATTTTCCGCAATAAAAAAGTAATAACTAAATAAAGTTGAAATCTCCCAGAAACTGTTCTGCTTGGCCATCATTCAGATAATGTGAAGTTGATTTAAATATGATTTAAATAATTTAAAATGCATTTGTGCATTGGTATTCATGTTTAACAATTGTCATCAAACTGTTGTATGTGCTGTCCATTAAAAATGGAAATTGCATCAAGAATGATAATGAAGATGAAAAGAATTTTCTTTGCATTTATATTTGCTGAGATGCACTTCCAAAAAATGGTAATAACTATAGATAGTGGATTCACCCATTGAAATGATATTCATGTTTAACTAGAGAGGATGAATTTATAAAGCATTGAATTTAGTGCAGTAGTCTTAGACTGGTTATTACGTTTATTATCATATAATGATACCTATGATTCTAAGGGAACTCGACTGAATTTGTTAATGATTAAAAGAGTCATACGTCCCCCCCCCCTTCCTACGCCACTGTCCTCTGATACCACCGTTAGTCCAAGAGCCAGAACAGAGTTGACTACCAAACTGGGGGACTAAAAACCAATATGTTTATCAGCTAGTAGGATGTCTAAACAGTACAAAATCACATTATGGACTTTTTACAGCTTAACATGATTTTTTTGGTCTTTTATAAATTGTGTCATATTGTTGTGCCCGTGTCATAAAAAAAATAGAAATTCTTATGTAGTTGCGATTTTGTCAAAAATTAAAATGAACAAATGTAACGAATGTTTATTATATCTTTGTACCATTATTCAACCCATGTCCTAGTGTACATTTACGTGTTAACATAATTATATTTTAGAAAATATGAGAAAAAATAGTTTTTTTTTAATGATTTCAAAATATTCGAACATTGCTACTCTATGCATATTTGCTCCCCTTTCTGTATAGATATACTTAAAAATTGTTTCAATAAATATAGTTATTTCTGAAATATATATATTTATATCTTTTTACTCTTATTGACACAGTTACTCTTTTTATATTACCCCCGTTGGATCTCTTTGAAACGACCTCTTCTGTTGCCATAAATAGTAACTCCACCCGGAAACATGAACTTTACAATTGCGCCAGTAAGACGTCATCATGAACTGAACTGAGCGCCATAACCTGGCTTTGGAGAAACTCCAAGGGAACATCTGACCAACAAAAGTGAGTATTTGATTAATTAATTCTCGAATTAGTAAAGTATAACTGTGTGTTTGTGTGTGATGACTTATTTATTCTCCTAACTGCGACTGTGAGATATGTAAAGTCTGTGAAAAATTATTAACTTATGTACGTGTACACGAGCAAACACATTTTCTCTGGAGATATTCATAACCAAATGCTTACAGCCATATTAAATGATCTCGAAAATACAATGTGCTATATTCATCATCATGCCAAGGAAAAACAATAATTTTATTGTAAAATATCCTGGACTTGATCATAAGTAGTCCGTATTTATGTTTCTCTAAGTTCTTACCATGACAATTTCCTGCTTCAATCATTTTTCACCAGAGTATATTTTAAGGAAATTTTAGAACTGCACAGGGCAAAACCCTTGAGGATGACTATATTACAGTATATATATGTATATATATGTATATATATATATATATATATATATATATATATTAGATATCAAATATTTATGTTAGGTTAATGATAGTGGGGATTGTGTCAGGATCAGGACAATTTTTTTCTGTCGGTCATATTTTGACATGTAAACAACAGAAGTATGCATTTTGATGTAATTAATTGAAATTCAATACGATACCTTTTAAATATCAGTTAACCGTTGTTCAGAAATGATACTGCGAGAGGTACAGAGGGAAAAAATCATATAATGATTAGTCCCCCGCCGTAAGGAGGGAGGAATACTAGAATGGTCCACGTCTGAACGTCATGCTGTCAATCCGGCCGGCCGTCCCGCTCAATCACTGATGCAACACTTTCCTAGTCAGTCATATGACGGGGGACTATTTGTGCTTTTAGGCCTCTAGCCTCGAGGTAGCCTAAAATCAATCATTTATTGTTATTTAGAATGAACTTCGATTAAACAAACAATTTCCCTTCAAATTCAGTAAGGATAATTGTATCCATACACATGTTTATTTGAAAATAATCATAGCCCTCAGTATCAAATGGTGAGGCCCATACAGATATTTAGCAGAATGTTTGCAAACCCAACAGCCTTGTAATAGCCCTGATATGAGTGATTGATGAAAATCAAATATTTTTACCCATTGCATAAACGCTGGATTTTAATTTGTGATTAGAAGAAAACTTTAAATTTTAGAACTGCACAAATAGCAACTGCACATTTCTATTTAAACTGCAAAAAGGGGTCAACTGCACGTTAGAGTATACCGGGTTTACATTCCTTCAGTTATTATATTGAGAGCAGTCTGGAGACAACCATTGCAGATAAATCAAGGCTCTCTCACGTTGGCGAGTTGGGTGCCGAGTTTTGCACAAGATCTTGCTCCAAGCATAGACAACTCATGGAGGAACTCTGAATAGCTCGACATAGCTCGTATTAACTGGGACAGATTCCCAACCATTTTCGATATACTTATGACATCAATGGTAACTTGTTGCAGATTCGCAGTAAGCTCGTGTCGAGTTACGTCGAGTAAGTCCTCTTTTTGTCTGATAGGGCGGCTTAAATGTTGACTGACTGTCGGGACACAAGTCTGGCTTGGCAGCCATGTTGGCAGGATATTCTGTCATCCATGAATGTCCCGCCCTGTGTTTGTGATGAACGCGTATTTGCTCGTCAAGGAACTCGGGGTCACAGTGTGCTTGGGATTCCGGATAACTCGCCAACATGTCGGAGTCCCTAAAGTTTTTCTCTGACAGCCAGTGATTCAGAAATATTTGATGAATAAATTATATCATCCTTGCGTCAGCCCATTTATTTTGTTACAGAGACACAGAAAAAGACATCTTGTTGGCCATGTCGGAAGTAAAGCCGAGACCAAAACGTATCAAGAATGAATGTGGCCACTGTGTCATATGTGGCGATGAGGCTCCATTACATGAATTAACCCGCCCCCGAGATGATGAATCATGCAGATCACTTTGTAAGGCAGCCACATTAAGACAGTATATGCCAATTATCAAACTTTCACAAGAGAGCCAAAGCAAACCTGTTAATTTATGGTATCACAGGAAATGCAGATCAGAGTTTACACACAAAAAACACTAGCCATCGTAGACAAGCAGAGAGAATTTATTCCGACCAAGATTCCTCAGACATTAGACAGTCTTTGAGAAAATGATGTGGCGAACAGTCAAGGGTGTATGAAAAGGTAGTTATATTTTGTCAACGCCAGAACAAGTACATTAAAGGAACAAATACACGGGAAGCCTTAAAACCAGCAATAGAGCAAAGGGTGGATAAAACAGTGCGTGATATAGCAGCCCAGCGTTTGGATGGAAGAATCTTATCTCTTACCTCAAGAGATATTGTTGCGGCAGAAGCGCATTACCACAGGACATGCTATAGAGATTACACACGCATAAAACCTGATAAAGCCAAAAGTGAATGTAATAATGTTGACACTGCATATCAAACTGTAGAGAGGAGAGCTTTTAATATGCTGTGTGATTATATACGAACTGATGTCTTTTCAAGCCCCCGCATTATTCCCCTCTCTTTTAGTTTACTTCAAAACTGACATCCATTATGACTGCTGAAAACGTCAGTGTTACTGAAGCAACAAAAAAACCACTTGGCCGCAATCTCGAAAGAGAATTTGGGGATTCTTTGCATTTTTTTTAAGTGCGTCGCAGGGTTTTTGTAAGGCCGGACAATTTGGCTTTCGAGTCAATTGCAACTGACTATATATTCTTTTGAAAGAGAAATATGAAAATTGTATTAACAAACAAGATAAAATGTCAGTGATCAATCAAACCGCCCACTTCTTACGTGAGCAAATTCAATGTGATATCGAGAACAACCTTGGCCTCCTGATCCTCAAGAACTTGATGCAACCTATGTAACTTTACCTAGCTGTCTTGTGCAATTCTTGAATGTCCTGCTATGTGGTAAACATGCAGCAGGAGGTCGTATCGATAGGGTGTCATGGTCTATTGCTCAAGATATTATCAATGCTGTGTCTGTGGGCAAAGTGCTGACGCCAAAGCATGTTTTGCTTCCCTGGGCAGTAAAGACTCTGACAGGCAATGTTGAACTAATAAAAATAATTAATCGCCTTGGACACTGTTGCTCATACTCTGTCTTGGAGGAAATTGACACTGCACTATGCATTGCAAAACTGGAACAAGCTGAAAACGACAGTCTTCCTCTCCCCTTAAGCATACATCGTTCCGTCCCAGCTGTTCTTGCTTTTGACAATATTGATAGACAAGAGGAAGTTTTAAGTGGGGCAGGAACGTCACATCGTGTTAATGGTATAATTGTCCAACCTATTTCACTGTCATGCGCACCTCCAAGGCGTACAGTAAGTGTCAACAAAAGAGACAAGAACTATTCAGCCATCCGAAACCCCTCTTCCCAAAACATTACAGGAAACAGGGAGGGACCACCTCCTATCACACCAGATGATATTTCCATGGATCCTGCATTGATGCGTGCCGAGCAAAAGAACACTCTTTGGATCTTGCTACGGCAATGTGATGTAGCGGACCAAACCGTATGTTCATGGACAGGTTTTCACATACAGACGAGAAACAATTTGGTGGTGTCAGCGGATACGGTTGGTTACTTACCAAATATAAATGCACCAGCAACAGCAATGTCAACTGTACAAGAAATTTTACATCAGTCCCTCACTATTCAACAATGTCTAAATATCCAGAACATTGCAGTAGTATTAGATCAGGCTCTTTACGCCAAAGCAACAGAAATCGCAAATACAGCAGCATTGTGCTAATGATAGGCAATTTTCACATAATTTGCAATTTCTTGTCAACAATAGGCAAGATGTTTGGAGATGCAGGTCTTCGTGATTTAGCGGTTGAGTCGGGAGTCGTCGCGGAAGGGTCAGTCAACCAAGTTCTTGAAGGAAAACAGTTCAACCGAGCTGTTCGATTTCACAAGATGACATACAAGGCAATGATGAGGTTGGCCTTGGCAGGTTTTGCAGACTGGCTATAATCCAAGCAGCCCAAAGATCTTTCAAAGTTCAATGATACTACTCGTGCAGTATCTGATCTTCGCGAGAACATAAGTGCAGCATCATACTCTGATACTTTGGAAGATGAATCATGTAAAAGAATCTTCGGTTTGTTCACCGCCTACCTTAAGGCTTTAAAATGTAACAGAGGTTCGCTATCAGCCTTTTGGATGACCTATGCGGAAATGGTTGAAATCTTACTTGGTCTACTTCGTGCAGACAGAGAAGGTGATTGGCAACTTCATCTGAGCTGCATTAGGAATATGATCCCGTGGTGTATTGCCATAGACAAAGTCAATTATGCCAGATATCTTCCCGTATACTATGCCCAGATGACGCGGCTAAAGGAAACCTGTCCAGAATTAAATGCCCATTTCGAAAGAGGAGGATTTGCTGTGGACCAAGTCACAGAGGAAACAGTGAACAAGGACACCCGAACCGCTGGTTGGACATGTAGATTCAGTCTCAAGCCGGGGGCTGTATCTCGCTATTATTTAACAGCTGATTATCGAGCGACAGCATTGAGGCAGCTGCGAGATTTGGTATCTGTTAACTCACAGGGACTTAGCCGTATTAAAAGAGATGAATTGGACGTGTCCTTACTGGTTGACCTCCTTGAAAACAACTGGATTAACCCATTCTGCCAAGATCCATCTGATCTGGTTAGCATTTCGACTGGGAAAACTGCACCACCTGAAGTAGCTATTGATCTACTGAGGGCACAACAGAGGGGAGAAGAAGCTTACCAGACTTTCCAGAACACACGATTACAGAATGGTAAAGACTTTTACCAAAGCATCCCAAAGCTGCAACTGAAAACGTTCAGTATTATGAAAAAAGGTCACTGTCAAGGGAACAGGATCAGATTCCATACTGAAGGCTGACAGGAGGTTGTTCGGCAACATGCTTCGTATTGCCCAGAATAGAAAGCTGGATATGCGCGATGTACTTTGTTACCCTCTTGGTCCGTTGCCTTGGGCTTTAGCAAATACTGATGGCACGCTGAAGAAAACAAATAAATCCGTTCTTTCAAAACAACTGGAGAACAAAGTATCAACTGTTGATTATACACCACAACCAAGTGCAACGCTCATTGATGCTATGGGGCTAATCCAAAACAGTCCCAGTTAACATTCGTTTCTCGATCTGGTGATCGACAGAGCACTGATGAAGTGTGTCCCGGTATTGTACTTTGACTGGTTATGTGTGTCCCAGTCCCTTTGCTTATGTTACTGGTGATGTGTGTCCCAGTATTCCTTTCTTTATTTAATGACGGGAGGCCAAGATTCTTGTACTTGGCTATTATTGAAACTTGTAATTCATGATGATTCATACATAAATATATTATATATATATAGATATTCAACCTATTTAAATAATAATAAAAAAAGTTGAGTAGTTTTTATTTTTATTTTTTAGTTTCTCAACCAAACTTGCCAAACTAGTCATGTGTACCAAAAAAAAAAAAAAATCATTTTCCTGCTTACCGTTCTTCCGTAGTTTCATATTACAGCTGTTTCTCTTATGATTTGTACTAGTGGGTGTGTGTCCTAGCAATTAATTTTGGATATGATACACTTCAAGTCTTTAACTGCTCCATATGCTGTATATGTTGTTGCTCCGTGCTGGTGGTATATTGTTTTTCAGTTACTGCTCATTTCCAGTTTTACAACATATATGGTTAAAAAAAAAAATTTTAACCAAGCTTTGCTAATTTCCACTGCTATCACTATCTTAATGTTTGTCTGTTATGTTTTGGCAAATATGCTGCGGTTTCATTCATGTCTGTTACAGATGCCGCCCCGCAAGCGCCGTGCGCCTCAACGGCTAATTGAAGAGTCTCAGCCGCAGGTGGAGGTCAAGACCAGGGGTCTTCCCTTACGAAGGAGGACATACAAGCAATGTTGGACACAATGTCCACCCGTCTGTCCCAAGACATGGACAAGCGGATGGAGCAGTTGCTGGTAAACAAGGGTTTGGTGGCTCCTGATAACGGTGAGGGCTTGGAGCAAGTGTGCCAACCCGTTGCCAACCAGATAGCTGGTGAGTTGGTTCCATCCCCTCCAGATGATGACATTATAAGTCTCGCGGATAAGTTCGACCTGCCCTTGAAGGAATCTATATGGAAGGGGGAATTTGTGGACTTGGCCACCATGGTAACGATCATGCCTAAAGACAATATGGCTCCTGAGGGAGAAAAGAAAACGCCAAAGGGTAAGGGTTCACTCATGACGTTTCATGAGTGGACTTCATCTTTCCACTCCTATATGGCGGTGTACACTTCCAAACCGGAGTTAGCTGTTGAAGCTCCGCAGCTATGTACATACTTGGAGGCCATTCGATACCTTTTCGACAAAGGTTATCAGTGGAGACAGTACGATATCGCATTCCGTAAGCTGCGTGCGCGAACTGGTCGCCGCTGGGATAAGAGGCACACAGATCTCTGGATGGATGCAATTTCATCCAGAGATCGTCTCTTCACTAAGAGCCCTACCTCCAAGCCCTTTCGGAGCAATGCCTCCTGCTGGGCCTTCCGTCATGTATGGTTTTATTGCGGATTCAAGCATCCCGCAACAAGGTGCAGGGTCAAGTCAAATCCCACATCTCAAACAGAAAGACATTTACCCCTGCGCAAAGACTCTGCCTCAGCAAACCAGCATGTGCAGCAGCAAACCAGATCCGCAGGGCCACAGCAATCTTCCAACCCCAGTGGACGTGTCCTGCCTAAATAGTGTACTGTTGAAACATGGTTACCCCTTCCAGTTACGATCTAAATTAGTTGCAGGCTTCTCATCTGGATTCTCAATTGGCAGCTGTGTCACACCGCAGTTCAGCACTCACAAAAATCACAATTCGGCTATGTCCAATCCCAGCATTGTAGAAAAAAAATTAAAAAAGGAATTATCAGCAGGTCGTATAGCTGGCCCTTTCAGCAAAGCCCCTTTTTCCAAATTTGTCTCTTCTCCCCTTGGGGTAGTTCCAAAAAAGCAGGAAGGTCAATTTAGGCTTATTCATGACCTGTCCTTTCCTGAAGATAATTCAGTCAATGCCAGTATACCATGTGACTGTGCAGTTGTGTCGTATGCTCGGGTTGAAGATGCAATTCGGTTGATAAAACCTTTAGGTCCATCTGCATTCCTGGCTAAAACTGATGTAGAGGCTGCTTTTCGGTTTCTTCCTGTTGCTCCTTCGGATTATCACTTGCTGGGTTTCACATGGCGTGATAAATTTTACTATGATAAATGTTTGCCTATGGGGTGTGCTTCTTCCTGCCAACTTTTTGAACAATTCAGTACAGCTTTGGAGTTGCCGCTCGCAAGCTATCAAATTCATACCGCATTATTCATGTTTTGGATGATTTTTTGTTCGTAGGGCAGTCTCTTTCAGAATGTAAACATATGTTGGACTCTTTTATATCGATGTGCGCCAGCGTCAAGGTTCCGATTGCGCAAGCTAAAACAGAGGGCCCAGCCCAAGTTTTAACCTTTCTTGGCATTGAATTTGACGTGTTGGGGCAATGTACAAAACTACTCCAGGACAAATTAGCAAAAGCCAAAACTCAAATTCATTCACTGTTGGGAAGGGACAAAGTAACTTTAAAAGAACTTCAAGCAATTATTGGTTTCCTGAATTTTGCCTGCTCTTTCATTGTTCCTGGTAGGGCCTTTCTTAGGCGTCTCATTGATCGGACCTGTTGTATCACAAAACCTCATCACCGTGTCAGGCTCACTCAGGAGAATAAGTTAGATCTTGTTATGTGGCTGAAATGTTTAGAAAGTTTTAATGGTAAGCAATTTTTCTTAGAGGATGACTGGGTAACCAACATTACTGTCCCATTGTTCACTGATGCTTCAAAATCCATTGGCTATGGTGCCATCTTTAATAGCGATTGGTTCTGTGGCGCTTGGCCGGAGTCCTGGCTGCATATCAACATTGTCACTCTAGAGCTGTATCCAATAGTTATTGCATTAGAGGTGTGGGGGTCTAAATTATCTAACAAGCGCCTTCTTTTAAGATGTGACAACTTGGCCCTGGTCCACATTATTAACAAACAGTCTACATCTGACAAACCCACTATGGTGCTAATAAGGCGTCTTGTCCTGGCTGCTATTCGTTTTAATATTCACTTTAAAGCTGAACACATAGCGGGTGCTGTTAATAACATTGCTGATTGTCTCTCTCGTTTGCAGATGGCTCGATTCCGTCAGCTGGCTCCTTGGGCGCATCCGCAAGCCACTCAGATCCCAGCAGTCCCAGTCAATCTGCTCTGTTAGTAACTGGTCAGCGGCTTATATTATCCAGTGTTTCTCCACATACTAGACAAAATTACTAGTCAGTTTGGGATAAATTGCATAGTTTCTGTATCCGCCAGGGACACCCAGAGTGGGCCTCACCCCCTGCCTCTGCCAACGTTATATTCCTGTTCTTTACAGATCTATTTCTTGCAGGTATTTCAGGTAATTCCCTTGCTTCTATGGCCTCAGCAATAGCCTTTCCCCATAAGATAGCAAGCCAGCCTGATCCTACTAACACAGAGGCTATCAGACGCCTAATATTTGGCGCTAAGAAATTAACCGGCCGAACCGACCTACGTCTCCCTATATCCAAGCATATCCTCCATAGACTAGTGTGTGCTCTCAGTAGCACAGTACTATCAGCATATCAAAGATCTCTGTTTAAGGCGGTCTATCTCATTTGTTTCCATGGTTTCTTCCGAACAGGTGAATTAATCCCAAGGACCAAATTTGATAATATTAATGTGGTGCAACTTTCTGATGTTTTTGTCTCAGAGCAAAATCCAGAGTCCCTCCGAATTATCTTAAGACACTCAAAAAACAACTATTCTGGCCAAAATCAGCAAATTGTATTGCATGCTCTAAACCCACCTTTTTGCCCTGTGCGGTCCCTACGTGAATTCTTAGCTGTGCGTGGCCAGGTACCTGGACCCCTGTTCAGTGGTCCGGCAGGAATCCCCATTTCAAGGGCAGTTTTTAATAAGCAGCTTGCATGTGACCTCAGATACTGTAATTTAGATGCCAGTAAATTTAAGGGTCAAAGCTTCCGTATTGGGGCTGCAACAGACGCAGCAGCAGCGGGAAAGTCTGATGCCCGAATACGCCACTTTGGCAGATGGAATTCCAATGCATTTCACAAGTACATCAGACTCCATCTCTCCCAGTAATCTATTCTTGTTCTTTCCAATTCCTCAGGTTTTATCAATACCCCCGTGCTAGCCAAGTATTTTTGCAATATCCCAAGTGGGCATTTGCAATATCCTCACTATGCGGAAAGTTGTCTAATTGTTGGTCAAGACTCAAGTGGGCGTCTGATGCCTTGTTCCGCTTTATTTAGTACTCATGCACGTGCTAAAATATGCGTAATGTTTTTTTTATGGTTGGACAAGCCTCAGTATTTCAAGTGGTAGTCTGCTGACTTGTCCTGACTCATTGTAGGTTCATGCACTTACTATAAAATATTTATTGTTACAATTGCATGCATGTTGCACAGTATCCCAAGTGGGCATCTGTTGCTTTTGTCATATATTTTTAGATTTTGCATGTTGCACAGTATCCCAAGTGGGCATCTGATGCTTTTGCCATATATTTTTAGATTTTAGCCTACAGCTAAAGTGGAATTACCTCTTAAGTTCATTCTTGGTTTAAGAATTGTGTCTAGTCAGCCTGTCAGTTACTGCAATTTTAAAGTAATTTTAGTCTTTATGGAGATCTCAAGTGAGTAACCCAGCTTGTGTTACAGTGCATAAATTTTGCGTATCCTAGTCTTATGTATAGGATTACAGTCATTATTTGTTTACTGCAAGTTTTGTTTGTACTAAATATTATAATATTATCTATCTGAGTGGGTGATCCCAAGTGGGTAGCCTCCTTGGTGATAGTTCAACATAGTTTATTTAAATTCTGCATACTTTTAAGCAGTTATCTGCTGCTTTGAACTTTAGATTCTCTGACCACTGAATTGTTACTATGTCTTCTCTCACCAGTTGTTAACGGATTTGATTGTGTAAATCTCCAACTTTTGTAGATTACTGTTGGCACCCACAAGTCCATCACAACAATCCATGGGGGGGGGGGGGGGGGGGCTGCATGGTGGGGGGCTTCCTGCTGCACTCAGCATCCAGCCTGTGGCGTTCAGCCCCACCATGCACTCATATTTATTGTTATTTGTCTTAAATGTTTCACAGAGGGCTGTATATCATTAATTAACCCTCTGGTCATTTTAATTAATAAAAAATTTCTATTTTGGCCCAATGGGCCCTTTTCACCTATTTGGTTTTTTGTTATCATAAGTGTGTACAGGTGTGGTGTGTGAGCATAAATATCCATTTACCATCAGGGTAAAGGACTTTATGCGATCACACTATATGTTTACTAAAGTCAGCTGCTGCTATATTTTGTTGTTTAGTAATTTTACATGGCAGCTGACCAATGACAACGAAGTTTTCCCTTGACCCCGGATAGGGGCAAGGGGGTATTAAAACCCCAGTTCGTCCTGGGCCAGCCTCTTTTTCATCGGTGCCACCAGCAATCCTGTCAATTTTAACTGCTTACTTGGTATTTCTTAGGGGTGTTTAATTGTTTCCTTCATGCTGTAATTTGTTTTATATGTCAATTTAGTTTATTTTGTTGGTAAGTTTGTATCTGGTGGCGTTCAGCCCCACCATGCACTCATATTTATTGTTATTTGTCTTAAATGTTTCACAGAGGGCTGTATATCATTAATTAACCCTCTGGTCATTTTAATTAATAAAAATTTCTATTTTGGCCCAATGGGCCCTTTTCACCTGTTTGGTTTTTTGTTATCATAAGTGTGTACAGGTGTGGTGTGTGAGCATAAAATTATTTATCTCGTACGTACGACATACTATCTCGTACGTACGACATAATAAATCTTATACGGACCCGGACCTGATTTACAGACTAGACATCATACCAACAGATATATGTATAAGCAATATATTAATGTCAAATAAAGTGTGTTTTCACATTAACTTTAGACAGCATCTCCACCTCCTTGCAAACCGCTGGACCACCGTTTAAACGAACACACACACTCACATATATTTATTTATTAATAGTATATATTTGATTTTTATTCAGTATATCATTTTTTGTGTCCTGCTTTCTGAAACATTTAAAGGTAGTGAAATATTTATAATCGTTGTCTGACAGTCATATACAGAACTCTCATTTTAAGATATAGGTGATTAAATTCTGTTAGCAGTGTATGATGTTATAATAGTGAGCCTGTCATTTGTTAATAAGAAACAAACATTGCCTTTGCCAAACTGAAACTATTTTTTGGAGAAAGAAGGGTTCAGACAAGAGGTACAGCTACCAAATAGCCTGATATAATTGAAAATGGATATTTGTGGGGCAGGTTTCGAACATTCTAAACTGATCTGTCTGAGGACTAGATTTATGACATAACGCACCGTGTAGTTGATCTTGTAAACTATGAAAAGCATATACAGCCATTGATATGGTTTTCGGGTAGCTTTTCAGTAAACAACCCATTATACGAGGTACGTATAATTTTTATTTTGAACTAAATTAAAAAAATGTTAAAAACTATCACCAATGGACGTGCGATTAATCTGTGACACAAGAATCCGAAATCCTAATACAAGTCTTATCCTCATATGTCAGGCTGAAGTGGTGGTAATATCTACACCTCAGATTTGTCTCATTTGCGGATAAGTATAAGATCTTATATGTGGTACATATATGTGGTACTTATGGGATCAAGCACTCCGTTTCATAATATATATGAATCATGAACCTCTCCTCATAGGCATCTCTCTGTTACAGAACCTCTATAAGTGCCGGTTAAGTGTTTACATAAGAAGGCCGGGCGACCAAAGGGAGAGTTTTTTAGTCGCGCACATGCGACAATTATATAAAAGAGAAGAAACATGAAAGAGGAAACACCAAACAAAGCTTAGAAACCCTTGATTTGTTAAGTAATGCTGTACCACCACCAGGTGGCGTGAGCGCTGTGTTTGTGTCGTTTCTAAACGATTGGTCTCGTTTCTATTTTATTTCCATTTTAAAGAAAGCTTATAGGAATCCCCTGCAAATAATAATTTCTAATTGTGTCCCTTGCACATGTCGGAATATTTTATCTAGTCAAACAAGAACCTCTGATAGACATTACATGCATTACTTATGACAGTATATTATCCACCGGCTGAGCCATTTTAACACAGTGCTGGTAATATATCTCAAGGCTGTCAATCTTTTCACACATACACACATATTTATATATATATATATATAAACATTCCAGAAACAAATGGCCAATGACATCAAAACAATCAGACAATCTGACAATCTCCTAGTACAGGCAGATAAGACAACCAACCTGTACAGTATGCCGAAAGAACACTACAATAAACTTCTTACAGAAAACATCACTAAGACATACAAAAAAGCAGACAGAAATATCTGTAAAAATATCAATACAGAAGCCAAAGAAATAGCCGGTTCCCTTAACCTAGCAGACCGCATCGAAGTCATGGCCGAGCGCAATGCTTACATTACTTTGAAAGACCACAAGGATAATTTTGAACAAAACCCCAAGTGCAGATTGATTAATCCAGCAAAATCCGAAATAGGTATCATTAGCAAAAAGCACTTGGAAAAAATTAATAGCCAACTGAGACTGAAAACCAAACTCAACCAGTGGCAAAATACCGCACAGGTAATATCTTGGTTCAAGAAAGTGAAGCTGAAACAAAAATCTAAGTTCATAAAGTTTGATATTGTTGACTTTTACCCCTCGATCACAGAAGATCTTCTCATGAAAGCCCTCAAATTTGCCAAAACCATGGTCTCCATTCCAGAGGATGTTATCAAAACCATCCTGCACAGCAGGAAAAGCTTACTGTTTAGCAACGGTAACACCTGGGTGAAAAAAGATCACACTAGTTTTGACGTCACCATGGGCAGTTTTGATGGCGCTGAAGTATGCGAAATTGTTGGTTTATACATCCTAGATATGTTGAAAAAGGAATTTGGTGTAAATGCTCTAGGCCTGTATCGTGATGACGGTTTAGGTTGTTTCCCCAACATGTCTGGACCCAAAGCAGACAGCACCCGTAAGAAAATGATCAAACTCTTTTCCAATGTTGGACTAAAGATAACCATTGAAACTAACCTGACCTGCACAGATTTCTTAGACGTAACATTTGACCTCCAAAATGACGTCTTCTACCCTTACAGAAAACCGAACAATGACCCTCTCTATATCCACGCACAATCCAATCACCCCCCAGCTATCATTAGGCAGATACCTATGATGATCAGTAAACGTGTTTCTGACAACTCCTGCAATAAAGAGCTATTTATGAAAGCCAAACCCATGTATGATGAAGCTTTAGCGAAAAGCGGGTTCTCACAAAGCTTAAAATATGTTGAACCAACAGTGAAAAGCAAGAGAAACAGGAAAAGGAAAATAATATGGTTTAATCCACCCTACAGCCGTCATGTAAAAACCAACATTGGCAGAAAATTCATGAAACTAGTTGAAAAACACTTCCCTCAACATCACAGGTACCACAGGTTATTCAACAGGAACAATTTGAAAATTAGCTACAGCTGTCTACCCAACATGTCTAACCTGATCAGCAAACATAATATGAAGGTTCTAAATTCTGACAATGCTGTGAATGCACCCCAAAAACAATGTAACTGCCGTAAAAAAGACGAATGTCCTATGAATGGTCAATGTCAGCTGAAATGCATTGTCTATAAAGCAACAGTTAGAACAGACAATGACGTGAAACACTACATAGGGTGTACTGAAGGTGATTTCAAGACAAGATATAATAACCACAAGCAATCCTTTCGGAACAGATCCCACGCTAAAAACACTGAACTGTCTAAACACATTTGGTCACTAAAAGACAACAATATCAATTACAAGCTCTCCTGGGAAATATCTGCCAAGGCAGCACCTTACTTCTGTGGGACTAGGAAGTGTGATCTCTGCTTGTCTGAAAAGCTACTTATAGCTACGGCCCCCCCTGGATCATTGTTGAACTCAAGAGCTGAAATTCTCTCCAAGTGCCGCCATCAAAACAAATTCACCCTGAAATATTTTAAAACCTAGCATTCGTACTAATATTCAGCGTGCCCCCTTAACCCCCTCCCCCCCCCCCCCCCAACGAGGATCCGCTGGGCAGACTCATTTGTTCAGGTAGTTGTTCTCTCACTGCTGGCTCGTGGAGTCCATTGGATGACAGGAAAGTTCTACTTTATCCTGGTCTAATGGGCTTTACGACCTTCAGCTAGGAGACTTGCACCACTTGGTATGGGTATAGTATATTTGCCTTTTATATTGTATATTTGCCTTGTATATTGTGTATTTTCACAGTATATGTGTATTTTTTTCATATCATATGTATACTACTGATATGTTCACTGCTTCCAAGGCCCTATTAGAAATCATTTCAATATGCTGATTGAGCATCCTGGTTATATCTTTGTATTATATTTACTATTTACTACATTATATAACCTCTTTGCCCTGCCCTGTTATGTTCCAGTATCGCACGTGTACCCCGACCAATCCTATTGTGCACCCGAGAACAATAGGATCAGTGTCAGTCTTTCACATGCCCCCCCCCCCCCCCGACCCGAATCGCACAAAGCATAATCTCGTAATCTCAAACCACGACGTTAGCTTCACTCTAACCACATTCACCTGATGATCGGGTCGCATCCCGTGAAACAGTCTGTTGTGAATTAACAGTGTTGTTTTTCTTCAGAGTTATATATATATATATATATATATATATATATATATATATATATATATATAGAGAGAGAGAGAGAGAGAGAGAGAGAGAGAAACCGATTGTATAGTAGAGAGTTTAAATGAAAAAAGGACCTATTTACAATTCGTTGTCCCAGGTATATTGAGTATACATGAAATACAGTGTTGTCCCCCAAAACTATTACGTTATCTTTCAATATTTCGTTCTAAAACCTTTTGCTTACTCCTGTATACAAGTGGAAAAAAACTTGCCCCAGGCGCGATCAATGATGAAAATCAAACAAATCAACTTCACAAATTAAGGTTTTTCAAGCTTTTCTGGGTTTTTTATTCTTTCATGTTTCTTCTCTTTTTTATAATTGTCGCGTGTGCTAGACTAAGATCATGCCTCTGGTCACGCGGTTTTGTTATATTAAACAGACAAGGGTGCACCATGGTTACTCACACACAGAACCATATTGACCGGTAAACAGGAGATATTAAGCCCGTGTATCGGCATAGATTTGTTGAACAACTTTCGTATTCAGCCAAAATGAGTAAATAACGTGAGACAATACACATATTATTACAAAATATTATGAACCTTGTGTGTCAATATAGAGGTGTCTGTAATACAGAGGTGCCCCTAAGGAGAGGTTCCTGATTCATATATTATGAAACGAAGTATTTGTTCCCATCAGTTGAACTTTATGCCGTTTACAGTAGGGCGAATGACACTGTGCGTTATGTGAACAATCTAGTTTTATACAGATTAATTTTAGAATATAAGAAATCTACCCCATATATATCCATTCTCAATTACTTAAAATAAGGCTATATGTAGCTGTACCTCTTGTCCGAACCCTACCTTCTTCAAAAAGTAGTTTCAATTTTCTTATTAATATTATGACAGACTTACCATTACCACATCATAACCTGCTAACAGAATTTAATTACCTATTTGAAAATGAAATTTCTGTATATGACTGGCAGACACAGATTTGATAAATTTCACTTGCTTTAAATATTTCAGAAACCTAGACACAAAATAGATGTTAAATCGAATAGTATTTAAATTTATAGTATAGTATATATAAAAATATACATAAATAATATATACATATTTTCTTTTCAATGGTTTTCCGACGGTTTGAAAGGAGGTGGAGATGTTGAGTAGCTAGGGTGAGAACACGCATTATTTAATCATTTATATTGCTTATATACATATATAAGTTGGTGTGTTGTATAGTCTGTCAATCAGATCCGTAAGATTAATATGTCGCACGTACGAGTTAATATGCCGTACGTACGAGATAGTATGTCGTACGTACGAGATGATATGTCGTACGTACGAGATAGTATGTCGTACGTACGAGATAGTATGTCGTACGTACGAGATAGTATGTCGTACGTACGAGATAGCATGTCGTACGTACGAGATAGTATGTTGTACATACGAGATAAATAATTTATTTTTCTTTTACAAGGTGGCAGCAATACGCTTCCGTACAGATTTAATATTCTTCTTGAAATAATTTAGTTATATAATTATTTATTTGAAAGTTAATGAGTTCTGTTATATTGTATATTTTAAGTTTTTGTATCGTTGTTACTTTAACTAAGAATTTTTGCAACAGTAAAGTGTTGTGTGTTACGTTTGTGTTTATTTCTTTTATTATGCATGTTGGTGATCTCAATTTTATTTTGACCACTAGAATATTAGTTCCACAATAACAAAAAGTGATCTTCACATTAATTTTTCTTACCTTAACATTGAATAGATATATTTTAAGTATAAAAACAAGTAGATATATTTCGCTACCAAGACTGAAATGAGCTCCAGAATATTTTAACAGTATCACACTCAGTAAAGTATAGTGTTCTATTGTATTTATCTCTTAGCAATGGTTGCATCTTGGTGAATGAACAGTAAGCCATTAGTTTGACTTAAGATTTCAAGGAAAAATTTGTAAGAGTTTGTATCCTGGTACCTTTTACAAATTTTAAAAGTTAATGTGAAAACACATTCCCAGTCCAAATCACAATATAAACCTTTTCCAATTTGGATACTGTTGACGGGGGTTCATATTCTTGTCCTGAATTTATACAAATCTAATTTGCCCATAACAGTATCAAGCACATGTCGTTCTTTGATATCCTTTACATCTTATCACGTTTATTGTTTCATAAAAAAAATAAAAAATATACTGTTGGCTTCCTGAACTACTCATTCTGGAACATACAGTGCACTTCCTGTGTACAGTAATTGAGAAATGCCTAAACTTTTAATTATTGTTATTTTTCCTTTTAATGTCAAGTCTCTTTGACACTTAATATTTATTATATTTTGAAATTTCTTGCGAATTTTCTGGTGAGAGAATTTTATCTATCCATCTCAGCTTTGTTTGCTGAGAACCAAATCCCTTAATCTTAAATGGCCCATCCTGACAGTTAATCCCACATATACTGTTTTGGTTATTGTAATTTTCCCCTAACCGAATGATGTACGACTTGTTAAATTGATCTTTAATCCAGATGCGCCTCTTAATTTTTCTAAAACATCAAGAGTTTTATGCATTGATTCTTCATTCCTTATCAATATAGTAGTTTCATCAGCTAATTGTAAGAGATGGTATTCTGTGTCACCTATCGTAACGCCATTTATATAAGGGTCATTTTTTATTTCAATTGATAGCATTTCCGCAGCAATGATAAATACAAGTGCGGATAAGGGACACCTCTGTCTTATTCCCCTGTACAATTTGAAGAATCTTGATGAAAAACCGTTATTTATCACACAACTCTCTATATCATTATAAAAAATCTGTAAAATTTTAAAAACTGGTGCCAAAGTTAAAATATTTAAATGGCTTGTTTAAAAATTTCGAACTTAAGAAGTCGAAAGCTTTTTCCAAATCACCTATTAGCATATATCCTAATAAATTATGTTCATTACAATAACCGTTTATATCTTCAGTATAGTTCTAATATTGCAACCAACTTGTCTTCCTTTTAAGTATCCCATTTGACTACTTCTAATAATGTTTGGAAGTACCTTTTGTATTATATAAATGAATATACCTTTGTTAAAATTGTGTAGTCAGCATTTAAAAAGGGAAATTGGGCGGCAGTTCTTTAATAATCTTAAGTGCTTATCTGATTTAGGTAGAAGTGTTATGATACCCCGTCTCTGTTCAACTGAGAGTAAATAAGTTTCGAAAGAAAATAGAACGACTCCATTTCTGGTGTCTATATGTCGTTCCAAAATTTTTTTTGTAAAAATCAACAGTAAATCCATCAGTACCAGGTGTCTGCCGTTATACATTTCAATTTTATATAGCCTTTTATACCTCTGATTCAACATCTTCATGTGTTTGTTCATAATTATAAAGTTCACAATACAATTATTCTTGCCGCTTCAAAATGAGGTCGGGTTCAGTTATGAGCTTAATTTTATACAGTAATGACTGTACATTTTTAATTGATTGATTTCTCTTTTCTAGATTAAAAAAATACTTTGAATTTCGCTCTCTGTGTTCCACGTATTTCGTTTTAGATCTCAGCATAGCAACTTATGTATTAGGACTATTTATATATATTAGTTCTCTCAAAAGATTTTGGAATCTCTCATCATCTTTTCTATCATAATTATTATCGAGTTTTTCTTTCAATAAGAGTAACTCTTTATTTATAAATTCTTAAGCGGCGCCTTTCGTTAGCTTTTGTGATGGAATATTTGATGCAATATGTTCTTATTGCTCATTTAGCCTAATTAATTCTTAGACAGTATTTTTGTTTCAAGGGTTTTATATTGTTCAATACTTTTACTAATAATTTTCTTACAATTATTCGTATATATAGTTTCCACCAATAATGATGCGTTAAATTTCCAGAACCCTTTTCTTGGATTCCTACTTTGTTCTTAGTTATTTTGAGTTCTACTAAACTGTGATCAGTTTTTAGAGCGGGCTTATTTGGGAAATGTGTCACAGAATATTGAAAAATTAACTGATGAACCAATTTAATAATCAAGCCTTGATTGTATTCTTATGTTTTTTTTTAAAGAAAGTATGACCGTAAATATTTGAATTTCTAGGGCGCCATATATCCATCAATTGTATACAGTTCTTTCATCATATGAATAAGTCCCTGAGAAAATTTTGAAGGGAAAATTGAGGTTTCCGTTATTTTATCTTTTAATGGATCTAAGTGTGTATCAAAACCCCCCACCCATGCAAAATAAGACCGGTATGTCCTTCTAGCTTTTCCATGGTTTTCATTAATAAATTATAAATTGCTTTTAAAAAATTCTAACTGCATATTCTCATTGTCAGCATTTGGTGCATAAACTTTCAAAAGAAAATATTTTGTAGAGCTTACTGTCAACATAATCAGTAGATATCTACCGCTATCCTCTTTATCTAAAAGTTCATATGAATACACAGGAATGGTGGGTGTAAGAATAGCAACCCCTCTACTTAATGAAGTGCCATGTGAAAACAAAAGATCTGCTACCCATTCATTTTTCCATATTTTTTTCGTTTTCTTTTATAGAGTGAGTTTCATGTAAATAAATCATGCTTAAAATTAACCCTTTATTCTTAATGTATACATATCTCTATATTATACAGAATATTACCTTTTATAATGTGCGTTTAATATTAAAAATAGGCCTTTAAATCACTAAGATTCACATTCACCCATGAACATATAAGAACAGGACTGACTGCAGGCGAAATACTTGCCAAAAAAAAAATACAGATATCAGAGACTTAATGTTTTAGAGGTAACAATCTCGGAAGAATCATGCTATATCCTTTGTTCGTCTGAAATCAGTATTTCTACCAAAGTCTACCAAAGTCGATATTCTATCAAAGTCGATAATATTAACTTTATTAAAACTGAATAAAAAGTAAAACAAAAACAATATGCTATGAAATTATTATCTAACTTGCAAAATAACAACTGTTTAGGAATTAGAATAATAACTGAAGTGATGGTTTATATGGTCCATAGCCAATTAACTTTACATACACATTAACCTTGTATGTGTGTGGTTAATTCCCATTGATCACATTTGATCTCTTGTCTTTATTTTTTATGTAACAGTAACCTTTGGTGAGTTGGTTGTCATAGTGGGAGAGTGTTGTGAAGGCACATGAGCATACACATAGAACGGTCCCACATTCAGAATACTTTTAAGGCTCTCCATATTTGGAGAATTCTTAAAAAATGGGTCAATATTCTTTACACAACATCAGCAGTTGTGTCATGAATAAAGGTTGGGAAACTGAGTATTTCACAATTTCTTGAGGAGTAAGACAAGGTTTGCCCCGTATCTCCATATTTATTCATTTAGCATCTGAAATATTAGCATGTAATATCAGAAATAATCCAAATATTAAAGGAGTTCATATCAGAGCTAAAGAATATAAATTAATACGATAAGCAGATGATACCACTCTAATAGTGACAGGGGGTTTCCAGTCTATCAAGGAAACTATATAAAGACATTTGAACACTTTGAGAAAACATCAGGACTTAAGATAAACATAGATAAACCTGTACTGATGCCAGTACATGATATATTAAATGATGAAGAATTTTTTTAGTTAAAATTTTGTGAGAAATGATGCTAACCTTGCTTAAATGTGTTATATATTCAACAAAACTAACTGCTTAACACTAGCTCTTCTATTTAAAAGATATACTTGTAAATGTAAAGACACACTCCTACGCTTTGGCAGCTTTCAAGCTTATATTACGCAAAATGCATAATACTGAGAAAAACACAGCTAAACAAACTAATATTTAAGTTCATTATAATAAATGGAAACCATTAAGCAAGTTTTTGGATGTTTAAACATTTTTCATATAAATATATTTTTTCCAATCCGATAAACGCTCCATTGAACAGTGATTTGTATTTTATGACCCTCTATATCAACAACACATATATAAATTAAGGATTTGTACTTGTATATCTAGGTAAAGGTATGATGTCTTTATTTCTTGTTCTTCATCCTGTAAGTGTACTAGTCGTTTACATGCAGTTATCTGTTGTATATGATTGTATATGTAATATACAAGTCTTCTATCACTCCGAGAGTGGTGCAAAAAAAGGTTACAGTTTACCTCCTATGTATATGCACTATTTTGTTAATATGTTAAATAAAATGTTATTAGATTACTGCCATATGTTGGATCTAGTTGGGAACTGTTGGGAACTATTGTATAAAGAATTATGTCACTGTTGTGAAGATTTCAGCTTCATTAATTTGCAGATGCATTATATTAAGTTGCAATTTATCAAGTTATTGCTGGAAATAATTGTCATATTTTGGCGAGAATATCTTATAATATCTGTATAATAGTAACTAACGATAATTCGTTAGTGTGAATATGGTGGTTTGTACAGATTAATGTACATATTGGGTATTTAAAGTAGTTTTATGATATATATTAAATAATATTAATGATTTATAACAAATTTCATGCTTTCTTTAATGTAATGTATAAACTATAATTGAAACGTTTCATGTACTGTGATCACTGAGTATGACAACTGACTCTCTTTCAGACATTCTTAAATTCTCACCACAGGTTACTGTTACATCAAAAGTAAACTAATTAAAGGTGGCACACCCAGTGGCATAAGGCTTTCATACTAATAACAAATAATTCATGATATTTAAAAAATTGCAAATTAGCATGGATTGGCTATTAAATTGTGTATTTAATATTTGTAAGCAAAGGTTACAGTCATATAGAATAATAAACTCATTAAAGGTTACTGTTATGTGGATACTGTTAATTGTCTAAGGTATATATATACACACCATCACCCCAGTAATTACTCTACCGCACATATAATCAGATAATGGCCAGCTGGGTGATCTGTTAATCTGTTTATACTGGTGGTAAGGTGTCGCTGGCTGTGCACTGATGCATAGAGGGTGACTACGAGTATAAATGTACATCACATATAGTAGTCTAACCAGACCACACTGCCAACCAGACCAGTATTGCCAGTAGTGTTTTAGACCCTATTGAGTTATGGACCCAATGTCGAAAACACGATGAAAAACAAAAGGGGTTGTAGTAGAATCATTACTTCCATTATGTCCTTGACTATGATATTTTGATAATTTATAATATATAAGCTGCTTTTTGCAAGATTTAAATTAATTTTTACACCGTCCGCATCTATAGGGCCGCACGCGTTTTATCAAATATATAATAATTGTGAATCTGCGTGCGCGTGCACGCATGCATGCACGCGTTTTAGTAACAAACTCCGATCGAGTTGGTTTGCCGCGAGCTGGCAGTGGTGTTCCCTAAGCTAAGATTTTAGGAATATAAAGTCTCTATGACAAACATTGGCTCGAACAGTCATGGTTATGTACAGTTGGTAAATGCTGATTCTACAGGTTTGTCCATGATTTTTTATCCACTAGAAACCAAACGCCCCTGTATGTCATTTTTTTAAAAGATGTACCGTAGTGTAACCTATTATCGCCCAAGCTACCCGTTCTCCGTGGGGGTTAGCAACCAGGCTACAGGCCTGTTACAAAGCTTGGTCAGATCTGACCAAAGTGGTTCAGACCGCGATATTCGGCGTTAAGCTTGAGGACATTAAATAATCCCTATACAATATGCATAGTACATTTGTGCTGACTAAGTTGGGACATAAATTGTAACTTAATGTTAAGTATGAATGAAAATATATTGGCCTTTACTAGTACTCAAGAAAACCAGATTCTGTGGATTCAGAATTGTTTGTTGGGTTTTTAGCTCAGCTGACTGTAAGTCATCTGAGCTATAGCCATCATCCTTTGTCCATAGGGCCGTCTGGCCGTCTGTCCGTTAACAGGGCACAAATCGTAACCGCTGGACCTGGAATCTTCTTACTTGACATCAAGGGAGGTCCATGAAAATTCTCCTCGAAAACCTGGAATTAGGTCTCTGTTATCCATATTCTTCGAGCTATGGGGCTCCGAAGTACCCCCCAGAATAATGGAAATTTGATACAAAAGCTCAAGTATCTGAACAGCTAATGCATTGCTCACCATGATTCTTTGCATAGATATTGATCATGGAGTGTTTCATCAGTTTCTGCAGACTGGAGGCGCTACCTGTATTTTTTATTTTTTACGATTTTTTTTCTCTATTTTTGAGACCATCAAAGATGCAGTCATCTGTTAACAGGGCACAAATCATAACTGCTGGCCCTAGAAACTTCTAAGTGAACATCCAGGGAGGTCAATAAAAAATCTCTTTGGAAACCTGAAATTAGGTCACTGCAACCTTTATTCTCCGAACTATGGGGCTTGAAAGTACCCCCCAGAATAATAAAAAATTTGATACAAAACCTCCAATATCTTGATAATTAAATTTAATGCATGGATTGTCAGGAATCTTGCCTTGAATATTGACCATCACTAGTTTTGTCAGTTCCCAAAAAGTGGTGGGGCCACCTGTATTTTTTGATAATTTAACAGATATTTTTCTGGGTTTTTTTTTTACTATAAAATGACAACAATCATGACAGTTTCTCAGCTGTGATTACATCTAGTGTCCCAAAACTTGGTGTGTTTACTGATCACAAGTGGATGCCCTATAGTAATCACCCTTAGTCTGTCTGTCTGTCTATCCTGTTCCATCCATCCACACAAATTTGTTTCAAGATGATAACTCGAGGTTGGATTGACATATAGATTTCAAACTTGACTTACATATGGCCTACCACTAAAGCAAGATCATGTATGATTTTTGGGTCACAAGGTCAAGGTCACAGGACTCACTTATTTAAAAAAGATTATGGCTGTATTTTAAGCCAAGCTTTTCATCTTAAACATTAAATCTTGGGCATTTAGCTGACTTGCCAGTATGGAGAGAGCATAAATGATTTGGGGTCACAAGGTCAAATGTCAAGGTCACAGGGGCCATCTGTTTACGAGTTAGTTTTCAGATGATAACTCCAGCTTAGTTTGACATTTTGGTTTCAAACTTAACTTATATATGGCTCTCCACTAAAGTAAGTACCGTGTTGATTTTGGAGTCCAGTGGTCATAGGTCAAAGTCACAGTACCCATTTCTTTTAAAAGAATGCATTTGAAGCCAAACTTTTCATCACAAACCTTCCGTCTTCAAGATATTGCTTACCTGCAAATTAATAGGGGAAGATTCTGAACGATTTTGGGGTCAAAGGGTAAAAGGTCAAAGTCACAGGGCCCATCCATTCACAAATGAATGATTATTCTGCTTTGGATAGACAGATTGGCTTCAAACTTGATTTAATAATGATCCACCACTTAAGGAAACTCATTTTGATTTTCAGGGTCAAGAGATCAAAGTTGAAGGTCACAGGAGCCACATCTTTAAAAAGATTGTGGATGCACTGTAAATCAAACTTTTCATCCCAAACTTTCCATTGTTCACACATGGCTAACTTGCCCAAAGTGAGGAAATCTGTAGATTTTGAGGTTACTTGGTTAGAGCCAAGGTCAATTTTTAAAAGATTGTTACAATATTCTAAATGCTGCAAGTTCAAGGATAAAAAGTTCTAAGATTTTTTGGTCACAAGGTCATTGATTAAGGTCACAGGACTGTCATACTGAAAAATTTCTTTAACAATATTCTTATAGACAAATTTAGCTGAGCGTCGAGACCCATGGGTCCCTAGTTATTTTTTTTTAATTTGTGGGTAACCTGTACCCAAGAAATAAAAAACCCAACGATCATTAGGTTTATGATAGATTTTTTGAGAGTCCGTCGACCCTGTGCATTAAGTTATCATGTTGACCTGCTTTCATCATTCATGCTAGCAAATGCTACTGATTTATAAAACAAAAAGAAAACAAAATTTAGCCCAAAAATAAATAAAAAAATAGTTATATTGTGAGTGAAGATATTCAGTTCCATCTGGGGGAGCAAACAAACCAAGATTTCTTCAGTGTCGGACTTACAAGTGACTGTTTAAAAGTGCATCTGCACCTCCACTAGTATATGTGGACTTGCTTTCTCTCTCATATTATGTTACTAAAAATTGTAGATAAAGATCATTTTGCCCTGCTTATCTTATTTGATTGTTCTTTTGAAAGAATGTCATGTTTAAATAAAATAAACAACCGTGTGGCAGAGTTAATCTAGTGATTCCCCGGCTCAGTGATTAGTCACGGTAAGCTGAGCACATTTATATGAGCTTATTGTTATATTATGAGCTATATTGTTCTCACAAGGGCAGACAACATTGGACAAGCCTGGCGAGGCTTTATTAGGGGTCGAGATAAGCAGGGAAGTGGAGTACAATAGCCTGTCACCGCTGGGACAATGTAACTGGGCAGTAAAATTCCGGGGACAACTTGTTGGACCATCTTTGATGTCAGAGTAGACACTCCTTTTCTTAACCCAAATATTTTCAGATAAGTCAGCTGATATATATTTGTCATTTGTGTCATTGAGCCTATAGGTTGTACTCGGACTCAGTGTTCAAATTACTGGGTGCCAAGGTGCACAGATGCACCAAAAACAGTTTTGTGCACCCACTGTATCACTGCAACACCCTGTGCACAGTGTGCACCTGAGGCTGGTTACATTGGGACAGATCAGCAGGACAGACACATGCACATCTGACAGTCCTGATGATTAAACAAGGACATATAAACACTAAAACATGACATTACACTAGACAGTACATATACCGGTATATAAATCTAGTGATAGAGCTTTTTCTTTAGATGGATATTGTTCAAGGTTCCATTCTGGCCTGATTTAAAGACCCTTAGCTTATTTTTACTGCACTGAAATATGTGTATAAATTATGATATAGGTGTAATAAAATTAACTGTAATGACATTAATGTATTTGTGCACCTTGAAATTACTTAGTGCACCCAGTTGTATAAGATGCGGTGCACAGGTGCACCTTATCATAAAAAAGTACACTGGGACTGCATGTTTTTTTAACATGCCAATCAAAACCCGGTTTGATCCAATTTAATCCAGTTTTATCCGGATAATACTGGATTTAACTGGATCAAACTAAGAATCACCCTGTAAAATTATTAACATAAATGATAATCTGGAAAAATAAGAACAGAAGGTTAACAATATATTTTTTTATCCAATTGACAATGTCCTCCAGGTTCATGTTTCACTGTTGTCAGCAGCCACTATAGCTAATACTCAACACACACCAGGATGAGGAGCTGTCCCATTGTCTTCTATATTACTCTTCTGGCTAGCAGTCAATTCCTCTATAGGATGTATTATCTTTATAGCATCACCCTCAGCCAACAAATATTTACTCATAGTCACAGGGCAGAATTTAGGGTGACCTTGCAGCCCAATTGTCAAAAACTTGTAGAGACCCTGTGGAGGAGGATATCTGAATGACTTTGATCCAATGGAGGTTTCTTCTCATAGACTGTCATGACTGGATGGTTGTCAGATGGTAGCAGACTGTTACTGCTTGTGTAAACATGCTTCACAAGTGGCAAAAGTGTCAAGGAATCACACTACTACCTCACATTCAGAGAAACCTACTTTGGCAAGATAGCTTTTCATGTATTTTATCTCAGATGCAAGAATAGATTTTATCTGTGAATATATGATATTCTATAGTCCCACTGATTGTGGAGTTTAAACATATGCAAACAGCAGTTGTTTTGCCTTTTTAGCTCAGCTGACTATAAGTCATCTGAGCTATAGTCATGGTCCATTGTCCGTCCGTCTGTCCATAGATGTGGCAAGGTTTGAAACCATAAGACCTAGGAATCCAAAATTCGGCATAATGTTAGATGTCCCCAAGATCTCCTACCAAGCAGAAAACTGGGTCCTAGTGACTTTGTTCCTTTGAGAAATTAAGGAAAAACCTCAATATTTTTATTAAAAACCTATTTTCACACCTCAGGACTGCCTTATATCAAAACCACTCATCTGTTTTCCTCATATTTTCCATAAATAATCCTCTATATAGTTCCTATGTACATGCCAGAAATTAGGTCTGTATTATATAATTTAAAAAAGTTATGGGCCCAAACATAATGCATTTCGTAATTAATCAGGAAAGAAATTTGATCACTTAACACAAAACTTGTTAAAGCTAAGCACTTTTTTTCCCAGTAATATAACTTTTATTAATCAAAATTAAATTGTAAACCCAAAATTAGATCAAAATCTTTTAAATTTTTTAAAATATTAGCAAAAATAAAAAATTAATACCTTAAATTTTTCCCAACTTTGACCATGGCACTTTTTTTTCCCTGTAATTGCTGTGGATTTAATTTTCAAAGCATGTTTTTGTTAACATTTCAACTTTTTTCCTGTAACTGCTGTGGATTTAATTTTCAGAGCCTGTTTTTGTTAGCATTTCAACTATTTACACCAAAAATTTGAAACCAGTTGATCAGAAACTGTAGATTTTATTCAAGTTTTCAAGCACCATGTCACATATTGTTTACATCAAGCTAGTGTTATGCAGTTTGCTAGAGCTCAGCTCCCCAGCTTCAGCTCTCAGTTCCTTAAATTTGGCATACAGTTAGATGTCTCCAAAGTCCCCTACCATGACAAGAATTAGGTCACTAGGACTTAATTCCTTCGAGATATTAATTAAAAACTTCATTTTTTATTAAAAAAAAACATTGTTACACTTCAAGACTGCCTAATATCAAAACCACTGATCTGACTTTGATCATATGTAATATAGATATTTTTCTATACATTCGGTATGCACATGCCAGAAATGATGTCAGTATTGCACAATTGTTTTTAGTTATCGGCCCAGAAATAATGCACTTTGTAAAAAATCAAGAAATATATTTACTCCCTTAACAAGAGGATTGCTGAAGCTAAAGATTTTTATGTCAGGGATGTAACATTATTTAATCAAGATTCAATTGAATGCCAAAAATTAGTTTTGAATTTTTCAAATTTTATAAGTTATTATTATAAATATAAAATTAGTACCTTAAATTTTGCCCAACTTTGACCATGGCATGTTTGTTTCCTGTGAGCACTGTTGATATAATTTTCATATCATGCACCCATAAGGATTTCAGCTTTTTAGCGAACCTGTGAGCCTATGCGATGGTGCGGCGTCGTGCGTCTTGTGTTGTGCGTCATGCGTCGTGCGTTGTCTGTACGTTAACCATAGCTATCTCAAAAATGGCAGGAGCTAGCATCACCAAATTTTTTGCAAATATTCAGTCATCCAAAAAACTATATCGGATTTTTTTAATTTTTTTCTAACTGCATTTTCTTAGATTTTATAGGGAAAAAGCTAAAAAAACTTTAAAAATCTTCTTCTCTGAAACTGTCCAGCCAAATTGTCCAATATTTCACAGAAATGATCCCTGGAACAATCTTTCTCAAGTTTGTTCGAATGGTTCCAGTTCGGAGATTTTTGGCTGAGTTACAGCAGGTTGAACTTTGTTAACTGTGCAAAAAAGCATATTAAAATTTAAATCTCAGAAATGGCTAGAGCTATCATCACCAAATTTTATGCCAATGTTGGTCACATGAGTCATATCTGAAATTAAGGTATTGGTGGCGCCACCTGCATCGGCCTTTTTTGTATGGGGTCATCAGTGCCCGTATCACACTGACAGCTACAAATAACTTCTTCTCTGAAACCATATGGCCAAATCGTTTAATATCGCACAGAAATGATCCTAGGGTAGTGCTTTCTGAAGTTTCTTCAAATGGTCTCAGTTCAGTGACTTTTGGCTAAGTTATGGGAAGCTGAATTTAGTCATATGCCATAACAGCCCATTTTAGCTAAGTGGCTACAAAAATCTTCTTCTCAAAAACCACTGGGCCAAATTCTTAAATCTCACACATTAATTATCCTTAGATGTTGATAATTCAAATTTGTTCAAATGGTTTTGATTCAATGATTTTTGGCTGAGTTATGGGAAGCTGAACTTTGCCATTTTGTTGTATTTTCCCATATGAGTTATAAACCTACAAAACTTTTTCCAAGTGATGATGATACTTAGGCCAGTTTGTTTAATATTTTGCAAGAATAATTCCCTGAATCATTCTTATAATAATTGTCTTTTATGGTTCCAAAAAATGAATTTGGCTGAATAATGAAGATTGAATTGAGTCATTTTACCAAATATGTTAGCTGTGTGAAGCAGATACATCTAGCCTAGCACCAGTTTATCAGCATCCATTACATCATGCCTCTAGACATTTAGATTTCAGGTTATCTATGGAAAATATTGACAAGAATGTTTTTAAAAGCTTTTAAAAAATGTAGATTTATGATATTACATATCATCTGTACACTAACTCATAATTTCTGTTGAAAAAAATGTTGATGGATTCATCTTATTTTTGCTATCTGCATTTACTTATTTTACAAGGAAAAAGCTTAAAAAACTTGTAAAAGTCTTCTTCTTGTAAAAAGTCCAGCCAAATTGTCCAAATTTTACAGAAATGATCCCAGAGGCGAGCCCTCTCAAATTTGTTCAAATGGTTTGTGTTGGATAAATTTTAGCAGAGTTACATAACAGGCCAAGATTTCTGTACGTTTCTTGAATAGGTTGAGAAACTGCCAACTGTTTCAGATTTGGCAACAGATCAAGAGTTCATTCAGTGCAGCCAAATATAGGTCAACAGTTCAGTCAGTGCAGCCAAGCACAAGGCATGTGATCACCTCATGGGCAGCATGTGATCATCTCATGGGTAGCATGTGATCACCTCATGAGTATCATGTGATCACCTCATGGGTGTCATGCCCATCAGGGCTGCATATGGAGCCAATCTGTGAGCTTATGCAATTGTGTGGCTATTATTTCAGATTTGGCAATAGGCTAAAGGTCAGCCTGGATTTATTTATAGCTTTGGTACACTGCCAACTGTTTCAGATTATGCAATAGGTCAAGAGTTCACTCAGTCTAGCCAGGTGCAGGTCAAGAGTTCACTCAGTGCAGTAGCCTGAGCAAGTAATTTGTCACAGTACACTTGGGGCAACAGCCTTTCTCACCTAAGCCTGGTCAGCCCTGTGCATCAGACTCAAGGTAAGTTTGATGTATTGGCCTGATATTCTGACCTGTCTATGTGTTTTTATGGCTTTCTCGTTCACAAGACAGGTGTCGCCATCTACAATGACTTTTGCAAAGTGTATTTGCCTGCTTAATTCTACAGAAGAATTTGATATATCAGCCTGAAATTGGGCATATGTGTACATGTCAAATAGCTTTGTTGTATACAAGACTGGTGGTGCCACCTACAACAATTTTTGTGTTGTGTGCACCCATGCCAGAATTTCAGCAGTGATGTTTGTGTATTGTTTCTTATTCAAAATGTTTAGTACTTGCATTGTTAATATATATGAAAAGTAGTGGTTCAGCACTGAAGCGTTATACCTGGTGTATATCCATATGCACAGGTTCGCATTAGGCCTGTAGGCCTTGTTAATTTAGAAAGCTGAAAGAAATTGGCCAAAAATTGTAGCTTTTATTAATGTTTTTATGAGACCGTGTCAGATCCAGGCTCTCCCCAGCCCCTCTTCAGTCACCTGTATGTTGACGTTATTGACCTTTCAGCAAATTATGCACGCTTGAGGGAGGCATACACTGGGCAGCCAGGCAGCTTATAGCCAGCCACAGTTGATCCAGGTGTCCAATCCAACTCATCTAGTAGTTGTTTTGACCAACAACACAACAATAAACAATAAATTAATACATTTTTATTGGTTTTTAAATACAAATTAAAGAAAAATTAATAGAAAAGGACTTTGTTAGTTGATGAGTAACAGGAAATTAACTTGTGGTTACTGATGATGTAAGAATCTTGTATGGATGGATAGAATGTCACACATTCCAAATAACACCATGCAGTCACCTATGGTATTTTTCAAATCAATTTTAATGATAAAAAGAATAAATAATGTATCCATTACTAATCATTAGGGATCATATGAAGGAAATTTATGATAGACAAAGATGCAGTTGACAAAATTAATCTAGATTCCTACTGTGTCTAGTGTGTAGATTGATGTGAAAGTAGTCCAAAGTGAATATATTACATTTATTTTTTTTTTAAATATAAAAAAAGCCATAAAACCAGGTACTTATGATCATTATTTAAATTTGTGAATTTTGTATATTCTGGATTCTCAACATCATTGTTTGGCAAAAACTGAATAAATACCAGACATGGTGCAAATACTTTGCAAATGTATTAGAATACGAATATAAATATGTACTCCATGATAAAATTTCTTGCATAAGAATGGGAATTCAAGTAAAATTGAAAGTATTTGAATACCAGTGCAAATACTTTCAAAATGTATTCATGAACGCATTGATGAATATATTCTATAATATTATTTTAATAATCATTTCAGTTATATTTTATTAAAAAAATATGATTCTCTTATTATTTTTAATAAAAATTATATTTGGTACAATATTGGTTATTAAATTTTAATAAAAAGTTACACCCTTATGTTATATATGCTGCTTATAAGTTATATGGCCAAGTTAAAATCTTTATGACAATAGCACTCCACTTGTTAATAAAATAAATGAAATCAGTCCTCTTCCCTGTCTCTAAAGATACTATCAAAATCATACATAAGCTAAACACCAACAGCTTATATTAATTACCACACAAAACCAACATGTGCCTCATTTCCAAATCATATTTTTTTATCATATATAACAGCTGAGCGCTGTGACCCATGGGTCCCTTGTTTAAAGTATAATGTACAAAATAGGTGACAATGTTTTAATAAGTCATACTGTAACTGACCTCTCTAAAGAAGAGAAATAATTTCAAATTCTAGAATTATTATTAAAATCATGGCATGACTATCTGTGACAAAAACAATTTGCATTTTACGTATAAATATATGGTCACAAAATTCAGTTAACTAGACATAAATGTTCCTTTTAAGAACTGTATTCTTTAACAGTGGAAAGCTAAACTAAAAAAAAAGGTCTACTTCACAGACAGTATACACCCAAACTTCTGCTAAAACTGGATAAAACCTTTTTTATCCGATCCGGATTAACCAGATTTGACCAGTGGATCAAACCAACTGTGGATAAAATTGCCAATCCTGCTTTGGCTTATTAGCTCAGCTGACTATAAGTCATCTGAGCTATAGTCGTGGTCCATTGTCTGTCGTCTGTCCGTCCGTCTGTCCTGATGTCCGTCCGTAAGACTGGCACGTTTCGACACCATTGGACCTACGAATCTGAAATTCGGCATACAGTTAGATGTCCCCAAAATCTCCTACCATGACGAAAATTGGGTCAATAGGACTTCATTCCTTCGAGATATTAAGGAAAAACCTCAATTTTTTATTAGAAATCTATTTTTACACTTCAGGACTGCCTAATATCAAAACCACTCATCTGGTTTTCTTCATATTTACCATAAATATTCCTCTATATAGTTCCTTTGTAGATGCCAGATATTAAGTCAGTATTATATAATTTAAAAAAGTTATGGGCCCAAACATAATGGACTTATATATATTTGGAATATATTTGGTCACTTAAGACCAAAAGTGTTAAAGGTAGGGACTTTTTTCCAGTAATACAACTTTAATTAATCAAAATTTAATTGTATACCAAAAATTAGATCAAAATCTGTTAAATTTTTTTAAATATTGGCAAAAATATAAAATTGGTACTTTAAATTTTGCCCAACTTTGGCCATAGCACGTTTTTTTCCTGTAAGTACTGTGGATTTAATTTTCACAGCGTGTATACATAAGGATTTAAGCTGTAAAATTCTGAAATTTGAAAATAAATGCTGAAAAAATTAGGCTAGTTATTGAATTTTTTTGGAGGCTCTTGTTGTATTCCCTTACATTGTCAAGCAGTCCACTTTGATGACTGTAGGTCATTCAGTGCACATCTCTATGCTCCCCAGGCTGTTGGCATAATTTTAGATGTCCCCAAAATCTCCTACCATACCAAAAATTGGGTCATTAGGACTTCGTTCCTTCGAGATATTATGGAAAAAAAACTCTGTTTTCCATAAAAAAAGCCATTGTTACACTTCAAGGCTGCCTAATATCAAAACCACTGATCTGTTTTTGATCATATTTAGTATTCACATTCTTTCATACATTTTCTATGAACATACCAAAAATTAGGTCAGTATTGGGTATTATTTTGAAGTTATGGGCCAAAATATAATGCAATTTTTAAAAAAATCAGGAAATATATTTACTCACCTAACATGAGAATTTGCTGAACCTAGAGACATTTTTTTCAGGAATATAACTTTATTTAATCAAGATTCAATTGTTTACCCAAAATTAGATCTGAATTTTGCAAATATTTCAAGTTATTAGCATAAATAAAAAATCAATACCTTAAATTTTGTCCAACTTTGGCACTGTTGATTTAATTTTCACATCATATATACACAAGGATTTAATCTTTTAAAATCTGAAATTTAAAAGAAATTGATTGGAAAGAATAGCTTTTATTCATGTTTTCATACACCATGTCAAGTGTTGTTTACATCTAGCCCACCTAGTAGTACAGCCTTCACTTGCATTATGTTACCCACCCCAGGCAGCTTGCCTTGGGTCAACCTGGCCACTACCAGCAGGCTTCCCCTCTGCCCTGCACTCCCCCCCCCCCCCCCGGATGGTGCATAAACTAGATGAATGTTATTATTTTCTGTATTTGATTCATTCTTATTCTAGGCTATGCTACATTTTAGATTTTGTATTGTACCACCAGGGTTACAATGATTAAAGTGTACATTTAATTGTGTCCACAAAGTGGTGTATTGTTATGAAAGTGTGGATGTTCATCAGATAAGTAATTCCTTACTTCAGAAGAGTAAAAACTTCACCAGGTGTGAAATTGACTATTAATTCCAGTAATAAATTAAAACTGGGATAGTAATTAGCACAATGATATTGTTTGTCCCTCATTCAACCAACAGTGTGTATACTTTATTTGAATAGATGTTTTATTTTATCAAATTTACTTTTATTTTATTTTGGTGAATAAAATTAAGCATGTACTGAAAAACTCCAATGTGCAAAACTTTTTAATAGTGATTTAAGGAATATACTTGTAGATGCCATGTTGTGGCATTATTTTCTTTTCAATTCAGTTTAAACATTTATGATTTAAAAATAATAAAAATATATGTGTATGCATAATATGACCCAATATGAGCTACACTCTGGATATATGATGATTGCAACTTTTGCAACAATTCTAATATTTTAACTTATAGTTTCAGTTTTTTACTCTGTATATATAATGATTGCAACTTTTGCAACAATTCTAATGTTTTAACTTATATTTTCAGGTTTTTTTATTAAAAATTTATAAAGCCTGTGAATAAAAAAATGATTCAGATAAAAACTTTTTAATGGAAAAAGTTGATATGCTAAAAAAAATAGGATTATATATAAACTTAAATGCATTATTCCCTTAAAAGTGAAATATAGGTATTAGTCCATTCTGTCCACTTGCCTGTCCATCTGTAAATTTTCATATGCATCACAGTATCTCAAAAATTTACTGTTTTTCTTCATGACAGTCTTGTCAGAGTATTAGTTTGCAATCATATATTTAGAACTTTACTATAACAAGTAGAAGGGCCCCTTTCCTCTTAGCTTTTCATATTCTTATATAAATGAAAAACATTACAATAGAATATTTCTACATCCACTTTCGTGCTGCCCTCACTATTCCCTTCTCCCATCCCAAAGTCAAAGCTAGAATAAGTTGAATCAGATATATTTTTACTTTAATATTTTGTATAACTATTCGTCCATAGGTACCTATGTACATGCCAGAAATTATGTCAATATTGTGTAATATGTAGACATAGTGGGCATCACAATAATGTACCTTGTCAAGACTAAAGAGATATTGTGTCATACAGTCACAAATTCATAAATCACTTCATCAGCATATTTAATCATAACATCATATCTGTCAAATTGAACGCTTGCAGACTACCATACACTTTAGATTCTTCAACAAATAGCCTTATCATCATTCTACTACTGCTCATTACTGCTGTCATTGCATTCATATTTGCTCAAATATATCACAATTTTTCAACCCCTCCTAAATAAATAAAAAATAAACCACTATATTTTACTCTATTAATCCATCAGTCAGGTAATTTCATTTATCATTTACTCACATATTACATTACATTCCTTTATAATAGCCCAACATGTCCATGATATTCATAAGCTTTATCGACTCGATATAGTATCACAGTGGAGAAACATTTATAGTACAATCACGATCAGCTGAGCGCCGTGACCCATGGGTCCCTTGTTTTTAGGTCTGTTCACATATTAATTTGATACAATGCCTGACTAGGAAGGATTAATCCACAAAAGTTTAAACCAAATGAATAATGCTTTAGGTCAAAACCATAAAATTTTAAACCCACAGTATGTTCTGAATCCACTGTAATTGTTACCTCCATAAGCTTTTGATAAGGCGTGCTGGGAAGGCTTTTGAGGGTCTATTCTTGGGCAGCGTCATGGGGCTGTATGAGGGGACCAAGGTATTTCAGATATTTTAGCGAACCTGTGAGCTTATGCAGTGGTGCAGCCTCATCCGTCGTGCATCTGTGAGTCGTGCATCATCTGTACGTTAACCATAGCTATCTCAAAAATGGGAGGAGCTAACATCACCAATTTTTTTGCAAATAATCAGTCATCTGAAAACTATCAGAATTTGGTTATTTTTTTCTATCTGCGTTTTCTTAGATTTTATGGGGAAAAAGCTAAAAAAAGCTTTATCTTCTTGTCCAAAATTGTCCAGCAAAATTGTCCAATATTTCACAGAGATGATCCCTGGAACAATCTCTCTCTAGTTTTTTGCATGGTTTCAGTTAGGAGATTTTAGGCCATGGCAACTGACCTGGCTCTGTCAGGTGTCTAGACAATGTGTCTAGACGTCTAGATGATTGGAACTATATCTTTCAAATGTTTGAAAAAACTTGGTTTGCATTTTTAGCGAATCAGTGAGCTTATGAAATTTTTGCAAAAAATTAATCATTTAAAAATTCTATCAGATTTTGCTGACTGCATTTTCTTAGATTTTATAAGGAAGAAGCTAAAAAACATTAAACAAAATATTCTTCTCCAAAACCATGCTGCCAAATTGTCCGTTCATCTGTCCCAATAATCCTCCCTGGCAAAAAGAACATATCCAAAATATCCTGACTGATACATCCTAGTTTTAAAAATGTCCTAGTCAGAAACTTGCAGGTCATAAGAGGATCAATATTTAATTAAAAAAATAAACCTCCTTTCATACTCCCAAACTTTACCCAGGTTCGCATTAGGCCTGTAGGCCTTGTTAAGGAATTGCCATTTGGGATTGTGTCAAATCAGGGGGGGAAACTGTCCCCCTCAGGTGTTTGGACTCAATTCCTGAATGGAGGCTGAATGTTGGGCTAAGTAGGAGTGCCTGAAAGTCAGAGAGATCCAGCTGGAAACAAGAATATTTTACGGGAGATATCAATATCTTTTTTTCCATAGCCTTGGTATGCCTGATATCTCACCATCCTATTTATCAATCACATTTTTAGCAAACCTGTGAGCTGATGCTATGGCACAGCGTCATCTGTCCGCCATCTACCGTTGTCCTTATGTTAACCCATGCTATCTCAGAAACCATCAGAGCTAGCAGCTTCAAATGCTTGTAAGAATCAGTCGCATTTCAAACTGTTTAGATTGAGCTTATTTTTTGGGTATCTGCATTAACTTTGATTTTATAGGGAAAAAACTTTAAAACCTTTAAAAATCTTCTTCTCTGAAAGCGTCCAGCCAAATTGGCTAATATTTCACAGACATAATCCCAGAAACAATCTCTCTCAAATTTGTTTGAATGGTTCCATTTCGGTGATTTTTGAGTTACAGGAAGATGAACTTAGTCATCTGTCCAAAAAAGCATACTAAAACTAGAATACGGGTAGTCGACAAGCGACTACGTTTATCCGCCTAAATCAGAGTGGAACGGGTGAAGTGAGGCATGGATTGAGTGGGAAGGGGAAATAGAGTGAAGTGTTGCATATTAGCATGGATGTCTGCAGCCAAATGGTGTATGTAGGTTGCGCCACCTACCACAAAATCCAGAAAGCCGTCCAAGTTGTATACATATGCAAAATTTGAGGCAGATAAGTCAAACCACTATTTGTTTATGAGTGATTTTAGCCCGTGGCAGACAGACAGATGGACGCTGTGCAAAAATGGTCGAAGGTGGCGCCACCAGTTTTGCGTATGATAAAGAGCTATGTGAGAACTATACACATGCAAAACTTTGGCCCAATCGGTCAAACGGTTCCCAAGATATGAGCTTGGATATCTGCTGCATAAACTAGAATGCAGGTGGCGCCACCTGTCAAATTACAATCTCAGAAACGGCTAGAGCTATCATCACCAAATTTTATGCCAATGTTGGTCACATGAATCATATCTGAAATTGAGGTATTGGTGGCCCAACCTGCATCGGCCTTTTTTGTACGGGGGTCATCTGTGCTGGTATCACTCTGAGGGCTACAAAAAACTTCTTCTCTGAAACCATATGGCCAAATTGTTTAATATCACAGAGAAATGATCCTTGGGTAATGCTTTCTGAAGTTTGTTCAATTGGTCTCTTTTCAGTTACTTTTGGCTGAGTTATTGGATGCTGAATTTAGTCATATGCCATGACAGCCCATTTTAGCTCAGTGGCTACAAAGATCTTCTTCTCAAAAACAACTGGGCCAAATTCTAAAATTTCACACATATATTATCCTCAGATATTGATAATTCAAGTTTGTTCAGATGGTTTTGGTTCGGTGCTTTTTAGCTGAGTTACGGGAAGCTGAACTTAACAAGTTTGCTGGTTACTTCCTATATGAGTTATAAATCTGCAAAACGTTTCTTGGCTGAGACGCCACTGAAGCCATTTTGTTTAATATTTTATATGAATAATCCCCACGATAATTCTTATAATAATTGTCTTTAATGGTTCCACATGATTGATTTTTGGCTGAATGATGGAGATTGAATTGAGTCATTTTACCTTATATGTTAGCTGTGTGAAGCAGTTTTATCTAGCCTGGCACCAGTTTATCAGCATCTATTACATCATGCCATTAGACATTTAGGTTTCAGGTTATTTGTGGTAAATATTGACAAGAATGTTTTTTAAAAGCTTTTTAAAAAAAATTAGATTTATGATTTAAATTATTCATTATATCAGACAATGTTACAGTCATAGATTTCAGCTCTTTGTGGCTATATAAAGATGGCTGTACATGGATTATAAATAATTGGTAGCCATTCTCAACTTAATTCCAGAATTTGCCATCAGTGAGATCTGTATTATAATTTTGGATTCAGTGTGCATCTGTAATAATTTTTCATATATTCCTGATTTCTTTTTTTATAAAAAGTCAGCTGAAAAGCATTTTGTTTTTGGAATTTTTTTTTTCTAAGCTATTTTAAGTAGGGACCACTTGTGTGTACAGATGGCAGCACTTAGTTTACCATTGGCAGTTTGCTAAGATTTGCCAGTGCCTGGATGTTGGCCATTAGCCAAGATGATGTCAGGTCTTTAAATAGCTTTGGCACAGTGCTAGGATTGGAAAGAGTGCAACCAGGTATTGGTCAAGAGTTTACTCAGTGCAGCAGCTGCATTCTATTTATAGCTTTGACAGATTGTCCGGTGCATCAGATTTGGCCCCAGTGTTCAACCTGGATCTATTTATAGCTTTGGCAGAGTGCCAACTGTATCAGATATGCAACAGATCAAGAGTTCACTCAGTACAGCCAGGTACAGGTCAAAAGTTTGCTTAGTCTAGCCAGGTGCAGGTCAAGAGTTCACTCAGTGCAGTATCTTGAGCCACAAATTTGTCACAGTTCACTCTGGGCAACTGCCTTTCTCACCTAAGCCTGGACAGCCCAGTGCATCAAACTCAAGGGAAGTTTGATGTATTGGCCTGATATTTTGACCTGTCTATGCATCTTTGATGGCTTTCTCATTCACAAGACAGGTGATGCCACCTACAATGACTTTTGCACGGTGTATGTGCATGTTATTTCTACAGAGGAATATGATTCATCAGCCTGAATTTTGGCATATTAATACATATGGAATAGCTTTATCATTTACAAGACTGGTGGCGCCAGCAACAATAATTTTTTGCAGATTGTATGTCCCTGCTTATTTTGCTGAAAGTGAAAGGGTTTCACATATCAATCTGAAATTGGGCATATGAATCTTTGTTGTATACAAGACAGGTAGTGCCAGCTACAATCATTTTTGTGTTGTGTGCACCCATGCCAGAATTTCAGCTGTTATATTTGTGTAATTGTTTCTTGTTCAAAATGTTTAGTACTTGCATTGTTCATATACATGTTACGCATGTACTTGAAAAGTAATGGTCCAGCATTGAAGCATTATACCCGGTGTATATCCCTTTGCACAGGTTTGCATTAGGCCTGTAGGCCTTGTTTTTGTTACATACATTATATAAAAGTGATGTTAATGCCTAAATGCATGTTTAAATTTTTGTATCACATAAAAAAGGGGCAATCTTACTGATAACTATCCTTAATAAGGTGCGACTTTGATCATGGGTGGCAGACATAGGAGACATTCAGTCAATGATATGAGGTATCACTAATTATTTGTGCGATAAGTATTTTCATCATATGGTACAAAGGACTATATTTCATAGAACTTTGATTTCTTTGTGATAAAACAACATATGTGTTTTATAAGAATAGATAAGTTTCATTATAATTATAAGTATTTTACTCCTTTTTTTTAGTAATTGTGTGGAAAAGTCTATATACTTTGTCATACAGGTAATATGCCACAGACAAGTCAAAAATTAGCAAACATGTATACTGTTGACATATATCAGTTGTATTTTAGAAATACTTCAGACAAGACTTTTGTATGTGTTAAGACATTATTATTAATTAATATTAGTCTGCTACTTTGCGTTTTATCCATGCATTTATTTGAATGAATCCTTATTGAAATGTTTAGAATTTTTGGCAATAGGTCTTTTTCCTGAATAAAATTCAGTTCTATTCTGTACAGTTGTATTTTATACCAATGTAATTTCTACATGGTCATTTTTTCAAGAGTAAATTTTACCTATGCAATTCTTCATGGAACTGTTTTGTAAGCTGTTGGTGTATATTATCTTTTAGTCATGTGCCTAATATATATATTACTATACTGTGAACACATGATTAAATAGTATAGGCAAATTAAGTTTCCGTACATAAAACAATTCATATTTGAACTGAATTATTTTGAAATATATTTGGCTCACCATGATTGCTGTAAAACCAAAATAAGTATGAAAAGTTCATCATGCAAAGAGTAAGGCATTAATTAATTAGACAATAGTTCAGTCTCTCCACCAACTCCAAATTCAAACAAGCACAAGAAAAGGAGACTTAACAGTATTTTAGTAAAAAAACAAAAACAAAAGTCACTTTCAACATTGTTAGTTGAAATGAATAATTCCCCAGAAAAGGAAACAAAATACAGTAAGATGCTGATTATATGATTTTAGACTTTCAGTTCAGAATATAAAAAAAATAGAAAACTATTGATGGCTTCCAGAAAAATTCACACATTGCATTCAGTTGACTGAAAGTCATCTGAGCTAAAGCCTTCACCCTTTGTCCGTCATCTGTCTTAGCAGCCAACAGTCCAGCCAGCCCTCAGTTAACAAGGCACAAATTGTAACCATTAAGCCTAGAACCTCTGCATCATGAGAGATCCCCAGAAGTTCTCAGAAACCTGATTAAGCCACTGTGACCTATTTTCTCTGAGTTATTGCGTGTTTGAGCACCCCAGGAATATTGTAACAAATATATACAAATTACCAGATTTCTTCAGGAAAGGCTGGAAGGCTTGTTATTAAATTTTGTGTGCTTATGGATCTTGGTAAACATAAACTAATATGCATCAATGATGATACCACCTACATTATCTTATGTTGCCTGTGCAAGAACATTTCAGTCGGCTGAGTGTAATGACCTATGAGTCACTTGTATTTTTGCCCAGATTGGCTTTTATCTGGTGTTTTTTGTCTCTCTTATCTGGTGATTTTTGTCCAGCTAGGCTTTTGTCTAGTGGTTTTTTGTCCAGCTGGGCTTTTATTTGGTGGGCTTTTTATCCAGGTGGTCTTTTAGCTGGTGTTTTTTGTCCATTTTATTTGGTGTTTTTTTTTCTAGCTGGGCTTTTGTCTGGTGTTTTTTGTCCAGCTGGGCTTTTGTCTGATGGGTTTTGGTCCATGTGGGCTCAATCTGTCCTGGTTGTTTTCTGTTGACAGACTCGTCAGACAAGATGGCACGGAGATCCAACAAGATGAAGATCCTCATCCTCGGGGCGTTGATTTTCACATTTTCCTGGATGGGATACTGGATTGGGGTGGTGACCACTAGCAGAACTCACAGCACCAAAGATTTTATTGCTCATATGGATCAGGAAGCAGTAGTCAGCAAGCCTGCACCGAGGGATAGCGAGGACTTTCATGTTCTTAGAGATGAAGAAGCTCGAAAGAGACTTGGTGCAAAGTTGTCACATGACCAGCAAGGTGATGCCGACCATGTGTACTTGATAGGCAAGAAAGGTCACAAAGACAACGTGGCTGACAATGTCATCCATGCTGACACGTTAAAAGATCACGCTGATAAGGTCCACCAAGGACATGCAGGAAGAATTAGTCAGAGCATAAACAAGAAAAACACAGATAAAAAATCAAGGAATAGGGACAAAGTATCAAGCACAGCATCACCTTCAGTGTCTACAGTGCATGTGCCAACTTGGAATGGCCCTCAGGATTATTATGTGTTGATGCATGGCTCGGGGGCAGCCAGAGTACACAGTCAGATCCATGCTCATATAAAAGTGATGGAGGAACACATACCAAAGGAACACTATGTATTTGAAGCAAACAGGTATGTTACATGTGTTATAATATTCTTGTGAATTTACAGAAACTGTTAAACAAGGTATACACAGTTATACACAGCAAAAGATTCCATAGCCACAAATTGTTCTAATAATATAGAAATTACTTAGGTTTGAATGTTTGCAATTTTGAATGAGTGCATGGTGGGCACAATATGACCACTCTCTGTCAGTGTTAGCTGACTGTCAGGGCCAAAGAGAGAGAATGAAACTAGGTTCAATCCAGTTAATCCAGTTTTATCCAGATTAAACTGGATCAAACAAATGCTCACGTTGTAAAATTAAATTATATTCCATAAATGCAAATCTGGATGTACAACTTAGAAGTTTTACTAATACAATATGTATAAAAGAAACACACAAAAATATAAGATATGTACATTTAAAACTTGACAGTGTGTCAGTGCTTGATAAAAATGTCCTTCAGTAATCGCTTTTAGTCCCTGTAGCATATGGAAGTTTATAAAACACTATATTTGCAGCTTTTGTTGCATCAAATTTGTTATCAAATTAAAATGAATCTAACCGAAACTCTCCTCACAAGTTATAATTCTGTCACAATAAAGGCAAATTTATCAGGATGTATCACTTCAAAAGGGTTATCTATAAATACTACAATAAATACTATTTTTGGTTTGGCAGAAACCAAAGAGAGTGGGTGTCCTGGTATAATCAGGCCAATGAGAGGGGGTACTGCAAATTGACAATTTGAGCTGGATGCACAATGCGATACCATACTTTGAATGGTCAGATCACACTTCTTTACTCTGTCCCCACAACGGTGGTCAAACCCAGAAAATCTTGCTATACAAAGCAGTGGTTACACAAAGAGAGCTGAGATGACCATGTCTGTAACTGCAGCATGATGGGATACTGATATAATGACTATGTCTGTACCTGCTGTGTGATAGGATACTGATATGAGGCAAACAAAATCCACAGAGAAAAAAACTTAAGACTTAAAGCATGGTTTGCAGAAAAATTGACCTTTGGCCGCCAGACTATCCTCTTGAGGAGCCAGAAAACTGCTCCATGAACAACTGCACATTTGACTATTTGACTGTTTTACTATTTTGTATTCTACAGGTTACCAAAGGATTTAGATTTCCTGCCAAGCATTGCAAATGGAAAGCTTGGGACAAGGATACACAGCAAGGAGATGTACATGAACGGAGTGTACAATGGTTACAAGAGAGAGAGTCACCGTGCAGGAATCCCGTCTACAGTGTCGATGAACATCACATCCACGGAGCCTCCCTCAAACTTCACCCGTACATACATCCTGAATGTAGGAGAAGGTAATTCACGTTCATTTACCTTCACCATGATGTTACTTAGATGAATCTCAGTACCTCAGTCATCTTCAATATTTTAGTCTTTTTTCAGACCAGGTGAAGATGATCCAGAGAAGTGACCTGTGTGTGACTGTGAAAGATGTCCACACTTAGCGCCAGTTCATTTTCGTTATATTAATTATATCAGAAATAATTAGAAATATAAGTTGGGATTTTATTTTTGTGGTTTTCATGTGTCAAGGTAATCTACAAATTCTGGATTTCAACAATAAAAAAAATTACACAGTCAGGGATTATCCTGATGGCAGCTTGTGGTCCACTTCATCTGGGTATATATAGTATGTTCCACAGACTGTGACCCCCTGTTTTTTTTATGTTTTCTTCTCTAGCTGTATTTCTAATGTGTGTTCATAGCAGTAAGATGAGTGCCAAGAAAACAACCTAATTGTATCCGCCAAAACGAAGTTTTGCGTATACTATGTTTTTGACCGGGTTCCGCTGCCGCCGCGTTCGTTTCCGGAGAACTCCTCTGAGACTACTGGACGGATTTTTCCAAAACTTACACAAATTATCGGGTCACATGTGAACTGGTGCCTAACCAAGTGACCTTGACCTCTGACCTTCCTCTCTGCCCAGAGTCTGTTTGTGCGTCTGTTTCCACACATAAACCCACATATCTCGGGAACCGTTTGACCGATCAGGAAAAAATTTTTACACAAATGTAGCCCTTGGATAGCTTTATAACAAACACAGAAAAGGTGGCGCCACCTGCAACCATGTTTGCACAGTGTCCATCTGTTCATCTGCCTTGGGTTAAAATCACTCATATCTCTGCAGTGGTTTAACTAATTCACCTAAAATTAGGCATGCTTATACATCCTAGATAGCTTTCTTGATTTTATGACAGGTGGCGCCACCTACATTCACGTTAACGCTGCAGACATCCAAGCTCATATCTCAGGAACCGTTTGATCAATCATGAAAAATTTTTTACACAAATGTAGCCCTTGGATAGCTTTATAAGATGCGCAAAAATGGTGGCGCCACCTGCAGCCATTCTTGCACAGCGTCCATCTGTTTGTCTGCCTTAGGTTAAAATCACTCATATCTCTGCAGTGGTTTGACCAAATTACCTGGAAATCAGCATGCGTATACATCCCGCATAGCTTTCTTGATTTTTATGACAGGTGGCGCCACCTACATTCACGTTCACGCTGTAGGCATTCATGCTTATATCTCCAGACTCGTTTGACCAATCAGGAAAAAAAAATACACAAATGTGGCCCTTGGATAGCTTTATAACATACACAAAAATGGTGGCGCCACCTGCAGCCATTTTTGCACAGCATCCATCTGTTTGTCTGCTGTGGGATAAAATCACTCATATCTCTGCAGTGGTTTGACTTTTCCATATGCAATTTTGCATATGTATACATCTTGGATAGTTTCTCGTTCAAATAACAGGTGGCGCAACCTACAATCATGTTTATGTGGCAGAGATCCATTCTGCTATGTAACACATGTAACTCTATTTCCCCTTGCCCCTAAATCCATGCCTCACTTCACCTGTCCTTCTCTGATTTTGGCGGATACACATAGTCCATTGTCGACTACCCGTATTCTAGTTTTATATGAAGTTAGCAAATATTTATTTAAAAGAACTTACATCATGAGGCTGAGGTGTTGTTTTTCTTGATGTGAGAAGTGCATGGCTAACTAAGCCTAATAGTGCAGCTCTGTATGTGAAAACTGTTGCCATCATAATTGATCCAGGGATGATGTAACCATGGCGTCACAGTGGTCACTTGAAATTTCCTGAATACACATGTTTTGAACAGGCCAGCAGCTGTCACCATGTTCAGTAGACTTAGGTAGGCTCTTCTGTATATTGCCAGTTTTTAAACATAGTACACACAGCCCCAGTCATAGCCAAGCCAGCAGCTTCATTTATTTAGCCAGTGGTCTAACTTGCCAGTATATACACCTAAAATAAAATGGCCAAATTATCCAAAATTGAAGCAATTCCTAATGCACATTTTAATCCCCATATGTGTCTTAAGAACATTATTGTATCCCTAGACAAAGTAGGGGATACTATGGTTTTAGCACAGTCCCCACGCTGCCGCTTCAGAAAAGTCTTGTGAGCAAGATATCTAAAAAAAAATTTGGCAGAACTTTATTAAACTTTACATTTGTTTAGATATGGGTGAGAGGACAAAGCTTATTTAAAATGGGGTCATAACCTTTACAAGGAGAGTGAGCTTGACCTTGAGATGTCCATTTTTGTTGAAAATCACAAATTCTTAAATATTTTAAAGAAGCTTGCATGGAATGGTGGCGCCATCTATTATCCTTTTCTTGTTTTTGCGTCTTGTAATACCCCAATCATTGCCACTTGACAGTTCTGTGAGCATTATAAGTCAAAAACTAATGGACAGATTTCTTTCCTATTATGCACATGCATAGATATGGGTTATGGAATCAGGTCTATCTAAATTCAGGTCATGACCTTTATCATGAGAGTGGCCTTGATCTTGAATATTTCCATATTTGGTGAAAGTCACACACCTCCTATGATATCTACAATTTAGACTGACATATGGATTTCAAACTTACTTATGTATGGCCCACCACTAAAGTAGGAACCCTATAGGTTTTAGGGTCATGAGGTCAAGGTTACAGGACCCACATCTTTAAAAAATATTGTAGATGCATTTTAAGCAAATCTTTTCATCCCAGTCCTTCCATATTTAACATATAGCTCACCTGCCATGAGGCGAAGATCCCTATCAATTCCGGGGTCACAAGGTCCAAGGTTAATGTCACAAGAGCAATCTGTCCAAAAATTCATTTACGGATGAAAATTCCAGTTTGGATTGATATATGGATTTTAAACTTGTATTATATATGGCTCACCACACAATTTTGGGGTCACAAGGTCAAATGTCAGCGTCACAGGAGCCATCTGTACTCAAATCTGCAGAAACATAGGATTTTGGTGAACCCCATAACTTTTGAAGTACTGCATCTATTTCCTTCAATTTCGACACAACAATCTGCACCAAGATGTCATACAAGTTCAAACATTTGTGTCCTTGGTGATAGTCCAAGTGTCAATATATGCTTCAGAAGAAGATGGGCTATTATAGAAGGGGGTATGCCCTATTTGTCTCGGGATACTACAGCATGCCAGAAATTTCTAGTTCATCAATTTGACCAGGGGTAAATCCCCAAGAAGTAAAACCAAAGAACTTTGCACTGCTGGGAACAATTAAATTGTAATACAGCTCCTGGACAATGTCTCCCTAGCCTATGAGCTCCTGTTGTAAGAGGCGGTATTATTTTGTTGACTTGTAATGCACGCAGGCAGAACCCTGTCACAGGAGGCCATCACAGCTTTTGACAGCACAAACTGTTTGTGACATAGCAAAGATTGCAAATTAAGGAAATGAAAAACTACCGTCACACAAAGTCATAGAATTAAAGTCACAAGTTAATTTATGATTTTATCACAAATGTTCCATTTGTTAATCAGCACAGAACTGTTAAAATTATAATATTTTAATGTGTCAAACCATTTCACCCCTTGTTCAAATATTGGACTGTTCCAGCCAAACTGAAACATTGTCCTATGAGGCTCAATCATTTGTTTATACATCGCCAGTATTTTCCTCTCTTCGTGCCCATGTATAAAAGTGGGTTGATGCATCTTCACCCATTGTTTTATGAAAATGTTACTGATTATCCTCACAGAAAAGCTTGATGAACAGGACTTCATGAAACATTTTTAGTCTTTTCATACAGAATGAGTATGCCGGGCTTTATTTTTACCACTGCAAAGTGCTGTTCAGCTGCATATATGCACATGCAGCAGAGGCATCAAGTTTTATAGCCACAGCCGGTATGCATCTGTTCACAGTTGTAAAAACATGCAACTTTACCTGGCAAAATAGTGAATACTCCTTTAACAAAAAGTTGTGAAAAGTTTACAAAATTAATTGGAAATCCACATATTTCATGACCCCGTGAAACCTGCACTGGCTTCATGCAACCCCTACTTAAAATGATCTGGTAAGTATATTCTCTTAACTTTTGACCTCATTAGGCGTACTTGCCTTGCAATATGGATGATCCAATTTCAAAGTTTGGATGACCCCAGACAATTTAATATGATTTAGATTTATCCTGACCAGCAAGTTATGACTTAAGTTTGGCTAAAATAAAATCATGTGTTCAGAAATAACATTTTACACTCCTAGGTATGTTGACATAACTGTATGCGTCTCATTAAAAAAAGGGGGGGGGGGAATGGTAATGAATATGTGTTGCTGCGATTAATTGTGTTTATGAAAGAGAACAGAGATCACTAAAAAAATAAAATTCTAATCCCAGAGCTCAGAGAGCCCCTAGTGACAGGTTATACAATGTAAAAGCCTAAAAGTTTTACGCTGGTGTTGCAGGGGGGTGTGCCTGGAAGAAATCTAGGGCACACATGTACACAAGTTTATGCCGTTTTATTTTTTTAACACTGCTTATAATTACTGATAAGGATATTACCCTTCCATTGATATCTTAATTGGGGGGGGGGGGGGGAGAAATAACAATTTCATATGGTATGATATAAACACATTAAATAAAAACAGCATTCTTTTATGATGAATACAACAATTTTTTAGCGGAGGTATCATAATAATTTAATTAGCTCAGCTGACTATAAATCATCTGAGCTATAGACATGCTCCATTGTCCGTCGTCTGTCCATCTGTCCGTCCATCCATTAGACTGGCACGTTTTGAAACCGTTAGACCTACATATCCAAAATTTTGCATACTGTTAGATGTCCCTAAGAACTTCTACCAAACAGAAACCTTGGTCATTTTGACTTCATTCCTTCATGATATTAAGGAAAAACCTCAAATTTACATTAAAAACCTATTATCACATTTCAGGATTGCCTAATATCAAAACCACTTACCTGTTTTTCTTAATATTTACCAGAAGTATTCTCCTATATATTTCATATGGACCTGCCAGAAATTAAGTCTGTTGAGAGTAATTTCTTAAAGTTATGGGCCAGAAAATAATGGACTTTTTTTAAAAAATCAGGAAAAATATTTACTCACTTAACATGGAATTTTTGAAGCTATTGACTTTTTTCTAAGTATATAACTTTTTTTAATTAAGATTCAATTGTATACCCAAAATTAGATCTCAATTTTGTAATTTTTTTTAACTTATTAGCAAAAAACTAAAATCAGTACCTTAAATCTCACCCTACTTTGACCCTTGCATATTTTTATCCTGTGAGTACTGTTGATTTAATTTTCACAGCATGTAAACATAAGTATATATTTTTTAAAATCTGAAATATGAATATAAAAGCTTAAAAATTAGGCCAGTTATTGAATTTTTAGCTCAGCTGACTATAAGTCATCTGAGCTATAGTCGTGGTCCTTTGTCCGTTGTCCTGGCCGTCTGTCCGTCCGGCCGTTAACAGGGCACATTTTAAAACCGCTGGACCTACGAATCCAAAATTGTGCATACCATTAGATGTCCCCAAAATCTCCTACCATACCGAAAATTGGGTCATTAGGACTTCGTTCCTTCGAGATATTAAGGAAAAACCTCCATTTTCCATAAAAAAGCTATTGTTACACTTTAAGGCTGCCTAATATCAAAACCACTGATCTGTTTTTGATCATATTTAGTATTCATATTCTTCCATACATTTTCTGTGCACATACCAAAAATTAGGTCAGTATTGGGTATTATTTTGAAGTTATGGGCCAAAATATAATGCAATTTTTTAAAAATCAGGAAATATATTTGCTCACTTAACATGAGAATTGCTGAAGCTGGAGACTTTTTAGCTCAGCTGACTATAAGTCATCTGAGATATAGTGGTGGTCCATTGTCCATCGTCCGTCCGTCTGTCCGTCCGTCCGTCCGTAGATGTGGCACATTTTGAAACCGTAAGACCTAGGAATCCAAAATTCAGCATAATGTTAGATGTCCCCAAGATCTCCTACCAAGCCGAAAACTGGGTCTTTGCGACTTCGTTCCTTTGAGAAATTAAGGAAAAACCTCAATTTTTTATTAAAATCCTATTTTCACACTTCAGGACTGCCTAATATCAAAACCATCATCTGTTTTTCCTCATATTTACCATAAATATTCTTCCATATAGTTCCTATGTACATGCCAGAAATTAAGTCTGTTAAGTATAAATTCTTTAAGTTAAGGGCCCAAACATAATGGACTTTGTAAAAAATCAGGAAAAATATTTACTCACTTAACATGAAAAATTTTGAAACTAGAGTCTATTTTCCCAAGTATATAACTATGTTTAATTAAGATTCAATTGCTTACCCAAAATTAGATCTGAATTTTGTAAACTTTTTAAGTAATTAGCATAAAAATAAAATCAGTACCTTAAATTTTGCCCAACTTTGACCATGGCACGTTTTTTTCCTGTAAGTACCATTGATTTAATTTTCACAGCATGTAAACATAAATATTTAATTTGTTTAAATCTGAAATTTGGAAATAAAAGCTTGAAAATTAAGCTAGTTATTGATTTTTTTCTTGAGGCTCTATTGTAGTCATTTGCTTTGATTAGAGGTTACAGATGCAGGGTCCCACTCCAGGTCACTGGAAGTCAGCTATGCCAGGGTTTCTGATTTGTTACAGTCACTGGGGGAGATCCCCTGCTGTGACAGGTGTACAGTTATTCTCATATCACCACCCCAATATCAACCCCCCCCCCCCCCCCCCCGCAAACCCAACCCACCAAGTTTTATGCAGTATTGTTATTGTTTTCACTGTATCTCCTTAATTGTAATGCTGTTTCCACTCTGATATGCAAAAACTTTCCTTGAAAAAGTAATTCAAGGTGTAATCCAGAAGATGCAATGTTGTGTAATGTAGCATTTTTAAAGAAATCATTTTTCTTTTAAATCATTTTACCAATCATAATGGAACCCATCAGTATGCTTAAATTATGATAAAATATGAAGCACATTATGGACAAATAAAGACACAATTAAAAATTGTGAAATCTAAATCAAGTATTTTTTTAGATATTTATTGTTTTGCAGATTTAAAAGATATATTTTTGTGGTAAAAAATAAATAAACATTTGTATGCATGATGTGGTGTTATCTGACAAGATTGAGATTTATGATGATGCAATTGAGAATTATGAATCAACTTTTATATTCAGATATATATGTTATATTGAAAATGTATAGAAATATAAACTTAAATTAAAAAAAAATTGATGTGATAAAAAAATGAGGATTTATTACAAACATTTGTTCATTATTTTTCTGCATCAGCAGAATTTGAGATCAGGCTTTGTTTGCCATGTTTTATGTTGTTAATTAGTTATATTTCAAGTGTATACATTTCATAAAAAAAACCATATATTTAATAATATATATTATACAAAAAAAAGATTCGATTGAACAAATGTTTAAACTACTGAAATGTCAACAGTTAATCGAAAAGCCAACTAATGATCATGGTAATTGTACAGATCATTTGTTCACAAACTGCTCACATGCTTCAGTTTCAACATTAGGAAACACATGGTCAGGTCACAAAATATTATTTGCAACAATTTCTTGCTCATCAATACAAACCAATCATATAAACCAACCATGGCCTTTATTACCTCTTCCTCTTACACTTTATCTCCATTTGATATCATTTTAGATTTTTACCTTCAAGGTTAACGTCAGCTGAGCACAGTGACCCATAGGTCCCTTGTTCAGTTCAATTTTAATGATAAAAAAATAAACCTTATTATTCATTACAAATCATTAGGGATCATATAAAGGAAATTAATGATAGACAAAGATGCAGTTGATAATATTAATCTAAAGTCCTACTGTGTCTAATGTGTACATTGATGTGAAATAAGTCCAAAATGAATATATTACATTTATTTTTTTAAATATAAATAAAAGCCATAAAACCAGGTACTTATGATCATTATTTAAATGTGTGAATTTTGTATATTCTGGATTCTCAACATCATTGTTTGGTGAAAACTGAATAAATACCAGACATGGTGCAAATACTTTGCAAATGTATTTGAATACGAATATGAACTTGTACTCCATTATAAAATTTCTTGCATAAGAATGGGAATTCAAGTAAAAATGAAAGTATATGAATACCAGTGCAAATACTTTCAAAATGTATTCATGAATGCATTCATGAATATATTCTTTAATATTATTTTAATAATCATTTCAGATATATTTTATTTTAAAAAATCATGATTCTCTTATTATTTTTAATAAAAATTATATTTGGGACAATATTTGTAATTATTTTTAATAAATAGTTAAACTCTTATAATATATGTTCTGGTTATAAGTTATATGGCCAAGTCAAAATCTGTGTGACAATAGCACTCTATTTGTTAATAAAATAAATGAAATCAATCCTCTTCCCTGTCTCCAAAGATACTATCAAAATCATACATAAGCTAAACACCAACAACTCATAATTAATACAGCTTATATTTATTACCACACAAAACCAGCATGTGCCTCATTTCAAAATCATATTTTTTATCATATATAACAGCTGAGCGCCGTGACCCATGGGTCCCTTGTTTCTTGAGGTTCTATTATAGTCAGTCTTTTGTCCAGATGCAGGCAGCCCTCTCCTGGTCACTGGAAGTCAGCTATGCCAGAGTTCCTGATTTGTTACAGTCACTGGGGGAGAACCCCTGTTGCGACAGGTGTACTTTTATTCTCATACCCCCCCCCCCGCCACCCTACCTATCAAGTGTTATGCAGTATTTGATATTGTTTGCACTTTATTTCCTTAATTGTAATGCTGTTTCTACTCCAATATACAAAATGTTTCTTGAAAAAGTATTTCAAGGAGTAATCCAGAAGATGCCATGTTGGGTTAATGTAGCATTTTTAAAGAAATCAATTTTCTTTTATCTGATTTTGTTGTTGATTCGAATATATCTGTTTTCCTCAAACTTAAAAAGGATCTCCTATGACTCTGAAACAACATATTGAAGGGAGAGAGCAAGGGGTGCCATTCATGTACAATCCTATAGCAGGGGCTACATAATATATTAATTAGAGTAATGTACTACTATTATTGTTTGACCTCTGCACATCGCCAAACTGATGGAATCTTCCTCCTGCAAAATGAAAGCTGCAAATGATATCAAGCAGGTGCGAGGCAGAATCTTGTCAGTTGACCAGGCACAAAATGTTGAAAACCTATGTTGAGTATCTCCTGGATTTTGATTTTTGTTCAAGACAGGCTATTCATCTCGAGTGTGTGGCATATTTTCCTGTCAGAAAATGAGCTTTTCATTGAATAAAAAGACAAGGGCCATGTAAACTCATTACCCTGAGGTGGAATGTAAAGAAAATTCTTTAAATATAGCTGACATTTATACTCCAAGCATATATTGAGCTATCAATGGGACACATGGTACATCTTCTGAATATAGCTGACATTATACTCCCATGCAAGTAGTGAGCCATTAATGTGACACATGGTACATCTTCTGAATATTGCTGACATTATACTCCCATGCAAGTAGTGAGCCATTAATGTGACACATGGTACATCTTCTGAATATTGCTGACATAATACTCCCATGCAAGTTGTGAGATATTAATGTGACACATGGTACATCTTCTGAATATTGCTGACATTATACTCCCATGCAAGTAGTGAGCCATTAATGTGACACATGGTACATCTTCTGAATATAGCTGACATTATACTCCCATGCAAGTAGTGAGCCATTAATGTGACACATGGTGCATCTTCTGAATATTGCTGACATTATACTCCCATGCAAGTAGTGAGCCATTAATGTGACACATGATGCATCTTCTGAATATAGCTGACATTATACTCCCATGCAAGTAGTGAGCCATTAATGTGACATATGGTACATCTTCTGAATATAGCTAACATTATACTCCCATGCAAGTAGTGAGCCATTAATGTGACACATGGTACATCTTCTGAATATTGCTGACATTATACTCCCATGCAAGTAGTGAGCCATTAATGTGACACATGGTGCATCTACTGAATATTGCTGACATTATACTCCCATGCAAGTAGTGAGCCGTTAATGAGACACATGGTACATCTTCTGAATATAGCTGACATTATACTCCCATGCAAGTTGTGAGCTATTAATGTGACACATGGTACATCTTCTGAATATAGCTGACATTATACTCCCATGCAAGTAGTGAGCCATTAATGTGACACATGGTGCATCTTCTGAATATAGCTGACATTATACTCCCATGCAAGTAGTGAGCCATTAATGTGACACATGGTGCATCTTCTGAATATAGCTGACATTATACTCCCATGCAAGTAGTGAGCTATTAATGTGACACATGGTACATCTTCTGAATATTGCTGACATTATACTCCCATGCAAGTAGTGAGCCATTAATGTGACACATGGTACATCACCTGAATATTGCTGACATTATACTCCCATGCAAGTAGTGAGCTATTAATGTGACACATGGTACATCTTCTGAATATTGCTGACATTATACTCCCATGCAAGTAGTGAGCTATTAATGTGACACATGGTACATCATCTGAATATAGCTTACATTATACTCCCATGCAAGAAGTGAGCTATTAATGTGACACATGGTACATCTTCTGAATATTGCGGACATTATACTCCCATGCATGTAGTTAGCCATTAATGTGACACATGGTACATCTACTGAATATAGCTGACATTATACTCCCATGCAAGTAGTGAGCTATTAATGTGACACATGGTACATCTTCTGAATATAGCTGACATAATACTCCCATGCAAGTTGTGAGATATTAATGTGACACATGGTACATCTTCTGAATATTGCTGACATTATACTCCCATGCAAGTAGTGTGCCATTAATGAGACACATGGTACATCACCTGAATATTGCTGACATTATACTCCCATGCAAGTAGTGAGCTATTAATGTGACACATGGTACATCTTCTGAATATTGCTGACATTATACTCCCATGCAAGTAGTGTGCCATTAATGAGACACATGGTACATCACCTGAATATTGCTGACATTATACTCCCATGCAAGTAGTGAGCTATTAATGTGACACATGGTACATCTTCTGAATATAGCTGACATTATACTCCCATGCAAGTAGTGAGCCATTAATGAGACACATGGTACATCTTCTGAATATTGCTGACATTATACTCCCATGCAAGTAGTGAGCTATTAATGTGACACGTGGTACATCTTCTGAATATAGCTGACATTATACTCCCATGCAAGTAGTGAGCCATTAATGAGACACATGGTACATCTTCTGAATATAGCTGACATTATACTCCCATGCAAGTAGTGAGCCATTAATGAGACACATGGTACATCTTCTGAATATTGCTGACATTATACTCCCATGCAAGTAGTGTGCCATTAATGAGACACATGGTACATCTTCTGAATATTGCTGACATTATACTCCCATGCAAGTAGTGAGCTATTAATGTGACACATGGTACATCTTCTGAATATTGCTGACATTATACTCCCATGCAAGTAGTGTGCCATTAATGAGACACATGGTACATCTTCTGAATATTGCTGACATTATACTCCCATGCAAGTAGTGAGCTATTAATGTGACACATGTTACATCTTCTGAATATTGCTGACATTATACTCCCATGCATGTAGTGAGCCATTAATGAAACACATGGTACATCTTCTGAATATAGCTGACATTATACTCCCATGCAAGTTGTGAGCTATTAATGTGACACATGGTACATCTTCTGAATATAGCTGACATTATACTCCCATGCAAGTAGTGAGCCATTAATGTGACACATGGTACATCTTCTGAATATAGCTGACATTATACTCCCATGCAAGTAGTGAGCTTTTAATGTGACACATGGTACATCTTCTGAATATTGCTGACATTATACTCCCATGCAAGTAGTGAGCTTTTAATGTGACACATGGTACATCTACTGAATATAGCTGACATTATACTCCCATGCATGTAGTGAGCCATTAATGTGACACATGGTACATCTTCTGAATATAGCTGACATTATACTCCCATGCAAGTAGTGAGCTTTTAATGTGACACATGGTACATCTTCTGAATATTGCTGACATTATACTCCCATGCAAGTAGTGAGCTATTAATGTGACACATGGTACATCTTCTGAATATTGCTGACATTATACTCCCATGCAAGTAGTGAGCTATTAATGTGACACATGGTACATCTTCTGAATATAGCTGACATTATACTCCCATGCATGTAGTGAGCTATGAATGTGACACATGGTACATCATCTGAATAAAGCTGACATTATAATCCCATGCAAGTTGTGAGCTATTAATGTGACACATGGTACATCTTCTGAATATTGCTGACATTATACTCCCATGCATGTAGTGAGCCTTTAATGTGACACATGGTACATCTTCTGAATATTGCTGACATTATACTCCCATGCAAGTAGTGAGCTATTAATGTGACATATGGTACATCTTCTGAATATAGCTGACATTATACTCCCATGCAAGTAGTGAGCTATTAATGTGACACATGGTACATCTTCTGAATATTGCTGACATTATGCTCCCATGCAAATAGTGAGCTTTTAATGTGACACATGGTACATCTTCTGAATAAAGCTTACATTATACTCCCATGCAGGTAGTGAGCTATTAATGTGACACATGGTACATCATCTGAATATAGCTGACATTATACTCCCATGCAAGTAGTGAGCTATTAATGTGACACATGGTACATCTTCTGAATATTGCTGACATTATACTCCCATGCAAGTAGTGAGCTATTAATGTGACACATGGTACATCTTCTGAATATTGCTGACATTATACTCCCATGCAAGTAGTGAGCTATTAATGTGACACATGGTACATCTTCTGAATATTGCTGACATTATACTCCCATGCAAGTAGTGAGCTATTAATGTGACACATGGTACATCTTCTGAATATAGCTGACATTATACTCCCATGCAAGTAGTGAGCTATAAATGTGACACATGGTACATCTTCTGAATATAGCTGACATTATACTCCCATGCATGTAGTGAGCTATGAATGTGACACATGGTACATCATCTGAATAAAGCTGACATTATACTCCCATGCAAGTTGTGAGCTATTAATGTGACACATGGTACATCTTCTGAATATAGCTGACATTAAACTCCCATGCATGTAGTGAGCCATTTATGTGACACATGGTACATCTTCTGAATATTGCTGACATTATACTCCCATGCAAGTAGTGAGCTATTAATGTGACACATGGTACATCTTCTGAATATTGCTGACATTATACTCCCATGCAAGTTGTGAGCTATTAATGTGACACATGGTACATCTTCTGAATATAGCTAACATTTTACTCCCATGCATGTAGTGAGCCATTAATGTGACACATGGTACATCTTCTGAATATAGCTGACATTATACTCCCATGCATGTAGTGAGCCATTAATGTGACACATGGTACATCTTCTGAATATAGCTGACATTATACTCCCATGCAAGTAGTGAGCCATGAATGTGACACATGGTACATCACCTGAATATTGCTGACATTATACTCCCATGCATGTAGTGAGCTATTAATGTGACACATGGTACATCTTCTGAATATTGCTGACATTATACTCCCATGCAAGTAGTGTGCCATTAATGAGACACATAATACATCTTCTGAATATTGCTGACATTATACTCCCATGCATGTAGTGAGCTATTAATGTGACACATGGTACATCTTCTGAATATTGCTGACATTATACTCCCATGCAAGTTGTGAGCTATTAATGTGACACATGGTACATCTTCTGAATATAGCTAACATTATACTCCCATGCATGTAGTGAGCCATTAATGTGACACATGGAACATCTTCTGAATATAGCTGACATTATACTCCCATGCAAGTAGTGAGCCATTTATGTGACACATGGTACATCACCTGAATATTGCTGACATTATACTCCCATGCATGTAGTGAGCTATTAATGTGACACATGGTAAATCTTCTGAATATTGCTGACATTATACTCCCATGCAAGTTGTGAGCTATTAATGTGACACATGGTACATCTTCTGAACATAGCTGACATTATACTCCCATGCAAGTAGTGAGCTATTAATGTGACACATGGTACATCTTCTGAATATTGCTGACATTATACTCCCATGCAAGTTGTGAGCTATTAATGTGACACATGGTACATCTTCTGTATATAGCTAACATTATACTCCCATGCATGTAGTGAGCCATTAATGTGACACATGGTACATCTTCTGAATATAGCTGACATTATACTCCCATGCATGTAGTGAGCTATTAATGTGACACATGGTACATCTTCTGAATATTGCTGACATTATACTCCCATGCAAGTTGTGAGCTATTAATGTGACACATGGTACATCTTCTGAATATAGCTGACATTATACTCCCGTGCAAGTAGTGAGCTTTTAATGTGACACATGGTGCATCTTCTGAATATAGCTGACATTATGCTCCCATGCAAGTAGTGAGCTATTAATGTGACACATTGTACATCTTCTGAATATGGTTGTTGTAAATAAATATTAGTCATATATATGTGTAACATACCAGCAGTACCAGCATGGGAATAATGACCTGCTAACTTTCAGCTGATTAAAATTTCCATCTATCAAGCCCACAAAATTGATTTTAATGCCAAAAATCTTCAAATATTTGGTACACTGAATGTAAGAAAACTTTTGTCTGATGGCCCCTTCCATTTATGTATGTGAATACTGGATTAAAAAAATTTTAATTTCTTGTTTAAAAGTCCTGTTTGAGTTTCCTCTGATTAAGTGAGAGTTTAGGTTTTGTGTCTGCGTGTTGTAATTAGATGGGCTCTGGGCCATGTGAGGCTTCAATACTGACCGACTGACTGATGAACAGACACTCCATGTGATAAGCATCTCAGTCCAGCCACAGGTGTATTACGTGTATATGTTCTCTTCTTTATTGTGTATATGTAGATATTAGTAAACCATGAATTTCTAATATTTTCATTCTTTTATCATAAATTCAAATATCCTATGAATTGCCTTTGCACAAAAACCCATTTCTGGAGACTTGCCAGAAGTCTTGGGCAAATTTTCTTGGAAACCTGAAATTAGGTCATGATAACTTTTATTCTCAGAGTGACCAGCCAGAAACACAATTTTGAACAACCAGACAGACAAGACACAAATTAAAACTGTTAGGCCTAGAATCTTATAAGACTGCATCCAAGGAGGTTCTGGCCAAATCTTCTTTGAAACCTGGAAGTAGGTCATGCTGACCTATATTCTGCAAGAAACTGGCCAAAAATATAGTTATAAGCACCTAGACAGTCAGGCATGGCACCAAAATTTACTGTTGGGCTTAGAACCTTCTAATGTGACATCCAGGGAGATCCTTGGCAAGTCTACTTTGAATTGTGAAATTAGGTCTCTGTTACCTATATTTTCTGAGCTATGACCAGAAAACCTAATTTTGAGCACCCAGAATATCAGACAGGTCACAAATCTTAACTGTTCACTCTAGAAATGACTTTCTTTATATAAAGGGAGGTCATTGTAATGTCTCCTTTGACATCCATAATCAGGTCACTGTTACCTATATTCTGTGAGCTGTGTGAAACAACATGATTTGAGTACCCTGTTATTCAAAGGACACAAGTCATAGTAGTTTTGAAGTAGAAACTTCTAGCTTACCATCTGGGGAGTTCCTTGTAAAATCTTCTTGCTGTTACATATTTTTAAGGATTAATTAAGGGCAAAAAAACATGATTTTGAGCACGCTTGAAGTCATTCTACCCATTGTTCAAGGTTCCTTAACAAATATTTTTTACTAGATCAAAACATCAATAATTAATACATGCATAACCTGTATACATGTCAAATTCAGCTTAAAATCATGACCCATGGGTCACTTGTTTAGTCCTTCAACCAATAGCTGGAGAAGGGAAGACTTATTATCTGCATCTCTTTGTCCATCTGTTAGTCCATCCATATTCTCCTTCTTGTACAGGTATCTATACTGAGAGGTCTGTGAGTAAGTACTACACAGTTGACCATCATGTGTATGCTCATCGTAATGAGACCAACCTGCTTGTGGTAGAAGTGGACCTAGTGCGTAAAGCAGCAATCCCTCTCAAGCTCAAAGTGGAACTGCTCAGCCGCTGGACAACAAGTTATGACTTCACCATCATATCTCATCCAAGCAACATATCAGAGACCAGGTAGGGATCATGTCTTTTCTTGTTTCACAGCAGAGCCCAGGTAGGGATCATGTCTTCTCTTGTTTCACAGCAGAGACCAGGTAGGGATCATGTCTCCTCTTGTTTCACAGCAAAGACCAGGAAGGGATCATGTCTCCTCTTGTTTTACATCAGAGACCAAGAAAGCATCATGTCTCCTCATTTTTCACATCAGAGACCAGGTAAGCATCATGTCTCCTCTTTTTTAACAGCAGAGGCCAGGTAAGCACCATGTCTCCTCTTGTTTCACAGCAGAGACCAGGTAGGCATTATGTCTCCTCTTGTTTTATAGGAGAGACCAGGTAGGCATCATGTCTCTCTGAATTCTTAAGATTTTCTTCTGTTGGGCCAATTGCACCACAAGCCATTTTTATCAAAATGATATTCAGGGGTGCCATAATGTTAGCCCACCTGACTACAAGGCATGCTACTTGGCCCTATCAAGGAGCCAGTGTCCATTAGCTAGCCATCTGTTTGTCTGTCTGCTTGTCCTGTTGTTCAACAACTGTACCTGAAAACCATTTGGTCAGTCAATTTCAAATAAAAGACCTTTGTTACAGGTATTTACCTGGTAAATCTTCTATCAAGCTTTTTGTTTTATTGTGTTTGGAGCTTGTGTGAACGAAGTCAGTAGGAATACACTTGTCATTATTTGTAACATTACATATACAAAGATAACAATTATTGTTTGCTGTGAAAAAGTGGAGTGTGCTCTGTTGTACATTCCTCTTGGGGATGGTGGGGAAGACATGGCTCATTGTCTTGTTACTATCATTTGGCATCTGTAGGAAATCTTGTGAACTTTTGAAATATTGACATTATTTCTACTCAAGTTTGATACACATTGCTTTAATCAAGTTTAGAGGAGGTAAAAGCTAGTAACCTTGCTCTTAATCTTCCAGATAAAATTTGCTGAAATTTAGGATTCTTTCCTTTAATTTTGATGCACCATTTATTACAGCTAAATTAATTGACTAGTTTGAAACCTAAATACCTTGACCTGCAGATATAGTGACCTTCAGATCTGTAGATATACCCAATGAATTATTTATAATCTCTGAGAGTGTTTTGAATTTTGATAACATTTCTACATTTGCAAAAAATGTTTATGCAAAATGTCACTCAGAAATGTTTACATTCCTGGAATAAATATTTCTAATTACCAAAACTTTTAATGCAACTTTGCATGACCAGGACCTTAAAGGTCAAATATGTGAAGTATTATTATTTATTTTGCAGCTTTATAACCCATTAAATGCTAGATCTGGTGTGCATACCTGTATGGGGACTTCACGTGATAGCACACAAGTCAGCAGCACTGGGGGTTGGTGTTCACTGGGTGAAATATCTGTGCTTGTGATTGCAAAAACAAAACTATTCTTGTCTCACACTTGCTTCTTTCAGTGTCCAGGTATTGGTGTCTTCTGTGTTTTCAGTGTCCAGGTGTTGATATCTCCTGTGTCTCCTGATTCTCTTGATTCTTTCAGTGTCCAGGTATTGGTGTCTTCTGTGTTTTCAGTGTTGAGGTGTTGATATCTCCTGTGTCTCCTGATTCTCTTGTTCTTTCAATTTACGGGTGTTGGTGTCTTCTGTGTTTTCAGTGTCCAGGTGTTGATACCTCCTGTGTTTCCTGATCCTCTTGTTTCTTTCAATGTCCAGGTGTTGGTGTCTTCTGTGTTTTCAGTGTCCGGGTGTTGATACATCCTGTGTTTCCTGATTCTCTTTTTTCTTTCATTGTCCAGGTGTTGATACCTCCTGTGTTTCCTGATCCTCTTGTTTCTTTCAGTGTCCAGGTATTGGTATCTCCTGTGTCTCCTGATTCTCTTTTTCTTTCAATGTCCAGGTGTTGATATCTCCTGTGTCTCCTGATTCTCTTGATTCTTTCAATGTCCAGGTGTTGGTGTCTTCTGTGTTTTCAGTGTCCGGGTGTTGATACATCCTGTGTTTCCTGATTCTCTTTTTTCTTTCATTGTCCAGGTGTTGATACCTCCTGTGTTTCCTGATCCTCTTGTTTCTTTCAGTGTCCAGGTATTGGTATCTCCTGTGTCTCCTGATTCTCTTTTTTCTTTCAATGTCCAGGTGTTGATATCTCCTGTGTTTCCTGATTCTCTTTTTTCTTTCATTGTCCAGGTGTTGATACCTCCTGTGTTTCCTGATCCTCTTGTTTCTTTCAATGTCCAGGTATTGGTATCTCCTGTGTCTCCTGATCCTCTTGTTTCTTTCAGTGTCCAGGTATTGGTATCTCCTGTGTCTCCTGATTCTCTTTTTTCTTTCAATGTCCAGGTGTTGATATCTCCTGTGTCTCCTGATTCTCTTGATTCTTTCAATGTCCAGATGTTCGTGTCCTCTGTGTTTTCAGTGTTGAGGTGTTGATATCTCCTGTGTCTCCTGATTCTCTTGTTCTTTCAATTTCCGGGTGTTGGTGTCTTCTGTGTTTTCACTGTCCAGGTGTTGATATCTCCTGTGTCTCCTGATTCTCTTTTTTCTTTCAGTGTCCAGGTGTTGATACCTTCTGTGTTTCCTGATCCTCTTGTTTCTTTCAGTGTCCAGGTGTTGGTGTCATCTGTGTTTTCAGTGTCCAGGTGTTGATACATCCTGTGTTTCCTGATTCTCTTTTTTCTTTTATTGTCCAGGTGTTGATACCTCCTGTGTTTCCTGATCCTCTTGTTTCTTTCATTGTCCAGGTGTTGATATCTCCTGTATCTCCTGATTCTCTTTTTAGCTCAGCTGACTACAAGTCATCTGAGCTATAGTCATGGTCCATTGTCCGTCGTCCGTCCGTCTGTCCGTCCGTCCGTCCGTCCGTCCGTCCGTCCGTCCATCCGTAGAAGTGGCACGTTTTGAAACCGTAAGACCTAGGAATCCAAAATTCGGTATAATGTTAGATGTCCCCAAGATCTCCTACCAAGCCGAAAACTGGGTCTTTGCAACTTCGTTCCTTTGAGAAATTAAGGAAAAACCTCAATTTTTTATTAAAAACCTATTTTCACACTTCAGGACTGCCTAATATCAAAACCACTCATCTGTTTTTCCTCATATTTACCATAAATATTCCTCTATATAGTTCCTATGTACATGCCAGAAATTATGTCTGTATTATTTAATTTAAAAAAGTTATGGGCCAAAACATAATGCATTTTGTAAAAAATCAGGAAAGATATTTGATCACTTAACACAAAAAATGTTAAAGCTATCGACCTTTTTTCCAGTAATATAACTTTAATTAATCAAAATTAAATTGTATACCCAAAATTAGATGAAAATCTTTAAAATTTTCTAAAATATTAATAAAAATAAAAAATTGGTACCTTAAATTTTGCCCAACTTTGACCATGGCACGTTTTTTTTCCTGTAAGTACTGTGGATTTAATTTTCACAGCATGTTTTTGTTAGCATTTCAACTGTTAACACCAAAAATTTGAAACCAGTTGATCAAAAACTGTAGATTTTAATAAGTTTTCAAGCACCATGTAACATATTGATTACATCAAGCTAGTGTTATGCAGTTTGCAAGAGCTCAGCTCCCCAGCTTCAGCTCTTAGTTCCTTAAATTCGGCATACAGTTAGATGTCTCCAAAATCCCCTACCATGCCAAGAATTTGGTCACTAGGACTTAATACCTTCGAGATATTAATGAAAAACTTCATTTTTCCATTAAAAACCCATTGTTACACTTCAAGACAGCCTAATATCAAAACCACTGATCTGACTTTAATCATAAATAATTTACATATTTTTCATTCTCTATGCACATGCCAGAATGATGTCAGTATTGCGTAATTGTTTTAAGTTATGGGCCCAAACATAATGCACTTTGTAAAAAATCAAGAAATATATTTACTCCCTTAACAAGGGCATTGCTGAAGCTAGAGATTTTTTTGTCAGGGATGTAACATTATTTAATCAAGATTCAATTGAATACCCAAAATTAGTTCTGAATTTTTCAAATTTTATAAGTTATTAGTATAAATATAAAATTAGTACCTTAAATTTTGCCCAACTGTGACCATGGCACGTTTGTGTCCTGTGAGCACTGTTGATATAATTTTCATATCATGCACACATTAGGATTTCAGCTTTTTAGTTTAGAAAGCTGAAAGAAATTGGCCAAAAATTGTAGCTTTTATTAATGTTTTTTATGAGACCCTGTCAGACTTTGGCTCTCTCCAGCCCCTCTTGAGTCACCTGTATGTTGACCTTGTTGACCTTTCATCAAATTATGCACGCTTGAGGCGAGGCATACAGGAATCCAGGCAGCTTATGGCCAGCCACAGTTGATCCAGGTGTCCAACCCAACTCATCTAGTAGTTTTAACCAACAACATAACAATAAACAATAAATTAATAAATTTTTATTGGTTTTTAATAAGAAATTAAAGAAAAATAGAAAAGGAATTTGTTAGTTTATAATAACAGGAAATTAACTTGCAGTTACTGATGATATAAGAATCTTGTATCGATGGGTAGAATGTCACATATTCCAAATAACACCATGCAGTCACCTATGGCATTTTTCAGTTCAATTTTAATGATAAAGAAGTAAATCATTTTATTCATTACTAATCATTAGGGATCATAAGAAGGAAATTAATGATAGACAAAGATGCAGTTGATAATATTAATCTAGATTCCTACTGTGTCTAGTGTGTACATTGATGTGAAATTAGTCCAAACTGAATTTTTTACAGTTATTTTTTTATATAAATAAAAGCCATAAAACCAGGTACTTATGATCATTATTTAAATGTGTGAATTTTGTATATTCAGGATTCTCAACATCATTGGTTGGTGAAACTGAATAAATACCAGACATGGTGTGAATACTTTGTAATTGTATTTAAATATGAATATGATTATGTACTCCATTATATGTTTCTTGCATAAAGAATAGGAATTCAGGTAAAAATGAAAGTATATGAATACTCGTGCAAAAACTTTCAAAATGTATTCATGAATTCATTCATGAATATATTCTTTAATATTATTTTAATAATCATATCAATTATATTTCATTTAAAAAATCATATGATTCTCTTATTATTTTTTATAAAAATTATATTTTGGACAATATTTGTAATTTTTTTTAATAAATAGTTAAACTCTTATATTATATGTTCTGCTTATAAGTTATATGGCCAAGTCAAAATCTGTGTGACAATAGTACTCCATTTAATAATAAAATAAATGAAATCACTCTCTTCCCTGTCTCCAAAGGTACTATCAAAATCATACATAAGCTAAACAACAACAACTCATAATACAGCTTATATTTATTACCACACAAAACCAGCATGTGCCTCATTTCTAAATAATATTTTTTTATCATATATAACAGCTGAGCGTCGTCACCCATAGGTCCCTTGTTTTCTTTCAATGTCCAGGTGTTGAATACCTCCTGTGTTTCCTGATCCTCTTGTTTCTTTCAATGTCCAGGTATTGATATCTCCTGTGTTTCCTGATCCTCTTGTTTCTTTCAATGTCCAGGTATTGGTATCTCCTGTGTCTCCTGATTCTCTTTTTTCTTTCATTGTCCAGGTGTTGATATCTCCTGTGTTTCCTGATCCTCTTGTTTCTTTCAATGTCCAGGTATTGATATCTCCTGTGTTTCCTGATCCTCTTGTTTCTTTCAGTGTCCAGGTATTGGTATCTCCTGTGTCTCCTGATTCTCTTTTTCTTTCAATGTCCAGGTGTTGATATCTCCTGTGTCTCCTGATTCTCTTTTTTCTTTCAATGTCCAGGTGTTGATACCTCCTGTGTTTCCTGATCCTCTTGTTTCTTTCAATGTCCAGGTATTGGTGTCTTCTGTGTTTTCAGTGTCAAGGTGTTGATACCTCCTGTGTTTCCTGATCCTCTTGTTTCTTTCATTGTCCAGGTTTTGATACCTCCTGTGTTTCCTGATCCTCTTGTTTCTTTCAATGTCCAGGTATTGAAATCTCCTGTGTCTCCTGATTTTCTTTTTTCTTTCAATGTCCAGGTGTTGATATTTCCTGTGTCTCCTGTTTCACTTTTTTTTCAGTGTCCGGGTGTTGATACCTCCTGTGTTTCCTGATCCTCTTGCCATATCTTCATTGTATGGTACATATAATCACTGAACTCAATATGTTTCTTTTAGCTACAAAGAGTGTACAATTAACTCACCAGAGACAGATAGATCTGGATACACCAAGGTCCATGTTGTCTATGATCATATCCCAGATTTCCTTGAGGCACCAAAGGACAGTGCACGAACCAAGTGGATCTTCCTGACTGCAGTTGGGAGGACCAGGCAGGAGGCTTTTGCTGCCTATCAAAGAGGTAATATTTGCTGTATATATCCACTCTAACATTAAGTCAGTGTTCTCCTCTTTATCTTATTTTAAATATATATTGGTCTGCAAATTTAACATAGTGCCTTTATTTCTAGAGAGATAATCACAAACTGTAAAAATGGGATTTTTAGAGGCACCTTCCTATTATAGAAAGTAATTGATTGATTAGAAGAAAGCCAACAATGATATCAGTTTTTTGTTCTGTGGAAGATTGTCATTCTGTCAGGCTGATCCAGCTTCGGGTTTGGCTGTTTGGAACGTTGCTGGTGGGGGTAGTCAAGGCACAGAGAGATGCTGCTGATAAGTCTGGTACTAATTGATTCAGTGCGAGAATCCTGCCTTTGGTGTGATTTTGGATAGACTTGACTGCAATTAAGGTGTTTTTGTCAGTTTAGTTAGGTTCTCTATATATTAGTCTTGAGACATTAATGAAATTATTGGAACATTACTAAGTTTTTAGGTCACTACTGAATCAGTTCTTAACCAGAATACTCTAATGAATTTTTGAACAATCTAAAAAAATCTTTGAAATTGTCCATAGGTAAGGGTCAGAAGATGGAGCTTTTTTAAAAAGGGCACATGACCTTGACAGTCAGTTAAATTTTACCTCATATTTTGACCACACAATCAAATTAACACAAATTTTCATGTCTCTTATTTGAATTGCTCAATGGATTGTTTTAGACTTTGGTGTTTCCATTGATTACTGATAACCTTATCTGTTGCACAGTCAGGTCTTTAGGCACAAAGTACAATCTGTTTTTATAAGGTTTAATTATACTTAAAAATAATGCAAGTCAGATTATTTTTCTCTAAAAACAAGAATTGTATTGTGTCACACCACCAAAGATGTGAACGACCAGGTTCTTTTAACTGTCAAACCAGCTGGCTGAAACTCATGCAAAAGTACACTTCAAAAGGCGAATAAGACTTGAGTTAACAAAAAAATTAATATATTAAAGAAAACATACACTTACATTTCTCTGGAGAGGTTCTCCACACATACAAGCAACGTCCAATAATAAATGCAGGAAGAATCACCAAGCGGTTAACCATACTACACAGAGTAGTCCTTTGTTTACACTTATCCTGATCACATGACCATCGCGCTCACTTTCATCAGAATATTGCATTGCTCGCCTCACTGTTTGCTTGAGCTGTGTACACAGTACAATCAGTCCACCTATAGATTCATGGAGCTCAGACCACCAACAGGTAACTCGCTGGAGTACTGGTTTGCCTCTTTAGGCAAAGTTCAAACAGCACTTACTAATTAGTGCACAGACTTTTCTATCTGGACTCTGAATCAATGTCTTTCACAGCTGATGTCTCCTGGAATCCTCCAGCTTCAGGTAACCGAATAGGCTTCCACACTGCAATATCTAGTACTTCTACAGTTACGCTTTTAAATAATGTTCTCGTCTGTACCTGGAAGCACTCACAAGCTGTATAAATTGCCAGAATACCAGTCCACCGGCAAAATGCAACACTCGCTCTGAAGTCTGTTACAGAGTAATCACCATGGCCTTCCTCAGACACTGACTGTCTACCCTTATAGACATCATCTCTCAGCTGTCTTGACTCTGATGCATGTAGACCTGCCCCTAGACTGCAGATATTGTCAGGCTACATGAACTGGACGCTGATTGGGCAATTGTAGTGAATTTCTTCTTAATCACATCTTATATATGCTTGCTGACGTCACAAGTCCTGACTGTCCTCTGGCCAATCACCACTCTCTATTATGCTCTATTATTACATGAATATGGACACGCCTCCAGAAACAAAACCATGAGAAAACCAAACTAAGGTGCTCATCCTTTGAAGTCCACAACAAACAATCATCACTATAGAGACCGCCAAACAGATATGGCTCACACAGAAAAAAACTGTATTGAAATTAAAATTAAACGAGACGTGTGCTCTCTTTTCAAAACTCTCAAGCTAATATCTAAACATGATACTCCATATTAATATACAATAAATTATAAAAATAATCATCTCGTTATAATCCCTACTTGAACATGAAGTACAATTACTAAGTCACAGTCCTCCAGTGACATAATGTGTGATATTATAATTGAATGAAGTTTCCTTGATATGATATATGACTCAGGTGCCAGCAGAGTTGAGTCCGGAGACCAGCTTTATGCCGATCATGTGAATGCCTGGGGTCAGCTGTGGAAGAAAGGTAGAATTGATCTTGAGGGTGACACAAAGACAGCCAGGGCGGTGTACGGCAGCATGTACTACCTGCTCAGCTCATTACCTACACAACAAGACTACAGGTACCCATACATTGGTCTGAGTCCCGGGGGCCTTCCATTTGGAGGAAGACTTGCAGTGCGTATATTTTATGTATTTTCCTGTACAGATCGTGTGAGACACATGGTCAGCATCTTCAGTAGCAAATGTTGAAGCTGAGGGTCCTGTTTATGTTCTGTCTCCCTGGAGTTTCACTGGATGTGAAATGATGCCAGCTATATAAACAAGGTCTCATGGGTCACTGTGATCAGCTGAAGTTGACCTAGAAGATTAAAATCTAAAATAATAATATCAAATGGAGATAAAGTGTGACAGGAAGAGGTAATATAGGCCATGGTTGGTTTATATGATTGGTTTGTCTTGATGAGCAAGAAATTGTTGCAAATAATATTTTGTGACCTGACCATGTGTTTCCTTATGTTGAAACTGAAGCATGTGAGCAGTTTGTGAACAAATGATCTGTACTATTATCATGATCATAAGTTGGCTTTTTGATTAACTGTTGACAGTTCAGTAGTTTACACATTTGTTCAATTGAATCTATTTTTTTAAATATATTTTATGAAATATATGTTTTTTTTATTTTGTGAAATGTATACAGTTGAAATATAACTAATGTCCCCAGTCCAAAGATGGACTTATTGGTGGGGGGGGGGGGGGTTACAACATATCTGTATTATTATAGTGTATAAACATAGGATTTTTCCCTTAATTCAACAATACTTACAGGATAAAAAAGTTCATTCACAATTACTTAATATTTAAGAAAGGACAGACTGGTAGACAAACAAAGTTTCAATTATTTCTTAATTTATTTATTATATAAATTTTTTTTTAAAGTTTAACATCTGCAGTAATAAACAACTGATATATAAGAGTATAAGTACTCTTGTTGTGAAACGATTTATACAAAATTTTTAAACTTCACATGCTACACTATTTCTCAGAAAAAAAGTTTTACTGGGATCTACTTCTAATTTTAATAGCAGGTGCATCTCATGGGTCTCCAGAGCTTATTAGGATTTGTTCACACTTGGTTCCTTTTTGGATATTTATATGAATTCTTACATTTTTTGCATTTTCTTATGAATTTTGAAATCCTAACCAATTCAAATGCAATGCAAAATTTTAAAAAACTATTCTCAGATGCATCATTCCTTTAAATGGTGGGCATATTTTAAAGGTGCCCTTACATGAACTTAAGATCACAGGTTGATGGATTGTGGGATTTTTTTTAATGAAATTTTATACTTAATGTCAAACATTTATATCCAGTGCAGTATCTTAAAAAGTGTTACTAAAATCCATTTCTAATTAACAAGGCAGGTATATTTTATTGTTATCCTCACTTGATAAGACTTTAGTGCATTTTTGTTTTATTTTTTTATTTTTTTTTTCAAGTTTTAAAGCATATCAGCTGCTAATGTTTGTGAGCAAAGAAGCTGCTAGTGGAATTTGTGAATTAAAACAGAGACAATCAAGAGTTTTCAAATGAAAAGCAGATTACCTTATCAAGGATAATCAAGTGTAAACTGGAGACAGCTCATATAAAGGATATTTGCAGCTGATGCAAGAACGTTAAACATCTTCTCACTTCACTTAGTTAAAAGATCATTCTCAACTTGTAGTGAGCATTAAACATACCTATCAAAGGTGTCTTATTTTATTTAACTCCGCTAGAAAACCATGTATCTGACATATATGTCATGACTTTGAAACTTGTATGTTAAAAAATGAACCGGTAGTAAGACAGGATTATCTGCATTTACCATAAACTTTGCCATTTTGAACGGCTATTTGGTCATTTTCGAACTGGGTTAGTATGTTGGGAGAAATAGTAACAAGCCGTGTACGACTAAGCAGACATTTCAGACCCAGCATTACGCGGCCAGTTTACAACTTTTATACAATTAGGTCAGGTAAATATGATGGACCTTTCATGTGTCGTGAGTGCAAAACACTAGGTTATATTTGTATTGCGAGTGCAACACACTCGTGGGGGGGGGGGGGGGGGGGGGGGGGCTCCTTAAATCTGCTAAAGCCATGTCAATATCACACTGGTATCTGCTCAGAACATTTCCATGTCTCACCTAATGTTTTAATTGTGAGAAAGTACTGAAAGCTCAAGAAAGGTCAAAATCATAACATCTGAGATATGGTTGAAAAACATCAAGATAATAGCAGATTATATAATAAAAGGAAATCTGTGTATTTGCTACATTAGATTTGACAACATTTATTCTCAATTCACACCCAATCGAAAAATCCTATACAAAATATGAATTTTGTATGAAAAACTACCCAGGAAATAATACAAATGTACACTTTTGTCACTGAACAGTGTAGTTTTTACATATAGACCATTAAAATATGTAATAGGCTAATTTAGTTAGTCGTCAGTTTAATTTACAAAGTATAACGCGGAAATTAGAGCACAAATTCTTATAAATTAGCCACCTGACCTTGTTTTCAGTGAATCTGTGAGCTAATGCAATGACACTTCATCATCCGTCATCCATAGCTTAAACTGTACTATCTCAAAATCCACAGGAGCCTGTATCATCAAATTGTATGCAAGATTTAGTCACATGTCAGACACTGAGCTGAGCTTATATTTGCACCATATTCATCATTCTGCATTTTACATGGAAAAAATTATGAAAAAATTTAAAACTTCTCCTAAACTGTCAAGCCAAATTGAATAGCTTTCATGTAGGTGAGATCGATGGCATAGGAACAATAATTATTTTGCACAGTGTTTGTAACTGCTTTTTTCACAGGAGTGATTTGATGTATGAGCCTAAAATTGTGCATGTCCATTCATCTCGGATAATATACAAGACTGGTGGTACCACCTGCAATGGTCTTTGCATTGCATGCTTCTGTGCACTGAACTCAATAGGTACGATGTGTCGGCCTGAAATTCTGGATGTCCATACATAAATGGATTTGTCTTACACAAGGCTTGTGGCCCCATCTAGAAAAATTTTTGTGCAGTGTACATCTGTGCATGCATATTTCTTGGTATTGATTTAACTTATCATTCAGAGATTTAGCATGTCTATACATCATGATAAGCTTTCTGGTACACAAGCTTGGTGGAACCACCTACAGTCATTCATGTGCTATCAATCTGTGCGTCTGTTTTAAATGAAAATCACACATGTCTATACTCTGTCATCTAAGCTACCAGTATCCACTGTCAGATCATGGCATGTGGCACCACACATGTTGCGTATTAACTAGATTGGGGTCACAAGATCTATTCAAAAGGAGGTGTTGCTGAAGTCAAGCAATAGTTTGACAACACTTTTGAGAGCTCTTATATTAGAAGACCTTCCATGCTCACTTAGTCCATGCCTCTGTGATTCAGAGGGTTCACAGAGTCACTAGTTGGCTGCTAGTATTCTGTATACACAGTGCATATTGGTCAACGCAAATTAATAAAATGTTGGCTCATCATCAAAAAACATTATACACTGTGGAAGTTAGGGATTCTATGAGTACAGTAATGTTTTTTCTCTGCACCCCGCAGCAAACAATATGGTGGTGTTTCTGCCCCTGGTATTTGCTGAACCGAGTGTGGCATCACCTCTGTGTGTGGTGAAGAGGTATCAGACCTCGCATTTGTATTAGAATGTTTATGTAGTCTGAAAACCCTGCATCAGGTTTTGGCTTAGTACATGTTTTATACTTGGTACTTGTACTCAGGTTCAAAATGATGTATTTGTCACAAATGTACTTGAAAAAATATTCAGGCACATTAAATAATGGTTAAGTATATTACAAGTGAAGGATCATACCTGAAATAATGGTATATTCCATTACACACAGGTGCATTAGGCCTGCAGGCTTTGTTTTATCTCACATGCAGAAAATTAAAACATGTTAGATGTACAGTCATAAACAAGATAATGATTAAGTTTTTGACCTTTTACAAATATGATGTTATATAAAAAAATCCTGTTTATAATTAAACTCTGACTGTTACAGATGGACAGAGACTACATGGGTCATGTGTTCTGGGATCAAGAGACCTGGATGTATCCCACGATTCTCATGTTATTCCCTGACCTAGGCAAAATATTGTTAGACTCACGCTCTCGAACAATGGATGCAGCCAAAGAGAATGCTGGCTTACACCACAACCAGGGAATTCGGTACCCATGGGAAAGTGCTTACACAGGTAAATGTTATCCTCATAATATAGATGGGTCAAAATAAGGAAAATATAGCTCAACCCCCAACAAATTGCAGGAAATTGTTTTATGGTGTTTTTCTGTACTCTAGGACCAGCTTAACAATATATTAAAAGGTTTACTGGTACCAAAATTGGACTCCGGGAAAGTTGTTATTTTCAAGATGGGGTCTTAGATGGCCGCCACGCCATTTAGTTTTCATTGTAGAGTTGTAATTTTGATATCTAAAACTACCAGTAAAGGAAATAACCTCAATTTTCCATTAAAAACCCATTGTCACACTTCAAGACTGCCTAATATCAAAGCCACTGATCTGTGTTTAATTATGCCCCCGCCACAAAGTGGCTGGGGCATATAGTTTTACCCATGTCCGTCCTTCCGTCCTTCTGAAATAAAACAGTTGTACGGACTTTTTTTCGCAATGCCTGCAGATATTGGCCTGATTTTTGGTGTGTGGGCAGATAATGACCAGTTACAGATCGAGTTCGTGTTTCGTCCCAGTTGACCTACTTTTGACCATTTTACGGCTCCTAAACTTAGAAAATTTCATGAAAAATAGAAATTTTCATGACAAATACCCATGTACGGACTTTTTTTCGCAATGCCTGCAGATATTGGCCTGATTTTTGGTGTGTAGGCAGATAATGACCAGTTACAGATCGATTTCGCGTTTCGTCCCAGTTGACCTACTTTTAACCGTTTTACGGCTCCTTAACTTAGAAAATTTCATGAAAAATATAAATTTTCATGACTAATACACATGTACAGACTTTTTATCGCAATGCCTGCAGATATTGGCCTGATTTTTGGTGTGTGGGCCGATAATGACCAGTTACAGATCTAGTTCACGTTTCGTCCCAGTTGACCTACTTTTGACCATTTACGGCTCCTGAACATAGAAAATTTCATGAAAATATAAATTTTCATGACAAATACACAGTTGTACGGACTTTTTTTGCAATGCCTGCTGATATTGGCCTGAATTTTGGTGTGTAGGCAGATAATGACCAGTTACAGATAGAGTTCGCATTTCGTCCAAGTTGACCTACTTTTGACAGTTTTATGGCTCCTTAACTTAGAAAATTTCATGAAAAATATAAATTTTCATGACAAATACACATGTACGGACTTTTTTTTGCAATGCCTGCAGATATTGGCCTGATTTTTGGTGTGTGGGCAGATAAGGACCACTTACAGATCGAGTTCGCGTTTTGTCCCGTTTGACCTACTTTTGACCATTTTACGGCTCCTTAACTAAGAAAATTTCATGAAAAATATAAATTTTCATGACAAATACACATGTTCAGACTTTTTTTCACAATGCCTGCAGATATTGGCCTGATTTTTGGGCAGATAATGACCAGTTACAAATTGAGTTCGCGTTTTGTCCCAGTTGACCTATTTTTGACTGTTTTACGGCTCCTAAACATAGAAAATTTCATGAAAATATAAATTTTCATGACAAATACACATGTACTGACTTTTTTTTGCAATACCTGCAGATATTGGCCTCATTTTTAGTGTGTGGGCAGATAATGACCAGTTACAGATTGAGTTCATGTTTTGTCCCAGTTGATCACTTTTGACAGTTTTACGGCTCCTAAACATAGAAAATTTCATAAAAAAGTGCACATGTACGGACTTTTTTTCGCAATGCCTGCAGATACGGGCTTGATTTTTGGTGTGTAGGCAGATAATGACCAGTTACAGATCAAGTTCTTGTTTTGTCTCAGTTGACCTACTTTTGACCATTTGACTGCTCCTGAACATAGAAAGTTTCATGAAAAATAGAAATTTTAATAACAAATGCATATGTACCAACTTTTTTCTTCAATGCCTGCATATACCACCCTGATTTTTTATGTGTGAGCAGATAATGACAGTTGCAGATCAAGTTTGCGTTTCATCCTGGTTGACCTACTTTTCATTGTCTTATGGCTCCTAAACATAGAAAATTTCATGAAAGACAGAAATTTTTATGGAAAATGCACATGTATGGACTTTTTTTCACAGTGCCCGCAGATACTGGCCTGATTTTTGGTGTGTTGCTTGATAATGACCCATAACAGATCGAGTTTGCATTTTGCCCTTGTTGACCTACTTTTGACCATATGACACCTCCTGAACTTAAAAATTTTTTCAAAATTTAACAAATGTTTCTAATTTGCCCCAGGTGGGGGCATTCGTGTCGTTCCAACACATCTAGTCATATTTAGAAAAATTATTCCTCTTTATATTTCCTATGTACAGAAAGAAATCAGGTCAGTATTATGTTATTTCTTGAAGTTGTTGGCCCCCACATAATGCACTCTGTAAAAAATCAGAGATTTTTTTAGGAACATAATTTAATCAAGATTCAATTTTATACACAAAATTAGATCTGAATTTAGCAAATTTTCATGTTATTAGTTTAAATATAAAATCAGTGCCTAACTTTGGCCATTGCACGTTTTTAGCTCAGCTGACTATAAGTCATCTGAGCTATAGTTGTGGTCCTTTGTCTGTCGTCTGGCCGTCTGGCCATCCATCTGTTAACAGGGCATGTTTTAAAACCGTTGGACCTACGAATCCAAAACTTTGCATACCATTAGATGTCCCCAAAATCTCCTAACATACCGAAAATTGGGTCATTAGGAATTTGTTCCTTCGAGATATTGAGGAAAAACCTCGGTTTTCCATTAAAAAAAAACATTGTTACACTTCAAGGCTGCCTTATATCAAAACCACTGATCTGTTTTTGATCATATTTAGTATTCATATTCTTCCATACATTTTCTATGAACAAACCAAAAATTAGGTCAGTATTGGGTATTATTTTTAAGTTATGGGCCCAAATATAATGCATTTTATTTTTAAATCAGGAAATATATTTACTCACCTAACGTGAGAATTGCTGAAGCTGGAGACTTTTTTTTCAGGAATATAACTTCATTTAATTAAGATTCAATTGTTTACCCAAAATTAGATCTGAATTTTGCAAATTTGTCAAGTTATTAGCATAAATAAAAAATCAATACCTTAAATTTTGTCCACCTTTTCCAATGGCATTTTTTTTCCCTGTTAGCACTCTTGATATTTTTTTCACAACAAATATACATAAGGATTTAATCTTTTAAAATCTGAAATTTCAAAAGAATTGATTGAAAGGAGTAGCTTAAATTCAAGTTTCCATACACCATGTCAAGTGTTGTTTACATCTAGCCCACCTGGTAGTACAGCCTTCACTTGCATTATGTAACTGACCCCAGGCAGCTTGTCTTTGCTCAGCTTGGCCACTACTAGCAGGCTTCCCCTTTGCCCTGCACTCCCCCCCCCCCCCCCCAGATGGTGCATTAACTAGATGAATGTTATAATTTTCTGTATTTTATTTTATTCTTGGCTATGCTACATTTTAGATTTTGTATTGTACAACCAGGGTTACAGTGGTTAAAATGCACATTGAATTGTGTCCACAAAGTGGTGTATTGGTATGAAAGTGTGGATGTTCATCAGATAAGTAATTACTTACTTCAGAAGAGTAAAAAGTTCACCAGGTGTGAAATTGACTATTAATTCCAGTAATGAATTATAGCTGAGATGGTAATTAGCACAATGATATAGTCTGTCCCTCATTCAACCAACTGTGTGTATACTTTATTTGAAAAGATGTTTTTATTTTATCAAATTTACTGAATCTTTTATTTCACTTCAGTGAATAAAATTAAGCATGTACTGAAAACTCCAATCTGCAAAACTTTTTAATAGTGATTCAAGGAATAATCTTGTAGATGCCATATTGTGGCATTATTTATTTTTAAATTCAGTTTAAACATTTGTGATTTAAAAATAATAAAATTTATGTGTATGCATAATATGACCCAATATGAGCAACACTCTAGATATATAATGATTGCAACTTAGAATTCTAATATTTTAACTTATATTTTCAGTTTTTTTATTACAAATTTATAAAACTTGTAAATAAAAAAAAATGAATCAGATAAAAACTATTAATGGAAAAAGTGGATATGCTAAAAATAGGCTTATATATAAACTTTATGCATTATTATATATAAACTAATGCATTATTCTCTTGAAAAGTCCATTCTGTCCACTTGCCTGTCCATCTGTAAATTTTTCATATGCATCATAGTATCTCAAAACTTTTACTGTTATTCTTCATGACGGTCTTGTCAGGGTATTAGTTTACAATCATATATTTAGAACTATACTATAATCAAGTAGGAGGGCCCCTTTCCTCTTAGCTTCTCATATGCTTATATAAATGAAAAACATTACAATAGAATATTTTGCATATTTTGCATTTGCAAAAATTTCAAACTTCAGCTGAGCACCGAGACCCATGGGTCCCTTGTTTTCATGTAAGCACTCTTGGTTAATTTTTCATATTATGCCCACACAGGATTTCATTTTCTAAATTCTGAAATTTGAAAGGAATTGGCCAAAAACCAGCTTTTATTACAGTTTTTATGAGACAATGTCATACTTACACCTGGGCTATACTGAAGCTTCTCTTCAGTCACCTGTAACTCTTGGTTAATTTTTCATATTATGCCCACACAGGATTTCATTTTCTAAATTCTGAAATTTGAAAGGAATTGGCCAAAAACCAGCTTTTATTACAGTTTTTATGAGACAATGTCATACTTACACCTGGGCTATACTGAAGCTTCTCTTCAGTCACCTGTATGTCATCCTTCTTGACCTTATAACAGTAAACAATAATGGAATTAATCTTTATTGGATTATAATAACAAATTAAAGAACAGTTAATGGAAAAAGAATTTATTAAAAATAAAGTTTTTATTGGTTCTAATGGATTTCTGGACCCCAAAAAACTTGGATGCCATCTTGGATTTGCTGGTAATATAAATACCACCCATTGAAATTTTTATTGGTTCACTTGGATTTCTCAACCTCAAATACCTTGTAGTAGATACTAAAATTACAACTCTACGATGAATACTAAATAGTTCATGGCCATCTGTGATGCTTGGTGGCCATCTTGGATGCCATCTTGAAATAACCCTTTTCCTAGAGTCCATATTAGGTTAAGTTTTGACATATTGTTAAGCTGGTCCTATAGTACAGAAAATCATCATAAAACAATTTCTTGCAATTTGTATGGGGTTACTCATATTTTGACCCATCTAATAACTGTTGTCACAAGTCAATAATATAGGTGAATGTTATCCACATAATAACTGTTGTCACAAGTCATTAATATAGGTGAATGTTATCCACATAATAACTGTTGTCACAAGTCATTAATATAGGTGAATGTTATCCTTATTGTAACTGTTGTTACAAGTCACTAATATAGGTGAATGTTATCCTTATTGTAACTATCGTCACAAGTCACTAATATAGGTGAATGTTATCCTTATTGTAACTGTTGTAACAAGTCACAAATATAGGTGAATGTTATCCACATAATAACTGTTGTCACAAGTCATTAATATAGGTGAATGTTATCCTTATTGTAACTGTTGTCACAAGTCACTACTACAGGTAAATGTTATCCTCATAATAACTGTTGTTACAAGTCATTAATATAGGTGAATGTTATCCTTATTGTAACTGTTGTATCAAGTCACTAATATAGGTGAATGTTATCCACATAATAACTGTTATCATATCATCCTTATTGTAACTGTCGTCACAAGTCACTAATATAGGTGAATTTTATCCACATAATAACTGTTGTCACAAGTCACAAATATAGGTGAATGTTATCCTTATTGTAACTGTTGTCACAAGTGACTAGTACAGGAAAGTAATCCTTATAATAACAGTTTTCATATGTCACTAGTACAGGGTTCCCTATTCCTATGTTGACATCCTGACATAAACAAAAACCCCACTAATAAAACAAATTGTCACAGTCCTCTGGTGACACACTATCACTGTAATATCTCATTCACAAGCTGCTAATAAAGATTACCATTATCACTGTAATATCAGTCACAAAGTGCTTATACAGGTGATCAGTATCACTGTATTATCACAATCATAAGATGCTTATACAGGTGATCACTATCACTATATTATCACAGTCATAGGATGCTTATACAGGTGATCACTATCACTATATTATCACAGTCATAAGATGCTTATACAGGTGACCACTATCACTGTAAAATCACAGTAACAAGGTCCTTAATCAGGTGATCATTATCACTTTTATATTACAGTCACAAGGTGCATATACAGGTGATCAATATCACTGTTATATTACAGTCACAAGGTGCTTAAACAGGTGATCAATACAACTGTATTATCACAGTCACAAGGTGCATATACAGGAGATTATTATCACTATCATATCAAAGTCACAAGGTGCATATACAGGTGATCAATACAAGTGTATTATCAAAGTCACAAGGTGCATATACAGGAGATCATTATCACTGTTATATTACAGTCATAAGGTGCTTATACAGGAGATCATTATCACTGTCATATCAAAGTCAAAAGGTGCATATACAGGAGATCATTATCACTGTTATATTACAGTCATAAGGTGCTTATACAGGAGATCATTAACACTGTCATATCAAAGTCATAAGGTGCACTGTTATATTACAGTCATAAGGTGCTTATACAGGAGATCATTATCACTGTCATATCACAGTCACAAGGTGCATATACAGGTGATCACTATCACTGTTATATTTTAGTCACTAGGTGCATATACAGGAGATCATTATCACTGTCATATTACAGTCACAAGGTGCTTCTACAGGTCATCATTTTCACTGTTATATTACAGTCATAAGGTGCTTATACACTTGATCAATATCACTGTAATATCATAGTCACAAAGTAGTCATGAGGTACTTATAATAGTGGTTGGAGCATGTTTTCTAATTTCTGCATAAATAGAAGGGGTTTACATTAATTATTAACAAAATTAAAATTCTACTTGGTGATAAATGTCTCATGGAATTGTCGTCATGAAATTTGTCATATGACTTCTCAAAGCGGTTTCATGGGAATTTTAAACTTTGTGTGTTTGTTGTGAATGTTTACTTTGTACACATAAGATAAAGATTTCTAATAAATGTTTTATAATATTCCTTACAGGTATCGAGACATCTCCATCCAAAAACTGTTCTGACTATGAGATACACATCAATGGGGACATAGCGTTTGCGGTACTTCAGTACCTGTATGCCACCAAGGACAAGACCATTCTTGTAAAGGAAGACTTTGGCAAGATGTTGTATGACATCGCTCTCTTCTGGGTGTCTGTCCTCACTCTCAATGAGACCAAGGGAAAATATGAAATCAATGGTATCTGAGCTTTACACCTATATCTTGATAGCACAGTACCCTCAAATATAATGTGTCAGTAACAGCACATTACCCTCAGATATAATGTGTCAGTAAAAGCACTGTACCCTCAGATATAATGTGTCAGTAACAGCACTGTACCCTCAGATATAATGTGTCAGTAACAGCACATTACCCTCAGATATAATGTGTCAGTAACAGCATTGTACCCTCAGATATAATGTGTCAGTAATAGCATTGTACCCTCAAAAATAATGTGTCAGTAACAGCACTGTACCCTCAGCACAGTACCTTCAGATTTATGTGTCAGTAATAACATAGTACCCTCAGATTTAATGTGATCTAATCTATTTTAAATAAGTGTACCATCTAAAATGGTAGACACTTTCTTAGAAAACTTAATATTCACAAGTTATAATGTTATGATTATATATTTTTTATGTTCCAGGTGTAATGCCTCCTGATGAGTATGCTGTGCATGTGAACAACTCGGTGTATACAAATACAATAGCACAGGTATCAATGAGGGCTTTTGAATATGCCAGGCAGCTGCTAAATGCCAGTGACCATCGTTTTGATAAATATGCGGACAATCTGTATATTCCTTATGATGCTGAGAAACATTATCACCCAGAATATGAGGGCTACCATAAAGGTATTGTCTTTTTCAATGACCCACACTTGTTAGACATAACATTCCCTGTATATGTAAAGGATAAAGCCACTCAGTTTTACTTATAAGAATAATAATTTTAGCTTACTTTTTGTATTGAAAGGATGATTATCTTTCACTGATTTTTCTTAACTTATATAGATGGACAATAATGAACTTAATTGTCATCAGGATTCTTCAGACAAATGATATGCCTCTCGTTCACATCTGTAACCATTGGTTCACTAGTCTGGAGGGCTGGATACATTAATTTCAGTACAGTCATGTTGTCACTGCAAACTATTGTAATAACTAAAAATTGTGTGACGCTTTTTCAAATTTTATGTATTTGGATATGGATGAAAGGACGAAGCCTATACAGATATCATGACCTTAACTAGGAAAGTGATATTTATACTGCATTGGTGTGATGAATATCATTCAGATTAATAGGTATCTTACATGTGGGTGAATGGGTCACCCTAAACTTAGGGTAAATAAAGATAATGGATAACTTTTTCTTATACATAAGTTTGGTAGTGCTACCTAAATTTTTATTGAATTTTTGTGCTGGTTTCCTCTCCCACAATGCCACATCAAACAATGTTAGTGATGTAACTCAAAATTGAATGGACATATATTTTTTAAAAAATTTGCATGTTCAAAGTGAAAGGTATGGGGCAGTGGTCTTTCCTTTTCTTAAAAGAGTTCATGACCTTGAATAGTAGAATTACCTTGATCTTATATTTTTAGGGAACCTGTGAGCTTATGCGATGGCGTCCATCTGGTGTCCGCCATCTGCCATATGTTAACCTATGCTATTGGTGGATAAGCTAGAAAACCATTGAAAATCTTCTTCTCTGAAATTATTCATTAGTCTTTTTTGCAAAATTTGTTGTTTTAGATTCTGTATCACTGCACAAAAATGCTTTTAGTTGGCCTTGTTCAAGTTTACTTAAATGATTTTTGGTTGAATTATTGGACATTTGGACAACATTATTGGACTGTGAGATACTGTGGTAAACAAAGCTAGTAGATTTACTGTATTAACAGACCAAGCTCTGCGGGTATATAAGCAGAGCTGTACAGGCAACATAAATAATTGCTGTCTCTATCCACGTTATGTGTAAGATAAATCCATAAATAAAATATATCTGTATTCTGATTTAGCTTTCAATAGGCATCTGTTATTATCCTAAACATTTTGATAAAAAATGCTTATGAATATGTCAGCTTGAAAAAAGCAATGTGGCAAAAGTCAATTCAGTTCATTTATTGCCAAAAGAATATATACAATATACATGAAACAATTCATTTATAAATAGTTATTCCTATGACAAAGAGGACTGACTCATAGATTATGTCCTCTAAGGATTAACATTAAAAATAAAAGTTTATATGGTGCAGGCACTGTGCAATAAGAAAACTAAAATTAAACTTTTTGTAACACAGAGAAAATAAACAAACAAACATGTTATTATAAAAATGAAGTTAAATATAATTAATATGATTCTTAAATATTCTTTCAGAGGACGTTTAAATGTTGATATTGCACAACAAGGATCAATATCTTTAATTGTATTGTTCCAAATTTCAACCCCTTGTGAATTGTAAAGTTTTACTTTGGGCTGCAGTTTTACAAATTGGTACATGGAAAATATGCATTCTTCTTGTTCTGTGATGATGTACATCTAAGTATTTGCAAAATAATTTAAATACAATTAAAGGTAACATTTCATGTTTATTTTACACATAAATACACCAACACTGTAATGTCTAGATATTTTCTAGTGTACGTAACCTGAGGGAAATAAACAGATTTTGTGTATGTGAATTATATGGAGATGATGTGGCAGTGGTGCAGACACCCCTGCAGAACCCTACACCTCAATACAATAAGTTGAATATGGATAGAAAAAGAATAATAAAATGTAATAAAAGTAGACTCATGCAAAATCTTCATTACTTTTCTTATAATTTGTATGCCTTTAGAAATTTTAGTATTTATATGCTGTATTTGCTTGGTTCACTTCCATTGTGAAACTATCATTACTCCTAAAAACTTTGTTCATTCTACTCTGGAGATATTGTCACCATTAATCACTATACTCGTATTAACATTAATTGTATCTGCGAAAACAAAGTTTTGCGGACACTATGATTTTGACTGGGTTCAGCAACCGCCACCACATTTGTTTCCGGAATAGAACTATGAGACCACTGGACAGATTTTTCTGAAAATTTACACTTTTATCGGGTCACATGTGAACTGGTGCCTAAATATTTTGCGTTGACCTATGACCTTTCGTCTTGCTAGTGCATCCATCTGTGCGTCTGTTTTGACACATTAACCCACATATCGTATAACCAATCAGGCTAAATATTTTTCACAAATGTAGCCTTTGGATACATATATAAAACATACACATTATAACATACACAAAAAATGGTGGCGCCACCTGCAACCATTTTTGCACAGTGTCCATCTTTTCACCCGCCTTGGGATAAAATCACTCATATCTCTGCATTGGTTGAACTAATCCACCTGAAATTTTGCATGTGTATACATCCAGGATAGCTTTCATGATTTTATGACAGGTGGTGCCGACTACATTCACGTTTAGGCTGCAGGCATCCAGGCTTATATCTCAGGACTGGTATGACGTATCCTCCTGAAATTTTGCATGTGTATAAATCTCACATAGCTCATTATCATAGGCAAAACTGATGGCGTCACCTGCAACCACTTTTGCACAGCATCCATCTGTTTGTCTGCCATGGGAAAAATCACGCATATCTCGGCAGTGGTTTGACGTATGCCCCTGAAATATTACTTGTGTAAAGATCTCACATAGCTCTTTATCATACACAAATTTGATGGTGCCACCTTATCTGCCTACAATTTTGCATATGTATACATCTTGGATAACTTTTCTGGATTTTGTGGCAGTTGGCGCCATCTACATACACATTTCGCCTGCAGACATCCATCCTAATATGCATCACAACTCACTTTATTTCCCCTTGCCACTCAATCCATGCCTCACTTCACCTGTCCCACTCTGATTTTTGGCGGTTACGTATATACACTTAGACCCTTGTTGACTACCTGTATTCTAGTTCTTTGTTTGTTAAGTAGAGCACTGTTTTTTCCATTTTATAAATATTTATTTTCCGTTTTAATAAAATCAAAATTCCGGAATTTTCTGTTTTATAATTATATTTTATGTAATAAAATTGCTACATATTCGTAGAGTTAAAACTTTTAAATCCGGATGATTAAATGGATTACGTGTTCAATAAGCTGTATAAAATGTTTTATATTTAATTACTGCTAACATTGATGCCATAGTTACTTATGAATATTTAAAATTATACCTGGTCCTTTGCAAAAATGGTTCTTAGCCAGGCCCACACGTAAGTAATCCAGCACGTGTGTTCACTGAATCAGCAAGACAGTTGGTCTTCATCTGTAAATAAATCAATAAGGACCTGCTCTGCAGTGTCTGCATTTTACCCTCGATCATTTCAAACATTTGAAATAAGTATGGTAATATTATATTCAAAGTTATTTCACCTCTGATATGCTATGACATGCAGTAATATTAGGCTCTCCCGCTAGAAGATTTTGACCTGTTTGCTTCTTTAATATGATTATGCGAGACCACGACTGGAACTCTCACACCCCCCAAAAAAAATTCACATTGTTGGTCAGTAATCGTGCCTACGGTAAAACGTTTGTTTAATGGACCGAAGAAGTTACCCTGGAATAATTCTGATTTGGTTCGTCTGATTACCACCTAACGGCAAACCCCATTGTTGTATATCACATTATGATGGTATAAGTGTTTCAGGCATGTTTGTTAATAATCGTAACATCAAAGCTTGGTGCTTACTGTAACGTTTATGAACTGAAATTGGCAGACCTTGCTTGTTATGTAGATGGCTGGCGCAGTTGGAAAGATTTTTTTACAAGATATTGGGTGAGAATTTTTTTATTTGCAGTTTAAATCGGCTCTAAATCCGACTTTTGGTCGTATTCTGTGTGATTAATATAATTCTGTTTTTGAACCCTAATTCCGTTTTTCCATCCATTTTTCTGTTAATACGAGAAAAAAAGGGGACTCTAGTTACGTCTTTCAGGCTGTGTAAACAGCCTGAGCAACTTGCCAAGATTGTGTCTGTGTCTATAAATAGCTTGGTAGACTACCAACTATTCAGATTTTGCAACAGGCTAGTTTCAGTCTGTGTCTAATTTAGCTTTGGCAGACTGCCAACTGTATCAGATTAGGCAATTGACCTATCCACCAGAGCCTAAATGCTCTGCCCTTTTAACCTAGTTATTACAATGAGCCCTGAAAACGATCCTACACAGGTCTTCCATGCCCATGGTAGCGAGTGCTGGCTTACAATATAATAATGACGTCACAAAGGTTGATGATGCATGACGTCGTATTGATTGATGTCATCAACTGGTATTGCTGTCCTCATATCGCAGTCATTGTGAACTGTTTTGCAATCTTTTTGATTATCTGTCTCATACGAATTTCATGCTAGGTAAGACTTTATTATTTACTCAATAGTCCGAGGAATGGCTCCTGCAGCCTATAGCCTAAAATTTTTTTATACTGTCTCCTTTGTATAAAAAATATCCAGGAAACATGCCGACCTGGGTACTGCCTACTGGTACAGACATAAACATCACCTGATTGGTTGCTTGTTAGTCCAGTGCTAATGATTATTCACTGAATGAATATGCCATTAAGGTCATATAGAATTTATGGATAGGTCAATTGGTCAAGAGTTCAGTCAGTACAGCCATGTGCAGGTCAAGAGTTCAATCAGTGCAGTAGCTGCATCTAGCAATTTATTCCAGTTCACTCGGGGCCACTGCCTGCCTCAGCTGAGCTTTATCAGCCCAGTCCACCTGACTCAAGAAAAGTTTGATGTATCTGCCTGAAATTTTGGCCTGTCCATGCATCTTTGATGGCTTGCTCTTACACAAGACTGGTGTCACCACCTACAATGATTTTTGCACAGTGCACGTACCTGCTTATTTCTCAGAAGGGATTTGATGTATCAGCCTGAAATTGTGCATATCTATACATATCGAATAGCTTCCTAGTATATAAGACTGGTGACTCTGACTACAATCATTTTTACACAGTGTATGTCCCTGCTTATTTCTCAGGAGGGATTTGATATATCAGCCTGGAATTTAGGCATTTGTATACATCTCACTAAGCTTTGTCATATACAAGACTGGTGGTTCCAACTACAATAATTTTTGCACAGTGTATGTACCTGCTTATTTCTCAGGAGTGATTTGGCATATCAGCCTGAAATAATGCATGTCCAAACATCTCAGATAGTTTTGTTGTATACAAGATTTGTGGCGCCATCTACAATCATTTTGTGTTGTGTACATCTAGGCCAATATTTCAGGAGTGTTTGTATAATTGGGTGTATAATTGGTGCTTATATTTGGGTTCAAAATGTGTAATACTTGTACATATCCATGTCACATGTGTACTTGAAGAGTAGTGGTCCAGCATGGAAGCATTATACCTGATGTATATCCCATTGCACAGGTTCACATTAGGCCTGTAGGCCTTGTTAGTTTTCTTTTCTCTTCAAAATGTTCTGAGTTTATACTTTACAAGCTTTATTGCCTCAGGTATTGCTTTCCAGCTGGTCACCATGCACCATATCTCATGTTAATTTCACACTCCTAAGCTTAAATAGTTAAGTCAAACTTACAAATAAATCATGTTCTTGAATTTTAAATATAATTTTCTCAGGCACCCAGATCAAGCAAGCTGATGCAATTCTTCTTGGTTACCCTTTGATGAGGGATATTTCACCAGAAATCCAGAAGAATGATCTCATGATGTATACAAAGGTGAGTGATTCTGCTCCTCATGGTATCCTGGTGTTCTGTAAGGAGACTTCTAATAAACCATACATTGTATATTAGTCATATATGATAACACCTGGCATACTTACTTCCCTGTGGTGAAGGCCATACATGTTGACTGAATCATTTGATGAAACTGATAAAGCCATATTACAAATAAACCAGTTCATGTTTATTGTATCCTTCAAAACAGAGTTTTCAGCCGGCAGCTGGATCCTTATGTTGGGTTGACCTCTGACCTCTCTGCACAGCGTCCATCTGTACCTCTGTTATCACACATAAACCCTCATATCTTAGGACCCGTTTGACAAATCAGGCTGAAATTTTGCATGTGCATACATGTCAGATAGAATTCCAGTTGAAATCACAGGTGGCACCACCTACAATTATCTTAAAGCTGCAGACATCCATGCTAATAACTCAGGACTGGTTTGACATATCAGCCTGAAATTTTGCATGTGTATAGATCTTACATAGCCACCTTTTTGTCTCAGTGGTTTGACTGATCCGCCTGAATCATTAGCTATACATCAGAGATAGCTTCCTCATTCAAATGAAATGTGCAAACAACAATCAGGTTTACATGCCAGACATCAATGCTAATATGCAACACATCCCACTCTATTTCCTCTTATACTCAGTCCATACCTCACTTCACCCGTACCATTCTGATTTCGGCAGATACATGTAGAGGCTTGTCTACTGCCCATATCTGGTTGTATACTGAAACTGATAAAGGTTGATTAAATAAACCAGTTCATGTTTATTGTCCACTGAAACTGTTATATGTTGATTAAATAAACCACTTCACGTTTATTGCACACTGAAACTGGTAAAGGTTGATTAAATAAACCAGTTCATGTTTATTGTCCACTGAAACTGTTATATGTTGATTAAATAAACCACTTCACATTTATTGCACACTGAAACTGGTAAAGGTTGATTAAATAAACCAGTTCATGTTTATTGTATACTGAAACTGATAAAGCGTGATAAAAAAACATTAAGCAGTAAATTTTGTTTTGTTAAACTGAGAAAGCTTGATAAAAATTATTAATTAATAAAGCTGTTCCTAATTGTGACACAGTTGTAAACTATTTGTGTTCACTGTTGAATTACTACTGGCAGGGTGGCTGTTAACAAAGCACAAATTGTAACTGTTGGCCCTAAAGAGAATTTGATACTCCAAGAGGTCCTGGAAAAAGCTTCCAGGACCTGAATGTAGGTCACTGTGGCCAACATTCTTTGAGACAGGGCTGAAAACTCAGGTTTCAGCACGGGATCATCTCAGGTGGATGCTGTTCAGATAGACGCCATTGTATCAACTGGAAGCTGTTCATTTGAATGCTATGAAAATGGACGCTGATCATATAGACGCCATCTTATTATAGATGCCATTGTATGCTGAGCGGGCCCATACTTCCTTCATGAAGACCCCTAAATACAAGCCATGTAACCATATTTTGTTTTGTTTTATATTTTCTTTACTTGTGTATATCGTGTGAATGAAGATGGACTTAAAGATAAGCCACTGTATTATAGATGCCATTGTTTGCTGAGCAGGCCTATGCACCCTTCATTTAGATGCCTCAGTTGTTATGTTTTATATTATATTTTGATAACTTATGTATATTGTTTCCTTAAATTTGAGACCATATTTGATACAACACTTATCAATAACAATGTGATGTTTTAGATCATATTTTGTACATCATGTGAATGAAAATAAGCGCTGATCATATAGACATTTTCGTATTATAGATGCCATTGTCTGCAAGCTCCCTTTAGAAAGACACCTAATTACAAGTCATACAGTTCACATTTTTAAAAAAAATGTTTTTAGAAAAAAAGACCAAATTTAACCATGTTATGTTTTGGATTATATTTTGTGTTTTGTTGAATTTTGTGTGAATGAGTGTGTTTTGTTTCATTTACCAAAAAATTTTGATTTAAATAATGGTCATGTGTAGTTTCAATAAAAGTAATGTAAAGTTAACTGTATTTTCCATTGTAAACTATTCTATCATTCCTTAGTATAAAGTGAAGTAAATGAATTTGAAACAATAAGAAGTATGTACAAATAATGAGATTAAGTAGTAAACATCAAAGAAACCCTACCCGTTGTTGGGGTATTCAGTTAATTTAATGATTACAGATTATGGGGTTCTAGCTGAGCTTGTACCCGGGACTTGTTTATTGTTAAAACAACATCATATGATCACTGATCCATGTCTGGTTTCAAATAATTGACTGCTTTTACAGAGCTGCAAAAAATATTGGTTAAATTCCAAAGTGATATTTGGGGGAAATTTTCAATAAAACCTATAGATTAAATGAGGGTCAAATATATCATACTGAAATTATATATATACTTAAACCTTTTAATTCCAATTATTTAATTCCAAATACTTATAATAGTTAAAAACTTGACAAAGCATTATATTTATTAGTATTATACATATAGGAGAATGTATTGATCTTGTTAAATGAAAAATCAATAACGAGACTTACATAGCCAAGTACATACTGGGGTCTCATTTATTGATAAAACCACATTATAATCTCTAATTCATGCTATAATAAATTTTGGATTGTTTATATGATTAGTTAAACAAATTAATATTTCATATTTCACCACATATACAATTCATACATGAATTACACATCAATATAGGTATTGACATTTCACACTCTTAACTTACCCGATATGAATGGATAGACGTCTTGGAAATATAGACGCTGTTCAGATAAATGCTGCATATCATCAGACAGACGCTATTGGATGGAATATATTGAGTGCCCATTAATAATTACTTTAAAGAATCAGTTCCAAATAAAAGTTAAGCAATTACATATTCACATAAATAGAAAGACTTTTTGGAATGAATGCTTTCAGTTGAATGCCTTAATTCCAGATGAACTCTATCTCTACTATAAAAAGTGTACTGCAAAGTGTCTCTCTCTCTCTCACTCTCTCTCTCTCTGGCAATACATAGAGAACTGGAACATGATACACAGAAAAGTGGGATCTTTGGGAATCGAGCACATTACCTTCCGATTGCTGATTGCCATTGACCAGAGAGAGAGAGAGAGAGACTATGGAAATGGATGCTGTTCAGATAGTGTGGATGGTCGGGCAATATTATTTTTTTTTAGAAGTATATTTCACAGGGAGCCCACTGATTAAGATGTACTTGATATTACACTTTCATATATAAGATAACATATATTACATATAGATAAGAAAAATGCATTCATTTTTAGCTCAGCTGACTATAAGTCATCTGAGCTATAGTCGTGGTCCATTGTCCGTTGTCCGGGCACGTTTTGAAACCGTTGGACCTACAATTCCAAGATTTTGCATAAAATTAGATGTCCCCAAAATCTCCCACCATACTGAAAATTGGGTCATAAGGACTTTGTTCCTTCGAGATATTAAGGAAAAACCTCTGTTTTCCATAAAAAAGCGATTGTTACACTTCAAGGCTGCCTAATATCAAAACCACTGATCTGTTTTTGATCATATTTAGTATTCATATTCTTCCATACATTTTCTATAAACATACAAAAAATTAGATCAGTTTTGGGTATTATTTTGAAGTTATGGGCCAAAATATAATGCAATTTTTAAAAAACCAGGAAATATATTTACTCACCTAACATGAGAATTGCTGAAGCTAGAGACTTTTTTCAGGAATATAATTTTATTTAATCAAGATTCAATTGTTTACCCAAAATTAGATCTGAATTTTGCAAATTTTTCAAGTTATCAGCATAAATAAAAAATCAATACCTTAAATTTTGTCCAACTTTGGCAATGGCATGTATTTCCCTGTAAGCACTGTTGATTTAATTTTCACAGCATATATACATAAGGATTTAATCTTTTAAAATCTGAAATTTCAAAGGAATTGATTGAAAAAAGTAGCTTTTATTCAAGTGTTCATACACTATGTCAAGTGTTGTTTACATCTAGCCCACCTAGTAGTACAGCCTTCACTTGAATAATGTAACCCACCCCAGGCAGCTTGCCTTGGCTCAGCTTGGCCACTACTAGCAGGCTTCCCCTCTGCCCTGCACTCCCCCTCCTCCTCCATGCATAAACTAGATGAATGTTATAATTTTCTGTTTTTTTATTTTATTCTTGGCTATGCTACATTTTAGATTTTGTATTGTACCACCAGGGTTACAATGTTAAAGTGCACATTTAATTGTGTCCACAAAGTGGTGTATTGCTATGAAAGTGTGGATGTTCATCAGATAAGTAATTCCTTACTTCAGAAGAGTAAAAACTTCACCAGGTGTGAAATTGACTATTAATTCCAGTAATAAATTATAGCTGAGATAGTAATTAGCACAATGATATTGTTTGTCCCTCATTCAACCAACAGTGTGTATACTTAATTTGAAAATATGTTTTATTTTATCAAATTTACTGAATCTTTTATTTTATCTCGATGAATAGAATTAAGCATGTACTGAAAACTCGAATGTGCAAAACTTTTTAATAGTGATTCAAGGAATAATCTTGTAGATGCCATGTTGTGGCATTATTTTCTTTTAAATTCAGCTTAAACATTTGTGATTTAAAAATAATAAAATATATGTGTATGCATAATATGACCCTATATGAGCTTCACTCTGGATATATAATGATTGCAACTTAGAATTCTAATATTTTAACTTATATTTTCAGTTTTTTTTAATTAAAAATTTATAAAACTTGTAAATAAAAAAATTGATTCAGATAAAAACTTTTAATGGAAAAATTGGATATGCTAAAAAATAGGCTTATATATAAACTTAAATGCATTATTCCCTTGAAAGTGAAATAAAGGTATTAGTCCATTCTGTCCACTTGCCTGTCCATCTGTAAATTTCATATGCTTCACAGTATCTCAAAACTTTTACTGTTTTCATGACAGTCTTGTCAGAGTATTAGTTAGCAATCATATATTTGGAACTTTACTATATCCAAGTAGGATGGCCCCTTTCCTCTTTTCCTCTTAGCTTCTCATATTCTTATATAAATGAAAAACATTACAATAGAATATTTTGCATATTTTGCATTTGCAAAAATTTCAAACTTCAGCTGAGCGCCATGACCCATGGGTCCCTTGTTTTATAAAAGCTATGAAATAAATTATACTGAATTTAGGCTGAGTCAACTTATAAACATGTTTGGAATCTAGAATTCAGAATGGATACACATTTATTACATAAATGTGTAAAGCTTTTTTAATGTATATAAACAACTTTATATATAAGAACACACAAATACACACACAGGTAAAGATTAATATATATATATAGATATATGGAACAAAACGCCGAAAATGGCGGAAAAATTGGCTCTCCTATTCAAAATATAAAACGTAGATTAGTTTGGGCGTACGGATTCATTTCCAAATTACATTGGAAAATTTACCTGGGAAAAAAGTATGAGAAAAATAAAAAATTTAAAATAATTTATAGAATAACTGTTTCATATATTTCTTCATTTTGGCCTAACTGAGCTATTTAAAACCGGGCTTTTTTGTTTAAATTGTATTTTATTAACATTCTGTACTATAATCAGCTAATTCTTTTACGGTACACAAGCATATGTGTGACCAGTACGGAGATCCCCGTCTTGTCATGTGATGATTACAGATATGCTCAATTAGCAGAAGACCTCAAGTATAGAGTTATTGTTATTACAGCACTAATTAATTCAAAGACGGTAAACAGCCTTTGATATTATTAGTAGTTCTATCCCTTGGACTTTGTTTTAATTGTCAAATATCAAGATGGAAAATACAATTAACTGATCAAACCGGTTGCCTAGCTGTGTGCCGTCACACCAAAAAACACTTTCATGCAAATGTGGGATTTTATAAAATTTGTTGAGGAAGTGGTAATCTCTGACTGGTAAATTAAACTCCTACTGTAAATTTTGAAAGGAGAGTTACAAAATTTGTGAATAATTGCAGCATCATGCTTTTTTCTCAATGCAGACAAACCTTATGTATGATGATGGTGCCCTAGGACCATCTCTGGTTTGTTCTTGTTGCCTATTTCATAACCATAAGGTCTGAAAACTTCAAATTTACTGTCTTTAATGGCAACAAACTGTTCCCTGTGAAAGTAATTCTAGCCATACAAGGCATAAAGATTCCCACTTTTTACTGATTCAGACAATACACTTTGAAAAACAGAGGAGAGACATCCATCTGTTGTGTGTGCAAAATCAATCTCTTTCTAGTTTCAAATTCAGCTGAGCACAATGGCTCTTGGATCACCTTCTACTGAAGTCCTGTTTGTATATTTGTAAGATACACCATCTTTTTTACATTCAGTTAATAGGTACACCTTGATTACAGGTGACTGACCGAAGTGGGCCAGCCATGACATGGTCAATGTATGCTATAGGATGGCTACAAGTCGGCCAGTTGGATAAAGCTGCCAGCAATTTCAATAAAAGCTTCCAGTATATTCAAGGAGACTTTGAGGTAGGTAGCATAGCTGAAACAGCAAATTGTATCCCTTGTCACCCATCTTGTGGTATTGAACTCGTGTAAGATGTTAACCATGCAGTTGGGCATGGTAGTGAAATGGTTAGGGCTCTGGACTTGTTACCGCATGGTTGTGGACTGGTGTCCTGTTCTGACAGCCGTCTGTATTAAGACTCTTAGCCAAAGTCTTTGCCACAAGGTTGCGCTGTCTTGACCCAGGAGTGAATGGGTACTGGTCATGGGTGGCAGGCAAATGTAGAACGAATAATCTTCTAGCACCTGTTATGGCTGCTTGGGTTGTATGCTCCCCAGGGAGCCGAGAAAAGCTACAAGAATGAACAGGTCCAAAAGACAGGAAGGCAAAGTGTAAAGCCGGATGAGACTGACAGCGTCGGTGATATCAGACTATAAACCCCCACATTAACCTTTACCTTTTAATTTCTTTGATCAGTTATTATCTTGTACACCTGCTCGTGTTCAGCCTCAGAATTTGGCAAGTTTTGGCTTCTTTGGCTTTTACTCAACAGTGTTTTATTGTATGTAAGATAATTGTACCATTTATGATATATTATTATTTTTAGCTCAGCTGACTGAATGGCGCTTTTGTCTGGCTGTCCATTAGCGAGGCACAAATGGCATCTGTTGGGACCTCAAAACTTCTAACTGAACATTGAGTACAATTAAAAATCTCCAAGGATATTTGAAATTAGATCACTGCAACCAATATATGCTCTGAGCTATGGGGGCTCGTTTGAGCACTCGGAATAATTAAAAATTTGATACAAATACTCACATTTCTCGATAATTAATGCATGAAATGCCATAATTTTTGCTTAGATTATTAATTATGGAGTTTCGTCAGCTGCTTAAGACTGGTGGTGCCAGCTGTATTATTTATTATTTTTATGATTTTTTCCCTATTTTTGAGACTGTCAAATGACAGCAGTTGTGCCAGGTTCTCAAACCTTGAGTCCTGAAAACTTGTATATTTATTGATAATGACTAGGTTTATCAGTTCCTGATGACTGGTGGTGCCATCTGTATTTTTCTATTTTTAGCACATTTTTTTTCCTCTGCCAAATTACATCAGTGGTATCTGTTTCTCAAATGTGGCTTCATCTTGAGGGGAAAAAACTGGTGTGTTTATTTGTCATGATTAGTTTCATTAGTTCCTAAAGACTGGTGGTGCTATATGTATTTTTCTATTTTGATGCATTTTCCTTATTTTTATACTGCTAGAAGACATTGATGGTACCAGTTTCTCAACTTCAAGTGTCCTGAAACCTGGTGTGTTTATTATGTTGACACCCCCCCCCCCCCCCCCATACAATTCCATTTTCATTGCTCTTGTTGCTCTGGTCAGTCTTTGCCTGTAGGATATCTTGTGAAAACAATTACTTTTGAAGCACTGCATATTTTCCCCCAGATATTTGAAACACAAATGATTTCTACCAAAACCTTGGAGGAGATAAAAACCTTGTGACCTTGACTGATTTGAGGTCAAATCAGCCAAAATGTTACATTTTTGTAAAACCCCATACCTTTTGAAGCACTGGATATTTTTTTTCTCAAATTTGATACACAATTTGTTTCAACCAAGTTCTCAGACAAGATTGAAAAATGTTGACCTTGGCCAGGGTCTTCAAGGTCAAAGCAGCTGAATTATAGTTCATAATCTTTAGGATTTCTTGTGAACTTGATTACTTAGGAAGTATTACATATTTTGTTCTTAAATTTGACACTCAACTTCTTGGATGAGATTGAAAAATTATTACCTTGGCCTGGATGTTCAAGGTCAAATCAACCAAACTATAGTTCAACTTTTGGATTTCTTGTTAACATGATCACTCTGGAAGTATTGCATATTTCTCCCTAAAATTTGACACACCATTTGTTGATTCAAGTGATTAATCAATCAAAGACCAGTAGGAATACAAAGTTAAGGGGTGAAACATAAATCTACTGCTGAGAATCTGACACATTTGCTGTAATGTGGCATTCTATTAGATAAGAGTAAACTTTTGCAAGAAATGTAAAAAATACAGGTGGCACCATCAGTCAGATAAAAGCGATTATAAAAATCTCTTTGTCAATAAAAATACCAGGTTTCAAGACTAACACAGGAGGGCCTATCTAATAAAATGACACAATTACTGTTTTTAAGTGGTCTCAAAAGTTTTAGAAAAATGAGTAATAAAAGAAAAAAAAACATTATTGGTACATTGGTCTCAAATTTACATTTAAGAGATATATATAGACTTTCCATGATTAACATGGAATACAAATTTCATTGCGTCCACAAAGTCCTTGAGATACTGTTATTTGAGATATTGCAGCCTTGTATTAAATAATTCTCAAAGTGGACAAATCACCGTGACATTAACAATTTGCTTATATTTCTGAATAACTGGACAGGCAGTTTTGTTCAAATTTTGCATGCAGACAAGGATATATATTTATGAGGTACATTAAATCCTTGATCCCATGTAATATTGTAAAATTTGTTTTACAGCCTTAACCTTAGAAGAGTCTTGAGTTTCATGGGGTTGAAAAGAATATTGGTAGCTCTGATCTAACTGGGTTTTCACAGAAGTATTAGGAGTACCTGTCTGGGTGTCAAGCAAAAACTTTCTAGGTCCAAAGGTTATGATTTGAACCCTACTGATGAACAGTGGAATGCTTGGCCGTTGCCAAAAAAATAATTTTCTCTGTACTCTTTTCAGAAGGGGAGTCAAAGTGTATTCTTTGGAAAATGTTGATAATTGTGAATGATCCCTTAAACCCTTGCTTGTCCCCTATGTGAGCTGTGTGTGTGTAGTGTAGAGGTTTGTTGTATGGTTTACAGGTTAGGACAGAGCAGTCACAGGGACAGGGCTGTATGTGTGTAGTGTAGAGGTTTGTTGTATGGTTTACAAGTTAGGACAGAGCAGTCACAAGGAAAGGGCTGTATGTGTGTAGTGTAGAGGTTTGTTGTATGGTTTACGGGTTAGGGCAGAGCAGTCACAGGGACAGGGCTGTATGTGTGTAGTGTAGAGTTTTGTTGTAAGGTTTACAAGTTAGGGCAGAGCAGTCACAGGGACAAGGCTGTATGTGTGTAGAGGTTTGTTGTATGGTTTACAGGTTAGGACAGAGCAGTCACAGGGACAGGGCTGTATGTGTGTAGAGTAGAGGTTTGTTGTATGGTTTACAGGTTAGGACAGAGCAGTCACAGGGACAGGGCTGTATGTGTGTAGTGTAGAGGTTTGTTGTATGGTTTACAGGTTAGGGCAGAGCAGTCACAGGGACAAGGGCTGTATGTGTGTAGAGTAGAGGTTTGTTGTATGGTTTACAGGTTAGGACAGAGCAGACACAGGGACAGGGCTGTATGTGTGTAGTGTAGAGGTTTGTTGTATGGTTTACAGGTTAGGGCAGAGCAGTCACAGGGACAGGGCTGTATGTGTGTAGTGTAGAGGTTTGTTGTATGGTTTACAGGTTACGACAGAGCAGTCACAGGGACAGGGCTGTATGTGTGTAGTGTAGAGGTTTGTTGTATGGTTTACGGGTTAGGGCAGAGCAGTCACAGGGACAGGGCTGTGTGTATGTAGAGGTTTGTTGTATGGTTTACAAGTTAGGGCAGAGCAGTCACAGGGACAAGGCTGTATGTGTGTAGTGTAGAGGTTTGTTGTATGGTTTACAGGTTAGGACAGAGCAGTCACAAGGACAGGGCTGTATGTGTGTAGAGTAGAGGTTTGTTGTATGGTTTACAGGTTAGGACAGAGCAGTCACAGGGACAGGGCTGTATGTGGGTAGTGTAGAGGTCTGTTGAATGGTTTACAGGTTAGGACAGAGCAGTCACAGGGACAGGGCTGTATGTGTGTAGTGAAGAGGTTTGTTGTATGGTTTACAAGTTAGGGCAGAGCAGTCACAGGGACAGGGCTGTATGTGTGTAGTGTAGAGGTTTGTTGTATGGCTTACAAGTTAGGACAGAGCAGTCACAGGGACAGGGCTGTATGTGTGTAGTGTAGAGGTTTGCTGTATGGTTTACAGGTTTGTAATGAGCAGTCACAGGGACAGGGCTGTATGTGTGTAGAGGTTGTAGTATGGTTTACAGGTTAGGACAGAGCAGTCACAGGGACAGGGCTGTATGTGTGTAGTGTAAAGGTTTGTTGTATGGTTTACAGGTTAGGGCAGAGCAGTCACAGGGACAGGGCTGTATGTGTGTAGTGTAGAGGTTTGTTGTATGGTTTACAAGTTAGGACAGAGCAGTCACAGGGACAGGGCTGTATGTGTGTAGTGTAGAGGTTTGTTGTATGGTTTACAGATTAGGACAGAGCAGTCACAAGGACAGGGCTGTATGTGTGTAGTGTAGAGTAGAGGTTTGTTGTATTGTTTACAGGTTAGGACAGAGCAGTCACAAGGACAGGGCTGTATGTGTGTAGTGTAGAGGTTTGTTGTATGGTTTACAAGTTAGGACAGAGCAGTCACAGGGACAGGGCTGTATGTGTGTAGTGTAGAGGTGTGTTGTATGGTTTACAAGTTAGGACAGAACAGTCACAAGGACGGGGCTGTATGTGTGTAGAGTAGAGGTTTGTTGTATGGTTTACAGGTTTGGACTGAGCAGTCACAGGGACACAGCTGTATGTGTGTAGAGGTTTGTAGGTTTGTTGTATGGTTTACAGGTTAGGACAGAGCAGTCACAGGGACAGGGCTGTATGTGTGTAGAGGTTTGTTGTATGGTTTACAGGTTAGGACAGAGCAGTTAAAGGGACAGGGCTCTGTGTGTGTACAGTAGAGGTTTGTTGTATGGTTTACAGGTTAGGACAGAGCATTCACAGGGACAGGGCTGTATGTGTGTGTGTAGAGGTTTGTTGTATGGTTTACAGGTTAGGACAGAGCAGTCACAGGGACAGGGCTGTATGTGTGTGTGTAGAGATTTGTTGTATGGTTTACAGGTTAGGACAGAGCAGTCAAAGGGACAGGGCTCTGTGTGTGTAGAGGTTTGTTGTATGGTTTACAAGTGAGGACAGAGCAGTCACAGGGACAGGGCTGTATGTGTGTAGTGTAGAGGTTTGTTGTATGGTTTACAGGTTTGGACTGAGAAGTCACAGGGACAGGGCTGTATGTGTGTAGAGGTTTGTAGTATGGTTTACAGGTTAGGACAGAGCAGTCACAGGGACAGGGCTGTATGTGTGTAGTGTAAAAGTTTGTTGTATGGTTTACAGGTTAGGGCAGAGCAGTCACAGGGACAGGGCTGTATGTGTGTAGTGTAGAGGTTTGTTGTATGGTTTACAAGTTGGGACAGAGCAGTCACAGGGACAGGGCTGTATGTGTGTAGTGTAGAGGTTTGTTGTATGGTTTACAGATTAGGTCAGAGCAGTCACAAGGACAGGGCTGTATGTGTGTAGTGTAGAGTAGAGGTTTGTTGTATTGTTTACAGGTTAGGACAGAGCAGTCACAAGGACAGGGCTGTATGTGTGTAGTGTAGAGGTTTGTTGTATGGTTTACAAGTTAGGACAGAGCAGTCACAGGGACAGGGCTGTATGTGTGTAGTGTAGAGGTTTTTTGTATGGTTTACAAGTTAGGACAGAACAGTCACAAGGACAGGGCTGTATGTGTGTAGAGTAGAGGTTTGTTGTATGGTTTACAGGTTTGGACTGAGCAGTCACAGGGACAGGGCTGTATGTGTGTAAAGGTTTGTTGTATGGTTTACAGGTTAGGACAGAGCATTCACAGGGACAGGGCTGTATGTGTGTGTGTAGAGGTTTGTTGTATGGTTTACAGGTTAGGACAGAGCATTCACAGGGACAGGGCTGTATGTGTGTGTGTAGAGGTTTGTTGTATGGTTTACAGGTTAGGACAGAGCAGTCACAGGGACAGGGCTGTATGTGTGTGTGTAGAGGTTTGTTGTATGGTTTACAGGTTAGGACAGAGCAGTCAAAGGGACAGGGCTATGTGTGTGTAGAGGTTTGTTGTATGGTTTACAGGTTAGGGCAAAGCAGTCACAGGGACAGGGCTGTGTGTGTGTAGAGGTTTGTTGTATGGTTTACAAGTTAGGACCGAGCATTCACAGGGACAGGGCTGTGTGTGTGTAGAGGTTTGTTGTATAATTTACAGGTTAGGACAGAGCAGTCACAGGGACAGGGCTGTAGGCAGGTCAATATATGAAAATATATGTCATGACCCTAAAAAAATTGCAACAAAAGTTTTTTTTGCTTTAAATAGTTCTATAGATCTTCCGCATCTCCAGAAAAAAAGTCTCCCGAAATCGGTGCCCGGGAAAGGGGTAAGATTACATAATTTCAAGATGGCGGTCGACAAGAATTTTACTCGTCTATAACTCCTTAATGCTTCATTTTAACTCCCATAAATGTATTACAGACAGATAAAATCATGATACCAATGAATCAAATTAGCTTTATAGAAAGTTCTGTATAACATCACCATAACGTCATGACAGGTAAAACTTGTCACGGCGCTTTATTTGTTACAAATTTTATCTGACATGACATCATGGTTACGTCATACAGGACTTTTTATAAGCTTATTTGAATTCGGCTCTCTAATTTAAAAATAACTTGCTAATTTAATGTATTTTCTGTCTCTTTAATGTTCTGTGGAGATGCTGGGTGCAATTAATAATGAAAGATAGTATTAACTTTAAGAAATAGACATGGTCTTTTAAATTCATGAAAGTGCAGAAGGCCAGACTTTCATTATCAATGGTAAGCCAAATTTTTTGTTTACTTAGCACGTAATACATTTCATGATTTTAGTGCTGCCATCACAGACTTTTAACTAAAATAAACGAAAAATTAATTGAAGCCATGCTTGCAAGTGTCTAGATCTGCTGAAAATGATATTAGACTTGTAGCCGTGTGCACGAAACATAATGAAAAGAAACACCAGGTATGTACCAAACTGCCATGCAATTAAGAGTGATAACTCATAAAGTGAGTTATTTGTTCAACTTGATGTCCTGTGGCCTAAAGCACATGTCTACAGAATGCAGATTTTTCATAAATTACATGTACTTTCAATTTGAAGAGATCGGAGTCTAAGCCCAAATAAGAGTATAAAGAATTTTTGGGTTTTTATTCATACGAGCCTAAGCATGAGTTTAAGTGATCCTGAAGCAGAAGTCTGTCCAATCTGTAAAGAAGAATTAGGTGATGAAGATGACAGAGAGATCAGCACTCTTTTTGAGAAAGGTGCTGATACAATCAATAAATACAGTCGGATGCGTGCAAAAGCTGGTCAAAGAGTCCATAAGAAATGTCGGAAGCATTGGACGGATTCAAAAGCCGTAAAACGAGACTTAAACCCTGGTCCATCACATTCACCAATAAAGAAGAGGAATGCACGTGTCAGCTTGGGTCCCTATAATAATAAAACAGACTGCTTGTTCTGTGGACAGGAAATTGTAAGGAGTAACCACGGTCCTGATGAGCCAGTTAGTGAAGTGAAAACTAGTTCTTTCCCTCAGACTGTACTAAGACATTGTGAAGAACGTGAAGATGATTGGGCATTTACTGTTCGTGGCCGAATTCAGTATTTCGGTGAAGATCTTCATGCTGCAGATTGTATCTATCACAATCAATGTAGTACAAACTTTCAAACAGGACGGGACATCCCTGAGCAATTCAGACTATCTGAGATAAAAAGAAAGAGACTGGGTCGACCTAAAAATGAGGACCAGCAGCAGGCATTTTTGAAAGCATGTGAATATTTAGAAATGAATGATGAAGAACAGTTGACAATTTCAGATCTGGTAAGTAAAATGAAAGGCTATTTACTAGAGGATGACTCTGTCCCATATGGGAATCAATACTTTGAAGAAAAACTGAAAGAGCACTATGACGACTCAATTTTCATAGCTGAGGGTGAAGGGCTCCATGATATAGTGACTATGCGAGAAAATACATCGAAAATACTTCGCGAATATTTTAGAACTGCTCGTTGTGGAGATGAAGAGAGTCAGAAACATGCCATTATTGATGCTGTTGCTAGGTTAATCAAAAGTGAAATCAAGACCACTGTTCCGTCAGTTACTAATCAGTATCCTCTGTCAACAAGTCTTAGTTTGAGTCCTGCCCTTGACTTTCTTCCGATGTACCTTCATTCATTGTTAGACCTGATCTTTGTTGGGACTGCCAAGCACCAGAAAGTAGCATCCATTGGTCAATCAATTATACAGGCTGTTCGTCCACGAGCTGTAATAGCCCCCCTCCAAATTGGGCTTGCGTCACAGCTGCACTACCTGTACAAGTCTAGATTTCTTGTGGACAATCTGTCGACCATGGGGTTTTGCTCCTCATATTCTGAGGTGCAAAGATTTCAGAAGAATGCTGCAGATGTGGTTTCGAATGATGTATTAGGACCGATACTGGATATGATTGTGTTTGCAGCAGACAACGTTGACCACAATATCTTAACCATCGATGGGAAAGGGACCTTTCATGGCATGGGTATGATTGCTGCCACCACGCCAGGAGTGAAAACCACGCATGTAATACCTAGAAGAAGTTCATCGGTTCTAAAGGTCACAGAAATGGCAAGGATTGACATTACAGATTACCGCTTTTCGAACTACGCGCGTCGCAATGTAATCTTTCAATCTCTTCCACAGTTTTGTGGCTCAGAACCGTCCGTCGACATCCTTTGGGAGCTCTCTCTGTGTTTCCGTAAACCAGTCCCCAACTGGGGAGGAATGATGCATGTTATCCACAGTGGTCGGGAACACCCCGGCAAGTCCTCTATTAACTACTTGCCTATGATTGACATGTATCCAGGGAACCCAACCTGTATCTTGTCCACTCTTACCTACATTAGCAGTCTTGCGCACAGGCACAATGTTCCACCCGTCATTACGTTTGATCAACCCCTTTTCTGGAAGGCTTCTGAAGTTATCCACAACTCACCAAAGGACAGCCCATTGAAAACAATCGTGTTAATGCTTGGTAGCTTTCATACACTAATGAACTTGCTCGGCGCCATTGGCACCCTCATGGCCGGGTCTGGTCTCCACGACGTTTTTGAAGAGATTTATGGAGAGAATGCTGTGAAACATATCATGACAGGAAAGTCTGTACAACGTGGTTTCAGGGGCCATCTGTTGGTCGAGAAGTGTTTAAATGGGATGTTGGTCACTGAATTGAAGGACCAAGATGCAGATTTTGCAGGGATTGTCACTGAATGTGATGAACTCTACAGTTCATTGTTAACAGGAGACACGACTGCTGAGTCTGTCCTCTCTGAGAAGAAGGTGGAAGTGGACAGAATTCTCAAAGAGAAAAGGAGTGGCCTTGCTGAACGGTCGCGGACTAGCAAACTTTGGCTTTCATACATGGGTATGATTAAAGCCGCAAGAATGCTTGTATATGCAGATAGAACAGGTTCTTGGGCCACACACCTCTGGGCTTTAGGGCAATGTTTACCTATCTTTGCAGCAGCAGGTCATAATAATTATCTGAAGTCAGTATATCTATATCTGCAAGAGATGAAAGACCTTGAATCTAGACACCCAGAAGTATTCAGAAAGTTCATGGAGGGATTCCATGTAATTCGAAGAACAGATCAATTTTGGGCTGGACTTGGGGCAGATCTTGTGATTGAGCAGACTGATGAGGTCACTGAAATCTTCTGGAGGTCTGACAAGAGGCAGTGGTGTAACTCAAGAGCAGCGTACCCTATGGACAATGTCAGCACCCGTGTGTTCGGAATACAATGCTGCTTTGCAGGAATTGACTCATAATGTGTTCACTACAAGTGAGCAGCATAAAGAGGGGTCAGAGGCAAGGATAAAAAGAGACCAGTCAGACTTGTCAAAGATCAAGGCAAAACTCGAGTCATGTAGCCCATTTTCAGAGGACAGTACTTTGCGCAATATTGTTACAGACTTAGTGGCTCATGAAACTGTTGATGTTGATGACTTTCAAAGAGTAGAACAGAAAGTGATCGATAAGCTTGTGGGGCAACCAGTATTTACTTACTCTTTTAAAAGGAAAGACAAAGCAAAAGCACTTGGTGACTCATCCGCTGTCAAAGTAGCACCAGACAAGTCCATAGACCCTGCATTGCTGTTTCAGAGACTGATTGTGATTTCGAGGGCTGGAGATGTGTCTTTGGAAAGTGCACTTGAATATGAATTAAGTCCATTTCCACCAGCTCTATTTGAGGCAAAGTATGTCCTCTGAAAGCCAGAGAAACCGCAACTGGCCAGAGCTATTGACGAATATGTGAAAGGGCAGCCTGGCAAAGCTGTTACAACTGAAATCCCTAAGACTGACAATTATGTTTTAGATGGTGGATCTCTCATTCATCGGGTCTCATGGACTAAAAGCGATACCTATGGCACCATCGCTGATTCATATGTAGACTTCACCCTTAAGAACTATGGAAAAGCTAATGTGGTGTTTGACGGATACAAAGATAATGTACCGTCAATCAAGGATTGTTGCCATGAGAGGCGTCAACAAAAAATCGCAACCATTAGTGAATGTTACTCCAGAAACAAAATTTATGGGGAAAAAAGACAACTTTCTAGGAAGAGGAAGCAACAAACAAGCACTGATAAATGTCATAAGTGCCAAGCTGAGGAAAAATGGGTGCGATGTTGTGAACTGTGAGGGCGACGCTGATACGGAAATTGTTCAAGCTGCCATTGCAGCTTCTACCTATGGGTCCACCACACTTATTGGAGAGGACACAGATTTGTTGGTGCTTCTCCTGTGTTTCATGAATCCAGATAATAAGAGCTTGTTCTTTCGCTCTGACAAGAAATCCAAGGACACCATTCATGTGTACAACATTAACAAACTCAAAGTCTTGTTAGGGGAACCACTGTGTACTCACTTGCTATTCGCGCACAGCTTTACAGGATGTGATACGACTTCGCGAATATTTGGTGTTGGAAAAAGCCACTTTTCCAGAGGTTGGTTAAGGGTGAGAAAGATATGAAATCATGTGCAGTTTGCTTTACCAACCCTGGTGAGACCTGTGAGAAAATTGAACAGGCTGGGCATAAAGCCATGGTTTTGCTGTTTGGAGGAAAAGCATCTGATGAATTGGTTGGTTTGAGGCAACGTGTATTGAAAAGGAAGGTTGTTTCTGCCACAAGTTTTGTGGCCCCAGAAAGGCTCCCCCCTACTCCATCAGCCACTACGTACCATTCTCTTAGATGTTATTACCAGATAATGACATGGCTCGGCAAAGAGAGTGATCTTGATGCTACACAGTGGGGTTGGCAATATGAAAATAGCCAATTCCGTCCAATTATGACTGCGAAATCTCCAGCGCCGGATAGCCTGCTGAAGGTTGTTCATTGCAATTGCACAGCTGGATGTACCTCACGACGCTGCACCTGTCAGGTATATGGCTTACCTTGTACATCTGCATGTGGGCAGTGTCAGACTTTGTCTTGTGAAAACCCGTTCAACCAATCTGATCTTGTAGATTCTGACAAAGACCAAGACGAAAACGATGACTCTGAATCTGATGTTTGAACATGGTACATTGAAATGTACAATGTAGCCTGCCTAGCCCCGTGCAATGACGACACATTAAGTCAACTTGATGTCAACCTGGTGTCATTCTGTTGAAAGACCTAGTTATGTAGTTTTTTTCTAATATATAACTGACAAATTTGCGAAGTCGAATTGCTCTAGATGAAAAAGTGGTTGTTCATGACGTCATGACATCAACTTGACGTCATGATGACGTCATACAGAACTTTTTTATGCTTATTTGGTTCTTTGGTATCATGTTTCTATCTGTCTGTAATACATTTATGGGAGTTAAAATGAAGCATTAAGGAGTTATAGACGAGTAAAATTCTTGTCGACCGCCATCTTGAAATTATGTAATCTCACCCCTTTCCCGGGCTCCGATTTTGGGAGACTTTTTTTCTTGAGATCTTTATGACCAAATAAACAATATGAAATCAAAAAACCTTTTGTTGCAATTTTTTTAAGGTAAAATCAGACATTGATCTGACTACTGTGTGTGTGTAGAGGTTTGTTGTATGGTTTACAGGTTAGGACAGAGCAGTCACAGGGACAGGGCGGTGTGTGTGTAGAGGTTTGTTGTATGGTTTACAGGTTAGGACTGAGCAGTCACAGGGACAGGGCTGTGTGTGTGTAGAGGTTTGTTGTATGGTTTACAGGTTAGGACAGAGCAGTCACAGGGACAGGGCTGTGTGTGTAGAGGTTTGTTGTATGGTTTACAGGTTAGAACAGAGCAGTCACAGGGACAGGGCTGTGTGTGTGTAGAGGTTTGTTGTATGGTTTACAGGTTAGGACAGAGCAGTCACAGGGACAGGGCTGTATGTGTGTAAAGGTTTGTTGTATGGTTTACAGGTTAGGACAGAGCAGTCAGAGGGACAGGGCTGTATGTGTGTATTAATGATGGTTTGTTGTATGGTTTACAGGTTTGGACAGAGCAGTCACGGGGACAGGGCTGTATGTGTGTAGAGGTTTGTTGTATGGTTTACAGGTTAGGACAGAGCAGTCACAGGGACAGGGCTGTATGTGTGTAGTAATGATGGTTTGTTGTATGGTTTACAGGTTTGGACAGAACAGCCACAGGGTCAGGGCTGCAGGAACTTCCTGACTGGAATGGGAGGCTTTCTGCAGTCCGTGTTTTTTGGTTACGGAGGCTTCCGTCTCACTCAAACACATCTTGAATTCAACCCAGTGATGCCCCCAAGGACAACCAGTATGGATTTTGTTGGTGTTGATTACCTTGGTTACACGCTAAATTTCTACGTTCACAAGGATTCAATGCTTCTGAAATTGGAACACAAACAGGAGGGTGCAGTAGACTTGCATGTTCTTATAATGAATGAAAGAGAAGAAATATATGATTTAAATTTGAAGCAGAATTTTAAAAGTTCACGACAAAAGGTGGCCTTATACCCAGCAAATGCACCCATTCCTGAAGTCTAAGTGACCAGAGTTTATTATTTATAATTAACAAAGTTGCAAATGGACGTCCCAACTCTGCAAATCTTGAAGCACTTTGTAAGTAACCACAATTGATCTTTGCGGAGTAAAACTGTCTATTTGAAACCAACTTTCAAGTGAACTTATTGTCATGATTCTTTCATTCTGTCCCGTGTCGAGATTCCAGATGTGTACTCCACAGGGGTATAGATAAGCAGCAATGCAAATTATGATAATAAGGCATTTAATGCTAATTAAATAACAAGTTAAATGTGATGCCATTCTACACCACTGATATTTATATTTTATCTGAAGACAACTAACTGAACTAAGGAATATGAGAATTCTGATGCAACAGAAGTATTGTTAAGTTGATGAGATGGGAGAGGTAACTACTACATGCTAGTCATTGTTATTAATCGATGTTCAGTTCATTCTCCTCATGTGCTACATTCCAGGTTTTTTTTTTTTTTGAAAAAAAAGGTTTATGGGCTGTTAATTATGTGGTGTTTCTGAACGAGGGTTACATTTACATGTTTTTATATGACATTGATTTTACTGCCAGCTATTGGCCAAGTCTATGAAAAATATTTAATTATGGCAACCGTCATGTAAGACACAAGCAACATGTGATGACAGAATTATGTTCATTATACAAATATGTATGCGACTGTGATTACCTCTTTGGCGACCAGGTTGGATTATCATGATTCCTGGCTGAAAATGAAATTAAGGTCAGGATTTTACTTTTTGAATTTCATACAGGGGAAAAGAGCTTGCATGATCATGGTTTCTATTTTTATTGACAGGAACTCATGAACACTTTTATCCTGTGGAGGTTTGCCATTTGTTTTGTAAAGTATCTGGTTATACAGTCTATGTACATATCATTATAGATATATTTGATCATATATATATATTTTATAGAATATGATGGGTTTTTATTTCATTTTAATTTGTCAGAACTGGAATTAAGGCATTGGTTTAGAACCTATTTTTCCTGAATACTATTAAGACTGGTGTATATATTTTTGTGAATAAACAGGGTTATATAGTTTTTCCAATTGCATTTATGTAAATTAATATAGATCTTATAATAAAAGGGATTTAAATTATATTTTTTCTTTTTAATATGACCAATATGAAAGCAGAATGTTCCTGAAACATATTTTTATTCCAAACCATGATGCAACTGGTGAAGAACAAGTAAAATTAAACAGATTTTCATCAGTCCATGTCAGAATCCAGCCCCTGTGTACATAATCTTTTTGGACTTCTCCAGGAAAAACGGGGGAAAAAAATACATTGGCTCATTGAATATAGTTTACAAGTGTTGCCACCTGCACATTATAATCAGTGGCTACATCATCAACATTACTGTAAATATGATACTTACAGCTGCAGCTGTTCTTTGGATGTTTGGTTACAGACATGATGATGAATGTAAACACATCAAATTGTCAAATTTTGTGAGTAAGACACCATTAGAAAATAATGCCATTAAATACATATTTTTTTATTTCCCTACCTCCATGGAATCATCTATTATAATATAAAAACTAAATGCATCTTTTCTGTAAAGCATAAAACAAATACCTTTGCTCTGGATAAAGGAAGTAGGTCACTACAGGTGATGCCACTGGTAGCCTTTTACTATCATTATAACTCCTAAGCTGACAGACAAATTTCATTTTTGGTTAAAATCTTTATAAATATATAAACCATTTGACAGATTTCTCTTTTATTTGCTATGTGCATAGAACTAGGTCAGAGCCTCATGGTAGATAGCCATGTACACTTGGCTTGTAGTGAGTTGGTATACATGATTCAGAAGAAGGGGGGGGGGGCCCTGTTAAATTGTATCCACCAAAAATGAGTTTTGTGGATACTATGTTTTCAGCCAACTGCTACCACATAGGTTTCAGGAGAACTATTGGAAACTTGGAAAATTAGGACCAGGTCACATGTGAACTTCTGCACCCTCATTTTGGATTGATCTCTGACCTTTCCTCTCTGCACAGCGCCCATCTGTGCATCTGTTTTCACACATAAACCCACATATCTTGGGACTCCTTTTGTAGCTCTTGGAGGCTTTACAGTATACACAAACTTGGTGGCAACACAAGCAAGCTTTTTGCACAAAGTCATCTGTTCATCTGCCTTGGTTAAAAATCACTCATATCTCTGCAGTGGTGTGACTTATCGACCTGAAATATTGCATGTGTATACATCTTGGATAGGTTTCTTGTTCATATGACAGGTATCTCCAACTACACTAAAGTTTACGCTGTAGACATCCATGCTAACAACTCAGGACTTGTTTGATGTGTTGGCCTGAAACATTGCATGTGTATAGATCTAACATAGCTCTTTATCATACACAAAACTGGTGGTGCCACCTGCAACTATTTTTTAATGGTGTCCATATGTTTGTCTATCTGGGGTAAAAAACACTTGTATCTCAGAAGTGGTTTGACTTAACAACATGAAATATTGCATTTGTATACACCTTGGATAGATTTCTCATTTATATGCAGGTGATGCCCCCTACAATCAAGTGTATGCTGCAGACGTAGATACTGATATCTCAGGACTGGTTTGATGTATCTGCCTGAAAATTTGCATGAATATTATAGATCTTACATAGATATTTATCATACACAAAACAGGTGGCATTACCTGCAACTGCTTTTGCATGGTGTCCATCTGTTTGTCTTTTTTGGTTTGAATGTTCCGCCCCAAAATTTTGCATGTGTATACATCTAAGATAGCTTTCTTGTTCAAATGAAAGGTGGCACCACTACAAATACTATCTACATGGCAGACATCCATGCTAATATGCAACATATCTCACTCCATTTCCCCTTAACACTCAATCCATGCCTCACTTCCCCCTCACTTTACCACTCTTGATTTCAGCAGATACTTGTAGTTGCCTGTAGACTACCCATATTCTAGTTATTAAAAGGGGCTATGACCAAAGTCTCTCAATACTATGGCATCCATAGTGCCAAAAATATGTTTTTAAGTAATGCTGCACTGGGCTTCAGTTGCAACACTGTGTAGATCAGATGAGCATTATCCATCCATTACTGGCAACCATCATCATCTTCTCTCTCAGGTATAAAGTAAAAATAATCTACCAGTACATATAAATCCTTTTAATAATTTAAGCATTTTATTGACTATACTAGTGTATCCATCAGCATACCTGACCTCACATGAGTACTAAATCAATTGACATGATGTGAATATCTACCTACAGCCTGTATTACACACCACACAATAAACATTATCACAAATAAACAAGTCAGTACATGAGCAAATACAATGTCACCAGTTATACTGCCTGGTGACAACTGACAGCTAGATTCTGCAAGGAAGCAGGAATGTGAATTGTCATGGGCTATCACAGAGTTCTGCTAATATGTACTTCTTATGTACTTACCAGGAAAAAACAAACAGAACAAAATATCGTGTTCATGGAAAGTGTTCCAGCTTCACAATTTTAACATGAGAATCATGTGGCTCAACAATGACTTCCTATTAATATAAATCCTCAACTCCAGTATCCATGCCATGTTGTATAAGCAGAAATAGAGACCATATAAACTAACTGCAGGCTAAAATGTGAAAGTGAAATTAACTTCAGAGTCCTTGAGTGGAAACAGATTACATAAACAATATTTACTGGTCATCATGTAAAAACAAGTCCTTCAAAACAAGTAAAAACAAGTTGCATTAACTGTACAGATGTACAAAACTGCCTCCCCAAGAGCTGCTGGTGGTAATACCTAATTGACAAATTTTACTGAGATGGTAATGAGTGGAATAACATTTCACAATGATTAGCTAAATATGATTAGTATAACACTAAATGACCAATACAGAATCCAGTCATTCCAATAAGAGTTACTGTGTTGATAAGCTGTGTGATTGTACAGACAGACAGAATCAAGTCATTTCAGGATGAGTTACTATATTGATAAGCTATGTGATGTACAACCAGACAGACAGAATCCAGTCATTCCATGAGGAGTTACTGTATTGATAAACCATGTGATGTACAGACAGACAGAATCCAGTCATTCCAGGATGAGTTACTGTATTGATAAGCTATGTGATGTACAGACAGACAGAATCATGTCATTCCATGAGGAGTTACTGTATTGATAAGCTGTGTGATGTACAGACAGACAGAATCCAGTCATTCCAGAAAGAGTTACTGTATTGATAAGCTGTGTGATGTACAGACAGACAGGATCCAGTCATTCCAGGATGAGTAACTGTATTGATAAACTATGTGATGTACAGACAGACAGAATCCAGTCAGTCCAGGATGAGTTACTGTATTGATAAACTGTGTGATATACAGAGAGACAGAATCGAGTCATTCCAGGATGAGTTACTGTATTGATAAGCTATGTGATGTACATACAGAATCCAGTCATTCCAGAAAGTTACTGTATTTATAAGCTGTGTGATGTATAGACAGACAGAATCCAGTCATTCCAGGATGAGTTACTGTATTGATAAGCTGTGTGATGTACAGACAGACAGAATCCAGTCATTCCAGAAAGAGTTACTGTATTGATAAGCTGTGTGATGTACAGACAGACAGAACCCAGTCATTCCATGAGGAGTTACTGTATTGATAAGCTGTGTGATGTACAGACAGGATCCAGTCATTCCAAGATGAGTTACTGTATTGATAAACTATGTGATGTACAGACAGACAGAATCCAGTCATTCCAGGATGAGTTACTGTATTGATAAGTTGTGTGATGGACAGACAGACAGGATCCAGTCATTCCATGATGAGTCACTAACAGTATTGACAAGCTGTGTGATGTACAGTCACACAGAATCCAGTCATTCCAGGATGAGTTATTGTATTGATAAGCTATGTGATGTACAGACAGACATAATTCAGTCATTCCAGAAAGAGTTACTGTATTGATAAGCTGTGTAATGTACAGACAGACAGATCCCAGTCATTCCATGAGGAGTTACTGTATTGATATGCTGTGTGATGTACAGACAGACAGGATCCAGTCATTCCATGATGAGGTACTGTATTGATAAGCTGTGTGATGTACAGTCACACAGAATCCAGTCATTCCAGGATGAGTTACTGTATTGATAAACTATGTGATGTACAGAGAGACAGGATCCAGTCATTCCATGAGGAGTTACTGTATTGATATGCTGTGTGATGTACAGACAGACAGAATCCAGTCATTCCAGAAAGAGTTACTGTATTGATAAGCTGTGTGATGTACAGACAGACAGAACCCAGTCATTCCATGAGGAGTTACTGTATTGATAAGCTGTGTGATGTACAGACAGGATCCAGTCATTCCAAGATGAGTTACTGTATTGATAAACTATGTGATGTACAGACAGACAGAATCCAGTCATTCCAGGATGAGTTACTGTATTGATAAGTTGTGTGATGGACAGACAGACAGGATCCAGTCATTCCATGATGAGTCACTAACAGTATTGACAAGCTGTGTGATGTACAGTCACACAGAATCCAGTCATTCCAGGATGAGTTATTGTATTGATAAGCTATGTGATGTACAGACAGACATAATTCAGTCATTCCAGAAAGAGTTACTGTATTGATAAGCTGTGTAATGTACAGACAAACAGGATCCAGTCATTCCATGATGAGGTACTGTATTGATAAGCTGTGTGATGTACAGACAGACAGGATCCAGTCATTCCATGATGAGGTACTGTATTGATAAGCTGTGTGATGTACAGTCACACAGAATCCAGTCATTCCAGGATGAGTTACTGTATTGATAAACTATGTGATGTACAGAGAGACAGGATCCAGTCATTCCAGGATGAGTTACTGTATTGATAAAATGTGTGATGTACAGACAGACAGAATCCAGTCATTCCAGGATGAGTCACTATTGATAAGCTGTGTGATGTACAGACAGACAGGATCCAGTCATTCCAGGATGAGTTACTGTATTGATAAACTGTGTGATATACAGAGAGACAGAATCCAGTCATTCCAGGATGAGTTACTGTATTGATAAGCTGTGTGATGTACAGACATACAGGATCCAGTCATTCGAGAATGAGTTACTGTATTGATAAGCTATGTGATGTACAGACAGACAGAATCCAGTCATTCCATGAGGAGTTACTGTATTGATAAACTATGTGATGTACAGACAGTCAGGATCCAGTCATTCCAGGATGAATTACTGTATTGATAAACTATGTGATGTACAGACAGTCAGGATCCAGTCATTCCAGGATGAGTTACTGTATTGATAAGCTGTGTGATGTACAGACAGACAGAATCCAGTCATTCCAGGATGAGTTAATGTATTGATAAGCTGTGTGATTTACAGACAGACAGAATCCAGTCATTCCAGGATGAGTAACTGTATTGATAAACTATGTGATGTACAGACAGACAGGATCCAGTCATTCCAGGAAGAGTCACTGTATTGATAAGCTGTGTGATGTACAGACAGACAGAATCCAGTCATTACATGATGAGTCACTAACAGTATTGATAAGCTGTGTGATGTACAGACAGGTGGAATCCAGACTGGGGCCTAGATAAACATACTGTTCATTCCATCCAACCAGCTGAATAGCTTGCACCTTAGTAACCTTAGCGGGGTAGCTTGTAAATTATAATATTCCTAAGGAACAGACTTGTTTAATCATAAAAATCAAAGTCATCCTTTTCCTGGCCATGTTTTAAGCTGGTGGTAGCGTTCTTCCCCAAGCCTGGTAAGTCAATATCATCATCTAAGTCTGAATCAGCATACATGAATGCTGAAACAAAGAAAGAACATCATGTCAGCACTCCTAAAATCAAACACTACCGGTACTTGCCTTTCAAAAATAGTATGAATGAATTACCTGATAACCTGATACCATGATGAGTGTGCACATGTCTATGAAAAGTAAAACAGCAGGCACTGTGTTGTTGCATTCCACCACATAACCTGATTTTAGTTCACATCACTATTGCTGCAGATCTCAACAAAAAAACAGTGACCCAGGGGTCATGATGCTCAGCTGACTAGGAAGACATTCACAAAAGGAATTTTGTTATCTGAATGCCAAATTTTGTAGGTGGTATTCCCATTCAGCTGAAGCACAGCTCGGAGGATATGGGTAACAGAGACCTAATATCAGGTTTCAAATGAGATTTTTCATGGACCTCCCTGGATGTCAAGTAAGAGGATTCAGCATGCAATGGTTAGGATTTGTGCCCTGTTAACAGACAACCACATATTTGAAGGTCTCAAAAATTGAGTAAAAATTGTTCTTTTTCATTTGAAAAATCCAGGTGGCGCCACCAGTCTGCAGGAACAGATGAAACAACCCATGAGAAATATGCATCAAAGAATCATGGCGATCAATGTATTAGTTGTTCAGATACTGGAGCATTTGTATCAGATTGTTTAATTATTCTGGGGGGGGGGGTACTTCTGAGCCCACTAGCTCGGAGGATATGGGTAACAGAGACCCTTATTTCAGGTTTTCAAAGAGATTTTTTTCATGGCCCTCCCTTGATGTGAAGTATGAAGATGCAAGGTCCAGCAGTTACGATTTGTGCCCTTTTAATGGATGGAGAGACAGATGAACAATAGTTGACATGCAGAAGGACCACGGACAAAGATTGATCGTAATAAAGTCATCTGAGCTAAAAACAAGGTAAATGACAAACCATATTAAAATGAGATGTATTTGCATCTACATGAATTGAGATCTGAAGAAAATGTCACATGCAATAAGTTAACTGTAACATGACACTGAGAGCAAAGGTCACATTGAAAGTGGTAATAAACATACGATATTATAATTGTTCAACAATTGTAAGGCCAAAAAAATAAAAAGGTATGGTTCTCAGGCATTTTTTTAAACAAGGGACCTATGGGTCACGGCGCTCAGCTGATCATGATTGAACTATAAATGTATCACCATTGTGATACTATATTTAGTCGACAAACCTTATGAATATCATGGACCTATTAGGCTATTATAAAGGAATATAATGTCATATGTGAGTAAATCATGTATGAAATTACCTGACTGATGGATTAATATGGAGTAAATATAGTGGTTTATTTTTTATTTATTTGGGAGCTGTTGAAAATAGCAATATATTTGAGCAAATATGAATGCAATGACAGTACACTAAGCAGTGGTAGAATGATGATAAGGCTATTTGTTGAAGGATCTATAGTGTATGGAAGTCCGCAAGATTTCAATTTGACATATATAATGTTATTATTAACTATGCTGAAGAGTGGATTTATGAATTGTGACTGTATGACATGATATCTCTTAGGTCTTGACAAGGTACATTATATTGATGCCCACCACGTCTACATATTACACAATATTGACATAATTTCTGGCACGTACATAGGTAACAAACAGTTATACAATATATAAAAATATGAATATATCTGATTCAACTTGTTCTCATTTACTGAGGCTGACATTGGGATGGGGTTCGGAGAAGGAAACAGTGTGGGCAGCAAGGAGGGTTGGATGTAGAGAGAAAAGGAGATAGAGAGAGAGGGACGGAGCATTCAACAGTACTTAAACACCTGGAAGGTTAAAATCTAAAATATTATGAAATGTAAATAAAGTCTGAGAGAAAGAGGTAATCTAGGCTAAAGTTGGTTGATATGATTGAAGAAATTGTTGCAAATAATATTTTAAGATCTGACCTTGCGTTTTCATTGGATACCTTTTTGACAGGCTGTTGACAGTTCAACATTTTACACATTTGTCTAATGAGATCCAATTTTTTTTATTTAAACTTTAATTAAACTTTTTTTTCTATTTTATGACATGTATACAGTTGCTATAAAATCCCCACTCCACAGGCGGAAGGACTTGATGGGGGGGGGGGGGGGTTACGATGGGAGTTACAACGCCTCTGTCTCTCTGTAAATATTTTCTTCAAATTATTAAATTTTATGCTATAGCAATAGCACTATTGTTGACAGTGCGAAGGAGCAAGGACTTAGTGGGGTGGGGGAAGGGGATGGTGGGAGTTACAATACCCTTGCATATACATATAGGATATGAATTTTAAATAATCAGAGCTTACAGGAAAAAAAGTTTATTCATAATTATTAAATATTGAAAACAGGCAAGAAAGCTAGAGAAACAAAGCAAATAATTTTAATTCCCATTCTTCTGAGCCAGGAAATTATGAACAATTTTTACATAAATTCCTTTTTTTATAACATCATTTTTTTCCAGGTTTGAAAATGTAACTATACATTTAGAGTATAACATATATATGTGAATATTTCAGTTGATTCACATTTCTTAATTGCATCAACATATATATCTAATAAATTAGGTTTATAGTACCTGTCAACAGAATGGGGTGGAGGGAGGAAGGGAGGCATAGGGGTGAGAGAGAGAGAAAGAGAGAGAGAAAAAGAGAGCTAGAAAGAGAGAAAGGGAAAGAGAGAGAGGAGAAAGGCTCTCTGGTAATTACTGCCTGACCCAGACACTCACTGAAGCAGTAGGCAAGGAGTGAAGGTGTTATGTAACAGCCTGGAACACTGTTAACCAATGACTTGATGTAAACATTCAAGACATGGTGCTACAAATATGGGTCACTCTGCTCAGCTGAAGTTGACCTTGAAGGTAAAAATCTAAAATAATAATGGAGATCAAGTCTAAGAGGCTTGAATGATGGGAGTTACAACATCTCCGTATTAACATAGTGTATATACATATAGGATTTCCACTTAATTCAACAATACTTACAGGATTAAATAGTTCATTCACAATTACATAATATTTTAAAAAGGACAGACAGACTGTTAGACAAACAAAGCTGATAATATATTTTAATATTTTAAAGTTTTTCATCTGCAATATTACACATCTGAATACATAAGTTGCTTTTAAATTTCAGAATTAGTATATATATTTAATGATAATTGAGAGATGTTGGACAGACAAGAGCTGATCACTTTATGTTCCATTCTCCTGGGGCAAGAATATGTTTCAATATTAGATCTTAATTTTTTCTAATCTAATTATCTTTCAAATTGAAAAAATTGTTCACATTTGCAATAATAACTAATTAACGTTGATTCATAATTCTAAATTGCACCATCATAAATCTCAATCTTGTCATGTAACACCACATCATGCATACAAATGTATATTTATATATTCATGGGGGGGGGGGGGGGAGGGGGTGTGATATGAGAAGAATTGTACACCTGTCACAGCAGGGGATCTCCCCCAGTGACTGAAACAAATCAGGAACCCTGGCATAGCTGACTTCCAGTGACCTGGAGTGGCCTACCTGCATCTGGAACAAAGCAAGTGACTACAATAGAGCCTCAAGATAAAATTCAATAACTAGCCTAATTTTCAACCTTTTAGTTTCAAATTTCAGATTTAAGATAAAATTCAATAACTATCCTAATTTTCAACCTTTTAGTTTCAAATTTCAGATTTAAACACATTAAATACTTATGTTTACATTCTGAGAAAATTAAATCAACAGTACTCACAGGAAAAAAATGTGCCATGGTCAAAGTTGGGTAAAATTTCAGGTACTGATTTTATGTTTATGCTAATACCTTATAAAATTTACAAAATACAGATCTAATTTTGGGTATACAATTGAATCTTAATTAAACAAAGTTATACACTTGAAAAAAATTCTCTAGCTTCAATAATTTTCATGTAACCTGAGTAAATATTTTTCCTGATTTTTTACAAAGTCAATTTTGTTTGGGCACATAACTTAAAACAATTACGCAATACTGACATCATTTCTGGCATGTGCATAGCGAATGTATAAAAAAATATGTATATTTTATATGATCAAAGTCAGATCAGTGGTTTTGATACTAGGCAGTCCTGAAGTGTAACAAAGGGTTTTTAATGAAAAAATGAAGTTTTTCATTAATATCTTGAAGGAATTAAGTTCTGGTGACCAAATTCTTGGCATGGTAAGGGATTTTGGAGACATCTTACTGTATGCCTAATTTAAGGAACTTAGAGCTGAAGCTGGGGAGCTGAGCTCTAGCAAACTGCATAACACTAGGTTGATGTAAACAATATGTGACATGGTGCTTGAATAAAATCTACAGTTTTTGATCAACTGGTTTCAAATTTTAAATGTTAACAGTTGAAATGCTAACAAAAACATGCTTTGAAAATTAAATCCACAGCAGTTACAGGAAAAAAACGTGCCATGGTCAAAGTTGGGCAACGTTTGAGGTACAAATTTTTTATTTTTGCTAATATTTTAAAAAATTTAAAAGATTTTGAACAAATTTTGGGTATACAATTTAATTTTGATTAATAAAAGTTATATAACTGGAAAAAAAAGTGCTTAGATTTAACAAGTTTTGTGTTAAGTGATCAAATTTTTTTCCTGATTATTTACAAAATGCATTATGTTTGGGCCCATAAGTTTTTTAAATTATAAAATACAGACCCAATTTCTGGCATGTATATAGGAACTATATAGAGGATTATTTATGGTAAATATGAGGAAAAACAGATGAGTGGTTTTGATATTAGGCAGTCCTGAAGTGTGAAAATAGAATTTTAATAAAAAATTGAGGTTTTTCCTTAATTTCTCAAAGGAACGAAGTCGCAAAGACCCAGTTTTCGGTTTGGTAGGAAATCTTGGGGACATCTAACATTATGCTGAATTTTGGATTCCTAGGTCTTACGGTTTCAAAACGTGCCACATCTACGGACGGACGGACAGACGGACGGACGGACAGACGGACGGACGACGGACAATGGACCACGACTATAGCTCAGATGACTTATAGTCAGCTGAGCTAAAAATCACTGCAGGTGGGTGGTATTTTATTTTTTTACCTTTTTTTTGTATGTTTCAATAAAAATGTCAAATGACCATGGAAAAGCATGAAAATAACAGGGTGTTTTTGCTTAACAGGTAAAAGCACTACATAACAAAGGAAATTGTATCAAAATTGTATTATCTTCTTGAAAGGTAAAAATCAAAATAAAAATGTTTGATGCCGGGGGGGGGGGGGGTTAAAATTTACATGGGCGGTGCCTGAGAACCATACCTTTTATTTTTTTTAGGGCCTTAAGACAATTAGAATAATAAAAATAGGCTGACCTAATTTCAGAAAATGGTGCTCGCTTTGTTCATAGTGCAACACTAATGTATTAGAACAATTAAGGTCTAGTGATCGTCAAACAACCTTGGTTCAATTAGCTTTAAACCCCATATTAAAATGAATTTCAGTTAAAATGATATATAAAAATTTGAAATCCTTTGAATATCCTTTGTTAGATGAGATGTTTATGAACAGTGTCTCAGATTTTAAACTTTAATTTATTTTAATAATTTATTTCATATTTTTTAAACGCAATGTATCTCACATTTGGCAAATGATATACATGTATGAAAAAAGTATCACATGGAGGTACATACAAATATCTCTAGGCGTTTTTTTAGCTCTGCTGACTGTAAGTCAACTGAGCTATAATGATCTGTCAGCCTCCATCGTCCGTCTGTCGTCCATCCCTTGTCCATCCGTCTATCTGTCTGTCCATCTGTTAGACAGGCATGTTTGACACCATTGGACCTAGAAACCTGTTACTGAATAACCTAGGAGGTCAATATAAAATCTCCTTTGAAACCTGAAATTAGGTCACTGTGATCTATATCCTCCAAGTTATGGCGTTTGTAAATACCCCCCAGAATAATGGAAATTTGATACAAAAGCTCCAGTATCTGAATAACTAATGCATTGATTGCCATGATTCTTTGCATGCATATTGATCATGGAGTGTTCCATCAGTTCCTGCAGACTAATGGGGCCACCTGTATTTTTTTTTTAATTTTTACACATTTTTCTCTGTGTTTTTGAGACCTTCAAATTAAGAAGCAGTCTGGTTGTTAACAGGGCACAAACTGTAATAATAAGACCTAGAATCTAGATTCTATCTGTATGTCCAGGTATTAGGCAAATGTCCTTGGAAATCCAAAATTAGGTCATAGTGACCTATATTCTATGAGATATGTGAAAGAACATGATTTGAGCACTCTGTAGGACAGATCTGCATGACTGTTTAAAGTCTGATCTAGAAACTTCAAATTTGATTCAGATACAGGGATGTTCCTGTAAAAATTTCTTGGAAACCTGAAATAATGTCACTGTTACCTATATTCTGCAAGCTGTGTAACATGATTTTAACACTCTTGTAGTCAGATAGGCACAAATGGCAGCAGCTTGATGTAGAATAAGGGCACCGTAACCTAGCTATAACTATGGTCTATAGGCACAATGGAAAAGTTGATCTGTTGAACAGATCTAGTATGTCCCCCGCCTGATGTGGGAATCACTAGAAAAAAAAGTTTGAATACATGTATGAAATTTGAGATTACCCCTGTGACCTTGAAAACTGCATGAAGGTCAACCATGTTTGAACTTGACCTAGCCCTTGATAAGGGGCATCAATGCTGCAAGTTGGGTGACTGTACCTTGAATCCTTTTAAGTTATTGCATTAACATTACTTAAGCATTATTGCTGCTATTAACTTGAAAAATATATCAAGGTCATCCATGTTCAAACTTGACCTAGCCCTTGCCAAGTTGTATGCTGCAAGTTTGGTGACTGTACCTTAAATTCTTTTCAAGTTACTGGGTTAACATCATTTTAGCATTATCAATGCTGTGAGGTCATCCATGTTCAAACTTGAACAAGCCCTTGTTAAGAGGCATCAATGCTGTAAGTTTGGTGACTGTACCTCAAATACATTTTGAGTTATTGCTTAAACATGTGTGACTGACAGATGGACAGACTGATGGAAATATGGACAGATGCTCACCATCACCATTTCTAAGTCCCCAACCTATGACGCCTTCAGCAACAAAAAATGCATGATTTTGAGCACTCGGGGAGTCATGTTACACATTGATCAAGGTTCCTTGAATTCAGCTGAGTGTCATTGCCCATGGGCCACTTGTTTACAAAGTGCATTATGTTTGGGCCCATATCTTTTTTAAATTATGTAATACTGACCTAATTTCTAGCATATACATAGAAACTATATATGGGAATATATGTGGTAAATATGAACAAAAACAGTTTTTAGCTGACTGTAAGTCATTTGAGATATAGGTATGGTGCTTTGGCGTCTGGTCGTCCGTTAGCATAGCTTTGCCTAACCACAGGTCGTCTAGAGAACTAGCTGATCGCTTTGGTGAGTTTTTCATAAATAAAATTACTACCATCCGCAATAACATCAGCTTTGAGAGCTCAACAGCCTTCGATGTAGAAGCAGAGCCAGTCTATGATGGTGTGCCTCTCACAGAGTTCACTCCTGTTACAGAGGAGGAGGTACAGAGATTGGTCTTAAAAGCGCCTTGCAAGTCATGTGACCTTGACCCCCTCCCTACTTGGCTCCACTCAGCTAACCCCACTGATCACCGCTATCATTAATAGATCCCTGACCACTTCTACAGTACCAGCATCCTTCAAGACAGCTCTAGTCAGACCACTGCTCAAGAAGAAAGGGCTGGACCAGGATACTTTAAAAAACTACAGGCCTGTGTCGAACTTGCCATTTATTTCCAAGCTGATGGAGAAGGCAGTATCTAGTCGCATAGAGAACCACCTACAAAAATACCATCTCCACGATGACTTCCAGTCCGCATACCGTGTCAGTCACTCTACAGAGTCGGCACTGCTGAAGGTCCAGGCAGATATTATGGAGTCTCTTGACCATGGAAACTGTGTCGTTCTCGTTATGCTGGACCTCTCGGCAGCGTTCGACACTATTGACCATAACATCCTACTGGACCGCCTTCTTCACCGCTTTGGTATTACTTCACGAGCACTGGCCTGGTTTCGCTCATACTTTGAGGGTAGGACACAATGTGTGGCCATAGGGGACGCCAAGTCAACTCCGCAGGTGTTGCAGTATGGTGTACCTCAAGGATCAGTGCTGGGGCCAAAGGCATATTGTATGTATACCAGACCTGTTTCTGATATCATAAGGAACCATGGTTTCAAATATCACTGCTATGCAGATGATTCACAGATCTACACTATGGCCAAACCATCAGGAAACTTGGATGATATATTCTCCCGAATCCAGGTGTTAGCGGAGGAAGTGAAGGGATGGATGAACAGCAATATGTTAAAGTTAAATCAAGATAAGACAGAGGTCATCATTTTCCACCCTAAGCAGTGCGAAAATCTGTTCAGGGATTTAAGTGTTACCATTGCAAGTCACCGTATTGCCCCAGCTAAACAGGTCAAGAACCTTGGCCAGGTGCAGGATTGTCATCTCACCATGGCATCCCAAGTAAATGCCATTAGCAGGACCTGCTATCTTCAGCTGCGGAACATCGGTGCCATCCGGAAGTACATTACAGCAGATGCGTGCAGGACACTAGTTCAAGCCACTATCACATCGAGGCTGGACTATGCCAACTCTCTGCTATATGGAATACCACGCACCCTTATGAATCGCCTACAGAGAGTACAAAATGCTGCTGTCAGGCTTATCACAAGGACACGCAGAAGGGACCACATCTCACCTGTGTTGGCCAGTCTTCATTGGCTTCCGGTGGAATATAGATGCAAGTTCAAGGTCCTGGTGTTCACATACCAAGCACTTGCAGGCATTGCTCCACAATACATCTGTGACCTTGTGCAACGCCGCCGGACTTCCTCGGACTCTAAGATCCTCCTCAAAGTCCTTGCTTGTCATACCAAAAACGCGGACTGTAACATATGGTGACCGTAGTTTTAAAGCAGCTGCACCAACACTTTGGAATGAACTTCCTGACATTTTAAGGGATGCACCATCGCTCTTGGCTTTCCGCAAAGGACTAAAAACCCATCTCTTTAAACAGGTTCACACACTGATAAATAGCGCCAAATAGTGAGAGTGCGAGTCACTATGTTTTACTGCAGAGGACTTCATTTTTAATCAGCATTATAGCCATGAACTGAGTGGAATAATTAGTTTTTTTTATCATCTCTTATCCTATTGCTTTTATCATATATTAATTTTTTACTTTAAATGGACTTTCAGTTTTAACTTGGAGACTAGGTTTTTAAATCTTGTCTCTAAATGGATATTAGTGTTTTTTCAACTCTTTCATTTTACATGACTGCCTAATGTAAAGCGCTTTAGAGCGATAATCTTATTGGATAAAGCGCTATAAAAATGTTGTAATATAATAAAAAATTATAATAATAATAATAGCACAAAGCAAAACCACTGATCCTACATGCCTGTAACTAAAAATCTAGGGAGGTCCATAAAAAATCTCCTTGGAAACCTGAAATTAGGTCACTGCAACCTATATCATCTGAGCTATGGGGCTTTTAAGATTGTCGTGAATCTTGCCTTGAATACTGACCATGACTAGTTTTGTCAGTTCCCGAAATATATTGGTGCCACCTGTAATTTTTTCGTATATTTTACAAATATTTTTTTTCTCTATAAATTGACAAAATTCATGTCAGTTTCTCAGCTGTGATTCCATCTTATGTCCCAACACCTGGTTTGTTTATTGATCACAAGTGGATGCCCTTTAGTAATCACCATGTCTGTCTGTCTGTCCATCTGTCCATCCACACACGTTTTTTCCAGATGATAACTCCAGGTTGGATTGACATGGATTTCAAACATGACTTACATATGGCCCACCACTAAAGAAAGAACCTGTATGATTTTTGGGTTATGAGGTCAAAGGTCAAGGTCACAAGACTAACTTATTTAAAAAGGTTATGGCTGCATTTTAATCCAAGCTTTTCATCCCAAACTTTCCATCTTGCACATTTAGCTGACTTGCCAGTATGGGGAGAGCATATATGAATTTGGGGTCACATGGTCAAAGGTCAAGGTCACAAGGGGCCATCTGTTCACAAATTAGTTTCCAGATGATAACTCCAGTTTGGTTTGACATACTGGTTTGAAACTAAACTTATTTATGGATCACCACTTAAGTAAAAACTCTGTTGATTTTGAGATCTTGAGGTCAAAGATCAAGGTCACAGGATCTATTTGCATACACTGGACCTACTTTTTTTAAAAAGATTGTTACAATAATCTTAATGCTGCAAGTTCAAGGATAATAAGTTCTCAGATTTTTTTGTCACAAGGTCATTGTTTAAGGTCACAGAACTGTTAATCTGAAAAATGTCTTTAAAAAATATCCTTATAGAAAAATTCAGCTTAGCAACGAGACCCCTGGGTTCCTTGTTATATTAGGCAGTCCTGAAATGTGTTAATAGGTTTTTATTGGAAAAATTGAGGTTTTTCCTTAATTTCTTGCAGGAACGAAGTCATTTTTGGTTTGGCAGGAGATTTTAGGGATATCTAACAGTATGCTGAATATCAGATTTGTATGTTCAACAGTTTAAAAAAAAGTGCCAGACAGACTGACAGCTGACAGACAATGTACCATCACTTTACCTCAGTTGACTTATAGTCAGCTGAGCTAAATAGATGATCAATTATAAATTGATTATTTGATGTACCTCCTATATTACTGTGATGCCTGCTGTTTAGAATTATACCTTAATTTGACCTAGTAAATTAAGTCTGACATGCACATCATGGAGGAAAGTCAAGGTTATGGCCAGTTGTTGACACTTGTTTGTTGCACAGTTTCATTATAATGTTGTCCCTATTTTGAACCTTTTTTGCTCAGCTGACTATAGGTCAACTGAGCTATAGTCAAGGTCCTTTGTCTGTCGGCTGTCCGTCCAAAATTCGGCATAATGTTATATTTCCCCAAGATCTCCTACCAAACCGAAAACTGGGTCTTTGCGACTTCGATCCTTTGAGAAATTTAGAAAAAACCTCAATTTTTTATTAAAAACCTATTTTCACACTTCAGGACTGCCTAATATCAAAACCACTTATCTGTTTTTCCTCATATTCACCATAAATATTCCTCTATATAGTTCCTATGTACATGCCAGAATTTAGGTCTGTATTATATAATTTAAAAAAGTTATGTGCCCAAACATAATGCATTTTGTAAAAAATCAGGAAAGATATTTGATCACTTAACACAAAACATGTTAAAGCTAAGAACTTTTTTTCCAGTAATATAACTTTAATAAATAAAAATTAAATGTTATACCCAAAATTAGATCAAAATCTTTTAAATTTTTTAAAATATTAGCAAAAATAAAAAATTGGTACCTTAAATTTTGCCCAACTTTGACCATGGCACATTTTTTTCCTGTAACTGTTGTGGATTTAATTATCAGAGCGAGTTTTTGTTAGCATTTCATCTGTTAACAACAAAAATTTGAAATCAGTTGATCAAAAACTGTAGATTTTATATAAGTTTTCAAGCACCATGTCACATATTATTTACATCAAGCTAGTGTTATGCAGTTCGCTAGAGCTCAGCTCCCCAGCTTCAGCTCTCAGTTCCTAAAATTTGGCATACAGTTAGATGTCTCCAAAATACCCTACCCTGGCAAGAATTTGGTCACTAGGACTTAATTCCTTTTAGATCTTAATGAAAAACTTCATTTTTCCATTAAAAACCCATTGTTACAATTTAAGACTGCCTAATATCAAAACCACTGATCTGACTTTGATCATATAAAATATACATATTTTTCTATACATTCGCTATGCACATGCTACAAATGATGTCAGTATTGCGTAACTGTTTTAAGTTATGGGCCCAAACATAATGCACTTTGTAAAAAATCAAGAAATATATTTACTCCCTGAACAAGGGGATTTCTGAAGCTAGAGATTTTTTGTCAGGGATGTAACATTATTTTATCAAGATTCAATTGAATACCCAAAATTAGTTCTGAATTTTTCAAATTTTATAAGTTATTAGTATAAATATAAAATAAGTACCTTAAATTTTGCCCAACTGTGACCATACATGGCATGTTTGTTTCCTGTGAGCACTGTTAATCCTTATCCACACATAACGATTTCAGCTTTTTAGTTTAGAAAGCTGAAAGAAAATGGCCAAAAATTGTAGCTTTTATTAATGTTTTTATGAGACCATGTCAAAACCAGGCTGTCTCAAGCCCCTCTTCAGTCACCTGTATGTTGACCTTATTGACCTTTCAGCAAATTATGCACGCTTGAGGGAGGCATACACTGGGGCAGCCAGGCAGCTTATGGCCAGCCACAGTTGATCAAGGTGTTCAACCCAACTTATCTAGTAGCTGTTTTGACCAACAACATAACAAGAAACTATAAATTAATCAATTTTTATTGGTTTTTAATAACAATGAAAGAAAAATTAATAGAAAAGGAAATTGTTAGTTGATGAGTAACAGGAAATTAACTTGCAGTTACTGATAATGTAAGAATCTTGTATGGATGGATAGAATTTCAAGTATTCCAAATAACACCATGCAGTCACCTATGGTATTTTTCAGTTCAATTTTTTAATGATAAAAAAAATAAATCATATTATTCATTACCAATCATTAGGGATCATATGAAGGAAATTAATAATAGACAAAGATGCAGTTGATAATATTAATCTAGATTCCTACTGTGTCTAGTGTGTAGATTGATATGAAAGTAGTCCAAAGTTAATATATTACATTTATTTTTTTTTATTATAAATAAAAGTCATAAAACCATGTACTTATGATCATTATTTAAATTTGTGAATTTTGTATATTCTGGATTCTTAACATCATTGATTGGCTAAAACTGAATAAATACCAGACATGGTGCAAATTCTTTGCAAATGTATTTGAATATGAATATGAATCATTATAAAATATCTCGCATAAGAATGGTAATTCAGGTAAAAATGAAAGTATTTGAATAACAGTGCAAATACTTTCAAAATGTATTCATGGATGCATTCATGAATATATTCTATAATATTATTTTAATAATCATATCAGTTATATTTTATTTTTTAAAAAAATCATGATTTTCTTATTATTTTTAATAAAAATTATATTTGGCACACTATTTGTTATTAAATTTTAATAAATAGTTAAACTCTATTTTATTATATTATAAGTTATATGGCCAAGTCAGAATCTGTGTGACAATAGCACTCCATTTGTCAATAAAATAAATTAAATCAATCCTCTTCCCTGTCTCCAAAGATACTATCAAAATCATACATAAGCTAAACACCAACAACTCATAATAAAGCTTTTATTTATTACCACACAAAACCAGCATGTGCCTCATTTCCAAATCATATTTTTTTATCATATATAACAGCTGAGTGCCGTGACCCATGGGTCCCTTGTTTTATATCTCTGAAAGAATTAGAACACTTTATCTGGATAATGATTAATATGACTTGATATGGTGTGCAAATATACTGGTTTTAAGATTGATTATGCAAAAAATGCAACCAATTTAACAGATTATCAAAGAAAACAACCAATCATAGATATAATCAATTAATTGGCGTACAGCAAACATTAACATGTTATTATGAAGAAAGAAATTTTTTTTCAGTGGTTCATGATAACTGCATCAGTTCACTAACAACTCACCTGGATTTTTAGAACTCTTTCCTGTAGAATTAAATGAAGTAGTTGTTTTTCCCCTAGAATAAAGTAACAAATATATAAACATAGGTGAAATATTAATTAACAACTCATAATCATGAATCAAATCAGTCTGAGGCAGTTACTTGCATTAAGCAGTGTCACATGCAATGTTTATATAAAAATAAAATCCAGTATCCAGCACTGAATCTGTTTTCAGTTCAACGTTCAGGTATAATTATCCAATATCAGCCATACTGGCCATGAAAGCATGCTGTCATATGTAATCTTCAATTTGTGTCTGGCCAAATTTTCAATGATTACTGTCAGGTCTTTGCCATCAAAAAAGTTCAATGTTTCCTCACACACAGTGTTCTTTGACCATGGCGATGAATACTTACGTATTTTCCAGACCTGTAGGGATGTAGCCTGTAGGTGACTGGTTGGGCGATGGTGAGCTCGGAGCGGGGCTGACTGACTGGACCACTCCCGAGGACTTGGCAGGGCTGGATTGCTGGCTGGATAATTTAACTTGTTCAGCAGCTGGTACTTTATCTTGAACCCTGGAACACATAATCAGATATTTAGTAACAACCTGGGAGATGTGATCAGATGTTTAGAATTAACCTTCAAGACATAATCAGATGTTTAGTATAAGCCTGGGAGATGTGATCAGATATTTGGTATTAACTTTGAGACATGAACAGATGTTTAGTGATGTCACCAGAGGACTGTGACTTAGTTATGTTATTGCATGTTCAGGTAGGGAGTATAACCAGATGATTATTTTTATAATTTATTGTACATTAAAAACAAGGGACCCACGGGTCACTGTGCTCAGCTGAATTTTGGAAAATATTAGTAACTGCAAAATATTTTTATTTCTTTTGGATTTTCATGTATATTACCATTTGAAAAGCTAAGAGAAAATGGCCCTGCTGAAATGGACCTCTGTAAATTATAGAATAATGGACATGAGCTAAAGCATATGCACTATGTAATAAATGAAATTTTTGGCCTGAAATCATTTAGTGATGCACCTAAGGAAAAATGGGCCTACAGTAAGTGTGATTTAAAAGTTACATTTCATAAACAAATAATGTGTGAAGGTAATTAAGTTTTCAAAAGTTAAATATATGGCCATAATAGTTAAAAAATAATCCAACAAAGTTTGACCAATATTCCTGATTTTAAACTAAGTTTAACAGTGTTAATTACACCTAGGCTTGGCCAACTTTAAGAGATATGAATGAAATGCTACAAAGTATTTATATCTTCTTAAATCTTGTTAAATCTATCTTAAATCGATCTCATTTGAATATTAGGATTAAATTCCTGAACAATTTTTTCTTTAAAAAAAAATCAAAATTGTCCAAGTCTCAACAAAAAGAATTTATTTAATGTTAAAATTATAAGATTCATCTTGTTTATTAGTCCTGTGTAATGAAGGGGTAGGTGGGGGGAGGGGTCTCTGTTGCAACTGCTCGTTGCTGAAAAAAATGTGATTATATTATTATAAGATTAATCTTGTTTATAGTACAGGTCTGTCAACAGAATGGGGGGGGGGGGGGGGAGAGAGAAAGGCTCCCTGTGGTATTAACTGCAGACAGCCTGTTCAAGCTCAACAAGAGTTTACATAAGAACAATGGCAGAGAAAGGAATAAAATTTACAAGAGATATTGTAATTAATGATAAAGATAAAACTAGATTTCGCAATTTTGATGAATGTTGCAAAATATTTGACTGAAAACCAAATATTTTAGAGTATTATGGATTAGTGACCGCAATACCACTAGCCTAGAAAGAACATATTCAAAAGATTGAAAATATAAACAATTCAGATAAAGTAGCTTTTCTTCAAATATTAAATACAAAATTTTTCAAAGCAAATTTATGAAGAGGTTCTGAAAACTATATCTGCTGAACCTTGTAATATATGCAATAAATGGAAAGCAGAACTAGGTGTGTCAGATGAATATATAATGCAGTCCTTCAAGGAGATATATACAATTGCAATTGATAGCAAGCTCAGATACTTTCAGTTCAGATTTTTACACAGAAAATTGACTCTAAATCCTTTCCTGGTTAAAATTAAAAAAACAGACAGATGCTTTATGTTCCTTTTGTAAGACAGAGTCTGAAACAATTGGTCATTTGTTCTGGCTTTGAAAAAAGAGTCTCGGTTTATGGAAGAGTCTGAGTGAGATTTTAGAAGGTGAACAAGAATTTTGTGAAGGGAAAAAATTGGATTTAAAAGGTATTATATTTAGTCAATACGAATCACAGAGTGTGAATATGGTGGTTTTTTCAGTTAAAAGATATATATATGTATGCAGGTGCCAGCATCAGGAACCAAATATATTAAGCTGTTTGTATTATATTAAGTCTATTGAAGTTATAGAAAAAAGGATTGCCAAGAAAAGTGGAAAGAGTCAGGTACATAAAGAGAAGTGGGGTAACATAATACAAAGAGTGGACACTTACATTAAAAATAGATTAAATTAGCACTAGATCTGTATATATAATTCATTCTCTTTTACAGATTCGTACCATTTTTTGTTATGGTTATGTGAAGTTGTAGGCTTTGTAACGTGAATTGATGTAATGTATCATGTTGTTTTGTAAGTTCATGTATATAAATTGTTTTTCAATAAAAAAAAAAAAAAGAGTGAGGGCTTGCCCCAGTGATGGGATTACATAACACTGAATGACCTACAGTCACCAAAGTGGACTGCTTGACAATGTAAGGGAATACAACAAGAGCCTCCAAAAAATTCAATAACTAGCCTAATTTTGCAGCTTTTATTTTCAAATTTCAGATTTTATCAGATTAAATCCTTATGTGTACATGCTGTGAAAATTAAATCCAGAGTACTTACATTAAAAAAATGTGCTGTGGCCAAAGCTGGGCAAAATTTAAGGTACTGATTTTATATTTATGCTAATAATTTAAAACTAGGGCTGAATGACTGGGGGGAGGGGGGGGGGGGGAGTTGCAACACCTATGGATATTAATACAGAATACTAAATAAAATACAATGGTGCTTACAGGGACTGGTGGGAGTTTAGCACCTCTGCATATACATAAAAGATAACATTAAATTTAAAAGAAATTATTTAAAATATTTAAAAACATGCAGAGGGATGGAAAACAAAGCAAATAACTTTAATTTCCATTCTACTGAGACAGGAAAATAATGAACAAATATTTGCATATGATCCTATTTTTTCTTTTGTTAAGTCATTTTTTTAAGTTTATAAATTTTACTATATATTTGCAGTATATCATATATCTGAATATTTTAATTGATTCATAAATCTAAATTGCATCAACATTTATACTTAATTTAGTCAGGTATCATCAAATAATGCACACAGATATATATCTAAAATATTTTTAATTTTGCAAAGCAATACTATATATGAAAATAACACTCCAGATTTCACAATTTAAATTGCACCTTTATTTATCCATGATTTGCTTCATATATTATCAAATTATGCCTACTGATGGGTTAAATTATATTTTGTATAATTATTGAAAAGTAAATAATTTCTTTAAAATGCTACATCAGATCAACATGGCCACTCTTGGATTACCTCTTGAATTAATATTTCAAGAAAAGTTGTGTACTTTGGATCAAAAACAGCTTTACATTTAAAGAAATACAGTTGACAATCACAAACCATGTATTGCAATATAATTGGTAAGGTGTTGGTGTGTGTGTGTGTGTGTGGGGGGGGGGGGACTGGGGGAGGGGGGATGTTAGGGTAGGGCCCATGAGAATAAGTGTATGTTTAATACAGCAGGGCCGTTCTGCCAGTGTTGCATCACTTATAAGGTTACCGAGGCAAGGCTGTCGTGAGCAAGAGTGGGGTCTTGGATGTACAAAATGCAAATACATTAGAGCATCTGAAAAACTTCAATAATGTGGTAATAAATATAAGCTGTATTATGAGCTGTTGTTGTTAAGCTTATGTATGATTTTGATAGTAATTTTGGAGACAGGGAAGAGGATTGATTTCATTTATTTTATTAACAAATGGAGTACTATTGTCACACAGATTTTGACTTGGCCATATAACTTATAAGCAGGACATATAATATAAGAGTTTAACTATTTATTAAAAAAATTTACAAATATTGTCCCAAATATATTTAAAAAAAAAAAATAAGAGAATCGTATGATTTTTTAAAATGAAATATAACTGAAATGAGTACATATTCATATTCGTATTTAAATACAATTGCAAAGTATTCGCACCATGTCTGGTATTTATTCAGTTTTCACCAAACAATGATGTTGAGAATCCAGAATATACAAAATTCACACATTTAAATAATGATCATAAGTACCTGGTTTTATGGCTTTTATTTATATTAAAAAAATAAATGTAATATATTCATTTTGGACTAATTTCACATCAATGTACACACTAGACACAGTAGGAATCTAGATTAATATTATCAACTGCATCTTTGTCTATCATTAATTTCCTTCATATGATCCCTAATGATTAGTAATGAATAATATGATTTACTTTTTTATCATTAAAATTGAACTAAAAAATACCATAGGTGACTGCATGGTGTTATTTGGAATATGTGACATTCTATCCATCGATACAAGATTCTTATATCATCAGTAACTGCAAGTTAATTTCCTGTTATTATAAACTAACAAATTCTATTTTTCTTTAATTTGTTATTAAAAACCAATAAAAAATTATTAATTTATTGTTTATTGTTATGATGTTGGTTAAAACTACTAGATGAGTTGGGTTGGACACCTGGATCAACTGTGGCTGGCCATAAGCTGCCTGGCTGCCCCAGTGTATGCGTCGCCTCAAGCATGCACATTTTGCTGAAAGTTCAACAAGGTCAACATACAGGTGACTCAAGAGAGGTTGGAAAGGGCAGGTCTAATAAAAGCTACAATTTTTTTCAGCTTTCTAAACTAAAAAGCTGAAATCCTTATGTGTGCATGATATGAAAATTATATCAACAGTGCTCACAGGAAACAAACGTGCCATGGTCACAGTGACGCAAAATTTAAGGTACTAATTTTATATTTATACTAATAACTTATAAAATTTGAAAAATTCAGAACTAATTTTGGGCATTCAATTGAATCTTGATAAAATAATGTTACATCCTTGACAAAAAATCTCTAGCTTCAGAAATCCCCTTGTTAAGGGAGTAAATATATTTCTTGATTCTTTACAAAGTGCATTATGTTTTGGCCCATAACTTAAAACAATTACCCAATACTGACATCATTTCTGGCATGTGCATAGAGAATGTATAGAAAAATATGTACATTATATATGATTAATTTGATATTAGGCAGTCCTGAAGTGTGAAAATAGGTTTTTAATAAAAATTTGAGGTTTTTCCTTAATTTCTCAAAGGAACAAAGTCGCAAAGACCCAGTTTTCGGCTTGGTAGGCTATCTTGGGGACATCTAACATTATGCTGAATTTTGGATTCCTAGGTCTTACGGTTTCAAAACGTGCCATATCTACAATCGGACGGACTACGGACGGACGACGGACAATGGACCACGACTATAGCTCAGTTGACTTATAGTCAGCTGAGCTAATGAGTATAATGTTTAGATGTTAGCATGGTAACTTAGGTTAGAGAGCACAGGTGCCTCGTTTGATGTTAATTTCAGTACAGTTTTAATTCCATGGGAGCTGTCTCTCTCTAGACAGTCTCTATAGCAACGTTGTTTTTTGTAGAAATTGTAGAACAACACCTGCTTAGTTTATTTTTTCTCAGGGTTTGATCTCTGAAGTGTGTCTATTTTAATATTCATGTAATGCGAGACAGTTGGCATGATAAAATGAAATGATTGGCCAGAAGACAGTCAGAACTTCTGACATCAGCAAGCACATATGAGCCATGGTTGAGAAGAAATTGCTACAAATTTATGCCTGTTCAGCGGGCCAGTTTGATGTAGTCTGAGGATTGTCTGTAGTCTATAGGCAAGTCTGTGTTCAGCAGAGTCTGGACAGCTGAGAGACGATGTCTGTAGGCGTAAGCAGTCAGTGTCTTAGGAGGGCCACACTGATACCTCTGTAATGGACTTCAGAGTGGACATTGCAATTGTTGACAACTGGTAATGACAAACTTGGTTGTAACAATTAGTGTTTCAAATTTAAGGGGAAAAATACGCAATACTGTTTTTCAAAAGTTGTGAAATTCTATTAATGCCTATTTGACCTTAATGATGAAGGTCAAGGTCACCCGTATTCAAACTCGTCTGAAATATTGGTAGACACTATTTAAATTTCATGAAAAAAAGTTGAGTTGTTCAAAAGTGAACACATTCACAAGATATGACACAATATATATAAAATTTCTTGAAAATATATTGAGTGGTTTAAATGTGATAGTGTAAAAACAGATATTTATATTTTTGTTGATCTGACCTTACAGATGAAGGTCTATGTCACAGGTTTTCAAACTAAATTAAGATACTGGTAGCAACAATTTAAATTTAAATTTTCATGACAAAATGTTGAGTCATTCAAATGTTATCACGTTCACTTGAAATGACCAGACAATGCCGCAGTTAACTGAGGACGGTGTCCACAACGACAGACCAAACGCTACATGTCTCCCCCCATGGGAGGGGAGACAATGTCTACTTAATAGGTCTAATATAGAATAAGATTTAAAACAACTTTTAGACTGATTTCAGATACATATTACACAAAAAATAGTCATAATTACTCACAATGTGCATGATAGTGCAGTGGTTACACACAATTAGCTACATGCCATGACAGGTTAGTGAGTATTGATCAAAGGCATGAGTGATACAATAATGAATGTAACAATAGGGCTTGACATTATTGGTTTCCCGCTTACCAAGTGCAAGAAAAAATGGTGGTAGGGCAACAAACAGTGGGTTCCTACTTTCCCTATTGGGAAAGTGGGTGCAACATAAACCTTTACACAAAGGCCTGAATCTTCACCAATCTTCACCAACCATGTGGATCGATTTTTAGCTCAGCTGACTATAAGTCATCTGAGCTATAGTCGTGGTCCATTGTCTGTCTGTCCGTCCGTCCGTCTTTGGCACGTTTTGAAACAGTAAGACCTAGGAATCTAAAATTCGGCATAATGTTAGATGTCCCCAAGATCTCCTACCAAGCCAAAAACTGGGTCTTTGCGACTTCGTTCCTTTGAGATATTAAGGAAAAACCTCAATTTTTTATTAAAATCCTATTTTCACACTTCAGGACTGCCTAATATCAAAACCACACATCTGTTTTTCCTCATATTTACCATAAATATTCCTCTATAAAGTTCCTATGTACATGCCAGAAATTATGTCTGTATTATATAATTTAAAAAAGTTATGGGCCCAAACATAATGCATTTTGTAAAAAATCAGGGAAGATATTTGATCACTTAACACCAAACATGTTAAAGCTATGGACTTTTTTTCCAGTAATATAACTTTAATTAATTAAAATTAAATTGTATACAAAAAATTAGATCAAAATATTTTAAATTTTTTAAAATATTAACAAAAATAAAAAATTGGTACCTTAAATTTGCCCAACTTTGACCATGGCATGTTTTTTTCCTGTAAGTACCTTGGATTTAATTTTCACAGCATGTTTATGTTAGCATTTTGTCTGTTAACACCAAAAATTTGAAACCAGTTGATCAAAAACTGTAGATTTTATTTAAGTTTTCAAGCACCATGTAACATATTGTTTACATCAAGCTAGTGTTATGCAGTTTGCAAGAGCTCAGCTCCCCAGCTTCAGCTCTCAGTTCCTAAAATTTGGCATACAATTAGATGTCTCCAAAATCCCCTACCATGCCAAGAATTTGGTCACTAGGACTTAATACCTTCGAGATATTAATGAAAAACTTCATTTTTAGCTCAGCTGACTATAAGTCATCTGAGCTATAGTCATGGTCCATTGTCTGTCGTCCGTCCGTCCGTAGATGTGGCACGTTTTGAAACCGTAAGACCTAGGAATCCGAAATTCAGCATAATGTTAGATGTCCCCAAGATCTCCTACCAAGCCGAAAACTGCGTCTTTGCGACTTTGTTCCTTTGAGAAATTAAGTAAAACCCTCAATTTTTTATTAAAATCCTATTTTCACACTTCAGGACTGCCTAATATCAAAACCACTCATCTGTTTTTCCTCATATTTACCATAAATATTCTTCTATATAGTTCCTATGTACATGCCAAAAATTAAGTCTGTTAAGTATAAATTCTTTAAGTTATGGGCCCAAACATAATGGACTTTGTAAAAAAATCAGGAAAAATATTTACTCACTTAACATGAAAAATTTTGAAACTAGAGTCTATTTTCCCAAGTATATAACTATGTTTAATTAAGATTCAATTGTTTACCCAAAATTAGATCTGAATTTCGTAAATTTTTTAAGTAATTAGCATAAAAATAAAATCAGTACCTTAAATTTTGCCAAACTTTGACCATGGCACATTTTTTTCCTGTAAGTACCATTGGTTTAATTTTCACAGCATGTAAACATAAATATTTAATTTTTTTAAATCTGAAATTTGGAAGTAAAAGCTTGAAAATTAAGCTAGTTATTGATTTTTTTCTTGAGGCTCTATTGTAGTCATTTGCTTTGATTACAGATTACAGATGCAGGGTCCCACTCCAGGTCACTGGAAGTCAGCTGTGCCAGGGTTTCTGATTTGTTACAGTCACTGGGGGAGATCCCCTGCTGTGACAGGTGTACAGTTATTCTCATATCACCATCCCAATTTTTTTTTAAATATAAATAAAAGCCATAAAACCATATACTTATAATCATTATTTAAATGTGTGAATTTTGTATATCCTGGATCCTCAACATCCTTGTTTGGTGAAAACTATATAAATACCAGACATGGTGCAAATACTTTGTAATTGTATTTAAATACGATTATGAATATGTACTCCATTATAAAATTTCTTGCATAAAGAATGGGAATTCAGGTAAAAATGAAAGTATATGAATACCAGTGCAAATACTTTCAAAATGTATTCATGAGTGCATATATTCTTTAATATTATTTTAATAACCATTTCAGTTATATTTCATTTTAAAAAAATCATACTATTCTCATATTATTTTTAATAAAAATTATATTTGGGACAATATTTGTAATTCTTTTTAATAAACAGTTTAACTCTTATATTATATGTTCTGCTTATAACTTATATGGCCAAGTCAAAATCTGTGTGACAATAGTACTCCATTTGTTAATAAAATAAATGAAATCAATCCTCTTCCCTGTCTCCAAAGGTACTATCAAAATCATGCATAAGCTAAACACCAACAACTCATAATACAGCTTATATTTATTACCACACATAACCCGCATGTGCCTCATTTCTAAATAATATTTTTTTATCATATATAACAGCTGAGCGCTGTGACCCATAGGTCCCTTGTTTTGTGGTTGTGTCAATGATTGCTGATTTTGTGGGACTAGTGAAAATTCATGTCAGGCAAGTAAAAACTAGTTTTCAGTAGCCCTACCTGGCAAATACTTTCAGAAGTAAATGTCCAGCCCTGTATGTTTACAACATTATCATTTGTAAAAATATAAAAATCAAGTAAATATAGATGAGGAAAACTAATGTAATTAAGTGAACATTTCGAAACTGGCTGAAAACAGTTCAAGATCATGGCTGAATAGGAAAACCTCTGCACTCATGTCAAATGTCTATCAGTACTACTAATACTAAAATTGTTAAAAAAATAAATGTGCTCTATATTAACAAAATCATAACAGGAAAAATCACTTTTGAGTATTGACTGTAATACAGAAAACCCCCACAAAGAAAAATGTCCCCAAATTAAAGCCCATCCGTAAAAGTGTACACAGACAGGGGAGACTATTACTGGTTCAAGGCTGATAATACTTTTCTTCATTGTTTCTCATCCATTTTTTCAGCGAAGTCCAAGAAGCCCTGGTGCCATTTAGTGAGGCAATTTCCAAGTTTTAACTAATTATAAACAGATTTTAAATATAGGTCATATAATGAAAATAGTTGTGAAACATCTAAATTCCTACATTTTCAACAATTTTTCATTTATACAATAAAATATCCTCAGAAACTATTAAATTACTTATGCAGTCAGAGTGGATGCTTTAGAAACAACAAACATTATATATAAGATTTATGTAAATATAAGATTTATGTATATATCTTTATTTAGTAAGCAATAAAATCTTGCATTAAGTATGCATTAGAAAAAAAATGAACACAAAAATGTTTTTTATCAGAATTGTGGAAGCAACTATTGATTTCATTCAAGGGTTGCTTTTGTAATACAATATGCACTTAGTATAGGCTCTTGTATTACTGTCTTCTATTAGGGGTGGTCCTTTCCTATTAAGCACTATTAGGGGTGGGTTTTTTTCCTACAAAGTACTGTGTAGGGTGGGCTTTTGTCCTACTAAGCCTTTAAGCATGTGCTTTTGTCTTACAAGGCAATTTTAGATGTTGGCTTTTGTCCTACCAAGTACTGTTAGGTTGCGCTTTGGTCCTACTAAGTACTGTTAGGGGTGAGCTTTTGTCCTTCTAAGTACAGTTAAAGGTGGGCTTTAGTCCTGCTAAGTACTGTTAGCGTGGGCTTTGATCCTACTAAGTAATGTTAGGGGTGAGCTTTTGTCCTACTAAGTACTGTTAGGGGTGAGCTTTTGTCCTACCAAGTACTGTTAGGGGTGAGCTTTTGTCCTACTAGGTACTGTTAGGGGTGAGCTTTTGTCCTACTAAGTACTGTTAGGGGTGCGCTTTTGTCCTACTAGGTACTGTTAGGGGTGAGCTTTTGTCCTACTAAGTACTGTTAGGGGTGAGCTTTTGTCCTTCTAAGTACAGTTAAAGGTGGGCTTTAGTCCTGCTAAGTACTGTTAGCGTGGGCTTTGATCCTACTAAGTACTGTTAGGGGTGAGCTTTTGTCCTACTAAGTACTGTTAGGGGTGCGCTTTTGTCCTACTAGGTACTGTTAGGGGTGAGCTTTTGTCCTACTAAGTACTGTTAGGGGTGAGCTTTTGTCCTACTAGGTACTGTTTGGGGTGAGCTTTTGTCCTTCTAAGTACAGTTAAAGGTGGGCTTTAGTCCTGCTAAGTACTGTTAGCGTGGGCTTTGATCCTACTAAGTACTGTTAGGGGTGAGCTTTTGTCCTACTAAGTACTGTTAGGGGTGCGCTTTTGTCCTACTAGGTACTGTTTGGGGTGAGCTTTTGTCCTACTAAGTACTGTTAGGGGTGAGCTTTTGTCCTACTAGGTACTGTTTGGGGTGAGCTTTTGTCCTACTAGGTACTGTTAGGGGTGAGCTTTTGTCCAACTAGGTACTGTTAGGGCTGAGCTTTTGTCCTACTAAGAACTGTTAGGGCTGAGCTTTTGTCCTACTAGGTACTGTTAGGGGTGAGCTTCTGTCCTACTAGGTACTGTTAAGGGTGCGCTTTTGTCCTACTTAGTACTGTTAGGGGTAAGCTTTTGTCCTACTAGGTACTGTTAGGGGTGAGCTTTTGTCCTACTAAGTACTGTTAAGGTAGGGCTTTTGTCTTACTAATCACTATTAAGCATAGGCTCTTGTCCTACTAAGCACTGTTAAGGGTTGGCTTTAGTCCTACTAAGTACTGTTAGTAGTCAAAACAGACCCATCTTTCTTCTGTTGTCTTGGGGAGGTTACCATGGAGCCAAGCTGCTGTTCAACATCATCATCAGAGTCCTCTTGATGCTGGGAAGAGGTGACAGTCTGTTGTGTACCACCTAACAAGGCTCGGTATGCTGCCGTCTCTGTCCAAAACAAAGTACTTATGTTAGAGCCTGCAGCTGTGTAAGCCACACATTTGTGACTTGACTGGACAAGCTTACTGACTCTAGTAGTCAACTGGCTTTCATGGCTCCAATGACTTGACAAAAGTCAGCTGATTTCAATGAGCAAATGATTTGTGTTAACTTGGAAATTTGACAAGAGTGCATGTCTCTTTTACTTGCAAGTTGGCTCTCTATTTTAAATATAACACAACATATCTAATTCTAGTCCTTGATTTTATCTTTCATGAGCAATTTAAAACCTCAAAACGAGTCGACAAGCCACTACATGTATCCACCAAATCACAGAGGCATGGGTAAAGTAAGACATTGAATGTTCTTGACATGACATGACTCCAAATTTGTGGCATCAGTGATGCAAATTAAACATCTCATTTATGTGCAGTTTTCATCAGAACAGTTTTATAGATGAATATAAGATGAAACTGATTGTAGGTGGCCCATGCAGTCTTGTACACAAGATAAACCATTCCAAGATTTATGAACATGCAAATGTTCAGGTTAATAAAACAAACCTCTCCTGAGAAAAAAGGCACTATATTCCATGAAAACGAAAAGGTAGATAGCACCACCTGTCTGGACTATGATGGATCTAAGCTATGTGATAACTTTTGTGGATGGGGCCACCATGCTTGTGTACAAGATGGAGTTATAAAAAATCTGTGGATATGTGAAATTTCAGGCTGATATATTAAACAAGTCCTGATAAAAATGCATGAACATATTCTACATATACGTGATTGCAGGTGGTGCAACAAGTCTCATGAATGAGAAATCTACCCAAAACAGATGAACATGCAAAATTTCAGGCTGAGACACCAATCCACTACTGAGAAGTAGTGCATCAATGCATCCTATAACAAGTGACCCATGGGTCATGATGCTCAGCTGATTTGTATGTTTTTGGTAGGCATGGAGATATACCAAGGACCTACCAGGATATTATGAAAAAAAGTTTCCACGTCAAGCAGTTACGATTTGTGTCTTGATAATAACTGGCCAGCCATGATTTTTGAATACAACAAGGAACCTTGAACAAATTGTAACATGACTCCCACAGTGCTCAAAAGCATGCACTTTTGCCAATAGACCTTAGATTTAGAGCACAGTGACCTTATTCTACATCCAGCTGCCACCATTTGTGCCCATCTGAAAAATGATTGTTTAAATCATGTTCTTTCTCACAGCTTGCAGAATATAGGTCACTGTCAATGACATTATTTCTGGTTTCCAAGAAATCTTTACAGGAAACTCCCTGGATTTTTTTTCATTTTTTTTATTTATAATTAATTTTTGATGGAGGTAACCACCTCCATTTTTATGCTTGCTTAGCTATATACTCTAACATCTGCAGAGTTCCATTCTGGTTCCAGACTACGCGGCAGGGGCTTATACCCAATTATTCTGGTGTCAACCAGCTCTGTGTACCACTCCTGCAGGTCCTGGGTGTGTGTCAACCCCATTGCTGGGTCAATACACTGAGGAACCCCTGAAAGGCGCACTTATTTGTGAGTGAAACACGACTGTTAGCCACAGTTGTCCTATTGAGACTGCAGAGCGCTTGATCACCCTGGGTGGGGGCCGACCGTGAAAAATCTCACCGCCTCGGCTGTGATTTGAACTCACAATCACTGGGCTGTGAGAGCTGTGCTCTACCCCTGAGCCACAGAAGCCCGTCTCTCCCTGGATCTTTATTAAATTAGAAGCTTCTAGGTCCAACTATCCAATCATGCAAATTAAATGTGTCCTGTAAGATGCTCAAATCATATTCTTTCAAATATCTTGCAGAATATAGGCACTATATATGCCCTAATTTAAGGTTTCCAAGGCGTTTTTCATGGACCTCTCTGGATGTCAAGTAAGAAGATTCAAGGTCAAGTGGTTACAATTTTAGCCTTGTTAACAGACGACTGCTTCTTTGTAGGTCTCAAAATAGAGAAAAAAAAATTGTAAAAATTGAAAAAATACAGGTGGTGCAACCAATCTGCAGAAACTGATGAAACACTCCATGATCAATATCCATGCAAAGAATCTTGGTGATCAATGCATTATTTGTTCAGATACATGAGCTTTTGTATCAAATTTTCCATTATTACTCGAAGAATATGGGTAACAGAGACCTAATTTCAGGTTTCCAAGGAGATTTTTCATGGACCATTCTGGATGTCAGGTTAGAAAATTCCAGGACCAGCGGTTATCATTTGTGCCTGGTTAAAGGACAGACCGACAGACAGATGGACACTTGACAAAGGGTGAAAAATTGGTTGTCAACTCTACATAATGGGATAAATGAAGAGATGTTTGATATAAAATCTGTTATAGGTTATACAACAAAAAATAGTCTAATTAATATGTTACTTCTGTAAACAAAGAAATTTAAATATAATTGTAAATGCAACAAAACAATGCCAACTCTCAGTATAGTTTCAAAATATATGTAGAACAAATTCATAACACTAAAAAGAATATTGCAACAAAATGTGGAAAAACCAAGAGTCATATGGAAAAATGGGAAGATATTCATAAAATCTTTAAAAATTAAAAGTTATAAAAAATATTTTTCTTTTCCTGTTTTGGTTCTAAAACCCCTTTTAACACACGTCATTCTCAGTTAATATTGTAACAACATTGGAATATACATTATGAGTGAAACATCTAACATATGATATAGAAACATATATGATTTTGGTACGTCCTTCTATGTTATTGTATATGTATGGAAAGTATTTCATTTGGTTTTATATATGTCTATGTTTGTATGTTTGTATTTGTATATATGTTTCTCCAATTAAAAAAAGAAAAAGATCTTAACAATTGAAGTGTAAAACCGCTGTGTGAGGAGTGTAGAACCCTTCAAATAAACTTGAAGACTTTTGGGGAAGTCTTGAACGACACGTCTTCCAACTCATCTGCCTCGCTGTGACCTCCCAAATAGCTTTTGTGATTATTTCTCGGCGAAGATTGAACGCATTCGTCTTGAACTGGACTCTGTTGCATGTTCGCCCCCTAAATTTAATGTTTACGATGGCCCCTCATTGTCCTGTTTTGCCCCAGTAACTGATCAGGATATCATTAGCATCATAATGGCGTCGCCAACCAAAAGCTCTACACTCGACCCAATGCCCACGGCTCTTTTGAAGCAGTGCATTAATGATATTGTTCCACTGATTACTTCAATTGTTAACATGTCTCTCTCTACAGGTTCAGTTCCGTCTCAATTTAAACACGCTGTAGTGACTCCTTGAAAAAGCAAGGGTCAGATCCGAATGATTTAAAAAATTATAGGCCAGTCTCTAACCTTCCATTTGTTTCAAAAATCCTTGAAAAGATTGTTCTAAAGCAGTTACAATGTCATCTTCATAACAATAATTTAATTGAAATCCATCAATCGGCTTACAGAAGGCATCACAGCACAGTAGGTGTGTGTGTGTGTGTGTGTGAGTGTGCTTATATATTTATATATTGTGTAACTGATGTGTAAAAATGCAAGCGCTGTGAGTCTGATCTTGGAGTTCAGCGCTATATAAGTACTATTCATTATTATTATTATTATTATTAAGAGCACTATCCTGGGATCACTTCTGTGAAGCATCAAGCCATTTGGCTCAACATATTTTGGAGTGGAATTTTAATATTAGTGGCTGAAAGAGGCCAAAAATACAAGTTCCCCCCCCCCCCCCCTATTTAATAAGGTTGATGCAGATGGCACACCTAAGCCTCAATTTCAAATGTTAGTCACGTGACAAACTTTTGCATAAAGTAAAGTGCTGCATTCTTCAGATGGTATGCATTTAAGTAAAGTATTGTATGACAAATAATGCCCAACCATTACATAAGCTCACAGGTTTGCTAATAAGTCACACACTAAATCACCCCTCATATTATGGCAAATTTTACAGTCAAACAGGCAGAAATAGTGACTCACGTGTGAGAGGCATGTTGCTGGATTGCTGGAGGGTCTCTGGGATATCGGTCTGTTGTTTTTCAGTGAATGACGTACTTCTCTCAATACCAAGATCCAGCGGTGGAACTACAGTGAAAAAAACATACACATAGTAACTTCTATGTATATTTCTGCTATGAAGTAATGTGAACAACAACTGGAAAGCTTGCATTTTCATACTCTAATATAAACATATATGTGCCTTTAAATTAAATGAGAAAATTTTGGCAGGTTGGATTACAACTGCTTTCTATATTAAAATTTTTAAAAGAAAATTTGAGGTGAATGGTGTTAACACAAACAATGTTAAATGATCTATTTAGCTTTTAATATGAAACATACTGTCTTTTGGGACTTGGTGAGGGATCTGTGGTTTAGGTGTGACTGGCATCTCGTTGAATGTGGTAGTTGTGTTAGGGCTCATCAGTGTGTCCTCATTAGGCATATTCTGCAGTACTGTACTCAACAAAGCTTTGGCCTGAGAAAACAAAAGAAAATGATAAGAAAATGATAAACCAGAGATTAATAATAAATTATGTTCCCTGTGAATTAAAAAAAGCTTGATCAATATGAGCTGCATGTTTTTCATATGGTGTTATCCTCCAATTATGGACATGTAAGACAACTGAGAGATGACCATCATAGCATTTCATACTAGAGACTACTTTATGAACTGAGGAGATAAAGGATTGCAGGTTCATTTGACTACCAAAATTGACCATGTGTAAGAGCACATGGCTGCTAATACATACAAACTTGCTATTCTTGTCCAACAAAAACACCCCAGCATGGTGTTCATGTCTTCATAAGGCCACAAAAGGAGAATCATTTAATGGAAAGGCAAGAATTAGGCTTTTTATAGATGTGATATATGTGTAAATTTCACACATTCAAGTGTCCAACATACATTGTTGTATGTTGCCATTCATGACAGAGAGCAGTTTTATGTGAATGTGTGTGTGTGTGTGTGTGTGTATATATATACACACACACACACACACAACGTATTTGATGTAATCAGTGCCCCGCATGGATTTTTGAGGGATCTCATTGAGAAAACAGAAGGGATGAGTCATTCTCACCTGAAGAGCTTTAGCAGTATTTATGGTCACTTATTTTACCACCTCGCTTGATGATTTTGATGCCATTAATTATGTCAGGGTTTCACCCAAGCCCATAAATATTGGCTAACAAAAGGATATTTCCCCTAGATTATCACCCAAAGCTTTCCCCAGAACCTTCAAAAAAGATCATATCTTAGCCTAGAACAGCACTACTTGGATTTCAAGATAGAAGATTCTATGTCCAACTGTTACAATTTGTGCCCTGTTAATGGACAACCAAATGGCCAGCCAGATGGATGAACAAAGAGTGATAGCTATACCTCAGATGACTTTAAGTCAGCTGAGCCAAAAAAAATATAAATACAGTCAAAATGTTTGCAAACATTAATTATCATCTTAAAAATATTATCCATGAACCTGATCCTGCAGGGCGTGTCCTTTACTAGGAGTTTCTGATTGGCACTCTGGTTTATAGGTGTTATAGGTGGTGTCTCTGCACCAATCAGGCTGACAGACATTATGCAAATGAACTGTCGATATTCAGAATGCTGAAAATAGAAGCAAGCCCCTGTGTGTCTGGTTTGATGAAGGAAACAGAAACTCTGTGAACATTGTGTTTAAAAATCTACATATGCATATTAAATTTATGAATTCTACTGAATTCATTGGCGGACAGCTTGTCTGGGTGTTTGGCATCCATTTTTGGGATTTTCTAGCCTGTGATTAGCAGCAGATGGCACCTCAGCAGAGCTTGTTTGGGTACCAAAAATATTGTTAAAATTAAATTTTGTGAGCACCCAGGGTATTTCTTAAGTTGAATGTGGCACATATGGCTTATAGCTAATGGTTTTAACATGAGGAGAACATGTCTTATAAGCAACCCACACCAGGTTTTGCATAGCCCTCAGTGTCCACAGAGCAATTAAGCAGATGTTTATCTGCCTGGTATAGCCAGTGACCTGGGGAATAAGCAAGCAAGCTTATGTGCATCAATGCTAACTGATATATATCTAACTTTGTTAAAAATTGATCAATTTTCAAAATTCAAAGGTGGAAGTATATCAGCTTTACATGAATAAACTTATGGTCAAATCATATTTTCCACATTTTCTACATAAGCCATGATAGTTTTAGCTACCAGGTAAGACAAGAACCAATTAATCAATTTAATGGGCTTCTGCTTGGGCCCTCACAGCTGGGGGCTTGCTTTGAAGTAGGGGCTGGACTCCTTCCCATCTGATATTCCAAAACCTGGTGTGGGACCCGAGGTGCCAGTGGTTTACCTCAGAGGTGCCAGTGGTTTACCTCCGGTAGACTGTTACACAACATGAATTAGGAAAGACTTAACTGTGATAAAATCCAATTAAATATGTGAAACTACCACTCTAGCCATACAGCCATAACAAAGCAGCAAAAGTGGAAACATGGCCATCCTCCCTATGTGTAGAGTCACATGAATGTAATGTTTGAATCAAACTTATCAACACAGCTTTGACCGGTGACCTTGATTTTTTATCTTCCTGACTGAAAAAGACTGGATTCTTCCTTTATAGTCACAGATCACAAAAATTCATCCATCTAAACTAGAGTTATCATCTTAAAACAAACTTTGTTAATGAACAGACTGCTTTTATTAGGCTGGTCTTAATTATTAATGTCATGTGTGTGATCCATACCCTGTCCTCATACTGAGAATCAACTGCTATAAAATGTGGAGCAAAAGTGTCGGCTATCTTGTGTGGTCCCATGATGTTATAACTCATCATCTTGACAAAGTGATCCATTAATGCATTCCACAGTGTCAGGGCTGTTGGGTGCACATGGGGCCTGCAATCAGACAGAGCAAAACAGCATATCACAATACATCCCAAACACAGCATAAAGATGACTCAGGAGATGAATCACAAAACAGCATATCACAAAACATCCAAAACACAGCATAAAAATGACTCAGGAGATAAATCACAAAACAGCATATCACAATACATCCCAAACACAGCATAAAGATGACTCAGGAGATGAATCACAAAACAGCATATCACAATACATCCCAAACACAGCATAAAGATGACTCAGGAGATGAATCACAAAACAGCATATCACAATACATCCCAAACACAGCATAAAGATGACTCAGGAGATGAATCACAAAACAGCATATCAAAATACATCCAAAACACAGCATAAAGATGACTCAGGAGATGAATCACAAAACAGCATATCACAATACATCCCAAACACAGCATAAAGATGACTCAGGAGATGAATCACAAAACAGCATATCACAATACATCCAAAATACAGCATAAAGATGACTCAGGAGATAAATCACAAAACAGCATATCACAATACATCCCAAACACAGCATAAAGATGACTCAGGAGATGAATCACAAAACAGCATATCACAATACATCCAAAACACAGCATAAAGATGACTCAGGAGATGAATCACAAAACAGCATATCACAATACATCCAAAATACAGCATAAAGATGACTCAGGAGATAAATCACAAAACAGCATATCACAATACATCCAAAACACAGCATAAAGATGACTCAGGAGATGCATGAATCACAAAACAGCATATCACAATACATCCAAAACACAGCATAAAGATGACTCAGGAGATAAATCACAAAACAGCATATCACAATACATCCCAAACACAGCATAAAGATGACTCAGGAGATAAATCACAAAACAGCATATCACAATACATCCAAAACACAGCATAAAGATGACTCAGGAGATGAATCACAAAACAGCATATCACAATACATCCAAAACACAGCATAAAGATGACTCAGGAGATGAATCACAAAACAGCATATCACAATACATCCCAAACACAGCATAAAGATGACTCAGGAGATGAATCACAAAACAGCATATCACAATACATCCCAAACACAGCATAAAGATGACTCAGGAGATAAATAATGTTGAAAAGATTGCCATAGGAAATGTCTCTAAGTGGTTCAGGGAATTGTACACAAGGCAACAGTTTCATACATAAGTTATGGCATTTTTACCTTTGGCAATTTTTTACTCTGACATCTCTACCAGGCACCATCTTACATACACATGAAATGCAGCATATGGTAATGTATGTAGAGAAGTTTGTACCTAATGACCTCCTCACTGGTCATGTGAGAGGCATTTTGTAGGGCCTGGTCCGGGATCAAGCAGCCTTCCTCAGAGTTGATCACCAGCAGAGGCAGCTGGTTCAGTGCTACCATGCTCACTGACGTTGTGTCAAGATGACTCAAGGTGTCCCCCCTGTTTGCCGCCCTGACAACAGGAATACAAAATAAGTATACTGTACTGTCTGTACTAAGTTCACAGGTTCAACACTTCATTACTGTAATCAAAACAAGTAACCAGTGATAGTCATCTTGAATGAAAATGTCTGCAAAATCTGGACAGTACACAAGTAAATATATGAGAGGACATGGTACAGAAGTTAGCTGAAACCTAATAGATGTACAACTCTGATTGTCATAAGCAGCTGCTTTAGAATTAAAGAAAAGAACATTAAGATGAATGAAATATCCTTTTTTCAGCAGTTTCAAACACAGCCAAGGGACTTGTAATTCTTAGAGATTTTATGTTATATAGGTAATGTAAAATGGCTGCAGCCTGACATCCAAACTGTGATTTTTACTCATACATACCCATACATGCAGTCAATGAAAGCTACAACAGATCTAAAAATAAACCACACTTACTCTTTGATATTATGTTAACAGAAAATGCTAGGGAAAGGATGACACTATGATATTTTTTTCACAGACAAGGCTGGAGTAAGGATGACACTTATTATATGATATTAATTATGTTTCACAGACAAAGCTGGGATGGGGCTGACACTCTATGATATTATGTTTCACAGACAAGGCTGGAGTAAGGCTGACACTTTATTATATTCATCATGTTTCACAGACAAAGCTGAGGTAAGGCTGACACACTATTATATTCATTAAGTTTCAAAGTCAAAGCTAGGGTAAGGATGACACTCTATGATATAATGTTTCACAGACAAAGCTGGGGTAAGGATGACACTTATTCTATGATATTATGTTTTGCAGACAAGGTTTGGGTAAGGATGACACACACTGTGATATTATGTTTCACAGACAAAGCTGGGGTAAGGATGACACTTACGCTATGATATTATGTTTCACAGACAAGGTTTGGATAAGGATGACACACGCTCTGTGATATAATGTTTCACAGACAAAGCTGGGGTAAGGATGATATATTATATTATGTTTCACAGACAAGGCTGGAGTAATGCTGACACTTTATTATATTCATCATGTTTCACAGACAAAGCTGAGGTAAGGCTGACACACTATTATATTCATTAAGTTTTAAAGTCAAAGCTAGGGTAAGGATGACACTCTATGATATGTTTCACAGACAAAGCTGGGGTAAGGATGACACTTATTCTATGATATTATGTTTTGCAGACAAAGTTAGGGTAAGGATGACACTTACTCTATGATATTATGTTTCACAGACAAGGATTGGGTAAGGATGACACTTAAGCTATGATATTATGATTCACAGACAAGGCTGGGATAAGGATGACACTTACTCTATGATATAATGTTTCACAGACAGAGCTGGGGTAAGGATGACATTTATTCTATGATATTATGTTTTGCAGACAAAGTTAGGGTAAGGATGACACTTACTCTATGATATTATGTTTCACAGACAAGGATTGGGTAAGGATGACACTTACGCTATGATATTATGATTCACAGACAAGGCTGGGATAAGGATGACATTTACTCTAAGATATAAATCAGGTTTCACAGACAAAGCATGGATAAGGATGACACTTACTATGTGATATTAATTATGTTTCACAGACAAGGTTTGGGTAAGGATGACACACACTCTGTGATATTATGTTTCACAGACAAGGCTGGAGTAAGGCTGACACTTTATTATATTCATCATGTTTCACAGACAAAGCTGAGGTAAGGCTGACACACTATTATATTCATTATGTTTCAAAGACAAAGCTTGGGTAAGGATGACACTTACTCTATAAAATTTATTCAGTTTCACAGACAAGGCTGGGGTAATGATGACACACTATTAAATTCATTATATTTCAAAGTCAAAGCTAGGGTAAGGATGACACTCTATGATATAATGTTTCACAGACAAAGCTGGGGTAAGGTTGACACCTATTCTATGATATTATGTTTTGCAGACAAAGTTAGGGTAGGGATGACACTTACCCTGTGATATTATGATTCACAGACAAGGCTGGGATAAGGATGACATTTACTCTAAGATATAAATCAGGTTTCACAGACAAAGCATGGATAAGGATGACACTTACTATGTGATATTAATTATGTTTCACAGACAAGGTTTGGGTAAGGATGACACACTCTGTGATATTATGTTTCCCAGACAAAGCTGGGGTAAGGATGACACTTATGCTATGATATTATGTTTCACAGACAAGGTTTGGGTTAGGATGACACACACTCTGTGATATTATATTTCACAGACAAAGCTGGGGTAAGGATGACACTTACGCTATGATATTATGTTTCACAGACAAGGTTTGGGTAGGGATAACACTTTCTCTATGATATTAATTATGTTTCACAGTCAAAGCTGGGGTTAGGATAACACTTACTCTATGATATTATGTTTCACAGATAAGGCGGGGGTAAGGATGCTGTAATATTCATCAGGATTGGTGCATGATGGAAAATTCTGCTCTATTGCTGCCAACAAGTTGCCAAAGCCTGTTACAGTGACATCAGGCTGAGGAACAGCAGGTTGTGATGGGCCTTGATCAGGGCTCGACAGGTGGCTGAAAAGAAATTGTAGAATAAACTAAAAAATAGACGACATAACAGATAAAACTGTCACATGACTACCTGTCAGTCTGAATTGTACTACTGAACTTGCAAAAATGAATTATAAAATAATTATGTGCTTTTCAAAATCTCATACAACTGATAAATCTATAGAGTCAAGAAGTATAAAATCGCAAAGTAGCTCATGTGAGCTGTGTAAGAAGTATTACATAAAACTGACCTATAACAGTGAAACTTGACAATGGTTAATGGTATCACTATCAAAAGGGTGAAAAAAGGGAAATAAGTATGGCTGAGGTGCCCAGTCTCAATTTTTTGGTTCAAACAGTGATGCAGCATAGGTTGGGTGTCATATTAACCAATGTTTACACTTTTTAGGATAATGCCTGGATTCAAATTATATTCCTATGATGTGTATTAAGTCAGATGTTGTTGAAAAATTATGGATCTGCTTCAGAAAAAGAAAAAGATTAAAAGGCTTAAAGCCCTTTACATGATCTGAATATATGAAGTCCAAGGGACTCAGAGAATAAATAGTATTAAATTACGATTAACTAAACAACAGTGGTCTTTTCCCCAAATATGAGATCAAATAACAATGATATCTGACGCCTGACTGGTGAATGATTAAATATTAAAATCCAAAGCATGCATTTTAGTAATCATTTTCATTATTTTCATTTACTATATAATACAATAAAGAACAAGTGCATTGTAATTTTGTAAATATGGGGGTTAAGAGTGGGGGGTCAGGGGGTTGGGGGTAGTCCATTTTATACCAATTACAGGAAATTGCATGAATACAACTGAACTGTACCATATATTTTGTTTACCTCAAAAAATCTAAGCAATGAGGTTTACTCATGTGCTGTCAATCACCTTTTAAGAATTTGGTATAGAGGCCTGAGGCTTGCTTACCAGGCTGTTATGACATCTTCAATAGGGGTAACACCATCAGAAACAGTGGCAGGAGTTATAGGTGACCTCTGACCTGTGACACTGCTGACCCCTGCTGGTGCCTCTGGCACAGATCTTGTAGGTGACTGATCTTGCCTACCGCTAGGTAAGCTGATTTCACTAAACTCATCATCATAATCTGGAATCATTGTCCCCTCAGCTGAAACAGTACAAGCACAAATTACTCATTCAAGTAGTGCCACAGCTCTACTATCAGCCCAGGGTATGGTTTTGTTAGGTCCACAGGTTTATCCATAAACTTGTTCCAGTAAGTTGTTGCAGCAAGCTATGTTAGGCCCAAACCTCTACAGTCAACATTGATTATTCAGTTGGTATATCTGGTCATACACTTGTTTCTGTTTTCCTGTCAACTTAATGGCAACAATTCCATGTCTCTGTCTCAAATAAAGTACGGTTTACTGTATGTTCAATGTTTTACTAATGTTCAATATTTTTACAAACCTGTTTGACAGTAACAGCATGATTTGCTTTCAGTTACATACAAGTTCTCTGCACATCATTCATAAGAAATAAAGCTGGACTTTGAATGATACTGAGTGATGACTGTGGTGTTGTATGTTGGCATAAAACTTTGTAGTCTTGCAAACTAGGAGGGAATATATACTTCTTGAACATTGCAATGTATTACCTCAAGTTGTAGGCTACAGCAAATTTAAGCCTAATATTACAGGGCTTTCTGACATGAAACTAATTATTTTATTACTGAACAAATTGTCTTCAAAGTATAATTTATTTTTAAAATAATACATCTACCTAATACTTATTAGTATTTCATTTTGTGACAATTTTAAGCTTACCAGATAAAGCTGTATTTGCATGCAAAGATATGAGGTCAACTAAAAGTTGATCAGTTTGAAAGATTCATTAGTCGATGCCTTCCACTATTTTAGAACAAAATCCAACTAAAGCCCCTGGTGCTATTGCGCTAACAAACAAATGATGTCCAAAGTCTAATGTGACTTGACCTTGAAAGCATGTGCAAAATTGGTACTAATACACAAAAAATTTATGAAAAATGCACGGAGTGGTCCAATTATGATGAATTATAGAGGAGCCAATAGATTTGCATAATGACCTAATTTTAGAAAACTATGTGGAATCAGAATGCTGCAATACCAGTGGCAGGAGTTATAGGTGACCTCTGACCTGTGACACTGCTGACCCCTGCTGGTGCCTCTGGCACAGATCTTGTAGGTGACTGATCTTGCCTACCGCTAGGTAAGCTGATTTCACTAAACTCATCATCATAATCTGGAATCATTGTCCCCTCAGCTGAAACAGTACAAGCACAAATTACTCATTCAAGTAGTGCCACAGCTCTACTATCAGCCCAGGGTATGGTTTTGTTAGGTCCACAGGTTTATCCATAAACTTGTTCCAGTAAGTTGTTGCAGCAAGCTATGTTAGGCCCAAACCTCTACAGTCAACATTGATTATTCAGTTGGTATATCTGGTCATACACTTGTTTCTGTTTTCCTGTCAACTTAATGGCAACAATTCCATGTCTCTGTCTCCAATAAAGTACGGTTTACTGTATGTTCAATGTTTTACTAATGTTCAATATTTTTACAAACCTGTTTGACAGTAACAGCATGATTTGCTTTCAGTTACATACAAGTTCTCTGCACATCATTCATAAGAAATAAAGCTGGACTTTGAATGACACTGAGTGATGACTGTGGTGTTGTATGTTGGCATAAAACTTTGTAGTCTTGCAAACTAGGAGGGAATATATACTTCTTGAACATTGCAATGTATTACCTCAAGTTGTAGGCTACAGCAAATTTAAGCCTAATATTACAGGGCTTTCTGACATGAAACTAATTATTTTATTACTGAACAAATTGTCTTCAAAGTATAATTTATTTTTAAAATAATACATCTACCTAATACTTATTAGTATTTCATTTTGTGACAATTTTAAGCTTACCAGATAAAGCTGTATTTGCATGCAAAGATATGAGGTCAACTAAAAGTTGATCAGTTTGAAAGATTCATTAGTCGATGCCTTCCACTATTTTAGAACAAAATCCAACTAAAGCCCCTGGTGCTATTGCGCTAACAAACAAATGATGTCCAAAGTCTAATGTGACTTGACCTTGAAAGCATGTGCAAAATTGGTACTAATACACAAAAAATTTATGAAAAATGCACGGAGTGGTCCAATTATGATGAATTATAGAGGAGCCAATAGATTTGCATAATGACCTAATTTTAGAAAACTATGTGGAATCAGAATGCTGCAATACCGATACACAAGAATATTTGACAATTTGCCAAAGATATGCCTAAAGCCTCTTTTCCATGATTCTGAGTCACTGGTGGAATGCAAACGTGTTAATAAATTGGGCAAATATGGGTCAAGGTCAACTAAAAGTTAATTAAATTGAAAGAGTCATTAGTCGATGACTTCAAATTAACTAGAATACAGGTAGTCAACAAGCGACTACATGTATCCGCCAAAATCAGAGAAGGACGGGTGAAGTGAGGCATGGATTGAGTGGCAAGGGGAAATAGAGTTACATGGGTTTCTATTAGAATGAATCTCTGCCAAATAAACATGATTGTAGGTGGCGCCACCTGTTATTTGAATGAGAAACTATCTAAGATGTATACACGTGCAAAATTTCATGCGGAAAAGTCAAACCACTGCAGAGATATGAGTGATTTTATCCCACAGCAGACAAACAGATATACGCTGTGCAAAAATGGCTGCAGGTGGAGCCACCATTTTTGTGTATGTTATAAAGCTATCCAAGGGCTACATTTGTGTTAAGTTTTTTTTTCCTGATTGGTCAAACTTGTCCGGAGATATAAGCATTAATGTCTGCAGCGTGAACATGCATGTAGGTGGCGCCACCTGTCATAAAATCATGAAAGCTATCCAGGATGTATACACATGCCGAATTACAGGTAATTTGGTCAAACCACTGCAGAAATATGAGTGATTTTAACCCAAGGCAGACAAACAGATGGACGCTGTGCAAAAATGGCTGCAGGTGGCGCCACCATTTTTGTGTATTTTATAAAGCTATCAAAGGGCTACATTTGTGTAAAAAAATTTTCCTGATTGGTCAAATGGTTCCCGAAATATGAGCTTGGATGTTTGCAGCGTTAACGCGAATGTAGGTGGCGCCACCTGTCATAAAATCAAGAAAGCTATGCGGGATGTATACGCATGCCAAATTTCTAGTAATTTGGTCAACCCACTGCAGAGATATGAGTGATTTTAACCTAAGGCAGACAAACAGATGGACGCTGTGCAAAAATGGCTGCAGGTGGCGCCACCATTTTTGTGTATGTTATAAAGCTATCCAAGGGCTACATTTGTGTAAAAATTTTTTCCTGATTGGTCAAATGGTTCCCGAAATTTGAGCTTGGATGTTTGCAGCGTTAACGCGAATGTAGGTGGCGCCACCTGTCATAAAATCAAGAAAGCTAACTAGGATGTATACGCAGGCCAAATGTTAGGTGAATTAGTCAAACCACTGCAGAGATATGAGTGATTTTAACCCAAGGCAGACAAACAGATTGACACTGTGCAAACATGGTTGCAGGTGGCGCCACCTTTTTTTATGTATGTTATAAAGCTATCCTAGGGCTACATTTGTGTAAAATTTTTTTCCTGATCGGTCAAACGGTTCCCGAGATATGTGGGTTTATGTGTGGAAACAGACGCACAAACTGACGCGGGGCAGAGAGGAAAGGTCAGAGGTCAAGGTCACTATGTTAGGCACCAGTTCACATGTGACCCAATAATCTGTTTAAGTTTCGGAAAAATCCAACCAGTAGTCTCAGAGGAGTTCTCCGGAAACGAACGCCGCGGCGGCGGAACCCGGTCAAAAAAATATTACCCGTTTTGGCGGATACAATTAAAACAAAATCCTATCAAAACCCTTGATGCTATCATGCTAACAAACAAATGATGTCCAAAGTCTACTGTGACTTGACCTTTAAAGCATGTGTCAAGGTCATGAGCAAAATGGGTACTATTATGCGGACTGATGAATAATGCATAGTTTGGTCCAATTCTGATGAATAATACAGGAGCCAATAGCATTCATATAAGCATTCTGTCTGACCCTAGTTTTATGGCTAAACTATACAGAGTGACCATATTTTAAAAAAATGTGGGATTAGTATGATGCAATACTGATATGCAAAAATATTTTAGAGTAAGCCTAAGATACGGCTAAAACCACTTTTTTATGATATTTAGTCACTGGTGAAAATCCTGAAGTGCTAATAAATTGCAAAAATATATCAAGGTCAACCAAAATTTATCAGTTTGAGAGAGTCATTAGTCGATGCCTTCCACTAAATTGGAACAAAATTCAATCAAAACCCTTGGTGCTATTGTGCTAAGAAATAAATGATGCCCAAAGTCTACTGTCACTTGAACTTCAGAGCATAAGTCAAGGTCACAGAACCAGGAAAAAATCGCCAGCATGTAGGAGATATAAGCATTTTAAAAGTGTGGAGGCGCAAGCAGACACGGACGCCCACACTGTTAAACAATAAGCTCCCCGCGGGGGCACTTGAATATACATTTTTTTTTTTCAGAGCAGTTTATTCTAAGAAACTAGATGTGTCGGAACGACACGAATGCCCCCGCCTTGGGCAAATTAGAAACATTTGTTAAATTTTGTAAAATTTTTTAAGTTCAGGAGGTGTTGTATGGTCAAAAGTAGGTCAACAAGGGCAAAATGCAAACTCAATCTGTAAAGGGTCATTATCAAGCAACACACCAAAAATCAGGACAGTATATGCAGGCATTGTGAAAAAAAGTCCATATATGTGCATTTATCATGAAAATTTCTGTCTTTCATGAAATTTTCTATGTTCAGGATCTGTCATATGGTGAAAAATAGGTTAACTGGGACGAAACGCGAACTCGATCTGTAAGTGGTCATTATGGGCCCACAGACCAAACATTAGGCCAGTATCTGTAAGCATTGCATTGCAAAACTAGAATATTAGCAAAAGTTGATTATCATTTATAAATTTCAATTGGAGAGGTATATACCATGTTTCATAACAATCCACCAAATGCTTCCTGAGAAATAAGCTCCTAAGTTTTTTACTATACTAAGCTCTGTAACCTTGAAAAGTACCGGTAGGTCAAGATCACCCATCTTTGAACTTGACCAAGATTTTGTAAATATAATGCAAACAGCACTGAAGAAATGAAGTTCCTGTGTTGAATACCTTTGGAGATATCCTGCACTAAAGGCCAAAATTGAAAAAATCCGATAAAATTTCATTAAAAAATCAGAAATTGCAGGTGGTGCCACCGAAATTGTGCCGCACATACAGACCATCAGTCCCAATGATCATAGTAAGTTTTGTGAAAATCCACACAATGGTTCCTGAGATATAAACTTCTGAGTGTTTTTCTATAATCAGCTCTAAAATGTAGAAAAATGGGTCAAGGTCACCCATCTTCGAACTTGACCGAGATTTTATCGATATACATCTTGACTGATGAAATAAAATTCAAACGGTGAATCCTTTTAGAGATATCCCGCTCACAAGGTAAAAGTTAACAGGCGCGGAACGGACCGACGGACAGACACCGGACAGACAGATGGACGGACGGACAGACGGACAGCTTTGGTGACCACAATAGCCCATCAGCCTATGAGCTGAGGGCTAAAAACGGCTGTACATTTGTATTTGTCATGAAAATTTCTATTTTTCATGAATTTTTCTAAGTTTAGGAGACGTAAAACGGTCAAAAGTAGGTCAACCAGGACTAAACGCGAACTCGATCTGTAACTGGTCATTATCTGCCCACACACCAAAAATCAGGCCAATATCTACAGGCATTGCGAAAAAAAGTCTGTACATGTGTATTTGTCATGAAAATTTCTATTTTTCTTGAAATTTTCTAAGTTTAGGAGCCGTAAAACGGTCAAAAGTAGGTCAACCGGGACGAAACGCGAACTCGATCTGTAACTGGTCTATATCTGCCCACACTTCAAAAATCGGGCCAATATCTGCAGGCATTGCGAAAAAAAGTCTGTACATGTGTATAATTGTCATGAAAATTTCTATTTGTCATGAATTTTTCTAAGTTTAGGAGCCGTAAAACAGTCAAAAGTAGGTCAACCAGAACGAAACACGAACTTGATCTGTTACTGGTCATTATCTGCCCACACACCAAAAATCAGGCCAATATCTACAGGCATTGCGAAAAAAAGTCCGTACATGTGTATTTGTCATGAAAATTTCTATTTTTCATGAATTTTTCTATGTTTAGGAGCTGTAAAACGGTCAAAAGTAGGTCAACCGGGACGAAACGCGAACTCGATCTGAAACTGGTCATTATCTGCCCACACACCAAAAATCAGGCCAATATCTGCAGGCATTGCGAAAAAAAGTCCGTACATGTGTATTTGTCATGAAAATTTCTATTTTTCATGAAATTTTCTAAGTTTAGGAGCCGTTAAACGGTCAAAAGTAGGTCAACCGTGACGAAACGCGAACTCGATCTGTAACTGGTCATAATCTACCCACACACTAAAAATCAGGTCAATATCTACAGGCATTGCGAAAAAAAGTCTGTACATGTGTATTTGTCATGAAAATTTCTATTTTTCATGAATTTTTCTTTGTTTAGGAGCCGTAAAACGGTCAAAAGTAGGTCAACCAGGACGAAACGCGAACTCGATCTGTAACTGGTCATTATCTGCCCACACACCAAAAATCAGGCCAATATCTGCAGGCATTGTGAAAAAAAGACCGTACATGTGTATTTGTCATGAAAATTTTTATTTTTCATGAAATTTTCTAAGTTTTGGAGCCGTAAAACGGTCAAAAGTAGGTCAACCAGGACGAAACGCGAACTCGATCTGTAACTGGTCATTATCTGCCCACACACCAAAAATCAGGCCAATATCTGCAGGCATTGTGAAAAAAAGACCGTACATGTGTATTTGTCATGAAAATTTTTATTTTTCATGAAATTTTCTAAGTTTTGGAGCCGTAAAACGGTCAAAAGTAGGTCAACCAGGACGAAACACGAACTCGATCTGTAACTGGTCATTATCTGCCCACACACCAAAAATCAGGCCAATATCTGCAGGCATTGCGAAAAAAAGTCCGTACAACTGTTTGATTTCGGAATGACGGAATGACAGAATGACGGAATGACGGAATGACGGACATGGGTAAAACTATATGCCCCGGCCACTTTGTGGCGGGGGCATAAAAAAGTGTGAGTGGTAAGTGTAAGGTTACCTCCTGGGATACTGATGGGAGGCCTGGAGGGCGTGTGGTCCAGCTGAGACCTGGTCATGGTCCTATCATTATGTTCTGGTGACCCATCATTCTCCTGGTTTACAGCTGCAGGCACACTCTGCTGTTTATTTAGGTTGTCTACCACCACATCTACATTATGACTGGCTGTCTGATGCCTGTCTGCCACCCTGATAGCAGCTGCTGTTGCAGCAGACACAGACTCTTCAAGGTGTGACTGGGTGTCTGGTGCAGTTGACAGCCAGTTGCTGGTGGGTAATGATGATACTGTCTGCAATGTGCTTCCAGCAGTGGAAGCCAGTGGCTGGACATGTCTGTCTGCTGCTGGAGGCTGCTTGTTCCCTGTATTCCTGGGAGTGGCTTGTTCTTGGGTTTGATGACTGTCAGACCTTGGGGTCTGTATGAAAGTGACTGATCGTGACTGGTGTGGTGGCCCTCCTCCAGTCTCGGGCAAGGCTGTACCTGGAGTCATGCTGACTGGACGATGCTGCTGTGGTGAGCTGGGTGCTCCTTGTCCTGCTGACTGCTGTGACTGTCCTGAGTGAGGAGGGCACTGCTGGGCAGGATGCAGATGTGTGAAGGATGAAGGAACAGTGAAGCTGAACACAGGACCATCCTGCTGCTGCTGCTGGCGCTGCAACTGTAACTGTCTGGTGACTTCTGCTGCAGCCTAAGGGAATACAAGACCATCAACCACTACAGTTGTTAATACAGACAGTGACATTCAATCAATACAGCCATCAGTACAGACAGTGGCACTCAATCAATACAGCCATCAGTACAGACAGTGGCACTCAATCCATACAGCCATCAGTACAGACAGTGGCACTCAATCCATACAGCCATCAGTACAGACAGTGGCACTCAATCAATACAGCCATCAGTACAGACAGTGGCACTCAATCAATACAGCCATCAGTACAGACAGTGGCACTCAATCAATACAGCCATCAGTACAGACAGTGGCATTCAATCAATACAGCCATCAGTACAGACAGTGGCACTCAATCAATACAGCCATCAGTACAGTCAGTGGCACTCAATCAATACAGCCATCAGTACAGACAGTGGCACTCAATCAATACAGCCATAAGTATAGACAGTGGCACTCAATCAATACAGCCATCAGTACAAACAGTGGCACTCAATCCATACAGCCATCAGTACAGGCAGTGGCACTCAATCAATACAATGATCAGTACCAACATTGGCACTCAATCAATACAGCCATCAGTACAGCCAGTGGCACTCAATCAATACAGCCATCAGTACAGACAGTGGCACTCAATCAATACAATGATCAGTACCGACAGTGGCACTCAATCAATACAGAAATCAGTACAGCCAGTTGCACTCAATCAATACAGCCATCAGTACAGATAGTGGCACTCAATCAATACAGCCATCAGTACAGATAGTGGCACTCAATCAATCCAGCCATCAGTACAGATAGTGGCACTCAATCAATACAGCCATCAGTACAGACAGTGGCACTCAATCAATACAGCCATCAGTACAGATAGTGGCACTCAATCAATACAGCCATAAGTATAGACAGTGGCACTCAATCAATACAGCCATAAGTATAGACAGTGGCACTCAATCAATACAGCCATCAGTACAGATAGTGGCACTCAATCAATACAGCCATCAGTACAGATAGTGGCACTCAATCAATACAGCCATCAGTACAGACAGTGGCACTCAATCAATACAGCCATCAGTACAGACAGTGGCACTCAATCAATACAGCCATCAGTACAGACAGTGGCACTCAATCAATACAGCCATCAGTACAGACAGTGGCACTCAATCAATACAGCCATAAGTACAGACAGTGGCACTCAATCAATACAGCCATCAGTACAGATAGTGGCACTCAATCAATACAGCCATCAGTACAGACAGTGGCACTCGATCAATACAGCCATCAGTACAGACAGTGGCACTCAATCAATACAGCCATCAGTACAGGCAGTGGCACTCAATCAATACAATGATCAGTACCAACATTGGCACTCAATCAATACAGCCATCAGTACAGCCAGTGGCACTCAATCAATACAACCATCAGTACAGACAGTGGCACTCAATCAATACAATGATCAGTACCGACAGTGGCACTCAATCAATACAGAAATAATGTACAGCCAGTTGCACTCAATCAATACAGCCATCAGTACAGATAGTGGCACTCAATCAATACAGCCATCAGTACAGACAGTGGCACTTGATCAATACAATGATCAGTACCAACATTGGCACTCAATCGATACAGCCATCAGTACAGACAGTGGCACTTGATCAATACAATGATCAGTACCAACATTGGCACTTAATCAATACAGCCATCAGTACAGAAAGTGGCACTTGATCAATACAATGATCAGTACCAACATTGGCACTCGATCAATACAGCCATCAGTACAGACAGTGGCACTTAATCAATAAAATGATCAGTACCAACATTGGCACTCAATCAATACAGCCATCAGTACAGACAGTGGCACTCAATCAATACAGTCATCAGTACAGATAGTGGCACTCAATCAATACAGCCATCAGTACAGATAGTGGCACTCAATCAATACAGCCATCAGTACAGATAGTGGCACTCAATCAATACAATGATCAGTACCGACAGTGGCACTCAATCAATACAGCCATCAGTACAGACAGTGGCACTTGATCAATACAATGATCAGTACCGACAGTGGCACTCAATTAATACAGAAATCAGTACAGCCAGTTGCACTCAATCAATACAGCCATCAGTACAGATAGTGGCACTCAATCAATACAGCCATCAGTACAGATAGTGGCACTCAATCAATACAGCCATCAGTACCGACAGTGGCACTCAATCAATACAGCCATCAGTACAGCCAGTGGCACTCAATCAATACAGAAATCAGTAAAGCCAGTTGCACTCAATCAATACAGCCATCAGTACAGATAGTGGCACTCAATCAATACAGCCATCAGTACAGACAGTGGCACTTGATCAATACAATGATCAGTACCGACAGTGGCACTCAATCAATACAGCCATCAGTACAGATAGTGGCACTCAATCAATACAGCCATCAGTACAGATAGTGGCACTCAATCAATACAATGATCAGTACCGACAGTGGCACTCAATCAATACAGCCATCAGTACAGCCAGTGGCACTCAATCAATACAGAAATCAGTAAAGCCAGTTGCACTCAATCAATACAGCCATCAGTACAGATAGTGGCACTCAATCAATACAGCCATCAGTACAGACAGTGGCACTTGATCAATACAATGATCAGTACCAACAGTGGCACTCAATCAATACAGCCATCAGTACAGACAGTGGCACTTGATCAATACAATGATCAGTACCGACAGTGGCACTCAATCAATACAGAAATCAGTACAGCCAGTTGCACTCAATCAATACAGCCATCAGTACAGATAGTGGCACTCAATCAATACAGCCATCAGTACAGATAGTGGCACTCAATCAATACAGCCATCAGTACAGACAGTGGCACTTGATCAATACAATGATCAGTACCAACAGTGGCACTCAATCAATACAGAAATCAGTACAGCCAGTTGCACTCAATCAATACAGCCATCAGTACAGATAGTGGCACTCAATCAACACAGCCATCAGTACAGACAGTGGCACTTGATCAATACAATGATCAGTACCGACAGTGGCACTCAATCAATACAGAAATCAGTACAGCCAGTTGCACTCAATCAATACAATGATCAGTACCGACAGTGGCACTCAATCAATACAGAAATCAGTACAGCCAGTTGCACTCAATCAATACAGCCATCAGTACAGATAGTGGCACTCAATCAATACAGCCATCAGTACAGATAGTGGCACTCAATCAATGCAGCCATCAGTACAGACAGTGGCACTTGATCAATACAATGATCAGTACCAACAGTGGCACTCAATCAATACAGAAATCAGTACAGCCAGTTGCACTCGATCAATACAGCCATCAGTACAGATAGTGGCACTCAATCAATACAGCCATCAGTACAGACAGTGGCACTTGATCAATACAATGATCAGTACCAACAGTGGCACTCAATCAATACAGAAATCAGTACAGCCAGTTGCACTCAATGAATACAGCCATCAGTACAGACAGTGGCACTCAATCAATACAGCCATCAGTACAGACAGTGGCACTTGATCAATACAATGATCAGTACCGACAGTGGCACTCAATCGATACAGCCATCATTACAGCCAGTTGCACTCAATCAATACAGCCATCAGTACAGATAGTGGCACTCAATCAAAACAGCCATCAGTACAGACAGTGGCACTCAATCAATACAGCCATCAGTACAGACAGTGGCACTTGATCAATACAATGATCAGTACCAACATTGGCACTCAATCAATACTGCCATCAGTACAGATAGTGGCACTCAATCAATACAGCCATCAGTACAGACAGTGGCACTCAATCAATACAGCCATCAGTACAGACAGTGGCACTTGATCAATACAATGATCAGTACCAACATTGGCACTCAATCAATACAGCCATCAGTACAGATAGTGGCACTCAATCAATACAGCCATCAGTACAGACAGTGGCACTTGATCAATACAATGATCAGTACCAGCATTGGCACTCAATCAATACAGCCATCAGTACAGATAGTGGCACTCAATCAATACAGCCATCAGTACAGATAGTGGCACTCAATCAATACAGCCATCAGTACAGACAGTGGCACTTGATCAATACAATGATCAGTACCAACATTGGCACTCAATCAATACAGCCATCAGTACAGACAGTGGCACTCAATCAATACAGCCATCAGTAGAGACAGTGGCACTCAATCAATACAATGATCAGTACCGACAGTGGCACCCAATCAATACAGAAATCAGTACAGCCAGTTGCACTCAATCAATACAGCCATCAGTACAGACAGTGGCACTTGATCAATACAATGATCAGTACCAACAGTGGCACTCAATCAATACAGCCATCAGTACAGACAGTGGCACTTGATCAATACAATGATCAGTACCAACAGTGGCACTCAATCAATACAGCCATCAGTACAGATAGTGGCACTCAATCAATACAGCCATCAGTACAGACAGTGGCACTTGATCAATACAATGATCAGTACCAACATTGGCACTCAATCAATACAGCCATCAGTACAGCCAGTGGCACTCAATCAATACAGCCATCAGTACCGACAGTGGCACTCAATCAATACAGAAATCAGTACAGACAGTGGCACTCAATCAATACAATGATCAGTACCGACAGTGGCACTCAATCAATACAGCCATCAGTACAGATAGTGGCACTCAATCAATACAATGATCAGTACCGACAGTGGCACTCAATCAATACAGCCATCAGTACAGACAGTGGCACTCAATCAATACAATGATCAGTACCAACAGTGGCACAATGGCACTTTAATTTTTAAATAAAAGTTTGAGGGTCGCTGGTTTTTTTTAGGGTGGGTTGCTGAACAGGAAACAGACTTTTTTTCCTTACCCAAAAGTAAATGACCTGGCTATATGCATTCAAGGATGAAGGTTGGCCGCATTTGGATCGAAGTAAATATATCAGAAATTAAACAAGGCCTACAGGCCTAATGCGAACCTGTGCAAAGTTTGAGAGTATGAATTGAGGTTTATTTTTTAAATTTAATATTGATCCTCTTAAGTCCTGCATATCTACCTTGGTCATTATGATTTCAGCAAAATGGACGTTTTGGACCTGAAGTTTCAGACTAGGACATTTTAAAACTAGAATATGGGTAGTCGACAAGCCACTATGTGTATCTGCAGAAATCAGAGTGGGACGGGTGAAGTGAGGCATGGATTAAGTGGCAAGGGGAATAGTGTGAGTTGTGTTGCATATTAGCATGGATTTCTGCAGCGTAATGTGAATGTAGGTGGTGCCACCTGTCATAAAAATGAGAAAATTGTCAAGGATGTATAAACCTGCAAAATTTCAGGTGGATAAGTCAAACCACTGCTGAGATATGAGTGATTTTATCCCAAGGCAGAAGAACAGATGGACACTGTGCATAAATGGTTGCAGGTGGCGCCACCAGTTTTGCCTATGATGAAGAGCTATGTGAGATCTATACACATGCAAAATTTTGGCCCTATCGGTGAAACGGTTCCTAAAATATGAGCTTGGATGTCTGCAGAGTAAACATGAATGTAGGTGGCACCACCTGTCATAAAATCTAGAAAGCTTTCCAGGATGTATAAACCTGCAAAATTTCAGGTGGATAAGTCAAACAACTGCTGAGATATGAGTGATATTATCCCAGGGCAGATGAACAGATGGATGCTGTGCATAAATGGTTGCAGGTGGCACCACCAGTTTTGCCTATGATCAAGAGCGAATTGAGATCTATACACATGCAAAATTTTGGCCCAATCAGTCAAACGGTTCCCGAGATATGAGCTTGGATGTCTGCAGAGTAAACGTAAATGTAGGTGGCGCAACCTGTCATAAAAACGAGAAAGCTGTCCAGGATGTATAATCCTGCAAAATTTCAGGTGGATAAGTAAAACAACTGCTGAGATATGAGTGATATTATCCCAAGGCAGATGAACTGATGGATGCTATGCAAAAATGGTTGCAGGTGGCGCCACCACTTTTAGTGTATGTTATAAAGCTATCAAAGGGCTACATTTGTGCAAAATTTTTAGCCTGATTGGTCAAACAGTTCCCCGAGATATGCTGGTTTATGTGTGGGAACAGACATACAAATGGATACTGGGCAGGGAGGAAAGGTCAGAGGTCAACCAAAAATGAGGGCGCAGCAGTTCACATGTGACTTGATGATAAACCCGATTCGCTTAAAATGCAAACCTAGTTTTTTCAAATAGTTGAAAGATATAGTTCCAATAATCTGGGAATTCTGCATCTAAACATTGTGTCTAGACGTCTAGACGCTGTGTCTAGACGTCTAGACACATTGTCTAGACACCCCCCAGAGCCAGGTCAGTTGCCATGGTGATGTCTGGACCCCACCTGTTTGTACTGAGGGACCTCTTGACTTGGCTGCTGAAACTCAGCATGTCGTCAAATCTGTTTTCAAATACAGAAAGCCTTTTTCAATTGGCTGCAATGCTTTTTTAAAACTGTATTTACCCAATCTATTCTTATAAAACTGGCAGATCCCTACCATAGAATAATTCTTGTAAAGTTTAAACCAATCAGCTTAACAGTTTCATCATAAATCAGTGTATAAGCTAGAAGAGTTTAAAATTACATTTTTGCTTGTAAAAAACACATCAATGTAGGTGGCGCCACTAATAACTCAAAATCAGATATGACATATGTGACAAACATTGGTATAAAATTTGGTGATTATAGCTCTAGCCGTTTCTGAGATTTTAATTTTAGTGTGCTTTTTTGGACAGATGACTAAGTTCAACCTCCTGTAACTCGGCCAAAAATCTCCGAACTGGAACCATTCGAACAAACTTGAGAGAGATTGTTCCAGGGATCATTTCTGTGAAACATTGGACAATTTGGCTGGACAGTTTCAGAGATGAGGATTTTTAAAGGTTTTTAAGCTTTTTCTCTATAAAATCTAAATTAATGCAGATACCAAATAATAAGCTCCAGGGCACCAAGTTTCACATGTGACTAATTCTTACATGTAATTTGGAGCTGCTAGCTCTGACGGTTTCTGACTTACAGCCATGGACGGTGGAATGCCAGCCCTTGACGGCGGACGGCTGACGGACGACGCTGCGCCATCGCATAAGCTCACAGGTTCGCTAAAAAAAATATTAATAAATTTCCAACTGATTGTGACATTTATAGTGTTGTTTTAGTGTTCTAAATTATATTTTATGATTTTCTTAATACTTTTATCCGAGGCCATCCAGCTAAGTCAAAGTCTGTGAATGCTTGAACAGTAATATCGAGTATGTCTGACAGATGTCTCCACCAGTCTGCACCATGAAAAATTACATCAATTTTAATCTTGTAATAAGTGCTTTTATTATTCAATGTTTACATTTTAAAGTGACAATTTATATGAACACTTAGACTATACAATTTATACAATAATTCTGTGACCAAGAAGAGTATTCCCTCTGTGGTGTGCTTTATCTCCTTTGATCGCTCACCGGGACCTATAACCCTTGAGTGGTCTTCTCACATTTCATTTCATATAAACCATCTGATTATGGCTGCACGGCCAGTTAAAGAAAAAGGCTGCTGCAAAAAGAAAAGTGATCTACAGTAGTGCTTAGGTAAATCCTCAACTCCAAACAATCAGAAATTTGTTGTAAAAAAACTCAGTACAAATGTATTTTCCTCAAATGTACAGTGAGAAATGCATTTTTAAAGTATAGCTTTATATTTCACTTTTTTTATTTGGTAAAATGGGACAGTCAAGAATAGTACACAGGGGACAAAATTAAGAAAGCTTAAATGCTGAAATTTATTTATGAGCTATACCTGCTTGTTCTGCTGCTGTTCCGTGATCTTTTCTTTCCAGTTGGGGTAAGACTGCTCAATGTAGGTCTCATACTGTTGCTGAAAAAACAAAGCCAGCAGATTTCATTATTATTGACAACATAACTTAAATTTAATGGCTAAAGATCAATTAATACTGTTTACTAAACCACATACCAAAGTACAGAAGCACTGTACAATGGCTCTAAAAAATAAAGTTGAAGTACAGAAACACTGTACAATGGCACTAAATAATAAAGCTAAAGTACAGAAACACTTTACCATCACACTAAATAATAAAGCCAAAGTACAGAAACACTGTACAATAGCACTAAACAATAAAGCCGAAGTACAGAAACACTGTACAATAGCACTAAACAATAAAGCCGAAGTACAGAAAAACTTTACAATGGCACTAAACAATAAAGCCGAAGTACAGAAATACTGTACAATGGCACTTAATAATAAAGCCGAAGTACAGAAACACTGTACAATGGCACTAAATAATAAAGCCAATGTACCGAAACACTGTACAATGGCACTAAATAATAAAGCCGAAATACAGAAACACTGTACAATGGCACTAAACAATAAAGCCGAAGTACAGAAACACTTTACAATGGCACTAAACAATAAAGCTGAAGTACAGAAACACTGTACAATGGCACTAAATAATAAAGCCAAAGTACAGAAACACTGTACAATGGCACTAAATAATAAAGCCAATGTACAGAAACACTGTACAATGGCACTAAATAATAAAGCCAAAGTACAGAAACACTGTACAATAGCACTAAACAATAAAGCCGAAGTACAGAAACACTGTACAATGGCACTAAACAATAAAGCCGAAGTACAGAAAAACTTTACAATGGCACTAAACAATAAAGCCGAAGTACAGAAATACTGTCAATGGCACTAAATAATAAAGCCAATGTACCGAAACACTGTACAATGGCACTAAATAATAAAGCCAATGTACCGAAACACTGTACAATGGCACTAAATAATAAAGCCGAAATACAGAAACACTGTACAATGGCACTAAACAATAAAGCCGAAGTACAGAAACACTTTACAATGGCACTAAACAATAAAGCTGAAGTACAGAAACACTGTACAATGGCACTAAATAATAAAGCCAAAGTACAGAATCACTGTACAATGGCACTAAATAATAAAGCCAATGTACAGAAACACTGTACAATGGCACTAAATAATAAAGCCAAAGTACAGAAACACTGTACAATGGCACTAAATAATAAAGCCGAAGTACAGAAACACTGTACAATGGCACTAAATAATAAAGCTGTATATCCATGATGAAAATTGAAGTTCACATCACAAGTGTTTAAAGCAGCCTGTTTGAAATTTTTAACAAGTTATATTTCGTTGAAAACAGTATTCTCATATCTAACAACAATGTATTTACTGAATATTTACTGTAAATGGTGACAGAGTATTGACAGTCATTTGAGGGAGACCCATGGTGTTCACTGATTCAAAATCAAACTGTAAATGGTGACAGAATATTGACAGTCATGTGAGGGAAAACCACAGTATTCCCTGATTCAAACTCAAACTAGCTGGTGACAAGAGGGTAAACCATGATGAAAACCACATGTAAAATCCACCAGCACTATACTTGCAAAAAACCCTAGGTAAATTTTGACACAAAGATTATACACAATAACATCCCAATGACATCAATAAGATTTGGGTAGTCCATGCCATCTTAAAAGCATTATTAAACCAGTAAAACCACTACAGCAGACATATTCTCTCGAGCTCCTTTACAAACCATATATGGTGCAAGCAGAAAAACTATGAAATATTCCAGCAGATTCAGGAACGAGACATCACAGAACACATCTGGCGTCACATGTGATACCCTGCAAGAAACAGATTGGCAAACTCCCAGGACCCAGTGCTTCCAACCTCATTCTTGTAATTCAAATCTCAACTACCTACAGACTTGTCCCCAAACTTGACATTTGAGACAAAACTTTTGAGACATTTTGAGATGAACTTGCCATGGAATCATATATAGGTAAACAGATTGTTGTGCCATATTCCATAAGACAAAAATTGCTATATCAGATAAATATGGCCTACCTTGGCTCTAAATCTAATATAAGGATAAGACCTGTTCTGGCCTGCCAGGAAAACAGATATAAGGGAAATGTGTAGGTCCTGTGGTAGGTGTGCATAGTTTAAATCTGCCAACCCTGAGGAGCCAAAGCAGAGCCAGTTGACACCAGAGAGATCCTGGGATTCGTTAGGCAACATTTGGTTAGCTTAGGATCAGCCAAGACCTTGTTAGCTTTAAACCAGCCAAGATTTGGATAGCTTTGAATAAGCCAAGATTCTTTGAAGTCGATATAATGAGCTACAGAGATCAGGTAGTTTCATGAGCAAAACAATCGCTCAGGGAAACTTAATAAAAACCTACAAGAATGAATATACAGCTGACAAAAAAATGTAAGATTAATAATAATTTAATAAAAGCAGTGTATTAACTAAGGCCGGGATGGCCTCACACATACTAGTTTGCTTGAAGCATCACGGTTCAGTGATTGCAAACATGCGTTATTCCGTTGACCCAATTCAGGACACCAGCCTTGACAGCGATGTCTTGATCTGGTCAAAAATGCTTCAAAAACCGGTAGTTCCTGTATTTAAATGTTCCTTGATGTCTTCCTTCATCTTCTTTTCCATGACCATTGCATATATGAACCATGCAGGGTTATTTTCGACCTTAAACGCTCACACACAGATATCTGGGCGCGCAGATATTTGGTGAGCAGATATTTTGGAAGCGGATAACTGGGAAGCGGATAGCCGGGCAAGATATCACTAGCTCTCTTTACTGACCTCAAAGGAATGGAAAAGCTGAGTCTGCAGTCAAGGCATTCAAACAAATCATGAAAACAAGGGACCCATTGGTCATTGTGCTCAGCTGAAGTTGACTTTGTAGGTTAAAATAAAAAATAATATCAAATGAAGATAAAGTCTATGAGGAAAAGGTAATACAGCCCACAGCTGGTTGACATGATTGGTTTGTATTAATGAGTAAGAAATTGTTGCAAATAATATTTTGTGACCACTCCGCTGATAACAAGAGTTTACCTTTAGTGTCCGTAATCTGTCTGTCTTTGCAGCCAAAGCAGCCATGTGTGACTCCACTCTTTCCAGGTCACGCATCAATTGCTCATTCCTCCACTGGCTTTTCTTCTCATCCTCACTAATTTTCTTCCAGTAGCTCTGGAGACGAGCTGCCTTCAGCCTTTCCCTAAAGCACAAGCTACCTCAATGATACAGACATAATTAAGCTGAGGACATCAAACAGCAGCTCCTATACTAGTGTTCTCAGAGCAATACTCAGAAGTAATAACTTTAAAAATAAATTATTTCTGAACTAATAAATCTGTAAAGTTTTTTTCAAAAATTCATCATGAAAGATCCAGTTATTACAGCAAATTCATCTGAGTACTGAAAGATGGAATAAGAGCACCGCAAATTGTGCATAATATGCCTGTTGCTTATTTTGTGACCTCAGACCTCATTAAATGTGTGAATTTGCTGAGAATGTAATTTAAGGTGAGAAACTGTATTGGTTAATACTCATCATAAGTTATATAAAAATGGATCAGATTTTTGGTAAGTCTGGGTGGTGCCACCAAAGTTTGGTGACCTTTGACCTAGTTAAATATGCATGAATTTTGCTGAGAATTGAATTGCTCAAGGTGAGAAACTCTATTGCTAAATATATGTATAATGAATTTCATGAAAATCCCCATGATGCCTCCAAAATGGGGTGACCTCTGACCTCATTAAATATGTGTGGATTTTGCATGAAATTGATCTTAGGCCAGATATTTTACTGATTAACATTTCTGTGGAGTTTTATCAAAAACCATCATATTCCTCAAATGTTAACGTGGGCGACACCACAAAAAAAGCCAAGTGACCTCTGACCTTATTAAATATGCACAGATTTTGCCCATAATCAAACCTGGGCTATATATAATATTTTGGTAATTAAGTAGTTATGGTGAGTTTTGTGAAAATCCATCAAAGCCCCAGTAAGTTAATGTGGTGACACTAAAAGTTAACGGATGGACAATTGGATGGTATGTATTACAATAATACGTCCCCTTGTAGATGGGCATACGAAAAGCATGTGCAGGAACACAGCATGTACAGACAAACCCACAAGAAGTTTAACATAGCAATTACAAAAATCACAAAGGTTTTAACTTTGCAAGTATGGGATAATCCACAAAATGTTAAACATGTGTGTAAAATACAAATAACAGAAGTGTAATATATTCTGTATTACAAAACTCAACAAAATCTTACTATAGTATGTGTAATTAAACTCACAAAAGTATAAATTCAACAGGTAAAATGAAATCATAAAAAATAACAGCATGTAAAAATAAAACTCACAATCTGTTATCTATCTTCATGAAGGAATTTAACTGAGCATCCAACTGCATCCTTTCTCTTTCCCTGAAATCAAAACCAATAACAATGTATTTTAATTAAGACATTGAACTACTCCAGAATCTAACACATATAATTATGACTAAACATTACCCATTAAAGGGTGCCACTTTGACACACTGAATGACTGACAGTGCACAAACCATCCACTTAATAAAAGCCAAAACAATACTGGTTTTGGTGAAACAGTGAAATCATCTCCGGAGATGGTTTTGGTTTCACTAAAAATGATTCACTCAACAATTATACTGGCAAGAAGGTGGTGGTGAGCCAAAGTAGTGTAACTTTGTGAATTATTTTATTGACTGATACTGTTAATGCCTGTTAGAATTAATAAGCAATAATTCTTAAATAAACATTCTTTTGGAAGTGTTTTGAATTTAATATTCCATACTATAATCATGTATATCTATTATAATCTAAAGATGAGACGCATATATCCTGTACATCCATGTCGTCTGACATGTTGACATGTTATAAGACGCAGAGAAACAGTTTATTTTCATCATTATTGAATATATATTTGCCAGTCACAATTAATAATGCCTTGGCATGGACCCCTAACTTTTGAGAAAATTTTCATCATTAATTTATTTAATTGATATCAAATAAATTACGAATTTATCAATATTTACTATTAAAACTGAAACTGTCTACTTAAAAATACAAGGTTAAACCATATGGAACTGGTTTTTCCACAACTGAAACCAGTTTCAAATTTTCGAGTGTGCCCAATGTCTAAACATTTTCAGTGGGGGTTTGAGCCATACGGGACACAAAAAATCAGGTCACACATCTTGCAGAAGTCACAAATTACAGTTAATATTCTCACAGTAGTGATTTTGTCACTTGTTCTATGATCTCAGTAATAAAATATGTATTAATGTCTCAGTTTACTAACTTAAACTGCAAATATTTTTGTGTTTTCTAGATTGTTAGGTGAGGGAGGAACATGGTAAAAGTGGTCAAATATCACTATTATGAAGTTTCAGTAATTTCAAGGTTTTTTTTCTGAGAAATACCTCATTTCCAAGAAATTCACAGAATTTCTGAGATTTTTCCTTCTTTAACTAAGTACAGGTGAGCGATAATGGAGGAAAATATCACACTGTGAACTGTAATGGGAGGTTTAAACCCAGTGACACCTACTGATTGATATTGACAGGGAGAGTATCATTCTACAGTATAAAATGCTGATCAGTGTGCTGACCAGGGGTCTGCAGTATAAAATGCTGATCAGGGCTGCTGATCAGGGGTCTGCAGTATAAAATGCAGATCAGTGTGCTGATCAGGGGTCTGCAGTATAAAATGCTGATCAGGGCTGCTGATCAGGGGTCTGCAGTATAAAAGGCTGATCAGTGTGCTGATCAGGGGTCTGCAGTCTAAAATGCTGATCAGTGGGCTGATTAGGGATCTGCAGTATAAAATGCTGATCAGTGCGCTGATCAGCGCCTTTCAATTCAAGCATTAATATCAGGTAAATCATCACCCATATAGCAACCTTAGACTGATTGAATATGATCAAAGACATCTATAAGTTTCATGTATTCATGAACATACAGATATTTTTTTATGGTGTAAATAATTATACATGAAATGCGATTAACCTACCTGCCATTGACTAATTTCGCTGATCAGCGCTGCTGATCAGCCACCTTACAATCCAAGCATTAATTCAAGGCAAATTATCCCCCATATAGCAACCTATTAAGTGATTAAATGTGACTTTAAGACAAATGTACCATAAGTATAACATATTTACAAACATACAAATATATTTTTAATGTGTTACTTTTTATGCATGATATCTATGTACTTACTACCTATTATTTCGCTGACCAGCCAAATGCACAACAGCTTGAAGCTAATGCTCATCAACAATGATTGTATTTTTCTTACAATGATACCTCTCATCAGTAATCCCGTAAATGGTAAGATTAAGGGCTCTGAGTTATAGTTTTACTTATTTCCTGTGGAAAAAGGAATGATTGCAAATACACCCCTCTACCACATTCAATTTACAAATGTCCCTTCCCCACCAGCCAGTCGGTGATCATAACTAACAGTAGGGGGCACTGCAATTTTTGGGTGGGGTTCACTGGCCAGGTAATAGATTTAGCTGAGGTATACACTTATTTTTAAGTGTTTATAAAATCTGTATTAAAATTGACTATGTAAAATGTATATTTCAAAGCACTGAAATGTGTTCCTTTGATTCTGAAGTAATTTATTAATTATGCAAATTACTTCCTATGTGCATTATATGCCATTCCCAATGAGCCAGTGCATTTATTAAGTTTTCCCCATAAGAATGGTTATATATTTACCAAAATGAAAACCGACACACCATTTCACAATCCACAGATTATTGTCTAAAACAGAACAAGTGAAGTTATTAAAAGTATTACAGATACCAAATTACAGTATAAAAAATATATACACGCATGACTTACAATTACAAAAAAAGCACCCTGGGAAATACCAATACAAAATTCCAACTATCAGAAGAGGAGAAAGATATTAGAATTATAATAGATTCAATATTAAGTTTTAAGCAACACATGACAAGCTAGCTTATCAAAGCAAACTTCATTCTTGGTCAAACTCAAACCATACAATGCATAAAGAATCTAAATCAATGATACATTTTATAAAGCATTAGCTAGACCCCATAACCAAGCACATATATAACAGCAATTCAGAATGTGCCAAGACTAGCCACAAAAATAAGTCAAAGTTCATACACATGAGATACTATTGCTACATCTACATATATAAAACACATATCAGCATGTGTAGTTCAATATGATACAATGGGTGAAGCCACTGCCCCAGTGGACAGCTCGCCCAGTTGGGGTCACTAAGGAAGCTACCACACTCTGGGTCAGATGTGCTTTCCCTCTATCTTACTGCAATAAAGAGTCATTGGACATATACATGTACTCAGTTGAATTTCCTGTTAAAACATACAGAACTCAAGCACAAACCCATCAATATGCATATATGCATAAGGATAGGAAACTTTAAGTATCAAGAATAAAACTAATGTTTGCAAGGAGTCATTACTGTTCAATGGTAATATATATACATAATATACATATATATTCACATATTATATTAATAAAAGAGAAACCTACATTAAATTTACTTAGCATAAGAACTGTGCAAAAATGGCTTGCTTAATGAAGGATAATATGATTTATGATACCAGATCTCGCAAGACATTCCCGCACAAACAACCATATTTTCCAAACAATCAGGCTTGCTGCAACTGCATGAAATATCAATACTTCCCTCTTTTGTTTTAATTATGATTGACCAATCATGATTTCTTTTTGGAAATGGGCTAAATATGCCTTCTTCTAAACAATTAAATAGAAATACATGTTGTTTTACCAATTCTTAGACTTTAAAATATATTAAAACAAAATTCAACAATATTAGCAATGACAACAATATTAGTGATGGCAAAAACTCCACAGTCAACAATAATTTGCTGTTGATTCATTTGTAGCATTTTCACTTAAATATATGTGCAGGATATTGTTAATGGGCCTGAATTGAAATTTTCAATACAGTAAAGCGCTTTTTTTTCCGAAAGCATCAGGGGACAAGCTTTTCTTTTGGAAAAACAAATTTTTTGGAAAATCGGTCACAGGTCAAGCAGAAAGTTACTATGACAGTTAATGATTAATCTACTGCATTTTATTGAGGGAAAACCGTGTTTCTTTTTGACCTATGTAATTGAAATATAAAATACTGGATATATTCCAGAGCTTGATTGGTAAAGATCAGTCAAACCTGTTTTTAGGATACATGCGTGAACTTTTTTCAACAAATTCACTGAAGGGAAAGGTCTTAAGACATGGCCATTGGTGTGTTTCTTTAACTGCCCACAGGCTGCGCAAAAGTGGCACACACAAAACGAATGGGCTTACACACCTGACTGCAGGCCCGTGTGACAAAACAATCATTTGAGGTATTTACATGTTTGAGAAATATTTTGTAAATACGAATATATTTTCGGTTCCCGATTTTAAATTTAAGAAAACTGAATTTTCAGAAATTCTGCATTTGGAAAAACGGCACCTTACTGTACATTCAAAATAAGTATATATTTAGCTAAATCTCTGACCTGGCTGGTGAACATCTATCCAAAAATTGCAGCGCCCCTTATACTGTTAGGTAATTTCTCTGACTGGCCAGTGGGGAACTGACTGACTGAAAAAGAAGTCGGTGCTTGAGTCAGTCACAGACTCATAACACAGGTCTCCGGAAAATCCAGTCTGCACTGGCTCCCTCAGCAACGACAAAGTGTGACAGACTGAGTCCGTAACAGACTGATTGAGCTGGCATCAGTTAGATATTTAAGGCAAAAACAGAAGACACTGACAGAGTTGAATATCATAGTGAGAGAGGTGGAGGAAGCCAGAGAACCAAGAGAGAACCACTGACCTTGGACGGGCAACTATAACACGCTCATGGCAGCACCTGGGAATGAACCCGGGTCACTGGCAAAGAAGGCCGAGCATTTAACCATTCAGCTGTCCAGGCCCCAAGCTGTTAAGGCCCACTGCCGGACAATGGACATATGTAATTGTATGTGGTAGAGGTGATGTATTTGCAATCATTCAGTTTTCACAGGAAATAAGAAAAAAAAAACCAAAAAAACTGAGAGCTCTTTATGTTACCATTAAAGGGAATCACTGATGACAGGTATCATAGTCAAAGCAAAATAGTAGGTGGCACATAGGTTTCATAGATAATAGGAAACACATTTAAATATATCCATGTTTTTAACTACATAATACTGATGGAAAAAATGTGTTGGTAAATCACATTCAACCACATAATAGTCGAGGTATGGGAGTTTATTTGTCTGAAATTAATACTTGAATTGAAAGGGCCCTGATCAGCGTTTTATACTGCAGACTACTGATCAGCATGCTGATAAGCAAATTATACCCTCCCACTCCTCACAGAGCATAACATTTTTTATTCCATAAATCAGTATGACTACTTAAATATAATGTACAATATCAAGCATGTAGGTATCACAAAAATGTTAATAAATAATTATAAATTTTATAATCAGCAAAAAAAAATTGTAAAATATATCTCATGAGGTCTGTTCAGCCTGAGATGAAGCACTAGTTGCACTACTTCTACATATCCATAGAGCTGTCAATTTGACCAGTACTGTTCTGGACAATAAGCTGGTCTGCTCATAAAGAGTCCCCAGGGGACTGAGGGCATGGGAGAACTTCAAAGGCATCCTGCACATCACAGAATTTGGCCAAAGATTTTTTTTGATGATATAGCAGCATGGTGTGGTAAGCATGGTAAAAGAACAGTACAGGTTACCTGCTTAAAACTGGTTTTCTTGATGATGTTCTGTCCTTATTTTCTCACTCCCACATGGAGCTTACATGATGATTTCAACAACATGCACACATTTTTATCAGATGCACACCTATAGATAACAGGATAAAATACTTGATGCAAAGGAAAACAATTAAGCACGAGTAATGATGGCAGTTTGCGGCAGGTCATCATATTGCACTTTTGTTTTGGAGAAAAATCATCATTTAATGGAGTTCGGTTGGTCAAACTGGTTGCTTGTTCAGAATTCTATCAACAGCCCCTACTCATGAACAGCTAGTCAATGGTTGTAAAAAAGAGGTGAAACTATACTGGAAATTCAGTAATTACACGTTATTATACCACTCATTTTTTTCTCATACCCCAATATATATTATATATTCACCTGATGATCGGGTCGCATCCCGTGAAACAGACTGTTGTGAATTTTTAGTGTTTTTCTCCAGAGTTATATATATATATATATATATATATATATATATATATATATATATATATATATATATATATATATATATAATAGCCCTCAATACTTTGTTGAAGTAACCCAAGCCGTAGACAGAATTCTGAACACGCTCCGTGAAATTCTGTATCAGAGCGGAGTTCCACAACATGCCCGGTCTTGCAAGTCGTCACTTAACTTTAGTAGTAGTACGTAAAGCTGTGCACTGTGCAGCACTTGTTCGCACGCTCACACAGAAAATTTTTAAATAGATGGCATGCGAGTTTTCTCACAGCATATATATGCATCAAGCACCCTATCTGAATGTGTTTTACTTGCTATCTTACATATGTGAATGTAATATAAACCTTTCATGCTGTATATCCTGCAGATCTTTCACTTTCTGGTAAAAGTCAACGTTTGATGAAACCGCCATTTTGACGCGTAACTATATCTCTTTTACCTCCACGCAGGAGAGCGAGATTACCGCAAATACTATATAAACCCATACAGATGGAAATCCATTTTTGATTGATTGATTGATTTTATTTAGGTAGTCAAATACATGCATTCAAAGTACAATCATAATAATATACAGTATCTTGACATATCGAAGGATAACAATAAAAAGTTTAAAACACAAACTTAAAGCCATAGTGGTCCTTGTGATAATTATAAAGATTTATACGTGAAACAACGGCAAACAGGAATACCTGATATATAATCTAAATTACAATTTATAGCATTAGAAATAGATGTGGAAAATAAATTAAAGACTACAAATAATAAAACATTGCTACACTATCAGTAAAAGTGTGTGTACAGGACTGATCATACCAAGTATTTCTGAAGAATACAGAACATCACAGAATACATAAATTACTGGGTCATAACCAGGCAAAATATTTGAAAAATGTATCAGAAAGAGTCATTTAAAATGATTATAAAATATGTTGAAGTTAAATTACTATAACCAATTTGGTATATCACAGAGTATTTTCAATGTGACTAGACAAAAGCACCCAAAGGAATATCCCTAAATATTATGTAAAAGTAGCCAAATATCGTAAAGATATAAAAAATGTATATTTATATGGTATATAAATACACAATTGAAATAAGTGGCAAAAGTAGGTGGCCTATCACAGATTTTGAGTGTTTGACTAAATAAAAAGCACTATAATGGTAGTAAATAAACCTAAAATTTTATGTCAAGTCCAAAATTAATTAGGTGAATGTTAAGATCGATGTCTATTAAAAAAGAATCCGTTTATATGGCATCTACATGTATGATAAAAATATCTCAAAAATATATTAGAAGCCTGAGTGGCCAATGTGGCCTATCATAAATTATAGTTCACTGTAGGACTATAGACAAAAGCACCTTCAATAGTAAATATCCCATAAAAAGTATATGCAAAGGTTAAAATAAATCCATATACACGTTAATAATTATAGCAAACTTAACTAATGGCATATAAAGATGTGACAGCTACATGAGTTTACACACAACTGTAAATGTGGATATTAAAAGTAAATAAAATGGCTGCTTTCTGTACACGTCTCTCATCTTTTGTAACAGATGTTGTTACAGGTGCTCTATTATGTGACACGGGCGTAACTCGTGTTGTTGTTACATTCCGTACTGGTTGAACTCTCGTTGTCATGTGGGCCTTGAGTTTTCACGCTTGGTAGTGGGTCACGTGATTAGCCTGTAATGTGTAGAGATACACAGCGATGTTTTTCTAGATAATTCCTGAAACGCGTGTCGTGCAAGTCCTTATAGACTGTTCGAGAAGTAGAAGGTTCCCGGTTAAGGGTGTGAAGGTATATAAAGGGCTGTTTTTTAGAACCAGGGGCAGACAGCAGAGCAGATACCAGCGGATGCAGAAGCGTGTGTCAGATTCTAAAGATCTTATCCGACGAATGCGGCAATTATAGATATTTCAAGAACTTTCCTGGATTTTATACACTGGACTTCAGTTTACATTCTGTGTTGTTTCAAGAACTTTCCACTGGACTGTCATTCTCCGAGAGCTTACATTCAAAGGACTTATTTTGGTGACACTGTTGGTATTCAGGTAATTGAACCATTATCTTTCTGTGTGATCGTATTGACTTGTTGCTATACCGCTGTTTTTCTGTATAATTGTATTGATTTAGTGTATTGTATTGTTAGGATTGTTTTAGGAATAAATTATAGTTATTTGTTAACAAAAAACCACTGACTTCTTTATTCATTCCCCTAGACAATCTGATTGTTTTATCTCCATTACAAAATTTGTGTTCATCACGCATACGTGATCTTTTTATATTAGGTTCCGTGACAATGTACCTTTACTCTTTTCTTGAATACATATTTGGAATTACTGGATTGTAAATACGATGGTAAGTTGTTCCGTAATTTGATTCCTAAGTATACAAATGATTGCTTTCCTATAGATCCAATTCTTGACCCAGAGTATAGATCCAATTCTAGGTATGGTAGCCACCGGCTTCAGGGTCTACCCGCTTATAGTCCGCTTGGCGCCAAAACACATTTTTGGAGAGTAGCTAAGAAACATTTGGTAAATAGTGACGGGAAGTTAAATTAGCTCTGGCCAAGTCGGCTTACTCGTATTACTATTATGCAGTTAAAAAAAAGTAGGCCTATCCCACAGGTACTCGTTTCTAGCACTTCCGACACTTAGAAACGGTCAACATATTTAGTATGGGCGATATACCATATAATGTTCTTTCATTAGGCCTATTCTGCATGGTAGGCCTAAATTGCCCATACTCAGTGTGTTGACAGTTTCTAATTAAGCCATTTTAGTGCTGGAAACGAGTGCCAGTGGGCATATCGTGAATGATTTTAACTCGTGCTCTCTCTCCATAAAACCCCTTCGACAACTTTACTTCCTTTGCAATACGCAGTTTACTCTTTTCTATATATTAATAGCGTACCGCGATATGTGTGATTTCCGTATCTCTTCTGATACCATTGTAAGGATTGCCGTGAATTTCGACACACATATGCTCTAGGTTCGTCCGAAGACTTTCCAACCACTTTTATTGTTCCACTGGACAGACACGTCATCTATCGTTTTTCAACGGAACTTCACCATTGATGTTAACTCGCGAGTACCAAAGGACACAATTAATGGAGCGTGGCGGCATAATGATTAAGAGCGCTTGATTTGTGACCGCATGGTTGTGGGTCTGCGTCCCGAACTGACCGCCGTCAGCGATAAGACTCCTAGGCAAAGTCCACAAGGGTGCGCTCGGCGACCCAGGAGTAAATGGGTACTGGTCATGGGAGGAAAGCAAATGTAGAACGAATAACCTTCTAGCGCCTAATATGGCTGCTGAGGTTGTATGCTCATCAGGGAGCCGAGAAAAGCTACAAGAATGAACAGTAAAGACCAGGAAGGCAAAGTGTAAAGTCGGATGAGACTGACAGCGTCGATGATAGGCCTGAACCCCTACCTTTACCTTTGCCTTTTCTTTATACATGAAGAAAATTTATTCGTTTAAACACTGAAAGGAAGATCACGTCATAAAAAAAGGGGGGCGGGGGGCTGGCTGCAGAGCTAACCGGTCACATTTTACAATGCATGCAAAACCGTCTGCCAAGTCAACAAGGCCAATCATACAGCACTCAGAGTATAATTTCACGAATTCTGGGTAAATTTTACTTCTCTAGAGCGAGGTCGTACCGGAACGTGTTCGTCCAAATCATCCAGACTCAGACCCAAAGTCAACTCAAAGACAGCACACTTTACACACCAAATGTCGTCTTCAAAGAGAGACATTATATATGATAGACTATTTGACATCAGAGCTAACTGCTCGCCGCAAACCGTGCGTAGCACGGATAATTGCTAGTTATTATAATAATTATTATTATCATTATTATTTTTATTATACTCATTCATATAGCACAAATATACTTAAAATTTCTATGCACATCACATATTAAAAATACCATCCGAGGTATTTTAAAAGACACATAAAAAAACATTCATAGTTTAATACTGCATCACACTATAACATTCTAAAAAGGTAAATTCTAAAAAGGGCATAACCGGGACAGCCCTTCAGTGGTTAGAGTCCTACCTCAACAACAGATCCCAGTGTGTGGCAGTTGACCCTTTTACCTCTCAGAAATCTATCCTGAAATATGGTGTTCCACAGGGCTCAGTCCTAGGTCCGAAAGAGTACTGTATGTATACCGGACCTGTTGTCACCATTGAGAGGCAGCATAACATGTTGCATCACAGTTATGCTGACGACGCACAAGGTTACCTTGTGATCAAGTCATCTGCGCCCTGGACGGATACTACCCTACAGATCCAGAAATGCATGTCCGCCATAAGCAACTGGATGAGCAACAACTCGCTGAAAATGAACAATGACAAATTTGAGTATATTATCTTCTCCCCCCAAAACCAGCAGTTCAATCCCCGTGATTATGCCCTGTCACTGGGAGATGCCATCTACTTGTCATCTCCTAAAGTTAGAAACCTGGGGGCCACACAGGACTGCTGTCTCACCGTGGAGCAACACATCAGCTCTGTCTTGAGGTCATGTTATTACCAGATCAGATCCATTGGCAGAATCCGGCGATACATCACTACTGATGCATGCAAAATGTTGGTGCAAGCCTTAATGACCTCGCGAATGGATTAATCCAATTCGCTTCTGTATGGCATCACCCATTGCTCAGATTGGCAGGCTGCAACGCCCTCAGAATTGTGCTGCTCGGCTTATCACACTCAGCAAGCGGCGAGCTCACATCAAACCGGTATTTATGGAGCTACATTGGCTGCCGGTGGAGTACAGACCGTGTTTTAAAATACTGTTGCTTACCTACAAAGCCCTCCATGGCTTAGCACCTTCATACCTCGCTGATATGATTAAGGAGTCCTTATGCCCGGAGCGTGGACTAAGGTCGGCCAATAAATCTCTCCTTGAGGTGCCGAGCGCCCGGACAAAGTACGGAAAGAGATCATTTAGATACTCCTCCGCTATCTTTGGCATAATCTTCCTCAACATATCAAGGATGCCTCAAGTGTTCCGTGTTCAAAAGACTACTGAAAACACACCTTTTCCAGTTGGCATATTATTAGCCGTTATCATCCACTTTGTTTGGATTCTCGAATATTTAGTTTTCTGCATATCTAATTTTTAGTCATTTTAACTGTATTATCTGTATCTCAATTTTTTTAAATCATCTTAATGTATTTTACTTTGTACAGTGCCTAAGAGCTATTGTATTTTAACACAGTGAATTTGGCACTTTAATATACTTCAATAAATAAATAATATATATGTTTGACAGGTTCAGTTAAAACAACTGAACAAGAGAGTTTGAGGTGTTTTCTGAAAGATGCTTGTGAAATTAGTTCTCATGAAGCTAAAGGTATATTATTCCATAACCTAGCCCTATTGATGCTTTCATGATATAAAGTTTCCATTGGCCTGATGATGATCGCAAGGCTCTGCGATTTGATATATACCGCAAACATCTCTGAGGTATTGTGGTGAAGCGGTAGAATGCAAAGTTTTCTGTATGTTTGCCAAAATCTTAAATGCAGTTCTTTGTCTTACAGGAATACTGGTGTGACATGTTCCCTGTATGATGCACCAGTGAAGATTCTTGCTGCGTTGTTCTGGCCCGACTGTAGTTTGTGCACAAACTTCTCGGAAGCTCCAAGAAGAAGGTCATTATGGTTGTCGCCTTTGTGCATGCCTCTTGTGTCAAGTGACGTTTGAGATTCGCCTGATGTTGTATTACATACTGTGTATTACAGCCTTCATTTGGTCATCTAATGACAAACTCAAGTCCCGGAAGGCTTCGAGATTCTTTACATCTGGTTTTGGCTTTATGACCTCCCCACCGATTTTCAGCTTGATGTCTTTGGCTAGAATCCCATTTTCTTTCTTGTGATGACTACCACCTCTGTTTCAGAGTCATAAAGTTATTATTTTTTCTATCCACAACGCACATCAGAAACCCAATAATTTTTGAAAATGTCAATGGTATAATGAATGAATAATATTTCAATTTATAGAAAGATGTGCCCTAAAACGCCCTTATTCAATATCTTTTTTTTTCTAAACGTATAGGCCATTTTTAATAAACAATCATTTGCTCAATCATTCAATATTATTTTATATATTAAGGAAGAGGAACGATGGTATAACTGTAAAAATTCTGGAGACACTTTAAAATGTATTTTAAGATTGTATTATTATCAAAGTTAGAAAACAGGGTAAAGTGCACGTGCAGCTGATGCGTTCCGATTACTCCCAGGCCATGTATGCAGTTTCCCAGCTCCGCGCTGATTTATGAATTATTTCAATGCATTAAATATATATATATATATATATATATATATATATATATATATATATATATATATATATATATATATATATCTCTGAAACTATAGTGAAACCCCGGGCTGCGGAAAACCCGCATAACGGACTGTCACCAGAAAACGGTGACAATATGTACGGTGTTTTGTATCATAGTTTAACGAAGTCTGTTCTCTATTGATATTGACGTGAAACGTCATCCTAAAGCGTTGACAGGTCTTGATTGTATATATATATATTGTGTATTCTTGTATGGAATCCCATCGGCTATCAGCTGATTTATCCGTGTCACGCATCGTGTGTAATTATTTCTGGTATGTGGGTCGCCAAGGTGACGCTAACAGTCAAACTAGGTCACATATATCCTTATATGGGACACTTGAGAAATGAGCCAATCAGAGAACCGGATCGCCGTATTGTGACGACGATTGTGACGTCAGAGTTCAGGGAGAGACGCTGGAAGCTGCCTTCGGTTGGGTTTTGAAGCTTGAGGTGGCAGCACGCACGAACGGGAGTAGGAACATTGAAACGCCAGGAACGGCATAGAAGCAAGCTTCTACATGAGGCAAAGACCCAGCTCATGAGAACTCAGCCGTGCTGCCGACAGAGCTTCGTATTGGCGATAAAGTGAGAGAGCGTTTGTCACCTGCCGGCCTAGTTCAGTTTGACCTAGATACATAACCGCCGTAAGCCGTGAAACCGTTGCTACAAGAGCAAGGTCAAGGACTCTAAGCTCTACGTAAACAAAGGGCGCTATTGCATTCATGTGATCGTAAACCTACCCGGGTCGCTGACAAGCAAGATCAGTTGAAGATCGCTAAACTCAGAAAGACTATATGCTGCTAACCATACGCTAGATTCTACACAAAACAGTAACCAGAGATCTCTGAAGGAACTGGACTTTATTGGTTTTTATACAAACCACGGACTCAGTAAATATCCTGTATTTTTAATGTGAAGGACTATCGTATTGACACATCAACGCACACTCACATTTGTGTCTCTGTAAGTATTGTCTTGAATTATATTGTGAATTTAACCTGATGTCTCATAGTTTCTATTGATCTGGGTGTATGATTGTCTGGTATTTTTATACACGTCCTTAAAAGAACCTGGAAATGTCACCTGTAATGACCGGGATCTAATTTCTTGATTAATGAAATCAAGTGGCGAGCGTTAACCCATCCTATTGTTTTATAGGATATATCCGTTGTAAAGTTATCACGTTAAGTTAGGGGTGACATTGTATGGCGAGCGTGCCAGGATATAATTAGCCTTAAAAAACTGGCTAATTACAGTAAGTTTCAGAAGTTTTGAACTGATTCATATACTCAAACTAGAGTTGGTCTGAATTAATAATTGGAAATGACACCAAACTGATGTTGTAGTGTATACTTGCACAATGAAATTACCCCACTGTTAGGAGTTAATATTTATTCAGTGAGAATATTACCTGAAGCACAACATTGTTTCAGGATTAGCATATACCTTGAAGATTTGGCTAGAACACATGCATGTTTTGTGAGTAATGCTAGTTCAGTGATACCTGAACATCATTACTGGTTTGATATAAACCCAGATTAGAGTGAAAATTTTTGATGTTGTTAGATACGCCCTGGTATAATTTTTCCTACACTGGTTTGTGATTGGTCACGTGGTAGGGTCTCTTTACAGGTAAGTTTACCCCTCCCGATTGGCATGGTAATCATAGGTGCATGGTGTTTATTGATATTTTGATATCCATCCGTCCATCCGTCTGACCCTTTGTCCGACCTTCCGTCCGTCCGTCCGTATAAGTAGATTTTGACGCGTAGAGCTACCGTAGTGTTATTGTACGGATACCGCCGGTTCGTTAGGTTGGCTTTAACAGTACGTATTTACGGATTTTTAAGAGCGGATATTACTAGATACTGGAATCTTACTAGGTTAGAGCGTTACCATGGAAACGTTAGAGTCACTTGTTAGATGCGGACAGGCCTTGGGGCTTAAGGACCAGGCTTTACAAGATTATGTTGAGGCTAGACGGCGTGCGGATGAAGAACGTGAGGAAAGAGCCAGGCAACGTGAAATAGAGAAGGAACAGCGGGAATTAGAGCGTGAGCGAGAGGCTAGAGCCCACGAATTAGAGGTTCTAAGGTTAAAGTCTGACTCTGGGGTTAAAGAAGAGAGAAGTAGGGATGTATTCCCGAAAACCCAGCTTCCACCTTTTGATGAGGCTCACGATCAGCTAGATGCGTTTCTTGAGCGATTTGAACGATTAGCTGTATGTCAAGGCTATGATAGGGAGAATTGGGCGTTACACCTGAGTCCGTTACTGCGGGGTAAGGCGCTAGGGACTTACACACAGTTATCGGTTAGTGAGGCCATGGATTACGATAAGTTAAAGATAGCCTTGTTAAAGCGATACCAAATGACCGAAGAGGGTTATCGACACAAGTTTCGGACTTGTAGGCCTGAGCGAGGCGAAACGCCGAGTCAGTTTGCGGTGAGACTGAGTGGATACCTAGACCATTGGATAGGGATGGCAGGGGTCGGAGGTGACTACGACGGGGTAGTTAACTTGTTGATGTGTGAGCAGTTCGTAAACTGCTGTAGTAGGGATCTCTCTATGTTTTTGAAAGAGACGGTGTCGTGACTTTGATAGTATGGTAGCCTTAGCCGAGAGTTATACGGAGGCTCACGGTGTACACAGCCTTACAGCAGGTCCTCGTTATGGCAATAATGTGCCGCGTCCAGCGCAACCGGTATCTCAGCCTAGAGAGAAGCGAGAGGTTGAGCGCAGTCCGGACGGTCAGACATTTAAGCCATCAGGAGACATCAGATGTTATTTATGTAATGAACTGGGACATAAGGCGCGGGAAAGTAAGACTAGTGCCCGGTCGAGGCCTAGGTCTTCCCCTCAAGTAGGGCGTGCTGCTGGCGATCAGCAGAGGTATAGGACTAATTTTAGCCCCCCGTATAACCCAAAACAGAAACTGGAGACTATGTCAATGGCAGTAGTCGAGGCGGAAACGGAGACAGTCGGTGCGGTGAAACCGGAAGTAGAGAGTCCGAGTCAGTCGTTAGGATTTGCTGCCCAGACAGAAGGCGGAATCTCGTTACCTGTGTGTGAAGGGCTGGTGAATGGTAAGTCAGCGAGGGTGCTGCGGGATTCGGGATGTTCCTCGGCAGGAATACGTGAGTCGTACGTGGAGCCGAATCAGTTCACCGGACACCAGGTCGAGTGTAGGTTGTTCGACGGGTCTGTAAGACAATTTCCTACGGCTAGGATTAATGTGGACTGTGCGTACTTTGTCGGTACTATCGAGGCAATGGTGGTCGGGGATGCTGTATGTGATTTAGCGCTAGGTAACGTAGCGGGAGCGCGTGGTCCGTATGATCCGGACCCGACGTGGAAGTCTGAGCGGTCCTCAGGCATAGTGTGTGACGGTGTAGAGTCACAAAAGGAGGTGTCGTCCGCGGTGGAGACACGGAGCGCTGCACGAGAGAAACAGATACCGACGCGTAGCTTGAATGTTGCAAGCCCAGTTGCCGATGTGAGTCCGGCCGAATTTTTAAAGGCGCAGGAGGAGGATGGGTCTTTAGCGCCGTATTGGAGGCTAGCTAGAGAGGCTAGAAATGATAGTCCGTTTAGAATTGAGGACGGATATTTAGTTCGGGTTGTGAGTGATAAACGGGGAGATCAAGATGGATCTCGAGTGGTGGTACCTCAGACGTTACGGTACGACGTAATGAGGATGGGCCACGAAGCGGTTATGGCAGGCCATCAGGGCATAGACAAAACGCACGACCGCGTGAGAACTCAGTTTTTCTGGAAAGGGATGTATAATGACATTGCTGAGTTTTGCAAGTCCTGTCCCATTTGCCAGAAAACCATACCGAAAGGCAAGGTGCCTGGAGCTACGTTAGGCCAGATGCCATTAATTGATGAGCCCTGGCGTAGAATTTCGATGGATCTGGTTGGGCCGATCCATCCAGCGTCTGAGAGAGGTCACAGGTATATTCTGACCGTTATGGATTATGCCACTAGATATCCGGAGGCTGTTGCTTTAAAGAACATAGATACAGTCTCTGTGGCTGATGCGCTAGTTGATATTTATGCGCGGTTAGGAGTGCCGTCAGAGGTGCTTACTGACATGGGAACACAATTTACGTCAGACCTCATGCGAGAAGTTAGCCGTGTTTTGTCTGTAAGGCAGCTCACCACTACTCCTTACCATCCTATGTGCAACGGAATGGTGGAGAGATTCAATGGAACGTTAAAGTTAATGTTGAAACGGATGTGCGAGGAAAGACCGCGAGATTGGGATCGGTACCTCAGCGCCGTGCTTTTTGCGTACCGAGAAGCGCCACATGAGAGCACAGGGTTCTCACCCTTTGAGTTGCTCTATGGTAGGATCGTTAGAGGACCGTTGCGGATTCTAAGGGATCTGTGGACCAAGCGAGATACTAGCGTCGAGACTAAAACCACGTACCAATACGTCCTGGACCTACAAGACAAACTAAGCGACACATGCGCGTTAGCTAGAGAGGCGTTGAACAAATCAGCGAACAGACACAGACTGTTATATGATAGAGGTAAATGCACGCACAGGTTTGAGGCCGGAGACGAAGTTTTGTTGTTACTCCCGACAGAGCGGAACAAATTAATGGTACAGTGGAAAGGCCCCTATACTATTGTAAACAGGGTTGGGGACTTAGACTATCGGATTAAGATTGGCGATAAGGTTAAAACCTTCCACGTGAATATGCTGAAACGGTACCATGCTAGAAACGAGCCCCAGCATATTCTGGCAGCGGTAGCCAAGGGCGCACCTGATTCTATACATGATCCTGACGGTGTAGACGGGGAAACAGAGCGCTGATAGACCTAAGACAAAGAAGGCTTTGCGAGCATTCCTAGGTCTTACAGGGTACTATCGAAAATTCGTGCCAAACTATGCGGAAATAGCGGTGCCCTTGACTGATCTAACGCGTAAAGGTCAACCTAACAAACTAGACTGGAAACCCGTACACGAGAACGCGTACTGTTCTCTAAAGGCTAAACTGTCAGACCCTCCCATACTGAAGCTACCTGATTTCAGTAAACGATTTTATTTGAAATGTGATGCATCTGATGTTGGTATTGGCTGTATCCTGATGCAAAGACACAAGGGGATCATGCACCCAGTAGCTTAAGCCAGTCGTAAACTATTGCCCAGGGAGAGAAATTACTCCACCATCGAGAAAGAGTCATTAGCAATTGTATGGTCTGTACAGAAATTTGAGATGTACCTGGCTTGTAGACCGTTCACCATTCAGACCGACCACAAACCATTAAAGTGTATTAGCAAATCAAAATGTGCTAATAAGAGAGTAATGAGATGGGCACTGGTTCTACAAGAGTTTAGATTTGATATTGAAGCAGTGTCAGGTAAACTAAACCATTGACCTGATTTTCTTAGCAGACTGCCTGAGTGTTAGGATGTCAGTTAAGTCTAAACATGTACAAGATTTTGCCCTGTGTCATAGACCGTGGGCATGTACTAATGACAACTTGTTACATGACCCTTATGTATTGCTATGTATTGCTACATGTAAATATGTTTAGCTGGACCCTGTAAGATAGAACGATACGATGTATCGAGAAAATACTGTGTATTTTCCTTAAAAGGAGGGGGTGATGTCACCAGAAATCGGTGACAATATGTACGGTGTTTTGTATCATAGTTTAACGAAGTCTGTTCTCTATTGATATTGACGTGAAACGTCATCCTAAAGCGTTGACAGGTCTTGATTGTATATATATATATTGTGTATTCTTGTATGGAATCCCATCGGCTATCAGCTGATTTATCCGTGTCACGCATCGTGTGTAATTATTTCTGGTATGTGGGTCGCCAAGGTGACGCTAACAGTCAAACTAGGTCACATATATCCTTATATGGGACACTTGAGAAATGAGCCAATCAGAGAACCGGATCGCCGTATTGTGACGACGATTGTGACGTCAGAGTTCAGGGAGAGACGCTGGAAGCTGCCTTCAGTTGGGTCTTGAAGCTTGAGGTGGCAGCACGCACGAACGGGAGTAGGAACATTGAAACGCCAGGAACGGCATAGAAGCAAGCTTCTACATGAGGCAAAGACCCAGCTCATGAGAACTCAGCCATGCTGCCGACAGAGCTTCGTATTGGCGATAAAGTGAGAGAGCGTTTGTCACCTGCCGGCCTAGTTCAGCTTGACCTAGATACATAACCGCCGTAAGCCGTGAAACCGTTGCTACAAGAGCAAGGTCAAGGACTCTAAGCTCTACGTAAACAAAGGGCGCTATTGCATTCATGTGATCGTAAACCTACCCGGGTCGCTGACAAGCAAGATCAGTTGAAGATCGCTAAACTCAGAAAGACTATATGCTGCTAACCATACGCTAGATTCTACACAAAACAGTAACCAGAGATCTCTGAAGGAACTGGACTTTATTGGTTTTTATACAAACCACGGACTCAGTAAATATCCTGTATTTTTAATGTGAAGGACTATCGTATTGACACATCAACGCACACTCACATTTGTGTCTCTGTAAGTATTGTCTTGAATTATATTGTGAATTTAACCTGATGTCTCATAGTTTCTATTGATCTGGGTGTATGATTGTCTGGTATTTTTATACACGTCCTTAAAAGAACCTGGAAATGTCACCTGTAATGACCGGGATCTAATTTCTTGATTAATGAAATCAAGTGGCGAGCGTTAACCCATCCTATTGTTTTATAGGATATATCCGTTGTAAAGTTATCACGTTAAGTTAGGGGTGACACGGACACTTTTTTAGCCGACCGAACGTTTTTACTACTTTAAAAACCCCTATTGGGCGTACACCCCGCTATTCAGGACAACGGACACTTTTTGTCCGCCCGATGGCTAAAATCACCCCAGATAACGGACACTCAAACGGCCGCCCCAATCGAACTCGGCAGAAATACTTTGAAATTGCAATTATGGTCTGTTTCCGGTACGCCTTATATCACTTAAATGTTCTAATGATTTAGTTTCTATTGAGTCGAGCTCTCATTGAAGCCGAATATTCATTCTGAATTCGGGCAACAGATTTCGATCATAGGCCCAGGAGCGAGGATAATGAAGTATCTGTTACAAACCAGGATCACAACGGTCACGGGTCATGAAGTCTCGCCTGGGTCGGGGGCTTGAGGATATCAACCGATCCCCAATCCTGTAACATTTGCACCAAAGAATTTATCCCTAACTACCAACATAAGGCGTATATGATATCATACATTTATTTATCATATTTGCTCAGGCTCCCGAAAGATGTTAAACAAAACTTGACCGAGATGCCAGAAATTAACTTATTCCATAAGCAATTCTTTTAATATCACGGAAAGAGTGAGTAATTGAGAAATTTTACGGACCCAGTGCAGAAATGTCAAAGTCGAGACGAGTAATTCCTGTCGATGTCAGTCAATATTAGAGTATTATTTTCTCACAAGTAATGACGATTATCTTCTGGTTAATATTAAAAGCCTCATTCCAAAATAAAAAAAGTAATAAAAAAAATAAAACACAACAACCGGTAGCAATAAATTTTATTCACATGTAACATATATGAAAGGTCAAATATTAGAGCAAACATACCGGTTTTCATGGTTGATCAAGTCCCATACTTAGGTCTACTATATGTGGCCGCAGCCGGACCTCCTGAGCCCGACCCCCTCTGGGGCACACAGCCCGCTTTAACGGACAAATCCTTTGGTCCCGTGACTGTCCGCCCGAGAGGGGTTTCACTATATATATATATATATATATATATATATATATATATATATATATATATATATATATATATATATATATATATATATATGACCGTAGCCTGACCCAAATTGCAGGGGGGACACAGATACGTCATGATCCTCGCTCCTGGGCCTATGATAGAATAATGTTGCCCGAATTCAGAATGAATATGCGGCATCACTGAAAGTGTGGAAAATTTCTCTCTCTCTCTCTCTCTCTCTCTCTCTATATATATATATATATATATATATATATATATATAATATATATTACTGCGGGTAGTGACAGTAATGCATTGATGATTTTATGAACTTATATATATATATATATATATATATATATATATATATATATATATATATATATATATATATATATATATATATATATACGCACTTATGGGTTTGATATTGGGAGGGATATAGTCTATTTCAGTCCTTTACAGGAGAATATACTAACTGTACTGAGAAAAACTTGTACCCCTTATGTTTTTCCATCATATTATTGGGGGGGGGGGGGGGGGGGGGGGGGCTCAATGAGTGCATTCGGTTCATTCAAAGGTAGTTCTAATAGACAGGTGGTCTTATTAGACTGGTGGTCTTTCACTGGCGGGCTCCACTCTGCTATACTGACCTGTTGATTTGGTTCACACGTGGATTTCTCTGTATATAATTTCGAATAAAATGAATAATTAAACGCTTTGTTATATATGTAGATGATCAGATGTCCTAAACAACAATTATTTTATGTTATATGTGAATATTATCAAAAATATTATTAAAATGTGAATTTTTATATTATAAAAAAAAATGTTTTAGAGAAAGGTTATTGGCAATGGAAATAATTATGAAAATGGTATCCTTACAGACACATTCAATTTTCATCAGCTGCAAAATATGACAAATTATGTCTTTTGACACATCGTTCAGACGTCATCCACTCCCCAAAAATTACTTATTTCAACATTTGAACCTTAAATGCATGGACGTGTAAGTCGACAACGTTTAGATGAATGCACATGTATCAACACATAAAGATCCAAGTAAAGGTAAATACAATTAACCGTGTCGTGTTAAACCGGAACAAACGCGATGATTAATAACCAGTCTTTTTTTGATATCGCAAATAAGGGATTCACTAACACCGAATCTCTCTGGTTTTCCTCATAAAATGGTAGATGAACTGCAAATGTAAACGGCAAACTATTCTGCTATATGAAGAGCCTTTGGCTAGAACATCACTTAATAAATACTAATAATAAATTAAAAAGAAGACCGAAAAAAAAAATTTAAAAAATGACATTTTTTGCCGTAGGTACTTGTGCAGCCCCATACAGGGGAAGAGGATATAATTACATTGGCTTGTTATAGATATTGATGTCGAAACTGATCATAGTCTGCTCATAATAAGAATAATCTGCATGGGTTCACCACTATGATTCATTAAGGCCGAGTATATTGACAAACATTTATATATGAAGAACTGAAACTGCAGTCGCATACAGGTGAAGGATTTTTTTTTTTTAATTTCACCATGTATATTCTTTTTCTTTTTTGATTCTATATGAAAAGGAATTAATATATGCATGTTGCCATACTAACATTATATAAAGAAGTCAACTTTGTATGTAAAATGTTCAGTTTTTTTTCTACCTTTTTCTCGTTCTCGTTAATTTAGCCGTTGAACTTGAATTTGATAATTATCAAATATGATAAATATGGTCTTAATCGTAAGATTTATCTTGAGATCAAATATTACAGGTTACAATATTTATCTCCCCTCGCCTGGAAATTGATTCTGGACTCGGTCACGGTATGATTCCCCATGCATAAAGCCTTTCTTTCAGAAAGTCCACAGAAGATCACACATGCTTCAGCAAAATCATGGAGGAGGCGAGTGGAAGTCAAGATGGAGTTTATGCAGAGTTGTGGTTGGTTCTAAAACACGAACCCTTTCCTGAGTTTCACAAGTGGGAATCCACAGCCAAAATAAACTTTGAAAGAATTTGTAACACTGCGAAAGGTCGCGGAGAAGGATGGGTCATTTAAAGTACGAATCATTGAAAATGCTATTGAGACACCGCTTGCTTTTTGCATGCAATGGCTTTTTCCTTTCATATCATAAACCTTAATTATGTAATGTACCTAAAATTTGTCTTTTTCCATAAAAGAAAATGTATGCATCGGGGTGGCCATGTCGAGTAATCTCGTCTGCATTGAAGTCCTAAAACTGCATGTGACACGCTCATAAACGATTCGGGGGGGGGGGGGGTGAAAATGGTGGTCTTTATGGGTACGATTATATCAAAAATGAATTATATGGGTAAAATAAATGTATTGGTTGATCCTCTGTGTCAAATATTAAGGTTATAATTGATATTTTTTGGTTATTTTAGTATTTTTGTGGCGGCCATTTTGTTTTATGCTAATTAGCTAAAATTGTCCAAGGCTGACAGCGGCCAAACCTCAATATTTCTCACCTAATATGTAGGCAAACAAATTCCACCGAGAGAAGAAATTTAAGACCATAAAACAAGGTTAGCAGAAAAGTTTACCTCTGGCTACCGGATGAATTCAGGGTATTCCGAGGATTCTAAATGTGTATAATATAGGAGCTTCAAGTTATTTCACTGTAAATTTTTTAAGCCAATTTATAAAGGAGGGTAGTTTTACGATAACCAGATCCTGCTTTGGTATAAAGTGGGACCCGTTTTATCAATGATATTTCATTTGAAGAAAAGGGACAAGAAAGGACTCACAAAGGCAGGGTGGGGGACCATAAACAGCTTTTTAATATCGAATTTCAATACAACCAATTTAAAGCTCATTTCCTGTCCAGCAGCCTTTCCAGCCTATGCCCTTCGACTTGAGGCCACGACACAATATTTCAAGGTTTTCCAAGTGTTTCCAAGTGAGGTTGTGGTGAGATATGCCGGTTGTCCCTATCGCCCGTCCATTCATCCAATCCTCTATCTTTCTGGATCTGAAGGTTTGTCATGTTGTGTTCGTGGATGCTGGGCGTGTTTTCTTGGTATGCTCCTTGTTTGGCTGGTCTGCCTGTGTGTTCGCTGCCTGGTATATTTGTGTCCTGGGAGCCACTATAATGTTAGCTGGACGGAGTTGGTCCTGATTGACTGGCTTATTGTTTTAGAGAGGTTTCTATTTGAGTTATTTTCTAGATTTTAACACTCGAGTGCTTGTAGCATTAACTTTGCAAAAGTGAAAATATTTTTTTTTCACTCTTTTTTTTCTAGCATGTAGCTGAATATATTGGTAAGGTGTGAAAGGAGGCTTCAGTTGCTAGTGTTTCTTGCTCAAAGTTCGAGCAGTAAGTCCCACAGGATATGAAAATTTACTCACATTTCTGACCCAGGTGTTGTATACGAGAACGCTACTCTGCATTATTAGTTCCTTTGAAAGCAGACCCGTCCGTATAGACATGGGTTCACTCTTCCGGGAATATATTAATCGTCTTGCAAGCTGTTGTAATGAGTCAGAGTTGTTTATTTGAGGTCATCTCAAGTTAGACATACATTTGTGGTGTGCTATAGTCTGAGAGAGTCTGTGTGGATGGAGTGGTCTTTATCAAATAAATTAGTGGTTCTCTATTTTTAGCTTTCTGCAACATCCAGACTAACCTTTTCTTTAATCTGAGATGGTCTGCAGTTTTCTACAAGCTTTCTGTAGGAAGCCTTTGCCCTCCATATGAAACACAATGGTTTCGGACTTATACAAGAGATTCCTGATCGGTGTTGTTGCTTGTTGATTGTAGTGCAAGGTTATACTCCATTTTGGATCGAACATGCTGAGACAACGCTGTCTCAATGTGTTCTTAACTACTCCCGTTGAGGTGATCGCAAGTCTCCTCAACAGTTTTAATCGTTTTTTTTTTTTTTTTTGGGGGGGGGGGGGGGATTTTGCATATGTTATTTCGCGTCATGACTGTCAAGCTTGACACTAAGGTAAGTCGTCTTTTACTTCTTTTCCCAGTGATCCTCACTGGAATGCAATGGTCAGCTGTTTCGCTATTTTGTGGCTTTAGGTGATTATACCAAGCATACTGTATTGGAGCAGATAATTTTAAGCATCCACTGATCACAGTAATTCGCTGATTGGTTCACGTTTTCATTCAGCCTTCTAGCCCTGAGTTTTGGGTGTTTAATGATTTGCAACATCTCATCTGCCTTCAATTTTTATTCGGTCATTAATCATTGATAAATGCAACACTTATTAATCGGTGGTCTGATCTTTTTAATGAAACATTTCTTCTTCCAAGTGTGGATAAATTATTTGGTTTATACAATGATAAAAAATAAAAATTATGGTTTGAGAAGTAGTACACGATGAATATATTTTTTATCTTCAATATTTCAGTACATGCTATTGTTGTATGTATAATAACAATACGGAAGTACTTCGACAATGAAAACATAAAAATATGCAAAATAAGCTGAATATATATATCCAAGATGCATTAACAGGGAAATATCTGGTAACTTTCCTCAATGGTTTATTCAGGGTTGTTGTATTACACGTATCCCCACAGAGGTGACTGGCCATTACACAATCCTACGACTATAGCTTTTTGGTACTCCGTGTCATTAAGGGTTTGAAAACTGCAGCTGTATCCCGGGAGATTGTAATTATTGTATATAATGCACAATGCAAAAATGATGCTCTGTGAAATTCTGTTGGACGGGCTATGTCTAGTGTGTAAACGTCTCCTTGCTTGTCATTTCTGATGTAAGTTTTGATACGTCTGCATTCAGTGCTATGTTAATGGCAAGGGGAGTGACTGTGTCCGCTGATGTAGGGATTCGTATTTTGGTGTATGTTCTATTAAACAAGAGGAATATGAATGTTCTTTCCGCTTGACTAATAAGAAAACTCTGGTCTTTTTGTTTGAGATCCACATATGTTGATCTTAATTATATTGAGGCGTCCAGTATTCCATTTTTCGCTACATGCAGTCTGGTTCCTCACTGCACAGAGGGGAGCAGACATTCTTTAATCCGTCGATACGGGCAGGGCATAAGAGGCTCCTCTCTGTGGTTGTGTAGGCTGGATAGGGTGTGCTATGGTTCTTCCCCGACACCTGCTTTCTTCTGGTCTCTTATTTCTTTAATAATAACTAGCGGCCTCGCGCGGCGAGTATGATGGATGGGACATCATCTCTAGGACAAGTGGAGGCAGGGTGGTGACAGCCATAGCGTCTACCACTCGTAGGTAGGTTCTGCACCCTGCACCTAGTGGGGTCTCAAATTACTCCCAACCTGTTGCTTTCCCCTTCCAGACATATGGGCACCGGTTTTTTTAGCGCCAGCAACTCACCATTTGCCAGAGCGATGTCAGCACTACGTGAAAGGAAGGTTGGCTTGACTGGAAAGGCATTAAGCTTGGGCCCATCAACAGTCCTTTCCTTGCTACATAATGGCTATACATCTGCAGGCTTAAATATCATAATAAAAATGTTGTTACTGCAACTGTATTGCAAGATTACCGTAAAGACGGTATAAAAAATATGAGTGTGTTATAAGCCGTTTGGTGGCAGAAGAATTTCTCGACCACTCCTTGTCCGCTGCAGCGAGCCACCCGCCTATGGGTCTTTGTGAGTTTCATCAGCCTCAATGGTTGCCCCTCGTTTGGTTTTTCCTGCTGCTCTGTTAGTTCTAGGTTTGGTTGCTGAATGTGACTACAGGTGCTGTTGGTATCTCATCCAGAATATTCTGAACATTTGTTGTGGAGATGATGGTAGTTCAATGCACTGTATCAGGTTTCTATGGTTTCGTCGGATTGGACTTCTGTACGATATAAGATCGTGGCTGCTTGATTTGAGATACTACAGCTGCTGGTTGTCATGTTTTCTTTTGACGGAGTGCAACACTATCTCCCTTTCTGAAAGCACAGGCAGGTTTGGTACCTTTGTCGTTATGTTTTTTCTGCCGTTTCTGCCTCTCACGCAGCTTGTTGTGTGCTCTTATTACACGAGCTTTAATCAAGGATTCTGTGGTTGGTAACATGGAGGGAAGCAAACCACCAGAAAGGATATTACTTTACACCAAGAGTGCTTATTGCTGGTTTGAATGGCCCTCTCGACTTGTCCATTGGACTGTTGGTAGCGAGGGTTTGACGTTGTTATCTGAAAATCCACTCCTGCGAAAACTTGAGAAAATCTTTCCCTTTTAAAGACATGTTGTCACTGACAACTTCCTGCGGAATGCCATGACGTGCGAAATTGTTCTTTGCTTGCTTTATGACTTATTTTACATTTTTTCTGAAAGCTGGCAGATTTCTGGGTATTTTGAGTAGTTATCTACCACCACTAAGTAGTCACTGTCTATGTAGTTTATAATGTTCATCCTCACTTTCATGAACAGGGCGTCTGAAAGATATAGGGGATCATTAGCTCTCTCTGGGTAGCTCTGCTACACTTAAGGCATAATTCTCAATGTTTCTTGCCATTCCTGGCTAATTCATCACCATAAGTTTAATATATATCTTTTCCAAAATGACCATGTATGAGCTGTAACATAGCTGGTTGTAACGACTGTATGACTGCTCTTCTCCTTTGAATATAACAACATCAGCCATGTGCCACTTTTTGATGTTCCAGTAAATTTGTGATCAGAGTGAACTTTATTCTTTGTCTTTGGCCAGTCTGTGACAATATATCCTTTTACACGCTTTAATGTTGTGTCTCTCTCGGTTGCTTTGGCACGCTCTGGAAATTTAACTGCACTTGTGGGGACATTTGCTATCAGCGCGTGAACTGCCATTGTTGTTTCTTCCTCAAGAACTGTATCTGGTGTGCCTTTGATGAATGCACGCGATATTTTTTTCAGCCAAGTACATGTACTTGCCGTGCACAATGTTCACTCTCAGTTCATATGGCCGTCACGCATCATCATGTCTTGAAGATGGTGCCTTGCAAAGTCGCTTGTTTAGAATACTCTCTAGAGGCTTGTGGTCTGTGTGTACTTGTATGGCTTCCTTGCTCCGGATGAATTGGTTATTGGTCAACATTTCCTTTTCAATCTGAGCGTAGTTAGCTTCAGCTTATATATAATAATGCTATTACACTGTACGCGACCTGTTTGTCTTATTGCATCAGGCATGCTCCCAGTCCATGTTGTAATGTGTCTCGCTGAACTGAGATCATGACAAAAAGGCACTAAAATAACTGTACATCTGTTTAGCTGACTTTGTTTGAGGCCATAGGCTGAGACGCTGTTTCCCATATATTCAACTTCACTCACTTTGTATTGAACCTTGTCCTTGTTGAAACGATAGCCTTTGGCTCGCGCTGTGTCTAGTACCTGTATAGTATAGGCCTACTTAACGCAGGATGCATCATGTTCATCCTTATTGGATGCTGTGCATATCAATGTATCAGCTTATCACATGTACACCTTCTGTATCACCAAATGTCTCTTCATATCATGTTATCAGCTTTAACATGTACACCTTCAATATCACCAAATGTCTCTTCATAACTTACAGCTATCACACGTATACCTTCAACATCATCAAATGTTTCTTCATATTATGTTATCAGTTATTACATGTACACCTTCAATATCACCAAATGTCTCTTCATATCATTTTATTAGTTATCCCCTGTATACCTTCAATATTACCAATGTCTCTTCATTGCGTTTCTGCTTTACCTCAGTGGCTGAACTTATACCGAAGGACATGCGCTTGAATCTCTTTCTGCCACCTTGCGTTTTGGATATACATGGGTAGGACGATTCCTCAGATAAATTCACATGATAATAACCATCCTTCATGTCAGGTATAGTGAACACTGTTTTGCCTGGTAACTTTGTCTGAGCAACAGGTGTTGGTATGTCGTAACTCTCATGCTTGGTGTATAGAGATTTAGTTTTGGATCAAGGCAAAGTTGTATGGAACCATTCGTTTAAGCTCAGCTGACTGAAAGTCAACTGAGGTATGGGAAAGGCGCTTTGTCCGTCGTCCGTCTGGTCGTCCATTAGCAGGGCACAAATCGTAACCGCTATAGTGTAGTAGGATGGCCAACCTATGGAACCATACATCTACACCAAAATATATACTTTTATCATCCGACATCAGTTTGGTCCTTAGGTCCTACCATTCATGAAACCAGTTGAGCCCAAGCTGAAATATGCGAGCGTTTTTGTACAGAGTGGCCTTAAGTTGCCAATGTTGAACTGAATAGATGAATAGATTCCACTTTTTTTGGACCTTTTACTTGTAAATTCAATTTGTGGATTTAAAATGAGAGCGATGTATATATGTATGATATACCAAACTAAGGCTCAGGAAGCCCCCTTAGTAGCTCATAATACAAAACATATTTATATGATGTTAAATAAGTTCTGACGGCTAAAATTTAAAATTCATCAGGCGCGAAACCAGGAGACCCCCCCCCCCCCCGCCCCCAACCACCAACCTTTTTTTAAACCAATTTTAAACCATGACAGGTAAATTGCTCGAAATAATCACACGTTGATACCCCTTGACAACCCCCCCCCCCCCCCCCCCCCCTGCAAAAAAATCCTGGATCCGCGCCTGTTCATGTGCAAATAACCGGCAACATTCTTTCTGTCAGTAGCTGCTGATGTCCCGGTTATATATTTACCCTTTTAATCCAGGTATATATCGTTCTGAAAAATTGGTATCGTAACTCAGGATTTATCGGATTTAAATCACATTTATTTCGTGTTTTTTATCGCAGTTATTTTGCGATTTCAAGAAATGAAAATTTGTTCTCAAGCTGAAACAGGATATTAAAAATCAATTCTTGTAACTATTGTTAGCAAATTGGTTGTATGAATTGTATGGTTTTTTTCTGTTTTTTTTTTTAATTTGCTCCAATTATATTTAAATGGGTCTGACTGAAATTTTCTATTTCAATTTTGCGATCGGATGCAAAATATAAATGACCAGGAATAACAGTAGAATGCTTGATATATTTATTAATTTCAAAATTACTTTTGAACTTGCATTATTTTTCTGTTTAATTGTGTCATCAATTTCTATCAAAGGATTAACTTGATCCAAGATCAATGTTTATTAAATTCAAGGTCAATCCTTGCTACCCTAATTAGGAATTCATTTAATAAAAATATGTCACAAATGAATGGCCAGTTTAACCCAAAGTGGACCATTCATTGCGAAATTTTAAAACTCTTGATAAATATTGTAAAGAGAGGGTTCATTTTTTAAGATCCATTGCAAAATATTATAGTCCAAACCGTGATAAAATGAAACAAAAATCCAGGTGAAGCCACACACCTTATACCAAAAATGAATCTGTCCAACATCAAAGTTTATTTGATCTGATCATCAGCTTTTTGTGATTTTGCACTAAACATGATGATACAATATTATTCCTAAAGCATGGTTGCAAAATTCATAATAACATTTCATTAGATGAAAAATGGGCGAAAATTCAGACACGCCAAATTGACCACTTCCACAGTATATCCTCTGAGCTATGAGGCTCGTAAATACCCCCAAGAAAAATTAAAAAAAAAAAATACATAAAACCTACACTGTCTTGTTAATTAATGCATGGATTGCCATGGACCTTGCCTTTAATATTTACCATGGCTAGTTTGTCAGTGCCCGAAAACTGGTGGTGCCATCTGTATTATTTTCTAATTTTTACGATTTTTTTCTGTTTTTGAGACCATCAAATGACAGCAGTTTCTCAGCTGTGGTTTCATACAGTGTCCTGAAACCCAGTGTAATTATTGATTATGATTGTTTTTTTCAGTTCCGGCGCCACCTGAGGGTTTTCTATTTTTTATGCATTTTCCCTTTATTTTGAGATTACCAAATTATATTGATACGATCAGATTCGCAACTGTGGTATCATCTGTGTACTGAAACTTTGTGATTTTATAAGGGCCCCGCTTGAATAAGCAGATGTCCTTTATTAATCACCCTGTCTGTCCGTCCGTTCTTCTGTCTATTTGTCCGTCAAATTTGTTTCCTGATGATAATCCTGATTAGATTGACATATGGATTTCAAACTTTACTTATATATGGCCAACCCCTCACGCAAGAACTCTATTAATTTTAGGGTCACAAGGTCAAAGGTCAAGATCACAGGGGCCATCTTTCCACATATTTGTTTCTTGATGATAATTTGCATTGACATATTGGTTTCAATCTTGACTTATATATGACCCATGAATTATGAAAGAACCCTTTTGACTTTAGCGTCATGTGGTCAAAGAACAAGGTCACAAGACCCACGACCAACTTCTTTAAAATGATTGTGGATGTATTTTAAGCCAAACTTTCCATCCCAAACCTTCCATCTTCCAGATATTGCTCACCTGCCAATAGTGGAAGAAACTTTTGGATTTCGGGTCACAAGGTCAAAGGTCAAGGTCAACGGGCCAACTATCCACATATAAGTTTCCAAATGATGACACCAGTTGGCTTCAAACTGATCACAGGACCCATATTTTTAAAAAGCTAATAAATGTATCCTTAAAGACAAATTCAGCTGAGCGTCGAGACCCATGGGTCCCTAGTTCTCAGTTATCACAAGGTTGTTTTACAAGTCAATTGGCCTGTCAACATTATCTGTCATTATCTATGGATACTTTTGACTGGAGCATCTCTATAGCTTTCTTCAGCTTTGGCCGTCCAGTATATGGCACCTTCCGTGGTCTCTGAATGTTACCACATCTGCTTTCAGTTCAATATTATATTTCATATGGTAACAGCCCTATGCCAGTGAAAATGTCCTTAAATGTTGCATGACTATTTCCTTGGTCAGGGGCAACTGTTTGGTACATGTGTAAAACGTCTTGCACCGTTAACGGATGACTGTTTCGTCGCCTCCCCATATATAGAGATAAGTTGTATTTGGCCACGATATGATCATATTTTCCGGAAAAGGCAGTTTTATTTTCAGTTTCACGGATGGAATGCCATTAAAACTTCTTCACCATAGCAAAAGTATCTTACTTTCAATACAACTGCAACATATTGGCAACTGTATGATGATTTTACTTTAGTTATTGTGTAGTTTGGTCTAAGAAGACACGGGTCGTACTGCTCATAACCGCAATGACAGAGGCAGTTAGAATGTATATGTAGCGGCGATAATGTTTTGTGTAACGTAACTGAGCCCGTTTTATAAGAATAATAGACTTAATTAAGCAGGAAATTTATGCAATTAGCTTATCATAACAGAATTTTGTCTTTTTTAAAAAATTAGATGTTCGAGTTACAAAGGGGTTTTCTCCCTTTTATAGACACATCATACAGAGGTTAGAATACCACCCAAGTGCAAACATTGGGAGGTGACTATAAAATGGACTCTCAGATAGATCTAACATTTTATAGTGGCTACGTAAGCAGCTTTGTCTTGACGGACTTGACGGCTCGGGCAGAACCTGAGAAGGCGCAGGAGGCGGCTGTGTGCAAGCTTTTAAGTCTGATGTATAGTTATGGTTGTGTAACCAAACGTCTGTTATAGTAGAACTGTCTCTGTTGTTACTGCTCCCCACCCCCCTAATTTTGATAAAGCTCGAGCGGCTTTATCGCTTAGCTAGAAAGCTAGCTATCCGGGCCTGTAACCCCGGTCAATCGTTAAAATACTTGGGAAGTCAGGAAAAACTATACATTTGACTCCTTAACGTGGGGATAGAGTTGACTTTCTGGCTGAGTTGGGCTTGTACGCGTAAATATGGCGAGAAGCAGAATAAAAGGTCAACTGGACTCAGTGACGTCACAGCAGGTCTTGCTGAGCACTCAGTGTTGTTGCGTTAATTTGTGAGACTCGCAATTAACGGAGAGTGCACTATTGCCACGTGAGTGACAAAATATAAATTCTCAGACTGTTTAGACATTATTTGATTATTTCCTTGTATTGATCTGTTAACCAGCCTGTACAGCTGGTTGATAAGCTGACCCACAGCCTCAATCTGGGTTCGGATGCGTGTATTTAATAAGCTCTAGTGATAGAGCAGAAAATTATCCATTAGTTATTTAACTGGTTTTATTTTGTCAGCAATAAAGCTATATTGTTGAATCTATGATTTTGTATAATAAAGTGTTGGTAATCATATCGTTTTTATTTTGATTTAAAATAGTATATTGTTTTGGTAAAGGCATATAAATATAGGCCTATATACTTGTGTCAGTTGACATTCAGATAGTTATAGCGTATGATAAACTGAAGACCTTGTTTGGACTAGTTCTATAGTTGATGATGACCAGTTCAAGTGAACAGTGGTTAGATTGGGTGACCCCTGGTGGGCATAGTGAGCACTTCCCCCTGTAGCATAGAATAAGTCGTATGTTAAGTTACTGTGGATCAGACTGGTTTTGGGATGTGGAGCCCAAAAAAAACATTTTTGATTAATGTGATACGAGCTACAGAGTACAACCCATTCCTGAGAGTAATAGAGCCACTTAGTCAGAGACAAACACTAAAAGTGCAGGTGGCTAAATAGTCCCCTGTTCGTTAGCCGTGACAACCCGACTCATTAGGCAATCGGATAATTGAGCTGGTAAGCCTACTCGAGTCGTGATACTAGTAATATGGAGGATGGTTGCATTCATATTGTGGTGAACGGCCCATAATCTCAATATTATGCTTAAAATGGTGAATAAACACAATAGTATATATGTGAGCTCGCAACCCAAACTGAAACACCGTCTCCATGGACACGGGTCATTTTCTGTGTCGCCTGCAAGTTGCCTAGCTGCGTCCCGTAACCCGTGCGAGCCATGCTTGTGTTCATGCGGTCATAAATTCAACAAACATGCCGAGGGGTTTACCAATGTGCTGGGTTAAGCAGGAACTTTTCACGCTCATATTTGGTATTATTAGAAAGTACACAAAGAATGCTAACGAATGGTCTGGTTTATGTTGATTGACAGTGTACCTGTAGCTCGTGAAGCGTTTTCAGAAATGACGAAAATATTTGCATCTTCATAAGGCCTTATATTATAATGCGATCTTCAGACGTAGATGTCACGACACTCTGGCGCAGTTAATCTGGTCGTAATGCCAGAGGGTCAATATGACGCTACCTGTTCGTGCACTAACACCATTACCTATGTTGCCATTATGACAAGGTTCTGTATGTGGGAAACCTCTCACCAAGAAACAAAAAGACCCAGATAAGTTTTGCACAGATTTCGACATTCACTTCGAAACCATTGCGGGATGGAATGGCTGGACGGAACCCGAGAAAGCCTTGCAGCTCGCTATATGTCTAAGGAATGAATACAGAAGACACTCCATGACGTATCTTTTGAGAAACGACATGATTACTCGGCCCTGAAGGATGCCTTAGCTAAAACGTTTAGTCCACCGTGCAAAGAGAGTGCGTTTCGGGCAGTGTTTCGCGAGTGTAATGGAGGCATGAAAGACACCTTAATGGATAATGGAAGTGAGGTTTCGCGTCTTTTGCCAGTGATGCCATAGACGTGATAGCCAGGGACCAGTCTGTTAGAGGAATGAGTGATATTGAGCTGAAGGGACATTTGGATCTCAGTTTTCCATTCAGTCTGGAGGAAGCTGTTAGCCTCGCAACTCAATATGAGTCGTGTGAGGAAGGCAAAGGTGTCAGGCAAGATCGTTAGTTCCCGCCCAGACCAGCTCTTGTAGATGTTCCGGGGACGGAACTGACGAACAGATAACGCAGCTCCAGGAACAATTGAAAAATTAGATGACCAATGAGACAAGCACTCGAGACGTTAACCAGACTGTAAGTCGCCAGTTAGAGTCTCTGACTGAGCCGGTTTATAAGCTATCATAAGTGTTGGCCTGAGCAAGTCAACCGTGGTCAGTTGACCCAAGCGATAGTGAGGCCAAAAATATATGGAATCCATCCCCGGGGAGACATGTTCGGATCGAGGACCGGTACATCTGTGTTTAGGTTGTGGCCAGCCTGGCCACTTTAAGAGAAACTGTCCAATAGGACAAAAGAAACCACCAGATATGACTAACAAGAGAAGATATACCAAAGCAAGTGAGAGTACCTAGAGTACCAGCATAAAGGGCGGATGGTTGATAGAGGGTGTCATCCAGAATAAAGCTGTCGACCTTCTGGTTGATAGTGGTTCAGATATGTATTTACTTAACTTACTACTCCTTCTTTCGGAAGCTCCCGTGTTATGCCAGGCGTAAGCTGAGAGATTCTGGTTGTGACATCAGCACTGCCTCGGGAGACCCGATGAACGATGGTTCTTGATTGACAGGAAGGTGTACGTGTTTGGTACATGTTACAGGCTGAATCGAATGACAGCTGCCACAGAGTAAGACTAAGTGAGTCTCTTGAGGTACCACCCAGACACGAGGTAAAGCACCTGCCTTGTTGGATAAGCGCAGGGTTCGAAACGGCCAACCTGAGATGTAGATCAGTCATTTTATGAAAAAATAGGCCTAAACCACAACAAATTGCAACAGGATAAAATTTTTCACCATTCATCTCAGCAATACCTATATATTAACAAACTATAAGTCTACCGACAAAAATTGAGTGTGTTTAACTATTTGTTAAATATATGTTTAATTTACTTAAATCCAATAGAGCCCCCACACCCTATTTGTATGCACATCTCAACTTGTTCTTTTGAGTCTCTCCGCGTCAGTGTGAATGATACAACCTGAATGTTGTGTAACACGCATTATAACTAAAAGAAAATGACGTGAGGTATTTCCTACGCTCTTTACACAGCGCTTTAGGCATACTACCTATATCGTAAGCGCTGTTTGGTTTGACCTCGTATCCTGAATCCCTACACCAGAGGGGAGCACTGTATTTTGGTCCAATCAGATGAGACCTGTGCTGGAAGATAAAACGGTTTGACAGCCAAGCAAGGAATACACGGAGCCAATGTTGTTCATTTCGTTTTGAGTGACAACTCATCGTCCCGGCAACCGTTTGAACAGGCCACAGGCTTAGAGAGAATGGCCCTACACGTGGTTTCTGAGCGGAGCCTGATGCCAGTCGAGTGTTTGTTGACTGGCATTTGGTTGGTTGCTAGTCACATCAGCAGTTTTTTTTTTCAGCAGACAGGCCCAACATTTTGTGTTTAAGTGCATCATAAACGGTCAAAGCAGGCAGCGGGAAAATCAGTAGCTTCTTTAGAAGCGCAAGATTGCCTCTGCCTCAGGAGCGTAGGTACCGCCAGAGAGCAGATTCACCGGTATATTTCGTAGTTAAGAGATTGATAATGTACTTAAACCTGCGGTATTTATTAAAGCTATATTTTTATTGACAGGCCGAACTAAACATGCAATTAATTTAAAAGGTTTTAATTAAAGCCTTAATTTCTTTCGTTTTCTTTTTGCATGTAATCTAATGCGTTTTTTTCCGCTTTTCCCCGTGAAATCAGGGGCGGATTTAGGAAGGGGGGGGGGGGGCCTCCAACCTAGGGGCACTAATGGCCAAGCCTATAAAAGGTCCCCAGGTTTGGCTATCGTGGGGGAGGTCCAGGCAGCAAAAAGTGGCCTGAAACCCTTAAAAAAAGCTTGCGGCGGCTGAGAAAAAGGTTCCGACCCCCCAATATCCCCCCAAGATTCGCTTCTGGGAAAATATACGGTGAACGAGGCCCCCTGGCCATCAGACGGTCACACTGCATCTCATTCCCATCGGTGTTTCATCGCCGGCACTTCTTGTTTATGATATCGCGGCCGTAGCTATACGTCTCGGTGACTACTGCTTTTTATGAAATTTGACACAGGAGATCTACGGATTGGATAACTATATTTTAAATATTTATCATGAAGATGTTACACACACGTTTTCCGAATTAAAAGATGTATATCCGTTAATGTAGTTTGACAGTTATAAGATTTCTAATTTGATTTAAAATTCATAATCCCCATTTTATACTTACAGATCCAGATTTAAGATGTAAATAAGACCATATTGGTCAGTTCCATAAAAATTTAATATTAATTATCTGAACCCATAATAGTCTGGTCCAGAGGGTTTCATGTGTTGAGAGTTTACTTTTTGATACTGTCACCTGTTTTTCAATTGAAAAGTAATTCTTAATCAATTTTATGGTATTTCTAATTGACAAAGACTTATCTTTGCATTTAGTTATATATTTAATACTGCACCAGCAATACAATTTTAGCTAGTAACCGATCTGTGCTTACATCAAGCAGTATCACTGTATTATGTAAGGATATTTGGAAGATCCAGTTCTTTAACCAATTACATACATCATACCATTAGTCTTTTACAAAACTACAATCATAAACTAGTGGCATGGGCCATGACGCTAAGCTGAATTTAAGGAACCTTGAAATATGGATAACATGACCCCCAGGTCAAAATTATGCATTCTGCAAAATGACCTTACATCCAGCTGATACCATTTGTGCCCATCTAACTAATAGAAAGTTATTATCATGGTCTTTTACGCAGCTTGCAGAATATAGGTCACAGTGACACTATTTCAGGTTTCTAAGAATTTTTTACAAGAACCTCCCTGGATCTAAATCAGATTAGAAGCCCAACAGTAACCAGTCATGCAAGTCTGTCCTATAGGGTACTCAAATCATGTTCTTTCACATATCTTGCAGAATATTCGTTCGGGTTTGTACAGTTAGAATATTCCAGGTCTAACAGTTTAGTTTGTGCCCTATGGACAGCCAGATTGCTTAATTTGAAGGTCTCAAAATAGAGAAAAATGCGTATAAATTAAAAAAAAATACAGGTGGCGACACCAGTCTGTAGAAACTGATGCAACGCTCCATGATAAATGCATGTAAAGAGTCATGGTCATCAATGCATTAGTTATTCAAATACTGGAGCTTTTGTATCAATTTTTAACCAGAAATTTCTGGCATCTCCATGCCATTGTATCCCCAGAAAAATAAAGCATGTCCCCTTCTAAAATAGGCACCCTTCTTCTGAAGTATATATTGACACGTGACAAGCCAAGGTCACAAATGTTTGAACAAGTCTGACAGCTTGGTGGAGATTGTTGTGTCAAATTTGAAGGAAACAGATGCAGTACTTCACAATAATGGGGTAGGCCAAAATCCTGTCTCCACGGAATCGAGGACAGATGGCTCCTGTGACATTGACCTTTGACCTTGTGACCCCAAAATTGATAGGAGCCTGCGCCTGTTGGCAGGTGAACTATATTTGCAAGAGGGAAGGCCTGGTATGAAAAGTTTTGCTTAAAATGCATCCACAATCTTTTTAAAGATGCGGGTCCTGTGACCTTGACCTTTGACCTCATGACTTCAAATTCTTGCTTTATTAATATATAAGTCAAGTTTGAAATCTATATATATCAGTCCATGCTAGAATTATCATATGGAAACTTATTTTTTAACAGATGGCTCCTGTGACCCAAAAATTTATAGAGAACTTCCTCTTTTTGACATTTGAGCAAGATGGAAGGTCTTGGATGAAAAGTTTGGCGTAAAATACGTCCACAATCTTTTTAAAGATGTGGGTCCTTTGACCTTGACCTTTGACCTGATGACTCCTAAATAAATCGAGTTCTTGCTTTATTGATGGGCCATATATAAGTCAAGTTTGAAATCCATATATCAATAAAAGCTGGAATTATCATTTTTTGAAACTAATTTTTGGACAGATAGCCCCTGTGGCCTTGACCTTTGCCCTTGGGATCCCAAAAAGGGTATGGATAATCCACTTTGAGCAGGTGAGCTATATGTGCAAGATGGAAGGTCTGCTATGAAAAGTTTGGCGTAAAATGTAGCCAAAATCTTTTTAAAGATGTGGGTCCTGTGACCTTGACCTTTGACCTCATAACTCCAAAATCAATAGATTTCTTGCTTTTTTAATGGGACTTATATAAGTCAAGTTTGCAATCCATATATCAATAAAAGCTGGAATTATCATTTGGAAACATATTTTTGGTCAGATAGCCCCTGTGGCCTTGACCTTTGCCCTTGTGATCCCAAAAAGGGTATGGATAATCCACTTTGAGCAGGTGAGCTATATGTGCAAGATGGAAGGTCTGCTATGAAAAGTTTGGCGTAAAATGTAGCCACAATCTTTTTAAAGATGTGGGTCCTGTGACCTTGACCTTTGACCTCGTAACTCCAAAATCAATAGATTTCTTGCTTTTTTAATGGGACTTATATAAGTCAAGTTTGAAATCCATATATCAATAAAAGCTGGAATTATCATTTGGAAACTAATTTTTGGACAGATAGCCCCTGTGGCCTTGACCTTTGCCCTTGCGATCCCAAAAAGGGTATGGATAATCCACTTTGAGCAGGTGAGCTAAATGTTCAAGAAAGAAGATCTGGGATGATAAGTTCGGCATCCACAATATTTTTAAAGATGTGAGTCCCGTGACCTTGACCTTTCACCTCATGACCTTAGGACATTTAGGGTTCTTACTTTAGGGATGGGCCATACATGAATCAAGTTTGAAATCCATATGACTATCAAAATTGTGGGTATCATAAAAGGAGTGTGATTTAAACCCATATATGGAAATATTCAAGGTCAAGGCCAATCTCATGGTAAAGGTCATGATCCAGATTTAAATAGACCTCATCCCACAACCCATTTCTCAACATGTGCATAATATGGGGTGATGATGATAATATGATGAATAATGCTCACGGTAAAGTCAAGTGGCAATGATAGGGGAATTAAAAGGCGCGAAAACAAGAAAAGGATAATAGGTGGCGCCACCAGTTCCCGGCAAATCACAAGGTTATCCAAGATCTTTGGTTACCTTGATTTTTGGACCAATCAATGCGAGCTTTCTTGAGATATTTAAGACTTTGTGTGATATTCAGCAAAAATGGACCTATTCAAGGTCATGGTCACTCTCCTAGCAAAGGTCATAACCCCATTTTAAATACGCTTCGTCCTTTTACCTTTATCTATACACATCTATATCCGTGAAATATTTGTTAGTTACCCCTCTCACAAGATATTTCTGCGGTGGCGTCGGGACCGTCATGAAATATAGTATCCCCCAATTATTGGGGGGGGGGGGATATTCACAAGCCCATAGCTCGGAGGATATGGGACTTTATTTCAGGTTTTCAAGGATATTTTTATGGACCTCACAGGATGTCAAGGTAGAAGATTCTATGTCCAACGAGGTTGTTTTGTTCCCTGTCAACGGACGACCGTTCATTTGAAGATCTCAAAAATAGTGAAAAATGCGTAAAATTCGAAAAAAAAAAACAGGTGGCGCCACCGGTCTGCAGTAACTGATGAAACACTCCATGGTCATTATGCACGCAAATAATCATGGCGATAAATGCATTAGTTATTCAGATACCGAAGCTTTTGTATCAAATTTTTAATTATTCTGAGGGACACTTATGAGCCCAATAACTCAGAGGAAATGGGTAACAGATACCTCAATTCAGGTTCCCAAGGAGATTTTTTTTATGGACCTCCCAGGATGTAAAGTTAGAAAATTCTAGGTGCAACGGTTACGATTTGTGCCCTGTTAAAGGACGACCGCTTCATTTGAAGGTCTCAAAAATAGAGATAAAATGTGTAACAAGTGGCCCATGGGTCATGATGCTCAGCAGACTGATGCTTTTGTAAAATGTACCTGCATGTGCAACCCTTGCTATTTGTTGTAACTTCTCCATTAAACTGTACATGTTTTAAGTAATGCTTTTAGATCCTAGTCTGTCTGAACGCCCCTTTAAACTACGAACCATCATGACTTAAATAAAAGTAAACTGGTTATTAAATAAGCAAAAATAAGTGCAGAGTTATATATCTAAGAACAGAACAAATTATACATCGGAGGACATACTTATAGATTTATTCGGATTAACTAAACAGCTGTATAGAAAACTAAAAAAAAGAACAGAACAGCATTATGAAAATTAATAACGTTAAATATTAGATACACAAAATAGTAACACATTTACTACTGGGTAGAGTACAGTGTTTTGAGAAGTTATACATGCTTTTAATTAAAAGTTCGTTCTTTTGGTTCTTTTAACATTTATATCGAAACGTAATATTTATTGTAAGAGTTTAAAATTTTAATTATATTTATTAAAGATGTTATTTTAATGTCAAATGAATTTGTTAATTTCCAAATAAGTTTTACATTATATGTAGACACCGTCTTTAAGAAAATCCAGACAGGATGAAGAATTACACAGAAATCATCTAAATATCTATAATTAGATACATAAATAGATAAGCATGAAGACATATGTGAACTTGCAGTATGAACAGACTTATTTCCATAAACAGGATATTTTCTACCACTCCTACTTATGATAAGGGCTTGTGACCTTCAAATACTAAAGTATTTGGCGTAATTAATAGAAGATATCCTGTTCAATTGTTTAGAAAATAGGTGCACCAATAAGGATTAAATCTTATTGTGCTTGCTGTCGGCAAACTATACTTATATCTATATAACTATATATGATCGCTATAGAATATATTTCCTTACAAATGAATTTCCTGGATCAACTTTAAAATCTTGGTTCTGTTACAGCATTACAATAAGATTATATAATGTCAAACATAACATAGTTTTGGTTATAATAGATATATGCATTAATGATTACAAAAATGCATGATTTCTTTTTACACTCAAGTTAACATTACAAAATGAATATTTTTCAGTGCGTCTCAGTTCCCTATTGTTATCAGGTTATATTAAGGAGGAAATTAGTGTGGTCATTTCTAGCAAGTTCAACAGTTGTTCGATAATCATAAAATATGTGTTATCTCGAAAAACACCAGCGAAAACAAATATTAAAAAAAAACTTATTCAGGCCACACAGACAACATTCTTGTTCTACTGACTCAGAACAAAACTATTGTACAAAAGAGCAAAATTTAATTTGGTCTTTTCTCTTTCAAGAAACAATATATGGACATTTTCCAACTTGCCTAGAAAATACAAAAGTGTGCCTCAATGCTCTAAATAGTGTAAATGATCAACTCGAAATTTAGTCCCATTTTGTTTTTGGGAAACTGTGCCACAGCCTAAAATAGCATCATCCAGGTCATCAAATAACCTTGTCTTCTGTTGCAAAAAAAAAAAAAATTGACCAATTTAAAATGGGAGGGGAAATCTGTGGAACAATAATTTTTTTGTATGGCCTAAATAAACAATAAAATAACTTTAAAATGCTAGGACATACATGAATGCACCGATCAACAGGGAGTTAATATAAGCAGATAGATTGGCAGGTCAGTAAAGTAGAGAAAGAGAGAGCAGATAAGGGGATAGACAAGAAGAGTAGTTAGACCTACCTACCTACCTCCATACCTACCTCCCTCCCTCCCTCTATCTGATCTGTCTACCTATAGTCTACCCTCCTAATCAACTTGACAAATTTACCTACCCGTCTGTCTGACCAACCTGTCTAACCTAGCTACCTGAGTACCTCGTCCATCAGTCTGATCTACCTGCCTTACCTAGCTACCTGAGTACCTCATCCAACTGTCTGATCTACCTAACCTACCTACCTGAGTACCTCATCCAACTGTCTGATCTACCTAACCTACCTACCTGAGTACCTCATCTAACTCTCTGATCTACCTGTCTAACCTAGCTACCTGAGTACCTCATCCAACTGTCTGATCTACCTAACCTACCTACCTGAGTACCTCATCCAACTGTCTGATCTACCTAACCTACCTACCTGAGTACCTCATCTAACTCTCTGATCTACCTGTCTAACCTAGCTACCTGAGTACCTCATCCAACTGTCTGATCTACCTAACCTAGCTACCTGAGTACCTCATCCAACTCTCTGATCTACCTGTCTAACCTAGCTACCTGAGAGCCTCATCCATCTGTCTGATCTACCTGTCTAACCTAGCTACGTGAGTACCTCATCCGTCTGACTGATCTACCTAACCTAGCTACCTGAGTACCTCATCTAACTCTCTGATCTACCTGTCTAACCTAGCTACCTGAGAGCCTCATCCATCTGTCTGATCTACCTAACCTAGCTACCTGAGTACCTCATCCAACTGTCTGATCTACCTAACCTAGCTACCTGAGTACCTCTTCTATCTCTCTGATCTACCTGTCTAACCTAGCTACCTGAGTACCTCATCCATCTGTCTGATCTACCTAACCTAGCTACCTGAGTACCTCATCCAACTGTCTGATCTACCTAACCTAGCTACCTGAGTACCTCTTCTATCTCTCTGATCTACCTGTCTAACCTAGCTACCTTAGTACCTCATCCATGTGTCTGATCTACCTGTCTAACCTAGCTACGTGAGTACCTCATCCAACTGTCTGATCTACCTAACCTAGCTACCTTAGTACCTCATCCAACTCTCTGATCTACCTGTCTGACCTAGCTACGTGAGTACCTCATCCATCTGTTCGATCTACCTGTCTATCCTAGCTACCTGAGTACCTCATCCATGTGTCTGATCTACCTGTCTAACCTAGCTACCTGAGTACCTCATCCATGTGTCTGATCTACCTGCCTTACCTAGCTACCTGAGTACCTCATCCAACTGTCTGATCTACCTAACCTACCTACCTGAGTACCTCATCCAACTGTCTGATCTACCTAACCTACCTACCTGAGTACCTCATCTAACTCTCTGATCTACCTGTCTAACCTAGCTACCTGAGTACCTCATCCAACTGTCTGATCTACCTAACCTAGCTACCTGAGTACCTCATCCAACTCTCTGATCTACCTGTCTAACCTAGCTACCTGAGAGCCTCATCCATCTGTCTGATCTACCTAACCTACCTACCTGAGTACCTCATCTAACTCTCTGATCTACCTGTCTAACCTAGCTACCTGAGAGCCTCATCCATCTGTCTGATCTACCTAACCTAGCTACCTGAGTACCTCATCCAACTGTCTGATCTACCTAACCTAGCTACCTGAGTACCTCTTCTATCTCTCTGATCTACCTGTCTAACCTAGCTACCTGAGTACCTCATCCAACTGTCTGATCTACCTAACCTACCTACCTGAGTACCTCATCCAACTGTCTGATCTACCTAACCTACCTACCTGAGTACCTCATCTAACTCTCTGATCTAACTGTCTAACCTAGCTACCTGAGAGCCTCATCCATCTGTCTGATCTACCTAACCTAGCTACCTGAGTACCTCATCCAACTGTCTGATCTACCTAACCTAGCTACCTGAGTACCTCTTCTATCTCTCTGATCTACCTGTCTAACCTAGCTACCTTAGTACCTCATCCATGTGTCTGATCTACCTGTCTAACCTAGCTACGTGAGTACCTCATCCAACTGTCTGATCTACCTAACCTAGCTACCTTAGTACCTCATCCAACTCTCTGATCTACCTGTCTGACCTAGCTACGTGAGTACCTCATCCATCTGTTCGATCTACCTGTCTATCCTAGCTACCTGAGTACCTCATCCATGTGTCTGATCTACCTGTCTAACCTAGCTACCTGAGTACCTCATCCATGTGTCTGATCTACCTGTCTAACCTAGCTACCTGAGTAATTCATCCAACTCTCTGATCTACCTGTCTAACGTAGCTACCTGAGTACCTCATCCATCTGTCTGATCTACCTGTTTAACCCAGCTACCTGAGTACCTCATCCATCTGTCTGATCTACCTGTCTAACCTAGCTACCTGAGTACCTCATCCATTTGTCTGATCTACCTGTCTAACCTAGCTACCTGAGTACCCCATCCATCTGTCTGATTACCTGTCTAACCTAGCTACCTGAGAACCTCATCCATCTGTCACTCTAACCTGTCTGATGAAGCTACCTCGTCCATATGTCTGACCAAAGTGTCTGATCTATTAACCCCATCCATCTGTCTGATCTACATGTCAAATCTACCTCTACCTATCACCTTACCTGACCTAGCTAACTAACTAGTTTGCCTGTTTAATCTACCTAATCTGACAAACTCATCAATCTACTATCTAATCTAAATATATCGTGTGTATCGAATTATGTTTAATTCTATTTAATCTACTAAATCTGTCTAATTATATAACTAATGTATCCTTTGTATATATCTTTACATCTTTTTGTTAATGCATTCTCTTTTATTTCTCTTTTGTCCTTTTTAATGTTATATACGCTGTAAATATTCTATATGTTCTCTTTCTTTTATTTACTCTATCCATCTAGCTTTCTGGAGAGAGAGAGAGAGAGAGAGAGAGAGAGAGAGAGAGAGAGAGAGAGAGAGAAGAAGTTAGATAGAAGTTGACAGAAGAAAAAGTAACAGAGAGTGAAAACGCATGGTATCATATAGATCCATATAATGATTGAACAATACTGGACTCAGAATAACTCAAGGGTTTAAAATTTGATAGTTCTTAAACGCATAAATTTCGCTGTTTTCACTTTGAGTGTGATCTTTATGAAAGGAAGATACTGAATTGCCAAATGATTAATCATAAATGACCTCCATCTTTACACAAACATATTTTTATACCCTATTTTGTAAAAAAAATTACAAAACAAACTCCACCAACATTGAAACCACTTGAATTACACTTGAGCCCACAACAATGAAAGTAATTTGTTTTTTTATTCTGAACAAACGAACAAACATTTTTTTTTTTCTTTTTTTCTTTAATTTTTATCCTGAACAAAGAAACAATAAAACGATAAATATTTTTTCTGATTTTTTTTCTTTTCATATTTTAAATCAAATTCTTCTATACAGACAGCGTGAATGCTACTTTAATTGTTAAGTTAATCTATCCATAAGACACTCAGACAATTCTGTTTCCCGCGACTGACGGCCACGTCTCGTGGTGTCCGTCATGACTGGATTTGTGTCACGTGTAAAACATTAACAAATGCGATTATCCATGAATGGAACTTTTTACCAAACCCAGGATGACAGTGATTTGGTTCGAATTCCTTCGGAAGTCAGAAATTAGCATTGAAAAGCTAAATGTAATGTTTATGTCCTTGTAATGGGACTTCCTTATCATCTGTAGTTTGAATTCTACAGATTTTTTTTCTCCGAATCTATCAACATATCTGGTAGAGACTTCTCATGAAGTTAATCTTAACTTCTGTTTGAGACACTTTTTAGACCGTAAACTAGTTGCACAGACTAAATGTTCTCTGTATAGAAACTAATCGATGTAATACTGATGAAGCTAGTGCCTGTAATGTTACTTAGGCTGTATTGCAATGTTGTCCCGGAAAGACGAGTGCCTGTAATGCATTATGTTAAATTGACATACGTGAAGGTCACGTAAAAAGTACACCGCTGCTTGTAATGCAACATTCTGTATTGGCCTGTGGAAGAAAAATTGCCGGTAATGCATATAGTATAGGTCTCACTCATGCTCTGTTGGAAAATTGTTTGGAAAGAATTATGTCTATATAGACAAATCGACAAGCAAGATAATTAACTGCCTGTATTGCGATATGCTGTATTGGCAAATGATTAACTAATCTGCCAGTTGATAAATATTGATTTTAAATAAAAAAAACTTCGGAATTGACAGAGTATGCTGTATTAAGCGACGCTTTTAGTTCGAGATCCGCATGAATTCCGGAAAACTACCAAAATACTAATACCTGGCCTAAAGTGGAAGTCAAACTTGCAGTCAAATGGACTGGAGGGGGAACTATTGGAATCCACTTTTAGCAATCTCCGGCCGATTATTCGTAAAGTTCAGCAAAACAAACAGATTGCACAATTGAAGTCACAACGTCCCGAACCTCATGTTCAACTACATTATTGGCCACTGAAACAGCTACAGAGGAGTCCTCGCCAGCAGAACATACGGCGCTCACTATCGAGGCCAATACGTCACGGACATCTTGAGTGACGTCATCAATTACCGTGGACTGTGTGGAGGATACTGAACTTGAACAAGAAGATTCGTCGCTGAGAGCATCTGCCTCGAGTTCTAGAAACTCGACTGTATCGGACCCAAAACAGCTAACAGATACCGCCGAAACACTTTCGGTTGCAGAAAATAAGCTAAGACTGGTGTCATTCTGTGATCGGAGAGAATTGTATTTGTCGGAACTCTCTGAATAAACAGTGGAGCAGCAGGAGCACACACTGGCAAAATCATCCAGAGTGTAAAATTCTCCTGTCACGGATGGATGTATCGTACTGACACAGTGGGCGGGTGACATGGACCTTGGCGTACTGCAAGTAAAAGAATTCACACTCTCCCCACTGTACGAGGTCCCCAGGATTTCATTACCGGTATTGTCTTCTACATCCGGGTACACAATATTCCTACGAAAGCAAGATGTAATCCTGTTAAGTTTTCTTCTAAATACAACAGGTAGTTTCCCTACCCTCCTGAAAACCCTGGAAATTCTAGAAACAAGATTACTAACCCGGACCATCTTACCTTTCCTTGTTTGTATATGATTGGGGCTAGCTGGCCCCTGTGTCTCCAAGCAGTGATTAACGTTGTTGTCCCTGTAAATAAACACACACATATATATATATATATATATATATATATATATATATATATATAAAGGGCTATACACAGACGTATAGACATGCATGCGTACATATCCACCCTGATGAGCTTTATCACCGTCTGTCTATCATGAGGCCACAGCAAATAAATAAAAATAAATATTTAAAATCGGATTTTTTACTGTAACATTTACCGGTCGCGAGCAAATAAGGAAAAATTGTAAATTATCAGGTTGACAAAATAGGTGCTTCAGTTCTAACTAGTATATGCAACACACAATTTAGCCAATTTTCTATTATTTGTAAGTGATCGAGGCCAGAGAAAAAAGTGCAACATTACACTAGACTTCGTGCTCACTCATAAAAAATGGTCTGTAAAAAATTCCGATTCCGTGGAACATTTAATTTTTCGGCTTGGTCCGGTTTGAAAATTCGAGGCAGCGGAAATCGTGCAACTCTATAGAAGCTACGATATAGGTAGTAGGCCTATATAGGTAAAGCGTGGTGCTAAGAGCATATTTGAAAGAAAGTCTTACAGCCATGTATATTTATTTTGTATACTATCGTTCAAAGCTAGATTGACCACATATACCCGTAATATTCCACATGCAGGATCCTGTTGTGTTTGGATTTAGTGTCTTTATACTTGGGGTGGCGTTAAGAACATTAAGAATAGTTGTATAATATGCTGATTTTAAGAACAAAAAGTTTTACTCCTTTTTTAATATATTGTGTCAGGCTGTTTATACCTGTGTGTGCCTTTTCCTTTATCACTGTTCCCTTTTCCTCTAAATGAATGAAGAACAGCTGGTGCCCCAATATATATGCATGGCAACTCTAACATATATTTGTTACTAAAGGCGCGGTATATATGTCAACTTTATTATATATTTATTATTAAAGGCAATATACAAGCGGTTATATAAAATTAATATATTTATAATTCAACACATCCGGAGGTATTATCGATCAAACTATATATAATGCTCAGTCCGCGTTATTTCCGACTGTTTTATAATTATTTATTAAGTACACATATATGGCAGATTTTCATGTTTATTTGGTAAACAGTTATATTTTATTATCTTTATACACAGAAAACATCAAGGCGCGTTGTGGTGGAAGTTATACATCAGAAATTGTTTGTGTTGTTAAGTAACTGTGGTGGCGCCATCTTTCAGTCATATACAACAGACAGTTATAAACATATACCTGCCACAGAGTGTAATAAATTGATGCATGGGTACGAGTGCATGTAGTACAGGTGACCTGCCTTAAAGTGGCTTCCTTACTGGTGGTCTGTCCTTATTTGTCTTGCTCCCACATAGAGTTTACTTGATGATTTCATCAACATGCAATTTTTTTCAAAAGATTCGCATAAAAATAAGACATCAAACTTGTTCCAAAGGAAAACGTAAGTATGAGTAATGCCAGCTTTCGACAGGTCACCTATACTGTACTTTTACCAATGTCCACCTTGACACATTTTAATTATTGATATTAATCATCAGACTGTATTGATTAAAAGAGATAACGCTTAACAAAATAATTATTGTAAAGCTCTGTTGGGTATTTCGAAGCGGCGCCCGGACCGCTTTACGTCAGCGGTTAAACATGACGTCATTAATACGTGTGTAAACAAAACCATACGGCAAGCGCATGCGTACGTAGATCTTTTGTTCTGGTGGTTGCCATGGAGATGGCTCCTCGGGATTATTGGATATTTACAGCCCTAATAAATGACTTAAAACTATTGATATACGCGTAAATATGTCAGGCCAATCAAATAAGCTCATTTTTTTTAATAAACATACAAAGTACGCCGACATTATAGTGGGCAGCTTATTCACGTTTTAGGGCCTTTCATGTTGCATCATAGCTATGACGTCTTGAATGATAAGTGATGATCCGGTATTTTTTTACTTTAATTAGGCCAAAAAAATAAAAGGTATGGTTCTCAGGCACCGCCCGCGTCAATTTTAAACCCCCGCATCAAACATTTTTATTCTGATTTTGTCATTCAAGATGGTAAAATAATACAATTTCGATACGATTTCCTTTGTTATGTAGTTGCTTTATCTGTTTAGCAAGAAGAAACCTGTCATTTACATGCTTTTCACTGATCATATGACATTTTATCGAAACATACAAAAAAAGTTCAAAAATAAAATACCGCCCGCCCGCATTGATTTCTGAAAAAAAGTGCCTGAGAACCATACCCTTTTATTTTTTTGGCCTTAGATTTAATGAGATTGACATACTGGATAATATAAAACCTGTGGAAAGAAACTTCGGTAATGGGTCGCTATCAGCAAGTAGGGACTAAGAATGCAGTGCAGGGACGGAGCCAGAGGAGGAGTTTAACCCCTTAACTCCCTTCCCCCACCATTACTCGGAGAAATTACCCTTTTGCATATTCCCAAATATTTCGAAGGTAACCCCTCCCCGGAGTTTGGCATTATTTCTTATATAAATTAAAGCCCAGGTGTTTGGTGTAATTACCCCCCCCCCCCCCCCCCCCCATTCTGAAAATCCTAGACCCACCGCTGCAGTGTTTCACAAAAATTACTGAGTGACACTGTTGAAAGTTCTACTTACATCTGCCGCATGGCGCCTTTCTCCTCTTTTGTTGTCATTTCTTCAGTGTATAGTTCAATACAAAACGTCTCAGCGATCTGATTTTTTGTCTTAACAAAAAGTCTCACTGTCTACCAGATCCGGCGTGCGCTAGGTACGAAATGTCTGGTAAGACTGATCGAGTTAGAGGTTCTGTGACGCTAGGGTTACCAAGGGAACGTCACGTATATGACGTCACAAACCAAGACCTTGCACCTTGTGACCTTTGACAAGGAGGTGTAGGTGTAGCAGCTCCCCCCCCCCCCCATCATTTTACTGTATATTCAAAGGAAATTAGGCCTGTGTACTATGATAAAGATTATTTGTATCTTTTTTATTTTTTTGAAAAAAAAACAGCTTGAAAAAAATTGGCGGGATTTGTAAACATAATCGGGCCTACAAATACATTGACAAGCTTACAGACCTATAGCCCTATCGTGTATCAAATACGTCTTTTTTATATATATTAAGTAGCGGATCTAGACTGGTTGTCCAGGGGGTCCGGTATACCCCCCCCCCCTTGGTAGTCAGTTGTGAAATAATTCATATTATTGTTTTAATGATAATGTATATAAACATATGCTTACTAAATGTGCTAAAACAAAAACAAAATATGTTTCTGGTTTTGTGATGGCAAGAATTTGCTCATGCAGACAATGAAGGGGCTGTCACAAAGTTCACAGACCTGCTATCACTTTGTGGCATAGGCTCTCATTAACAGGTCTACTAAATATAGTTTATCCATGTCGAAGGGGCCACACAGTTTTTGTTTTTCTTTTATTTCTGCTGTACCCATAGACTTTTGGCTATTTTGTATGGGTCATGGGTGCCTTTGTACTCAGGTATGCGAGTACACTTGTCCTGTTAACCCTGGCAGGTCCCCTTTTTGTCAGTGTGTTGACCCCTGCCCAGTCAACCATAGCAATCTGCTTACACAGGCCTTTTTCATTTTTTCTTTTGAATTAAACATGGGCTGCATAAATTCATTGTAAGCAGGTTTTGTGTGTTTTAGTGGTCTTGCCTGAGGCAAACTGGCCAGCTTGTGAGCTTCAGTTGGCAAGAAACTCTCTCAGGAGAAAGATGTGTATGTGGAGCTAACAACTTGCTGTAGCTGGACATTTCAATGATAGGACCTGAGGGTCGTTTTATGATATCAAGGGAGACCAGCTATTTCATCACCATTGCCAACATTACAAATTTAAAACACTGACATTTATTTGCAAAGTTACAGCATATTTGAACCAGAGTGTGTATGAACTGGCTTACTCCTAGTGGCGAACTCTTTGAACTACTAGAGGGGATATTGTCCTGGTCTTGGCAGACTTTTGGTGTGGGAGTGGTATGACCAACCAGTGGAAGGCCATTAAGTCGATGTCTATGGTAAGCCTTTATTCATGTACTGATTTAAAACCCAACAAAACCTATATCAATGCAGCTCTGTAAAAAGATATGGTAATATTGCATGGAAGTCTGCATGTTAAGACTCTGTAGTATAATTGGTATTTCAGTATTATCAGCATTTCTACAGTTCCGACTATATTCCTAAAGTTCTGCTGTATACTAGTATTCTTACACGTCCTTTTGCTCCTCTATATAAAGAGATGAAACTATAAAATATGGACCTTATTTAATTGTTACATAAGAAGTCAAGTGGTACCCCTGACAATATCTATAGCTTGACTTCACTATCAAAGTATATAGGAGTTCAGATAAAGATCCACAAGCGATCTATAAAAGTGACCGAAACAGAATTGTTAATCTTTTGGGATAATAGTGGATTGTTTATTTTTACAGGCTGTTGTCTGTTTGTTTTGTCTACCCGCTTGCCTTGTGTGATACCTCTGAGGATACCGGCTTATGTATTTCGGGACCTGTCTGCAGGAGACTGGTGCCGCTCAAATTTCATCTGTTTTTTTTTTTTGTATTTAGTGTAAATAAACGTATTATTAAACTCTTTGACTCTTCTCTATGTTAAAACCATGCTGGTATGAAAGTCAATCCTTAGAACTTCCTCAAAATTTGAGACATTATAAAAGAACCTGAAGTCCGATCCAGTTTGTTTTTGACTGGAATGTGACCGTGACAGGGGCTTGTATTATCTGTGATGACATTGAAAACAGGTGGGGGGGGGGGGGGGTTGGTGAAGGGGGAGGGGGGAGGCGTTGGGAAGGGGTACCCCCCCCCCCCCGGTTGTAGAAATTCTTTTTTGAAAATTTAGGTTGAAATCGTGCAACCTTTGGTAGCTTAAATACATTATAAAGCAGGACATACATTGTAACTGGAAGCGTGACGGTGAACTATGAGATTTTCCCAAGAGTTTTTTGGTAAGGTAAAAAAAAGGGAGGGGGGCGCGCCTCCTGCCCCCTCCCCCCTTAATCCGCCCGTGCATACATTCCATATGCAGGGTATAGCCGTTACCAAAAGTATACTTCTGATATAGCGGGCTTCCTGTGCCGGGAGTAAAACACTATATCGTGAGCAACAATACAATTTAAGAAAAAATTAAAATACAGTTTTATTGATATATTGAACCTATTCTAAGATGTGTAACTTAAATGATAAGAACGCGATTGTTCTTAAAACGAAGTTAATCATCCGATTGAGAACATAAAATTGGAGCAGTCGGCGAACTAAGAGCGTTCAGGGGAAGGAAGAGCGGTTTAAGTGAACTAATTTCATCACTTATAATGTGCTCACTTATAAGAGTCGTATTAGTGAACTAAGAGCGGTATAAAACTAAGAGAAGTCAGGTGATCTAAGAGTCGTATTAGTGAACTAAGAGTGGTCAGGTTAACAAGTTTTTGTAGTTTTTAGTAAAGTAAATAAGTAAACAACTTGCAGGTAGTTATCAGTTCATGAACAAAATATTAAAAGTTCAAATATTTCCAAAGGAATTCTCCGGGTCAAAATAGTCAATTGAGCTTATAAATTATAAAACAAATTTATAATATGGAATTTTTTTAAGATTCAAGTATGGGTTTCTTTTTTTCCGTATTTTGAGTATGTGTTTATATTACCAGTAAGCAATTGTATATATATTCCTTTAAGCTTTTTATTACAAAACTCTGTAATCTACTGCACACCATGGATGAATATGATATTTCACATATGCAGGGAAGCCAGTGGCACACTGGTTTTGAATACTTGTAAAGAATAACACAAAAAACTGTCATTTCTAAACCTTATAAAGGAGCTGGAATGTAACATATTTATATTACATGTTGTTAAAGCAGGTATATTTGGACACTCCTAAGATTCAATGATTCATATCATAACATTATAATTTTATTACTTTACTCTTATGTAATATAGCATATTGTTGACAAAAAACTAAAAGGAACCCCAGTAATTAGTATTTGACATTCCCAAAATATAAAACCTATCAACATTTCTGTATATTAACGTAGATTTTTATTCACTATTCAATTTTATAGTCACAAGCCTTTCTTAAGATGGGGTAAATTGGTATTTTTTTTGGGTGATACTATAATTAATATATATCAGGAGTATGTATCAGTAATTAGAAAGCTATGGTATTCAAATTTTTTTCTTCTTCACTTTATCTGTAATTGTATTAATAAAGAGTGGTAGGGTGAACAGAATAACTATATAAATCAGGAAAATGGAGCACCATTTATGTATATTGGTCATTAGATTACATCAGATCGTATATTCTGATGAAGCAACTGCAGTAACACATATTATTGTAAGAACTTATTTTTGGATGGCTATTAATATAATGGAAATAGGTGTAGTTACTATATTAATGTTTTTGTGTTGTTCTTGTGAAAAGGGTACTTCAAAAGTTCAGGTTAAGTACAGATGTCTGTATGACATAAGAAGCTGTTTAAAAATTTATGATATAAACTATGAGCAAAATGCTAATATAACATTGGTAATTTTTTAAAGAAAGTGGTATACTTTCATAGATAACATTTATATTGTGATTATAAATTATAATTGTTCAAGAAATATCTCATGGCATCACAACTAAAAATATTAAGCATGAATGTAAGAGGCATGAGAAATTTCAACAAGAGAAGAGCCATTTTTAGTTGGTCCCGAAAACATGAAGCTGATATAGTTTTACTACAGGAAACATACAGCACGGAAAAGGATCATTACCTATGGAAAAATGAATGGGGTGGGAAAGTCATTATGAGCCATGGTACAAACCATAGTAGAGGAGTGGCTTGTTTATTGTCTAATAAGTTCCAATATAATATTATTGAAACATTAAAGGATGATGATGGAAGATTAATTATAATTAAATTAGAAATATGTGATACTTCATTTATATTCATAAATATATATTCTCCAAATATAGAGAGATCACAAATATTGTTTTATAAAAAAATATATGAACAAATTTTAAAAATGCAAGTGACACAAGATGATAATGTTATATTGGGAGGGGACTGGAACTGTGTTCTTACAGGGATAGATAAAAAAGGGGGACAAATGGTGCTGAAAACAAAAGTTATTAAAGAAATCATGAAGATAAAAACATTATTAAATGTAAAAGATATATGGAGAATAAAATATCCAGAAAAAGAACAATACACATGGCGACAGAAGTAAAAAAAACTATATAGTAGAATAGACTATTTTCTCATTACCAGTCATTTACAAGATTATGTCCTAGATGTTAATATTATCCCAGCATTTAAGTCGGATCATTCAGGAATAACTATAACACTTAAGAAACCTTCAGAGGATATTAGAGGGAAGGGCTATTGGAAATTTAATAATCAACTTTTAGAGGATAATAAATTTATTGTTTTTATGAACGAACAGATAGATGAATGGCTAAAAGAAAAAGATGAATTTAATCCTAACAGTTTTTGGGAGTTAATTAAGTACAGAATTAGAAGAAAAACCATTTATTTTTCTAAATGTAAAAATAAAGATACTAAAGAGAGGGAATTGGTTCTTATTGGTGAACTTCAAGCTTTGGAAGACCAAGAAGTTGAAAGGGAAAAGTATGAATTATTATATCAAGAATTACAAGAGCTTTATGATAAAAAAGTACAGGGAATTATTACAAGAGCTAAAATAAGATGGGTCGAGTACGGTGAAAAAAGTACAAAATACTTTTATAATTTAGAAAAAAGAAATGGAAATAAGAAACATGTTAAGCTCTTGGTTAACGATAATGGAAATTCTGTAACAGGTATAAATAATATTTTAGCTGAAGAAAAGAATTTTTTTCATAACCTATACTCCTCTCAAGTCAATGATACAGTAAATCTCGACACTAATTGTTTTTTAAATAATAAAACAATTCCTAGATTAACAAAGGAAGATCAGGAGTACTGTGAAGGCTATTTAACAGCTGAGGAATGTTTTAAAGTATTGAAAACATTTAAAAAGGACAAATCACCAGGGAACGATGGATTAACAGCAGAGTTCTATAAAACTTTTTGGAATAAAATAGGATCTATAATTGTGCATAGTTTTAATTTTTCACTTGATCAGGGTAGCCTGACTCCATCACAGCGGCAGGCTGTAATTACATTAATTGAAAAGAAAGATAAAGATAGAACAAAATTAAAGAATTGGCGTCCAATTTCGTTATTAAACACTGATTATAAAATAATGACTAAAGCCTTATCATTTAGAGTTAAACATGTTTTGTCAAAAATCATACATAGAAACCAATTTGGATATGTAAAAAATACATCTATGACAGAGGCAATAAGAACCATCTTAGATTCTTTATTTTATATAGATAAATGTAAATTAAATGGTTTATTGGCAACAATCGATTTTGAAAAAGCGTACGATACAGTGGAATGGCAGTTTATTTTTTTGCGGCGCTAAAAAGATTTAATTTTGGTGAATCATTTATTAAATGTGTTAAAGTATTGTATAAAGACGTGGAAGCTTGTATTATGAATAATGGACATTCTTCAGGATATTTTAAAATAGGAAGAGGAGTTAGACAAGGAGACCCCTTATCACCGTATTTATTTATCATCTGTTTAGAAATAATTGCAGTTAATATTAGGAATAATCAAGACATTCATGGTATAAAGATTAAGAATAAGGAGGTAAAATTGGTTTTATATGCTGATGACACCACTGTTATCTTAAGAGATTTGGACTCGCTTAAAACTGTTCTAGATTTGTTCAGAGAATTTACTAAATGTTCAGGTTTACACATTAATAATGCTAAAACTGAAGCAATGTGGTTAGGAAAAAACAAAGATAGCAATAGTAAACCTTTAGGGTTAGTGTGGTCAAAATGTATGAAAGTGCTAGGCACATATATATCATATAATACAGAAAAGAGTAATACATTAAATTTTGAAAATAAAATTAATAGCATATATGATATAACAAACATGTGGAAACAAAGAAATTTAACATTGCAAGGGCGAATTTTAATAGTTAAAACACTATGTTTTTCTAAACTCTCTCATCTCACGGCTAATTTTAATATGCCGGAAACTTATAAAAAACGATTAAATAATATATTATTGTGTTTTATATGGAAGGGACAGAAAAAGGGAAGAGTTAAAAGAGATCTGCTGATAAAACCATTTGAAAATGGGGGGCTGAATATGTTAAGTATTGATTGCTATATAAAAGCGCAACAGATAATGTGGATTAAAAGATATTTAGATAAAACCAAAAAAGATTGGAAATTGTTTATAGACTCATTTTGTGATATATTTGGGAACACAAATTTATTGTTAGAGTGTAACTATACCAAAAACTATCTAAAAGGTTCAATGCCAGATGTATACATAGATATGTTTATTGCATGGAAGCAAGTTCGTATTCCAGAGTTATCTTATTGCATATGGAATAATAAGAATATTAAAATAAAAGGCAAACCGTTCTTCTGTAAGTCACTTTATCAGTCAGGTTTAATATATGTAAAACACTTATTTGGTGTGAATGGGAATCCAGTCAGTTTTAAAGAGTGGGAAGAAAAAGGAGCAAAACAAAGAGATTATTAGGTTTATAGGTCAATAATTAAACAAAGTAAAATATTGAATCACTGGGAATATAATGGACATTTTACAAAATGAATTTAATTGTAAAACAAGACAAGGGCCAGTTGCAGTTGAAAATGTTATTGCAAATCAGGTATATGATTATTTTATTAGTCTTGTTAAAACACAGGATTCCAGTACAAGGCAGAAGTTTAGTACTAAATATGATGTAACAGATGAAGAGTGGGCTCTTTTATATACCAATAGTCTGACATTATGTAAAGAAAAGAAAGTGAGTGAGTTTCAGTTTAAAATACTCCATAATTATTTATATCTTAAAGAGAGATTATATAAGTTTGGTTTTACTGAAGACCCATATTGTAGGTTTTGCCATACAGAGGTAGAAAAGTATGAGCATTTCTTTTGTAATTGTTCTATTGTTAAACAGTTTTGGCAAGATATAAGCATTTTTTATGGTTTACCAATTAGTTTATTTATAGAAAGGAATATTATTTTAGGAATATCTGAAAAGAATATGAGAATGGAAAATAAAATTCTTATACATGCAAAAGCTTTTATATATAGAACTAAAGATTCTGTTCAGATAAACCTTGAAAACTTTAAAAAATACATGGATTATCAAAGGAAGATTGAATGTACAGATAAGCCTGCAGAAAAAAAACAAAAAAATGGAAACTTTTGTGGCAAAATATCAGAAGGACAACGGAAACTTGATCCATTACTACATAATAGATAATTTGTATGACACTATTTGACATATAAAGGAAAACAATAATATTGAGCTTGTTTAACTTTACATTATAAGTATTTCTAAAATTATATATAGATGGAAAAGGTGATATATTGTTAGGCATACTGTACTTTGAACAAACAGGTCATTTTGTATGTATATATGTACTTTGTATATAGTACCCTTTTTTGTATGTTCTTTTGTATGTTAGTTTCGTTACTGTTTTGTGTATTGTCTTGTAATCATGGGTGTTATTAATGTCTGTAATTTTTTTTGGGTAATAAAAAAAAAAAAAAATTAAAAAAATTTAAAAAAAAAAATTAAAAAAAAAAAAAAAGAGTGGTCAGGTGAACTAAGAGCGGTCAGGTGAACTAAGAGCGGTCAGGTGAACTAAGAGCGGTCAGGTGAACTAAGAGTGGTCAGGTGAACTAAAAGGTGATATTGGTGAACTAATAGCGGGATGAGTAAACCACGAACGGGAAAAAAGACAATAAAATGTTTAAAACTTTTTAATTGGGGCTTTTTAAATATTTAGTTGATGTATGTTCTACTGTGAAAGAAGAAGTTTTAGCTGGTCAACGTATGGTCTCTGTAAATTACATATGTTCCGTTCCGTTTATATTATATCATTTATCACGTAAGTACATTTATACATTTACAGGATAAAACGGATAAATGATAAACAATATTGCTGCTCAATATTTATATATAAATATCGAGATGATTCCGTCATAAGTTGCATCATACATAGTAGCGTTTATCTTTGTCGCACCTGCCTTGCCGCGAGGGGTACAAATGTCTTCCTGTTTTACCACAATAAAATAACCACAGAAATGTGTCACATATCAGACCAGAGAGACTCCACGCCAACAACTCATACTTATCATATTTGTCTTATTCGGGAATTTTTTTCTCCAGCAACAACGAAAAAAATGATCAGCAAAATCTTCGTCTTAGCGGGTTAGTTATATAGAAATTTGCTAAAAGAGATCACAGTATCACTTTGATGATGGTGTTAATTGTAATAAACAGAATAAGATTATGGTTTCGAGTAATGATTTAAGATTGTGTATGGTATCTTTTAAGGATATAATTTGGTGTTAAGTTTCGTTTCTGTTTCAATCTTTACGGTTCCAGTACCTATTATATTATGTATTTATGGGTATTTTAATCATATATCACAAGAATGTATTTAGGCGACCTGGAACAAAGGTTTAATTTGAATTTTAGATTTATGTAACTTGAATTTCATGTATTTTCGAATCAAATTGTATATATAGTAGACAAAAAAATTAATATTGAGGAACGAAGGGTATGAGGTTCATCCAAACATAAGTATAACTATAGTGTATATAGAACATCAGACTAGCTATACAGGTATTTTGTATGACCTCTGAATACCCAACAAATAACAAAAGTACACATTTACACACATGCACACATATAAATTTACACAATTTAGGTTTTCTCTATGTGACCCAGTGGTGGATCCATATATATATATATATATATTGCTTAATACCAATCAACCGCTAACCTGGTAAATTAGCGCCCCCCCCCCCCTGTTTTTTTTTTAATTTCTGGATCCGCCACTGTGACTGATTCACTCTTAAGATTACTATATTTTAAAATTTATTATGATTACATTTTGTTAATTAGTGTTGAATTAAATATTCTGTTTCTTAACAGGCAAAACTCATGCATATCAGTTTGTTGGAAAAACTATTATGTTTACAACAGGTAGCCAGTTGAATAAAGCCAGATTTCTCACAAACAGTGAGGCCTATTCAAGCATTTCGATTTTAATCATTCATCTCTCACTATAGTCATGGACACAAGTTTGCTTGAGTAATTTTGATCAGAATATCCACTGTTGCGTTACCTATTCTAATTTGGATGTTCGTTCATTGGCTTGTACAAGTGCATGCATGTGGGGCTTGATGACATCAGGACAAATTACATATGTCATTTCGGTCCGTCAACCAATGGGAGGGCTCACACCTGTTGTTACCTGTGTGAATGTTGACATCAGGACAAATTAGATATGTCATTTCGGTCCGTCAACGAATGGGAGGGCTCACACCTGTTGTTACCTGTGTGAATGTTGTTACAAAGCAGTCTCTCTTATCAGAGAGAAAAACCTCTTAGCTCTCTCTCAGTGCCGGAAGTCATGGAAGAACACGTGCTTGATAAAATATAATAAAAATTAACGAAAACTGCCGTATATTTTTCAATTCTTTTTACAATTTATATATTTTTAATATTTCACAGTTAGATACAAATGGGAATACTTACCTTGAATATGCCATGGGAAATATGTTTATATTTAATGAAGGTTTAATGGAAAGAAATCAGATATCGGCTCCAGAAACCCGCCGGGGATAGACTGAACTTGATTTCAGGTTATACACATGTGCTGTTTATATTTTACCCTCGCTTTTTTAGCTATATGTTAAATTCTTCTGCTTATAATTCATGATTTTTTTTTCAATAAAACATACACAAAATAAATGATTGAATGAGTCTGTCATGCTTCACATTGGCTTACACGATGCTAATTAAATGATCATTATTCGATAACATAGAATATTGTTAATGCAGAAAATTTTAAAGAAAAAGTTAGAAATATTAGTTTAATAACTTTTTTGGCCCTATTTGGGAAGTGACAGCACTAGTTAAAGGGTTGGATAATAGTCTGATATCACTCAGTGAGAGCTACATCTGACTTTAACTTTGCCATGTTGGTCTACAAGCATTCTTGTAGCTTTTCTCAGGGTCTGGTATCACTCAATGAGAGCAACATCTGACTTTAACTTTGCCAAGTTGGTCTACAAGCATTCTTGTAGCTTTTCTCAGGGTCTGATATCACTCAGTGAGAGCTACATCTGACTTTCACTTTGCCATGTTGGTCTACAAGCCTTCTTGTAGCTTTTCTCAGGGTCTGATATCACTCAGTGAGAGCTACATCTGACTTTAACTTTGCCATGTTGGTCTACAAGCATTCTTGTAGCTTTTCTCAGGGTCTGATATCACTCAGTGAGAGCTACATCTGACTTTAACTTTGCCATGTTGGTCTACAAGCATTCTTGTAGCTTTTCTCAGGGTCTGATATCACTCAGTGAGAGCTACATCTGACTTTAACTTTGCCATGTTGGTCTACAAGCATTCTTGTAGCTTTTCTCAGGGTCTGATATCACTCAGTGAGAGCTACATCTGACTTTAACTTTGCCATGTTGGTCTACAAGCATTCTTGTAGCTTTTCTCAGGGTCTGATATCACTCAGTGAGAGCTACATCTGACTTTTAACTTTGCCATGTTGGTCTACAAGCATTCTTGTAGCTTTTCTTAGGGTCTGATATCACTCAGTGAGAGCTACATCTGACTTTAATTTTGCCATGTTGGTCTACAAGCATTCTTGTAGCTTTTCTCAGGGTCTGATATCACTCAGTGAGAGCTACATCTGACTTTAACTTTGCCATGTTGGTCTACAAGCATTCTTGTAGCTTTTCTCAGGGTCTGATATCACTCAGTGAGAGCTACATCTGACTTTAACTATGCCATGTTGGTCTACAAGCATTCTTGTAGCTTTTCTCAGGGTCTGATATCACTTAGTGAGAGCTACATCTGACTTTAACTTTGCCATGTTGGTCTACAAGCATTCTTGTAGCTTTTCTCAGGGTCTGATATCACTCAGTGAGAGCTACATCTGACTTTAACTTTGCCATGTTGGTCTACAAGCATTCTTGTAGCTTTTCTCAGGGTCTGATATCACTCAGTGAGAGCTACATCTGACTTTAATTTTGCCATGTTGGTCTACAAGCATTCTTGTAGCTTTTCTCAGGGTCTGATATCACTCAGTGAGAGCTACATCTGACTTTAACTTTGCCATGTTGGTCTACAAGCATTCTTGTAGCTTTTCTCAGGGTCTGATATCACTCAGTGAGAGCTACATCTGACTTTAACTTTGCCATGTTGGTCTACAAGCATTCTTGTAGCTTTTCTCAGCTCCCTGAGGAGCATCCACCCTAACACAGATTCTAACAGGTATCTATGGATACTAATAGGGTCATCCAGTCTAGTTTTCGCCTGTCGCCCATGACCAGTACCATTTCACTTCAGAGTTTCACTTTGGCCAAGTGTCCTAGCTAGGGGTCTGAACGGGATTCGAAACCACAATAATGCGGTCACGAGTCCGCCGGCCTAAAGATTACGCCACCACGCTGGAGTATGACGCCATTCTTATATTCTTTTGCGTTTTCTTCCCATAATACTTATGGTATCATCGCACTTGATGTTTTTTGTTTATGATCAGAGTAGTGTCCTTGGCCCCGTCACTCCAGTCAACCTTCAGTGAAACAAATAAATGATGTTTTCAGGTATTCAAAAGAAACTATCAATGAAAATTGGACTTTCCGAAAAACGTATGGCGTCCCTGGGTGGAATTGTTAATCGCAATGATCATTAAATCACATGGTCTCTCCGTTTACATTGTACCAGCCAATATAATGTCGTAGTCATGATATCATGAAGTTTCGTGTATGAATATAATATAATTACGTTTTTAGTTTCTTGCCTGACTTTGAGTACAGCCATCGAGGTCTGCTACGACATAGAGAGCACCACCTTTGCAATCGGCGAGACCATACGGCTGTAACTGTTACAGTATGACCATATTGAAGTATAATTGGATTACACTACCGCCACCAGATGTCTCTCTATACTGGCAAGACTGGCACATACTTATCTGCTCCTAGGTGGCAACATAAGGGAGTGATTAAACAACATGGCTTCTTATCAAGTGGACTTGCTTTGTATGTGTGCTTATTGAGAATGAATGATGGCTACAGGCATATTTTATACATGATGGCAGCGGTTTCCAATGGATTATGGACCCAAGTACTGTCAGAATACCATGACGACTACTATTCACGCCTTGTTAAGCCATATTTCGCCGTGCTGGAGTGGGACTCATTGAACTCTAAAACCGCCATGTGCTACTCAAAAACCGCCAAGTGCTACATTTGAGTAACGTGAAATGAGGTCCCTATATATATATCTATAGGCTTTATAATGTGCCAGTGATGCAGAACTTTCGATACATATGGTAATGCTCCTCTGTGGTAGCTGCTGTCCTAGTGATTTGAGAGAATAGGTACATGTGGTACTAATAAGTGCAATTAGCAGACCCAGAGACTACAACTGAGATAACATAGCACAAGCCTTTGGAATCAGTGTCCCCAATAAGCTATGTGTTTGTGTTAACCCTGAACAGAACTTGAGGTCATTCAAACAGAATTTGTACCTCATAGCAGCTGGTTATAAAACCAAACCTGATGAGTAAAAAGTAACACTGCCACTAACTGTGGGGGGTGAGGACATGATAAAGATCTACAATTGGTTTAAATTCCCTACCCCAGAAGATAATGCCCCAGACCCAGCCAACGTTTTAGATAATGTAATAGAAAAGTTCGATAAATACTTTACACCTAGGAAACATGAATTGTCTAGTAGAGACAGGTTTAGCAATTGTGTCCAGAAACCAGGTGAAAGTACAGAAAGATTCATTACAAGGCTGCGCAGCCTAGTGAAGGACTGTGAATTCGGAGGTCAACGGGAGAAACTGATAAGAGATCAGAGAGTATATGGCTGTAATAATGATATGCTCAGAGAGAAATTCTTTAGAGAAGAAGACAACCCTGGAGCAAGCTCATAGAATTTGTGAGGGATACCAAAGTTCTAAACGACAGATGTCATTTTTCAAGGAGGAAGATGAAGCAGCCATTCATAGAGTGAGTCATAACCTAACACTAAACCCAAATTCAAGCAGCACAGCAGAAATAACACCAATCGGTCATTTAAACAATGCATGTTTTGTGGGGAAAAAGCACCAGTAGGGGAAAGATTAATGTTCAACATATGGGAAGCAATGTGAGAAATGTGATGGTCAAAACCACTTTGCTGCTGAGTGTAAAATGACACCCAAGAAAAGATATGAGCAAACACAGAACAAGTTCTCCTGGTCATGCCCAGAGCGACGGAATGGCAGAGACTGCCGTGAAATCTGCAAAATCAGTGATCGGAAAGGCACTGTGCTCCCTATGAAATCAGACTTGCTCAATCCTCAAGTGTTAAATCCTGAAATAGTAAAGAAAAACAAATCCCTGAGGAACAGACTCAGTGTACGTTACTTTGACAGGAATGCCAGAGACCTAAAACCGTTACAGGAAGGAGACGCTGTTCGTTTAAGGCAATTACTAAGGGAAAGAAAACCTGGGATAAAGGTATTTAAAGTTCTCAGGAGACTAGATGAGCGTTCCTATCAGGTAGAAACAGGATCTGGGACACTGCGCCGAAACAGAGTGTATCTTAAGAAAACTAGCGAATCAGATGATGCTCCACTCGGACATGAGTCCGCCCGAGATCACAGAAACAGCTGTGGGAAATAATTTGAACTCCACTGTAAAACCAATGAGTGACAGACCAAAACGCGTTCGCAAATTTCCAACCAAGTTTGATGACTATGTTATGTCTAAATAATTGATGAATAGTTGTGATATGTTATAAGATATATGGCATCATAAGCATTTGTGATACACAATGCGTTACTGGTCTGTCTTAGACTCTTTTGACTTTGTGTGTAGAACTTTCTGTTCATACTGTTGTTCTACTGTTCATTTTATGTTTATTTAAATTCTGTTATTTATCCATTGACATGATACATTGTGCTAGAATCAAGGTCAACGGTTTAGTTAACATCACTTTATTTTTACACCGTTAAAAGTCTATTGAGCATGAATGATGGCTACAGGATTGTTTAAACAGCAACAAATGAATTTGTGAGGCTGGAGGTATCTAAAAGGTGCACGCACATGGCATGCGACGGCGTTTGTTTCAATGACAACCGCTATTACCGCACCGGGAGGACCTTCAGTGTTGATTGTCATTTGTGCACCTGCGCCGAGAAAGGGTTGTTGGGATATTCCCAGATCATGTGCCGTTAAACAGGTGACGTCAGAGTTGTAATGATCAATAAATCAGTCAAAATAAAGCCACGTCGTCTTTACCTCACTGCATGTATTACTTAAGCAGGCTTTTCAGCTGACACCCGGACGATCCACGCATGATGCGAATATCGCAAAAATGGCAGGGTCCAACATTCAAAGAAGTTTTCTCTGGATGTGGCGCGACAAGGGAGCCGTAAACGATTATTGCGCAGTTTGTGCGTATATAGTACTCACAACGTGTGTGCGAATGTCGTGTGTAGCGTTACCCAAATCTAGGCAGTCCACATACACGAAAAACATGCGACTGAAAAAGAGAAACAACGCCAATGTCGCACTAATCTCGGGCACCATTCGTATTGACAGTTCGCGACACATGCAAACTTTTTGCGCAAATTTCGCGAATAACGAGCGTCCTGCGACATTCATGCGACATTCGTACATATGTCGCGCAATCTTGCGACCGGCGATCCGACACACATGTGCAGTATAATTGAAAGGCATTGAAGTGCATTGCAAGCATCAGTTCTTGCCCAGAGATCAGTGACAGAAGATAGACCAGCAAGCTCTCAAACCTGTCCTGACTGGCCATGCATGTATGAAGAGGAAGCTGTTGATATTGAAGAAGAGGCGAATAACAAACGCCGTGTGAATTTCATGCGACATCCGTCCCGCGGTTATCTAGTGAACAACGTGAAATTCTCGCGTTTGCTTCTTTGGCCTAGACATATGTTCTCCAGAAGTACGCGTACAGGTCGTGAATAGGTCGAGAATTGATCGGACGAACTTCGCTGCTTCCGCGTGATGTGGGCGAAACATTCTCCAAACTGTCGGAATCTGTTTACGGTTTCGCCATATATAGGATTTGCTAGTTTTTGACCACTTGACGAGTGATTTGCGACTCGCCTAGTGGGCAATTACGAGTCGCGAACGTGCAAAAAGTCGTTATCAGTCGTCAAGATGCAAATACGAGTTGCCACGTTAATTATCATTTGACAAGTGATTTGCGCCTCGTTTAGTGGTCAATTACGAGTCGCTAACGTGTATAAACGAACCGGAACCAGTCGTCAAGATGAAAATACGATTTACCACATTAAGAGTACTGCTCGTCGAGAGGTCAATAACGACCCGTCATTTCTTATTTACGAGTCGCGAACGTCTATAAACGAGTAAATAATAGTCTCATGAAGTGGTTATAGTAGCAATTTAAAAAGAGTCTTCAGTACATAGAAGAATCGCCAGTATACAGAATAGTCCATGCATGATTTTTACCAAGAAAAAAAACAGATATTTTAGATTGTATTGTGATCAACAGCGAGTCGTTATGTATTATTTAAGAGTTATCAAGATACAAAGAAAAAAAAATAGAAAAAGATCAATTCCAATTCAGTTAAATCAATTTATTAAGTTCAAGTTCAGCTCACAATTCTGAAATTTGCCCATCATTTGAATAAAAGAGACTTCATAATGGTCAATATGCTGCAAAGATGTGTGTAATTACAGGTGGTAACTGCAGGGGCGGATCCAGGATTGAGGAAAAGGGGGGGGGGTCCAACCAAGGAGTACTAAAGAAACCTTTAAAAAAGGTCCTCAGGTCTGGAAAAGGGGGGGGGGGGGTCCAAGCCGCAAAATTTTGTCTGAAGCCCTTAAAAAAAGTTTCTGATGAAAAAGGGGGGGGGGGGGTCCGGACCCCCTGGACCCCCTCCCCCCCCCCCCCATGGATCCGCTTCTGAACTGTTGTATTAACTTAAAACCATGTCCTATTACTCCTATTATTACCAGTTTATGTACGTGTAGTTTACATTGTTTATACTTTGCAAAATAAAAATGTACACCAGTAGATTAGTGGACCAAGTTACAGCTAAACAATTGGGTATGTGAATTTTCTCCGCCGACCAATCCTTTCATTTAACTGTTTCTAACATATTACTGAAATTATATACAGGAATAAATTTGTTTAAAAATATCCATCAGAGAGATAAATAGGGATGAATATTTACAGTAAACGATATAGAACGTAAAAATTCTGTTAAAAATTGGGTCCAATATTTAATGAAGTGCAATTTTTATGAATATTTATGTTGGAGCCTGTTTGAGGATCTGGCCCATTTGTCGATGGGCTTGGCCCATATTAGGATCCGTTTTTGGGCTGCCCATCTGCAGATTGGCAGCTCAATAACGGATTTGATACCATGCACTTTCTGGCCCATCTGCCGATGGGCTTAGTCCAATAACTGATTTTAGTTTTTGTTAGTTATACGTAATTATTTTATCCTGGTAGGTCAGCATTAGTTCTTACAGTTTGATAGAATGGACAACACACGTTATCGCGAACTGCTGGATGCGCACATCAGTAATGTCTTATCAAGCAAGATGTCAGGTATCATTACCAACTAAAGGTATGACGACATTCTGAATCATTTGCAAAACCCACATGTTTCAGCAGATCCTCACTTAAAGTTCTACGTAAAATCTAAAGGATTCAAAATTATAGATTTGCCTGCTCTTGATGTGTCCAACACACTTGTTATTCCCTCTAAAGACATTCCAGCTGCATGGCGCCTTTGTCCAAATTTTGCATGTAGATAAACATCATTGGATTACCATATCAAACATTGGACAGCCCAAAAACTGTGTCGCCATATATGGCTCAATGGTAAAGAAACCCACCCATAGAGGAAACTAAGGATCTAATCCGAAACTTCACCAGCAGTCAACACCCTAGGATGCTTGTGATGAACGTCCACAGACAGTCAAATGCAAGTGACTGTGGCGATTTTGCCTTGGCCTTTGCAAAGACACTACTCTCCAGCAATGAGCCCTGCAGCCAAACTACATTTACCCTCGGCTTCATCTCTGTGATAACCTGAAGAAAGGAGTACTGCCCGACTTCCCTGATGCTCTCATTACCTCATCCAGCTGGTATGTCCTACACGGTATAGAAGACTATCAACCAAATTCCTGGTATTCTTAAAGCGGCGCGGTTCATGGTTAAGTGAAAACACATGAAGTTTACACGCATTGTCATAAATCACAGTTGTGTGCATTTTTTGGAAACCGGCGGACAAAGATTTCGAACGCTGTCCGTGGAGACTCCGCAGACGACTTAACCTGGAACCCAAGGCAAAATCCATGATGACAGAAAATAGTGAATAAGCCGGGTGTAAGCCTTGAATGTTTCATGCTGACTTTTCGGCAGCCACCCTCAGAGAATTGGGTGGACTTGTCCATGTCAGCGGCATAGGATGCATTCGATATAGTGGCATGGTAAACTTGGAAAAATTACAGCAGCTCGTGGACTGAAGCAGGTGTCGGATATTCCATTTCACGAGGAGCTTCATGCTTGAAGGGGCATTCTACCGACTCTAGCATTGCCGTTATCAAAGCAACAAGAGCTTCATTTGTTTCAGGGAATGATATCACAAATAGATAACAAGAGTATTCATGAATACCACTGCAGTGGATCCGTTGAATCGTTAATAAATTAACAGTTCAAGCAAATATACATATATCTGCAGGATATAGGAATTGAGACCTGCTCACAAATAAGGAAACTGCATGAGTAGGAAAGGCACTGCATGTTTATAACCCTATGGGGTCTTTGTGTGCTTTATGGTCATTGATGGGTATTAATTGCTCACAGCAGGGGTCAGGGGGAGCGATCAGCATCACAGCCCTGAGAGACAGTCGCTGGCCTCGCCGGGCCGCTTGCGTAATCCAGCTGGAACTGCATGGACCTGTGCCGACAGTCACCCGACCGGACATTAAAGCAGGCTTTCCATTCATACGCTGATAAACGGGTACCAATACGGGTACCAATATGACCGGGGATACGAATACGTTTAGTGTTTTCACTTAACTATATGTTCGTCAAAGAAGTTTACTGGACCTAAACACAGTAAATTAAAGTATAAAAAGCCATGTATAAGCGTGTTTGTTTTATTTTAAATCTCTCTCTCTCTCTCTCTCTCTCTCTGTATTATTTTATCTTCTTGAAAGATGAAAATCAAAATCAAAAATTTTTTTTGGATGGAGGTGGGGGGGGGGGGGGGGTGGTAAAATTGACGCGGGCGGTGCCTGAGAACCATGCCTTTTTTGGCCTTAATTTGCAGGGGCGTAGCCAAGGGGGGGGGGGGCGCAGGGGGCCATGCCCCCCCCCCCCCGGTCGCATCCAGTACTCGCCGTCCTTTCGGAATTTAACTTAATCTAATACAATATATATATATATATATATATATGTATATATATATATGTATATATATATGTATATATATATATGCATTAAATCAGTGGCGGATATATGCTATCAGTAGCTGATCACGAGGGGGCCCCATCGGCGCGCGTCCCCCGTTGAGCTGCAAATCTCTCATTTTATCTAATTTCCGATTTTCGTGATCAATTGTCGTTTTACATATTTCTTATTATTAATAAGCAATTAGACTCCATTTAAGTTATCTGCAATCACAATTACTTTTCAGATTTATTAGTTGAGTATAAGGGTATTTATGAACAGCTGCAGAAAACTGCAGATCGATCAAGCACCGGGGCCTGGTTGGGACCGAACGTGAACAATCCTTACGGCTCCTCTGGTGATACCGGTACTCAAACTCGCGATCTGTGCTGAGCTCTTAGGAGTCCAATGTGCTGTCGAGACCACGGAACACGGTAAAATGCAAAGTTTAACATAATTATTCAGCTTATCAGTTATTTCACCACGAGCATTACATTTAAAAGATAATATTTTGATAGTTACAAACGTGATTGTGATTTTGCGCCATTGACTCGTTTGAAAACGATTGAAATTTTATATCCTAATTTTGAAGAAATATAAATATTAAATATTGAACCTCTCTACAGTTTGACTACATAACACAAAGACATAAGGGAACAGTTTTTCAGGAACTGGAAATCCTCATTTTTTTGTGAAAATTGCCCCAAAATGTCCTCTATACATTATATATTTAAAAAATTTCCCAATATGTGAGGGGGAACCCCCTCCCAAACCCTCCCCATGAACCTGTAACTAACTTTAATTAAACCATGGTTCATTACTTGAAAAAAAATATATATATATATATTTTCATACACTATAATATATAAAGTATATTAAAAATAATAATAATAATAATAATAATAATAATAATATACATATGTATATACTTGTATATATAACCGTTTTCATATTACCCATACATGCATTTTAGCACCCCTACCCCCCCCCCCCCTTTCGAATTTATTGTTCCGCCACTGATGATGGCCCCCTCCCCTCCCTCAATCCTGGCTACGTCCCTGATTTGTGCAAGTACAGTGCAATTTCTCATTACACTTAATAATTAGACTAACTGTGACGTAATTACTGGGTATGGTTAACTTAAAGTTTATTTGAACTTGGAGCTTAATATGGAGAATTTATTATAAACTGAATCACTTAACAACTGGAGAATGCAATGACGGCACACGTGTACAAGAGTAGGACAACGGGGCCCACCTTATGACCTGTAACCACAAGAGTTGGGAATTTGGACCTGCATGCTCACAAATGAGGAATATCCTTGAGTAGAAAACACGCTGTATATATATGTTGGAGCCCGTCTGCGGATCTGGTCCATCTGCCGATGGGCTTGGCCCATATAAGGATCCGTTATTGGGCTGCCCATCTGCAGACTGACAGCCCAATAACGGATTTGATACCATGCACTTTCTGGCCCGTCTGCAGATGGGCTTGGCCCAATAACCAATTTTAGTTTTTGTAAGTAATACGTTATTTTTTTCATTATCTTGATGACTTTGGTACTCAGACAAACATTTCTCAGAACTTAAATGGATTTGCCTGCTCTTGGGATGTCCAACACACTTGTTATTCCCTCTAAAGCTAAGCCCGGAGAAGAGGTCATGCAGCTAGTAATTACGGGTAGTCCCTGTTGATAGTCTTTTTGACGTCGCCAAGAACATCCACGAGAGGGAGGTGGACCATGCAGGATATGGAAAGACCTTTGCCCATGTAAGTGATTCATTTATCATGTAAATTGTATCCGATATAAAGTTGGTGAATAGGTCATACCTAAATGCGTCTGCCCTTAAGTGTTATTATTTATATAGAGTTAGTGACAACTAAATTAACTAGAAAGCACTCACAGAGCACATGCCTCCGCCACCGCCTGTATACGTAACCATAAAAGTTCACTCGGTTATATGACATGAGATAATTTATGGCCTTTTAGACAAAAAAGGTACAACCCTATCAAAATAGTGTGCCATTTATCAACTGTAGTATCATTATTCATTCAATTTATATAATATAGATTTATTTTACATAAATGTTTATTGTCCCGAATCCAAACAGGGTCTTTAAATAAGTTAAGAATAGTTCTTAGTAAGCTGAGCTAAAATTTTGTTCGATAACAGTATCCCACACAGACCGAAATAATTAATATGCAAGTATTAACTTCGAATTTTAGTATTTTTTTCGTATAAATTTTATCTCTTCATTATATATCTTCTGAGTATAAAGCATAATTATATTTATCCATAATGGTCTAGAAGGAGTCTTGACACCATTTAAATTTTAACTTTATATTAATATTTTATATATTAAAACATATTTATATATTAAACATCGTGGTGATTGCTTGTTTCAGAGATCGATTTATTTATCAGTTGTATCTTATAAATTGTTTTATATTAAAAATAAAATAAACTTACCTATTTAACTGTAAAAGATATGTAAAATATAATCCTTTAGTTTTGTTTAGGGCGTTTTTGCCCTGGCCTTTGCAAAGACACTACTCTCCGGCAATGACCCCTGCAGCCGAAACTACACTTACCTTCGGCATCATCTATGTGATAACCTGAAAAAAGGAGTACTGTCCGACATCCCTGCTGCTCTCATCGCCAGGACACTCAACAATTCTGTAAGAATGCTAAGCAGAGAGCTTATCAATAAGACACTTCTCGAAAAGAAACTGAGACAAGATGTGTTATTATGGTGATATTGCATGATTGTGATTGATTCTGAGATCGAATGACTCACGAGAGAGTGTTTGCTTCATATATTACTATTCTATTGTCAAAATGTATGTGGGAACCTTGATATATATGTGGATATTAAAAATGAATTTGAGAAACTGATTTTGTACCATATATAATTGCTCTTTAGTAAATTGTATGGTACCATGGAAGTCACATCTATGTGTAATGTAAATGAGATTTTTTTCGCAACAGCTGTAATTACTCTTTGACAAAAAGTGAAACTCTTTAAACTCTTAACATCACATGAATGCAATGTAGACTAATTGAGAATTGTGTGTAAAAAGTTACTAAATAGGGTGTTGTAACACTGAATGCACATCTATGAAGTCTTATATGTACATCTATGTAAATTTGATGATAAATTATTGATGTAAGGCGGTGAAAGGGATTTATGTTTCAATTAACACATTTAAGTTATAAGAAATGTTGCCTGAGTATAAAAGTAATCAAGATATTAAAAAAAAGTATTACTAACAAAAACTAAAATTGGTTATTGGGCCAAGCCCGTCTGCAGATGGGCCAGAAAAGTGCATGGTATCAAATCCGCAGATGGGCAGCCCAATAAGGGATCCTCATATTGGCCAAGCCTATCGGCAGATGGGCCAGATCCGCAGACGGGCTCCAACATATATAACCATCTGGGGTATTAGTGTGCCTTATTGGTCACTAACCCACAGCAGGGTCAAGGGGTCAGCATCACCGCGCAGACGTTTGGCTGGTGGCATCGCCTGGCCGCTTACGTAATCGGACCAGAGCTGCAGGGACCAGAGCTTACGATTAACCGGACGGACATCAAGGATACGCCTAGACAATATCAAGGCCAAATCATATCACCTTAAGGCCTTAATAGATCAAAAGGCGTAACAGGAATTCTTGTAGTATACTAGTATAAATATAGTACTCATGATGTTTTCAGGATACAATTCGCGCCAACTACAGCACTCGATGGGATTCACATCCTCTATATAATTTAATATTCTCTACATGAATAAAGTCTTCGTTATATGAAAATATTGTAACATATGAAAAAAATTAAAGACGAAGTGACAGACGCAACTTAAAACATTTTGAATGTTTCACCACCAGTCATAGGCCTATGTACAAAATATACTAGTAATTGAAGTTTTTGTTATGTAGGGTTATTTCAGCGCATGCAGTTATATTCCATATTTGTGGAAAGGCTCTAATCCTAAATTCACCAGATATATATCTTGTCAGGTTGCCTCCGTATACTTAATTATATGCCTATTCAGTTGCCTTATACTTCCCGTTTAGTTGTTTAGTGTTTAAATGAGATTCATCTGGAAAAGTATGTTATCCATAAACAGTAATTACTTTACGTATAGCATCATGGTCATGTGTAAATGATGAAAACTATATTGAAAGATATTATAGCTCAACGTGTACGAGTTTTGGAGTTTATCATAGATAAGCGTTGATTAAACAAGGTACCGGGATCAGTGCCAGACCAGCAACCGATGTTTCGGTCAGGGTCTTATTCTTGTCCTTAGTATACGCATAAAAAAAAACATAACCTGTGTATAACACCCTACGTGAAATACATCCGTTTACGGAGTCAGATACAACATCTCAAATCGAAATGAGTATAATTAAAGAGTGGAGTTAATTAAACCAGTGGAGTTGAATTTATTGTTCTCTGCTCGTTCCTTGTCTTGTAGTCAAATTTTTCTTTTGATTCAGCAATGAAGTTAGCTTCGGCTGAATCTCTCTCCGACGAAATGCCTTGTTATTCATTTTACAAAGCAATATGGCTTTACTCCGTTTCCATATGCATGCATGCATGCGGATTGCAGAACGCGGAGTGCATAGTGCGTGTTAAGAGATCTCTTGTATATATCTTATACCTACCAGTGCGGTGAAGCAGCTGTCGGATCCTGCATACCATCGGAAACCGGCAAAAATCGGGGCATGTAGCGATTCGTTATGCCAGAAATATATGAAGGCCTCATGCCGGATACCTGCACATGAGATCTCACTTTAATTACGATTGATTTTTATCTGCATACATACAGCATGCTGGTTCCGCATTTTGTGCATATATGGAACTTTATACGTATATAGCTTGAATTTCATATTAATTATAGGAAAAACATTTAGAAACCATGAAACAGCGAATCCTCTATAACAATGAGCACTACAAAAAAAGTCTAGTCATTGAAAGCTTATACTTCCTTAAGAAGTATATAAGTCACAAGTAAAATATCCACGCTTGCAATGCTAGCTTATATTATAATCATGATAATGCTATATATAAGCGAGAAAAACACGTCTAGCCAAAGACCTCTGAAATCATCCATTAAGCTATATAGCAATTAAAGGGGCAAAAAGCCCTTAATTTTAAAATCAGTCCTAATGTAATTATGTAGTTCCCATTTGCCAATAAGCTATAAAATTTGTCCATTTTGCGAGCCGCAAAATCATTGAGCGACTCGCAAATGACCACTTGACGACTCGCAAAATCATTTAGCGACTCGCAAATGACCACTTGACGACTCGCAAAATAATTTAGCGACTCGCAAATGACCACTTCACGACTCGCAAAATCATTTAGCGACTCGCAAATGACCATTTGACGACTCGCAAAATCATTTAACGACTTGCAAATGACCACTTTACGACTTGCAAAATCATTTAGCGACTCGCAAATGACCACTTCACGACTCGCAAAGCGCTCGTGAAAGGGTCATTTTTTGGCAAACCCTATAGCTCGTTTCGCAGAGATTTTGCGAACATCACACGTCGTGATTAAGTCGTGCGCAACGACAAAGCCTAAAATACGAATGTTAGACTTTGCCATTTTGTCGATATTCGCATTCTTCGCGAATCGTTCGAGTGACCCGTGAAAACCCTGCTTAAAGAGATTATCTGCAAAGTATTACAAGAAAAGTCTATGCAAGTGCACCACTAGTAAAATCAGGTGCCTTCAGGCCGATGATGTTTACAACGATTATTTATCAAGAATAAAATCACATTACCCATAAGAAATATTTATCTTTGCTAATATATTATATAATATCAAATAACATAAAAATTATGTCCAGGTTAAACCATGTTAAATTTGATAAAAGCGCTGGACATGGAACCTGGTAAGAATGTAGACCTGAGTTAACACGAACGACCACTCTTACACAGTTGTCCATAGCTGGAGATATTTGTTTTCCCGTTATTCTTTTCTTCTTTTTCTTACTGATCTGCCAGCTTTCTCCCATTTTATTCATACTTATCCAGGATGTTATTCACTGGTCCAATAACTTTGACACAGTTTTAGTGACCTTGTTCTATTTTTTAAGATCAAAGAGCTAGGAAAGTGTGATTGTTTTCACATTTCACATTTTCATGTAGATTATATCTTAATCTTTTACACGCACAGTAAAATGGATGAAAATGTCATGATAAACTCTAGTTGCGACCATTGCTATGCCAATTTTGGAATTCGCCAATGAGGAAAGTTGAGACAGGGGACTCTGTGAAAAGGATGTGAGGGCATTTAAGCCGAATTTTTACTTCAAACCTTCAATTTATCACAAACAGCTCACCTACCAACAGAATAAGACCACTTTTCATTTTGAGGTCAGTAGTTCAAAGATCAAGGTCACACAGTCTATTTCATTAAAGGTTTATTGACAAATATTAAACACAAACATTTGTTCTCAGACCTCCCATATTCCACATATGCTACGGTTCACCTACCAACAGGGGCAGAACCCTATTTCATTTGAAGTTACAACAATTGAAAATAAAATGTCAAAATCTCAGGACCTACTTTTTAAAACTGTTTATGGACTCATTTGAAACTAAACCTTCCAATTGTTTTACTAACAGTTCACCTACCAATACATAAAACCATATTGGTATGTCACAAGGTATGTGAACGATGCAAATACTACACATTTAGTACAAGAACCAATTAAAAGAACATCAATGCTGAAATACTGGCATGGTTGCACACAACACAAAAATGATTCTAGGTAGCGCCATAAGTCTTGTATATTACGAAACTATGTAAGATGTATACATATGCCGTATTTCAGGCTGATACATCGAACCCCCCCCCCCCCCCCGGTGAGAAATAAGCAGATACATAAACTGTGCAAAATATTACTTTAGGTCTTGCCACTAGTCTTGTATACGACTAAGCTATCCAGTACGTATAAATCAGCGCAATTTCAGGCTGATATGTCAACTTCCTCCCGAGAAATAAGCAGGCACACATTCACTGTGCAAAAGTCATTGTAGGTGGCGCCACAAGTCTTCTGAACGAGAAAGCCATCAAAGATGCATGGACAGGTCAAAATATCAAGCCAATGTATTAAACTTCTCTGGGCTGACCAGGCTAATGTGAAGAAGGCAGTTGCCCCGAGTGAACTGGAACGAATTGCTCTCTGCACCTGACTCCATGCACTCGGTGAACTCTTGACCTGCATCTGGCTGCACTGACTAAACTCTTGCCCTGTACCTGGCTGCATCGAATGAACTCTTGACCTGTTGCATAATCTGACACATCTGGCAGTCTGCAAAAGCTATTTAGAGATACAGACCCATTCTTGCTATTGGCCACAAGACTAATTTCATGCAGCTTTCTATGACTCTACAATAAACAAGCATGACCTGCGACATCATCTGAGATTCACTACTTCCAGTCCAATTTTTGCAGTACCAATTTGCAAATTTTGTTAGCACTTTCTAAGATGACAGAACCATATATCACCTATGTCTGGTTAAAACACAGTGAATTGATGCTCTGAGGCAAAATGTATGGTTGCTGAACTATCAGGAGCTAATTCCATAGCTTGCTTGATACCTGTCAGTCTCAAAAGGAACACCACACATGCTACATATGAGATCAAAATATATACAAAAAATCAAGGAAATTCATGCAAGAATTATTGAGAAACGGGTGCTTCTGTATGAATTTTTATTCAATACAAGCCAACTGTTTTCATAAATGATGGTCATATCTATTTAGAAAGATATCTTTGACACCATCCTTTGCAAGATTACATTAAAATACGTCCCACTGCATTCACTTCAACAGTTTTTGAGATAATATGTTCAAAAGAATTTAAAGATGGATGTGGCGTGTGGAAATGCGAAGAAACGCCAAGAGTGTATGCTGACACACGCTGAACATGGTGAGCCTGCAAGGATATGACAATTCAAAGACATGACAATACAATTTACCACACATATGACAACATTGGTACACATAATAGCAATAGCAACACAACCATGTCAATTCTACACACACTAAGAGCCACCTAAACTTACTCAGATGATACATGCTATATTAATTAACACCTAGTTGATGCCAGGTAAGAGTTATACAGCTTACAGGACGGTTGACGCATAGTAATCCAGGCATATAATCACATGGCGAATATTGAGTCCTACTAACGTATAGAAACTTCACACTGACTGATTCGTGTTACATATCATAACAACAACGTAAGATCCTGGGAAAACGCATTGTTATACAGCTACAGTAGCCGAATTACACATGCAATAAATGACTACGTCCCAGTTATGACAAGTACATGCCAGGCGATGACAAAGATTATAAAAACCAGTATCTGACTCTATAGGCGATATTGCAACAACTCCATAAGTATCTAAGTTTATCAAGCTTGCGAATGAACTATTAAGTGTATTGTTTATAAACTCTGATGTAAGTAGTTGACACGAGCTCATATGTGGCAAATCCCATCTCAAACAGTACTAAATTTACTCATAACCACGTGTTAAATATATGCGCCCGAGTCTAAACACGTGTGCGCACTTATGTAAACACCGCTCACGCCCATATACCACATCACAAGTAAATATAAAACTTTCAGATTTTACGCCTCTCTAAATTCCACACACCCTGGCTAGGCCGAGCACAGACCTGCTGAGCTGTACTGCGATTTTGTCTTGTCGATCAAACCATGTGCTGACATCACCGAAGAACAACAAAGCAAAGTTAAACAAAAATCCCCCATTCGCCTTCATCAACCAGACTGTGAATATATGACTGCATGATACCAACACACACATCGTCGGCCCTTTTAGGTAACTTGAACCCTCAAACCTAATACCGTCAATTACCGCCATCGTTCGGACGGTAACAATGGATACCTGGCGGCCATATTGGATTTCTGACAGGTCTGAAATCGGACAACATACATCCTCTAAAAGAGACCACACATTTAAAAAAAAAACTAGCAGAAACTGCGCTGATTTCTAAGTTACTACCTGGCAGACATAATGGATTCCTGACAAGTCCATCGATCATTTGATATAACTCATCCTCCAATAAGAGACCAAACTTGTGGCAATTGCTTCAAAGGATGTTACAGTAATGAATGTCGAAAGCAATTCAAAAGGCATGATCAGGTTGGAGAGCTCTCATATCAGATTTATGGACATGCAAATGTAAAAGTGTAAGACCATATTTTTTTAATTATAACCTTGCTTTTCAATGGGGTCAGCAGGGTAGGTAAACTCCAAAACCTGAAAGAAATGAATTGCAGAAAGCATCTCAAACAGTCTTTTAATCAAATAAAGCCATCCTAAATCCAGGTACAGACCCACATATTATCAGAAAAAAAAACACTTGCTGGTATATCTGATGATTTTATAAAAAATATTCAGATATCTAGGAAACTAAGTTGCTATGATTGCATAAGATAAACTGCAAAATGTTCCATCATCTTATAAATCAGTAGCTATGTTACGAAGGCAAATTGTTGAGGGGAAAAATCCTGGGCCGATCCGGGAGTCGAACCCAGGTCCTTGGCGCACAAGTCCTGCGAACCAACCGCTTCGCTAGAAAAGCAAGCTTTACTAGCGAGACAATTCGGTCCGCTTTTATGTCACCACGTAACACACCCCCTCTTAAGAGCGTTCTGCTATCAGAACAAGACTAATTATCCCAGGGGTCAAACTTTGGTGAGCTTATTCCCTGGACCACAAAGTTTACCGTCATCTTGGACGAGCCCCCATTTTGTTACGAAGACAATTGCTCAGGGGAAAATACTGGGCCGATCTGGGAGTCGGACCCAGGTCGGTGGCGTACAAGTCCGGCGTCCCAACCGCTTCGCTAGCAAAACAAGCTTCACTAGCGAGACAGTTCGGTCCGCTTTTATGTCACCCCGTAACAGCTAAACCTTAATACTATACTCTCATAGTCTTAACGCCTGGCCGAAGCATTCCGGCAACAGAGTGTTTTTGTAATGTATTAATGATGTCCTTATCACTCAATGGGCTGATAGAAAAAGGAGTCATATATCAAAAGTATCACTCACAGTTACGACCACACAGTAAGATTTACCAGTTCGAGTGCAATATTTATATATACAGGAAAAAAAAGAGATGGCCTACAAAGTGTTTTTTTTTTTTTTTTAATGTGAACATCCCTGACCTTCGACCTTGGCCTTTTGCCTACATATCAGCTGGATTCTTTTTAGAGTGTTTGGTAACTACTAACCACTTAAAACTGGAGTAATCACTTGGCAACTAATGTGTGAATAACTTTGGCCTGCAACCTTTAACCTCCTGACCAGATGACCCCAAAATCAATAAGTTATTTCTTCAAGCAAAAAGACCCATAAATATGAAGTTTGAATCAAATTGAGCAATGGTGCAGAGATGAGGCATATTTGAAAGACTAAAAGTTTGGGATGAACAAATGAGCTTGAAATATGTTCACAAGCATTTGGGACAATTTAGTATTGTGACCTTGACCTCTGACCTTTTGAACTCAACATCAGTAGGGTTCTTCCCTTATTGGTAGGTAAGCCATATTTGACAGATGGAAGGTATAGGTTGAAAAGTTTGCCTTCAAATGACTCCACACAAGAAGTTGGAGCTGTGAAATTGACCTTTGGCCTCAAAATCAACCGGTCTTTTCCCTGTTGGCAGAGAAGCGATATGTCAGTGCTGGAAGGTTTTGAATGAAAAGTCTAGCTTAAACTGCACCCACACGCTTTTCAAAGAAGTGGTTCCTGTGACCTTGACCTTTGACCTAGTGACCTCAAAATAATTATAGTTCTTCCCCTGTTGGTAGGTGAGCTGTATGTAAAAGATGGAAGCTTAAGGATAAAATTTCGGCAATAAAAATTAATTTCTAGGGAGTGCAAACACACCCTGTAACTCGGAGAATTTAGGTCGCAGTGACCTAAATTCAGGTTTGCAAGGAGCTCTTTTTAGAACCACTAAGACTGCATAGGGTTCATCATCCTAGCCCTTTCGGTTACGATTTGTGCCCTGCTAACGGACGGACGGCCGGCTGTCCCGACGGAAGGACGACAGACAAAGACCCATCGCTACCCATGAGCCGCATAGGTAGGAGGATATAGGTAACAAAGGCCTCATTTAAGGTTTCAAGGATATTTTACATGGACCCGCCTGGATGTCAAGTTAGAAGATTCTAGGTCCAACGATTACGATTTGTACCCAGTTAACAGACGACCACATCTTTGAAAGTCTCAACAATAGAGAGAAATAAGGGTTAAAAAATAAAAAAATATTCAGGTGGCGCCACCCGTCTGCAGGAACTGATGAACTACTCCATGGTCAATTAGCATACAAAGTATTCTAGCCATCAATGCATTAGTCATTCAGATATCAAATATTTAATGATTCGGGGGGGGGGGGGGGGGGGGGGATAATGAGCCGTATAGCTCGGAGGATATAGGTAACAGAGACTTAATTTCAGGTCTACGAGTAGATATTGATTGGACTTCCTGGATGTCAAGTGAGAAGCTTCTACGTGCAACGGTTACGATTTGCGAACTATTAAGGGATGACCGCTTCATTTAAAGGTCTCAAAAATACAGAAAAATTCGTAAAAAATATAGGTGGCGCCAACAGTCTGCAGGAACTGATGAAACACTCATAAAATTTGATGTATCAAATCTTTAATTATTTGGGGGGGGGGGTATTTTCGACCCCATAGCTCAGAAGATATGGGTTACAGAGACCTAATATCAGGTTTCAAAGGAGATTTATTATGGACCTCTCAGGATTTCAAGTTAGAAGATTCTAGGACGACGGACGAAGAGTGATCGCTTTAACTCAGACGACTCTCAGCTGAGCTAAAAAAAGTATAACAACACAAAAAAAACAGCACTAATCTTCTTTAAGACAGGCTTTTAAAAGACTATGTAATATCTTAAATTGAAAGTATCTAAGTTTTGTTGGTATTGTTATTGAATATATGTTCTTAAAAGCCTCAAGTACTCAATTCTTATCACAATCACAATATCTTGATGTCACAATTAAATACTTTTTTATCGGTGTGAATATCTCCTTTTCATAAGTATTGTGTATATATTTTATAGGTTTTATCATTTGTATAATGTTATCAATTTTAAATACCGAGGTATGATAATCTGAGTTTTTCTTATTTCTTTTTTCTAATACTAAAAATATGTCATTATTTTTATACAATGCCATAAATCTGTCTCATGTCTCCAAGAGAGTATAATATATAAGCATTATTCACTTTCTTTGTTATACGCGGTTGCGGCTGCGGATAAAATGTGTGTTTGTAAAGTAATGTACATAATTTGTACATATGATATATACATTTTTTATGTATGCTATATATGCTTTATTTATGTATCCCTGCATTGTGAAAAGTGGTATTTAAAGATTAAAGGGACATAATCAGGAGCAATATTATGCCTTTTCTTTCATACTATCAGTTCCTTTTTGCTTTATATGAAAGTTTTCCAGCAAAACCATCCCAGCATACAGTCTCAGTACCTTGCATACGGGCTCTGCGTGTTGGTACACATAGTCCTGTGTGTCTGTTTAAAATAACAAGGCCGCGTGACCAGAGGTCCGATTGTGAGCCGCAATACGCCGTGTTTCAGCCAGCGGGAACATGTATCAAAATCTTTAGGCCAAGTCAGTCAGGGCATCTCCTCATTGACACATGTTTATGTTGACACTTGTGACCGCACCCGGTCCACTGTTTTTAACACTCGTTTACAGGAGAAAGCAAACGGTTTCAAAGCACAGATTTATTTCAAAGGGAAGAAGCCATTTTTCGTCTTAATTCAACATGTTTTGTAGGTGATTGGGCCCCTTTAAGAAACTAGCTGCTTGAATCGAAACAGATACATGTATTGGGCAGATCATTCATAATTCAATGTGTCACAGGGAAATGTTCCACAGATTTACAATGATTTATATCGATGTTTCCAGGCGGCGAACGTTTTATCCCATGGCATACGCTGATAAACACATTATACCTTGGGAAACCCCTATGTGACGTATATGCAATTCAGCGGGACTCCTCATCCGGTGGCTACATGATCCGACAAAAAAATTGTTGTCGGATGACAGTTCGGATAAATACCGCAACCGCATAAAAGGAATCGGTCTTTCATAATATCATGTGTTCGACGCTATTCGCAACCTTATACCGCGGCCGCAACCGCGTAAAAGGAATCGTAGCTTTATACCAGGTTTGATTAAATACAATTTGTCCATCTGTTTTTAGGTGAGAATTTATCGACAAATATTGATTTAAATAATCATTTACTGTGTCTGGAGTATAGTAGTTATTTTAACACCAATCATATAAAACTTCATTCCAGAATAAAGTGTTATTTTAAAGTAAATGTGTTGATACAGACATTCAGTATTTACATTGAATTTAAATATATATTCAGTTGAATTATTAAGACTACAGTCATCTGGCTATCTCCATCCTTGTTTCAAATCCGAGTTTAACACTCTATGCATCCAGGCAATTTTAGTTGCTGCAAGACCAATATAATTACTACGATCTTGCAAACTGGTGTTTACTATCACTTTTGGACCAAATATTAATTAGGTGCTTTATTCTATTTAATTATGGCAAATAGTTGATTTTCTCAAAATTTTGGAGTATACTATATTAATCTTAATGCCAAGAATTGTAAATGGTTCTATTTTCCACTTCAGGCCAAGCTTTATTATCTCTCCTTTATCGAATTTATGATTACAAATTGCCATTATATAATTACTGTTTTTCTATGTCAGTTTCAAACCCAATTATATTTTGAAATATTCTAAACAATTCTGTAGCCTCTTTAACAACTGGGTGTCCACTTCCTATAAATAATGTAGTATCATCAGTATATTGCGAGATGGTGTGTTTCACTTTTCTAATTCTACGCCCTTAATAATAATGTCTCTAATTTTGCAGCAAGCAGTTTAGCCGAAATAATAACTTAGTATATATATATGCTGAAAGGGACAGCCTTGCCTAAGTACTCTGCTTATTGGGAAAAACTGGAAAGTTTATTCATTGTTTATGACGCATGTTGAATTACTTTTAAAAAAATACCTTAATCCATTTACAGAAAGTATCACCAAAGGTGTAATGTTTTAATGATTTCTGAATAAATGACCATTTCTAATAAATCGAAACCCTTTTCAAAATCTACTTTTATCAGATTTTTTTTTATTTTATTTTTAAAATAATGATTCATCAAATTGTAAATTCTACTAAAACTCTCACCAATATATCTGTTTACAGAAAACCGGTTTGATCTGTATGGATTAAGTTTTGAAGGACCCTCTGTAATCTACGAGCAAGGAATTAAGTCAATAATTTATAATCAGTATTTAACAAAGATACTGGTCTCCAATTCTTAAGTAAAGCGGAGTCTTTTTAATCAACGTAATTATTCCTTGATGCTGGGAAATGTTAAACTACCATTTAAAAAATTACTTATAAGAAGCTATCAAATCTGGTTTGCTTTCATTCCACAAGTATTCATAAAATTCCACGGTTTAACCATCAGATTTAGGGGTTTTACCATTTTTAATTTATGCTAATAACTTAAAGAATTACAAGTCCTGAAGTGTGATAATAGGTTTTATTAGGAAATTTAGGTTTTTCCTTAATTTCTCGAGTGACCCAATTTTCGGATTGGTAGGAGATTTTGGGGACATTACAGTCAGGGTTGGGGCCAGGTACTTACACCTGTAGCTGTAACTAGATACACATTTCACAGTACCTGTACCTGTACCTGCCAGTGGTGAGTAGGGAGTACACCAAGTACTGTATACCAAATGTAGGATTCGTAGGTCTAACGATTTCAAAATGTGCCAGTCTAACGGACAGACTGACGGACAATGTACATTAACTATAGCAGCTGAGCTAAAAATGAATTTACATCATGTTTCATTACGAATATCTCGCTAGTTTTTCTCCTGTCCTGAAATCACCGTTTTTAGATCTAGTTGCATATCCTCCTCAGAATATCTGCGAGCATTTTCAGATGAGCAAAGGGCCGGCGTCTTCGGAATTTACTGAATCCACGTTGACACAGCATAAATTATTGTCAAATTGCTATTGTACGATGTTTAAGCACAAATATCGTGTCTGGTCTTACACATAAAAACCGCCGTGTTCAGGAGGTCTAAGTGCATCCCCTTGCCGGAATATATGTCTTTCTTAGTATTTTCACGTTGTACCCCGGCATTCTCGAACAATTACCAAGAAGCTAAAGGGAAAAACTGAACTTACACCATATTTCATTGGGCATATCTCGTTAGACTTTCCATTGAGCTAGCAAAGGGTGTTCGACTAAGCTAAAATTTGATACAACCATCGTGTTTAGAAGACCCAGATGCATTTTCTAGCCGGACTTTATCCATTTATGACCATTTTCAGAGCCCGAGGAGCAGAAGCCACTTCTACAGTAATCTATGTTATACCATGTTTCAGGGCAAATACATCGAAAACTGATCGCTGTTTGCTGTGAACGCATCCGATACCCATAGTGGATTCCATTTTATGACGTAAAATTAGGAAGGCCCTGTGTTGCATGGGATGTTGGGGCTCATTAGCCTATTGAAGCACCGCACAGTTACTGATGAGTAACTAGCAGTATATGCCCTTTTCTACAACTGATTTGAAATATACCGAAATTATAAATCAAATAAAATTTATGAAACAGACAACCAATTAATCGAGCTTTGCCCCATATCTGCTAACAAAGTACCCACTTTCCTATATGAGGAATTGTGATTTTTTTTTTTTTTTTGGCTTGGCAAGTCTTTTGGGCGAAAGGTACTTTTCTGTCCATGTCAGTCGTGTTGATAACAAATAGATAATACCTTAACATATTCATTAACAGGAATGATTCTGTAGTTTACCCTTAGAAGATCAACATGTTGTCATATAAGCCATTGCTTGCCGGATAAAGTAAGCATAAACATGTAGAATATAGTTCAATATACTGCGCCTGTTGCTCGTGCTGGTGTCGGCTCGGGTTGAGGCACACCCAGCGTATCTTGGTTTGACTACGACTCTGCATGACCATCTAATGACGCACAAGCTGAGGACGCACAGCTGTATGTTGCCAATAGTTATACTCGACTGTAAAGCGCATGTTACAAGTCGTCAAAAAAGTGTTACTATTGTCAGGTCATATTGGTTATCAAGCAGACACATAAGTGGTCTTGACGGAAGCCATCAACACGACGTACCTTAACAAATCACCTTTTGCAAAAATGTTTTTAAAAGATTGGAAATGACAATTTTACCATTTACTAAGTCCACTAGTACAGAGGGGATACTTCATTGTATCCACAAAAACAGCGTTTTGCGGATACTATGTTTTCAGCCGGCCGCCGCCTCCGCATAGGTTTCCGGAGAACTACTCCGTAACCACTGGACGGAATTTATGATACATGAAACAATGATCGAGTCACATATGAACTGCAGCGCCCTCATTTTGGTTTGCGCCAGTAGGGCATAGATTTGTTTAGGGCTTTCCGTAAAGTATGTAAATCCCTCTACATCGATGAGTGGCTAAAATGACTCTTGTATGCACCAAGGGTTGAGGTTTTAGGGCAAGTTTGTTTTGATCGGCAACCATGCTAGTAATGTCAGGATTTCGCTGGTGTAAACGGACATTTCCAGGTGATCTGTGATTCCTACAGACTGTCCGTTGATCCCTTTATATCTCATACTGACGTTGACCTCTGACCTTTCCTCTCTGCAGAGCGTCCATCTGCGCGTCTGTTTCCACACATAAATCCACATATCCTAAGACTCGTTTGACCAATCGGGCTATAGCTCTTATACAGCTCTTTATCATACACACCTGCGTCACCTGTAGCTATTTCTGCATTGTTTTCATCTGTTTGTCTGTCTAGGGCAAAAATCATTCATATATCAGCAGTGTTTTGACTATCCGCCTGAAATTTTGCATGTGTATACACCTTGGATAGATTTCTCGTTTGTGTTACAGGTGGCCCCTCCTACAATCATGTTTACGTGGCAGACATCCATGCTAATATACAATACACCTCACTGTGTTTCCCCTAACCACTCGATCTATGCCTCACTCCACTAATACCAATCTAATTTCGGCGGATGCATGTAGTCGCTTGCCAACTATCCGTATTCTAGTTTAATAGTATCTGCTAGACTGATTAACAAATTAACCATGTGACTAAGCAGAGAAGATGTGGATTTATATTTGTTCATCAATTATTGGATTGGATAAAATTTTTTAAAGACCTTTTATTACGATGTAAAATGTTGTATTTGATCAAATACATGCATCAGACTTTATGATTGCGCTATATCGCCTTACTATTTTTTTAAATTCGATTTACATTGGGGTCCCTCGGATTGTGCGTCGTTTTCTGACATATATGATTGATGATCTCATGAGACTAAGCCAGCGGGCGAGCGTTAACGTCGAGCCCTGTCCAAAGTTCGTAAAAATCGCTATCATTTTATAAAATTTTCATCTAAATTAGGTTCAACAAATGTAACTATATTCTGAGTTTATACATTCTTCTTTTTTCCAATACGACTGAACTCCTTTTCTTAACCAACTTTAATGGCTGCAGTTCAAATCTGGAAATGTTTAGATATCATGCAGGTCAATGGCAGGACGACCTTAACTTTGTTGTTGTTGTTGTTTTTCAGGGAAACCATTAATGATATAAATAATAGTTTCAAGTGCACACATAACATCGCCATAACAAACGTTAATTTTTGGTCTTTAATAATTGAATCTGTGACAGGAATCGATATAAAATACGACAGCCCCCCCCCCCCCCTTAAAATTCAACAGTACGATTTATCCTGACTTGATGACTGATGCTAGCTGATGATAAGTGAGTTGGTCTTTTATTACAGACGCATAACCACATTACACATACATGGGAGGTTATGACTGTCATGTGTCACCAGACAAACATCAGACAGCGGCGGTGAACATGTCAAACTTGCAGAACCACACACCGTCCTTCTTCATCCAGACCATTAGGGAACTGAAAGTATACGTATAAAGTAAAGCCTCATTTTTAGAACTGCTTAAATCAGTAACATCGTTATTATTGAAAATAAACATTTTGAGCGAAATTACAGTATAACTGTTAGGTATTTGACTAAAGCATGAGGTATTAACGAACAGTGATATTAAAAAGTACAAGTATTTTCTATTATGATTAACGAATGACTTAGGTTGGACAGAAATGTTATCAAAGGTTTTTAAGCTGAAATGGATTCATTTATAGTGCACAAATAAAACCCCACTCGATTCAAACCATTGCTTAGTGTCAAATTCGCCCCATATACAAGATGGCCGTCATTATAGGGGGTCAAATACTTTAGTGAACATAATTCCATAACAAATAGTAATAGAAACTTATTTATAGTGTCAGTCCTGAGTTAAGGATGCCATTTCATTTTGATATTTGATTGATATTTGAGGTCATTAAAGGTACCTATCGAGAAATAAGATCAAGGTCAATGTCAAACCTGGAAGAGAAATAGCAACAATCGCCATGATACAGTGTTTTTTTTTAAATTGGCATAAAAACACAAATTCAAAGCGTAATTTTCATGTGAATTTAAAATACACATTCATTTGGTAAATGTTTTGAGGCCAAGAAGTTTTTTTTAGGAAAACAGCCAAACTGTCCATGATATGGCATGTTTTTGCCAGAAAGTAACATATAGAAAAACATTAAGGTTGTCACTTCTTTCAAACAATATAATTCCACTGATTTGGTTATACTTCTTAGGTCATAATTGAAACATATAATGCATAATGTTTAAGGTCAATATCAAATTTGGTAGGGGAAATAAGCCAAAGTCGCCATGATATGATACATTTTGGAAAAATATGACATCAATGTCACACAGTTAGGCCTTTTTAATTTGTCACTGTGACCGTTTTTATAATGGCCAGTCATCGAAATGAAATTTCACATGCGCATGTAATAATACGTTTGAATAATATTTAAATATGAGTCTTTTAAACCTTTCATTTACATAGTTTATGAACGATCCATGAAGTTGGGTCCTTCAGCATCATCCTCTTCATGGGTATCCTTACTCTGAGTTTGTGTTACATTCAAGCAAGGCAACATACTGTTGTAACACAGCAGGTTATCTGTCGACAGGTACATGCTTATTAGATCACATTCCCCCTGCAGTTCCACTTTACTATTTTGAGATGACCAGGTGCTGCTAGTTGCGTAACCCCGATGAGAGCAACAGAAGATGGTTTCAGCCGCACACCTCCACTAGATGTTTTTGCCACATAGTGCACCTGATTATATGTGCTAGAAGATCAAGAAGTAGGTCCTAATTGATATATGTCAGAATAAGCAGCTGATTAAGCCACTGGGTATCCATCTGATCTCGTACTTACGGATGAATTTTTGATAGGTTAAAACTAGCGTCATTATCTTTTTGCGAAAGAGATGTTCTGAGTAAACATTTCTGATGAGATGCAGACGAAGATGTATGTATAAGAAGATGCAGACTACCAAATCTGCACGACAGCGAATATATATGCCTATACCCTATATTTTGCTACTAAAGTGCCAAAAGCTGATGTTGCTGTGGTTGCTGATGCTTTCATGTTATACAGTCACTATGCTGATACAGCAGGTAATACCATATAGTTTAAACCTGTTTTGGTAACATCAAAACGAGCAATTAGTAGCTGGAGTAGTTAGAGTTTGGTGTCACAAAATGTCTACTTCGTCTGGATTCTTTAGGTAGATACGATACCACCTAAAGATCAAGTGGCATTGATAAAGTTCATTCTTCCATAAACATCGCATATATTTCCAGACCCAAGCTTCGTGTGGCTCATGTTTCTCGTTGGAGATTCGAAACCATCCTCCCTAGTGCTCATTAGAATCACTAAAACGGCAGCAGCTAGCAACTCGACAGGTATATGTTTATTTTATCACATTTCTCCCTGTAATTGCACCTAATCATTTTGGCAGGCAACGTTTTGTGTTGGAAGATGTAATGAAGTGGATCGTGTCATACGGGCATGTTTGCCCCATGTTGTTTAAATATGCGTTATTTTATACTTGCGTTTAGCTGTATCTTTGTTTTTGTCGGTTCGCCATCCAGGGTCATTGTGTCGTGAGAAAATATGGATATTCAATGGGCGTCAGCCGGTGTTCCGGGTCGAGATATATGCCATGGTAGCAGTAGTTTTGTCCCAGCTATTTAGTATTATGCGTGCTCATGGATATAGATGAGCCGCAGTAGTATTCTCTGTTGCTTAGCCACTGTCTTGTGTTTTGTTTTTGTGCCTGAGTGCCAAAACGGTGAGCGCGCCATAAAAAAAACACACCATCTCTATTTTACCACGGTAAACCAAAGGCAACCCGGTCCGTCACTTGGTAAGGGCAGTATACCGTTTTCCGGACTTCCCAAGTGTTATTAACTATTTAGCGGGGGTACATATCCCGCTAATTACACAACTTATAACTGGCTGAAAACTTGCACACAGCCACCTCACAGCGGACTGCTCCTTTTTAAGGTTCTGCTTAAGCCCTCACGCCCATCTTTACCAAAAACCTGCATTCCTCCAAATCCGTCTCCTGACTCACAACAGCGTCGCCTTAACGTTCCCGCTAGACTGGCGCTCTTCACCAACCGCTCGGTGAGACTACACCCCCTACCCCCACCCCCACCCCTCCCTTCCGGACTAGACTGGTACCCGCTACCCTATAATCGCTACAGGCAGACTTTTTCCTAAGGCACCTGTAAGGGGCAATCTTTATTGGTTGACAGCGGAAGTGGAAGAACATAACCTGTAGAAGTTGATACTCTGTGTTGAAACGTACCACTCGACCAGATGTGAGGTTTGGTGATGTGTTTCCTTACATCTTTAGTTAACGTCCTCATTCTACATGTTTTCCATTCTAATATTATGGGTCATTTGGAGACATGAAGTTAGCAGCTGGCTTTATTTTGTGTACTGCATACAGAATGTCTTTGAGGTAGTATCACATCCACTTATAAGAACAAACGTTTTGTGGAGGCTTGGGTGTAGTTATACAATGACTGTTTTGTTCGGTGTAGTTATACAATGACTGTTTTGTGGAGGCGTGTTCGGTGTAGTTATACAATGACTGTTTTGCTGTAGGCATGGTTATGTTAAAACTATTACCTGTGACATAAACATGTTGTGTACAACTTAAATACATATGCACAATCTGCATGAACTGTTTGAACTTTAGCTGAGAAATGCGCCGTCCTGCGGATTTGGCAGTCGGCATCTCTTCCTGCATGCTTAACAGATACATACTTTGACAAATTCTGCAAAGGTTCTCACTAATACCTGTTAGAATCAACCACTGTAAATAAGAAGCTACAGTTAAAAATTGTCAAGAGCACTTTGGGCGAACGGCTTTCATCTTCCCTGGGTCCTTCGCTTATAAGGATAACACAACGTGTCTGAACATAAAAAATAATTAGGATTAGCTGTAGAGGTTATGTGATAAATTAAACATGTACCTGTCGTAAAGATGAGCTGATGTGGCTAATGCACATTGCTTAGATGAATTAAACTCGGAGCTGGGATACTGATTATGATGATGATCATTATGGTGAAGAGGATCATTATGAAGGTCTAAATGATGAATAGGTTCACAACTTCATGGTATGTAGATAGGCTTTAAATATGTATTTCCACACCAGGGTATATCAAATGGGATCTGCATAGAAAAATAAAATATTGTCACGGAAACGGAGTTAATAATATTTCATAACATTTGTTGTTATCACTGACATTGTTTGTTGATATGTAATGTAGGCCGTATAGTCGCTCGGTTGAACGATGTTTATTATGTAAGCAATTGGACTTACTGTACTACGGATTTTTATGATTAGCTATTTATGATTATTCTCTACCTAGTACCTTCCAGTTATCTGGGAGCATTAAGAATGAAAACGCTTTCACAGGCGCACATTTACGCGATATACTCCTGCAGCTTGATACATGGCAAGTTAATTTTCTACATGCGATATCGATTAATTGAATGGCTTCTTTTCCCACAGTCGCTAGAATTACGTCAATGCTGGGTAGGCCTCAGTTCACTGCAGTGGCATGTAGCGCCATGTATGGACAAGCGCTGCGGTACAAACTGTAGCTAGAGATAATTATCTGGAGCCTCCCTGTTAATGCTGTTACAGGCGCCTTTGATACTGACCCTTTCTTACATTATGTATTTCTGTTGGGTTGGTGTGATACTCACTTCCCCTTTGCGGCCACGGTACCGTCACCAAGATACCCCGTGAAGTGATCACGAGTGACCGCCATGTCGCCCTCCACCAGGATGTCGTCATTCTCCAGGATGTATCGGGTCACACCAGACTTGCTGTACAGCTCCTTCAAGGCTGAAAATTGAGCTCAAGGTGAAGATTACCATTTGCCGAACTCGACTGAACAGTGGATTGAAACAAATGTGTATCAGAATCGAGGGTAAAATGCGCTATACTGCAAATTAATGATATGGTGTTCACTACTGAGCAAGAACATTGAGCGTCAAAAACAAGAACTAGGGACCCATGGGTCTCGACGCTCAGCTGCAATTGTCTATAAGGATATATGTTTATGAGGTTTTCCAAAATATTGGTCCTGTGATAAGTTTGAAGCCAACCTGTCTACCCAAACTGGAGTTATCATCCATTAACTAATTTGTGAATGGATGGGCCCTGTGACCTTAACCTTTGACCTTGTGACCACAAAATCAAAAGGAAACTTCCCCTATTGGCAGGTGCACCACACGTTGATGATAGAAGGATTGAGATGAAAAGTTTGCCTTAAAATGCATCCACAATCTTTCTAAAGTAGTGGGTCCTGTGACCTTGACCTTTGATCTCATGACCCAAGAATCAACAGTTCTTACTTTGGTGGTGGGCCATTTATGTCAAGTTTAAAACCAATATTTCAAACTAAACTGGTGTTATCATCAGGCAACTAATATGTGGATTGATGGCCCCCATGACTTTGACCTTGTGACCCCAAAATCCATAAGTTACTTCCATTATTGGCAGGTGAGCAACATCTGGAAGATAGAATGTCTGGGACAGAAAGTCTGGCTAAAAATACATCAACAACTTTTTTAACGAAGTTGGTCCTATGACCTTGACCTTTGGCCTTGTGACCCCAAAATCGAAAGGGTTCTTACATTATTGGTGGGTCATATATAAGTCAAAATTGAAACCAATATGTCAATCCAAACTGGAGTTATCATTCAAAAACAAATATGTTGACAGATGGGCCCCTGTGACGATGACCTTTGACCTTGTGACCCCCAAATGAATCAGTTTCTTCCCCTGTTGGCAGCTCAGCTATATGTGCAAGATGGAAGGTTTTGGATGAAAAGTTTGGCTTAAAATGCATCCAAAATCTTTCTAAACAAGTGGGTACTGTGACCTTGACCTTTGACCTCATGACCCCAAAATTGAACAGGATCTTCCCCTATTAGCAGGTTAGCAATATCTGGAAGATGGAAGGTTTGGGATGAAAAGTTTGGCTTCAAATGCATATGCATTCTTTTTAAAGAAATGAGTCCAGTGACCATGACCTTTGACTGTTTGAGCCCAAAATCCACACCGTTCTTACTTTAGTGGTGAGTCATATATAAGTTAAGTTTCAAACCAATATGTTCAACTAAACTGGAGTTATCATCTAGAAACTAATTTGTGAACAGATGGCCCCTGTGACCTTGACCTTTGACCATGTGACCCAAAATTCATTTATGCTCTCCCCATACTGTCAAGTCAGCTAAATGTGCAAAATGGAAAGTTTGGAACGAAAAGCTTGGCTAAAAATGCAGCCATAATCTTTTTAAAAAAGTGAGTCCTGTGACCTTAACCTTTGACCTCATAACCCCAAAATCAAATAGGTTCTTGCTTTAGTGGTGGGCCATATGTATGTCAAGTTAAAAATCCATGTGTCAATACAACCTGGAGTTATCATCTGGAAACAAATTTGTGTGGATGGACGGATGTACAGACAGATAGACAAACAGACAGACAGACAGGGTGATAACTATATGGCATCCACTTGTGATCAATAAACACACCAGGTTTTGGGACACTAGATGTAATTACAGCTGAGAAACTGACATGATTGTTGTCATTTTATAGTGAAAAGAATAGAAAAATATTCGTTAAAATAACAAAAAATACAGGTGGCGCCACCACTTTTCGGGAACTGACAAAACTAGTCATGGTCAATATTCAAGGCAAGATTCATGACAATCCATGCATTTATTATCAAGATATTGGAGGTTTTGTATTATATTTATGATTATTCTGGGCGGTACTTTCAAGCCCCATAGCTCAGAGGAAATAGGTCGCAGTGACCTAATTTCAGGTTTCCAAGGAGATTTTTTATTGACCTCCCTGGATATTCACTTAGAAGTTTCTAGGTCCAGCAGTTACGATTTGTGCCCTGCTAACGGACGGACGACGGACAAAGCCCCATTCCTATACCTCAGTTGACTTACAGTCAGCTGAGCTTAAAAAAAAACAAAAACAAAGAAGATTTGTCAGCGTTACATACCTGTAACTAGGTTTCACAAATATCCTTCAGTTCCACATATTTGGTGGACACAATTGATGTACCATATCTGAGAGTAAAATATGCAGAACTTACAATGTTATGGACATTGGCTTTAAGAGGTGGCAGGCACACTGCGTAGACACGGCCTCGCAAGAGTACGACTCTGCTGTTTAGGTTTTATTGGCGTCACAATCTGACCCCCCCCCCCACACACACACACACACACAACCGCGGCGTCTACATACCAAAGCGGCGTTTGTACAAATGTAGTGAAGAGGGTTAAATATGTTGGATAATAATTTTTTTTCGGGAAAATTACAAAACCATGGGTGTTTTTGTGGGAAGGACTACACGGAATAAGTAAATAAAAGATGTTTCCTTGAAATGTAACAGATTTTGAGTTTACAGTTTGACAGTTGAGACAGGTAGTCCCGGCTGCCCCACAATGCCTGCCAGGAAGAGATACGTTTGGATTAGGAACGACATCTGGCATAAAGGGTTGGGTGCAGCCGGTGCATCTCACCGAGCGCCAAAGGGCGTTTTGTAGCAAACGTTTGAGAGATACAAAGGAAAAGGCGGTCATACTTCAATATCGTAAACAATGTAGCTCAAAATTTGGTTTGGCGTATACGGGGTTCGTGGCAGCACCGTATATGGACATGCATAAGATACCTGACATCACATCCTCCCTTTAGTCCAGCGGTTAAGCACCCATATTTGGAGGAATGGTGCAAAAAATGGAAGAAGTATGAATGCTGGCAAAAGTATTCTTTGGAGCTTATTGATGAAGTTCAGATATAGGGCCAACCTGAAAAAAAATATCTTGGCGAAAATCCAAGATGGCGGCCAAGATGCCGCCAGATTAAAAAATGTCAATAACTTGAGTTATAAAGTCCCCAGAAAGCATTGCAAATACTCTAATTTTATGTTTGTTGGGCTGAGAAATTCAATTTTTTAGGTTTCAAACCTCTTCAGATACTCAATAGCTGAGTTTTCATAAAGAATTTGGTAATATTCCTATCAGTCCAGCGGTAAAGCTGCAAATTGAGAAAGAATTGTGTAAAAGATGAAAGAAGAATGAAACTTGGCATAATAATTTTCTAGACCATATAATCTATATGTTCAAATATGGAGCCGAGCGGAATTCACCATGTCTTGGTAAAAATCCAAGATGGCGGCCAAGATGGCCACCGAAATATTAAATACCAATACAGCATGTTATATTTGTCCTAGAATGCATTTCAAGTACACTATTATTATGTTATTTGGGTCGAGAAATTCATTTATAAGGGTTTGAGGTCTGTATCATGAATGTGTGAAAGAAGTCTGATTTTGTTGGTATTGAAATTGTACTAAAATTACCCTTTTTACCAGCACATCTAACGGTAAAACGTATTTGTTGATTTCCCTGCTGAAATTTAATATATTTGTTAACTTTAAGTATTTAAAAATTGTCCCTTTGAAAGGGACAGTTGATTGGTAAAACGCTCGGCATTCTGCAATTGGACATAAAACTGACAAATGAAAAGTGTAACTGTACTGAGATGCCAGATCTCAGTAGCTGAAAGCACAGAAAAGTTGCAATCACCAAACAAGTCGATAAAAACTCAAATCAAACTTTGTACTGAGTTTTCAGGTAATCAAGTTGAAGATAAAATGCATGTCTGGAACCTGAGGGTGCCTCATATTTTTAACCTTGTTTTGTGAATTCGTGTCTCTGTATCTTCCGCTTTGCTTTTCCATTTCCTGAGCATCCATCCATGAAAGATCAGCTAACTTGAACCTGGCAGCACTGACTCATACATATATAATGAATATTTCTAACAATACTTGCAGGTACTACATGAACCTACAAATGTGCATAATGTCAGCAAATTAAAGTATTTTGTTGACACAAAACACAATATGCAAAGTGGATTTTAATGGCATTATGTTGTCAAGGAACTAGTTCTATATCACAAAGAAAGCATCACAACAAAGGGCAGTGATATTTTACTGACACGTGTTGGTTCTTTCATACGAATATACAGTCTAAAGTCTGCATCATCACCATGTCACAAAAATAGTAATCTGGAAAAGGTATATACATGAGTATTGATTATTTCATGCATTTATAACCATATTACAAACGTAGCATATCGCAACATGTTGCGCACCTCGAAATGTGTGTTGATTCTGTTTTCTTGCCAACATACAGTCTGAAAGCCATCACTTCATGGCAAAAGAAGCTCCGAATCCATACAGCACACAGGTGTGACCTTCTACATAAGCGCGTATCTTGTCATGCACGCATGTAGTCTAAATAAATTATAAATAAAAGTATTTCCTTTGAAACAGACATGATGTTCAAATACATGTAACTAGTACATGTAAAATCAATTTCAGCTGAACTTTTTTATATTTCCAAATTGCACTAATAATGATTTGAATATTAAGTTGATGGTAAAATTAAATATCATGTTTGCAGATTTTTAAAAATTCCTAACTATTCTTCACGGATATATTCAAGCTCCCACTTTGATACGAGACAAGATACCTAAGTTTCTTTCATCTTTCAACTCTGCAAAGCAGTTAATACATTCGTAAGCATGCAAATAATGGGATATCAAACAGAGGAAATCAAACATGAAAGATTAATATAATAAAACCTACCCCAGCAAATGACACCCTATTTAAAGGTGCACTATTAAATTTTTTTTTTATCAAATTTAAGTTATTTAATCATTGGGTGTACTGATGAAACAGGGACTTTTAGCACGTACACTTTCAGTGGGGACTAGGAACACAAGGCAGAATCTATACAGCTTACAGGTGTCAGCTTCTTTCATAGGTCTGTATCCTGCCACGCACGTATTCATTCTGATATAAAAGTTAGAAGCAAGATAAACTCTTATATTATATGGATTGTCTAATTTATTTTATATAATATATAGTTTTTCTGGACAGTTAGTTATAATTACTATTACAAGCCACTCTCCATGGCTCGGATGATGGCGTTTGGTGGTTTATATACAGGGGTGGAGGAAAACGAAGGACAAGAAGGAATTCATCCACTTCGGACGGGCCATTACAACCCACTAATAGGAACGATGTTGATTAAAAACGGGGCGCCAGTGGAGATAGCCGAGCATCTTAACCCTCGATTGTCCATTACATTACATAGAAACAGACATAGGGCTCAAATACGTAAAATTAATATATATATATATATATATATATATATATATATATATATATATATAAATAAAATGTCAGCACAGGTGGAATTATGCTTTTGATATTTCCCAATTGCACTAACAGAGGTTTACATGAAAGCTGATCGTAAAATCTAATTACATATATGTAGGTTTAAAACATTCTAAGGATTAGTGTTTACGGACATATCAAGTTCAATCCTAATTTTATTGCAGATTTCGACAGATTAGTTTTTGCAACAACCACCTCTTCAAAGCAATTAAATTTGTAAGCATGCAAATAAAGGAAAGTTCAAAGGAAGAATATCGCAATAAAAACTGTTCTACAATTCAAGCATCCAAATGCATAACAAAGCAGACAAATCTAAGCCATCAAAGGACACTTTCATTTGAATACAATCACAATGTATGCGACTACTGTGCAAAACCCAACAAATAATGTTTGCTGTACATGTGCTTGTAAACGAAAGCAAATATAGGACACTTTCAATATAAACAAAACCAGGATTCATTCACATAGTCAATTTACAGACTTTAGCCCCTTATAAATGAATTTGTCGTCTCCGAAAACATAGGAATAGTGCACTCGGAAAGCATCCTAGGACAAGTATAACCGATTGTATTGATATTTTAAAATCTGGCGGCCATCTTGGCCGCCAACTTGGATTTTGGCCAACATTTGGTGAATACCGCTCGGCCCTATATCTGAAAATGTTAAGTATGGTCTGGCCAACTATTATGCCAAGTTTCATGCTTCTTTCACTTTTTGCACAATTCCTCTCTTAACAGCTAGACTACTTCAAATGAAATAAACTGAACATTTCAAGAGTATTTAGTGAAATGCTTTTATACCACAATCAAATATGAAAATCTCCTATCACCAGGTCAAGTCCTTTGGTTTAAAGTAAACTGCAAAGTGTCAAACTCATAAGTACTAGAAAATCCTCGGAAATATCAAATGGGGAACTTTCCGGGAGTACTGAATCTGCTAGATCTTAAATTAACAGAGGATCGCAAACTTTAATGATTGTCATCAAATGTGTTACAGCTTAAATCTCAACCGAATTACAATTTAAGTTGCAAATAAAGGTAGGTTAGCTCTTAATTCAAAACAAAGTTTCTAAAACGCTGCGGTACACGTGTTTGTCTAGTGCGTCGTGGCATCACTTGCTTCACAGATGCCTCCAGATCTAACTGTTCATCTGTAATGCTCTGGTGTTCACCACGTTGATCCTGTGGATTTACCTATAACGGCGGTTCATCCTGGCGTATTGGTATTCTGCAAGTCAAGTTCAGGTATCGATGTTATAGCAGGTCTGGGTTACATTGCTCCATTGTTAATACCTCCCGTACAGCCCAGTATATATATAATCTGAGAGATACATCAGTTTTTAGCTCAGTTGACTAAAAGTCACCTGAGCTGTAGCGATCACCTTTTTGTCCGTCGTCTGTCCGTCGTGCCGTCTATCAGTTTGTCTGTCTGTCCGTTAACCAGGCACAAGTCGTAAGCGCTGGACCTGGAATCTTCTAGCTTGACACCCTGACCGGTCAGATGTGACTTATAGGACTTGGGAAAATGCTTGAAAAGTCTTTATTTCTACTTTTGTTTCGTAGGACACAATTAAATATTCAAAGATGCGGATATTTGATTTGTCGTTGGTGTTAGCTTATGCAAATACAAGCAGAATGACAAGTAGGTCATAAAGAGACTCCGGCTCGGGAATATTCTAGGGCACAAGGAAATGCTTGAAATTGTCTTCTTTGCCTGACGCTAGCTTATTCTTAAGTTTTAATCGATGGAAGCTGGCCAAAAGTTTGCTAGGGCCAATAAATAACTTAAAAATGCGAAAATTCCGGAGTGATGGACAACGTGAAACTACCAACCATGCATAAACCCTATATCTATCTAAAACAAATCCAAAAGCTGTTTTAAATTCAGATCAGACACTATATAGTACACATCATTTTAGATCAGGTACAGTTATCTCTTTTTATGGCACACACATTTTTAATTTTCGCCTTATTTTTTATATTAAAAAATAATTTCACAGGTACGCTATTTTAACCATCCAGGAACAACAAATCATGTTTATACTACAATATCTCATTTTTCCGCGATCATGTTTCTATCTACCGTAAACTGAAATTTTAAATCTTGGTTTTTAAACAAAGAACGCACATATGTTCCTGTATACAAGCAATGATTTCGAAACTGATCCTGATATCTGTGAACCGTGAATGAATATAGAGGAATCAACTTTTATAACTTTTATTCTATTTTTATAATTATAGAATAATTTTTATATATATATATATATATATATATATATATATATATAAATTATCCTATAATTATAAAAATAAAGGAATCAACTTTTTTAAACATTTTTTGCTACTACATATAGTTTCGTGCAAAATGTTGCACTCATCAGGTTAGACTGTCTGGTTGAAATTGTATGGTTCATAATGGTACATATTTTAGAAGTTTTATGTTGTGTGAGCAATCCTGGGTTACGTAATGGTTATAGTTTTTCCGGTACTTTGCTGCTAATTATTATCTATGGACAAAGAACATGTACAAGGTACGTGCAACCGTTTGGTGGAAGCCCCCGAATGAGAAAGCATTCAACCAAAGAGTCCGGGGCCAAACCATGGCTTCCAATGGATGAACTGAACCCATTCGACTGTAATGAAAGAAATAATGAAAGGAAATATGATAAGCGAGTCCCCAATTTTTTTAGTAGGAATTTGTTTGCATGTCAACAGGCTATAACAGGTTCGTTCTGTTTGCTGAAGGTGGCCAAATTTGAGTTACAGGTTAAAAAAAAGTTTAACTAAAGTTAAAGTTGTAGGTTTTAAGTCCCCTTCCCAATAACTGGCTCAGAAGACGTTACAATTAACTTCCCGGTGGTAGCTCCTTGGGGACGCTACAGAGCCCACACACGGTTTTGAGGTCCTTCATGCAGAATACTTCAATGTCCCAGTTTTAATTCCTCAAATTTCAAATAACAATATTGTTGGCATTGCCTTATTTGCTTCAACATGTAAATGTAATGATACATTGACCTACCCGAGCCGTGGGTTGTCGGGCCGTTGGGAGGCATAACAACACAGTCAGGTAGGTACACCTTGGTGGCCAGTCCCTCCATGTCTCCAGAATTATAAATATCCATGAACCTCTGTACCGCCTGCCGCACGCCCTCTACATCACCCCCTGTATCACCTACAAACACATGATAAACAATCACAATACACACATATACATACATGACACGTAAACAAATATCATACACACATATAGGGGGCCTACACTAACCACACATAAACAAACACCACACATAAACAAACACCATATACACAAATATATATATAAACACCACACATAAACAAACACCATACACACACATACGTATATATATATATATATATATATATATATATATATATATATAAACACCACACATAAGAAACACCACACATAAACAAAACATCACACTAAAAAACATCACATTCATATAAAATGTAACATCACACATAAACAAACACCATATACACATCACACAAAGAAACACAATACACACTTATACAAACATAAATATGAGGACAAACTAATCACAAAAAAATGATAAAATACCATAAATTGCATATTATCCATCATTATCTGATGTGATATCAGACTTTTAAAACTACATGACGTAAAGGAGACTTACCGCTCGCCATGTTGGATGTAGCTGTTACTTGTCGTTCTCGCTCAGCAGCACTCGTTACACAAGGCAGGCTGAGCACAGACACCTGATCCTGTAAAAGATCAACTCAGCAGAGAGAGTGGTACATAAACAGGCCGATAATGTCAAGCTTGTTTAGATAGAAGAGGTACACGTATCGGAAAAAGTGTTCTACTTATTTACGCATACTAATGTTTGCAAGGAGTAATTATGTGCAATTCATCAGCTGTCGTTACAGTAACTGTCAGTGAAAAACTGGTGGATATAGCAGTTGTAATTAATCAGCAATGTCAAAATAAATAAAATTAGCTGATGGCCCGGCCAGAGATACATGTCTGAAGCTACGCTTCCTTTTTATGCAGTCGCGGCAGCTTTGCACTATGTGATGATTATTACCAGATTACAAAGGTTGCTGTACGAGTCTGCGACGTATGATAGTCACAACTCCTCACATCAGTGACCAAGTATCACCACACTGCGCAGAATCGGACCCACCAAAGTACGACCCTGCTTGTAGGGGACGAATGAGGTAACACAAATAGCAGATATAACGCTTCAACATGCCACTTCGGATGTCAGTCACATAAGCACACACTGAGAGAGAGGTTCACTGTAAAATAAAAAAAAATAAGATACTTCATCTAAAAACTCTCACAACTACATCTAAAGTAAAAATAAAATGTATGTCAATAAGACTCTGGCACAGCAGATAACTAATCCTCACCATATTGTCTGAACGCCTAAAGTAAAATCAAGTTGACTTGCATGTCTGTATACTGTTTAGAATAATAAAATGAACCAGGTTGACTGTGACTAGTTATAGCATTTAAATAATGCATGAAATAGCGCTACAATTGGAAATATACTCATTAATTAAAACATATCTTCAAATGGCAGTACGGGAATGATTTGATAAAACAGAGCATATATGATCACATGGTTTTGCCGAAGCCTTCAGGATAACTTTAGTCAGTGTAACATATGCACCAAAAACTAATTTACATTTACATGACGCTGCTAAAGCACTGATCGACCACTACAAGTTTCTTTGTCCACACTGTTTACCGTTTGTTCCAGCACTGAAAAAAATGCACTTGTGAAAAAAATTACATATCCCAGGCCCTCCCATGTTGCCCTACTGTCCAAAAAAAAGGAACAAGGAACCAGGTCACAATATTACCCCACCCTGACTACAGCAGGCGGGTGATCAAATCTTCTCCATAAATATACACGCACTGTAAGTCTGTTACAGACCGGCCCCTCAAATGTGAGCTACATTTGAAGAAAAATAAAACTTAGTAACATAAAAAAAATCGCCATGCTAAAAATATTTATAAAAATGTATACATATATTCTAGCAAACGAAATAATAGCATTATTTGCCATATCATTAACTTGAATAAATATATTTTCAAACAATGCAGGAAAACAGGTTTTTAAGACAGACTGTTGATTATCCACAGCTGGTGGTATATATAGCATGAACATAATGAGAATAACAGAACAGTTCTCTCCCAACAGAACCCAATGATAACTTATCATAATGTTCAACGTAGTCTTTAAGACTGTCTCTAGCAATTGTCACAATTTGTCCACAGGTCTCTTCAGTACAGTTGATTTTTAACTTCCATGCAGCGAACAAGGCCATCTTTCCTGGCAACGTATTTTGCACACGGACCAAAGGCCATATAGGTTTCGCGGAGGTTAAACGAATGAATATTCACATTTCTCGTTATAACAAAATAATAAAAAAATGACATCGGGGGGACAGGTGTTAATGTGCTCCTCACTTTCACAGAGGCGGGGGACAAAATACCTTTTGTCCCTTTCACTTTTTAGTTAAATAAAACATGTATTCTTTCAAATTTTCAAGATATAGCCATCAGTTATTTTCTAGTTATGTCATAATATTCCTCAATAATCTTTCAATTATACAGCTCATATTCAGAAAATATAGGATACTGTATGTGTCAATAGCCTCATTCACAATTGTAAATATTAGCCTATGTGTCTGAATATTTCATATATGGTGGGGGAGATATAATTAAAATTACGAATTGTCATGAGTGCATTTGAACTCATAAATCTGACCATAGTGAATGTAGGACACGTGGCTATATTTATTTTCCCTATATAACATCTATAAAACACCTGAGGTTTGGACGTCTTTTAAATAATTTTCAAAATAAATTCTGATATCAAACTTTTTTTACCTGGGAATTGGTTGTTTCTTCAGTCAAACTAGACCAAGAAAACGGGGACTTGTGTATCTCCTTTTTTAATAATCCTGGCCCGAATGCAGTGAAGCCCTAAATACCCCTCCAAGCAGTCAAAAACAAGCATTTGGACAACATGTCTTTGATTAGACACAGATTTAAAAAAAAATTGACCAATACTGTCAATTGGAGATTACGTATTGGAGATTATGCTTAACATACTTAAAAATCAAACAGTGGGGTATTTTTGGTGCTCCATCACATGATGGCTAGAGCCAACCAGAGCAAGCTAGACCATTCACTGCTCTCCATCAGGGCTTGGTGACCCCAGGTCATGTAAACAAATAGGACCACGCGACCTGTACGGGTAAGCGGCCCGAGCTGTTGTGAACGACGAGAGATGTACACGAGTACATGTAGTAGTGAATGATTTTTGTCAGGAAGCTCTATGTGCTTTGTTGCACCTGCATAATCTCGAAGTTTCAAATTATGCATGATGCATATAGAGTATTATCTATAGCCGTAATTATTGTATCCGCCAAAACAGAGTTTTGCGGATACTGTTTTCAGTTGCACGCCGCCGCCGCCGCGTAGGATTCCGGAGAATTCCTCCGTAACCGCTGAACGGAATTTTACGAAACCCGGGTCACATGTGAACTGCTGCGCCCCGATTTTGTTTTGACCTCTGACCTTTCCTCTCTGCCCAGCGTCCATTTGTGCGTCTGTTTCCATACATAAACCCACATATCTCGGGAACCGTTTGACCGATCAGGGAAAAAATGTATGTACAAATGTAGCCCTTTGATAGCTTTATAATATACACTAAAAATGGTGGCGCCACCTGCAACCATGTTTGCACAGTGTCCACCTGTTCACTGCTTTGTGTTAAAATCACTCATATCTCTGCAGTGGTTTGATTAATTCACCTGAAATTCGGCATGCGTATACATCCTGGATAGCTTTCTTGATTTAATGACAGGTGTTGCCACCTACATTCTAGTTAATGCTTCAGACATCCCAGCTCATATCTCGGGAACCGTTCCAACGAATGGGCCAAAATTTTGCATGTGTATAGATCTCACATAGCTCTTTATCATACACAAAACTGTTGGGGCCACCTGCAACCATTCTTGCACAGTGTCTGTCTGTTTGTCTGTCGTGGGATAAAATCACCTATATACATGTAGTGGTTCGACCTTGCCTAAAATTTTGCATATGTATACAACTTGGACAGCTTTCTGGATTTCTGGTAGGTGGCGCAACCTACATACACATTTCGGCTGCGGACATCCATGCTAATATGCAACACACCTCACTCTTTTTCCCCTTGCCACTCAATCCATGCCTCACTTCACCCGTACCACTCTGATTTAGGCGGATACACGTAGTCGCTTGTCGACTACCCGTATTCTAGTTTACTTTTATTTTCACATTTGTGCTCTATTTTTGTCAGATTGTATTTCATTAAACCAAATTCTACTAGAAACTTTCAAGTGGTCAGAATTTGTATAATGGGTTTATCTACCAGTGTATTCATTGTCAACATTGTGTTATTATTATCATTATAATTATTATTATATTTCATTTTTATCTCAGCTGACTGTAAGTCATCTGAACTATAGCGATCACCTTTTGTCCGTCGTCCGTCCGGCAGTATGTCCGTTAACAAGTCACAAATCGTAACCACTGGACCTGGAATCTTCTCTCTTTACATCCAGAGAGGTCCATGAAAAGTCTTCTTGGAAATCTGGAATTAGGTCTCTGTTATCCATATTCTTCAAGCTACGGGGCTCCGAACTACCCCCCAGAATAATGAAAAATCTGATACAAATGTAAAGTATCTGAACAACTAAGCACTGATCACCATGATTCTTTGCATGGATATTAATCATGGAATGTTTCATCAGTTGCTGCAGACTGGTGGACCCACCTGTAATTTTTCGATTTTTTACAATTTTTTTCTCTATTTTGAGACTTTTAAAGATGCCGTCAACAGTTAACAGGGCACAAATCTTAAATGCTAGACCCCCCCCCCCCCCAAGAATAATGAAAAATTTGCTACAAAAGCTCGAGTACCTAAACAACTTATGCATTGATCACCATGATTATTTGCATGGATATTGATCATGGGATGTTACATCAGTGTTTCCAGAATGGTGGCACCACTTGTATTTTTCGATTTTTTACAATTTTTTCTCTTTTTTTTTTAGACCTTCAAAGATTCCGTCATCTTTTAACAGGGCACAAATCTTAATGACTGGACTTAGAATCTTCTGCTCGACCTGCAGGGAGGCCCATGAAAAGTCTCCTTGGAAACCTGGAATTAGGTCTCCGATACCCAAAGCCTGTGAGCTATGGGGCTTTCAAGTACCCCCCCCCCCCCCCCCCCCGGGTAATAGAAAATTTGATACAAAAGCTCAAGTATCTGGATAACTAATGCATTGATCATCATGATGCTTTGCATGAATATTGATCATGGAGTGTTTCATAAGTGTCTGCAGACTGGTGGCGCCACCCCTCTCTATTTTTGAGACCTTAAAAGATTCCGTCATCTTTTAACAGGGCACAAATCTGAATGACTGGACTTAGAATCTTCTGCTCGACCTGCAGGGAGGCCCATGAAAAGTCTCCTTGGAAACCTGGAATTAGGTCTCCGATACCCAAAGCCTGAGAGCTATGGGGCTTCAAAGTACACCCCCCCCCCACCCCAGAGTAATAGAAAATTTGATACAAAAGCTCAAGTACCAAGAATGTTTTACACAGTTTATTAAATTTCAGATTAAAAGGAAACAAAAAAATCACGTGATATTAAATAAATGAAAATTTAAATAAAAGTTTACTACAACAAATATCAAAAGCATCCGTTATACATAAAAGGCGGTACATAAGTCGTCGACTTTATTTTCCCCCTCCCACACCCTCCCCCTTCGCTCTGGCAAAGCATTTACTGACCCCCGCCCGACCGCCCCCCCCCCCCCCCCCGCCCCCTCCTGCGGACTTTGCCTAGGCAACGGCCTGACAAACACACACATATATAATATAATATATATACAATGAAAACATGTCTAACGGACACCTCAATAAGGCGGACAACTGGCTATAACGGACAAGATAGTTAAGTCACTTTAAAATTTCCTATATGTTATGTATAAGCAGAACCTTTGTAAGGCGGACACCTCACTACTGCGGACAACGGACAGCAGATTTCAACTCCAACCAACATTCTAAGAGTAAATGAACCCCGGGCAACATCAAAGACCACCGGTACTGTTGCTGTTCCAGGGACTGGAACACAAAGGATTATGCAATCCCCAGTTGTGTCCGTGCTCATGTCACGGTGTGATATGCTCATAAGTCAAACACAGCAAATATGAAGCGTTAAGCATCATGTCACTTTATCCCACGGTTGATTATTCAGGCGTTGCGAAGCTGCATATTTTTCGCCTGACCGCGGGGTCAATTAATTGATTAAACGGCTACCGATTTCCCATGCGTCCTTGAACTCACCACGCAATATCTAACTGTAAAATTAGCCACTTTGTTGAAGCAGGCCGTTTGATTTTAATTTATCGGTTTTGCTCAGTATATCTCAAACTGATCTGCTCAGTGTCAAACATCTGCTCGCTCCTTTTGTTTGTACCGTGCCGCCGTACACAAGCTCCTCGGGGTTCGTTTAATCTCGGGTGCCTTCAACATTAAAGCAAACAACCACCATCAAAGAAAGTTTATTTAAGGCTAAAGCTACATTCACCAATAACAACGAATGTTCCCTGGTTCGTAGCAATTACAATCTTCGCATTATTAACGTCGTAATTATCTTTGAGATTATCGCATTTCGACAGCTGAACTAGGAGAGTTTTAGGCAATGCTGCCAGGTGGCACCACACGTACTCCTGGGTGGGAGCTAGTGTAACATAGTGTTATTTTCTGTAGTGAGAGTAGTCTGTGTACATGTACTGTATGCAGGCTGTAAACAGGGATGCCTGGTCTGGTGACCGGCAGCCTGTGAGGTCAGCTGGTAGCCAGCAGAAAGCAAGCCAGTGACACATGGCCCCAGGGCAGCTTGTCAAGTGGCTGGCTGGGGACTGGTAGTCGGGTAGGGTAGGGCTAGATAGGATTTCAGTCAGTCAGTGTGTACGTGTACAGCTAGCAACATTAAAACTACTGCTATACAACAACGGCATCTCTTCTATTTGTGTTCCTGGGTGTTTGTGGAATACTGAGTGATATTTCTCTGCAAGAAACTGTAACATTGGTGTCAGAAGTGGGATTATATACAAATAAACATAAAAGATGCCTTCCGAAAGCAGTGACAGCGAAGTAGAGTTCAAGGCACAAGGTGAAGTAAGTGTTACTGACTGTGAACATTCAATGCATGCTGGCCCAGTAGTGGACATTGGTGAGAGGCCCAGCTCTCCGCCTATTGTCAATGAACTAACACAAGCTCTTGGGCTTCTTCAACAGCTTGATCGTAAACAAGATAAAGCATGGCAGCAGCAACAAGAAATTGCTAAGGACAACAGACAATCCCTAGAACAGGTGAAAATAACACTGAGGCGGCTCGAGATAGAATTAGGAGGAAGAATTGCCTGTCTGGAGAGAGAGAATCTTGAACTGAGACAGGGCCAGAAAAACCTCCTGTCTCGTGTAGTTATGTTAGAAGCAAAGTTGGGGGATGCAGTACCAACAATACACAACCAGACAACAGAACAATCCCCATATCCCTCTGCATTATCTGGTAACAATACAGAGGACAGCGTAATAGGAGATACACACAAGAGATCTCCGTCAGTGTCAATTGTTGAGATACCAGTGTCCAGGCCTATACAGCGACCTATTCAATTTGATGGTGTCGAAATACCATGGGAGGCCTATCAGGCTCAGTTTGAAATAACAGCCGAAATGAACAAATGGTCACCACTGGAAAAGGCTTCATTCCTGGCAACAAGCCTTAAGGGACCAGCACTTGCAGTACTAGGTAACCTACCAACTCAAGGACGGCAGGACTACGATACACTTGTCGGGGCTCTGTCAAACAGTTTTGGAAGCGGCCATCAAAGTGATTTTTCTAGAGCAAAACTGAAAACTCGAGTTAAAAGACGAGGCGAGACATTCCCAGAAATGGCAGAAGATATTGAACGTTTGACACGATTAGCCTACCCAGAGGTACCACCAAGTGTGCAGGATGTCTTAGCTCGTGATCAGTTCATTGATGGCATCTTGGACGATGACACTAGGTTGCGAGTGAAACAGACGAGGCCGCCAAATTTGCAAAAAGCAGTTGAAATTGCACTGGAGCTTGAGTCGTTTATGCTAGCCAATCGCCAGCGGGTGAGGGCGATGACAGAATTGGAGCCAACAGTGTGTCGGACTGTGTCCGGTGATAAACCTGGGCAACAGTTTGATAACAAACCTACTATAAGGTTCCAGGTAGTATCGCTGATTTGATACATTCAGTGCAAGATACAGTGCAGCAGTCCTTGCACACTATGTTGGACAGGAGACAAAATCAGCACGGGCGGGGTCAAAGTGGCTGTTGGATATGTGGAGCACAGGATCACTGGCGCAGAGAATGTCCAGCAAACAGGCGCAAGATGCCGTCTCACAAACCCTCTGACCAGGAAAACTAGTAGGAGCCGGGTTACTGGGGCAGAACTCGGTGGTTAAACAAGCCCCACCTGTCGTTTTTAAAACTGGAACTTTGCAGTCTTCGGATAATGGTTTAATGGCTGACGGATTTGTTGATGGTGTTCCGTGTCGGATCCTAGTGGATACAGGCTCAAATATAACTATTATACATCCAAATATCATTGCACAATGCCCAAGTGATACAGCATCGCCTATTGAATCGGTAAACAGTGTTCTCCAGACTGTGACTGGGGAAACAGCACCAGTAACTGGGAGAGGCGAGGTGACATTCAGGATTGGTGGTTTGGAGATAAAGCACAACACTTTGGTTGCAGAGATAAGTGATATGTGTATACTTGGGTTAGATTTCATGGAAGCACATGACTGTGTTGTTGACATTTCTTATGGGATACTACGTATCGGAACCATGGAAATACCCTCGGAGAAACCAGCTTTTGTGAGGAAGGGTTGAATGAGGTGACACATAAGGATTCATACCCACTACCTCGCATTGACGACACACTAGATGCCTTGTCGGGGTCCACATGGTACTCAACTCTGGATCTCAAAAGTGGGTACTGGCAAGTCGAGGTGGATCCTAAAGACCGTAAAAAGACTGCATTTACTGCTGGAACAGGGTTGTGGCAGTTTAAGGTGATGCCATTCGGTCTTTGTAACGCACCAGCCACATTTGAAAGACTTATGGAACAGGTATTAAAAGGGCTGCCTTGGACGGTATGTTTGGTTTATCTTGATGATATAATTGTACACGCAAAATCATTTTCTGCTGAACTTTCTCACTTACGTCAGGTTCTTACAAGGCTTCGTACTGCCAACCTTAAGTTGAGCCCAAAGAAATGTGAGCTTTTTCGCCGCGAAGTGATGTTTCTTGGTCATGTGGTGAGTGGACAGGGCGTAAAAACTGATCCAAGAAAAATTGAATCTATCCGAGACTGGCAAGTACCATCTAACTCTGATGAAGTTCGTAGATTTGTGGGTCTGTGTACATACTACCGCAGATTTGTACCAAACTTTGCTGATATTGCTAAGCCACTTCACCAGTTGTCAAACAAAGGGCATCTGTTTGTTTGGACTGAAGCTTGTGAACTGTCTTTCCAACGTTTGAAACAGGCTCTCACTACAGCTCCTGTACTTGGTTATCCAATGGAAGGAGAGCCTTTCATATTGGACACAGATGCAAGTGATGTTGGAATAGGGGCTGTCTTGTCACAACGACAAAGCAATAATGAACGAGTACTTGCTTACTTCAGTAAGGTGCTAACTCGTCCTGAACAAAACTACTGTGTAACAAGAAGGGAACTGTTGGCTGTCGTGAAAGCCATAGACCACTTTCATCATTACCTGTATGGTCAAAAATTCACCATCCGCACTGACCATGCAGCCTTACAGTGGCTCTTCCGTTTTCGTAATCCAGAAGGTCAAATGGCTAGGTGGCTTCAAAAATTGTCAGAATATGACTTTAAGCTCCAACATCGGCCAGGGAAATCACATGCCAACGCTGACGGCTTATCCAGGCGTCCATGTTTGATCAATGCTTGTAGACACTGTATGAAACAGGAAGAACGTGAATGGCCATGCCAAATTGCATCATCATGCACAGACTTTGCTGACGCTACTCTGCATAATGTACCCCATGTTGTAAGGGCTGCAAATGAAATATCAGAAGGGACATGCAATGAACCACTTCCTGCATTGGATGGAAACTCTGTTGCTGGACCGACAGAAGAGAGTAATACCTGGACGCTGGAAAAATTGCATATTGCCCAAACTGCTGATCAACATCTGAGACCTATATTGGAGTGGAAGCAAAGCGGAATATCTAAACCAACATGGGATGTAGTCGCTCGATATAGCTCATCAACGAAAGCATACTGGGCACAATGGGACTCTCTGGAGGTGCATGCTGATGTCTTATACCGAAAGTGGGAATTGCAGAAGGAAGGGACGAGCCGCTTACAGCTGATTGTACCCGAATCATTGAAAAATGAAGTTTTGAATGAACTCCATGATGGTAAAACAGCAGGTCATCTTGGGGTAGCAAAAACTCTTGGAAGGGTAAGGGAAAGATTTTATTGGGTCCATTGTCGCAGAGATGTAGAGGAATGGTGTCGCATGTGCCATCTGTGTGGATCTCGAAAGAATCCGGGAAAAAAAGGAAAAGGGGCTTTGCAAATCTATAATGTTGGTGCGCCAATGGAACGTATTGCAATTGATGTCTTGGGACCGTTGCCTGAAACCGAGCACGGCAATCGCTATCTCCTTATTGCAGTTGATTATTTCACAAAGTGGCCAGAGGCCTATCCCCTGCCCAATCAGGAAGCTAAGACTGTTGCAAATGTCCTGGTGTCTGAGTTTTTCAGTCGTTTTGGAGTTCCAGCTGAGATACACACAGATCAAGGCCGGAATTTTGAGTCTACTCTCTTTCGAGAGATGTGCGAACTCTTGGGCATCAGAAAAACTAGGACAACAGCATTCCACCCAAAGTCGAACGGTATGGTTGAGAGGTTCAACAGAACTATTGAAAATCAAATTGCATTGTTTGTGCAAGAGGATCAACAGGACTGGGATCGACATGTTCCTCTTCTTTTAATGGCATACCGTACTGCAGTGCATGAAACAACTCGCTATACTCCAGCTATGTTGATGTTTGGGCGAGAGATGTCGGTTCCACTTGATAAACTTATTGGACGGCCACCTGAACAAAACAAGGCTTCGGACTACACTGAATGGGCTAGCTCTCTGCGTAACAGGATTGACTCTGTGCATGAATTCGCGCGAAATAATCTAAAAATGGCCAGTGATAAAATGAAACAAAGATATGATGTAAAATGTAATCATGAAGTGTTTTCCCAGGGTCAGCTTGTATGGCTACATAATCCACAAAGAAAGAAAGGTGTGTCACTTAAGCTTGCCCGTCAGTGGGAGGGTCCTTATGTTATTGTGCATAGATTAAATGATGTGGTCTACAAAATCCGAAAGGGGCCTAGAACAAAGATTAAGACAGTGCATTTTGATCGTCTTAGAAAAGATCAGGGTGTAGGTGACACCAGCTGGTTCTCTCCCGTGGAAGGAATTTCCACTATCACAGCTGGGGGTTCAGTTGAGCCATCTGGAAATCAGTGTACATCTGTTCAAAGTGAAGAACCGAATGCAACTGTTGACACACCTGTGCTACGGAGATCGAAAAGACAAACACAACAGACTGTTAAATTTCAGCATTAGAACATACATTATAATTACAGTTACTAGTGGCTTCATATACGTATAATTCATCCTTATACACTGTGTACCTCTCACTGAAACTAGCGGTTAGTGATGTGAACAGGCTAAATATACCTCCTTATTTAATTATTCATTATGTTATTTGTTTAATTGTATTTAACATGTTGTTTTGATATTTGTGTATGTCACTTAGGGTTTTGTAACTTTTAGTTCATATGTTTATGTGGTAGTGTCATTTATCCGGGACGGACAACTCTTAGGGAGGGGGCAGTGTAACATAGTGTTATTTTCTGTAGTGAGAGTAGTCTGTGTACATGTACTGTATGCAGGCTGTAAACAGGGATGCCTGGTCTGGTGACCGGCAGCCTGTGAGGTCAGCTGGTAGCCAGCAGAAAGCAAGCCAGTGACACATGGCCCCAGGGCAGCTTGTCAAGTGGCTGGCTGGGGACTGGTAGTCGGGTAGGGTAGTGCTAGATAGGATTTCAGTCAGTCAGTGTGTACGTGTACAGCTAGCAACATTAAAACTACTGCTATACAACAACGGCATCTCTTCTATTTGTGTTCCTGGGTGTTTGTGGAATACTGAGTGATATTTCTCTGCAAGAAACTGTAACATTATGCTGTCTGAGAATGTCAAGCTTATTCGACTATGTGATTTGACGATAAAAAGCGTACGCGAGTATATGAACATTGTTTTTACGGATGACTTCATCGACTTTTCTCCTTATATTGTTCACTACTTGAGATAAGTAAAAATAATCACAGTTTGTATATTAATATTGAATGCATGATGTGTGCATGAATATGTTGTACATATACATGAAATCTGATATAATACAATAAACACGTTCTTGCAGCTGTTCGTTGTCTTTATTTATAATCCCTCAGTTATCAACCAAGGTCAACCTGCCTAATAAGGACACCTCACTTTTAAGGACAAAATGATTGAGTCCCTTGACTGTCCGCTTTAGACAGGTTTCACTGTATATGTATATATATATATATATATATATATATATATATATATATATAATTTACATATATATATATTATATTGAATATGAAATAACTATAAATATTTATTGATATATTATATAAATACACACTGTATAATAATAATGATAATGATGATAATAATAATAACTGTAATAATATAATAATAATATTGCTTATAATATATATATCGAAAATAAAATAATAATAAATATTTATATAAATAATATGAATATACATTGTTTATCATATAATAATAATAATAGTGCTTATAATATATATATATATATATATAATATATATATATATATATATATATATATATATATATATATATATATATATTCAGCTAGTCCCGTTCCCCAATCGTTAATTTGCGCTTAAAATTTCTTGATTAGTACAGATTATTAGTTATTTTGTTTATTTAACAGTGAAAAATTATGTGAAGAGTAAAATAGTTGCAGAATTTAAGTGATTTTAATGTGTTTCCATTCTCCATGAATTCTCCGCGAATTCTGCATATCTCCGCGGATTCTCCGCGTTTTAGACAGGCCTAGACTGGTACCCTGCTCTATTATGCCCTCAGCCAAGCATGATTGGCCTAGAGCAGTGTAGTCTCTCCAACAGACGCCAGGTGCCGCTACCGCTCTTGCACCAGTACTGGTGCAAGAGCGGTAGCGACACCAGGTCTATCTAAAACGCGGAGAATCCGCGGAGAGATGGAGAATTCGCGGAGAATTCGTGGAAAATTTGCGGAGAGTTTTTATATGCAATGATATTTTTAAATACGCTATACAATCACTTAAATCTCCAACTATATTACTATTAACATATTTGCGCACTGTTAAATGACCGAAATAATTAAAACATATGTATATAATTAAGCAGTTTATGCTTAACAATGTATACATGCCCGTAGACTCACAACCGGGTGAATTTGTTACGCAAAATGTAACAAACGTCTGAGTCACCAGCTGACACTGACAGATCTTAAGCCGAAACCGCAACACTCTAATATTAATGTTTCAACAGTTTATTGTGCAAACCATAACAAAACCATGCGCAGGTGTTTATAGGTGGTGAACGAAATATATAATATAATTAATAAATCATACGTTTACCTACATTTACTGATAGATAAAAAACACCATCACCATTAATAGTGTATAGGCCTTGACCCAATTTACGTGACACGCACAAATAAAAGTTGTTTAATTTCTGGAATCAAACAAAAATCACAGCAAAAATCAACTGCATTTGCAATTGCAAAAAGTCCATAGTCTCCTGATGCTGTTCGTTGTCTATGGCACGGCACACATGAAATCTTATCGGAGAAGAACTTGCTTGTCCAAACAACTGAGAGCTGAACTTTACGTGAATGTACAGATTTTTAATTATTTCGGTCATTTAACAGTGAACAAATATGTTACGATTAATATAGTTGGAGATTTTAAGTGATATTAATGCGTATTTAAAAGTATCATTGCATATAAAAACTCTCCACAAATTCTCCGCGAATTCTCCATCTCTCCGCGGATTCTCCGCGTTTTAGACAGACCCAGCGGCACCTGGCGTCTGTTGGAGAGACTAAGAGCAGTGGTGATATAATAGAGCGGGGTACCAGTCTAAGACAGACCCACCATTTTGGGCCAGTCTATAGTTCCCCAGCTGACCAGCTGACATAGCAGGAAACAAGTCTATGTTGTTTACAAACATTATAGGGCAAAGGTCATGTTCATGGTATAACTTCCGGTGTGGAGTACATAGGTTGAGAGGTATTGATTTGACTGAATACAAATGACAAGGGTGTCATTCAGAGCATGATGGCGCAGAATCAGATAAGATAATTTCTTGGAAGACTTATTCATAGGTAGGTTTAATTTTCGCAATGTATAATGATTAATTATATCAGTGTATTGTGCATCGCGCTGAAAGTCTGTTCCATTATGCATGATTATAGTAATAATAATATAGATTATCAGATTATAGAGCAACAGACCAATAATAAACTGATTGAGGCCCATCGGCATGTGCTATTTAGTAATTATTATCTTATTTTAAAGTCAAATATCAACACACAGTGTGGCCAGGGATTGAAGGTCTATTATAAGATTTAAATTAATATTTTGCAGCCTTGTGGTTACTCATTAAAAATAATAATAGGTCATACTAATAAAAGTGTGGAGCGAATGTCGAATCACTCAGGCACACCTGGTTAGCAAAGAAGGTTAAGAGGGCGATATAGTTGATGGGGATAGAGAGAAAGAAGGGGGGTATAGTTTTTTGGGGGGTTTTCAGTACATATATAACAACTATTTACTGACTCCTGTTTCACTCGTGATACTTGTTCATGTGACATCTTGAACTTGGCTGCGTGGAAGTACCTGAAAGAGATGAAATACATGAAATATTAGTACACTTGACATGACATGCAAAGACAGCATGCTGGATCGGGTCTCGAACCACTGACCGGAGGCATACAAGTCCAATTGCATAACCACTATGCCACACAGAACTCGTTGCAGAACCTGGGAAAACGGGGGTATTTAAACCTGGATTTAAAAATGTGATCACGTGGTACACTGTGGGGGTACTACTTCACCAGGAGTCATGATCATGTGATCAGCGAATCAACTTCATACGAACACCAAATCGATCGCTTGGTGTAACTAGTTGAAATATGAATCAGGAGAGTAAAAGGTAAAGATGAATGATTGTTTACTTTGGTAATTTAAATGAATATGAGTAAATATTGGGGGGTTACCCCCCTAAACCCCCCCCCCCCCCAGGATATGAAAATCAACATGAGTAAATATACAAACATGAAGAGTAATTAGAATGAATATGGGTAATTATGGGGGGAGACCCCCCCCCCCCCCCAAACCCCCCCAGGATATGACAATCAACATGAGTAATGATTGGGGGGAGACCCCCAAAACCCCCCTTTGGGTCCTAGAATTATCTAAAAACATCGTATCGAGATGTGATAAATCTGACTGGGAGTTATGCGAGATTGTGAAGGTGTGAGTTATGCCAAAAGGTGGGGGTTTCCTGATGACGTATTAAAAAAATAGAGGGAATGATATTTTACGCAACACCGTACAGTTTATCATGGCGGACGTAGAAGGATGTTGATACGAACACATGGAGATCGTATATAAAAGATATATTATGTCATAACCTGTGATTGAGTATAGGTAAGAAAGTGATATTTGAGTAGTATTATAGGTAGTTATATGTTAGAAAGCGTCCCTTGTTGTGTGACATGGCATAGTCGGCGCTGTATAGGTGCGTGAGTGATTCGACATTCGGGCCAAAAGTGTGGGTCTTTCTTCAAGTCCGAGAATCCATGGAAAGCAGAATTTTTGCGGATAAATTTATGGCTTTTTTCACTGATAGGTGAAAATAAACATTAAAATCGCTTGAAACTTTATAACTGCATGTTACAATGCGGCGTATATATCCATTCCATGGATACCCGCCACATATGAAGCTTCAAGTAAACTGGAGAACGTAAATCCTGTACTGGGCAAAAATTCCTATAAAATCCAATATTGTGTTTGTAACAGGGAAGCTTACGGCTTCGGGGGCAAAAAATGTTAATGTATTCGCCTGAACAAGAAATTTTGTTGTAACCCCTGCTTTAATGCCTAAACAAAACTCACTTTAAAACGATTACCTTCCTTGGACCTGTCAGTTGTTCCTAAAGTTGGGACAATCGCCAGGTGGCGTGTGTGATGCATAATTCTCCGTACAGAATTATATCATGAATGTTAAGGATAAACACAACATATCTTGACTCTGCCCTGGAGGTTGAAAACGGGTATGAGGTTTTATGATGGGGAACCCCAAGGAAATCCCCTCCAGACATGCTTGTTTTTACCACTTGAGATCTAGACCTACCTGATTCAACTGTTTAATGGACATGACGATTTTAACTTGGTATGTTGTGTTACCATATGATAAAAATATATTTGTATTCTTATATATGACACATTTTTAGCTGGGAGATTATTGTTTTATCGTCCAGTTGCATGTCTCCAGTTTTCAAACACCTCGTGCTAGGGCTCTCTCAGCGGAGGCAACCGAAGCGCAAGGAGAGAGCACGAAAGCTATGAGCTAGAAACCTCATACCATAATTACTCAAAATATAGTTTTTCCACTGTTAAAAGAGGGAATTAATTAAAAATCTTGCATATTTAGAGCTAATTTTAAAACAATGTTGTCCTGCCAACAAGTGAATGTGTAAGACAAAATATTAATCCAAATAAATTTTGTTTGTCTAGTTGTTTAATCATTTTTAAAATGTATATGTGAATCACTGGAACTAGCAACCTTACGGGTCAGGAAGATTTTGACATTACTTGGTAACTGGCTGAGAGTCCTTATTATTAGACTGTTTGCACCTCATTACTGAGCTTTTGTTTTGTGTCCATAATGCATAGACTGGTGCTGTCAGCTCTTTACTCAAAATACCAGGTTAAGCCCAGACAGTTCAACTGGACTGGCACCTGTACCCTGTTAGGTTGTTTCAGTAATTTATCATACCACTGATTTCATCTTAAATATTTTCAGTGATGTAACTGTGGTGTCAAAATAGGCGAAAATAACTAGAACTTTGATTAAAAGAAAAATTAAAACTATAAATGTAACATAGGGTGCTTTAAGACCTTTGTCGCAATACTGATTAGATAGACATGCTCAAAGGAGCTGCTGTAAATGAATATCTATTCTAACAAACGCTTATCCAATCCATCTAACATTGGGATTGGTAACTCCTAGGGGGAGTGGAAATAAGCACTTCCTTTCATTAATTTGACTGAGATAAGTGTACACTTTACTGTTTATTACAATAATAATGAAAATAATGATAATAACAGTTGGTCTTTATTCCAAGCGCTCCCCTGGGTTCACACCCAGAATTGCTCTGAGTGTGGCTACTGAGCATTGGGACTTCTTGCTGAGCCCTACATTAAGCTGGCCTGATATTAGCCACAAAGGGCGACTATAAAATGTTAAGATGTATCTGAGAGTACATTTTATAATCACGACCCCATGTATGCACTTGGGTGGGATTCTGAGCTCACTATGATCTGTGCCAATAAAAAGGATATAATCCCCCAGTAAACTCGAGTATCTTATTTTTGTAACTTTAATTTTGTTATGATAAGCCAATTGCATAAAATCCCTGCTTAATTAAGTCTATAACCCTTATAAAATCAACCAGTACACAAAGCATTGTCACCACTACATATACATTCTAACTGCATCTGTCATGGCGGTTATGACTTATGTGCAGTACAACCTGTATGTTCTAAGACCAAAATAACACAATAACTAAAGTAAATTGCATTTACAGTTGCCAATATATGTTGCAGTTGTACTGAAAATAAGATACTTTTGCCATGGTGAAGAAGTTTGATGTCACCCCAGCCGTGAAACTGAAAATAAAACTGCCTTTTCTGGAAAATACAATTGTATCGTGGTCAAACCCCATTTATCTCTATATATGGGGAAGCGACGAAACAGTCGTCCGTTAATAGTGCAAGACTTTTCATCACTGAAGGTGGCTAGCTTGTCACCTGCCATTGCATTTTACCTACATGGGACTACCAAGCCCTTGACACTTTTTAATTATATATTTTTTTATTGTGTTTTATTGACCATAAATTAGTATAGGCCTATCTCTGTCTCTCTCTTTCTCTCTCCATCCAGAGGTTTTAATACCATTAAACCATTTGTTGTATCATATGAAAGATTTCAGGCCACAATTTTTTTCTTGGATTACACAGTAAAATATTTACTTATCAGATTTAGTTTATGCTAATTTGAAAATGGAATAAAAAATTACAGAATATTATTTCAGTTAATAAATAAAATGTGTATAATTATACTTCAGCTAATCTCAACTTTGTGCATTATTCTATAATTGACAGGTATTCATACATTCCCATGTTTATTTTAGGCATATATTACTGTCACATAGCTGAAATGATACTTCCATAAATAATGATAATCCATAAAAATTGCACAGGATAAGTTAGCCAAATATATATTTAATATATAATTATCACCAGTTAGCAGGAATGTTTCCTCTTAGCTTTCCAATGCTAGTGCATAAATAACAAGGCCTACAGGCCTAATGAGAACCTGTGCAAAGTTTAGGAGTATGAATGGAGGTTTATTTTTAAAATTTAATATTGATCCTCTAAAGTCCTGTATATCTACCTTAGTCATTATGATATCAGAAAAATGGACGTTTCTGTCCTGTAAGTTTCAGACTAGGACATTTTAAAACCAGAATATGGGTAGTCGCCAAGTGACTATGTGTATCTGCAGAAATCAGAGTGAGACGGGTGAAGTGAGGCATGGATTAAGTGGCAAGGGGAATAGAGTGAGGTGTGTTGCATATTAGCATGGATGTCTGCAGCTTAAACATGTGTATAGATCTCACATAGCTCTTCATCATAGGCAAAACTGGTGGTGCCATCTGCAACCACTTATGCACAGCGTCCATCTGTTCATCTGCCTTGGGATAAAATCGCTCATATCTCAGCAGTGGTTTGACTTATCCACCTGAAATTTTGCAGGTTTATACATCATGGACAGTTTCTCGATTTTATGACAGGTGGCGCCACCTACATTCACATTTACTCTGCAGACATCAAAGCTCATATCTCGGGAACCGTTTGACCGATTGGGCCAAATTTTTGCTTGTATATAGATCTCACATAGCTCTTCATCATAGGCAAAACTGGTGGTGCCACCTGGAACCATTTATGCACAGCGTCCATCTGTTCATCTGCCTTAGGTTAAAATCACTCATATCTTAGGAGTGGTTTGACTTATCCACCTGAAATTTTGCAGGTATTTTACATCCTCGACAGCTCTCTCGATTTTATGACAGGTGTCGCCACCTACATTCACATTTACTCTGCAGACATCCAAGCTCTTGGGAACCGTTTGACCGATTAGGCCAAAATTTTGCATGTGTATAGATCTCACATAGCTCTTCATTATAGGCAAAACTGGTGGCGCCACCTGCAACCACTTATGCACAGCATCCATCTGTTGATCTGCCTTGGGATAAAATCACTCATATCTCGGCAGTGGTTTGACTTATCCACCTGAAATTTTGCCTGTTTATGTATCCTGGACAATTTTCTCGATTTTATGACAGGTGGCACCACCTACATTCACGTTTAAGCTGCAGACATCCATGCTAATATGCAACACACCACGCTCTATTCCCCTTGCCACTTAATCCATGCCTAACATCACCCGTCCCACTCTGATTTCTGCGGATACACATAGTGGCTTGTCGACTACCCATATTCTGGTTTTAAAATGTCCTAGTCCAAAACTTGCAGGTCAGAAACGTCCATTTTGCTGAAATCATAATGACTAAGGTAGATATGCAGGACTTAAAAGGATCAATATTAAATTTTAAAAAGTAAACCTCCATTTAAACTCCCAAACTTTGCACAGGTTCGCATAAGGCCTGTAGGCCTTGTTTATTTAAAATCTATTTTCACACTTCAGGACTGCCTAATATCAAAACCACTCATCTGTTTTTCCTCATATTTACCATAAATATTCCTCTATATAGTTCCTGTGTACATGCCCAAAATTAAGTCTGTTAAGTATAAATTCTTTAAGTTATGGGCCCGAATATAATGGACTTTGTAAAAAAACTGAAAAATATTTACTCACTTAACATGAAAAATTTTAAAACTAGAGTCTATTTTCCTGAGTATATAACTATGTTTAATTAATTTTCAATTGTTTACCCAAAATTTTGGGATCTGAATTTTGTAAATTTTTTACGTTGTTAGTATAAAAATAAAACCAGTACCTTAAATTTTGCCCAACTTTGACCATGGCACGTTTTTTTTTCCTGTAAGTACCATTGATTTAATTTTCATAGCATGTAAACATAAATATTTAATATATTTAAATCTGAAATTTGGAAATAAAAGCTTGAAAATTAAGCTAGTTATTGATTTTTTTCTTGAGGCTCTATTGTAGTCATTTGCTTTGATTACAGATGCAGGGTCCCACTCCAGGTCACTGGAAGTCAGCTATGCCAGGGTTTCTGATTTGTTACAGTCACTGGGGGAGATCCCCTGCTGTGACAGGTGTACAGTTATTCTCATATCACCACCCCAATCCTGTTTACTTACTCAATGGTCAGATCACAGGTGAGCGGTAGAACAAAGGTGACCATTTATACCTGTGATTGCAGGGACTCAGCAGGGATAAAGAACTGGGCCCTTTTCACAGTGGTAAAGAATCCTTAAAAACAGGGTTGTTTTTCTTACTATGGTAAATATAAGGTGGTAAACCAATTACTGCTTACTGATATATACTGTCTTTTGGAAAGGTAACAGTGGAGGTAAAATGCTTCCTTGGTTTCTACTGGCCTTTGTAAATGGTATACGTCATCAAAATTGAAAATTGAAGCGTGTATCAAACTATATCAAATATAACATAATTGAGTCGATACTTTGGTTTCAGGATGGCAGAAACATGGCAGTGCTGGCAAACATGTTCAGCAGTCTGGTTCAAGAGGTCATCTTTTTTGGTGGGGATGTACAGACCACCACTATTGCCATTGCCATCACCAGTTCCTTATGCTGCAGTATAGTGTACCTAGTCGTAAGCCTGTTCACCACTGCTGCTGGGCACACACAGGAGAACACCCGACCAAAGTCTTTTTCCATGCCTCCTCGAAGGAACTCAGTGATGGCCTTCCCTGTGCGCCGTCGAGCTGTGCAGGTAAGGTAGTAAAAACCATAAGTTCACTGGTTGACATGTCCTGCAAGTAAGGAGGGAAGGATGTAAACTCATTGGTTAACATAGTTAGCATCTGAAGTCAGCCTGCAACTTCTGTACTAGCTCACATCTACACCCAATGCATTGGTTGAGCTAAATCCCTTATATTTGAATATTATATGTGAATATTTGTCACTATTAAGGCAACTGAAGAAGAAGTAGTGCACGCTTGCAAAAGAGGGTGCACTTTAGCTCATCAGTCTGTCTGTCTGTCTGTCCTTCAATTTGTTTCTGGTATGATACCGCCAGTTTGGTATTATAATTAGTTGAATTCAAATGTAACATGTATCACCACATAAGGAAGAACCCCATTGATTTATAGCTCAGCTACCTGTTAGTCATCACATAAGGAAGAACCCCATTGATTTATAGCTCAGCTGCCTATAAGTCATCACATTGGTAAAAACCCATTGATTTATAGCTCAGCAGCCTGTAAGTCTTCACATAAGGAAGAACCCCATTGATTAATAGCTCAGCTGCCTGTAAGTCATCACATAAGGATGAACCCTATTGATTTATAGCTCAGCTGCCTGTAAGTCATCACATAAGGAAGAACCCTATTGATTAATAGCTCAGCTGCCTGTAAGTCATCACATAAGGAAGAACCCCATTGATTTATAGCTCAGCTGCCTGTATGTCGTCACATAAGGAAGAACCCCATTGATTTACAGCTCAGCTGCCTGTAAGTCATCACATAAGGAAGAACCCCATTGATTAATAGCTCAGCTGCCTGTAAGTCATCACATAAGGAAGAACCCCATTGATTAATAGCTCAGCTGCCTGTAAGTCATCACATAAGGAAGAACCCTATTGATTTATAGCTCAGCTGCCTGTAAGTCTTCCCATAAGGAAGAACCCCATTGATTTATAGCTCAGCTGCCTGTATGTCATCACATAAGGAAGAACCCCATTGATTTATAGCTCAGCTGCCTGTTAGTCATCACATAAGGAAGAACCCCATTGATTTATAGCTCAGCTGCCTGTATGTCATCATATAAGGAAGAACCCCATTGATTTATAGCTCAGCTGCCTGTATGTCATCACATAAGGAAGAACCCCATTGATTTATAGCTCAGCTGCCTGTAAGTCATCACATAAGGAAGAACCCCATTGATTTATAGCTCAGCTGCCTGTAAGTCTTCACATAAGGAAGAACCCCATTGATTTATAGCTCAGCTGCCTGTTAGTCATCACATAAGGAAGAACCCCATTGATTTATAGCTCAGCTGCCTGTTAGTCTTCACATAAGGAAGAACCCCATTGATTTATAGCTCAGCTGCCTGTATGTCATCACACAAGGAAGAACCCCATTGATTTTTTAGCTCAGCTGCCTGTAAGTCTTCACACAAGGAAGAACCCCATTGATTTATAGCTCAGCTGCCTGTAAGTCATCACATAAGGAAGAACCCCATTGATTTATAGCACAGCAGCCTGTTAGTCTTCACATAAGGAAGAACCCCATTGATTTATAGCTCAGCTGCCTGTAAGTCTTCACATAAGGAAGAACCCCATTGATTTATAGCTCAGCTGCCTGTAAGTCTTCACATAAGGAAGAACCCCATTGATTTATAGCTCAGCTGCCTGTAAGTCTTCACATAAGGAAGAACCCCATTGATTAATAGCTCAGCTGCCTGTAAGTCTTCCCATAAGGAAGAACCCCATTGATTTATAGCTCAGCTGCCTGTATGTCATCACATAAGGAAGAACCCCATTGATTTATAGCTCAGCAGCCTGTAAGTCCTCACATAAGGAAGAACCCCATTGATTTATAGCTCAGCTGCCTGTAAGTCTTCACATAAGGAAGAACCCCATTGATTTATAGCTCAGCTGCCTGTAAGTCTTCACATAAGGAAGAACCCCATTGATTTATAGCTCAGCTGCCTGTAAGTCTTCACATAAGGAAGAACCCCATTGATTTATAGCTCAGCTGCCTGTAAGTCTTCACATAAGGAGGAACCCCATTGATTTATAGCTCAGCTGCCTGTAAGTCATCACATAAGGAAGAACCCCATTGATTTATAGCTCAGCAGCCTGTATGTCATCACATAAGGAAGAACCCCATTGATTTATAGCTCAGCTGCCTGTAAGTCTTCACATAAGGAAGAACCCCATTGATTTATAGCTCAGCTGCCTGTATGTCATCACATTAGGAAGAACCCCATTGATTTATAGCTCTGCTGCCTGTAAGTCATCACATTAGGAAGAACCCCATTGATTTATAGCTCAGCAGCCTGTATGTCATCACATAAGGAAGAACCCCATTGATTTATAGCTCAGCTGCCTGTATGTCGTCACATAAGGAAGAACCCCATTGATTTATAGCTCAGCTGCCTGTTAGTCATCACATAAGGAAGAACCCCATTGATTTATAGCTCAGCTGCCTGTTAGTCTTCACATAAGGAAGAACCCCATTGATTTATAGCTCAGCTGCCTGTATGTCGTCACATAAGGAAGAACCCCATTGATTTATAGCTCAGCTGCCTGTATGTCGTCACATAAGGAAGAACCCCATTGATATATAGCTCAGCTGCCTGTTAGTCTTCACATAAGGAAGAACCCCATTGATTTATAGCTCAGCAGCCTGTAAGTCATCACATAAGGAAGAACCCTATTGATTTATAGCTCAGCAGCCTGTAGGTCTTCACATAAGGAAGAACCCCATTGATTTATAGCTCAGCTGCCTGTAAGTCTTCACATAAGGAAGAACCCCATTGATTTATAGCTCAGCTGCCTGTAAGTCCTCACATAAGGAAGAACCCTGTTGGTTAATAGCTCAGCTGCCTGTAAGTCTTTACATAAGGAAGAACCCCATTGATTTATAGCTCAGCTGCCTGTATGTCATCACATAAGGAAGAACCCCATTGATTTATAGCTCAGCAGCCTGTAAGTCATCACATAAGGAAGAACCCCATTGATTTATAGCTCAGCAGCCTGTATGTCATCACATAAGGAAGAACCCCATTGATTTATAGCTCAGCTGCCTGTAAGTCTTCACATAAGGAAGAACCCCATTGATTTATAGCTCAGCTGCCTGTAAGTCCTCACATAAGGAAGAACCCTGTTGATTAATAGCTCAGCTCCCTGTAAGTCTTCACATAAGGAAGAACCCCATTGATTTTTGCTCAGCAGCCTGTAAGTCCTCACATAAGGAAGAACCCCATTGATTTATAGCTCAGCTGCCTGTAAGTCTTCACATAAGGAAGAACCCCATTGATTTATAGCTGAGCTGCCTGTAAGTCTTCACATAAGGAAGAACCCCATTGATTTATAGCTCAGCTGCCTGTAAGTCTTCACATAAGGAAGAACCCCATTGATTTATAGCTCAGCTGCCTGTAAGTCTTCCCATAAGGAAGAACCCCATTGATTTATAGCTCAGCTGCCTGTAAGTCATCACATAAGGAAGAACCCCATTGATTTATAGCTCAGCAGCCTGTATGTCATCACATAAGGAAGAACCCCATTGATTTATAGCTCAGCTGCCTGTTAGTCATCACATAAGGAAGAACCCCATTGATTTATAGCTCAGCTGCCTGTTAGTCTTCACATAAGGAAGAACCCCATTGATTTATAGCTCAGCTGCCTGTAAGTCTTCACATAAGGAAGAACCCCATTGATTTATAGCTCAGCTGCCTGTAAGTCATCACATAAGGAAGAACCCCATTGATTTATAGCACAGCAGCCTGTATGTCATCACATAAGGAAGAACCCCATTGATTTATAGCTCAGCTGCCTGTAAGTCTTCACATAAGGAAGAACCCCATTGATTTATAGCTCAGCTGCCTGTTAGTCTTCACATAAGGAAGAACCCCATTGATTTATAGCTCAGCTGCCTGTAAGTCTTCACATAAGGAAGAACCCCATTGATTAATAGCTCAGCTGCCTGTAAGTCTTCCCATAAGGAAGAACCCCATTGATTTATAGCTCAGCTGCCTGTATGTCATCACATAAGGAAGAACCCCATTGATTTATAGCTCAGCAGCCTGTAAGTCCTCACATAAGGAAGAACCCCATTGATTTATAGCTCAGCTGCCTGTAAGTCTTCACATAAGGAAGAACCCCATTGATTTATAGCTCAGCTGCCTGTAAGTCTTCACATAAGGAAGAACCCCATTGATTTATAGCTCAGCTGCCTGTAAGTCTTCACATAAGGAAGAACCCCATTGATTTATAGCTCAGCTGCCTGTAAGTCTTCACATAAGGAGGAACCCCATTGATTTATAGCTCAGCTGCCTGTAAGTCATCACATAAGGAAGAACCCCATTGATTTATAGCTCAGCAGCCTGTATGTCATCACATAAGGAAGAACCCCATTGATTTATAGCTCAGCTGCCTGTAAGTCATCACATAAGGAAGAACCCCATTGATTTATAGCTCAGCAGCCTGTATGTCATCACATAAGGAAGAACCCCATTGATTTATAGCTCAGCTGCCTGTAAGTCTTCACATAAGGAAGAACCCCATTGATTTATAGCTCAGCTGCCTGTAAGTCTTCACATAAGGAAGAACCCCATTGATTTATAGCTCAGCTGCCTGTAAGTCTTCACATAAGGAGGAACCCCATTGATTTATAGCTCAGCTGCCTGTAAGTCATCACATAAGGAAGAACCCCATTGATTTATAGCTCAGCAGCCTGTATGTCATCACATAAGGAAGAACCCCATTGATTTATAGCTCAGCTGCCTGTATGTCATCACATTAGGAAGAACCCCATTGATTTATAGCTCTGCTGCCTGTAAGTCATCACATTAGGAAGAACCCCATTGATTTATAGCTCAGCAGCCTGTATGTCATCACATAAGGAAGAACCCCATTGATTTATAGCTCAGCTGCCTGTATGTCGTCACATAAGGAAGAACCCCATTGATTTATAGCTCAGCTGCCTGTTAGTCATCACATAAGGAAGAACCCCATTGATTTATAGCTCAGCTGCCTGTTAGTCTTCACATAAGGAAGAACCCCATTGATTTATAGCTCAGCTGCCTGTATGTCGTCACATAAGGAAGAACCCCATTGATTTATAGCTCAGCTGCCTGTATGTCGTCACATAAGGAAGAACCCCATTGATATATAGCTCAGCTGCCTGTAAGTCTTCACATAAGGAAGAACCCCATTGATTAATAGCTCAGCTGCCTGTAAGTCTTCCCATAAGGAAGAACCCCATTGATTTATAGCTCAGCTGCCTGTATGTCATCACATAAGGAAGAACCCAATTGATTTATAGCTCAGCAGCCTGTAAGTCCTCACATAAGGAAGAACCCCATTGATTTATAGCTCAGCTGCCTGTAAGTCTTCACATAAGGAAGAACCCCATTGATTTATAGCTCAGCTGCCTGTAAGTCTTCACATAAGGAAGAACCCCATTGATTTATAGCTCAGCTGCCTGTAAGTCTTCACATAAGGAAGAACCCCATTGATTTATAGCTCAGCTGCCTGTAAGTCTTCACATAAGGAGGAACCCCATTGATTTATAGCTCAGCTGCCTGTAAGTCATCACATAAGGAAGAACCCCATTGATTTATAGCTCAGCAGCCTGTATGTCATCACATAAGGAAGAACCCCATTGATTTATAGCTCAGCTGCCTGTAAGTCTTCACATAAGGAAGAACCCCATTGATTTATAGCTTAGCTGCCTGTTTGTCATCACATTAGGAAGAACCCCATTGATTTATAGCTCTGCTGCCTGTAAGTCATCACATTAGGAAGAACCCCATTGATTTATAGCTCAGCAGCCTGTATGTCATCACATAAGGAAGAACCCCATTGATTTATAGCTCAGCTGCCTGTATGTCGTCACATAAGGAAGAACCCCATTGATTTATAGCTCAGCTGCCTGTTAGTCATCACATAAGGAAGAACCCCATTGATTTATAGCTCAGCTGCCTGTTAGTCTTCACATAAGGAAGAACCCCATTGATTTATAGCTCAGCTGCCTGTATGTCGTCACATAAGGAAGAACCCCATTGATTTATAGCTCAGCTGCCTGTATGTCGTCACATAAGGAAGAACCCCATTGATATATAGCTCAGCTGCCTGTTAGTCTTCACATAAGGAAGAACCCCATTGATTTATAGCTCAGCAGCCTGTAAGTCATCACATAAGGAAGAACCCTATTGATTTATAGCTCAGCAGCCTGTAAGTCTTCACATAAGGAAGAACCCCATTGATTTATAGCTCAGCTCTCGTAAGTCTTCACATAAGGAAGAACCCCATTGATTTATAGCTCAGCTGCCTGTAAGTCCTCACATAAGGAAGAACCCTGTTGGTTAATAGCTCAGCTGCCTGTAAGTCTTCACATAAGGAAGAACCCCATTGATTTATAGCTCAGCTGCCTGTATGTCATCACATAAGGAAGAACCCCATTGATTTATAGCTCAGCAGCCTGTAAGTCATCACATAAGGAAGAACCCCATTGATTTATAGCTCAGCAGCCTGTATGTCATCACATAAGGAAGAACCCCATTGATTTATAGCTCAGCTGCCTGTAAGTCTTCACATAAGGAAGAACCCCATTGATTTATAGCTCAGCTGCCTGTAAGTCCTCACATAAGGAAGAACCCTGTTGATTAATAGCTCAGCTGCCTGTAAGTCTTCACATAAGGAAGAACCCCATTGATTTATAGCTCAGCAGCCTGTAAGTCCTCACATAAGGAAGAACCCCATTGATTTATAGCTCAGCTGCCTGTAAGTCTTCACATAAGGAAGAACCCCATTGATTTATAGCTCAGCTGCCTGTAAGTCTTCACATAAGGAAGAACCCCATTGATTTATAGCTCAGCTGCCTGTAAGTCTTCACATAAGGAAGAACCCCATTGATTTATAGCTCAGCTGCCTGTAAGTCTTCACATAAGGAAGAACCCCATTGATTTATAGCTCAGCTGCCTATAAGTCTTCACATAAGGAAGAACCCCATTGATTTATAGCTCAGCTGCCTGTAAGTCTTCACATAAGGAAGAACCCCATTGATTTATAGCTCAGCTGCCTGTAAGTCTTCACATAAGGAAGAACCCCATTGATTTATAGCTCAGCTGCCTGTAAGTCCTCACATAAGGAAGAACCCCATTGATTTATAGCTCAGCTGCCTGTAAGTCATCACATAAGGAAGAACCCCATTGATTTATAGCTCAGCAGCCTGTATGTCATCACATAAGTAAGAACCCCATTCATTTATAGCTCAGCTGCCTGTATGTCATCACACAAGAAAGAACCCCATTGATTTTTTAGCTCAGCTGCCTGTAAGTCTTCACACAAGGAAGAACCCCATTGATTTATAGCTGAGCTGACTGTAAGTCATCACATAAGGAAGAACCCCATTGATTTATAGCACAGCAGCCTGTATGTCATCATATAAGGAAGAACCCCATTGATTTATAGCTCAGCTGCCTGTAAGTCTTCACATAAGGAAGAACCCCATTGATTTATAGCTCAGCAGCCTGTATGTCATCACATAAGGAAGAACCCCATTGATTTATAGCTCAGCTGCCTGTAAGTCTTCACATAAGGAAGAACCCCATTGATTTATAGCTCAGCTGCCTGTATGTCATCACATAAGGAAGAACCCCATTGATTTATAGCTCAGCTGCCTGTAAGTCATCACATTAGGAAGAACCCCATTGATTTATAGCTCAGCAGCCTGTATGTCGTCACATAAGGAAGAACCCCATTGATTTATAGCTCAGCTGCCTGTATGTCGTCACATAAGGAAGAACCCCATTGATTTATAGCTCAGCTGCCTGTATGTCGTCACATAAGGAATAACCCCATTGATTTATAGCTCACCTGCCTGTTAGTCTTCACATAAGGAAGAACCCCATTGATTTATAGCTCAGCAGCCTGTAAGTCATCACATAAGGAAGAACCCTATTGATTTATAGCTCAGCAGCCTGTAAGTCTTCACAGAAGGAAGAACCCCATTGATTTATAGCTCAGCTGCCTGTAAGTCTTCACATAAGGAAGAACCCCATTGATTTATAGCTCAGCTGCCTGTAAGTCTTCACATAAGGAAGAACCCCATTGATTTATAGCTAAGCAGCCTGTAAGTCCTCACATAAGGAAGAACCCCATTGATTTATAGCTCAGCTGCCTGTAAGTCTTCACATAAGGAAGAACCCCATTGATTTATAGCTCAGCTGCCTGTAAGTCTTCACATAAGGAAGAACCCCATTGATTTATAGCTCAGCTGCCTGTAAGTCTTCACATAAGGAAGAACCCCATTGATTTATAGCTCAGCTACCTGTTAGTCTTCACATAAGGAAGAACCCCATTGATTTATAGCTCAGCTTCCTGTAAGTCATCACATCAGGAAAACCCCATTGATTTATAGCTCAGCAGCCTGTATGTCATCACATAAGGAAGAACCCCATTGATTTATAGCTCAGCTGCCTGTATGTCGTCACATAAGGAAGAACCCCATTGATTTATAGCTCAGCTGCCTGTATGTCGTCACATAAGGAAGAACCCCATTGATTTATAGCTCAGCTGCCTGTTAGTCTTCACATAAGGAAGAACCCCATTGATTTATAGCTCAGCAGCCTGTAAGTCATCACATAAGGAAGAACCCTATTGATTTATAGCTCAGCAGCCTGTATGTCATCACATAAGGAAGAACCCCATTGATTTATAGCTCAGCTGCCTGTAAGTCTTCACATAAGGAAGAACCCCATTGATTTATAGCTCAGCTGCCTGTAAGTCCTCACATAAGGAAGAACCCTGTTGATTAATAGCTCAGCTGCCTGTAAGTCTTCACATAAGGAAGAACCCCATTGATTTATAGCTCAGCAGCCTGTAAGTCCTCACATAAGGAAGAACCCCATTGATTTATAGCTCAGCTGCCTGTAAGTCTTCACATAAGGAAGAACCCCATTGATTTATAGCTCAGCTGCCTGTAAGTCTTCACATAAGGAAGAACCCCATTGATTTATAGCTCAGCTGCCTGTAAGTCTTCACATAAGGAAGAACCCCATTGATTTATAGCTCAGCTGCCTGTAAGTCTTCACATAAGGAAGAACCCCATTGATTTATAGCTCAGCTGCCTGTAAGTCATCACATAAGGAAGAACCCCATTGATTTATAGCTCAGCAGCCTGTATGTCATCACATAAGGAAGAACCCCATTGATTTATAGCTCAGCTGCCTGTAAGTCTTCACATAAGGAAGAACCCCATTGATTTATAGCTCAGCTGCCTGTAAGTCTTCACATAAGGAAGAACCCCATTGATTTATAGCTCAGCTGCCTGTAAGTCTTCACATAAGGAAGAACCCCATTGATTTATAGCTCAGCAGCCTGTAAGTCCTCACATAAGGAAGAACCCCATTGATTTATAGCTCAGCTGCCTGTAAGTCTTCACATAAGGAAGAACCCCATTGATTTATAGCTCAGCTGCCTGTAAGTCTTAACATAAGGAAGAACCCCATTGATTTATAGCTCAGCTGCCTGTAAGTCTTCACATAAGGAAGAACCCCATTGATTTATAGCTCAGCTGCCTGTAAGTCTTCACATAAGGAAGAACCCCATTGATTTATAGCTCAGCTGCCTGTAAGTCATCACATCAGGAAAACCCCATTGATTTATAGCTCAGCTGCCTGTAAGTCATCACATCAGGAAAACCCCATTGATTTATAGCTCAGCAGCCTGTATGTCATCACATAAGGAAGAACCCCATTGATTTATAGCTCAGCTGCCTGTAAGTCTTCACATAAGGAAGAACCCCATTGATTTATAGCTCAGCTGCCTGTAAGTCATCACATAAGGAAGAACCCCATTGATTTATAGCTCAGCAGCCTGTATTTCATCACATAAGGAAGAACCCCATTGATTTATAGCTCAGCTGCCTGTATGTCGTCACATAAGGAAGAACCCCATTGATTTATAGCTCAGCTGCCTGTTAGTCATCACATAAGGAGGAACCCCATTGATTTATAGCTCAGCTGCCTGTTAGTCTTCACATAAGGAATAACCCCATTGATTTATAGCTCAGCTGCCTGTATGTCGTCACATAAGGAAGAACCCCATTGATTTATAGCTCAGCTGCCTGTATGTCGTCACATAAGGAAGAACCCCATTGAGCTATAGCTCCGCTGCCTGTTAGTCTTCACATAAGGAAGAACCCCATTGATTTATAGCTCAGCAGCCTGTAAGTCATCACATAAGGAAGAACCCTATTGATTTATAGCTCAGCAGCCTGTTAGTCTTCACATAAGGAAGAACCCCATTGATTTATAACTCAGCTGCCTGTAAGTCTTCACATAAGGAAGAACCCCATTGATTTATAGCTCAGCTGCCTGTAAGTCTTCACATAAGGAAGAACCCCATTGATTTATAGCTCAGCTGCCTTTAAGTCTTCACATAAAGAAGAACCCCATTGATTTATAGCTCAGCTGCCTGTAAGTCTTCACATAAGGAAGAACCCCATTGATTTATAGCTCAGCTGCCTGTATGTCGTCACATAAGGAAGAACCCCATTGAGCTATAGCTCAGCTGCCTGTTAGTCTTCACATAAGGAAGAACCCCATTGATTTATAGCTCAGCAGCCTGTAAGTCATCACATAAGGAAGAACCCTATTGATTTATAGCTCAGCAGCCTGTTAGTCTTCACATAAGGAAGAACCCCATTGATTTATAGCTCAGCTGCCTGTAAGTCTTCACATAAGGAAGAACCCCATTGATTTATAGCTCAGCTGCCTGTAAGTCTTCACATAAGGAAGAACCCCATTGATTTATAGCTCAGCTGCCTGTAAGTCTTCACATAAAGAAGAACCCCATTGATTTATAGCTCAGCTGCCTGTAAGTCTTCACATAAGGAAGAACCCCATTGATTTATAGCTCAGCTGCCTGTAAGTCTTCATAAGGAAGAACCCCGTTGATTAATAGCTCAGCTGCCTGTAAGTCTTCACATAAGGAAGAACCCCATTGATTTATAGCTCAGCTGCCTGTATGTCATCACATAAGGAAGAACCCCATTGATTTATAGCTCAGCTGCCTGTAAGTCTTCACATAAGGAAGAACCCCATTGATTTATAGCTCAGCTGCCTGTAAGTCTTCACATAAGGAAGAACCCCATTGATTTATAGCTCAGCTGCCTGTAAGTCTTCACATAAGGACGAACCCCATTGATTTATAGCTCAGCAGCCTGTAAGTCCTCACATAAGGAAGAACCCCATTGATTTATAGCTCAGCTGCCTGTAAGTCTTCACATAAGGAAGAACCCCATTGATTTATAGCTCAGCTGCCTGTAAGTCTTCACATAAGGAAGAACCCCATTGATTTATAGCTCAGCTGCCTGTAAGTCTTCACATAAGGAAGAACCCCATTGATTTATAGCTCAGCTACCTGTTAGTCTTCACATAAGGAGGAACCCCATTGATTTATAGCTCAGCTGCCTGTAAGTCATCACATCAGGAAAACCCCATTGATTTATAGCTCAGCAGCCTGTATGTCATCACATAAGGAAGAACCCCATTGATTTATAGCTCAGCTGCCTGTAAGTCTTCACATAAGGAAGAACCCCATTGATTTATAGCTCAGCTGCCTGTATGTCATCACATAAGGAAGAACCCCATTGATTTATAGCTCAGCTGCCTGTAAGTCATCACATTAGGAAGAACCCCATTGATTTATAGCTCAGCAGCCTGTATTTCATCACATAAGGAAGAACCCCATTGATTTATAGCTCAGCTGCCTGTATGTCGTCACATAAGGAAGAACCCCATTGATTTATAGCTCAGCTGCCTGTTAGTCATCACATAAGGAGGAACCCCATTGATTTATAGCTCAGCTGCCTGTTAGTCTTCACATAAGGAAGAACCCCATTGATTTATAGCTCAGCTGCCTGTATGTCGTCACATAAGGAAGAACCCCATTGATTTATAGCTCAGCTGCCTGTATGTCGTCACATAAGGAAGAACCCCATTGAGCTATAGCTCCGCTGCCTGTTAGTCTTCACATAAGGAAGAACCCCATTGATTTATAGCTCAGCAGCCTGTAAGTCATCACATAAGGAAGAACCCTATTGATTTATAGCTCAGCAGCCTGTTAGTCTTCACATAAGGAAGAACCCCATTGATTTATAACTCAGCTGCCTGTAAGTCTTCACATAAGGAAGAACCCCATTGATTTATAGCTCAGCTGCCTGTAAGTCTTCACATAAGGAAGAACCCCATTGATTTATAGCTCAGCTGCCTTTAAGTCTTCACATAAAGAAGAACCCCATTGATTTATAGCTCAGCTGCCTGTAAGTCTTCACATAAGGAAGAACCCCATTGATTTATAGCTCAGCTGCCTGTATGTCGTCACATAAGGAAGAACCCCATTGAGCTATAGCTCAGCTGCCTGTTAGTCTTCACATAAGGAAGAACCCCATTGATTTATAGCTCAGCAGCCTGTAAGTCATCACATAAGGAAGAACCCTATTGATTTATAGCTCAGCAGCCTGTTAGTCTTCACATAAGGAAGAACCCCATTGATTTATAGCTCAGCTGCCTGTAAGTCTTCACATAAGGAAGAACCCCATTGATTTATAGCTCAGCTGCCTGTAAGTCTTCACATAAGGAAGAACCCCATTGATTTATAGCTCAGCTGCCTGTAAGTCTTCACATAAAGAAGAACCCCATTGATTTATAGCTCAGCTGCCTGTAAGTCTTCACATAAGGAAGAACCCCATTGATTTATAGCTCAGCTGCCTGTAAGTCTTCACATAAGGAAGAACCCCATTGATTAATAGCTCAGCTGCCTGTAAGTCTTCACATAAGGAAGAACCCCATTGATTTATAGCTCAGCTGCCTGTATGTCATCACATAAGGAAGAACCCCATTGATTTATAGCTCAGCAGCCTGTAAGTCCTCACATAAGGAAGAACCCCATTGATTTATAGCTCAGCTGCCTGTAAGTCTTCACATAAGGAAGAACCCCATTGATTTATAGCTCAGCTGCCTGTTAGTCTTCACATAAGGAAGAACCCCATTGATTTATAGCTCAGCAGCCTGTAAGTCTTCACATAAGGAAGAACCCCATTTATTTATAGCTCAGCTGCCTGTTAGTCATCACATAAGGAAGAACCCCATTGATTTATAGCTCAGCTGCCTGTTAGTCCTCACATAAGGAAGAACCCCATTGATTTATAGCTCAGCTGCCTGTATGTCGTCACATAAGGAAGAACCCCATTGATTTATAGCTCAGCTGCCTGTAAGTCTTCACATAAGGAAGAACCCCATTGATTTATAGCTCAGCTGCCTGTAAGTCTTCACATAAGGAAGAACCCCATTGATTTATAGCTCAGCTGCCTGTAAGTCTTCACATAAGGAAGAACCCCATTGATTTATAGCTCAGCTGCCTGTAAGTCATCACATAAGGAAGAACCCCATTGATTTATAGCTCAGCAGCCTGTATGTCATCACATAAGGAAGAACCCCATTGATTTATAGCTCAGCTGCCTGTAAGTCTTCACATAAGGAAGAACCCCATTGATTTATAGCTCAGCTGCCTGTAAGTCTTCACATAAGGAAGAACCCCATTGATTTATAGCTCAGCTGCCTGTAAGTCTTCACATAAGGAAGAACCCCATTGATTTATAGCTCAGCTGCCTGTAAGTCTTCACATAAGGAAGAACCTCATTGATTTATAGCTCAGCTGCCTGTAAGTCTTCACATAAGGAAGAACCCCATTGATTTATAGCTCAGCTGCCTGTAAGTCATCACATAAGGAAGAACCCCATTGATTTATAGCTCAGCTGCCTGTAAGTCTTCACATAAGGAAGAACCCCATTGATTTATAGCTCAGCTGCCTGTAAGTCATCACATAAGGAAGAACCCCATTGATTTATAGCTCAGCAGCCTGTATGTCATCACATAAGGAAGAACCCCATTGATTTATAGCTCAGCTGCCTGTAAGTCTTCACATAAGGAAGAACCCCATTGATTTATAGCTCAGCTGCCTGTATGTCATCACATAAGGAAGAACCCCATTGATTTATAGCTCAGCTGCCTGTAAGTCATCACATTAGGAAGAACCCCATTGATTTATAGCTCAGCAGCCTGTATGTCGTCACATAATGAAGAACCCCATTGATTTATAGCTCAGCTGCCTGTATGTCGTCACATAAGGAAGAACCCCATTGATTTATAGCTCAGCTGCCTGTATGTCGTCACATAAGGAATAACCCCATTGATTTATAGCTCAGCTGCCTGTTAGTCTTCACATAAGGAAGAACCCCATTGATTTATAGCTCAGCAGCCTGTAAGTCATCACATAAGGAAGAACCCTATTGATTTATAGCTCAGCAGCCTGTAAGTCCTCACATAAGGAAGAACCCCATTGATTTATAGCTCAGCTGCCTGTAAGTCTTCACATAAGGAAGAACCCCATTGATTTATAGCTCAGCTGCCTGTAAGTCTTCACATAAGGAAGAACCCCATTGATTTATAGCTCAGCAGCCTGTAAGTCTTCACATAAGGAAGAACCCCATTTATTTATAGCTCAGCTGCCTGTTAGTCATCACATAAGGAAGAACCCCATTGATTTATAGCTCAGCTGCCTGTTAGTCCTCACATAAGGAAGAACCCCATTGATTTATAGCTCAGCTGCCTGTATGTCGTCACATAAGGAAGAACCCCATTGATTTATAGCTCAGCTGCCTGTAAGTCTTCACATAAGGAAGAACCCCATTGATTTATAGCTCAGCTGCCTGTAAGTCTTCACATAAGGAAGAACCCCATTGATTTATAGCTCAGCTGCCTGTAAGTCTTCACATAAGGAAGAACCCCATTGATTTATAGCTCAGCTGCCTGTAAGTCATCACATAAGGAAGAACCCCATTGATTTATAGCTCAGCAGCCTGTATGTCATCACATAAGGAAGAACCCCATTGATTTATAGCTCAGCTGCCTGTAAGTCTTCACATAAGGAAGAACCCCATTGATTTATAGCTCAGCTGCCTGTAAGTCTTCACATAAGGAAGAACCCCATTGATTTATAGCTCAGCTGCCTGTAAGTCTTCACATAAGGAAGAACCCCATTGATTTATAGCTCAGCTGCCTGTAAGTCTTCACATAAGGAAGAACCTCATTGATTTATAGCTCAGCTGCCTGTAAGTCTTCACATAAGGAAGAACCCCATTGATTTATAGCTCAGCTGCCTGTAAGTCATCACATAAGGAAGAACCCCATTGATTTATAGCTCAGCTGCCTGTAAGTCTTCACATAAGGAAGAACCCCATTGATTTATAGCTCAGCTGCCTGTAAGTCATCACATAAGGAAGAACCCCATTGATTTATAGCTCAGCAGCCTGTATGTCATCACATAAGGAAGAACCCCATTGATTTATAGCTCAGCTGCCTGTAAGTCTTCACATAAGGAAGAACCCCATTGATTTATAGCTCAGCTGCCTGTATGTCATCACATAAGGAAGAACCCCATTGATTTATAGCTCAGCTGCCTGTAAGTCATCACATTAGGAAGAACCCCATTGATTTATAGCTCAGCAGCCTGTATGTCGTCACATAATGAAGAACCCCATTGATTTATAGCTCAGCTGCCTGTATGTCGTCACATAAGGAAGAACCCCATTGATTTATAGCTCAGCTGCCTGTATGTCGTCACATAAGGAATAACCCCATTGATTTATAGCTCAGCTGCCTGTTAGTCTTCACATAAGGAAGAACCCCATTGATTTATAGCTCAGCAGCCTGTAAGTCATCACATAAGGAAGAACCCTATTGATTTATAGCTCAGCAGCCTGTAAGTCTTCACAGAAGGAAGAACCCCATTGATTTATAGCTCAGCTGCCTGTAAGTCTTCACATAAGGAAGAACCCCATTGATTTATAGCTCAGCTGGCTGTAAGTCTTCACATAAATAAGAACCCCATTGATTTATAGCTCAGCAGCCTGTAAGTCCTCACATAAGGAAGAACCCCATTGATTTATAGCTCAGCTGCCTGTAAGTCTTCACATAAGGAAGAACCCCATTGATTTATAGCTCAGCTGCCTGTAAGTCTTCACATAAGGAAGAACCCCATTGATTTATAGCTCAGCTGCCTGTAAGTCTTCACATAAGGAAGAACCCCATTGATTTATAGCTCAGCTACCTGTTAGTCTTCACATAAGGAAGAACCCCATTGATTTATAGCTCAGCTGCCTGTAAGTCATCACATCAGGAAAACCCCATTGATTTATAGCTCAGCAGCCTGTATGTCATCACATAAGGAAGAACCCCATTGATTTATAGCTCAGCTGCCTGTAAGTCTTCACATAAGGAAGAACCCCATTGATTTATAGCTCAGCTGCCTGTAAGTCGTCACATAAGGAAGAACCCCATTGAGCTATAGCTCAGCTGCCTGTTAGTCTTCACATAAGGAAGAACCCCATTGATTTATAGCTCAGCAGCCTGTAAGTCATCACATAAGGAAGAACCCTATTGATTTATAGCTCAGCAGCCTGTTAGTCTTCACATAAGGAAGAGCCCCATTGATTTATAACTCAGCTGCCTGTAAGTCTTCACATAAGGAAGAACCCCATTGATTTATAGCTCAGCTGCCTGTAAGTCTTCACATAAGGAAGAACCCCATTGATTTATAGCTCAGCTGCCTGTAAGTCTTCACATAAAGAAGAACCCCATTGATTTATAGCTCAGCTGCCTGTAAGTCTTCACATAAGGAAGAACCCCATTGATTTATAGCTCAGCTGCCTGTATGTCGTCACATAAGGAAGAACCCCATTGAGCTATAGCTCAGCTGCCTGTTAGTCTTCACATAAGGAAGAACCCCATTGATTTATAGCTCAGCAGCCTGTAAGTCATCACATAAGGAAGAACCCTATTGATTTATAGCTCAGCAGCCTGTAAGTCTTCACATAAGGAAGAACCCCATTGATTTATAGCTCAGCTGCCTGTAAGTCTTCACATAAGGAAGAACCCCATTGATTTATAGCTCAGCTGCCTGTAAGTCTTCACATAAGGAAGAACCCCATTGATTTATAGCTCAGCTGCCTGTAAGTCTTCACATAAAGAAGAACCCCATTGATTTATAGCTCAGCTGCCTGTAAGTCTTCACATAAGGAAGAACCCCATTGATTTATAGCTCAGCTGCCTGTAAGTCTTCACATAAGGAAGAACCCCGTTGATTAATAGCTCAGCTGCCTGTAAGTCTTCACATAAGGAAGAACCCCATTGATTTATAGCTCAGCTGCCTGTATGTCATCACATAAGGAAGAACCCCATTGATTTATAGCTCAGCAGCCTGTAAGTCCTCACATAAGGAAGAACCCCATTGATTTATAGCTCAGCTGCCTGTAAGTCTTCACATAAGGAAGAACCCCATTGATTTATAGCTCAGCTGCCTGTAAGTCTTCACATAAGGAAGAACCCCATTGATTTATAGCTCAGCTGCCTGTAAGTCTTCACATAAGGAAGAACCCCATTGATTTATAGCTCAGCTGCCTGTAAGTCTTCACATAAGGAAGAACCCCATTGATTTATAGCTCAGCTGCCTGTAAGTCATCACATAAGGAAGAACCCCATTGATTTATAGCTCAGCAGCCTGTATGTCATCACATAAGGAAGAACCCCATTGATTTATAGCTCAGCTGCCTGTAAGTCTTCACATAAGGAAAAAACCCATTGATTTATAGCTCAGCTGCCTGTATGTCATCACATAAGGAAGAAAGCCATTGATTTATAGCTCAGCTGCCTGTAAGTCATCACATTAGGAAGAACCCCATTGATTTATAGCTCAGCAGCCTGTATGTCATCACATAAGGAAGAACCCCATTGATTTATAGCTCAGCTGCCTGTATGTCGTCACATAAGGAAGAACCCCATTGATTTATAGCTCAGCTGCCTGTTAGTCATCACATAAGGAAGAACCCCATTGATTTATAGCTCAGCTGCCTGTTAGTCTTCACATAAGGAAGAACCCCATTGATTTATAGCTCAGCTGCCTGTAAGTCATCACATAAGGAAGAACCACATTGATTTATAGCTCAGCTGCCTGTAAGACTTTACATAAAGAAGAACCCCATTGATTTATAGCTCAGCTGCCTGTAAGTCATCACATAAGGAAGAACCACATTGATTTATAGCTCAGCTGCCTGTTAGTCATCACATAAGGAAGAACCCCATTGATTTTTAGCTCAGCTGCCTGTATGTCGTCACATAAGGAAGAACCCCATTGATTTATAGCTCAGCTGCCTGTATGTCATCACATAAGGAAGAACCCCATTGATTTATGGCTCAGCTGCCTGTAAGTCATCACATAAGGAAGAACCCCATTGATTTATAGGTCAGCTGCCTGTAAGTCTTCATATAAGGAAGAACCCCATTGATTTATAGCTCAGCTGCCTGTATGTCATCACATAAGGAAGAACCCCATTGATTTATATCTCAGCTGCCTGTAAGTCATCACATAAGGAAGAACCCCATAGATTTATAGCTCTGCTGCCTGTAAGTCATCACATAAGGAAGAACCTCATTGATTTATAGCTCAGCTGCATGTAAGTCATCACATAAGGAAGAACCCCATAGATTTATAGCTCAGCTGCCTGTATGTCATCACATAAGGAAGAACCCCATTGATTTTTAGCACAGTTGCCTGTAACTTATCACATAAAGTAGAACCCCATTGATTTATAGCTCACCTGCCTGTAAGTTATCACATAGGGAAGAACCCCATTGATTTATAGCTCAGCTGCCTGTAAGTTATCACATAAGGAAGAACCCCATTGATTTATAGCTCAGCTGCCTGTTAGTCATCACATAAGGAAGAACCCCATTGATTTATATCTCAGCTGCCTGTAAGTCATCACACAAGAAAGAACCCTATTGATTTTTAGCTCACCTGCCTGTAAGTTATCACATAAGGAAGAACCCCATTGATTTATAGCTCAGCTGCCTGTAAGTCTTTTGACCTAAAATTATGGTCCTTTTCCCATTGACAGGGCGCATGTTTTGAAAATTTTGGGAGTTGGACCTACAAATCCAAAATTCAACAAACATTTTGATGTGTTCTTATGTACCTTAAGTTCTCACATACCAAACCAAAAACTGCATGGGTCACTGCAAATTTGTTTCTTTGTTGAGGGGAACCTCCATTATCCATTAAAAACCTATTGTTACATTTCAAGACTGACTAACATGAAAAGCACTGGTGCTATTTTGTTTGAATATATTTGGCTTGGAATATTCCTCTATATAATCCTAAATACCTGCCAGAAATTAGATCAATATCATGTAATTGTATCCACCAAAACAAAGTTTTGCGGATACTTTGCACATTAACTCACATATCTTAGGACTCATTTGACTAATCTGGCTAAAATTTTTGCATGAGTGTAGCTCTTGATTAGCTCTTTATCATACACAAAGCTGGTGGCGCCACCTGCAACCATTTTGGCACAGTGTCTGTCTGTCTGCCATGGAATAAAGACACTCATATCTCGACATTGGTTTTACTTATCTGCCCTAAATTTTGCATAAGTATAGATCTAACAAAGCTCTACAGCTTATCCAGATTTGGTGGCCCAACTTACAACCTTTTTTGCATGATGTCCATTTGTTCAACTGCCTAGGGTAAAAATCACTCATCACAGCAGTGGTTTGACTTATCCACCTGAAATTTTGCATATGTATAAAGCTTTCTCTTTCAAATATCAGGTGGCACCACCTAAAATCATGTTTACATGGCAGACATCCATGCTAATATGCAACACATCTCACTCCATTTCCACTTTGGACTCAATCCATGCATCACTTCATCAGTCCCACTCTTTTATTTCGCAGATACATGAAGTTGCCTGTCAACTACCTGTATTTTAGTTTTTAGATGTTATGGACCAGAACATTACTTAACATGGTAACTGTTGAAGCTAGAGACTTTTTTCCAATAATATAAATTTATTTAACCAAGATTTAATTGTATGCCAGAAATCAGATCAGAATTTTGCAAATTTTGCCCAACTTTGCCAATGGCACATTTTTAGCTCAGCTGACTATAAGTCATCTGAGCTATAGTCGTGGTCCATTGTCAGTCGTCCGTCCGTCTGTCCGTCCGTCCGTCCGTCCGTAGATGTGGCACGTTTTGAAACCGTAAGACCTAGGAATCCAAAATTCAGCATAGTGTTAGATGTCCCCAAGATCTCCTACCAAGCCGAAAACTGGGTCTTTGCGACTTTGTTCCTTTGAGAAATTAAGGAAAAACCTCAATTTTTTATTTAAAACCTATTTTCACACTTAAGGGCTGCCTAATATCAAAACCACTCATCTGTTTTTCCTTTTATTTACCATAAATATTCCTCTATATAGTTCCAATGTACATGCCTGAAATTATATCTGTATTATATAATTTAAGAAAGTTATGGGCCAGAACATAATGCATTTTGTAAAAGATCAGGAAAGATATTTGATCACTTAACACAAAACTTGTTAAAGCTATGGACTTTTTTTCAAGTAATATAACTTTAATTAATCAAAATTAAATTGTATACCCAAAATTAGATCAAAATCTTTTAAATTTTTTAAAATATTAACAAAAATAAAAAATTGGTACCTTAAATTTTGCCTAACTTTGACCATGGCACGTTTTTTTCCTGTAAGTACTTTGGATTTAATTTTCTCAGCATGTTTTTGTTAGCATTTTGTCAGTTAACACCAAAAATTTGAAACCAGTTGATCAAAAACTGTAGATTTTATTCAAGTTTTCAAGCACCATGTAACATATTGTTTACATCAGGCTAGTGTTATGCAGTTTGCAAGAGCTCAGCTCCCCAGCTTAAGCTCTCAGTTCCTAAAATTTGGCATACAATTAGGTGTCTCCAAAATTCCCTACCATGCCAAGAATTTGGTCACTAGGACTTAATACCTTTGAGATATTAATGAAAAACTTCATTTTTTAATTAAAAACCCATTGTTACACTTCAATACTGCCTAATATCAAAACCACTGATTTGACTTTAATCATACATAATATACATGTTTTTCTATACATTCTCTGTGCCCATGCCAGAAATGATGTCAGTATTGAGTAAATGATTTAAGTTATGGGCCAAAACATAATGCACTTTGTAAAAAAATCAAGAAATATATTTACTCTCTTAACAAGGGGTTTGCTTAAGCTAGAGAATTTTTTGTCAGGGATGTAACATTATTTAATCAAGATTCAATTGAATACCCAAAATTAGTCCTGAATTTTTAAAATTTTATAAGTTATTAGTATAAATATAAAATTAGTACCTTAAGTTTTGCCCAAATTTGACCATTTCACTTTTGTTTCATGTGAGCTCTGTTTATATAATTTTCATATCATGCACACATAAGGATTTCAGCTTTTTAGTTTAGAAAGCTGAAAGAAATTGGCCAAAAATTGTAGCTTTTATTAATGTTTTTATGAGACATTGTCAGACCTTGGCTCTCTCCAGCCACTCTTGAGTCACCTTGTAGAGGTCCCCCGATAAGTCAGGATGCAGCCGATAAATATAAAACGTTTATTTGTAGAATATAACTTGATACAGGCATAAACATCGATGGTATTTGATAATAATAAGTTGACAAGTATGAGCCGGACTTCCGAACGGCTCTCAGTCTGACCTTCAACTGACTTGGCCTTGGCTCTCTACCAGCCGGCCGCTACCCTGATTGCAATTAGCAACTGAGAAGGCATCAGTACCTTGATAATTAGAGGAGGCGTGGACGTAACTAAAGGTATAGGAAGTAATCTTAATTAGAGTGTTGTGTCACCTCAAGCTGAGTGAACAGATTGTGGATGACACGTAACTAGAAGTATTGTTATGTAAACTGCATGGGGTCTATGTCTATATACAATGTACGTTTCAATGTCGCATTAGTGTCAGCGTTTAAGTATGCCCGAATGATGTAATATACCTTATACAATGTGTTTGAATAACTACTGGTCCTGACATTATGAATTACAACTAAATACTACACTAAAATATAACATTAAACTATATAGAATACATGCAAAATATTACACTAAAATATAACATTAAAATATATAGAATACCTATAAGAGTTGATACTCTACAACCTGTATGTTGACCTTGTTGAAGTTTCAGCAAATTATGCATGCTTGAGGCGAGGCATATACTGGGGTAGCAAGGCAGCTTATGGCCAGCCACAGTTGATCCAGGTGTCCAACCCAACTCATCTAGTAGTTTTAACCAACAACATAACAATAAACAATAAATTAATCAATTTTTATTGGTTTTTAATAACAAATTAAAGAAAAATAGAAAAGGAATTTGTTAGTTTATAATAATAGGGAATTAACTTGCAGTTACTGATGATATAAGAATCTTGTATCGATGGATAGAATGTCACTTATTCCAAATAACACCATGCAGTCACCTGTGGCATTTTTCAGTTCAATTTTAATAATAAAAAAGTAAATCATATTATTCATTACTAATCATTAGGGATCATATGAAGGAAATTAATGATAGACAAAGATGCAGTTGATAATATTAATCTAGATTCCTACTGTGTCTAGTGTGTACATTGATGTGAAATTAGTCCAAAATAAATATATCACATTTATTTTTTTTAATAGTTAACCAGGTACTTATGATCATTATTTAAATGTGTGAATTTTGTACATTCCGGATTCTCAGCACCATTGTTTGGTGAAAACTGAATAAATACCAGTCATGGTGGGAATACTTTGCAATTGTATTTAAATACGAATATGAATATGTTCTCCATTATAAAATTTCTTGCATAAAGAATGGATATTCAGGTAAAAATGAAAGTATATGAATACCAGTGCAAATACTTTCCAAATGTATTCATGAATGCATTCATGAATATATTCTTTAATATTATTTTAATAATCATTTCAGTTATATTTCATTTTAAAAATCATACGATTCTCTTATTTTTTTTTATAAAAATTATATCTGGGACAATATTTGTAATTTTTTTAATAAATAGTTAAACTCTTATATTATATGTTACGCTTATAAGTTATATGGCCAAGTCAAAATCTGTGTGACAATAGTACTCCATTTGTTAATAAAATAAATGAAATCAATTCTCTTCTCTGTCTTCAAAGGTACTATCAAAATCATACATAAGCTTAACAACAACAACTCATAATACAGCTTATACTTATTACCACTCAAAACCAGCATGTGCCTCATTTCTAAATCATATTTTTTTATCATATATAACAGCTGAGCGCCGTGACCCATAGGTCCCTTGTTTTCTTGTCTGTCATATCAGTCTGGTGGTCCATCAGTAACAGGGCACATTTTGAAACTGTAAAAATCTATCAAACCAAACTTTGATACACAGTTAGAATTTCTCCTACCAAACCCAAAACTGGGTCACTGAGATTTTGTTCATTTATTGCAACTGTATACGTTTTATAAAAATGAAAAAAAATTGTATGATAATAAAAATTAGGATATAATTTAACAAATGTGTAAGCTGCCGAACTGTCAACAGCTTATCAAAGACTCTTTACTTCCAGAAGAATTACCTCAGAATTTTATCTCCATGTGTTATTATTTTAGATTTTTACCTTCAGCTGAGTACCCATGACCCATGAGTCCATTATTGTATCTGCCAAATCAGAGTTTTGTGGACACTATGTTTTCAGCCAACTGCTGCAGCCGCGTAGGTGTCCGTAGAACTCCTCCGTAACCGCTGGGCGGAATTTTACGAAACCCGGGATTATGTTCGGGTCACATGTGAACTGCTGCGCCCCTATTTTGTTTTGACCTCTGACCTTTCCTCTCTCCAGTGGGTCCATCTGTGCTTCTGTTTTGACACATTAACCCACATATCTTGGGAACCTTTTAACTGATCCGGAAAAAACTCTGCACAAATGTAGCCCTTGGATAGCTTTATAACATAAATAAAAATGATGGCGCCACCTGCAACCATTTTTGCACATAATCCTTCTGTTTGTCTGCCGTGGGATAAAATCACTCATATCTGGGCACTGGTTTGACTTATTTGCCTAAAATTTTGCAGGTTTATACATCTTGGATAGCTTTCTGGATTTTGTGGCAGGCGGTGCCACCTTCATTCACGTTTACATTGCAGACATCCAAGCTCATATCTCGGGAACCGTTTGACCTAATTGGCCAAAATTGTGTATGTTTATAGATCTCACATAGCTCTTTATCATATGCAAAACTGGTGGCGCCTTCTGCAACCATTTTTGCACAGCATCCGTCTGTTTGTCTGCCATGGGATAAAATCACTCATATCTCAGCACTGGTTTGACTTTTTGCATTTGTATACAACTTTGATAGCTTTCTGGATTTCTGGTAGGTGGCACAACCAACATACACATTTCGGCTGCAGACATCTATGCTAATATGCAACACACCTCACTCTATTTCCCCTTGTTACTCAATCCATGCCTCACTTCACCCGTCCCACTCTGATTTCAGTGGAAACACGTAGTCACTTGTCGACTACCCGTATTCTAGTTTTAAGTTTGATCTTAATCAGACTAGACAGTAGTTTGAACAAAATTGGCCAATTAGTTCTTCATAAGTCTGACTAAAAGTTGTTCATGTTGATACTTCTCAACTGAACGTCATGACCCATTGGTCACTTATTAGAATGACAAAAATTAATCATTTTATAGGTTAATCCTAATACTGAAATGTTGTACTTCTCAGATATTTATCCCTGACATCATGCAAAGTTTGAATGACACTTATCTAAACCATGGAGTCAGCTTGACTCAGTTGATTCTTGTTTATGTTAACCTTGCTCTGTGTGTCTTATTAAATAAAAAATACCTGTTAAATCCATGCACATGAAATGAACTCAATTGTTCCAAGTACATTGCTAACAAGAACTGTACTTGGTAAAAATTCTCCATTACAAGTACAAGGACAAGTACGGGGTACCATGGTTTTTTTGTATAAACACAAGTACTTGACCTATGGCTTATTCAGACGCAATTGAAAACATATACAGGACACATCAGCTGTGATATCATAGTAAGTTTTTGCTTTTTGGTATGTTGATGACAAACAGGTGGTGTTTTATATGTCAAAACAGGGTGTGTGCCTTATGTGGTGTAAATATGTATAGCCTGGCACACACATGGTAATGTGATATTCAGGGGAGGTCCCATGATGGCTGTTGGAAGTAGTCATCTGATTATATTAACAGCTGCTGGCTTTGTCTTCCCTGGAATGATGATCTATTTTAGTTGGTGTGTACCCCTTCTAAGTATGCTCATCATTTCCTGTCTACCATATGCTGTCATGGACTGTTTATTAGCAGATTATAAAAAGATGATAAAAATGCACTTTCAGTGTTCTTTACACATACATACTTAACATTTCTTGTGTGGAGCCCAGCAGGTCCCTGTTACTGTATAGGCCATATACTTGAATTGTATGTCTAGTGTCATTAACTGTGAGATTTTCTTCTGTGATGATACTGGTTTATTATTCTGGTTGATGTTACTGGTGAATATTACTGGTGAATGATACTGATTGATGATACTGATTGATGATACTGGTGTATGAAAACAATCAGTGATACCAATTGATGATACTGATTGATGATACTGATGGGTGACACTGATGAATGGTACTGAGGATTGATACAAATTGATGATCAGTACTGATTGATGATATTGGTGGGCGATACTGATACTGCATGATGTATGAAAACAATCAGTAATACCAATTGGTGATACTGTTAGATGGTACTGACTACTGTTAAATGGTTCTGATGGATGATACTAAATGATGATACTGATGGATGACACGAAATGATGATACTGATGGATGATACTGATGGATGGTATACTGCTAGATGATACTGGTTGATGATACTGATGGATGATATTGATGGATGGTATACTGCTAGATGATACTGGTTGATAATACTGATGGATGATACTGATGAATGGTATACTGCTGGATGATACTGGTTGATAATACTGATGGATGATACTGATGGATTGTATACTGCTGGATGATACTGGTTGATGATACTGATGGATGATACTGATGGATGGTATACTGCTGGATGGTACTGGTTGATAATACTGATCGATGATACTGATGGATGACACCAATTGATGATACTGATTGATGATACTGATGGATGATGCTGATGGGTGACACTGATGAATGGTATACTGCTAGATGATACTGGTTGTTAATACTGATGGATGATATTAAGTGCCATGAGACTGGTGGGTGATACTGATTGATATTGAATGATGTTACTTATGGCACTTTGGTTCAGATCTTCAGTATTTTGTATCTGTAGAGACCTGGTTCTTCTGACAGCTGTAAATTGAAAGTCCTGACTAAGATATGACAATTTCATACACAAAAATAGCAGCCTGATGATTCATAATTGGTTGATTTCTTCCGTGTTAGTGTGTGATATGTTGGCAGTTTATGTTAATGAGGATGTTGTGTATCAGTGTAGAAGTAGGTGTTGGTTAGTGACATGAATCAGTCATTAAACATGATTTTTTGTCCTGGTTAATATATTCTTCAACTAAAGAAATACTGTGTAATTGTGCAAAAAAAAATATTATTGTTCTTTCTCTTTTTTTAAATTTGATATTAGGACAAAGTCTGTTCAACCACCCCAGTCACCTTGTTTTGTGATTATTTTTAAGTGAGACAAACTTGCCAAACAAAACTTGCACTAATGACAGAAAGAAATAAAATTGTAATTTTTGGTGTCAGACCTGCTAATGATATTGATATTATTCACTTTACATCCTGGTTGGCTTGTCTGTTATACGTTTGTGATGCAAGGTGTCACAACAGAAGACTGTTGTTCATCCTTCAGTTATATGGTTATGATGTAATGTGTGAAGTAACAGTGGAGGAAATGCATGAGGAGAATACAATTAATCGTCACTGTAAACAGGGATCCACAGCTCTTGATCATGGGTCCTGTTGTTTTGGGTTCCTCTTTTGTGAGTATAACGTTGATTTTGACATCAAATGTTCTGTCAAATGTCCATTTCATATGGTTTGTGGTAAAATGTCACTATAGAATATTTTCTCTCAAAATCATTTTAAATTGTTTCATGAAAAAAAATGACATGAGGTAGATTATTATTTCAAAAATTATGCAGATCCCTCATTCTGCCCTTGGTGTCAAATATTTTGGGAATCTTTACCTGCCAAACAATAATTGAAAATGGAAAAGGTGGACAGGGGTGATGGAGTGGACTGTAGTCCCTGCAGTTGATGAAATAACGGTAGAGTTTATTGAAATGTTTAGTCATAGGGGGCAATTTAATGTCCCTTACCCCCCCCCCCCCCCACCATCCTTTTTACCAAAAAACTCTGAGAAATAGATCAATACATGCTTAATAAAATCAGAGGTGAAAGTACTTGATTTTGTATCATTGCAACCTAAATTTAAAAAAATTTTATACTTATCTCCCTTCCATATCACTATATGAGCCCCATAGCATATTCTAACATTTAGCTGTGCTACAGTGTTTAATAAAAGATAAATTCAGTCACACATTTACTGGAATTTCATTTTTGTGCGAGGTATTATTGATTCTTATACTGATGAATAATGAACATATCAGTGTTTTAGCTTAACAATTATTATTTTGCATTCAGTCATATTAAAACCTTACTTTAAAATTCTATTACTCTTGTGCAATTTAAGTATAAAGTCATGCATAATCATTATGCACATTTTATGCATATTGATCAAAGATAATTTTGTCTGTATTATTCCTTGTGAGTTTGTTCATATTTGTGTAATTTTAATCATTATGTGAGACAGACACAAAAATGTCCAGTCATGTCTGTTTCAGCTCAGATATTAATTTGCTTTGTAGAACCAGATGGCAGAAGCAATAAATCAAATACACATATTTTCCTTCAGTTAAGACTTTATCCAGTTATCCTGACAGACAACTGAGCTTCATGACCCATAGGTCTCTCTCTTTATTAAAAGTGTTTACAACAGATCAGATTTCTTAAATTGTTTCTCAGAAGCAGGTTCAAGTTCATGGATTATCCTGAAAAGGTGTGGGCTGCAGAAAGCCCAGGAAAGACTTGAATAGTGTGACTTTATAATTGATTGAAAAAAAAAATTAATTGAAAAGCTCTGATTCTCAATTAACTTTACTGGATTGTTTTGGTATGTATGTTGATCTCTGAGAACTTTATTTGCTTCATGCAAGTAGTAGGTTGATTTAATGTAATTCATTGAATTGTCTGCAAGTGTGCTGGTGACATATATATTTAAGTCCCCAGTCAGATTGATCAGGTCAACCAATAATTAACAAAAATGTCACTAGCAGGTGTGAAGTATGTCTATTATTTTATTCACATGTTGAGGAAGGTAGGTGGGGTTCTGGCATACAGAATGTTCCAGCCTTATAACCATCACCCCCCCCCCCCCCCTGTGTTCCATAGATGGTTTTCTCCTGCTCACTGATATGTTGGTATGGTTTCAGCCACACAGAGTGCAGGTCCTGTATCGTGCTGGCAGTCAGATCAGCTCCCAGTCAGTGTGGGGAGGACGCAGCACAGAGAGGGCTTCAAAGCAGCCCTGTGTCAGGTAGGACACTCAACACTTTGTTTTTCTAGTTCAATAAAATATATACACTTTCATGCAATTATTTGTACACCTTTCATCACCAGTAGAGAAGCTGTAGCTTTTAGGTTTGATTACTAGCTGTTTGACAGGTCTGCTGTCTTAGGTCTTATTAGTTCAGCTGATTGGCTGTATTCCTGGAACATTATATAAGTAAAGCTATTAAAGTAAAGAGATCAGTGATGAGCTGTGAGACTGAACTGTTAAATGATATCAGTAAGCTTTTAAAGTTATGAGATCAGTGATTGGTTGTAGGCATTGCATGCAAGGCAATATATTATTCGCCAAAAATCAGATATAAATTAGGCATCTGATTGGCTGACTGCTGCAGGATATATCCAATTGAAAGTACTGTTTTGTTATTTGTACTGTATTCCTCATTGCATGGTGCAACTTGCGGCATGATTTAACTCACAAATTAGTTATGAGCATCAGTAATAGTATAATAAAGACATTGAGCAATGTTAGTTGGCCAAGACAGGGCTAAAAATGAACTTTTGAAAGCACTTGCAGCATCTAGCTTTTTTTGCACTACATTAATTTTTATTTACTTACCCTACAAAAAATTATTGTTTGCAGCTGTGAACACAAGGTGTGTACATATGATTGTATTGGTATTGCATGTTTCATTGCATTTTCAAAAATAAAGTTAAAAAAACATGTTAAAGTGTTTGTTATATTTCTATTTAGTATACATTTCTAGAGGTCCTTTCCCAGTGACTTTGTGCATAACTTTGATTAACTTTTTTCACGCAAAATCAGGTTTTACTTGACAACTGGCAAATGTTTCAGTACAAATACTGCAAGTTCCCCCTGAAAGCCATTTAGTCTCGATAGATGGCCTTGAATGCACAGAAACTCTTGGGAATATGTTTAGAAAAAAAATTCAGAATTAAATTGACATCGTTTCATTGCACAGAAATAAATAAGAAGTGACAACTAAAATGAATAGATGAAAAATTATTTTTGACAGATGATTAACTAGATTTTCTTGCATTTTTTAAGCATATATTTTACCACATAGCAGATTGTAATATGTACCATTCCACATGCAGTATAACAGACTTTTGTTCCCTGATGAGAGCACATTGTGGCACACACGGATAGGCATTCATTTATGAGCCTTCCTTCTTGAAGTGCATTCTAAGAAGCAGATTTTAAATGCACTCATAGTCAGTAGTTTAAAATATTAAAATACAATATTCCTTCTTAGGGGTATCTAAAAGCTCGTCCTTGGGATATATGTTAACCCAACTACATGTTACTGCACATCTGCATTGAAATTTTTTTTTCTTTACTCCTTAAGATACCAATCACAAAAATCCTTTTTCTTGCCTTTGGGTTAAGGTTAGTGTCAGACCTATTTGCCCTGTCGGGCAAGTAGGAGGCAAATTTTAGTTGCTCTACCACCATTTTCTGGAACTTTTACTTGCCTGAGCAAGTGGTTAACCATTAATGTTGAGCCCTGCAAGAGCTACATCTAGTCTGTGGTAATCTGCTGATACTGCTTAACCAAAATGACTATATTTCTGATTACCTCAGTATGCATGGCATTTTATGTTTTGTGATTCATCTTTTGTTACTTCATACATAAGATTTTATCTGTTATTGGAAACTTTGAATAAATGAAAAAAGATAAATTTTAAAATTGAAAGTTTTGAGAGTTGTTCTCATAACAAAGAATAGCAGTGACTTGGAATCTAGGCTCTTACAATACTTGTATGTTGTATCACATTGTGTCTTATACATTGTGAGTGAATAATATATAATATCATGTATGGCTACAACCCTGAAATTGAGCACACCTATTGAGCTATGATAGATTGTGATACTGCCAGGAATCGACCCTGTTTTACAAGGCTGAGGAACTGTGTCTGTTTAATTTCAGATGTGGCATGAAACCAGCTGACAAACTTTGTCATTTCATACTGTGTGCTCCATGTTGCCATAGTAACACTGCCTGTGTTTGTGTTCACCATGGTAGCAACATCAGAGAGGCACAGGGATTGGTTGAAGGTGCCTGTGAGCACAGACCAACTGAGATGGATCTCAGGTAGACCTTACTCTAACTATCAAGAGAAAGTGGACATGCCTGATGTGTTCAATATGTAAAATTTATTAGGTTAATTAATTTGCACTCTGTGAAACTTGGAAAAAAACTGTGGAAATTCTGAGAATCTAAGACTAGCATATTTCCTACACTTGAGATCTCATTTGAAGGGTTCAGAAAGTGTATATTCTAATCAAACAGCCATTAATCTTTCCATTTTTAGCTCAGCTGACTAAAAGTCATCTGAGCTACAGCAATCACTATTTGTCTGTCCTACGTCTGTCAGTCCATTTACCAGGCACAAATTTGCTTAATTGAACCCAGAAATTCACCATGTTATGATGTTTATTTAAGTTTTTTAGCTCAGTTGACTGAAAGTCATCTGAGCTATGGCAATCACCCTTTGTCCTTCTTCCATCCATCTAGCTTTCAGGCCGTCAGTTAACATGGCACAAATCGTAACCATAAAGCCTAGAATCATAAAACTCTGCTTTCTAGGAGGTCTTCAAAAGTTTTCCTCGGAACCTTAAATAAAGTCACTGTGACCTACATGCTTCGAGTTACGAAGCATAATATTTAAAAAGATTTTGCCAGATTCCTCAGGAACGGCTGATGGATTGTCATCAAATTTGATGTGCTTATGGGTCTTAATGAACCTTAGCTACCGGGCATGAATAATGGCACCACCTGCATATCTTAATTAATAAGGACATATTGTCAACATGTCACTCAGCTGAGCATCATGACCCATGGGTCACATGTTTTCCATATCTGCTCTCACCATCAGCATGTTATTATCATTGCAGATATAAAATAAATCTGGTATTGATATGTATGAAAGGTCTATCAGTGCAGCAAATCATCAGTATAACCATGGACTGAGAATGTTTTTCTCATCCAAGATTTTAGTTTACCACAACTTGCATCATGATTTATGATTGTCATTTTATGTATTAATATACATTTGTGATATTTGCATGCAGATATGTATGTATAAACATGCTCATAATATATGAGATAATTCAGTGGAAGATGCTTGTTTCAGCTGTGTCAGTGTTCTTTCAGCTACCTTGGTCTTGCTCAGTGTCCTGACAGAGTTGGGTATATTGGTGCCCAGCTGACAAGTTTAAATTTATCAAACAACCAACTGCGGATCCTACCACAAGAGATAGGATTCCTGCGAGGATTAGAGGAGCTATTTCTTCAGTATAATATCTTCTCAGAACTACCGGTATGTCTAGAAACCTAGTGTAGTCTAAAAATTACATACCAGATTTTCTCTTATTCTGCTCTATATAAAAACATTTGGGTATATCAAGCTTATTGTTTAAAGGTGGGCACTTGGTCTGGAGGCCCCTATCAATCGTAATGATTTTATCTGGTTGGTTTCCTTCTAAAGTTGTATGTACAAGGATACAGGTTAGAGGACAATACAGTTTAATTTGGACCTTTATCTTATGCATTGTATTGACTGATGTTTGATGACATCACCCACATTTAATTTTCAATTTAACCTGCTATACTATTACTATCATCAAGATTTTAACAATATTATTGAATTGAAAGATTACCTTGAAGCTTAGGTTTTAGGTAGAGGTCAAACTCTGTTCCCATTGGGGTCATGTTTTTGATTAGGAGAATGACCTTGACCTTATGCATGGCCATCTAAGTAAAATACTTACAAAATTTAAGGATAAGTTGTATAACATTGTGCCAGACTTTTGGAACTTCAGTTCTGATTTTATTTTCAAAAGGACAATACTTATATGTTGCTGAGACTGCCATATGTATGCATAAATATTTTTAAAGTTTTACTGAACCTTAACCAATTTTGAATAATTTGTCAGTTGAATGGCTAATTTTTGGGAATTGGTAAATTTTCTGAGTGTGCATGTAACACAAATAAGCTGTGTGTCATTGGCATGATCAGCTCCTGTATGATTGGTAACCCATCTATTTATGAATAAAATGTAGTTGGGGCTTGTCTGTCTCAAAGGAACCTGTCTTATCAGAATGACACCTAGACCATGTATAATGCACACCATGGAGAACTGACATTGAGAACTTTTATTCCAGGACAGTATTGGAAACTTGGGCAGACTGGTAGAGTTAGATGTGAAAAACAACAGGTTGCAGGTGTTACCAGGTGAGCAAAAAAACATCAACATCACACTGCCTGATTATGATGTATGTCATTGTTAAACATCAACAGTCTGAATGGTCATCAGAGCAACTCAGAATTACCACCACACTGCCTGATCATGATGTATGTTATCATTAAACAACAACAGTCTGAATGGTCATCAGAGCAACGCATCATTACCACCACACTGCCTGATCATGATGTATGTCATCTTTAAACAACAACAGTCTGAATGGTCATCAGAGCAACACAACATTACCACCACACTGCCTGATCATGATGTATGTCGTCATTAAACATCAACAGTCTGAATGGTCTTAGAGCAACACAACATTACCACCACACTGCCTGATCTTGATGTAAGTCATCATTAAACAACAACAGTCTGAATGGTCATCAGAGCAACACAACATTACCACCACACTGCCTGATAATGATGTATGTCATCGTTAAACATCAACAGTCTGAATGGTCATCAGAGCAACACAACATTACCACCACACTGCCTGGTCATGATGTATGTCATCATTAAACAACAACAGTCTGAATGGTCTTAGAGCAACACAACATTACCACCACACTGCCTGATCTTGATGTATGTCATCATTAAACAACAACAGTCTGAATGGTCATCAGAGCAACACAACATTACCACCACACTGCCTGATCATGATGTTTGTCATCATTAAACATCAACAGTCTGAATGGTCATCAGAGCAACACAACATTACCACCACACTGCCAGATAATGATGTATGTCATCATTAAACAACAACAGTCTGAATGGTCATCAGAGCAACACAACATTACCACCACACTGCCTGATCATGATGTATGTCATCATTAAACATCAAGCAACACAACATTACCACCACACTGCCTGATAATGATGTATGTCATCATTGAACATCAACAGTCTGAATGGTCATCAGAGCAACACAACATTACCACCACACTGCCTGATAATGATGTATGTCATCATTAAACATCAACAGTCTGAATGGTCATCAGAACAACACAACATTACCACCACACTGCCTGATCATGATGTATGTCATCATTAAACATCAACAGTCTGAATGGTCATCAGAGCAACACAACATTACCACCACACTGCCTGATCATGATGTATGTCATCATTAAACATCAACAGTCTGTATGGTCATCAGAGCAACACAACATTACCACCACACTGCCTGATAATGATGTATGTCATCATTGAACATCAACAGTCTGAATGGTCATCAGAGCAACACAACATTACCACCACACTGCCTGATCATGATGTATGTCATCATTAAACATCAACAGTCTGAATGGTCATCAGAGCAACACAACATTACCACCACACTGCCTGATCATGATGTATGTCATCATTAAACATCAACAGTCTGAATGGTCATCAGAGCAACACAACATTACCACCACACTGCCTGATCATGATGTATGTCATCATTGAACATCAACAGTCTGAATGGTCATCAGAGCAACACAACATTGCCACCACACTGCCTGATCATGATGTAAGTCATCATTAAACAACAACAGTCTGAATGGTCATCAGAGCAACACAACATTACCACCACACTGCCTGATAATGATGTATGTCATCGTTAAACATCAACAGTCTGAATGGTCATCAGAGCAACACAACATTACCACCACACTGCCTGGTCATGATGTATGTCATCATTAAACAACAACAGTCTGAATGGTCTTAGAGCAACACAACATTACCACCACACTGCCTGATCTTGATGTATGTCATCATTAAACAACAACAGTCTGAATGGTCATCAGAGCAACACAACATTACCACCACACTGCCTGATCATGATGTTTGTCATCATTAAACATCAACAGTCTGAATGGTCATCAGAGCAACACAACATTACCACCACACTGCCAGATAATGATGTATGTCATCATTAAACAACAACAGTCTGAATGGTCATCAGAGCAACACAACATTACCACCACACTGCCTGATCATGATGTATGTCATCATTAAACATCAACAGTCTGAATGGTCATCAGAACAACACAACATTACCACCACACTGCCTGATCATGATGTATGTCATCATTAAACATCAACAGTCTGAATGGTCATCAGAGCAACACAACATTACCACCACACTGCCTGATCATGATGTATGTCATCATTAAACATCAACAGTCTGTATGGTCATCAGAGCAACACAACATTACCACCACACTGCCTGATAATGATGTATGTCATCATTGAACATCAACAGTCTGAATGGTCATCAGAGCAACACAACATTACCACCACACTGCCTGATCATGATGTATGTCATCATTAAACATCAACAGTCAGAATGGTCATCAGAGCAACACAACATTACCACCACACTGCCTGATCATGATGTATGTCATCATTAAACATCAACAGTCTGAATGGTCATCAGAGCAACACAACATTACCACCACACTGCCTGCATGATCATGATGTATGTCATCATTAAACTACAACAGTCTGAATGGTCATCAGAGCAACTCAACATTACCACCACACTGCCTGATCAGATGTATGTCATCATTAAACAACAACAGTCTGAATGGGCATCAGAGCAACACAACATTACCACCACACTGCCCTCTGTGCGTCTTTTTAGCTCATTTGACTGTAAGGCATCTGAGCTATAGTGATGGTCTTTGTCTGTCGTCCATCTGGCTGGCTGTCTGTCTGGGCATCTATCCATTAAAAGGACATGTTTTGAAACCGTTGTACCTACAAATCTGATATTTGGCATACTGTTAGATGTCACCAAAATCCCCTACCATACCAAAAATTGGGTCACTATAACTTCCTTCCTTTGAGATATTAAGGAAAAACCTCAATGTTCCATTTAAAACCCATTGTTACACTTCAAGACTGCCTCATATCAAAACCACTGATCTGTTTTTTTATCATATCTAATATAAATATTTCTCTATATATTTCCTATGTACACATACCAGAAATTAGGTCAGTATTTTGTAATATCTTGAAGATATGGGCCCTAACATAATGCACTATGTAAAAATCAGGAAAGATATTAACTCATTTAACAGGAGGATTGTTGAATCCAGAGACTTTTTTCAGGGATATAACTTTATTTAATCAAGATTTAATTGTATAACCAGTTATAAGCATAAATATAAAATTAGTACCTTAAATTTTGCCCAACTTAGACCATGGCATGTTTTTTCCCTGTAAGTACCGTAAAATCTCCACTTAAAACCGCACTTCCGATTAAAACCGCACCCAGACTTCGCCGAAATTCCAGGTGAGACACTGCGAGAGGCTCAAATACTAAGAACCCCCCTTTAAAACCGCACCAACTTTTGCTACGGAATGATTTGACAAAAGACACAATCAAGCTATCATCTAGAAATGAACAGGCGTAGGTTGCGACTCGGCCATTCCTGTCCACATTAAAATTCCTTGGGCATATTATTTAAACACATCATAACACTTCTTTTTGCAGGGTCACTCAAGCATGAAGTTTGGGAAGACATAAGGGCCGATGAACCTCTGCCTGTTTATACAGATTTTATATTCCGTGCCGTATTCTTGTTTTCTACCGATTTGTCATTATATTTTGGAAAAAAAATATTCGGCTGATCCATTTCAAGTCACTGTATATTTTAATTCTAAAAGTAATATTTTGAAATCTTAATTTTTGATGAAAATTCCATTTTCTGGAATTACTAGGAAGATTCAAATCATTTTCATACCGGTTACTTCGGTATTATCATCGTCACATCGTACGTTGACATCGCTCCATGTCACAATTTGCTGGTGCCTTTGAAAACATCGCTGGTCTACTTAACTAAATATCAAAGTAACTGAAGTTACCTTGTCGAGATACGCACGTAAAGGAAACATGGCGCTTGAAAACGAGTGATTTTAAGGTAAAATTAAAGTGGCCAGTCCGGGTAAGCAAGTTTTTTCCTGAAGAAAGTTTCCGTGTGGGGAGCAATTTTGTCAAGGCAGTGTTCGCGCAAGGCACGATGGGACGAAATAGGTGGCTGTTCTGTTTACCACCCACAGCGTACAGCCGTTCAAAATATTCTTGGCAGAATACCAGGGCGTTTCAGCACATGGCGGCACTCAAACTTGATTTTAAAACGATTGTCTGCCATTGTGTGACTCTTTACGATGTCAGCCTTTTATTCATTTTACGTTTGAAACAAATAATCATTGCTAAATAATGCCGCAAATGGGTTTAAAGTAGGCTTTTATTTCAATTTTGCTTGACCATGCCCAACGAAGTGGGCCGCTGTGTGTTACAGCAGGGTTGTTGTAAACGTATTATTTGGTGACAATTACCAAGATTTTATAACAAGTTATATATCACACGAAAACTAATCAGCAATATTTAATCTATAAATAACAAATAATCGTAAATAACACATTTACACACGGCTGCCATGCATGCGAGAACGGCCTTCGAAAGTTGCGATATTATCGCCCACTCGCCGGCCCAAAAACGATGTCTGTCAGGAAGATATTCAGGAAACCCTTCAAGTATAAACCGCACAGTGCTTTCAGGAAATCAACCCGATTTCAAGATTTTGAATTTCTTGATTAAACCGCGGTTTTAAGTGGAGATTTTACGGTACATTTGATTTAATTTTCATTGCAGGTACACATCAGGATTTAATTTTGAAAATAAAAGCTCACAAATGAGGCTAGATATTCAAGTTGTTTTTCAGAAGGTTATGCTGTATTCATTTGCGTTGTCAAGCTCCAGGCTGCCCACATCTGGTTTCTACAGCACTGCCTTGGTCACCTTATCAGGGATTCAACACTTGTGGAGCACCCCTGCTCTCACAGGTGTACAGTTATTCTCATGTCACCACCCCCTCCCTCCCACCAAGTGTATTGCTATAATTGTTATTGTTTGAACTGTATTTCTTTAATTGTAAAGCTGTTTCCACTCCAATGTACAAAACTTTTCTTGAAATACTAATTCAAGGAGTAATCCAGAAGATGCCATGTTGTTGTAATGTAGCATTTTTAAAGAAATTAATTTCCTTTCAAATAATTCAAGTCGGAATTAAAATATAATAAAATCCATCAGTAGGCATAATTTGATAATATACAAGCCAAATCTTGGATAAATAATGGTGCAATTTAAAATTGTAAATTCTGTTATATTTCCAGATATTTATTGTTTTGCAAATTTATTATATTTATATTTTGTAGTTAAAATTAAATACATGTGTATGCATAATGTGTTGTTTTCTTACAAAATAGGGATAAATGGTGATGCAATTTAGAATTGTGAATCAACTTGTATATTCAGATATATATGTTATATTGCTGATGTATAAAAATTTATAAACTTGAAAAAAAAAATCAACATGTTTTGTTGTTCAAATGTATCCTTTGATATAACTCTTAGGCACATAATGTTTATTTCCTCATTGCATTATTAAATGGTTTCAGGCCACAATTGTCATGTATTTCACTGTACAATTTATACTTAGTTTATGATCATTTAAAAATGGAAATTTTTCATTTTTTAACAGCATTTTATTTCAGTTAATAAATTAAATGTGTATTATTATACTTCAGCTAATCTCCACTTTCTTCCTTATTCTGTAATTGACAGGTGTTCATACATTCCCATGGTTATTTTATGCACATATTACTGTCACATAACTGAAATAATGATAATTATAGAAATACAGTTAAACCTATTTGTGTCAAAGTCAAAGGGACTGGTGAATTTACTTCAACACATCCAGAGTTCGAGACAACTGATATTCATTACATTCAACCATCTTTAGCCTTGATTATTATCAATAAATACTGCACATGTATAGGGCCTTTATAATATAGTTCTAACAAATGTGTGCATGAAAGAACAACACAGATTTTATTACAAATTTATTTATTAATGATAAATAATAATTTATTATTTATTAAGCGCACAAGTACCACCAGAAATAGTATCAGGAAAATCAGGAAAGTGAAATGGGAGCACATACAGGTATGAAAGCACACAAATCATCAAAGTAATCTGTGTTTTGTTCTCGCCACCACGCTCTACCTGGCTTCATATCAAACTTGAGCAAGCCGCGAAGCCATAGCAAACAAGACCAAACAATATAAAGTGAAGCAGTAAAGCAGTATAACAAACTCTATGGTACAAAAAAGAGTCAGTCTGAAAGATCTTATCTTTCTCCCTTTATATAGAGATCTGTATATGTGTATCTGAGACGCATCAAATGTTAGGATTCCATTATGTTTTGTTCATTAATAACTTCTCATTTCGAATTTTGGCTTTGTTGGCAAAAGAAGAAATGCCTGATCATGAGTAAGTAATTGACCAGACATGTACACAACGGAGGAGGTGTTTAAACCATTGCGCTTGTTGAGTAAGTGCCTTTCTGGTATTAATTGCATATAACTGGTCATAATGACCATAGGTATGATAAATGGACTGTGCACAACTGTTGTCCAAACATTCAAGCAACATGACTTCGAATTAAGGGATAGAAATTTTAGCTGGGGACCAACAAAACACTTTGACACATGAGGTTTATTCTACACATCCAAGAGTTTAATAAGTAAGGTTTTAACAGATTTTTGCAGGAACTCCATATTCAACTTTGACACATGCGGGAATTGGACTTAATCGAGTTCGACACAACGAGGTTTCACTGTATTTGATCATAAGAGACTCCCTATATCTTTAATATAGTCCATAAAAGTTCACAGTATTAGTTCGGCTAATATAGGCCTATATTTGTATCCGCCAAAACAGAGTTTTGCGGATACTATGTTTTCAGCTGCACGCCGCCGCCGCCGCCGCGTAGGTGTCCGGAGAACTCCTCCGTAACCACTGGGTGGAATTTTACGAAACCCGGGATTATGTTCGGGTCACATGTGAACTGCTGCGCCCCGATTTTGTTTTGACCTCTGACCTTTCCTCTGCGCTCTGCGTCCATTTGTGCGTCTGTTTCCACACATAAACCCACATATCTCGGGAACCGTTTGACCGATCAGGAAAATTTTTTTGCACAAATGTAGCCCTTGGAGAGCTTTATAACATACACAAAAAAATGGTGGCGCCACCTGCAACCATGTTTGCACAGTGTCCATCTGTTTGTCTGCCTTGGGTTAAAATCACTCATATCTCTGCAGTGACTTGACTAATTCACCTGAAATTCGGCTTGCGTAAACATCCTTGATAGCTTTTCTGATTTTATGACAGGTGGCCCACCTACATTCACATTTACGCAGCAGACATCCAAGCTCATATCTCGGGAACTGTATGACCGATCAGGAAAATTTTTTTGTACAAATGTAGCCCTTGGAGAGCTTTATAACATACACAAAAAATGGTGGCGCCACCTGCAACCATGTTTGCACAGTGTCCATCTGTTCATCTGCCTTGGGTTAAAATCACTCATACCTCTGCAGTGACTTGACTGATTCACCTGAAATTCAGCATGCATATACATCCTGGATAGCTTTTCTGATTTTATGACAGGTGGCGCCACCTACATTCATGTTTACGCTGCAGACGTCCAAGCTCATATCTCGGGAACCGTTTGACCGATCAGGAAAATTTTTTTGCACAAATGTAGCCCTTGGAGAGCTTTATAACATACACAAAAAATGGTGGCGCCACCTGCAACAATGTTTGCACAGTGTCCATCTGTTCGTCTACCTTGGGTTAAAATCACTCATATCTCTGCAGTGACTTGACTAATTCACCTGAAATTCGGAATGCGTATACATCCTGGATAGCTTTTCTGATTTTATGACAGGTGGCACCACCTACATTCAAGTTTACGCTGCAGACATCCAAGCTCATATCTCGGGAACTGTTTGACCGATCAGGAAAAGTTTTTTGCACAAATGTAGCCCTTGGAGAGCTTTATAACATACACAAAAAATGGTGGCGCCACCTGCAACCATGTTTGCACAGTGTCCATCTGTTTGTCTGCCTTGGGTTAAAATCACTCATATCTCTGCAGTGACTTGACTAATTCACCTGAAATTCGGCATGCGTATACATCCTGGATAGCTTTTCTGATTTTATGACAGGTGGCGCCACCTACATTCACGTTTACGCTGCAGACATCCAAGCTCATATCTCGGGAACCGTTTGACCGATTGGGCCAAAATTTTGCATGTGTATAGATCTTACATAGCTCTTTATTATACGCAAAACTGGTGGGGCCACCTGCAGCAATTTTTGCACAGCTCCTGTCACTTTGTCTGCCATGGGATAAAATCACTCAAATCTCGGCAGTGGTGTGACTTATCTGCCTGAAATTTTGCAGGTTTATACATCCCCGATAGCTCTCTTGATTTTATGACAGGTGGCGCCACCTGCATTCTAGTTTATGCAGCAGACATCCAAGCTCATATCTTGGGAACCGTTTGACCGATTGGGCCAAAGTTTTGCATGTGTATAGTTCTCACATAGCTCTTTATCATACCCAAAACTGGTGGTGTCACCTGCAACCATTTTTGCTCAGCGTCCATCTGTTTGTCTGCCACGGGCTAAAATCACTCATATACATGTAGTGGTTTTACTTATCTGCCTTAAATTTTGCATATGTATACAACTTGGAGGGCTTTCTGGATTTTGTGGTAGGGGGGGCAACCTACATACACCATTTGGCTGCAGACATCCATGCTAATATGCAACACTCTATTTCCCCTTGCCACTCAATCCATGCCTCACTTCACCCGTTCCACTCTGATTTAGGCGGATACAGGTAGTCGCTTGTCGACTACCCGTATTCTAGTTAATATTTGATTATCACCAGTAAGCAGGGCCATTTCCTCTTAGCTTTTCAAATGGATTATATTTATATATATATATATATATATATATATATATATATATATATATATATATATATATATATAAATATATATATTTTCCAAAATTCAGCTGAGCGACATGACCCATGGGTCCTTTGATTTTTAGCTGAGATGACTTTCAGGCAGCTGAGCTAAAGCAGTCACTCTTTGTCTGTCATCTGCCCAGCTGTCCAGTTGTCTGTTTACAGGGGACAAATCATAACTGCTAAACATAGAACCTTCTTACTTAACATTCATGGAAGTCCATAAAAAAATCTCCCTGGACACCTGAAATTTGGTCACTGTGACATGTATTCTGTGAGTTACAGGACTTGTTATTGCACCCCAGAATAATGAAAAATTAAATACAAAAGCTCCAGTATCTAAAAAACTGATGGATTGATTGCCATGATTATTTCCATGCTCTTTTGATCATATAGTGTTTTATCAGTTCCTGAAGACTGGTGGTACCTCCTGTATTTTTACACTCTATTTTCTCTGTTGATAAGACCTTCAAATGAAGCAGTCCACACTGTAAGAACAAGAAACATCTAACTGTACATCCAGGGTTATTATGGGTAAATCTCTGTCATGGTGACCTATATTCTGCCAATTGTGGGCCAAAAACATGATTTTGAGCACCCTTAAAGTCAGATGGAAACTGAAACTGTGTTATTGTTAGCTATTTTCTGCATACTACAGGCTGAAAACATGATATAGAGCACTAAGACAGTCCGACAGGGCACAAAACTTTACTGTTGGACCTAGAACCTTGTAATATGACATCCAGGTATGTCCTTGCAAGTCTCCTTTGAATCCTGATATTGGGTCCCTGTGACCTATAGCCTGTGAGCTAAAGGAAAAAAAGATGATTTTAGCACTGATGAAGTCAGATGGGCACAAATCAATATGATTGGCTCTTGAACTGTCTAACTAAAAATTCAAGGAGGTCATGGGCAAATTTCCTTCAACACCTGAGATTAGGTCATGATGACCCATATTCTTTGAGCTGTGAGTAGGAACCTACTGTACATGTTTGACAGGGCAAAAATCTTAACTGTTGGATCTGGAAATGTCTTTCTGAATGTGAAGGGAGGTATTGTAAAGCCTCCTTGCACATCTGAAATAGTTCACTGTGACCAATATTCTGCAAGATATGTATAGGAACATGATTTGAGCACCCTATAAGACAGATTTGAAAGATTGGGTAGACCTAGAAACTTCTAATTTGGTAAAGGTACAGGGGGGGTTCCTGTAAAAATTCCCTGGAAATCTGAAATAATGTCACTGTGACCTATATTCTGGGAGCTATCAGTCACCTACTATAGTTTTCACATAGAATCCATACATAAATCTGTGTTTGGTGAAAATTGCACAACAAAAGAGTGGTCTGTATCAGCCTGAAAGGTTTGCTTGTTTATTTGTCTAGGATGGTTTCATAGAATTCTTTGAAGCCCTTTTCACAAGAATGGTTTGTCATATTGGCCTGAAATTTTGCATGTTAATCCATCTTGGGTAGTTTTCTTGTACTTGAGACCAGTCCTGCAATCACTTAATTTTAGAATAAATTAATCCATTTATCTCAGGAGTGGTTAAATGTATCAGCCTGAAAATGTGCTTGTCCATAGATCTTGGTGAGGTTTATCTTGTATCCAAGAATGGTGCACCAGGAGTTGTCATTTTCATGTGTTAGTCTGATTTTAGTGAAAATGACACATATCTCAGGAGTTGTTCCATTTATATCACTCCTTGACTGTCCATATTCCAATTTAAATAGAAAATGAATATATCCAGAAAGTATTGTATAATTTTACTCTATTGCGTGTACATGTTTGACAGGGACTGTTTCTGTTGTAGATTCTCTTGGTAACCTGAGTAAGCTAACCACTTTGCGTTTGACCAACAACTTGCTAGAAAGCCTGCCTTCCAGTATTGGGAAGTTGAAAAACTTGGATGAGCTGTCAGCTCAGTAAGTACCATACTGGAGTGTAAAAGTTAAAGCTTATTTAACTGTTGTGATTTACCTTGGTTTGCTGATATATATCTCATTTGACTATAAAATGGGCATCATTTAAAAAAAACTAAAATCTTTTAATTTGACATTCAGTTCTTTAAGAAAACTCAGGGTAACATTATAAAAAAATTATTGGGGCTTTGTTTCTCCAACCTGTGTGCCAAAATAATCAGTATTCACCTCTAAACCCCAAAATAAATTTATATCTTTAAACTTATCCAAGTTTTAACAGGTCTGTGGATTACTAGATCTAAACTGTCTCACCCTTTATCTAAGTATACATAATTATAATGTGCTTTGATGTTGTTCTGGCCTGTAATAGGAGACAACAGTGATGTAGGATTAAAATCCTGTGACATGTTCCAAGAAGCAAGATCACTTGTTGCTTCCCTGCCACATTTAATGGTACTAATTTGAGATTGGAGAAAAATGCTTTTTGAATGATTATATGTTTGTCTGACACACACTTGTTAAGATGCACACACACCTACACAAAACTTGCAGTAGTGGCAGAGATCAGAACATAAGACATATCTTTAATATTTTCAGGATGTATTATTACAAAAAGCGACCCATGGGTCACATCGCTCAGCTGAATTTTGGAAAATTTTAGCAAATGCAAAATATACATTTCTTTTGGTTTTTAGCCATCACTCTTTGTCCGTTTGTCCGTCTGTCTTGCCGTCCGTCCGTCTGTCTGTCTGTCCGTTAACCTGGCACAAATCGTAACCACTGGACCTAGAATCTTGTAACTTTACATTCTCCTTGGAAACTAGAAATTAGGTCTCTGTTACCCATATCCTTTGAGCTATGGGGCCCCAAAATAACCCCAAGAATATTCAAAAATTTCATACAAAAACTTTAATATCTCATTAACTACATCACTGATGGTCATGATTTTTTGCATACATATTGATCATGAGAAGTTTCATCAGTTCCTGCAGACTGGTGGTGCCACCTGTATTTTTCAATTTTTTACGAATTTTTTTCTCTATTTTTGGAACCTTTAAAAATGTGAAAATCTGTTAACAGGGCACATATCGTAATGGACCTGGAATCTTTATTCTTGACACACTGAGAAACCTATGAAAAGTCTCTATGGAAACCAGAAATTAGGTCTCTGTTACCCATATCCTTCAAGCTATGGGGCCCCAAAGTACCCCCCCAGATTAGTCAAAAATTTCATACAAAAACTTCAATATCTCGTTAACTACATCACTGATGGTCATTATTTTTTGCATACATATTGATCATGAGATGTTTCATCAGTGTCTGCAGACTGGTGGCGCCACCTGTATTTTTCGATTTTTTACGAATTGTTTTCTCTATTTTTGAGACCTTTATAAATGTGAACATCTGTCAACAGGGCACAAATTGTAAAGACTGGATGTGGAATCTTCATTTCTCACACAGTGAGAGACCTATGAAAAGTCTCCATGGAAACCTGAAATAAGGTCTCTGTTACCCATATCCTTTGAGCAGTGGGTCTCCCAATTACCCCCCAGAATAATGGAAAATTTGATAAAAACAAACTGCAACATCTCAATAACTACAACACTGATGGTCATGATTTTTGGCATACATATTGAACAAGAGGTGTTCCATCAGTTCCTGCAGATTCGTGGTGCCACCTATATTTTTTCCAATTTTAACAATTTTTTTCCTCTATTTTTGGACCTTTAACAATGTAGTTATTTGTCAACAGGGTACAAATCGTAACGACTGGTTCTAGAATCTTCATTCTTTATACACAGGAAGACCCATGAAGAGTCTACATGGAAACCTGAAATAAGGTCTGTGTTACCCATATCCTTTGAGCTATGGCACTCCAAACTACAGCTCAGAATAATGGAAAAATTGATACAAAAGCTGAAGTATCTGAACAACTAATGCAGAGATCATCATAATTGTTAGTATGGATATTGATCATGGAGTGTTTCATCAGTTTCTGCAGACTGGTGGCACCACCTGTATTTGTTCGGGTTTTTTTACGAATTTTTTTCTCTATTTTTGAGACCTTTAAAGATATGAACATCTGTTAACAGGGCACAAATCATAACAACTGGACCTAGAATCTTCATTCTTGACACACTGGGAGACCCATGAAAAGTCTCCATGGAAACCTAAAATTAGGTCTCTGTTACCCATATCCTTCAAGCTATAGGACTCCAAAGTATCCCTCAGAATAATGGACAATTTGATACAAAAGCTGAAGTATCTGAACAACTAATGCAGAGATCACCATGATTCTTTGCATGGATATTGATTATGGAGTGTTTCATCAGTTTCTGCAGACTGGTGGCACCGCCTGTATTTGTTCCTTTTTTTTTTACGAATTTTTTTCTCTTTTTTTGAGACCTTCAAGGATGCTGTCATCTGTTAACGTGGCACAAATTGTAACAACAGGACCTAGAATCTTCATTCTTGTCATGCAAGGAGGCCCATGAAAAGTGTCTGTGGAAACCTGAAATTAGGTCTCTCTTACCCATATCCTTCAAGCTAAAGGACTCCCAAGTATCCCTCAGAATAATGGAAAATTTGATACATGAAGTATCTGAACAACTAATGCAGGGATCACCATGATTCTTTGCATGGATATTGACCATTAAGTGTTTTTATTAGTTTCTGCAGACTGGTGGAACCACCTGTATTTTTTTTAAAGTTTATGCATTTTTTCTTTCTTTTTGAGATATATAAATACAGTCACAATCTTGGCCTGTTGGTTAATCTGTTTGATGCTTCAGTTGAATGGGTATATACTACTATTCAGATGATAAAATTTCCTTTGGCAAATCTCTGCCCAGTCAGCTGAGCGTCATGACCCATGGGTCACTTGTTTATGTATATAAGCATTTGATAAGCTAAGAGAAAATGGCCCTGCTAAGATGAAAACCTGTAAATTAGAGAAGAATGGTCATCAGCCAAAGAATAACAATAAACATTTATTTATCAACTGAAATAAAATGCTGTAAAAAATTCAAATGAGCATTTAATAAGCATGTTAAAACAAGCCAATTAGGTAAAATTTGCATTTGCGCTGTGTAATAAATGAAACTTGTGGCCTGAAATCATTTAGTGTGATGCAGTAAGGGAAAAAATGGGCCTAAGTGTAATATGAAAGGATACATTTCATAAAAAAAGTGTGAATTTAACTAAGTTTTCAATTGTTAAATATATGGCCATATGAGCATAAAATTAATACGACAAAAGTGGTACTACTAACAAAGTCTGTGATGACCTAACAGTGGCATTATTAACAAGATTCACAGTACCTCACGTACAAACTCAAATTAACTAATTAACATCCAGTTACACCAAAAATGACATCTTAAAAAGCGGTGCCCCATAGTGATCACTGTGTCAGTCCTTCCATTTGTCAATGACATTTTCTTTGGCATGAGATATCTCAACAAGAAGCTTGATCTTTCTTTATATCACAGGAATCATAAGGGCCTATGAGGGCTCCAGGAATATCTGCTAGACTAACATGAACAGTACAGTGATGAGCTGGGCTTATCCTTTATATAGATGTTTACTAGGAACAATCAGGTCTCATGCTCTTGTTGAATTACAGACCAGTCTCAATTCCTATATGGCCACCAGAACACAATTGCTAATTTTCCTTTTGCATGCATATATGAAAGAGAATATGCTTGATCTTTCTCAAATTCACAGAGATGATTGGTCCCCATGAGGGCTTCCGACCTATTGAATTACAGACTTGTCGGAATGCAAATATGGTTGCCAGAGCACAATCGGAGATTTTCTTTTGCACACATCTCAAAAAGAATTCATTTAAGCTTTATCAAATTTAAAGAGATGATTGATGTCTATGAGGGCTTTGGACCTATTGAATTACAGACCTGTCTGAATTCCAATATGGCCACCAGGGAAGAATTGGTGATTTTTCTTTCGCATGCAATATCTGAAAGAGAATATATTTGATCATTCTCTCAGATTCACATAGATGATTGGTCCCCATGAGGCCCCAAGCCCAATCGAATAACAGACCTACTGGAAATCCAATATGGCTGCCAGAGCACAATTTGTGACACATACCCATCCAAAAAACAATAAAACCACTTGTGATTATCAGTGATTTTCTTTTTCACACAGTATCTAAAACATAATACACTTGATCTTTCTCAAAATCACAGGGATCATTGCTGCCTATGATTTGAGGCCTCCAGTCATATTGAATTACAGACCCGTCCAAAAACCAATAAAGCCACAAAGGCATAATCAATGATTTTCTTTTTGTCGCAGTATCTCTAACATAATACATTTGGTCTTTCTCAAATTATCAGGTGCCTAGGAGGAATCCAGCTGTATTATTTTATTTCCTGCCTAAATCCAGTAAGGCCACCTGAGCTCAATCATTAATTTTCTTCAATAAATATTTTACAGAAAATTGACACCAATGAAGGAATCATTGCTTTCAATTTTTTACATTCCTGTTAAATCCAATATGGCTGCCAGGCTAAAGTCATTTCTAAATTACATAGTTTTAGATAATGCTCTGATTTTCTAAAAATTGGTCTCTTTTAGATTATTTGTAGTAATAAATTTCAGACCAATCCAGTATAGCTCCAGGGCTGCCATTTTGAGGAACTGGCAATTGCAGGGCCCTTATTGGAACCTTTATGGGCCCAAAGTTCCAAGTTACACCATATTTACCTTACAACTATATTTGGTTGTGCATGGAGAGCACATGATATACTTTGTGAAATCCCCCAATACTGCCTTCAACTAAACCTTTATGTAGCCTACTAATTTACCATTACACAATATAAAAACTGAATGCCTCTTAACATTCTCTTGTGCACACACAATAACAAATACATTTTCTCTGTGTAAAACCTAAATTAACATCTAAATTATGCCTACTTGAAGTGACCCCAACTTTCAAAACACTACTTTAAGTGTACACAATCTGTGTCCGTACTGGTTGAGGAAGTATAGACTAAGTAGCAAGAATTTAGAGAACAACTTACAGGTCTCCAAACCTGTGTTAACCCTTTTTTTAGTTCTGTTGCTGCTGGAACCTGGAGTTAGGAATGACTTGATCACTCTTAAGGTTCCTGTATTTATACTCAGCCCTGCTGACAGGTACCAAATATTCATATTTAATAGAGCAGGATTCACAAGGGAGGTGTGACAATATGGAAACCATATGGATAGATATAAATATTCATTAACTCCCATACGACTTAAGCCCTGTACATGCCTTCTCACCATAAACCATTAATCCCCATGAACTAATGGCCTGGACATGGCTCAGCTTAGCTCCTTCCCAATAAGTGTTAACTCATTTGGAACAGAAGAAACAAGTGCTTACTTTAATACATGTGTCATTATAAAATTTTGTCTGGAGAAATTTTAACTGGTGACAGTACCAGTCATGCTATCTAAGATGGTAATAAAATTTAATTTTCAATTCGCAGTGGGAACCAGCTTCAGACCCTGCCAGAGGAAATCTGTAATCTCAGCAGACTCTCTGTGAGTACATGCTTCTTCATTTTCATGTTTCTGCAGTATTGTATCAGAAGCAATGTCATCCCCAGCTATGTAATAATGGTACTCAGCCTTAAGTCCATGCAAGTTTACTAGAGGAAGACAAAAGCTAGAAAATTGTTAAACAGAAGAGTGTAATAATAGCTGGTACATGATGGGAGAGAGAGGAGAGTAATAACAGCTGGTACATGATGGCATGAGAAAAGAGAGTAAAAACAGCTGGTACATGATAGGTGAGAGAGAAAAGTAATAACAGCTGGTACATGATGGCATGAGACAGAGTAATAACAGCTGGTACATGATTGCATGAGAGAGGAGAGTAATAACAGCTGGTACACAATGGCATGAGACATGAGAGTAATAACAGCTGTTACATGATGGCATGAGAGAGGAGAGTAATAACAGCTGGTACATGACAGGTGAGAGAGGAGAGTAATAACAGCTGGTACATGATGGGTAAGAGAGGAGAGTAATAACAGTTCATACACAAGACTGGTGGTGCTATCTGCAATAGATTTTGAGTGGCATCCAAACGTATGTTTGCTTTGGGTGAAAATTGCTCATATCTCAGGAGTGGTTCAATGTATTGGTCTGAAACTTTGCATGTCTATTCATTTTAAGGAGTAATCTTGTAGACAAAAGGTGGCACCATCTTCCTTCCAGTTTATGTAGAATAAATTAATGCCCTTTTCACCACTAAGGAGTGGTTTGTCGTTTTGGGTTGAAATTGTGCATTTGCATAGATCTTGGATACCTCCATCTGGTACTAAAGACTGGTGGTGCCATCTGCAAACATTCTTGAGTGGCATTCATCTGTGCAAAATCTGTGGGTGAAAATTGCTCATAACTCAGGAGTGGTTAAATTTATTGCTCTGAAATTTGTTATGTCTATCCATTTCAGAGAGTTCTCTCAAAGACCAGACAGTTGGCGCCACCTACCTTCCCAATTTCTTAGAATACATTGATGCCCTTTTCTCAAGAGCAGTTAGTCATATTGGCCTGAAATTGTGCATGTTCATAGGTCTTGGATACCTCCATCTCACATATAAGACTGGTGGTACCATTTGCAGTTGTTTTCGCATGATGTCCATCTGTCTATTTGCTTTGAGTAAAAATTGCTCATATCTCAAGAGTAGATGGATGTATCAGCCTGAAGTTTTGCATGTTTGTCTGTCTTGGATAGTTTTGTTGGTGACCAAAATTATTGTTATTTTACGTGTTATATGTAGGAGATAATCAGATCTCATGCTCTTGTTATTTTACAGGTGTTATATGTAGGAGACAATCAGATCTCACACTCTTGTTATTTTACGTGTTATATGTAGGAGACAATCAGATCTCACGCCCTTGTTATTTTACAGGTGTAATATGTAGGATACAATCAGATCTCACGCTCTTGTTATTTTACAGGTGTTATATGTAGGATACAATCAGATCTCACGCTCTTGTTATTTTACAGGTGTTATATGTAGGAGACAATCAGATCTCACGCTCTTGTTATTTTACAGGTGTTATATGTAGGAGACAATCAGATCTCATGCTCTTGTTATTTTACGTGTTATATGTAGGAGACAATCAGATCTCATGCCCTTGTTATTTTACAGGTGTTATATGTAGGAGACAATCAGATCTCACACTCTTGTTTTTTCACAGGTGTTATATGTAGGAGACAATTAGATCTCACACTCTTGTTTTTTCACAGGTGTTATATGTAGGAGACAATCAGATCTCATGCTCTTGTTATTTTACAGGTGTTATATGTAGGAGACAATCAGATCTCACACTCTTGTTTTTTCACAGGTGTTATATGTAGGAGACAATTAGATCTCACACTCTTGTTTTTTCACAGGTGTTATATGTAGGAGACAATCAGATCTCATGCTCTTGTTATTTTACAGGTGTTATATGTAGGAGACAATCAGATCTCACACTCTTGTTTTTTCACAGGTGTTATATGTAGGAGACAATCAGATTTCATGCCCTTGTTATTTTACAGGTGTTATATGTAGGAGACAATCAGATCTCACACTCTTGTTATTTTACAGGTGTTATATGTAGGAGACAATCAGATCTCATGCTCTTGTTATTTTACGTGTTATATGTAGGAGACAATCAGATCTCACGCCCTTGTTATTTTACAGGTGTTATATGTAGGAGACAATCGGATTTCATGCCCTTGTTATTTTACAGGTGTTATATGTAGGAGACAATCAGATCTCACACTCTTGTTATTTTACAGGTGTTATATGTAGGAGACAATCAAATCTCACACTCTTGTTATTTTACAGGTGTTATATGTAGGAGACAATCAGATCTCACGCCCTTGTTATTTTACGTGTTATATGTAGGATACAATTCTCACACTCTTGTTTTTTTACGTGTTATATGTAGGAGACAATCAGATCTCACGCCCTTGTTATTTTACGTGTTATATGTAGGAGACAATCAGATCTCACACTCTTGTTATTTTACAGGTGTTATATGTAGGAGACAATCAGATCTCACACTCTTGTTATTTTACGTGTTATATGTAGGAGACAATCAGATCTCACACTCTTGTTATTTTACAGGTGTTATATGTAGGAGACAATCAGATCTCACACTCTTGTTATTTGACAGGTGTTATATGTAGGAGACAATCAGATTTCATGCCCTTGTTATTTTACAGGTGTTATATGTAGGAGACAATCAGATCTCACACTCTTGTTATTTTACAGGTGTTATATGTAGGAGACAATCAGATCTCACACTCTTGTTATTTCACAGGTGTTATATGTAGGAGACAATTAGATCTCACACTCTTGTTTTTTCACAGGTGTTATATGTAGGAGACAATCAGATCTCATGCTCTTGTTATTTTACAGGTGTTATATGTAGGAGACAATTAGATCTCACACTCTTGTTTTTTCACAGGTGTTATATGTAGGAGACAATCAGATTTCATGCCCTTGTTATTTTACAGGTGTTATATGTAGGAGACAATCAGATCTCACACTCTTGTTATTTTACAGGTGTTATATGTAGGAGACAATCAGATCTCATGCTCTTGTTATTTTACGTGTTATATGTAGGAGACAATCAGATCTCACGCCCTTGTTATTTTACAGGTGTTATATGTAGGAGACAATCGGATTTCATGCCCTTGTTATTTTACAGGTGTTATATGTAGGAGACAATCAGATCTCACACTCTTGTTATTTTACAGGTGTTATATGTAGGAGACAATCAGATCTCACACTCTTGTTATTTTACAGGTGTTATATGTAGGAGACAATCAGATCTCACGCCCTTGTTATTTTACAGGTGTTATATGTAGGAGACAATCGGATTTCATGCCCTTGTTATTTTACAGGTGTTATATGTAGGAGACAATCAGATCTCACACTCTTGTTATTTTACAGGTGTTATATGTAGGAGACAATCAGATCTCACACTCTTGTTATTTTACAGGTGTTATATGTAGGAGACAATCAGATCTCACGCCCTTGTTATTTTACGTGTTATATGTAGGATACAATTCTCACACTCTTGTTTTTTTACGTGTTATATGTAGGAGACAATCAGATCTCACGCCCTTGTTATTTTACGTGTTATATGTAGGAGACAATCAGATCTCACACTCTTGTTATTTTACAGGTGTTATATGTAGGAGACAATCAGATCTCACACTCTTGTTATTTTACGTGTTATATGTAGGAGACAATCAGATCTCACACTCTTGTTATTTTACAGGTGTTATATGTAGGAGACAATCAGATCTCACACTCTTGTTATTTGACAGGTGTTATATGTAGGAGTCAATCAGATTTCATGCCCTTGTTATTTTACAGGTGTTATATGAAGGAGACAATCAGATCTCACACTCTTGTTATTTTACAGGTGTTATATGTAGGAGACAATCAGATCTCACACTCTTGTTATTTTACAGGTGTTATATGTAGGAGACAATCAGATCTCACACTCTTGTTTTTTCACAGGTGTTATATGTAGGAGACAATCAGATTTCATGCCCTTGTTATTTTACAGGTATTATATGTAGGAGACAATCAGATCTCACACTCTTGTTATTTTACAGGTGTTATATGTAGGAGACAATCAGATCTCATGCTCTTGTTATTTTACGTGTTATATGTAGGAGACAATCAGATCTCACACTCTTGTTATTTTACAGGTGTTATATGTAGGATACAATCAGATCTCATGCCCTTGTTATTTTACAGGTGTTATATGTAGGAGACAATCAGATCTCATGCCCTTGTTATTTTACAGGTGTTATATGTAGGATACAATCAGATCTCACGCTCGTGTTATTTTACAGGTGTTATATGTAGGAGACAATCAGATCTCACGCTCTTGTTATTTTACAGGTGTTATATGTAGGAGACAATCAGATCTCATGCTCTTGTTATTTTACGTGTTATATGTAGGAGACAATCAGATCTCATGCCCTTGTTATTTTACAGGTGTTATATGTAGGAGACAATCAGATCTCACACTCTTGTTTTTTCACAGGTGTTATATGTAGGAGACAATTAGATCTCACACTCTTGTTTTTTCACAGGTGTTATATGTAGGAGACAATCAGATCTCATGCTCTTGTTATTTTACAGGTGTTATATGTAGGAGACAATCAGATCTCACACTCTTGTTTTTTCACAGGTGTTATATGTAGGAGACAATTAGATCTCACACTCTTGTTTTTTCACAGGTGTTATATGTAGGAGACAATCAGATCTCATGCTCTTGTTATTTTACAGGTGTTATATGTAGGAGACAATCAGATCTCACACTCTTGTTTTTTCACAGGTGTTATATGTAGGAGACAATCAGATTTCATGCCCTTTTTATTTTACAGGTGTTATATGTAGGAGACAATCAGATCTCACACTCTTGTTATTTTACAGGTGTTATATGTAGGAGACAATCAGATCTCATGCTCTTGTTATTTTACGTGTTATATGTAGGAGACAATCAGATCTCACGCCCTTGTTATTTTACAGGTGTTATATGTAGGAGACAATCGGATTTCATGCCCTTGTTATTTTACAGGTGTTATATGTAGGAGACAATCAGATCTCACACTCTTGTTATTTTACAGGTGTTATATGTAGGAGACAATCAAATCTCACACTCTTGTTATTTTACAGGTGTTATATGTAGGAGACAATCAGATCTCACGCCCTTGTTATTTTACGTGTTATATGTAGGATACAATTCTCACACTCTTGTTTTTTTACGTGTTATATGTAGGAGACAATCAGATCTCACGCCCTTGTTATTTTACGTGTTATATGTAGGAGACAATCAGATCTCACACTCTTGTTATTTTACAGGTGTTATATGTAGGAGACAATCAGATCTCACACTCTTGTTATTTTACGTGTTATATGTAGGAGACAATCAGATCTCACACTCTTGTTATTTTACAGGTGTTATATGTAGGAGACAATCAGATCTCACACTCTTGTTATTTGACAGGTGTTATATGTAGGAGACAATCAGATTTCATGCCCTTGTTATTTTACAGGTGTTATATGTAGGAGACAATCAGATCTCACACTCTTGTTATTTTACAGGTGTTATATGTAGGAGACAATCAGATCTCACACTCTTGTTATTTCACAGGTGTTATATGTAGGAGACAATTAGATCTCACACTCTTGTTTTTTCACAGGTGTTATATGTAGGAGACAATCAGATCTCATGCTCTTGTTATTTTACAGGTGTTATATGTAGGAGACAATTAGATCTCACACTCTTGTTTTTTCACAGGTGTTATATGTAGGAGACAATCAGATTTCATGCCCTTGTTATTTTACAGGTGTTATATGTAGGAGACAATCAGATCTCACACTCTTGTTATTTTACAGGTGTTATATGTAGGAGACAATCAGATCTCATGCTCTTGTTATTTTACGTGTTATATGTAGGAGACAATCAGATCTCACGCCCTTGTTATTTTACAGGTGTTATATGTAGGAGACAATCGGATTTCATGCCCTTGTTATTTTACAGGTGTTATATGTAGGAGACAATCAGATCTCACACTCTTGTTATTTTACAGGTGTTATATGTAGGAGACAATCAGATCTCACACTCTTGTTATTTTACAGGTGTTATATGTAGGAGACAATCAGATCTCACGCCCTTGTTATTTTACAGGTGTTATATGTAGGAGACAATCGGATTTCATGCCCTTGTTATTTTACAGGTGTTATATGTAGGAGACAATCAGATCTCACACTCTTGTTATTTTACAGGTGTTATATGTAGGAGACAATCAGATCTCACACTCTTGTTATTTTACAGGTGTTATATGTAGGAGACAATCAGATCTCACGCCCTTGTTATTTTACGTGTTATATGTAGGATACAATTCTCACACTCTTGTTTTTTTACGTGTTATATGTAGAAGACAATCAGATCTCACGCCCTTGTTATTTTACGTGTTATATGTAGGAGACAATCAGATCTCACACTCTTGTTATTTTACAGGTGTTATATGTAGGAGACAATCAGATCTCACACTCTTGTTATTTTACGTGTTATATGTAGGAGACAATCAGATCTCACACTCTTGTTATTTTACAGGTGTTATATGTAGGAGACAATCAGATCTCACACTCTTGTTATTTGACAGGTGTTATATGTAGGAGACAATCAGATTTCATGCCCTTGTTATTTTACAGGTGTTATATGAAGGAGACAATCAGATCTCACACTCTTGTTATTTTACAGGTTTTATATGTAGGAGACAATCAGATCTCACACTCTTGTTATTTTACAGGTGTTATATGTAGGAGACAATCAGATCTCACACTCTTGTTTTTTCACAGGTGTTATATGTAGGAGACAATCAGATTTCATGCCCTTGTTATTTTACAGGTGTTATATGTAGGAGACAATCAGATCTCACACTCTTGTTATTTTACAGGTGTTATATGTAGGAGACAATCAGATCTCATGCTCTTGTTATTTTACGTGTTATATGTAGGAGACAATCAGATCTCACGCCCTTGTTATTTTACGTGTTATATGTAGGAGACAATCAGATCTCACACTCTTGTTTTTTTACGTGTTATATGTAGGAGACAATCAGATCTCCCGCCCTTGTTATTTTACGTGTTATATGTAGGAGACAATCAGATCTCACACTCTTGTTATTTTACAGGTGTTATATGTAGGAGACAATCAGATCTCACACTCTTGTTATTTTACAGGTGTTATATGTAGGAGACAATCAGATTTCATGCCCTTGTTATTTTACAGGTGTTATATGTAGGAGACAATCAGATCTCACACTCTTGTTATTTTACAGGTGTTATATGTAGGAGACAATCAGATCTCACACTCTTGTTATTTTACAGGTGTTATATGTAGGAGACAATCAGATCTCACGCCCTTGTTATTTTACGTGTTATATGTAGGATACAATCAGATCTCACACTCTTGTTTTTTTACGTGTTATATGTAGGAGACAATCAGATCTCACGCCCTTGTTATTTTACGTGTTATATGTAGGAGACAATCAGATCTCACACTCTTGTTATTTTACAGGTGTTATATGTAGGAGACAATCAGATCTCACACTCTTGTTATTTTACGTGTTATATGTAGGAGACAATCAGATCTCACACTCTTGTTATTTTACAGGTGTTATATGTAGGAGACAATCAGATCTCACACTCTTGTTATTTGACAGGTGTTATATGTAGGAGACAATCAGATTTCATGCCCTTGTTATTTTACAGGTGTTATATGTAGGAGACAATCAGATCTCACACTCTTGTTATTTTACAGGTGTTATATGTAGGAGACAATCAGATCTCACACTCTTGTTATTTTACAGGTGTTATATGTAGGAGACAATCAGATCTCACGCCCTTGTTATTTTACGTGTTATATGTAGGATACAATCAGATCTCACACTCTTGTTTTTTTACGTGTTATATGTAGGAGACAATCAGATCTCACGCCCTTGTTATTTTACGTGTTATATGTAGAATACAATCAGATCTCACACTCTTGTTATTTTACAGGTGTTATATGTAGGATACAATCAGATCTCACGCCCTTGTTATTTTACGTGTTATATGTAGGAGACAATCAGATCTCATGCTCTTGTTATTTTACGTGTTATATGTAGGAGACAATCAGATCTCACGCCCTTGTTATTTTACGTGTTATATGTAGGAGACAATCAGATCTCACACTCTTGTTATTTTACAGGTGTTATATGTAGGAGACAATCAGATCTCATGCTCTTGTTATTTTACGTGTTATATGTAGGAGACAATCAGATCTCACACTCTTGTTATTTTACAGGTGTTATATGTAGGAGACAATCAGATCTCACGCCCTTGTTATTTTACGTGTTATATGTAGGATACAATCAGATCTCACACTCTTGTTATTTTACAGGTGTTATATGTAGGAGACAATCAGATCTCACGCCCTTGTTATTTTACGTGTTATATGTAGGATACAATCAGATCTCACACTCTTGTTTTTTTATGTGTTATATGTAGGAGACAATCAGATCTCACGCCCTTGTTATTTTACGTGTTATATGTAGGAGACAATCAGATCTCACACTCTTGTTATTTTACAGGTGTTATATGTAGGATACCATCAGATCTCACGCCCTTGTTATTTTACGTGTTATATGTAGGAGACAATCAGATCTCATGCTCTTGTTATTTTACGTGTTATATGTAGGAGACAATCAGATCTCACGCCCTTGTTATTTTACGTGTTATATGTAGAATACAATCAGATCTCACACTCTTGTTATTTTACAGGTGTTATATGTAGGAGACAATCAGATCTCACACTCTTGTTATTTTACAGGTGTTATATGTAGGAGACAATCAGATCTCATGCTCTTGTTATTTTTCAGGTGTTATATGTAGGATACAATCAGATATCATGCCCTTGTTATTTTACAGGTGTTATATGTAGGAGACAATCAGATCTCATGCTCTTATTATTTTACAGGTGTTATATGTAGGATACAATCAGATCTCATGCCCTTGTTATTTTACAGGTGTTATATGTAGGAGACAATCAGATCTCACGCTCTTATTATTTTACAGGTGTTATATGTAGGATACAATCAGATCTCATGCCCTTGTTATTTTACAGGTGTTATATGTAGGAGACAATCAGATCTCATGCTCTTATTATTTTACAGGTGTTATATGTAGGATACAATCAGTTCTCATGCTCTTGTTATTTTACGTGTTATATGTAGGAGACAATCAGATCTCATGCTCTTGCTATTTTACGTGTTATATGTAGGAGACAATCAGATCTCACGCCCTTGTTATTTTACATGTTATATGTAGGAGACAATCAGATCTCACACTCTTGTTATTTTACAGGTGTTATATGTAGGAGACAATCAGATCTCATGCTCTTGTTATTTTACGTGTTATATGTAGGAGACAATCAGATCTCACACTCTTGTTAGCTCAGCTGACTATAAGTCATCTGAGCTATAGTCGTGGTCCATTGTCCGTCGTCCGTCCGTCTGTCCGTCCGTCCGTCCGTCCGTCCGTCCGTCTGTCCGTCCGTAGATGTGGCACGTTTTGAAACCGTAAGACCTAGGAATCCAAAATTCAGCATAATGTTAGATGTCCCCAAGATCTCCTACCAAGCCAAAAACTGGGTCTTTGCGACTTCATTCCTTTGAGAAATTAAGGAAAAACCTCAATTTTTTATTAAAAACCTATTTTCACACTTTAGGACTGCCTAATATCAAAACCACTCATCTGTTTTTCCTCATATTTCCTATAAATAATCCTCTATATAATTCCTATGTACATGCCAGAAATTAGGTCTGTATTATTTAATTTAAAAAAGTTATGGGCCCAAACATAATGCATTTTTTAAATAATCAGGAAAGAAATTTTATCACTTAACACAAAACTTGTTAAAGCTAAGCACTTTTTTCCAGTAATATTACTTTTATTAATCAAAATTAAATTGTATACCCAAAATTAGATCAAAATCTTTTAAATTTTTAAAAATATTAGCAAAAATAAAAAATTGGTACCTTAAATTTTGCCCAACTTTGACCATGGCACGTTTTTTTGCTGTAACTGCTGTGGATTTAATTTTCACAGCATGTTTTTGTTAGCATTTCAACTGTTAACACCAAAAATTTGAAACCAGTTGATCAAAAACTGTAGATTTTATTCAAGTTTTCAAGCACCATGTCACATATTGCTAGTGTTATGCAGTTTGCTAGAGCTCAGCTCCCGAGCTTCAGCTCTAAGTTCCTTAAATTTGGCATACAGTTAGATTTCTCCAAAATCCCCTACCATGCCAAGAATTTGGTCACTAGGACTTAATTCCTTCAAGATATCAATGAAAAACTTAATTTTTCCATTAAAAACCCAATGTTACACTTTAAGACTGCCTAATATCAAAACCACTGATCTGACTTTGATCATATATTATATACATATTTTTCTATACATTCACTATGCACATGCCAGAAATGATGTCAGTATTGTGTATTTTTTTTAGTTATGGGCCCAAACATAATGCACTTTGTAAAAAATCAAGAAATATATTTACTCCCTTAACAAGGGCATTGCTGAAGCTAGAGATTTTTTTTGTCAGGGATGTAACATTATTTAATCAAGATTCAATTGAATACCCAAAATTAGTTCTGAATTTTTCAAATTTTATAAGTTATTAGTATAAATATAAAATTAGTACCTTAAATTTTGCCCAACTGTGACCATGGCACGTTTGTTTCCCGTGAGCACTGTTGATATAATTTTCATATCTTGCACACATAAGGATTTCAGCTTTTTAGTTTAGAAAGCTGAAAGAAATTTGCCAAATATTGTAGCTTTTATTAATGTTTTTTATGAGACCCTGTCAGACTTTGGCTCTCTCAAGCCCCTCTTGAGTCGCCTGTATGTTGACCTTGTTGACCTTTCATCAAATTATGCACACTTGAGGGGAGAATCCAGGCAGCTGATGGCCAGCCACAGTTGATCCAGGTGTTCAACCCAACTCATCTAGTAGTTTTAACCAACAACATAACAATAAACAATAAATTAATAAATTTTTATTGGTTTTTAATAACAAATTAAAGAAAAATAGAAAAGGAATTTGTTAGTTTATAATAACAGGAAATTAACTTGCAGTTACTGATGATATAAGAATCTTGTATCGATGGGTAGAATGTCACATATTCCAAATAACACCATGCAGTCACCTATGGCATTTTTCAGTTCATTTTTAATGATAAAGAAGTAAATCATATTATTCATTACTAGATCTCACACTCTTGTTATTTTACAGGTGTTATATGTAGGAGACAATCAGATCTCACACTCTTGTTATTTTACAGGTGTTATATGTAGGAGACAATCAGATTTCATGCCCTTGTTATTTGACAGGTGTTATATGTAGGAGACAATCAGATTTCATGCCCTTGTTATTTTACAGGTGTTATATGTAGGAGACAATCAGATCTCACACTCTTGTTATTTTACAGGTGTTATATGTAGGAGACAATCAGATCTCACACTCTTGTTATTTTACAGGTGTTATATGTAGGAGACAATCAGATCTCACGCCCTTGTTATTTTACGTGTTATATGTAGGATACAATCAGATCTCACACTCTTGTTTTTTTACGTGTTATATGTAGGAGACAATCAGATCTCACGCCCTTGTTATTTTACGTGTTATATGTAGGAGACAATCAGATCTCACACTCTTGTTATTTTACAGGTGTTATATGTAGGATACAATCAGATCTCACGCCCTTGTTATTTTACGTGTTATATGTAGGAGACAATCAGATCTCATGCTCTTGTTATTTTACGTGTTATATGTAGGAGACAATCAGATCTCACGCCCTTGTTATTTTACGTGTTATATGTAGGAGACAATCAGATCTCACACTCTTGTTATTTTACAGGTGTTATATGTAGGAGACAATCAGATCTCATGCTCTTGTTATTTTACGTGTTATATGTAGGAGACAATCAGATCTCACACTCTTGTTATTTTACAGGTGTTATATGTAGGAGACAATCAGATCTCACGCCCTTGTTATTTTACGTGTTATATGTAGGATACAATCAGATCTCACACTCTTGTTATTTTACAGGTGTTATATGTAGGAGACAATCAGATCTCACACTCTTGTTATTTTACAGGTGTTATATGTAGGAGACAATCAGATCTCATGCTCTTGTTATTTTTCAGGTGTTATATGTAGGATACAATCAGATCTCATGCCCTTGTTATTTTACAGGTGTTATATGTAGGAGACAATCAGATCTCATGCTCTTATTATTTTACAGGTGTTATATGTAGGATACAATCAGATCTCATGCCCTTGTTATTTTACAGGTGTTATATGTAGGAGACAATCAGATCTCACGCTCTTATTATTTTACAGGTGTTATATGTAGGATACAATCAGATCTCATGCCCTTGTTATTTTACAGGTGTTATATGTAGGAGACAATCAGATCTCATGCTCTTATTATTTTACAGGTGTTATATGTAGGATACAATCAGATCTCATGCTCTTGTTATTTTACGTGTTATATGTAGGAGACAATCAGATCTCATGCTCTTGCTATTTTACGTGTTATATGTAGGAGACAATCAGATCTCACGCCCTTGTTATTTTACATGTTATATGTAGGAGACAATCAGATCTCACACTCTTGTTATTTTACAGGTGTTATATGTAGGAGACAATCAGATCTCACGCCCTTGTTATTTTACGTGTTATATGTAGGATACAATCAGATCTCACACTCTTGTTTTTTTACGTGTTATATGTAGGAGACAATCAGATCTCACGCCCTTGTTATTTTACGTGTTATATGTAGGAGACAATCAGATCTCACACTCTTGTTATTTTACAGGTGTTATATGTAGGAGACAATCAGATCTCACACTCTTGTTATTTTACGTGTTATATGTAGGAGACAATCAGATCTCACACTCTTGTTATTTTACAGGTGTTATATGTAGGAGACAATCAGATCTCACACTCTTGTTATTTGACAGGTGTTATATGTAGGAGACAATCAGATTTCATGCCCTTGTTATTTTACAGGTGTTATATGTAGGAGACAATCAGATCTCACACTCTTGTTATTTTACAGGTGTTATATGTAGGAGACAATCAGATCTCACACTCTTGTTATTTTACAGGTGTTATATGTAGGAGACAATCAGATCTCACGCCCTTGTTATTTTACGTGTTATATGTAGGATACAATCAGATCTCACACTCTTGTTTTTTTATGTGTTATATGTAGGAGACAATCAGATCTCACGCCCTTGTTATTTTACGTGTTATATGTAGGAGACAATCAGATCTCACACTCTTGTTATTTTACAGGTGTTATATGTAGGATACGATCAGATCTCACGCCCTTGTTATTTTACGTGTTATATGTAGGAGACAATCAGATCTCATGCTCTTGTTATTTTACGTGTTATATGTAGGAGACAATCAGATCTCACGCCCTTGTTATTTTACGTGTTATATGTAGGAGACAATCAGATCTCACACTCTTGTTATTTTACAGGTGTTATATGTAGGAGACAATCAGATCTCATGCTCTTGTTATTTTACGTGTTATATGTAGGAGACAATCAGATCTCACACTCTTGTTTTTTTTATGTGTTATATGTAGGAGACAATCAGATCTCACGCCCTTGTTATTTTACATGTTATATGTAGGAGACAATCAGATCTCACACTCTTGTTATTTTAGGTGTTATATGTAGGAGACAATCAGATCTCACGCCCTTGTTATTTTACGTGTTATATGTAGAATACAATCAGATCTCACACTCTTGTTATTTTACAGGTGTTATATGTAGGAGACAATCAGATCTCACACTCTTGTTATTTTACAGGTGTTATATGTAGGAGACAATCAGATCTCATGCTCTTGTTATTTTTCAGGTGTTATATGTAGGATACAATCAGATATCATGCCCTTGTTATTTTACAGGTGTTATATGTAGGAGACAATCAGATCTCATGCTCTTATTATTTTACAGGTGTTATATGTAGGATACAATCAGATCTCATGCCCTTGTTATTTTACAGGTGTTATATGTAGGAGACAATCAGATCTCACGCTCTTATTATTTTACAGGTGTTATATGTAGGATACAATCAGATCTCATGCCCTTGTTATTTTACAGGTGTTATATGTAGGAGACAATCAGATCTCATGCTCTTATTATTTTACAGGTGTTATATGTAGGATACAATCAGTTCTCATGCTCTTGTTATTTTACGTGTTATATGTAGGAGACAATCAGATCTCATGCTCTTGCTATTTTACGTGTTATATGTAGGAGACAATCAGATCTCACGCCCTTGTTATTTTACATGTTATATGTAGGAGACAATCAGATCTCACACTCTTGTTATTTTACAGGTGTTATATGTAGGAGACAATCAGATCTCATGCTCTTGTTATTTTACGTGTTATATGTAGGAGACAATCAGATCTCACACTCTTCTTAGCTCAGCTGACTATAAGTCATCTGAGCTATAGTCGTGGTCCATTGTCCGTCGTCCGTCCGTCTGTCCGTCCGTCCGTCCGTCCGTCCGTCCGTCCGTCCGTAGATGTGGCACGTTTTGAAACCGTAAGACCTAGGAATCCAAAATTCAGCATAATGTTAGATGTCCCCAAGATCTCCTACCAAGCCAAAAACTGGGTCTTTGCGACTTCATTCCTTTGAGAAATTAAGGAAAAACCTCAATTTTTTATTAAAAACCTATTTTCACACTTTAGGACTGCCTAATATCAAAACCACTCATCTGTTTTTCCTCATATTTCCTATAAATAATCCTCTATATAATTCCTATGTACATGCCAGAAATTAGGTCTGTATTATTTAATTTAAAAAAGTTATGGGCCCAAACATAATGCATTTTTTAAATAATCAGGAAAGAAATTTTATCACTTAACACAAAACTTGTTAAAGCTAAGCACTTTTTTCCAGTAATATTACTTTTATTAATCAAAATTAAATTGTATACCCAAAATTAGATCAAAATCTTTTAAATTTTTAAAAATATTAGCAAAAATAAAAAATTGGTACCTTAAATTTTGCCCAACTTTGACCATGGCACGTTTTTTTGCTGTAACTGCTGTGGATTTAATTTTCACAGCATGTTTTTGTTAGCATTTCAACTGTTAACACCAAAAATTTGAAACCAGTTGATCAAAAACTGTAGATTTTATTCAAGTTTTCAAGCACCATGTCACATATTGCTAGTGTTATGCAGTTTGCTAGAGCTCAGCTCCCGAGCTTCAGCTCTAAGTTCCTTAAATTTGGCATACAGTTAGATTTCTCCAAAATCCCCTACCATGCCAAGAATTTGGTCACTAGGACTTAATTCCTTCAAGATATCAATGAAAAACTTAATTTTTCCATTAAAAACCCAATGTTACACTTTAAGACTGCCTAATATCAAAACCACTGATCTGACTTTGATCATATATTATATACATATTTTTCTATACATTCACTATGCACATGCCAGAAATGATGTCAGTATTGTGTATTTTTTTTAGTTATGGGCCCAAACATAATGCACTTTGTAAAAAATCAAGAAATATATTTACTCCCTTAACAAGGGCATTGCTGAAGCTAGAGATTTTTTTTGTCAGGGATGTAACATTATTTAATCAAGATTCAATTGAATACCCAAAATTAGTTCTGAATTTTTCAAATTTTATAAGTTATTAGTATAAATATAAAATTAGTACCTTAAATTTTGCCCAACTGTGACCATGGCACGTTTGTTTCCCGTGAGCACTGTTGATATAATTTTCATATCTTGCACACATAAGGATTTCAGCTTTTTAGTTTAGAAAGCTGAAAGAAATTTGCCAAATATTGTAGCTTTTATTAATGTTTTTTATGAGACCCTGTCAGACTTTGGCTCTCTCAAGCCCCTCTTGAGTCGCCTGTATGTTGACCTTGTTGACCTTTCATCAAATTATGCACGCTTGAGGGGAGAATCCAGGCAGCTGATGGCCAGCCACAGTTGATCCAGGTGTTCAACCCAACTCATCTAGTAGTTTTAACCAACAACATAACAATAAACAATAAATTAATAAATTTTTATTGGTTTTTAATAACAAATTAAAGAAAAATAGAAAAGGAATTTGTTAGTTTATAATAACAGGAAATTAACTTGCAGTTACTGATGATATAAGAATCTTGTATCGATGGGTAGAATGTCACATATTCCAAATAACACCATGCAGTCACCTATGGCATTTTTCAGTTCATTTTTAATGATAAAGAAGTAAATCATATTATTCATTACTAATCATTAAGGATTATATGAAGGAAATTAATGATAGACAAAGATGCAGTTGATAATATTAATCTAGATTCCTACTGTGTCTAGTGTGTACATTGATGTGAAATTAGTCCAAAATGAATTTTTTACAGTTATTTTTTAATATAAATAAAAGCCATAAAACCAGATACTTAAGATCATTATTTAAATGTGTGAATTTTGTATATTCTGGATTCTCAACATCATTGTTTGGTGAAAACTGAATAAATACCAGAAGTGGTGCGAATACTTTGTAATTGTATTTAAATACGAATATGATTATGTACTCCATTATAAAATTTCTTGCATAGAGAATGGGAATTCAGGTAAAAATGAAAGTATATGAATACTCATGCAAATACTTTCAAAATGTATTCATGAATGCATTCATGAATATATTCTTTAATATTATTTTAATAATCATATCAGTTATATTTCATTTTAAAAAATCATATGATTCTCTTATTATTTTTAATAAAAATTATATTTGGGACAATATTTGTAATTTTTTTAATAAATAGTTAAACTCTTATATTATATGTTCTGCTTATAAGTTATATGGCCAAGTCAAAATCTGTGTGACAGTAGTACTCCATTTGTTAATAAAATAAATGAAATCAATCCTCTTCCCTGTCTCCAAAGGTACTATCAAAATCATACATAAGCTAAACAACAACAACTCATAATACAGCTTATATTTATTACCACACAAAACCAGCATGTGCCTCATTTCTAAATAATATTTTTTTATTATATATAACAGCTGAGCGTCGTGACCCATAGGTCCCTTGTTTTTTTATGTGTTATATGTAGGAGACAATCAGATCTCACGCCCTTGTTATTTTACGTGTTATATGTAGGAGACAATCAGATCTCACACTCTTGTTATTTTACGTGTTATATGTAGGAGACAATCAGATCTCACGCCCTTGTTATTTTACGTGTTATATGTAGGATACAATCAGATCTCACACTCTTGTTATTTTACAGGTGTTATATGTAGGAGACAATCAGATCTCACACTCTTGTTATTTTACAGGTGTTATATGTAGGAGACAATCAGATCTCATGCTCTTGTTATTTTTCAGGTGTTATATGTAGGATACAATCAGATCTCATGCCCTTGTTATTTTACAGGTGTTATATGTAGGAGACAATCAGATCTCATGCTCTTATTATTTTACAGGTGTTATATGTAGGATACAATCAGATCTCATGCCCTTGTTATTTTACAGGTGTTATATGTAGGAGACAATCAGATCTCACGCTCTTATTATTTTACAGGTGTTATATGTAGGATACAATCAGATCTCACGCTCTTGTTATTTTACAGGTGTTATATGTAGGAGACAATCAGATCTCACACTCTTGTTTTTTCACAGGTGACAATGTAGGAGACAATCAGATTTCATGCCCTTGTTATTTTACAGGTGTTATATGTAGGATACAATCAGATCTCATGCCCTTGTTATTTTTTAACAGGTGTTATATGTAGGAGACAATCAGATCTCACACTCTTGTTTTTTCACAGGTGTTATATGTAGGAGACAATCAGATTTCATGCCCTTGTTATTTTACAGGTGTTATATGTAGGAGACAATCAGATCTCACACTCTTGTTATTTTACAGGTTTTATATGTAGGAGACAATCAGATCTCATGCTCTTGTTATTTTACGTGTTATATGTAGGAGACAATCAGATCTCATGCTCCTGTTATTATACGTGTTATATGTAGGAGACAATCAGATCTCACACTCTTGTTATTTTACGTGTTATATGTAGGAGACAATCAGATCTCACACCCTTGTTATTTTACGTGTTATATGTAGGATACAATCAGATCTCACACTCTTGTTATTTTACAGGTGTTATATGTAGGAGACAATTAGATCTCATGCCCTTTTTATTTTACAGGTGTTATATGTAGGAGACAATAAGATCTCACGCCCTTGTTATTTTACGTGTTATATGTAGGATACAATCAGTTCTCACACTCTTGTTATTTTACAGGTGTTATATGTAGGAGACAATCAGATCTCATGCCCTTGTTATTTTACAGGTGTTTATATGTAGGATACAATCAGATCTCACGCTCTTATTATTTTACAGGTGTTATATGTAGGATACAATCAGATCTCACGCTCTTGTTATTTTACAGGTGTTATATAGAGGAGACAATCAGATCTCACGCCCTTGTTATTTTACAGGTGTTATATGTAGGAGACAATCAGATCTCACACTTTTGTTTTTTTACAGGTGTTATATGTAGGAGACAATCAGATCTCACGCTCTTATTATTTTACAGGTGTTATATGTAGGAGACAATCAGATCTCACCCCCTTGTTATTTTACAGGTGTTATATGTAGGAGACAATCAGATCTCGCCCCCTTGTTATTTTTCAGGTGTTATATGTAGGAGACAATCAGATCTCACGCTCTTGTTATTTTACAGGTGTTTTATGTAGGAGACAACCAGATCTCACACTCTTGTTATTTTACAGGTGTTATATGTAGGAGACAATCAGATCTCATGCCCTTGTTATTTTACAGGTATTATATGTAGGGGACAATCAGATCTCACAACTCCCTGACAAGTTTGGATGTCTAGTCCGTCTGGTTGAACTGGATCTCTCCAATAACTGGCTGAAGAATTTGCCTTGTTCTTTCTGCTGGTGTTCAGCCCTAAGTCGACTTTGGCTCTCTCACAACAGGTAAAGCTCTATAATATAGTATTTTTCTTACTTTTTTATATGCCTATCTATGATGGGACTTATTATTAAATACCCACCATCCATCCATCTGTCCATCCGTACTTAAGTGTCATTGTGATAACTTACTGAAGCTTGAATGGATTTTAAGAAACTCACCATAACTATTTATCAATCGATTATCTCACCCAAGTTAGATTTTGTGCAAAATCCAAGCATATTAAATAAGGTCAGAGGTCATGCACTAGGCTTCTTTGTTATATGGCCCCATTAACTTATGAGGATTATGATGGATTTTGATAAAACCCAACAGAAATGTTCATCAATAAATTTTTTTGCATATATCCAGCAAAATCCACACATATTTAATGAGCTCAGAGATCACCTCACTTTGGAGGCATTGAGGTAACCTACCAAAAACCTGTGGATTTTCATATAATGCATGAAGAGTATTAACCAATACAGTCTCTCACCTGAATTACATTCTCAGCAAATCCATGCATATTCAATAAGGCCAGAGGTCACAAAATATGCAACTGGTGCACTATATGCAAGAGTATTATGTATTCAATGAACACTTTAATAGGCCAAAAAGGTTCGGTAACCTATAGTGGTGTCATCATGTGAGATACCTATAGTGATGTCATAGTGTGAGATACCTATAGTGATGTCATGTGAGATACCTATAGAGATGTCATCATGTGAGATACCTATTGTGGTGTTATGTGAGATACCTATAGTGATGTCATGTGAGATACCTATAGTGATGTCATGTGGGTACCATTAGTGATGTCATCATGTCACACTTAGACTGGGTAAGCCCACCTTGTTGAGCTTGTCACTCTTAGACAGGGTAAGCCCACCTTGTTGAGCTTGTCACTCTTAGACAGGGTAAGCCCACCTTAATGAGCTTGTCACTCTTAGACAGGGTAAGCCCACCTTGTTGAGCTTGTCACTCTTAGACAGGGTAAGCCCACCTTGTTGAGCTTGTCACACTTAGACAGGGTAAGCCCACCTTGTTGAGCTTGTCACTCTTAGACAGGGTAAGCCCACCTTGTTGAGCTTGTCACTCTTAGACAGGGTAAGCCCACCTTAATGAGCTTGTCACTCTTAGACAGGGTAAGCCCACCTTGTTGAGCTTGTCACTCTTAGACAGGGTAAGCCCACCTTGTTGAGCTTGTCACTCTTAGACAGGGTAAGCCCACCTTGTTGAGCTTGTCACTCTTAGACAGGGTAAGCCCACCTTGTTGAGCTTGTCACACTTAGACAGGGTAAGCCCATCCTGCTGAGTTTGTCACTCATACATATACAGTTTAGTGTAAAGCCCACCTTGTTAAGCTTGTCACACTTAGACTAGGATAGCCCACCTAGATACATGTATGTTCTCTATAATGTCGTGATGACATTATGTGAGATACCTATAGTGATGTCATCATATGAGATACCTATAGTGATGTCATTGTGTGAGATACCTATAGTGATGTCATTGTGTGTGATACATATAGTGATGTCATAGTGTGAGATACCTATAGAGATGTCATCATGTGAGATACCTCTAGTGGTGTCATGATGTGAGATACCTATAGTGGTGTCATGTGAGATACCTATAGTGATGTCATGTGAGATACCTATGGTGATGTCATGTGGGTACCTATAGTGATGTCATCATGTGAGATACCGATAGGGATGTCATAGTGTGAGATACCTATTGTGATGTGACCTGCCGTTGTTTGTTCGTGACAGACTGGAGGAGTTGCCGAGTCAGTTTGGTCGTCTTCATCAATTGAAGGAGCTGTATGTACAGAACAACCAGATACAGTGGTTCCCAGTGTCTCTTGCCCGCCTACAGCTCTATACATTCAATGGTAGGTTGCTGAGTGATATGTGCTGCATGCATCAATACACACAAATGATCCATAACTATATAACTCCACCAGCACAAATTCATATATACTTCAGTTCATCTCCAAATTCTTCCTTATTCTATAATTTGCAGAGTTTCATCATTTCCAGTGTGTTTTACACACATATTACAGCAGTTATATATTAATACTTGATTAACACCAAATAGCAGGATTATTTCTTCTAAGCTTTTCAAATATGAATATAAAAAAAACAATAGAAATAAGTATGATTGGCATTTTGGAAAATTTTACAAAATTCAGCTGAGTGCTGTAACCCTTGCTTGTTTGACAGTATCAGACAACCCATTACTGAGGGAGTGGGAGAAGGAACGAGTACGAGACCTCACACATTCTGTCTCAAAAGGTCCACCGAGTCTGCAAGAGTTTGCTGCCAGAGTAATCACTGGAACTGATGTGAGATGGGAGGAGGGAGACATTCCATTGCTTTTACAAGGTGCGTGTTGTTAAGTCCCTGCCAGAGACGCACAAAGCATGAGATGCCTGATGTTATGTGTCCCTGCCAGAGACACACAAGGCATGAGGTGCCTGATTCTAAGTGCCCCTGTCAGAGACGCACAAAACATGAGATGCCTGATGTTAAGTGCCCCTGCCAGAGACACACAAGGCATGAGGTGCCTGATGTTAAGTGCCCCTGCCAGAGACGCACAAAGCAAGAGGTGCCTGATGTTTGTGTCCCTGTCAGAAACGCACAAAGCATGAGATGCCTGATGTTAAAGTGTCCCTGCCAGAGACACACAAAGGCTGATATGCCTGATGTAAAGTGCCCCTGTCAGAGACACACAAAGGCTGATATGCCTGATGTTAAGTGTCCCTGTCAGAGACGCACAAAGCATGAGGTGCCTGATGTTTATGTCCCTGTCAGAAACGCACAAAGCATGAGATGCCTGATGTTAAGTGTCCCTGCCAGAGACACACAAAGGCTGATATGCCTGATGTAAAGTGTCCCTGTCAGGGACACACAAAGCATGAGATGTCTGATGTTAAGTGTCCCTGTCAGAGACGCATAAAGCATGAGATGCCTGATGTTAAGTGTCCCTGTCAGAGACACACAAAGCATGAGATGCCTGATGTTAAGTGTCCCTGTCAGAGACACACAAAGGCTGATATGCCTGATGTTAAGTGTCCCTGCCAGAGATGCATAAGGCATGAGATGCCTGATGTTAAGTGTCCCTGTCAGAGACACACAAAGGCTGATATGCCTGATGTAAAGTGTCCCTGCCAGAGATGCATAAGGCATTAGGTGCCTGATGTTTGTGTCCCTGCCAGAGACACACAAAGCATGAGATGTTGATGTTAAGTGTCCCTGTCAGAGACACACAAAGGCTGATATGCCTGATGTAAAGTGTCCTTGCCAGAGATGCATAAGGCATGAGGTGCCTGATGTTAAGTGTCCCTGCCAGAGAGACACACAAGGCATCAAGTTTAAATAGATTGGTGTGTTTATCAGCAATGGATATTCATATAAGTTTCCAATTACTGTTCCTATTCAAAATTAGTCATTGCTTACAGTTGTGGTTTACAAATACATGTACAGTCTTCCCCCATTGATTATTCGCATTTTTTGTCATAAAATCTTAACTTAAAGCCTCAGTGTGTATTATACATGGAAGTTTAATTTCCAAACTATTTTCCAGCTGCATTGAACATATGGCTGCCAAGTTCCCCAGAGTACTGCTGATATGCCAACTGAAATATGTATGACGGGACCTCTTTGTTGACATAATTTAATACCATTGTTATTGGGTAGATGGTGTTATCTGTTCTAGCCTTGGGAAACATAAGGGTTATGAGATTTCTTTTGTGGGGAAATGATCAATGACATGCTAATAACTTTCAAAACAACTCGCCTTAATGTACCTGCGTCCTCAGCTTTGATCAGCCTACTGTTGACAGAGTCATGATCAGATTGATCAGTTATGTTATCATGGCCGTACCTAGTTTCAGCTTCAGTCAGCTCTCTGTATAGGATCCTGGATATGTCCTGTCATAGGTGAAGGTGTGCTCACTGGTGGCATGGCAGTCAGGTATTCTCAGTGCAACATGCCACATTCAGGTTATACCTTACATAAAGCTGTTCCATTCAGGCCTAGTTGTGCACCTTTCTTAACACTTAACAACTAAAGCCGAATAGACAAATTGCTGTGATTTCAAACGTAACAATTTGATAGCCGCTCTATATCCAAGAAAAATTCGGAAAGTCGGCCCATTTGTCATTCTCAGAAGTTCACGGCCATGGACCCAGTAAATTTTTCAGTGACATTTGGAAAACAATATACATCATCCAGGTTTTTTGTCAGGAATGGGGTGCATATTATACACAGGGTTTTTGGTTTTTCCATCAAACTTGTGGCTCTGAATAGGGGTGTGGATTATCTACTGTAAGGGATTATCTTTGATTAAAGATGGTATGTCTCTTTTGGCTTTAAACAAGTAGTGAACAAAAAATGCATACAGTTGAATAATGACATTGTAGCTTTTCTTTCAGGTAGGAGGTGAGATGCCTAAGTACCAGCAGGTAGTGTGTGTAGGAGCCTTATATTTATTGATCTGCTCAGTGTTCTCTGGTGAAAGGGAATGTCTTCAGAATGACTGGTAATGACACCACATTGCCATGAGTACTGAATGAACTACCAAGTACACTGTCACTGATTTGTAACTGTGTTTCTGTCAGTAAATTCCTGTTGATTTCTGTTAAACTTTTATTATTTTCAGAAATGCTTGAGAAGAAAAGAGAATGCTCGAGCTGTGAGCGGTCCTTCTTTCTCCATTACCAGTCTGAGGTTACATTCCACACAGTGGGGTTATCACCCCGAATACCCCTCTACCAACAGATCTGTTCACCTTACCCTAATTCTAGTCACTGTATGCTATTGCCAGTCAAATAGGCAACAGTCCAGACACATTCTCTAAGCTTGTGCAAGACATGACAGCTTAAATAGTGACAAGAATTTTTTATTAAATGTTTCAGTATTTATGTTACCTGGAGATTTTGAATCTTTGCTTTATTTCATGTTTAATAAGAAGTGTTTATTCAGGAAAGTATCTGTGATTGCTGTTTATTAACATGACAGACATACTAGTATATTGACCATTTGGTTTTACATAAAAATATATATATATATATATATATATATAATTTGTGTATGTGTATAAGTCTTCCTGCTCTTTACTCAAATCTTTTATTTAGCATATAAAACCGGTACTAATTCTTATACCTCCAGATGGGGCATAACTATGCTGAGACAAAAATGTGGTTAAAATTCATCCTTGATGCACTCACTTCCCAGAAATGTCATTTCTTGCTTTCATGGGTTCAGGAAGAGAGGACACAAATGGGCAAACCAGTATTAATAACCAGTGAACTCGCACACACACAGGCCACACACTCATTGGTCAAACAGCAACATTAGCACATATCTTTGTGTCAGTGTGTGTTTGATATTGATTTCCTCATTTATTCCACACATTTGGTACAGTAGTCACATGGTCTTATTTGAAGCAAAAATGCAATGTTAATTTAATTGGATATGTTGAACCTTATTTTGGTTCAACCTAATTAACAGGAATAATGTTGTAGGAATTGTATGTAGTATGATACAAATTGCTGCCATGTCCAATAAAAATCCATCAGAGCATACTAGAAAGTATGTAAAGCTCCCTTCTTTTATGCATCAATTTTTTTTTTTTTTATTTCTGTCCAGAAATACAGATTTTTAGCTCAGCTGACTATAAGTCATCTGAGCTATAGTTGTGGTCCATTGTCGGTCATCCGTCCGTCTGTCCGTCCGTCTGGATGTCTGTCTGTAAGACTGGCAAGTTTCGACACCATTGGACCTACGAATCTGAAATTTGGCATACAGTTAGATGTCCCCAAAATCTCCTACCATGCCGAAAATTGGGTCAATAGGACTTCGTTCCTTCGGGATATTAAGGAAAAACCTCAATTTTTTTTATTAGAAATCTATTTTCACACTTCAGGAATGCCTAATATCAAAACCACTCATCTGGTTTTCATCCTATTTACCATAAATATTCCTCTATATAGTTTCTATGTACATGCCAGAAATAAGGTCAGTATTATCTAATTTTAAAAAGTTATGGGCCCAAACATAATGGACTTTATAAAAAATCAGGAAGATATTTGGTCACTTAAGACCAAAAGTGTGAAAGGTAGGGGCTTTTTCCAGTAATATAACTTTAATTAATCAAAATTAAATTGTATACCAAAAAATCTGTTATATTTTTTTAAATATTGGCAAAAATATAAAATTGGTACCTTAAATTTTGCCCAAGTTTGACCATGGCACATGTTTTTCTTGTGAGAACATTTGATTTACTTTTCACAGTCAGTATATATATAGATTTAATCTAATAAAATCTGAAATTTGAAAATAAAAGCTGCAAAATTAGGCTAGTTATTGAAATTTTTTTAGGCTCTTGTTGTATTCCCTTTCATTGTCAAGCAGTCCACTTGGTGACAGTGCACATCTCTATGCTCCCCAGGCTGTTGGCATAATGTTAGATGTCCCCAAGATTTCCTACCAAGCTGAAAACTGGGTCTTTGCGACTTTGTTCCTTTGAGAAATTAAGGGAAAACCTCAATGTTTTATTAAAAACATATTTTTAACACTTCAGGACTGCCGAATATCAAAACAACTCATCTGTTTTTCCTCATATTTACCATAAATATTCCTCTATATAGTTCCTATGTACATGTCAGAAATAAGGTCTGTATTATATAATTTAAAAAAGTTATGGGCTCAAACATAATGCATTTTGTAAAAAATCAGGAAAGATATTTGATGGCTTAACACAAAACATGTTTAAGCTAAGGAATTTTTTCCAGGAATATAACTTTAATTAATCAAAATTAAATTGTATACCCAAAATTAGATCAAAATCTTTTAAATTTTTAGCGAACCTGTGAGCTTATGTGATGGTGCGGCGTCATGCGTCGTGTGTCGTGCGTCATCTGTACATTAAGCATAGCTATCTCAAAAACTGTTGGAGCTAGCATCACCAATTTTTTTGCAAATAATAAGTCATCTAAAAAACTATATCGGATTTTGTTTATTTTTTTTAACTGCATTTTCCTAGATTTTATAGGGAAAAAGCTAAAAAAGCTTTAAAAATCTTCTTCTCCAAAAATGTCCAGCCAAATTGTCCAATATTTCACAGAAATGATCCCTGGAACAATCTTTCTCAAGTTTGTTCAAATGGTTCCAGTTCGGAGATTTTTGGCCGAGTTACAGTAGGTTGAACTTTGTTAACTGTGCAAAAAAGCATATTAAAATTTAAATCTCAGAAACAGCTGGAGCTATCATCACCAAATTTTATGCCAATGTTGGTCACATAGGTCATATCTGAAATTGAGGTATTGGTGGTGCCACCTGCATCAGCCTTTTTTGTACGGGTCATCAGTGCCTGTATCACACTGAGGGCTACAAAAAACTTCTTCTCTGAAACCATATGGCCAAAATGTTTAAAATCGCACAGAAATGATCCTAGGGTAGTGCTTTCTGAAGTTTGTTCAAATGGTCTCTTTTCAGTGACTTTTGGCTAAGTTATGGGAAGTTGAATTTAGTCATATGCCATAACAGCCCATTTTAGCTCAGTGGCTACAAAGATCTTCTTCTCAAAAACCACTGGGCCAAATTCTTAAATCTCACACATTAATTATCTTCAGATGTTGATAATTCAAGTTTGTTCAAATGGTTTTGGTTCAGTGCTTTTTGGCTGAGTTACAGGAAGCTGAACTTAGCCAGTTTGCTGTATCTTCTTATATGAGTTATAAACCTGCGAAATGTTTTTTGACTGATGCCACTGAAGCCAGTTTGTTAAATATTTTACAAGAATAATCCCTACAATAATTCTTATAATAATTGTCATTAATGGTTCCACATGAATGATTTTTAGCTGAATTATGGAGATTGAATTGAGTCATTTTACCATATATGTTAGCTGTGTGATGCTGTAACATCTAGCCTGGCACCAGTTTATCAGCATCTAATACATCATGCCACTAGACATTTAGATTTCATGTTATCTTTGGTTAATATTGACAAGAAAGATTTTTTAAAAGCTTTTAAAAAATTTAGATTTATGATTTAAGTTATTCATCATACCAGGCAATGTTACAATCATGAATATTCAGCTCTCTGTGGCTATACAAAGACAACTGTACATGGATTATAAATTATTGGTATCCATGCTCAACTTAATTCAAGAATTTGCCATCAATGAAATATATCTGTATTTTAATTTTGCATTCAGTATGCTTCCGTAATAATTTTACATATATTCCTGATTTCTTTTTTTAGCGAACCTGTGAGCCTATGCGATGGTGCGGCGGCGTCCATCGTACGTCGTGTGTCGTGGGTTGTGCGTCGTGCGTCATCTGTACGTTAACCATAGCTATCTCAAAAATGACAGGAGCTAGCATCACCAAATGTTTTACAAATAATCAGTCATCTGAAAAACTCTATCAGATTTTGTTTATTTTTTTCTAACTGCATTTTCTTAGATTTTATTGGGAAAAAGCTAAAAAAGCTTTAAAAATCTTCTTCTCTGAAACTGTCCAGCCAAATTTTCCAATATTTAACAGAAATGATCTCTGGAACAATTTCTCTCAAGTTTGTTCGAATGGTTCCAGTTCGGAGATTTTTGGCCGAGCTACAGGTTGAACTTAGTCATATGTCCAAAAAATCACACTAAAATTAAAATCTCAGAAACGGCTAGAGCTATAATCACAAAATTTTATACCAATGTTTGTCACATAGGTCATATCTGATTTTGAGGTATTGGTGGCATCACCTACATTGATGTGTTTTTTACAAGCGAAAATGTAATTTTAAACTCTTCTAGCTTATACACTGATTTATGATGAAACTGTTAAGCTGATTGGTTTAAACTTTACAAGAATCATTCTATGGTAGGGTTCTGTCAGTTTTATAAGAATAGATTGGGTAAATACAGTTTTAAAAAAGCATTGTAGCCAATTGAAAAAGGCTTTCTGTATTTGAAAACAGATTTGACAACATGCTGAGTTTCAGCACCCAAGTCAAGAGGTCACTCAGTACAAACAGGTGGGGTCCAGACATCACCATGGCAACTGACCTGGCTGGGGGGGGGATGTCTAGACAATGTGTCTAGATGTCCAGACACAGCGTCTAGACGTCTAGACACAATGTTCAGATGCAGAATTCCCAGATTATTGGAACTTTATCTTTCAACTGTTTGAAAAAAAATTTTTGCATTTTAAGCGAACTGGGTTTATCATCAGGTCATCATGTGAACTGCTGTGCCCTCATTTTTGGTTGACCACTGACCTTTCCTTGCTGCCCAGTGTCCATTTGTGCGTCTGTTTCATCACATAAACCCGCATATCTCGGGAACCATTTGACCGATGAGGCTAAAAATTTTGCACAAATGTAGCCCTTTGATAGCTTTATAATATACACTAAAAATGGTGGCGCCACCTGCAACCATTTTTGCACAGCGTCTATCTGTTCATCTGCGTTGGGAAAATGTCACTCATATCTCAGCAGTGGTTTGACTTATCCACCTGAAATTTTGCAGATTTATACATCCTGAACAGCTTTCTCGATTTATGACAGGTGGCACCACCTACATTCACGTTTACTCTGCAGACATCCAAGCTCATATCTCGGGAACCGTTTGACCGATTTGGCCAAAATTTTTGCATGTGTATAGATCTCACATAGGTCTTCACCATAGGTTAATCTGGTGGCGCCACCTGCAACCATTTTTGCACAGCATGCATCTGTTCATCTGCCTTGGGATAATATCACTCATATCTCAGCAGTGGTTTGACTTTTCCACCTGATATTTTGCAGGTTTATACATCCTGGATAGCTTTCTCGATTTTATGACAGGTGGCGCCACCTACAGTCATGTTTACTCTGCAGACATCCAAGCTCATATCTCGGGAACCATTTGACTGATTGGGCCAAAATTTTGCATGTGTATAGATCTCACATAGCTCTTCATCGTAAGCAAAACTGGTGGCGCCACCTGCAATCACTTATGAACACCTTTCATCTGTTCATCTGCCTTGGGATAAAATCACTCATATCTCAGCAGTGGTTTGACTTATCCACCTGAAATTTTGCAGGTTTATACATCTTGGACAATTTTCTCAATTTTATGACAGGTGGCACCACCTACATTCACATTACGCTTCAGACATCCATGCTAATATGCAACACACCTCACTCTATTCCCCTTACCTCTTTATCCATGCTTCACTTCACCTGTTCCACTCTGATTTCTGCGGATACACATAGTCGCTTGTCGACTACCCATATTCTAGTTTTAAAGTGTCCTAGTCTGAAACTTGCAGGTCTGAAATGTCCATTTTGCTGAAATCATAATGACTAAGGTAGATATGCAGGACTTCAAAGGATCAATATTAAATTTTAAAAATAAACCTCCATTCGTACTCGCAAACTTTGCACAGGTTCGCATTAGGCCTGTAGGCCTTGTTTATAAAAAAAGTCAGCTGAAAAGCATTTTGTATTGGGAAAATAAATTTCAAAGTTATTTCAAGTAGGGACCACTTTTGTGTACAGATGGCAGCACTTGGTTTACCATTGGCAGATTGTCAGTGCCTTGATGTAGGCCATTAGCCAAGATAATGTCAGCTCTATAAATAGTTTTGGCACAGTGCCAGGAGTGGAAGAAGTGCAGCCAGGTATAGGTCAAGAGTTCACTCAGTGCAGTAGCTGCATTCTATTTATAGCATTTACAGACTGCTCACTGCATCATATTTGGCACCAAAGTTCAGCCTGAATCTATTTATAGCTTTGGCAGTCTGCCAAATGTGTCAGATTATGCAACAGGTCAAGAGTTCACTCAGTCTAACCAGGTGCAGGTCAAGAGTTCACTCAGTGCAGTAGCTTGAGGCAGCAATTTGTCACAGGTCACTCTGGGGCAACTGCCTTACTCACCTAAGCCTTGTCAGCCCAGTGCATCAAACTCTGGGGAAGTTTGATGTATTGGACTGATATTTAGACCTGTCTATGCGTCTTTGATGGTATTCTCATTTACAAGACAGGTGGTGCCACCTACATTGACTTTTGCAGTGTATGCAACTGCTTATTTCACAGGAAGGGTTTGACATATCAGTCTGACATTGGGCATATGTATATATCTCTTCGTTGTATATAAGACTGGTGGTGCCAACTACAATCATTGTATCCGCCAAAACAGAGTTGCCGCCATCGCTGCATAGGTTTCTTAAGAACTCCTCCATAACCACTTGGCAGAATTTTGTAAAATTCGGAATTATGATTGGTCACATGTGAACTGCTGCGCCCTCATTTTTGGTTGACCTCTCACCTTTCCTCTCTGCCCAGCATCCATTTGTGCTTCTGTTTCCACACATAAACCCACATATCTCAGGAACCGTTTGACCGATAAGGCTAAAGATTTTGCACAAATGTAGCCCTTGGAAAGCTTTATAACATACACTAAAATGGTGGCACCACCTGCAACCATTTTTGCACAGTGTCTATCTGTTCATGTGCCTTGGGATAAAAACACTCTGCATTGGTTGGACTTATCCACCTGAAATTTTGCATGTGTATACATCCTGGTCAGCTTTCGTGATTTTATGACAGGTGGCACCACCTACATTCACGTTTAAGCTGCAGACATCCAAGCTCATATCTCGGCAACCTTTTGACTAGTTGGGCCAAAATTTTGCATGTGTATAGATCTCCCATAGCTCTTTATCATATGCAAAACTCGTGGCGCCACCTGCAACCATTTTTGCACAGCGTCCATCTGTTCATCTGCCTTTGGATAAAATCACTCATATCTCGGCAGTGGTTTGACTTATCCACCTGAAATTTTGCAGGTTTATTCATCCTTGACAGCTTTCTTGTTTTATGACAGTTGGCGCCACCTACATTCAAATTTACGCTGCAAACATCAAGCTCATATCTCAGGATCCATTTGACCGATTGGGTAAAAATTTTGCATGTTTATAGATCTCACATAGCTCTTAATCATACACAAAATTGGTGGTGCCATCTGCCACCATTTGTGCACAGCGTCCGCCTGTTTGTCTGCCGTGGGCTAAAATCACTCATATCTCAGTAGTGGTGTGACTTTTCTGCCTACAGTTTTGCATGTTTATACATCTTTGATAGCTTTCTCGATTTTGTGGCAGGTGGCGCCACCTATATTTGTGTTTACACTTCAGACATTCAGGCTTATATATCAGGATTGGTTTGACATATCACCCTGAAATTTTGCATGTGTCTAGATCTCATATATCTCTTAATCATACACAAAATTGGTGGCACCACCTGCCACCATTTTTGCACAGCTTCCGTCTGTTTATCTGCCATGGGCTAAAATCACTCATATCTCAGTTGTGGTTTGACTTCTCTGCCTAAAATTTTGCAGGTTTATACATCTTGGACAGCTTTCTGGATTTTGTGGTAGGTGGCACAACCTACATACACATTTCAGCTGCAGACATCCAGGTTATTATGCAACACACCTCACTGTTTCCCCTTGCCACTCAATCCATGCCTCACTTCACGTTTCCCACTCTGATTTTGGCGGATACACGTAGTCCCTTGTTGACTACCCATATTCTAGTTTTTGTGTTGTGATCACCCATGCCAGAATTGCAGCAGTGATGTTTGTTTTATTGTTTCTTGTTCTTAGTGTTTAGTACAAGCATTGTTCATATACATGTTACACATGTTCTTGAAAAGTAATGGTCCAGCATTTAAGCATTATACCTGGTGTAATCTCATCGCACAGGTCCGCATTAGGCCTTGAGGCCTTGTTTAAAATATTAGCAAAAATAAAAATTGGTACCTTAAATTTTGCCCAACATTGGCCACGGCACGTTTTTTTCATGTAAGTACTGTGGATTTAATTTTCACAGCATGTGCACATAAGGATTTAATCCGTTAAAATCTAAATTTGAAAATAAAAGCTGCAAAATTAGGCTAGTTATTGAATTTTTTTTTTTTTTTTTGAGGCCCTTATTGTATTCCCTTACATTGTCAAGCTGTCCACTTTGGTGACTAGGTCATTTAGGGCAGCTCTCTATGCTCCCCAGGCTGTTGGCATAATGTTATGCAATTCCATGACTAGGGCAAGCCCTCTCTCCACTGAGTTGAGCTTGATCAGGCTGTCTGCAGTTAATACCATACCACAGGGAGCCTTTTTCTCTTGCACCCCCCCCCCCCCCACCCCATTCTGTTGACAGACTTGTACTATGAACTAGATGAATCTTAAAATTAACATTTTTTTCAGCAACGAGCAGTAACAACGGAGACCCCTCCCCCACTCACCCCTTCAGTACACAGGACTAATAAACAAGATGAATCTTATAATTTTAATGTTAAATAAATTCTTTTTGATGAGACTTGGACAATTTGATTTTTTAAAGAAAAAAAATTCAGGAATTTAATCCTAATATTCAAATGTGATAAAATATTACCGGGATCTAATGTAAGTGCTAACTGACAAGATTTAAGAAGATATAAATACTTTGTAGCATTTCATTCATATCTCTTAAAGTTGGCTGGGCCTAGGTGTGAATAACACTGTTAACTTAGTATTAGAATTAGGAATATTGGTCAATCTTTGTGGGATTAATTTAAAACTCATATGGCCATATATTTAACTTTTGAAAACTTAATTACCTTCACACATTATTTGTTTATGAAATGTTACTTTTATATAACACTTACCGTAGGCCAATTTGTTCCCTTGGTGCATCACTAAATGGTTTAGCTCATGTCCATTATTCTATAATTTACAGAGTTTCATTTTAGCAGGGCCATTTTCTCATAGCTTTTCTAATGATAATATACATGAAAAACTAAAAGAAATACAAATATTTTGCAGTTACTAATATTTTCCAAAATTCAGCTGAGCGATGTGACCCATGGGTCCCTTGTTCTTTCAGTAACCTTTCATGCTTGTGAAATTTAATATGGCAGCTGTTAGCTTTTGGTACAATAATGAAATCTTTTAAAAACTTATAATAGAAACATTTTCTTTTCTCTTTTTTCTTGTTGAATTATATTTTGACATTGACTGAATCTTCCATTTTGTGTTTAATATGTTGGTTAGACTTATTTATCAACTCAACAGAAGTAGCCAAGTGAAGGTTCACATGGATCAGTTTGGATTTTTCAGTAATTACACAGGGGCAACCACCCTACCAGTGATGTATGTTAGACCACCTGCCGGGACTCCTGTGTTGTTCTTGGCTATTTGACCAGTGAACTTGTGAGTAGTGTTAAGATGTGTGAACGCACCCATTGTGGGTAGTGTTTAGACATGTCCATATTGAACGGACCTATTGTGGGTAGTGTTTAGACATGTCCATATTGAATGGACCCATTGAACCTCCTGCAAGTGTCATAACACAAATGACCTGTCTAAATTACAATATGGCGGCCAGAGCTCAATCTGTGATTTTCATAAGAAAAATGCTTGATCTTTCTCAAAGTCACATGGATGATTGGTGCCTATGAAGGCTGAAGACCTATCAAATTACAGACCTGTCTAAATTTCAATACGGCCACAGGACTGCCATTTCGAGGAATTGGCAATTGTAGTGCCCTAAGTGAGGATCTTTACAGTCCAAAATCTTATTTAATTGAATGTTTATTTAAATGTTTGAATTTATTTTAGTGAACATGTTAGTGTATTGAAAGAATATAGGCGGTAGACTGAATGTATATACAAGTATTGATAGTGATGAAATCAGGCGGGCAGCTCCAGACTTCTAGTCAGACAAATTATGTTACACTGCCATCATGCTACGCAATCATAACACATCCAGTGTTCAGCATCACTATAAAGTGAGAATGTATCAAAGGTACACTCAGTGCAGGCAAGCTGGAGTCCTTTATTTAATGTTATGTAAGTTTATCTCACACACTTATCACATTAATCTCAGTCATATTAGCTGTGAAACAGCAGGGATGGCTATCACTTGAGTCATTACAATGATGTTCACCCACAGTGGCATATATTGCCCAAGACAAATACATGTCCAGCCAGTTATATGACAACTTTTCTCAGATACAGGAATGGTGCATGTATGTAAAACTCTACATGTAGATCTTACCAGACTCAATTCAAGTGTAAACAAACCATGTAGGATTATTGAACAGTAAGCACATGTATACTCTAACTGTGTTACAGTCAGTTATGTCAACTACCTGTTTTTGACGAAATCTGAAATTAATTATAAGTTAAAGACCAGTCTGTGTCCTTCATTTTAAATTTAATTTATAAACATGCATTATACAAATAGTTTTCACAATTAATGTGAAGCACTCCTCATGGCACTGATGGTAGTCTGTGTCAAACCTTTATTTGAATGGCAACCTCTGTGAACTGAGTCTTAAGTTTCAGCTAACTGTAACTCAATAATTAACCACAGGTATAAACTAAGCAACCCTAACCAGAGGAACCAAAGTCCTGAATCAGCTTCAGACATTTGTGTTTCTGATCTAGAAAAAGATAGTGAATGAATCAAATTAAATTAAATTAAATTATAGTTAAATTATAACCAACTGTAAAGACATTTATGCACATGCAAAAATGTTGCTAATTGCTTATGTAAAAGTTACTGAAACAAAACCTACTATAATAATTAATATACCTGGTGTGGTTCCAAAACCTGCCAATACACATCCCCATCCTGGATGCTGACCTCCCAAGTACTGTCTTGTCTTATCTCCGTGCCCTTGTTTAACCATGAAAGCTTTATTTCTCACACTTTCTTTAAACTGCTCATGGGAGGGGCCATTTTGTGTACAGACTGAAAACTAGATGTCACAGAAAGCATGTCAAAATTATGGGTATATCACTGGTATATTAAATATGACATCATAAACAGAAATTGTAATGTTGATCAGTGTTTTCAGGGCAGTCTTTGTTACTGTATATCATTTGTATGATGCATTAGTACATTCCATCATGTGACCAATACTACTTATATCAGTAGCATGTGGCATTACCAACTTCACATAATTCCAGTAACATGAGGGTATTCAGATTTTGATGATTCACAGATAAGAAGTAAGATGAATCCTCTGTGTATCCAGTATTGTCTTTCAGTGTTATCTGATGAGGGGTTAATAAATCCTCTGTTTATGCAAAAAGTTTTGTTGGTGTTATAAGAAGAGAGGTACAGACTGGTCTGTTGGTGATATGAGAGGTACAGACTGGTCTGTTGATGTTATAAGATGAGAGGTACAGACTTGTCAGTTGGTGTTATAAGATGAGAGGTACAGACTGGTCTGTTGGTGATATAAGATGAGAGGTACAGACTTGTCAGTTGGTGATATAAGATGAGAGGTACAGACTTGTCTGTTGGTGATATAAGATGAGAGGTACAGACTTGTCTGTTGGTGATATAAGATGAGAGGTACAGACTTGTCAGTTGGTGTTATAAGATGAGAGGTACAGACTTGTCTGTTGGTGTTATAAGATGAGAGGTACAGACTTGTCTGTTGGTGATATAAGATGAGAGGTACAGACTTGTCAGTTGGTGTTATAAGATGAGAGGTACAGACTTGTCAGTTGGTGATATATGATGAGAGGTACAGACTTGTCTGTTGGTGATATAAGATGAGAGGTACAGACTTGTCTGTTGGTGATATAAGATGAGAGGTACAGACTTGTCAGTTGGTGTTATAAGATGAGAGGTACAGACTTGTCAGTTGGTGATATATGATGAGAGGTACAGACTTGTCTGTTGGTGATATAAGATGAGAGGTACAGACTTGTCTGTTGGTGATATAAGATGAGAGGTACAGACTGGTCTGTTGATGTTTTAAGATGAGAGGTACAGACTGGTCTGTTGGTGATATAAGATGAGAGGTACAGACTGGTCTGTTGGTGATATAAGATGAGAGGTACAGACTGGTCTGTTGATGTTATAAGATGAGAGGTACAGACTTGTCTGTTGGTGATATAAGATGAGAGGTACAGACTTGTCTGTTGTTGATATAAGATGAGAGGTACAGACTGGTCTGTTGATGTTATTAGATGAAAGGTACAGACTTGTCAGTTGGTGTTATAAGATGAGAGGTACAGACTTGTCAGTTGGTGATATAAGATGAGAGGTACAGACTTGTCTGTTGGTGATATAAGATGAGAGGTACAGACTTGTCTGTTGGTGATATAAGATGAGAGGTACAGACTGGTCTGTTGATGTTTTAAGATGAGAGGTACAGACTGGTCTGTTGGTGATATAAGATGAGAGGTACAGACTGGTCTGTTGGTGATATAAGATGAGAGGTACAGACTGGTCTGTTGATGTTATAAGATGAGAGGTACAGACTTGTCTGTTGGTGATATAAGATGAGAGGTACAGACTTGTCTGTTGGTGATATAAGATGAGAGGTACAGACTGGTCTGTTGATGTTTTAAGATGAGAGGTACAGACTTGTCAGTTGGTGTTATAACATGAGAGGTACAGACTTGTCAGTTGGTGTTATAATATGAGAGGTACAGACTTGTCTGTTGGTGTTATAAGATGAGAGGTACAGACTTGTCTGTTGGTGTTATAAGATGAGAGGTACAGACTGGTCTGTTGGTGTTATAAGATGAGAGGTACAGACTGGTCTGTTGGTGTTATAAGTCTAGAGGTACAGACTGGTCTGTTGGTGTTATAAGATGAGAGGTGCAGACTGGTCTGTTGGTGTTATAAGATGAGAGGTACAAACTTGTCTGTTGGTGTTATAAGATGAGAGGTACAGACTGGTCTGTTGGTGTTATAAGATGAGGGGTACAGACTTGTGTTATCTGATCAGTGTGATGCCCAGTGTCTCAGTTGATATTGCCTTAATTATTTTCAATGATCTCACCTTGTGATTCTTCATTTTGGATCAGGTGGTCCAGTACTTTATTTAGCTCTGATCAGTGCAAGTCACCTGAGCTAATACTATAATCAGAGTTACAGCAAGACAAATTTGAGTGCCAGCTCAATATACAGACATTGGCAAATCAAACAGGCAGTCACAGCAGGGGGTCTATATACTATATTCCTTAATATCTTGAAGGAAGCAAATTGTACTGACCCAATTTTTGGTTGGTAGGAGATTTTGGGGACATAAACTTAATGTCAAATTTTGGATTCGTAGGTCGAACAGTTTCAAAACGTGCCCTGTTAACAGATGTCCAGCTGGATGGATGACCAGTCAGACAAAGGACCATGACTAAAGCTCAGATGACTTATAATCAGCTGAGCTTTAAATCAGGAAAGATATTTACTCACATAACATGATTTTGTCGAAGCTAAAGACTTTTTTCTGGGGTATAACATTATTTAATCAAGATAAGCATTTTTAAAGAAAATAATTAAATTATAATTAAACCCATCAGTAGGCTTAATTTGGTAAAATATGAGTCAAATCATTTTTAAATAAAGGTGCAATTTAGAATTGTGAATTCTGAATAAAGTGTTATTTTCAGATATTTATTGTTTTGCAAATTAAAATAAATATATTTTAGAAAAAATAAATAAATACATCTGTGTGCATGATGTGATGTTACCAAGTTAGCTATAATTTTTTATGCAATTAAGTATTAGGAATCAACTGAAATATTTAAATATATATATGATATACTGTAAATGAATAGTAAAATATGATTTAATAAAACAACGAGGATTTAAATGCAAATATTTGTTCATTACTCTCCTGTCTGAGTAGGATGTGAATTGAATTAATGTGATTTGCTTTTTTTTTTCTCCCTGTTTTTAAATATTTAAAAAATATGAATCTTTTTTTTCCAGTGAGCACTGTAGAATTAAATTTCATATCTTATACTTATGTATATGCAAGGGTGTTGTCACTCACATCATTAACCCCCCCCCCCCCCCCCCCCCAACAAACATCTTGAAGTCCTCCCAGGAGTGAAAAAGTTATTGCAACATTTTATAAAATAGAAACAAGGGACCTATGAGTCACGACGCTCAGCTGTTATATAAGATTAAAAAATATGATTTAGGAATGAGGCATATGCTGGTTTGGTGTGGTAATAAATATAAGCTTTATTATGAGTTGTTGGTGTTTAGCTTATGTATGATTATGATATTATCTTTGGAGACAGGGAATAGGATTGATTTCATTTATTTTATTAACAAATGGAGTACTATTGTCACACAGATTTTGACTTGGCCATATAACTTATAAGCAGAACAAATGATATAAGAGTTTAACTATTTATTAAAAAAAAAATTACAAATATTGTCCCAAATATAATTTTTATTAAAAATAATAAGAGAATCTTATGATTTTTTAAAATGAAATATAACTGAAATGATTATTAAAATAATATTAAAGAATATATTCATGAATGCATTCATGAATACATTTTGAAAGTATTTGCACTGGTATTCATATACTTTCATTTTTACCTGAATTCCAATTCTTTATGCAAGACATTTTATAATGGAGTACATATTCATATTCGTATTTAAATACAATTGCAAAGTTTTCCCACCATTACTGGCATTTATTCAGTTTTCACCAAACAATTATGTTGAGAATCCAGAATATACAAAATTCACACATTTAAATTATGATCAAAAGTACCTGGTTTTATGGCTTTTATTTATATTAAAAAAAAAAAAATGTAATATATTCATTTTGGACTAATTTCACATCAATGTACACACTAGACACAGTAGGAATCTAGATTAATAATATCAACTGCATCTTTGTCTATCATTAATTTCCTTCATATGATCCTTAATGATTAGTAATGAATAATATGATTTACTTTTTTATCATTAAAATTGAACTGAAAAATACCATAGGTGACTGCATGGTCTTATTTGGAGTACGTGACATTCTATCCATCGATACAAGATTCTTTTATCATCAGTAACTGCAAGTTGATTTCCTGTTATTATAAACTAACAAATTCTTTTTTATTTTTCTTTAATTTGTTATTAAAAAACAATAAAAATTTATTAATTTATTGTTAATTGTTATGTTGTTGGTTAAAACTACTAGATGAGTTGGGTTGGACACCTGGATCAACTGTGGCTGGCCATAAGCTGCCTACCTGCAACAGTGTATGGCTCGCCTCAAGCATGCATAATTTGCTGAAAGTTCAACAAGGTCAACATACAGGTGACTCAAGAGGGGCTGGAGAGAGTTAAGGTCTGACATGGTCTCATAAAAACATTAATAAAAGCTACAATTTTTGGCAAATTTCTTTCAGCTTTCTAAACTAAAAAGCTGAAATCCTTGTGTGCATGATATGAAAATTATATCACCGTGCTCACAGGAAACAAATGTGCCATGGTCAAAGTTGGGCAAAATTTAAGGTACTAATTTTATATTTATACTAATAACTTATAAAATTTGAAAAATTCAGAACTTATTTTTGGTATTCAATTGAATATTGATTAAATAATGTTACATCCCTGACATGTTTGGGCCCATTACTTAAAACAATTACGCAATACTGACATCATTTCTGGCATATGCATAGAGAATGTATACAAAAAAATGTATATTATATATGATTAAAGTCACATCAGTGGTTTTGATATTAGGCAGTCTTGAAGTGTAACAATGGGTTTTTAATGGAAAAATGAAGTTTTTCATTAATATCTCGAAGGTATTAAGTCCTAGTGACCAAATTCTTGGCATGGTAGGGAATTTTGGAGACATCTAATTGTATGCCAAATTTTAGGAACTGAGAGCTGAAGCTGGGGAGCTGAGCTCTTGCAAACTGCATAACACTAGCTTGATGTAAACAATTTGTTACATGGTGCTTGAAAACTTGAATAAAATCTACAGTTTTTGATCAACTGGTTTCAAACTTTTGGTGTTAACAGACAAAATGCTAACAAAAACATGCTGAGAAAATTAAATCCACAGTACTTACAGTAAAAAAACGTGCCATGGTCAAAGTTGGGCAAAATTTAAGGTACCAATTTTTTATTTTTGTTAATATTTTAAAAAATTTAAAAGATTTTGATCTAATTTTGGGTATACAATTTAATTTTGATAAATTAAAGTTATATTACTGGAAAAAAAGTCCATAGCTTTAACAAGTTTTGTGTTAAGTGATCAAATATCTTTCCTGATTTTTTACAAAATGCATTATGTTTGGGCCCATAACTTTTTTAAATTATATAATACAGACATAATTTCTGGCATGTACATAGGAACAATATAGAAGAATATTTATGGTAAATATAAGGGAAAACAGATAAGTGGTTTTGATATTAGGCAGTCCTGAAGTGTGAAAATAGGTTTTTAATAAAAAATTGAGGTTTTTCCTTAATTTCTCAAAGGAACGAAGTCGCAAAGACCCAGTTTTCGGCTTGGTAGGAGATCTTGGGGACATCTAACATTATGCTGAATTTTGGATTCTTAGGTCTTACGGTTTCAAAACGTGCCACATCTACGGACGGACGGACGGACAGACGGACGGACGACGGACAATGGACCACGACTATAGCTCAGATGACTTATAGTCAGCTGAGCTAAAAAATTGGTTTAAGAGTATAGATCTTATATTCACATTCTGCTTACATGCTTCATTTTCAATATTAGGAAACACATGGACAGATCACAGAATATTATTTGCAATAATTTCTTCAATCATATCAACCAACGATGACCTATATTACCTCTTCTTCTCAGACCTTATCTCCGTTTGATATTATTTTAAATTTTTACCTTCCAAGGTCAGCTTAAGCTGAGCACAGTTACTCATGGGTCCCTTGTAAAGCTATTATTTTCAAATTTCAGATTTAATCAGATTAAATACTTAATTCGCTTGCTGTGAATATTAAATCAACAGTACAAAGAGGAAAAAAAGCGACATGGTTAAAGTTTGGTAAAACTTAAGGAACTGACTTTTAGCTAAGCTGACTATAAGTCATCTGAGCAACTGTTATGGTCCTTTGCCCATCCGTCCGTTAACAAAGCACATTTTGACACCTCTGGACCTACATATCCAAAATTCTACATAGAGTTAGATGTCCCCACGTTCTCCAACAAAACCAAAAACTGGGTCACTGTGACTTTGTTCCTTTGAGTAATTCAGGGAAAACCTTCGTTTTCAAGTAAATACATATTGTTTCACTTCAGAACAGCCCAGTATGAAAACCACTGGTGTTAATGGATTTATGTTTAAAATAACCAAATCTCCATAAATTTCCTATGTACAACCCAGAAATAAGGTCAATATTGCTTAGATTGTTAAAGTTATGGGCTTAAACATAATGCAGTTTGCAAAAATCAGGAAATATATTTACTCCCCTAACAAGATATTTGTGAATGCTAGAGACCTTTTTTCTTAGGACATATCTTTATTTTATCAGGTTTAATTGTACACTAGAAAGCAGATAGGAATTTTGTCAAATTTAAAGTTATTAGCACAATTGTAAAATCAGGCCCGACTTTGGCCACGGCACATTATTTTCCTATAAACACTTTTGATTTGATTTCCACAGTATGTATATAATGAGGACTTAATCTTTAAAATCTGAAATTTAAAATAATAAGATAAAAAAGGAGCTAGAAATTGAATTTTATTTGGAGACCCTGTTGTATATTGACTTGCATGGTCAATCCCCAGGCAACCTGGTCACTTCAGCCCTGCCTGGGTAACCTTATTTATATTGTAACACTGCTTAAGCACCCCTGCTGTCACAGGTATACATTAATTCTCATGTTACCCATCCCCCCCCCCCCCCCTACACAAAGCAATATTCACAAAGTTTAATGTGCAATAATTGTTATATATTGTTTTAACTGTATTCTCATTATTATAATTGTAAAGCTGTTTTCACTCAAATGCACCAAACTTTGCTCGAGTTTTTAAGAGGCAATGAAGCATGTTTAAGAAATTAATTTCCTTTAAATAAATTTTCACAAATTAAAATTTAATTAAACTCATCAGTATGCATAAATTGATAATATATGAGCCAAACTATTGATAAATAAAGACGCAGTTGTGAATTCTGAATCACATTTTATTTTAAGATAGTTCTTGCTTTTTTATCAGATATATATTTGTGGTAAAAAAATAAATACTTCTGATGCGTACTGTGGTGTTATCTGACAAAATTAAGGATATATGACGATGATCTAATATAGAACTGTGATTGGCTGACACACATTCATCTTTTTTTGCATCTCCAATTGAAGACAAAATGTTAGCGATCCACCTGTTCTGTGCATTTTTTAAGGAAAATAAACTTATTAATACCAATAACACATTTTTTTTTGGTCAGATGTATCCTTTCATATAACTATTAATGCTGTTAATTTATGTTCTTTTTACAGCATTTTATTTCAGTTAATAAATTGTTTATTAATATACTTGGCTCATGTCCATTATTCTATAATTTACAGGGTTTCAATTTAGCAGGACCTTTTCCTCTTAGCATATTGGATAATGTTATCAATTACCTTGGGTCTGAATGCATTTCATGTTGAACAGTTATATGTGACACAGTTTTGTAACTGCACAAATGCTTGATGTTGAAGTATTAAATGGACTGTTGACTGCCAACTGATTTATAAAATTGTTTGTGATATCATTGAATAGAAGCTGCAGTGATACGGTGATGAAGGCTGCCAATAAATTATAAACTCTTTTGACGGGTTTTGGTTTCTGTGTTTGACAGGTTACATACCAGCTAGGTGACACCAACCTGCATATACATTCTCCCACACATAAACCTGATCAGCTAGGACTATCACACCTTGCAGGTAGTGAGGTGACTGGGTAATGATAAAGCCAAACTAAAAATCTGTCAAATCAGGAAGTCTAAACATGATTATGGTCTGTTCTAAACATAATTATTCCTTTAGTACATAGAGTTGTAGCTAGGAATTGTTGTTCTTCATTTAAGTTCAAATAAAGGAGTAAAATTAATTTATAAAATGAAACTGGGACACAATCTAAGGGACAACAGTAATCATGATTTTGTGAACAGACCATGAACTTTATGCTGGTGATGATATTTATCTTTCTGTCACAAGCTGATGCCACTGCAGAAGAGATGTAATGGCAAAGATTTAGGCAATCCATGTGTTGATACTGAAGCTCTGTATGAATTTTTATTCAACATAGAAAACAAAGTTCACAATTGTTAGTGACATTAAAACTTGACTGATAACTTATACATGACGTCTCCAACTTCAAGTGTCTGAGGTCTTCACAGGTTTTAGTATCTGCATGGCAGTACATATAACTATGAAAAAAAAATATCTTTGTTTATCAAACATTTTAACCTAAAATACATATTATAATTAACTTAGCACATTTTTAAAAATTCTTTTGATCAAATGAAATGAATCATAATATTAGGTAACCATGACAACTCGACTCAATGAAAATAGGGCTGGTACGACTACCGTTCATGAGTTGTGATACAAGCCATATTGAGGAATGCATGGCAGTCATCTTCAATCATGTTGCATTCATATTGAGGTAAACAGCCCATAATCTTAACATTTGGCTAGGAATTGTGAATAAACCCTAGCGAATACATCTGAAATCACAACCCAAACTGAAACTCTGTCTCTATGCCGGGTAACAAATCTCTTCCTGTATTGCATAGAAGATGGCTGCGTCCAGTAACTGGTTTGAGCCATGCCTGTATCTATGCAGTCAGAAATTCAACAAATTCAACAAAATGCGGAGGGATTTACCAATATGCTGAGTTAAAACTGAACTTTTCTTGCTCATGTTTGGTGTTGTCAGAAAGTACACTAAAAATGCTAACAAATAGTCTGGTTTATGTCAATTGACAGTGTACCTGTAGGTCATGAGGCATTGTCAAAAATATTTGTATCCTCACGGGGCCTTATAATGCGTTCCTCTGACCTAGATGTGAAGGCACTCTGACAGCCAGTAATCTTGTCTTAATGTCAGAGGGCTGACATAGTGCTAAATATCAGGCCCATCTCAAATGTGTCACTGACTGTATATTGATTACTTAGATTTCTGTTCCTCGAGGGATTTTACGTGCATATTACAGTCACACAATCGCCTGGTCTATGATAAAGCTGACTTGATGAATGTAAGATGCAAGCAACAAAAGAAAGTTTAATGTGTATAAAGTACTTAAAACAAGTTATTTATGAACATCCCTCCATTAACTGTAAAACAATGTAACAATGTTGGAGCAGTAAAGACAGATTGCTTAGAAACATTAAATGAAAAAAAATGGTAAAAACCAGAGAATATGCCTTTTTAAATTGTATTGAATAGGTGCTGTTTTATCTCTTGCTCATATGTCAACAACTGTATTTTTAACCTGTTTTAAGACATTTTAACTTTTAGTTAAGATGACTGTACATCATATAAGCTATAGCGATGGTTCTTTGTTGTCCGGCCAGCTTCTTTTACCGTGCTTTGAAACTGTTGGACTCATGTATCCAAAATTCACATAGAGCTAGATGTTCAAAGTTCTCCTGCGAAACCCATACTGGGTCACTTTGACTTCCTTTGAGAAATTAAGAAAAAACTCCATTTTCCATTGAAAACCTACTTCCACTGAAAACCTTCTAGATGCCTAATATTAAAAGAATTCATGTTGTTTTGTTCATATATAAAATAAATATTATAATATATATATATATTAATATAAATATACATTTCCTATGTACCTGCCAGAAATAAGTTGAATATTGAATAAATTGTAGAATTTTTGGACCAGGACATAACCATCTAATCAAAACTGAAAGAAATATATTTTCTCCCTTAATATAATTGTTGGAGGTAGAGACTTTTTTCCCCAAGGATATAACTTTATTTAATCAAGTCTTCATTGCATACCAGTAATTAGATCAGAACCTTTTTTTATTTGTTTTAAAGTTATTAGCATACAGGTAAAGTCAATATCTTAAATTATCCCCAAATTTGACCACGGCACATTTTTCCTTTATCACTGTTGATTTTATTTACACTGCATGTACACATAAGGATTTAACCTTTCATAATCTGAAATGTGTAAGAATCACCCAAAAAACTAGCTTTTATTCAAGTTTTAGAGACTTTGTTATACATAAATGTATTGTGTACAATCAGTCAGTAGTTAAGGCTTACCTGGTTTATTATCTACACTTCACTGCGGGCAGCTTCCTGGCTCAGCTGAGCTGGGCTTCAACAGTGTGTATACCTGATTTGAAAAGGGATCAATCAATTTTACTGAATTTTTTAACTTAGTTAATAAAATTAAGCATGTATATCAAATTGAAAACCCCTATGTACGAAAATTTTATTTTGGAACAGTGATCCGAGGAATAATCTAAAAGATGCCATGTGGTATTATGGATTTATAAGTAATTTTATATATAAATTAAAATTACTTTCAATTCAGTTTAAACATCTTATGATTAGAAATATTATTAAATATCTGTGTATGACATGAGCCAAACTAAACATTTATTATGATGCAACTTATAGTAACCCTGTATGATATAAGCCAAACTAAGGATAAATAATGAAAAATAAAGTGGGGATATACAGTCTAAGAGGAAATGGCCTTGCTATTTGGTAATTATCAAATACTAAATATATTAATGCAAGACAAAAACTACATGTGCACTTTTTGGACAACATCATAATCTCATAATCAAATATTTGTAAAACTATATATCAACTATGTGAAAGTAATATGTTTAAAATACCCACTTAGAATATATGAAACCCTGTAAAATATAGAATATGGAAGAAAGTGGAGATGAGCTGTTGAATATATAATACACATTTAATTTATTAACTGAACTAAAATACTGAAAAAATATAGAATTGTATCTCTTAAATGAGCATCAACTAAATCTAACAAGCAAATTCTTGGAATTTATGTCCACCACTTCGCCTCTTGTTGTCCCCTGCTTGTCTTTTTAATATGTTTTAGTTTTTTATTGTCTCAACATGTCATAGTGGCTGTGTTTTAGTTTTCATTGTCCCCTGAAGATGTCTTCATATGTCATTAGTTTTGTTGTGAATTGGGAACAAAGGGGAATTTTTTTGTTTGTTTTGAAGCTGGTAATAATACATTTCCAGATGGACACTCCAAAACCAATTCCAACCAAGGTATGCATGAGAGCAATCACTTAGCCAAATCTGAATGATATCTGAAAATATTAAGGAAAGTTATCACACAAAAACGAAAACCTAAAGGACAGACAAACAGACAGACAAACCCAAATCAATGTCCTCCGTTCTGCAGTCATGGGGGGACCATTTCTTTGCATCACAGATGCCATAGTATCCCCAGACAATTAATCCCCACCCCTTCAAAAATAAGCCCCTGTTCTTCAGAAGCAAATACTGACACTTAGCAAGCCACCAGGGTTTCTTCAGATGTGACCTCCAAAATTAAGGTCATGGTCACTAGTCTCTTTTAACAACTTATCATCTAATATCTTTCATTTTGATTTTTCAGATACATACATCTGTTGACTTGAGAAACAATATTTTTTACCAAATATGGGAATATTCAAGGTCAAGGCCATTCTGATAGTAAAGGACATGACCCCAATTTAAATATACATGTACCTCATTCCACAACCCATATCTATGTATATGCAAAATATGAAAGAAATCTGTCCATTAGTATTTGAATCATAATGCTCACAGTACTGTCAAGTGGCAATGATTGGGTTGTTAAAAGGAGTGAAAACAAGAAAAGGATAAAAGTTGGTGCACCTGTGTTCCACTGGTTTCAAAATGGCCAGCCGGACAATGGACAAAGGACCATGCCTATAGCTTAAATGACTTATAGTAAGCTGAGCTAAAAAAAAACTGTTCAAAGTAGCCTCATTTTATGCTAATGTAAATCAAATCTTTCCCATGGAAATTTACTGGTGAATACAAGGCTTCAGAATTTAATACATTTCTGTATATTACCCAAAGATCTTGAACTACCCCTCGGTGCTCAAAAGTTTTGTACCATATCTGGCATGGCCATATCAGATGGCCTTAACCTGATTTACACTGGTGCAATTCTGATGAACTAGAAAAGTACAGACTGGTCCTCATGTCAGTTCTTTTCAAAATAAAAACCAATTCTAGTTATGTACACATACAACAGTTGATTTTGCACTTTCCATTTTGCAAATTAAATCAAAATGACTCTGACCATGCTGTGTGTGTACAAAGTAAAACAGCTGCACGTTACTAATACTAATACATGACATAAGTTGTGGTAATCCCGTGGCTGGGGAGCACGTGTCAGCCATCACGCAGTGTCCAGGTTCTGAGGGTCTGTGAACTTTGATGTACAGATGTAGAACACGGCAGGGACAGGCACCAGCGTGATCAACATAGGATGGTACCAGTCCTTCAGCTGAGTTATTGCAATGATCCCAAACGCATGTAGAAGCCAATGGCACAAGATAATCACGATGTTCCTGGGATTTGTCACATTCTGCTTCAGCAAGTATTTCCAGTGCTGAAATAAATAACCAATACTTAACTACAGCATCAGAACAGCATTGTGAAATTAACTTTTAGTTCTGTTCTGTGTAGGTAATGTCTTTTACCATAAAATTCCTTACAGAAGTTGCAATTTGTAATCAAATTACATGGGAAATCAAATTCTAAATAATGGAATATTCTGGGAAAGTCGGGATGCGACTTGTAATTCAAACTTTTCCTGTCAAAGTCAGCTTTCCTGGAACATGGAGCGATGTCAGTGGAGCCATAATTTGAGATTCCTTTAACCACAAAATAATTTACTCTTTTAACCATCTCTTATGAAAACATGCCTTATGTTTGGTGAACAGATGGGATTTTCATTCTGTGAACATGCATGAAATGCAAATAATTAACTTGCCCAGTTCAAGGCTTACCTGTCCTGACAAGTCACAATTCTGACAAGGGACCCATGGGTCAAGGTGCTCAGCTGTTATTTATGATCATAAAATATGATTTGGAAGAAGGGGTAGACAAATGTTGGTTTTGTGTGATAATATAAGCTGATTTATGACTATGAGGATGATGGCGTTTAACTCAAGTTATGTGAAGATTTTGATTAAATCCTTGGAGAAGGAAGAGGGATTTATATTATTAACATTCGGAAAAGGATTGCTATTGTCAAACAGGTTTTGACTTGGCCTAATAACTTTATCTACATTGCAGCAGATGTATTTGCAGAAAATAAATGTCCACTATAAGTCATGTTAATTATCATGCTTTTTACAAAGGAGTTAGCTTTTATTCAATAATTACAGGTTACCTATACCCAAGAGTAGCAGTAGCACAAATTATATGAGATTAACTATTTATTAAAAATTAATTGCAATTATTGAGCCAAATATAATTTTACTTAAAAATATTAATAGTATCATCTGAAAAGATTTTTTTAATAATATAATTTAAATAATTGATTATTAAAATGCATTCATGAATACATTTTGAAAGTATTTGCACTTGCATTCAAATACTTTCTTTTTACCTGTATTAGTATTTGTATTCATTTTCATGACAGAACTATTCAAAATTTGTATCCACATTAATATACAATTATAAAGTATTCACTCAATGTCTCATATTTATACAGTTTCAGTTGAAGAAACTGTTGAGAATCCAGGTTATACTAATTTCATAAATTTAAATAGTGATTAATGTACCTGGTTTATGGCTTTAATTTATTAAAACAAGGGACCCATGGGTCACGGCGCTCAGCTGTTATATATGATAAAAAATATAATTTTGAAATGAGGCACATGCTGGTTTTGTGTGGTAATAAATATAAGCTGTATTATGAGTTGTTGGTGTTTAGCTTATGTATGATTTTGATAGTTTCTGTGGAGACAAGGAAAAGACTGAATGCATTTATTTTATTAACAAATGGAGTGCTATTGTCATACAGATTTTGACTTAGCCATATAACTGATAAGCAGCAAATATAAGATAAGAGTTTAACTATTTATTAAAATTTAATAACAAATATTGTGCCAAATCTAATTTTGATTAAAAATAATAAAAGAATCATATGATTTTTAGCTCAGCTGACTATAAGTCATCTGAGCTATAGTCGTGGTCCATTGTCCGTCGTCCGTCCGTCTGTCCGTCCGTCCGTCCGTCCGTCCGTCCGTAGATGTGGCACGTTTTGAAACCGTAAGACCTAGGAATCCAAAATTCGGCATAATGTTAGATGTCCCCAAGATCTCCTACCAAGCCGAAAACTGGGTCTTTGCAACTTCGTTCCTTTGAGAAATTAAGGAAAAACCTCAATTTTATATTAAAAACCTATTTTCACACTTCAGGACTGCCTAATATCATAACCACTCATCTGTTTTTCCTCATATTTACCATAAATATTCCTCTATATAGTTCCTATGTACATGCCAGAAATTATGTCTGTATTATTTAATTTAAAAAAGTTATGGGCCCAAACATAATGCATTTTGTAAAAAATCAGGAAAGATATTTGATCACTTAACACAAAAAATGTTAAAGCTATGGACCTTTTTTCCAGTAATATAACTTTAATTAATCAAAATTAAATTGTATACCCAAAATTAGATGAAAATCTTTTAAATTTTTTAAAATATTAATAAAAATAAAAAATTTGTACCTTAAATTTTGCCCAACTTTGACCATGGCATGTTTTTTTTCTGTAAGTACTGTTGATTTAATTTTCACAGCATGTTTTTGTTAGCATTTCAACTGTTAACACCAAAAAGTTGAAACCAGTTGATCAAAAACTGTAGATTTTAATCAAGTTTTCAAGCACCATGTAACATATTGTTTACATCAAGCTAGTATTATGCAGTTTGCAAGAGCTCGGCTCCCCAGCTTCAGCTCTAAGTTCCTTAAATTCGGCATACAGTTAGATGTCTCCAAAATCCCCTACCATGCCAAGAATTTGGTCACTAGGACTTAATACCTTCGAGATATTAATGAAAAACTTCATTTTTCAATTAAAAACCCATTGTTACACTTCAAGACTGCCTAATATCAAAACCACTGATCTGACTTTAATCATAAATAATATACATATTTTTCATTCTCTATGCACATGCCAGAATGATGTCAGTATTGCTTAATTGTTTTAAGTTATGGGCCCAAACATAATGCACTTTGTAAAAAATCAAGAAATATATTTACTCCCTTAACAAGGGCATTGCTGAAGCTAGAGATTTTTTTGTCAGGGATGTAACATTTTTTAATCAAGATTCAATTGAATACCCAAAATTAGTTCTGAATTTTTCAAATTTTATAAGTTATTAGTATAAATATAAAATCAGTACCTTAAATTTTGCCCAACTGTGACCATGGCACGTTTGTTTCCCGTGAGCACTGTTGATATAATTTTCATATCATGCACACATAAGGATTTCAGCTTTTTAGTTTAGAAAGCTGAAAGAAATTGGCCAAAAATTGTAGCTTTTATTAATGTTTTTTATGAGACCCTGTCAGACTTTGGCTCTCTCCAGCCCCTCTTGAGTCACCTGTATGTTGACCTTGTTGACCTTTCATCAAATTATGCACGCTTGAGGCGAGGCATACAGGAATCCAGGCAGCTTATGGCCAGCCACAGTTGATCCAGGTGTCCAACCTAACTCATGCATCTAGTAGTTTTAACCAACAACATAACAATAAACAATAAATTAATAAAATTTTTTTGGTTTTTAATAACAAATTAAAGAAAAATAGAAAAGGAATTTGTTAGTTTATAATAACAGGAAATTAACTTGCAGTTACTGATGATATAAGAATCTTGTATCAATGGGTAGAATGTCACATATTCCAAATAACACCATGCAGTCACCTATGGCATTTTTCAGTTCAATTTTAATGATAAAGAAGTAAATCATATTATTCATTACTAATCATTAGGGATCATATGAAGGAAATTAATGATAGACAAAGAAGCAGTTGATAATATTAATCTAGATTCCTACAATTTCTGATTTTTAATGAATTTTTATCGGATTTTTCAACTTTGGGCTTGTATGCGGGATATCTCTAAAAGGATTCACCGTAGGAATTTTATTTTTTCAGTAAAGATGTATATTGACAAAATCTTGGTCAAGTTCGAAGATGGGTGACCTTGACCTATTTTTCTACGTTAAGAGCTGATTATAGAAAAAACATTTAGAAGCTTATTTCTCAGGAACCATTGGGTTGATTTTCACAATACTTACTATGATCATAGGGACTGATGGTCTGTAACTGCTGCACAAGTTGGGGGCTCCACCTACAATTTCTGATTTTTAATGAATTTTTCTTGGATTTTTCAACTTGTGAGCGGTATATGTCTAAAAGGATTCACAATAGGAATTTTATTTCTTTTGTGAAGATGTATATCAACAAAATCTCAGTCAAGTTCGAAGATGGGTGACCTTGACCTACTTTTCAAGGTCACTGAGCTTATAATAGAATAAAATTTAGAAGCTTATTTTTCATGAAGCATTTGGTGGATTGTTATGATTCATGGTACATACCTCTCCATTTTAAATTTATAACTGAGACATGTACAGATATACATCCATGTGAGAACAGATATTAAGTACTCGTTACTGTTACCACCTCTAAACACTGTTCTTTTGGCTGAGGGCTTTTGTCAGCTTCTGCTGATATTCTAGTTTTTATAATGTATACAGTTGAAATATAACTAATTAACACAATTAAACAGGGCAAACAAAGCCTGATCTCAAATTCTGCTGAGGCAGGAAAATAATGAACAAATGTTTGTTTTAAATCCTCATTTTTTTATCACATCAATTTTTTTTAAATTTAAATTTATATTTCTATACATTTCCAATATAACATATATATCTGAATATAAAAGTTGATTCATAATTCTCAATTGCATCATCATAAATCTCAATCTTGTCAGATAACACCACATCATGCATACAAATGTTTATTTATTTTTACTACAAAAATATATCTTTTAAATCTGCAAAACAAGAAATATCTAAAAATAATACTTGATTTAGATTTCACAGTTTTTAATTGTGTCTTTATTTATCAATAATGTGCTTTATATTTTATAAATTTAAGCATACTAGTGGGTTCAATTATATTTGTGTAAAATCATTTTTAAGAAAATTGATTTCTTTAAAAATGCTACATTAACACAACATTGCATCTTCTGGATTACACTTGAATTACTTTTTCAAGGTAAGTTTTTGTATATTGGAGTGGAAACAGCGTTACAATTAAGGAAATGCAGTGAAAACAATAACAATTACTGCATAACACTTGGTGGGCTGGGTTTGCCGGGGGTGGGGGGGGGGGATTTGGGTGGTGATATTAGAATAACTGTACACCTGTCACAGCAGGGGATCTTCCCCTAGTGTAACAATTCAGAAACCTTGGCATAGCTGACTTCCAGTGACCTGGAGTGGGACCCTGCATCTGTAATCTGTAATCAAAGCAAATGACTACAATAGAGCCTCAAGAAAAAATCAATTACTAGCTTAATTTTCAAGCTTTTATTTTCAAATTTCAGATTTAAACAAATTAAATATTTATGTTTACATGCTGTGAAAATTAAATCAATTGTACTTACAGGAAAAAAACATGCCATGGTCAAATTTAAGCTAAATTTAAGGTACTGATTTTATTTTTATGCTAATAACTTAAACTAGATGTGTCGGAATGACACGAATGCCCCCGCCTGGGGCAAATTAGAAACATTTGTAAAATTTTTTTAAGTTCAGGAGGTGTTGTATGGTCAAAAGTAGGTCAACAAGGGCAAAATGCAAACTCGATCTGTAACAGGTCCTTATCAAGCAACACACCAAAAATCATGCCAGTATATTCAGGCATTGTGAAAAAAAGTCCATACATGTGCATTTTCCATAAAAATTTCTGTCTTTCATGAAATTTTCTATGTTTAAGGAGCCGTAAAACAATCCAAAGTAGGTCAACCGGGACGAAACGCGAACTCCATCTGTAACTGTCATTATCTGGCCACACATAAAAAATCAGGGTGGTATCTGCAGGCATTGAGGAAAGAAAGTCAGTACATATGCATTTGTTATGAAAATTTCTATTTTTCCTGAAACTTTCTATGTTCAGGAGCAGTCAAATGGTCAAAAGTAGGTCAACCGGGACAAAACAAGAACTTGATCTGTAACTGGTCATTATCTGCCTACACATAAAAAATCAGGCCCGTATCTGCAGGCACTGCAATAAAAAAGTCCATACATGTGCACTTTTTTATGAAATTTTCTATGTAAGAGCACCGTCAAATGGTCAAAAGTAGGTCAACTGGGACAAAACGTGAGCTCGATCTGTAACTGGTCATTATCTGCCCACACACCGAAAAATCAGGCCAATATCTGCAGGTATTGTGAAGAAAAGTCTGTACAAGTGTATTTGTCATGAAAATTTATATATTACATGAAATTTTCTATGTTTAGGAGCCGTAAAACAGTCCAAAGAAGGTCAACTGGGACGAAACGCGAACTCGATCTGTAACTGGTCAATATCTGCCCACACACCAGAAATCAGGCCAATATCTGCAGGCATTGCGAAAAAAAAAACGTACATGTGTATTTGTCATGAAATTTCATATTTTTCATGAAATTTTCTATGTTCAGGAGCCGTAAAACGGTCAAAAGTCGGTCAACCGGGACGAAACGCGAACTCGATCTGTAACTGGTCTATATCTGCCCACACCAAAAATCAGGGCAATATCTGCAGGCATTGCAAAAAAAGTCTGTACATGTGTATTTGTCATGAATATTTCTATTTTTCATGAAATTTTCTAAGTTAAGGAGGCATAAAACGTTCAAAAGTAGGTCAACCAGGACGAAACTGGAACTCTATCTGTAACTGATCATTATCTGCCCACACACAAAAAATCAGGCCAATATCTGCAGGCATTGCGAAAAAAACTCCATACATGTGTATTTGTCATGAAAATTTCTATTTTTCATGAAATTTTCTAATTTTAGAAGCCGTAAAACAGTCAAAAGTAGGTCAACTGCGACAAAACGCGAACTCGATCTGTAACTGGTCATTATCTGCCTACACATAAAAAATCAGGCCCGTATCTGCAGGCACTGCAATAAAAAAGTCCATACATGTGCACTTTTTTATGAAATTTTCTATGTAAGAGCACCGTCAAATGGTCAAAAGTAGGTCAACTGGGACAAAACGTGAGCTCGATCTGTAACTGGTCATTATCTACCCACACACCGAAAAATCAGGCCAATATCTGCAGGTATTGTGAAGAAAAGTCTGTACAAGTGTATTTGTCATGAAAATTTATATATTACATGAAATTTTCTATGTTTAGGAGCCGTAAAACAGTCCAAAGAAGGTCAACTGGGACGAAACGCGAACTCGATCTGTAACTGGTCAATATCTGCCCACACACCAGAAATCAGGCCAATATCTGCAGGCATTGCGAAAAAAAAAACGTACATGTGTATTTGTCATGAAATTTCATATTTTTCATGAAATTTTCTATGTTCAGGAGCCGTAAAACGGTCAAAAGTCGGTCAACCGGGACGAAACGCGAACTCGATCTGTAACTGGTCTATATCTGCCCACACCAAAAATCAGGGCAATATCTGCAGGCATTGCAAAAAAAGTCTGTACATGTGTATTTGTCATGAATATTTCTATTTTTCATGAAATTTTCTAAGTTAAGGAGGCATAAAACATTCAAAAGTAGGTCAACCAGGACGAAACTGGAACTCTATCTGTAACTGATCATTATCTGCCCACACACAAAAAATCAGGCCAATATCTGCAGGCATTGCGAAAAAAACTCCATACATGTGTATTTGTCATGAAAATTTCTATTTTTCATGAAATTTTCTAATTTTAGAAGCCGTAAAACAGTCAAAAGTAGGTCAACTGCGACAAAACGCGAACTCGATCTGTAACTGGTCATTATCTGCCTACACACCAAAAATCAGGCCAATATCTGCAGGCATTGCGAAAAAAAGTCCGTACATGTGTATTTGTCATGAAATTTCTATTTTTCATGAAATTTTGTAAGTTTAGGAGCCGTAAAACAGTCAAAAGTAGGTCAACCGGGACGAAACCCGAACTCAATCTGTAACTGGTCTATATCTGCCCACACACGAAAAATCAGGCCAATATCTGCAGGCATTGCGAAAAAAAAGTCCGTACAACTGTTTGATTTCGGAATGACGGAATGATGGAATGACGGAATGACGGACATGGGTAAAACTATATGCCCTGGCCACTTTGTGGCGGGGGCATAAAAATTTACAAAATCCAGATCTAATTTTGGGTCAACAATTAAATCTTAATTAAACATAGTTTTATACTTGGGGAAAATAGACTCTAGTTTCAAAATTGTTCATGTTAAGTGAGTAAATATTTTTCCTGATTTTTTTTAAAGTCCATTATGTTCGGGCCCATAACTTAAAGAATTTATACTTAACAGACTTAATTTTTGGCATGTACATAGGAACTATATAGAGGAATGTTTATGGTAAATAAGAGGAAAAACAGATGAGTGGTTTTGATATTAGGCAGTCCTGAAGTGTGAAAATAGGTTTTTAATAAAATTGAGGCTTTTCCTTAATTTCTCAAAGGAACGAAGTCGCAAAGACCCAGTTTTTAGCTTGGTAGGAGATCTTGGGGACATCTAACTTTATGCTTAATTTTGGATTCCTAGGTCTTATGGTTTCAAAAGGTGCCACATCTATGGATGGACGAACAGACGGAGGGACAGACGACGGACAATGGACCTTGACTATAGCTCAGATGACTTATAGTCAGCTGAGCTCAAAATTCAATATATAGTCTAATATTTTAGCTTTTATATTCAAATTTTAGATTTAAATAGATTAGTCCTTATGGGTACAAGCAGTGAAAATTAAATCAAATGAACCTAAAGGAAAAAAATGTGAAATGGTCAAATTTGAGCAAAATTTAGGGTACTGATTTTATATTTATGCTAATAACTTAAAAATTGACAATATACAAGTCTTATTTTTGGTATACAATTTAATCTTGGTTAAATTAAGTTATATTCCTGAAAAAAATCTCTAGCTTCAACAATTCTTATGTAAAGTGAGTGAATATAGTTCCTGGTTTTTTAAGATGTGCATTATGTTCAGGCCCATAACTTCAAGAAATTACACAATATTGACCTAATTTCTGGTATAAGCATAGGAAATATATAGAGAAATAGGTATTTTAAATATGAGCAGTAGTTTTGAAATTAGGCATTCTGGAAGTGTAACAAAACCATATTGAATGGGAAATGTGGTTTTTCCTTAATATCTTGAAGGAACAAAATCCTAATGACCCAATTTTTGGTAGGGTAGGAGATTTCGGGGACATCTAACAGTTTGCAAAATCTCTGATTCATGCTTCAACGTTTCAAAGCATAGCTCAGATGACTTATAGTCAGCTAAGCTTAAAAAAACTGTGCCATGGCCAAAGTTGTGTAAAATAAACTAATGCTAATAACTTAACAAAAATTCAAAATCTTGACCTAATTTCATGCATATATTTAAATCTCAGTTAAATACAGTGACATGCTTGGGAAAGGATCTATAGCTTCAACAGGTACCATATAAAACGGGTAAATATCTTTCCTCATATTTTGACAATATGCATTATGTTTTGCCTCATAACTCCTACAGATTACATCTAATTTCTGGCTTGTACATATGAAACATATAGGAGAATACTAATGCCAAATATGAACAAAGCAACACCAGTAGTTTTGATATAATGCTGTCTTGAAGTGTAACAATAGAATTTAGGTTTTCCCTTAATTTTTAAAAGGAAAAAAGTAGCATTGCCCCAATTTGGGGTTTGGTAGAACTTAGGGACATCTACACTGTATGCTGAATTTTGGATTTCCAACTATTTCAAAATGTGCACTGTTAACTGACGGATGACGGACAAAGGACCATCGCTATAGCTCAGATGACTTACAGTTAGCTAAGCTAAAAATGCACAGAGAACTCATCACATAAGCCTGGTCACTGTTCCATTTTTTGGATGAATACCTGTATTGCAAACTTCCAAAGTGACTGTCAGAATACTATGTACTATAAGAAAAATGTAAATACACAGAAATATACAAAAGACTGCCCAAAACCGGTCTATTATTCCCCCTTGTCTATTTAAATCACTTCAGACTGGACAGATCAGTGGTCAAAAGTGTTGATTAAAGCTGTATAAGAATTAAACAGTGATAATGGAGCCGGCTGAGAATAAAAGCAGCTCACCTGATCAGTAAAACTTGAAAAATGCACTGCACTTGTAAGTAGGGAGATAACAATAGTAATATACGGAAACGAATAATCTGAAACAGAAAAAAATAACATCAGTGCCTAGTATACAGCACTAATATGGTAATCTTATAAAAGAACAATAAGCCATTTAACTCAAAAATGGTGAAATGTTCTATTTCATAAAGGAAACTAACCAATTCTTGAATTGTGGTTTTGGTAATGGATGGAGTAGGTCACCACTGACCGTGCTATAACTTCTCACCTCAGTGTTTCCTCGACATGAATTAAAATTAGAACAGCCCCTCTCTGTTACCTGTACACCTCAAGTCTTTGTGTAGGATGTGAACTGAATGGTTTTGAGTAGAATGGTGGAGATGAAACTGTCCGAACAGCTGTTGACTGGGCTGCATCTCCATTCTCCTTAACGGTATAAAATTGGTCACCAAGTTCTGATTGCCCATAAGTTCTGCCTCCATGCTTAGTGGTGAATGGTAGCACCTGAAACTGGAAAATCTGGTTCCTCTATGCGACCCTGCCTCCCCATCAGTGGGATTTTACACCGCGGTTTCCTCCAGGGTGAAAGGAAATATGTTCACCTCGTAATGCTTCTCTCAGTGCGCATGAAGATTTTGAAACAGAGTTTATGCATGTGCTGGCATCGCGCAGCTTTTAACTGCTCAGCAGATTGGGGCCGATCAAGGAACGATTGAGCTGAAGGGTAACTCTCACTGCCTTAGCTTCCCATTCTGCCCTGATCATAGCCCAGTTATACACATCCTTTAGGTGACCCCAAAAGAGCATATTGCCGGTGAACGGTTGTGAATACAGTTCCTGGAGCTAGGACATGTGTAACCCACTGCTGTGACCTCTGCCCCAGGGGGCAATTGGTTGTCCACTTTAAAAAAAACAGCCTGAAATTCTCTGAAATGACAACACCAGAACGAGAGACCGCCGAGAGGTTGCTAGGGACAGAATCCTGGAAAACGGGTAACAAAGAGTGGTTGTTCCAATTTTAATCAGTGCCGAGGAAACACCAAGGTGAGAGGATATAGCACCGTCAGTAGTGACCTACTTTTTAATCCAGGTATTGAACAAGGGACCTATGGGTCACGACGCTCAGCTGTTATATATGATTAAAAAATATTATTTAGAAATGAGGCACATGCTGGTTTTGTGTGGTAATAAATATAAGCTGTATTATGAGTTGTTGTTGTTTAGCTTATGTATGATTTTGATAGTACCTTTGGAGACAGGGAAGAGGATTGATTTCATTTATTTTATTAACAAATGGAGTACTATTGTCACACAGATTTTGACTTGGCCATATAACTTATAAGCAGAATATATAATATAAGGGTTTAACTATTAATTAAAAAAATTACAAATATTGTCCCAAATATAATTTTTATTAAAAATAATAAGAGAATCATATGATTTTTTAAAATGAAATATAACTGAAATGATTATTAAAATAATATTAAAGAATATAGTCATGAATGCATTCATGAATACATTTTGAAAGTATTTGCACTGGTATTCATATACTTTCATTTTTACCTGAATTCCCATTCTTTATGCAATTAATTTTATAATGGAGTACATAATCATATTCGTATTTAAATACAATTACAAAGTATTCGCACCATGTCTGGTATTTATTCAGTTTTCACCAAACAATGATGTTGAGAATCTAGATTATACAAAATTCACACATTTAAATAATGATCATAAGTACCTGGCTTTATGGCTTTTATTTATATTAAAAAATAACTGTAATAAATTCATTTTGGACTAATTTCACATCAACGTACACACTAGACACAGTAGGAATCTAGATTAATATTATCAACTGCATCTTTGTCTATCATTAATTTCCATCATATGATCCCTAATGATTAGTGTGAAATGATATGATTTACTTCTTTATCATTAAAATTGAACTGAAAAATACCATATGTGACTGCATGGTGTTATTTGGAATACGTGACATTCTATCCATCGATACAAGATTCTTATATCATCAGTAACTGCAAGTTAATTTCCTGTTATTATAAACTAACAAATTCCTTTTCTATTTTTCTTTAATTTTTTATTACAAACCAATAAAAATTTATTAATTTATTGTTTATTGTTATGTAGTTGGTTAAAACTACTAGATGAGTTGAGTTGGACACCTGGATCAACTGTGGCTGGCCATAAGCTGGCTGGATTCCCGTGTATGCCTCGCCTCAAGCATGCATAATTTGCTGAAAGTTCAACAAGGTCAACATACAGGTGACTCAAGAGGGGCTTGAGAGAGCCAAAGTCTGACAGGGTCTCATAAAAACATTAATAAAAGCTACAATTTTTGGCCAATTTCTTTCAGCTTTCTAAACTTAAAAGCTGAAATCCTTATGTGTGCATGATATGAAAATTATATCAACAGTGCTCACAGGAAACAAACGTGCCATGGTCAAAGTTGGGCAAAATTTAAGTTACTAATTTTACATTTATACTAATAACTCATAAAATTTGAAAAATTCATAACTAATTTTGGGTATTCAATTGAATCTTGATTAAATAATGTTACATCCCTGACAAAAAAAACTCTAGCTTCAGCTATCTCCTTGTTAAGGGAGTAAATATATTTCTTGATTTTTTACAAAGTGCATTATGTTTGGGCCCATAACTTAAAACAATTACGCAATACTGACATCATTCTGGCATGTGCATAGAGAATGAAAAATATGTATATTATTTATGATTAAAGTCAGATCAGTGGTTTTGATATTAGGCAGTCTTGAAGTGTAACAATGGGTTTTTAATGGAAAAATGAAGTTTTTCAATAATATCTTGAAGGTATTAAGTCCTAGTGACCAAATTCTTGGCATGGTAGGGGATTTTGGAGACATCTAGCTGTATGCCGAATTTAAGGAACTAGGAGCTGAAGCTGGGGAGCTGAGCTCTTGCAAACTGCATAACACTAGCTTGATGTAAAAATTATCTTACATGGTGCTTGAAAAACCTGAATAAAATCTACAGTTTTTGATCAACTGGTTTCAAATTTTTGGTTTTAACAGTTGAAAAGGTAGCAAAAACATGCTGTGAAAATTAAATCCACAGTACTTACAGGAAAAAAACGTGCCATGGTCAAAGTTGGGCAAAATTTAAGGTACCAATTTTTTATTTTTATTAATATTTTAAAAAATTTAAAAGATTTTCATCTAATTTTGGGTATACAATTTAATTTTGATTAATTAAAAGTTATATTACTGGAAAAAAGGTCCATAGCTTTAACATGTTTTGTGTTAAGTGATCAAATATCTTTCCTGATTTTTTACAAAATGCATTATGTTTGGGTCCATAACTTTTTTAAATTATATAATACAGACATAATTTCTTGAATGTACATAGAGACTATATAGAGGAATATTTATGGTAGATATGAGGAAAAACAGATGAGTGGTTTTGATATTAGGCAGTCATGAAGTGTGAAAATAGGTTTTTAATAAAAAATTGAGGTTTTTCCTTAATTTCTCAAAGGAACGAAGTCAAAAAGACCCAGTTTTCGGCTTGGTATGAGATCTTGGGGACATCTAACGTTATGCCGAATTTTGGATTCCTAGGTCTTACGGTTTCAAAACATGCCACATCTACGGACGGACGGACGGACGGACAGACGGACGGACGACGGACAATGGACCACGACTATAGCTCAGATGACTTATAGTCAGCTGAGCTAAAAACCTATTTATAAAGTTAGTGCAGAAATCTTTTAAGAAATAAATTCTCTCTGATTTAACAAAACAATGCCTAAAGGCCTAATGCAAACCTATGCAATGGCATATACACCAGGTATAATGCTTCAATGCTGGACCATTACTTTTGAAGTACATGTGTAATATGTTCATGAACAATGAAAATACTAAACATTTTGAACAAGAACCAGTTCACAAATATCACTGCTGACATACTGGCATTGGTCACACAACATAAAAATGATTGCAGGTGGTGCCACCAGTCTTGTATACAACAAAGCTATCCGAGATGTATACATATGCCTAATTTCAGGCTGATATATCAAGCCCTTCCTGAGAAATAAGCAAGGACGTACACTGTGCAAAAATTATTGTAGATGGTGTCACTGTCTTGTATACAACAAAGCTATCCCATATGTATAAATATGCAAAATTTCAGGTTGATATATCAAATCCATCCTGAGAAATAAGCAGGCACATACACTGTGCAAAAGTTATTGTAGGTGGCGATCTAAGGTGCATGGACAGGTCAAAAAACCAGGCCAATACATCAAACTTCTCTTCAGTCAGTTGCACTGGGCTAACCAGGCTTAGCTGAGAAAGGCGGTTGCACTGCAGCTACTGCACTGAGTGAACTCTTCACCTGCACCTGACTGCACTGAGTGAACTCTTGACCTGTACCAGGGTGCACTGAGTGAACTCTTGACCTGTTGCATAATCTGACACAGTTGGCAGTCTGCCAAAGCTATAAATAGATCTAGACTCAGACCTGCCAACCTCGGTGGAGGGAAAATAGTAACGGTAACCACTGACAGTGAGGCCATGGTCCCAGCCGAAAAATCGAGAGCTAACCAATACTTACGCATCCTCTAAAAATAAATGCATAAATTACAGGGGGTGCATACAAAAGGCTGTAGTATACACAGAAAATGAAAATGTATCCTAAAAATAAATGCATAAAAATACACCGGTCGGTAACGGCTGACACTACACCGACAGAAAGCATCTAATCTTTATACAGCGGGAAAATCAGTGACGTATATACAGTTGTAAAATTCATTCATCAATTAGACGACGTGAGCGACCGTAATCCACCGAGATCGCCCAAACGCCAGATCAATGCCATATTTGGATGTCAACGTAATTATGAATGCGTGCTTCATAGAGTATTACCCAATGAGCCAAACTCCGAAAACTAATATATTCTAATTAACAGCTTGCTTTTATGCATGGCAATATTTGTTTTCTGTTCCCTGGCTAATGCAAATGAGTTGAAATGACACCGGTCATGAGAGTAGGAACTGGGTACATTTGCACGCAAATTGGTTATTCACTGAAGCTCGGCCCTACTTTAGAATGTAAAGCCCAATCTTGCCAGAAAAAAATATTTCGCTGCAGTCTAACATTTCATTGTTCGAACGCTTTTCAAGCTGCTAACAGTAAATTCTTGCGCTTTTAAAAAAATTTTCCGACGCAAAAATCCACAAAACGCGGTCTATAACCGGATCCCTGTTGAGTCATGTGAAAATCACTGGAACATTACATGCACGTGAACAGTCCTCCAGTTGGAAACGTCAACTCTGACCTCATGAATATGTAGGCATATTAAACTCAGTCGTCAGCTGGCCTTCTCTCCCTTGTTTATAACGTTAACAAGGCCCTGTGTTACACACATTTTGTTTAGAGATTTATACATGTAAATGATTGGTTTACGGACACTTGCGCAGTCTGAGATATACAATTTTGTACTCAATACAACGTAAATTTTTCAGGAATAAGACAAAAGAAACACTATCACAAAGCATTCACAAATATTGCCATAAATCGTAGTAAGCCGTCAGTAAATCGTACTATTGTAATAAAAGGGGTCAATATTTTTTTTTATCAAAATGTTTAGAATAATAAAAGATGTAGTCCTTTCATAGTTAAAGGTCCAATAATTCTGCCATCAATCATGTAAGTAAACTCAAACAAAGAATCATTTTTGTGCAATGTTACAGAAGTTGAAACAACGGTTTTGCAGAAGAAGACTATTGCAGTCGTCAGTTTAAAATAGGTTGAAAATGGCCAGTAAACGAATTACAGCTTTTTCTGGCTCTACCAAAAATCAACAAACCCAATCTATTCTTATACACTTGAAAGAACCCTACCCTAGGATATTACTTGTGAAAAATTAAACGATTCAGCTTGACAGGTTCATCATTAAACATTTTTAAACTGAAAGTGGAAAAACAAAAATTTCAAATTTACATCATGTGCCCAACATTTGCACAAAACTTGGTGATGCTAGCTCCTGTCGTTTCTGAGATTGTTATGTCAGTGTGCTTACTTGGCCATATGACTTAGTTCAAATTCCTGTAACTCAGCCAAAATTTATCAAATCCAAACCATTTGAACAAACTTGAGAGAACTTATCTCTTCGATTATTTCTGTAAAATATTGAAATATTTGGTTGAATGATTTTAGAGGAGAAAATTATAAAGTTTTTTTAGTTTTTTCCCTGTAAAATGTAAGTTAATGCGGGTGGCACCACAAAATGCTCAATCCCACAACATTTGATATATGAAAGATTTTCATATAAAATTTGGGGATGTTAGCTCCCGCTATTCCTGAGAAATTATGGGTTAATGTACTGATGACCAATGACCCTCATACAAAATAGGTTGATGCAGGTGGCGCCACCAATTCCCACAAATTCATATATGAGTCAAGTGACCGACATTTACATAAAATTTGGTGAAGATAGCTCCAGCATTATCTGATACTGTAATTTTAGTATCCTTTTTTGCCAAAATGACTAAGTTCAGCTTCCTGTGACTCAGCCGAAATTCACCAAACTGGAACCATTCGAACAAACTTGAGAGAAAACTTGAGAGAGATGGTTTCAGAGATTATTTCTGTGAAATATTAAGCAATCTGGCTGGACAGTTTCAGAGAAGAAGATTTTTGAAGGGTTTTAAGAGATTTCCTTATAAAATAATATAAGTAAATGCAGATAGCAAAAAAAAAATAAGCAAAATCTTTAGTTCTTTAGATGACTTATTTTTTGCATTAAATTTGGTGATGCTAGCTCTAACAGTTTTTGAGAGAGCACAAGTTAACGAAGGGACTACAGCAGACAGACGACGCTGCACCATCGCGTAAGCTCCCAGGTTTGCTAAAAAGGTGATAATTATGAATACAATACAGGTATATTGATACTTACATATTAGGCCTGCGAATATTGCTTGTAAGACCACCAGAATGGGGAAAAAATAGAGAGCGGCATATACTGCTTTATCACCATGGCCAGGTAACAGCTTAGCAGACAGAACAGGTCGGAAGAGGATCATCAGCAACAAGCAGAAAGCATAGTAGATCATCACTATGGTGTATCTGAAAAGATGAAAGGTCACAGCAATATCAACAATCTGTTCAAGGCTCTGATTGATATCAGTGACAAGAAGGCAAGAATAAAACCATAACCCTGCCAACAAATGTGGATACAATACAAGTCATATAAACCTAGGTATGTGAGATCAGTATTTTATCAACATGGCAAATTTGCTTCTCTGCTTGATGGCAACACCAGTGAGTCCACTGAAGTCTAAATGAGTGCCGCATTATTTCACTGTGTGGATAAGCATATATAATATAAATATATTTCATTTACATGGATTACACAAATAGTTATTTTAACTAATCTTGGGAATCTCCATCGCTCAGGTTGTGGTGTTCGGTAGTGTCTAGAGGTGGAGAAAACCAGAGAACCAGAAAAAATCCTCAGCCTTAAGACAGGCCACTACAACTCACTCTCATAGCCATGCCAGGGGGTTGAACCAGAGTTGCCAGCAGAGAGAACCAAATGTTTTACCCGTCAATGTCCAGGTCATTCCTCATCACAGCTATGAGCTTCATTCCAAGTTTTTAGCTGACACAGTACTCAAAATGGAACAGCCATATTTTGACTATGCCACCAGGGGCCTGTAGGCATCATGCTTGCTCTTGCTGTCAGAATGTCTTAGCTTTTGCCCAGCTTCCAGGCTGGATAGTTATACGGCCTCTCTTTAAGTAGAACACTTTTACTGGAACCATGTGAAAGCCCTCCAAAGGTGACACTTCCTGTGCCACTTGTCAGAACATTTTCTTTTCCAGGGACCATCACCCTGAACTACTTCAATGCTTAGTGGAAGTTGGTGATTTAGGGGGATTCTCCCAACCCTGTCAAGTTTGTTTAATATGGGTAAGAAAGGTGTGGAAATGTTATGAGAGTTCTTACAATTGTTCAGGTGAATAATCCTCCTCAGATCATAGATTGTCTGGGCCCTGCTACAGACGGGGTCTAGTTCCTTGATGTCTATGTCACTTGACAAGAAGAGTAAGAGCTTAACTTTGTCTGGTTCTTCAAGAGAAGGGAAAAAGACCTCTCCTATCAAGGTTTCTTCCAAATGTTGTGGCTCAGGTCTCAGAGTGTATAATCAATAGTCCCCTGAAGACCATGAAAACTGTTTCCAGTACAGTACAGTGTCTGGGTTTTTGTTATATGATAACATGCCCTTACAATACATACATGGCCTCCTGGGTACAGTGAAGTCTAAAGGTATATGTGTGTTTGTTGTATGATAACATGCCCTTACAATACGTACACGGCCTCCTGGGTACAGTGACGTCTAAGGGTATATGTGTGTTTGTTGTATGATAACATGCCCTTACAGTGGGTACACAGCCTCCTGGGTACAGTGAAGTCTAAGGGTATATGTGTGTTTGTTGTATGATAACAGGCCCTTACAGTGGGTACACAGCCTCCTAGGTACAGTGACGTCTAAGGGTATATGTGTGTTTGTTGTATGATAACATGCCCTTACAGTGGGTACACAGCCTCCTGGGTACAGTGACGTCTAAGGGTATATGTGTGTTTGTTGTATGATAACATGCCCTTACAATACGTACACGGCCTCCTGGGTACAGTGACGTCTAAGGGTATATGTGTGTTTGTTGTATGATAACATGCCCTTACAGTGGGTACACAGCCTCCTGGGTACAGTGAAGTCTAAGGGTATATGTGTGTTTGTTGTATGATAACAGGCCCTTACAGTGGGTACACAGCCTCCTGGGTACAGTGACGTCTAAGGGTATATATGTGTTTGTTGTATGATAATATGCCCTTACAGTGGGTACACAGCCTCCTGGGTACAGTGAAGTCTAAGGGTATATGTGTGTTTGTTGTATGATAACATGCCCTTACAGTGGGTACACAGCCTCCTGGGTACAGTGAAGTCTAAGGGTATATGTGTGTTTGTTGTATGATAACAGGCCCTTACAGTGGGTACACAGCCTCCTAGGTACAGTGACGTCTAAGGGTATATGTGTGTTTGTTGTATGATAACATGCCCTTACAGTGGGTACACAGCCTCCTGGGTACAGTGACGTCTAAGGGTATATGTGTGTTTGTTGTATGATAACATGCCCTTACAATACGTACACGGCCTCCTGGGTACAGTGACGTCTAAGGGTATATGTGTGTTTGTTGTATGATAACATGCCCTTACAGTGGGTACACAGCCTCCTGGGTACAGTGAAGTCTAAGGGTATATGTGTGTTTGTTGTATGATAACAGGCCCTTACAGTGGGTACACAGCCTCCTGGGTACAGTGACGTCTAAGGGTATATATGTGTTTGTTGTATGATAATATGCCCTTACAGTGGGTACACAGCCTCCTGGGTACAGTGAAGTCTAAGGGTATATGTGTGTTTGTTGTATGATAACATGCCCTTACAGTGGGTACACAGCCTCCTGGGTACAGTGACGTCTAAGGGTATATGTGTGTTTGTTGTATGATAACATGCCCTTACAGTGGGTACACAGCCTCCTGGGTACACTGACGTCTAAGGGTATATGTGTGTTTGTTGTATGATAACATGCCCTTACAGTGGGTACACAGCCTCCTGGGTACAGTGACGTCTAAGGGTATATGTGTGTTTGTTGTATGATAACATGCCCTTACAGTGGGTACACAGCCTCCTGGGTACACTGACGTCTAAGGGTATATGTGTGTTTGTTGTATGATAACATGCCCTTACAGTGGGTACACGGCCTCCTGGGTACAGTGAAGTCTAAGGGTATATGTGTGTTTGTTGTATGATAACATGCCCTTACAGTGGGTACACAGCCTCCTGGGTACAGTGACGTCTAAGGGTATATGTGTGTTTGTTGTATGATAACATGCCCTAACAATACGTACACGGCCTCCTGGGTACAGTGACGTCTAAGGGTATATGTGTGTTTGTTGTATGATAACATGCCCTTACAGTGGGTACACAGCCTTCTGGGTACAGTGAAGTCTAAGGGTATATGTGTGTTTGTTGTATGATAACATGCCCTTACAGTGGGTACACAGCCTCCTGGGTACAGTGACGTCTAAGGGTATATGTGTGTTTGTTGTATGATAACATGCCCTTACAGTGGGTACACAGCCTCCTGGGCACAGTGAAGTCTAAGGGTATATGTGTGTTTGTTGTATGATAACATGCCCTTACAGTGGGTACACAGCCTCCTGGGTACAGTGACGTCTAAGGGTATATGTGTGTTTGTTGTATGATAACATGCCCTTACAATACGTACACGGCCTCCTGGGTACAGTGACGTCTAAGGGTATATGTGTGTTTGTTGTATGATAACATGCCCTTACAGTGGGTACACAGCCTCCTGGGTACAGTGAAGTCTAAGGGTATATGTGTGTTTGTTGTATGATAACAGGCCCTTACAGTGGGTACACAGCCTCCTAGGTACAGTGACGTCTAAGGGTATATGTGTGTTTGTTGTATGATAACATGCCCTTACAGTGGGTACACGGCCTCCTGGGTACAGTGACGTCTAAGGGTATATGTGTGTTTGTTGTATGATAACATGCCCTTACAATACGTACACGGCCTCCTGGGTACAGTGACGTCTAAGGGTATATGTGTGTTTGTTGTATGATAACATGCCCTTACAGTGGGTACACAGCCTCCTGGGTACAGTGACGTCTAAGGGTATATATGTGTTTGTTGTATGATAATATGCCCTTACAGTGGGTACACAGCCTCCTGGGTACAGTGACGTCTAAGGGTATATGTGTGTTTGTTGTATGATAACATGCCCTTACAGTGGGTACACAGCCTCCTGGGTACAGTGACGTCTAAGGGTATATGTGTGTTTGTTGTATGATAACATGCCCTTACAGTGGGTACACAGCCTCCTGGGTACAGTGAAGTCTAAGGGTATATGTGTGTTTGTTGTATGATAACATGCCCTTACAGTGGGTACACAGCCTCCTGGGTACATTGACGTCTAAGGGTATATGTGTGTTTGTTGTATGATAACATGCCCTTACAGTGGGTACACAGCCTCCTGGGCACAGTGAAGTCTAAGGGTATATGTGTGTTTGTTGTATGATAACATGCCCTTACAGTGGGTACACAGCCTCCTGGGTACAGTGACGTCTAAGGGTATATGTGTGTTTGTTGTATGATAACATGCCCTTACAGTGGGTACACAGCCTCCTGGGCACAGTGAAGTCTAAGGGTATATGTGTGTTTGTTGTATGATAACATGTCCTTACAGTGGGTACACAGCCTCCTGGGTACAGTGACGTCTAAGGGTATATGTGTGTTTGTTGTATGATAACATGCCCTTACAGTGGGTACACAGCCTCCTGGGTACAGTGACGTCTAAGGGTATATGTGTGTTTGTTATATGATAACATGCCCTTACAATACGTACACGGCCTCCTGGGTACAGTGAAGTCTAAGGGTATATGTGTGTTTGTTGTATGATAACATGCCCTTACAGTGGGTACACAGCCTCCTGGGTACAGTGACGTCTAAGGGTATATGTGTGTTTGTTGTATGATAACATGCCCTTACAGTGGGTACACAGCCTCCTGGGTACAGTGACGTCTAAGGGTATATGTGTGTTTGTTGTATGATAACATGCCCTTACAGTTGGTACACAGCCTCCTGGGTACAGTGAAGTCTAAGGGTATATGTGTGTTTGTTGTATGATAACATGCCCTTACAGTGGGTACACAGCCTTCGGGTACAGTGACGTCTAAGGGTATATGTGTGTTTGTTGTATGATAACATGCCCTTACAGTGGGTACACGGCCTCCTGGGTACAGTGACGTCTAAGGGTATATGTGTGTTTGTTGTATGATAACATGCCCTTACAATACGTACACGGCCTCCTGGGTACAGTGACGTCTAAGGGTATATGTGTGTTTGTTGTATGATAACATGCCCTTACAGTGGGTACACAGCCTCCTGGGTACAGTGAAGTCTAAGGGTATATGTGTGTTTGTTGTATGATAACAGGCCCTTACAGTGGGTACACAGCCTCCTGGGTACAGTGACGTCTAAGGGTATATGTGTGTTTGTTGTATGATAACATGCCCTTACAGTGGGTACACAGCCTCCTGGGTACAGTGACGTCTAAGGGTATATGTGTGTTTGTTGTATGATAACATGCCCTTACAGTGGGTACACAGCCTCCTGGGTACAGTGAAGTCTAAGGGTATATGTGTGTTTGTTGTATGATAACATGCCCTTACAATACGTACACGGCCTCCTGGGTACAGTGACGTCTAAGGGTATATGTGTGTTTGTTGTATGATAACATGCCCTTACAGTGGGTACACAGCCTCCTGGGTACAGTGAAGTCTAAGGGTATATGTGTGTTTGTTGTATGATAACAGGCCCTTACAGTGGGTACACAGCCTCCTAGGTACAGTGACGTCTAAGGGTATATGTGTGTTTGTTGTATGATAACATGCCCTTACAGTGGGTACACAGCCTCCTGGGTACAGTGACGTCTAAGGGTATATGTGTGTTTGTTGTATGATAACATGCCCTTACAATACGTACACGGCCTCCTGGGTACAGTGACGTCTAAGGGTATATGTGTGTTTGTTGTATGATAACATGCCCTTACAGTGGGTACACAGCCTCCTGGGTACAGTGAAGTCTAAGGGTATATGTGTGTTTGTTGTATGATAACAGGCCCTTACAGTGGGTACACAGCCTCCTGGGTACAGTGACGTCTAAGGGTATATATGTGTTTGTTGTATGATAATATGCCCTTACAGTGGGTACACAGCCTCCTGGGTACAGTGAAGTCTAAGGGTATATGTGTGTTTGTTGTATGATAACATGCCCTTACAGTGGGTACACAGCCTCCTGGGTACAGTGAAGTCTAAGGGTATATGTGTGTTTGTTGTATGATAACAGGCCCTTACAGTGGGTACACAGCCTCCTAGGTACAGTGACGTCTAAGGGTATATGTGTGTTTGTTGTATGATAACATGCCCTTACAGTGGGTACACAGCCTCCTGGGTACAGTGACGTCTAAGGGTATATGTGTGTTTGTTGTATGATAACATGCCCTTACAATACGTACACGGCCTCCTGGGTACAGTGACGTCTAAGGGTATATGTGTGTTTGTTGTATGATAACATGCCCTTACAGTGGGTACACAGCCTCCTGGGTACAGTGAAGTCTAAGGGTATATGTGTGTTTGTTGTATGATAACAGGCCCTTACAGTGGGTACACAGCCTCCTGGGTACAGTGACGTCTAAGGGTATATATGTGTTTGTTGTATGATAATATGCCCTTACAGTGGGTACACAGCCTCCTGGGTACAGTGAAGTCTAAGGGTATATGTGTGTTTGTTGTATGATAACATGCCCTTACAGTGGGTACACAGCCTCCTGGGTACAGTGACGTCTAAGGGTATATGTGTGTTTGTTGTATGATAACATGCCCTTACAGTGGGTACACAGCCTCCTGGGTACACTGACGTCTAAGGGTATATGTGTGTTTGTTGTATGATAACATGCCCTTACAGTGGGTACACAGCCTCCTGGGTACAGTGACGTCTAAGGGTATATGTGTGTTTGTTGTATGATAACATGCCCTTACAGTGGGTACACAGCCTCCTGGGTACACTGACGTCTAAGGGTATATGTGTGTTTGTTGTATGATAACATGCCCTTACAGTGGGTACACGGCCTCCTGGGTACAGTGAAGTCTAAGGGTATATGTGTGTTTGTTGTATGATAACATGCCCTTACAGTGGGTACACAGCCTCCTGGGTACAGTGACGTCTAAGGGTATATGTGTGTTTGTTGTATGATAACATGCCCTAACAATACGTACACGGCCTCCTGGGTACAGTGACGTCTAAGGGTATATGTGTGTTTGTTGTATGATAACATGCCCTTACAGTGGGTACACAGCCTTCTGGGTACAGTGAAGTCTAAGGGTATATGTGTGTTTGTTGTATGATAACATGCCCTTACAGTGGGTACACAGCCTCCTGGGTACAGTGACGTCTAAGGGTATATGTGTGTTTGTTGTATGATAACATGCCCTTACAGTGGGTACACAGCCTCCTGGGCACAGTGAAGTCTAAGGGTATATGTGTGTTTGTTGTATGATAACATGCCCTTACAGTGGGTACACAGCCTCCTGGGTACAGTGACGTCTAAGGGTATATGTGTGTTTGTTGTATGATAACATGCCCTTACAATACGTACACGGCCTCCTGGGTACAGTGACGTCTAAGGGTATATGTGTGTTTGTTGTATGATAACATGCCCTTACAGTGGGTACACAGCCTCCTGGGTACAGTGAAGTCTAAGGGTATATGTGTGTTTGTTGTATGATAACAGGCCCTTACAGTGGGTACACAGCCTCCTAGGTACAGTGACGTCTAAGGGTATATGTGTGTTTGTTGTATGATAACATGCCCTTACAGTGGGTACACGGCCTCCTGGGTACAGTGACGTCTAAGGGTATATGTGTGTTTGTTGTATGATAACATGCCCTTACAATACGTACACGGCCTCCTGGGTACAGTGACGTCTAAGGGTATATGTGTGTTTGTTGTATGATAACATGCCCTTACAGTGGGTACACAGCCTCCTGGGTACAGTGACGTCTAAGGGTATATATGTGTTTGTTGTATGATAATATGCCCTTACAGTGGGTACACAGCCTCCTGGGTACAGTGACGTCTAAGGGTATATGTGTGTTTGTTGTATGATAACATGCCCTTACAGTGGGTACACAGCCTCCTGGGTACAGTGACGTCTAAGGGTATATGTGTGTTTGTTGTATGATAACATGCCCTTACAGTGGGTACACAGCCTCCTGGGTACAGTGAAGTCTAAGGGTATATGTGTGTTTGTTGTATGATAACATGCCCTTACAGTGGGTACACAGCCTCCTGGGTACATTGACGTCTAAGGGTATATGTGTGTTTGTTGTATGATAACATGCCCTTACAGTGGGTACACAGCCTCCTGGGCACAGTGAAGTCTAAGGGTATATGTGTGTTTGTTGTATGATAACATGCCCTTACAGTGGGTACACAGCCTCCTGGGTACAGTGACGTCTAAGGGTATATGTGTGTTTGTTGTATGATAACATGCCCTTACAGTGGGTACACAGCCTCCTGGGCACAGTGAAGTCTAAGGGTATATGTGTGTTTGTTGTATGATAACATGTCCTTACAGTGGGTACACAGCCTCCTGGGTACAGTGACGTCTAAGGGTATATGTGTGTTTGTTGTATGATAACATGCCCTTACAGTGGGTACACAGCCTCCTGGGTACAGTGACGTCTAAGGGTATATGTGTGTTTGTTATATGATAACATGCCCTTACAATACGTACACGGCCTCCTGGGTACAGTGAAGTCTAAGGGTATATGTGTGTTTGTTGTATGATAACATGCCCTTACAGTGGGTACACAGCCTCCTGGGTACAGTGACGTCTAAGGGTATATGTGTGTTTGTTGTATGATAACATGCCCTTACAGTGGGTACACAGCCTCCTGGGTACAGTGACGTCTAAGGGTATATGTGTGTTTGTTGTATGATAACATGCCCTTACAGTTGGTACACAGCCTCCTGGGTACAGTGAAGTCTAAGGGTATATGTGTGTTTGTTGTATGATAACATGCCCTTACAGTGGGTACACAGCCTTCGGGTACAGTGACGTCTAAGGGTATATGTGTGTTTGTTGTATGATAACATGCCCTTACAGTGGGTACACGGCCTCCTGGGTACAGTGACGTCTAAGGGTATATGTGTGTTTGTTGTATGATAACATGCCCTTACAATACGTACACGGCCTCCTGGGTACAGTGACGTCTAAGGGTATATGTGTGTTTGTTGTATGATAACATGCCCTTACAGTGGGTACACAGCCTCCTGGGTACAGTGAAGTCTAAGGGTATATGTGTGTTTGTTGTATGATAACAGGCCCTTACAGTGGGTACACAGCCTCCTGGGTACAGTGACGTCTAAGGGTATATGTGTGTTTGTTGTATGATAACATGCCCTTACAGTGGGTACACAGCCTCCTGGGTACAGTGACGTCTAAGGGTATATGTGTGTTTGTTGTATGATAACATGCCCTTACAGTGGGTACACAGCCTCCTGGGTACAGTGAAGTCTAAGGGTATATGTGTGTTTGTTGTATGATAACATGCCCTTACAGTGGGTACACAGCCTCCTGGGCACAGTGAAGTCTAAGGGTATATGTGTGTTTGTTGTATGATAACATGACCTTTCAGTGGGTACACAGCCTCCTGGGTACAGTGACGTCTAAGGGTATATGTGTGTTTGTTGTATGATAACATGCCCTTACAGTGGGTACACAGCCTCCTGGGTACAGTGACATCTAAGGGTATATGTGTGTTTGTTGTATGATAACATGCCCTTACAGTGGGTACACAGCCTCCTGGGTACAGTGACATCTAAGGGTATATGTGTGTTTGTTGTATGATAACATGCCCTTACAGTGGGTACACAGCCTCCTGGGTACAGTGACGTCTAAGGGTATATGTGTGTTTGTTATATGATAACATGCCCTTACAATACGTACACGGCCTCCTGGGTACAGTGAAGTCTAAGGGTATATGTGTGTTTGTTGTATGATAACATGCCCTTACAGTGGGTACACAGCCTCCTGGGTACAGTGACGTCTAAGGGTATATGTGTGTTTGTTGTATGATAACATGCCCTTACAGTGGGTACACAGCCTCCTGGGTACACTGACGTCTAAGGGTATATGTGTGTTTGTTGTATGATAACATGCCCTAACAATACTTACATGGCCTCCTGCGTACAGTGAAGTCTAAGGGTATATGTGTGTTTGTTGTATGATAACATGCCCTTACAGTGGGTACACAGCCTCCTGGGTACAGTGACGTCTAAGGGTATATGTGTGTTTGTTGTATGATAACATGCCCTTACAGTGGGTACACAGCCTCCTGGGTACAGTGAAGTCTAAGGGTATATGTGTGTTTGTTGTATGATAACATGCCCTAACAATACTTACACGGCCTCCTGCGTACAGTGACGTCTAAGGGTATATGTGTGTTTGTTGTATGATAACATGCCCTTACAGTGGGTACACAGCCTCCTGGGTACAGTGAAGTCTAAGGGTATATGTGTGTTTGTTGTATGATAACATGTCCTTACAGTGGGTACACAGCCTCCTGGGTACAGTGACATCTAAGGGTATATGTGTGTTTGTTGTATGATAACATGCCCTTACAGTGGGTACACAGCCTCCTGGGTACAGTGACGTCTAAGGGTATATGTGTGTTTGTTGTATGATAACAGGCCCTTACAGTGGGTACACAGCCTCCTGGGTACAGTGACGTCTAAGATATATGTGTGTTTGTTGTATGATAACATGCCCTAACAATACGTACACGGCCTCCTGGGTACAGTGACGTCTAAGGGTATATGTGTGTTTGTTGTATGATAACATGCCCTTACAGTGGGTACACGGCCTCCTGGGTACAGTGAAGTCTAAGGGTATATGTGTGTTTGTTGTATGATAACATGCCCTAACAATACTTACACGGCCTCCTGCGTACAGTGACGTCTAAGGGTATATGTGTGTTTGTTGTATGATAACATGCCCTTACAGTGGGTACACAGCCTCCTGGGTACAGTGAAGTCTAAGGGTATATGTGTGTTTGTTGTATGATAACATGTCCTTACAGTGGGTACACAGCCTCCTGGGTACAGTGACATCTAAGGGTATATGTGTGTTTGTTGTATGATAACATGCCCTTACAGTGGGTACACAGCCTCCTGGGTACAGTGACGTCTAAGGGTATATGTGTGTTTGTTGTATGATAACAGGCCCTTACAGTGGGTACACAGCCTCCTGGGTACAGTGACGTCTAAGATATATGTGTGTTTGTTGTATGATAACATGCCCTTACAGTGGGTACACAGCCTCCTGGGTACAGTGAAGTCTAAGGGTATATGTGTGTTTGTTGTATGATAACATGCCCTTACAGTGGGTACACAGCCTCCTGGGTACAGTGACGTCTAAGGGTATATGTGTGTTTGTTGTATGATAACATGCCCTTACAGTGGGTACACAGCCTCCTGGGTACACTGACGTCTAAGGGTATATGTGTGTTTGTTGTATGATAACATGCCCTTACAGTGGGTACACAGCCTCCTAGGTACAGTGACGTCTAAGGGTATATGTGTGTTTGTTGTATGATAACATGCCCTTACAGTGGGTACACAGCCTCCTGGGTACAGTGACGTCTAAGGGTATATGTGTGTTTGTTGTATGATAACATGCCCTTACAGTGGGTACACAGCCTCCTGGGTACACTGACGTCTAAGGGTATATGTGTGTTTGTTGTATGATAACATGCCCTTACAGTGGGTACACGGCCTCCTGGGTACAGTGACGTCTAAGGGTATATGTGTGTTTGTTGTATGATAACATGCCCTTACAGTGGGTACACGGCCTCCTGGGTACAGTGACGTCTAAGGGTATATGTGTGTTTGTTGTTGTATGATAACATGCCCTTACAGTGGGTACACAGCCTCCTGGGTACAGTGAAGTCTAAGGGTATATGTGTGTTTGTTGTATGATAACATGCCCTTACAGTGGGTACACAGCCTCCTGGGTACAGTGACGTCTAAGGGTATATGTGTGTTTGTTGTATGATAACATGCCCTTACAGTGGGTACACGGCCTCCTGGGTACAGTGATGTCTAAGGGTATATGTGTGTTTGTTGTATGATAACATGCCCTTACAGTGGGTACACAGCCTCCTGGGTACAGTGACATCTAAGGGTATATGTGTGTTTGTTGTATGATAACATGCCCTTACAGTGGGTACACAGCCTCCTGGGTACAGTGACGTCTAAGGGTATATGTGTGTTTGTTGTATGATAACATGCCCTTACAGGGGGTACACGGCCTCCTGGGTACAGTGACGTCTAAGGGTATATGTGTGTTTGTTGTATGATAACATGCCCTTACAGTGGGTACACAGCCTCCTGGGTACAGTGACGTCTAAGGGTATATGTGTGTTTGTTGTATGATAACATGCCCTTACAGTGGGTACACAGCCTCCTGGGTACAGTGACGTCTAAGGGTATATGTGTGTTTGTTGTATGATAACATGCCCTTACAGTGGGTACACAGCCTCCTGGGTACAGTGACGTCTAAGGGTATATGTGTGTTTGTTGTATGATAACATGCCCTTACAGTGGGTACACAGCCTTCGGGTACAGTGACGTCTAAGGGTATATGTGTGTTTGTTGTATGATAACATGCCCTTACAGTGGGTACACAGCCTCCTGGGTACAGTGACGTCTAAGGGTATATGTGTGTTTGTTTTATGATAACATGCCCTTACAGTGGGTACACAGCCTCCTGGGTACAGTGAAGAGTGTTGATGTAATCAGGACTAGGGTTGTACAGCATGGTGTACCAGTCTGACAGCTGACGTACACCACACGAGTATAAGTTGAGGGACCCGACTGGCTCCATGATCAGGAGGGTGATGAAGATGGCGGTCACGCACTCGACGAGGGCAGAGACATGTAGGAGCAGCAGACTGCTCCTGAAATATAAACATGACTGCTTGGTTATTTGGTTCTCAACAGCTGGTTCAATCAAATCTTTAATTTAAAATTCTCATTATGAAACCAGTCTCTGATATATGTGTATATATCTCTGTACCATAAAAATATGCTGCAAAATATATTATAAAAGTAATTTCAACTGAAGTGATAAACAAAATATCAAATTATAGCATTGAGCTGTAACAATGAAAAATGATAAAGAACTAATGATAAGAATGATTAATAACTGATGATTATTAATAAATAACTGATTTCACACTTGACATGGCATTGAGATTGTGTTCTTACGTTTTACGTTTATTGGTGAAATCAATGAAGAACCAATGAAAGGCTGGTGCCAGCATGGCCATGAATCCCAGATACAGCCAGTCAAAGAAGCTGGGGCTGCTTGTACATGCCTCACACACAGAGTCCCTCATCACTCTATATCCTCTTGGACAAGTCTGCAAAAATCAGCAGGCTCAACAGTTACTCTGTAAAATTAATCAGTATAGAAAAATTTATTTACCATAGTCTATAACAAGTTTTAATGTAACAGTATTTTTTAACTATAAAAAGCAGTAACCAAGGCTTACGCCAGTACACTTTAGATAGGTTTTGAAAATATAAATTGACAGAATGCAACACTAAGTTAACGTTGTTACAAACATACCACAAATATACAATAATTCAAGAGAATAGAGTTTTGACAGTAAGGCAGTGCAATTATAAATTATGCAAACCTCTTACAAATCAGAGACTTCTGATTATCTTGAAATAGATCATTACACAGCAGAAAATGAGAGCTGCTGATAGGTACACATGATTAATTAGGAGAATTTAAAACAGCGCTGTGGGTCAATAATAAATGCATGTTCCATTTATAGCTTGATTTTTTTTTTAAATAACTGTAAAATCTACAGTCTCTCCTACTGTCATACACCAGGAATCATAAAACTTCAAAGTTTTCACCTTTCTAACAGAGTTTTCACCTTTCTAAGAGAAAGAGCTTCTTCCTTTTTGAAGAAAAATTGCCGTTAAGTTTGCCTGAACCATTCCTGAGATAATGCACATGGGAATTGTGCATGGCCTATCTCATTTTCTTTACAGCATTCCAAAATTCATTTTGCTTTTGACTTGACAATCTATCTTAATTTGGTAAGTTATTTCCAGGATTCTATTGCTCAATACATCAAAATAACTTGCCTAATGATTTTCAGAAAAAAAAGCAATATCTTTACCACTTTTCCTGTAAGTCAATAAAATGTTCTAAAAGACTTTCCTTTTTTCTTTACATTTCTTGCCAAACTTTTTCATTTCCTGGAGATATTTCAATGACAAGGAATTATTAGTGCGGTTTAATCTGGCCTGATGATGTGACAATGATATGCAATTTTAACTCCACACAATTTTTTCTTTACTTACATTTCATTTTTTAAATGTTACAATATATTTTCACTTTAAACTATTCCGTTTAGTTTTAATATTGTTTCAGGTGCTGCAAACATGCACATATAGGTTTATAAATTGGAGATACTGGTTTTGACCAGGTATTCTTACTTTTTGCTTAATATGACTTAATTAAGTCAAGTTAATCTAGTCAGTTTTTACTATTCAGTATTGCTTCAGGTGGTTCGTCAAGCATGCATTCCCATGACTTTGTTTTACATTTTAAGTTTGACCAGATTTTAATAAAAAAAGTTTCAATGTGCACAATGAATACCATTATGATTACATGAACAACACATAAAATAAGCCATATAACAGCATGATAACATGAGCATTCAGATTTTAAAAGAAGTGTTGATTTAATTATTTTTTAATTAATGTATGATAACTCACCCCACATTCATGTAGAGTGCCATTCTTCTCCACCCTTCCACAATAACGTCCTGGACATTTTACTGGGTTTCTTTCTATTTCTGGTTGACCAACTGCAAAAGGTTACATGTCATCAAGTTTGGTACATCCTCTTATGTAAACAAAATTGTGAAAAAAAATTTTTCATTGACATCCAGTTAGTGATATATACTTTTCTGAGCCTTCAGACTATTCTATACAACAGCTGATTCTGCATATACAGAATTAGGCTTTACCAATGAAATCATTTCCTTAGTCCAATGATCACCCGGGGATTTAACAGTGGTGGCCATATTGGACAAGAGACTTCTCTGAAAACAATTAACCCCTTCAGAAATATAGCATAAGCTTATATTATTAAAACATGTCATTTCATATGCTTTATGAAAACAAGATTGATTTATTGTCGAATTATTGGGAGTCTCAGATTTTTAATGGAAAAGCTGAGAATTTTAGGGCCCTTGAACTGCAAGAAGGCTTACACATATATCTGAGAAAATTATAGGAAAGCAGACATTTACGCTACACCACCTAAAAGATCCCTGCCTGAACTGTCTTTCAGACAGTATATTTGTAGTTCAGAAACCCTGATTGTCTTGTGTCAAATTTAAAAAAAAAAACTGGACATGCACAATTTTAACCCAATCTGTCCATCAGTTTTTGACTTAAAGTGCTCACAGTACTGTCAAGTGGCAATGATGGAATATTATAGGTTGCACAAACAAGAAAAGGACAGAAGGTGGCGCCACCTGTTTTCCACAGAAGACAAAGCTAACCAAGATCTTGTGTCAATTTGACTTTTGGACCAATCCATGCATCCCTTATTGAGATATTTAAGATTTTGTGTGATATTTACCAAATACTGAAATATTCAAGATCAAGGCCTCTCTCATGAAAATGGTCATAACCCCAATTTAAAAATAAAATTATCCCATAACCATATCTATGTATATGCATAATATATAAGAAATTTGTCCATTAGGTTTTGACTTATAATGCCTACAGAACTGTCAAGAGCCAATGATGGGTAATAAACGGCACAAAAATAAGGAAAGGATGTGATTTTCTTCCAAAATGAACCTATTCATGGTCACTCTCCTAGTAAAGGTCATGACCCCATTTTTAACAGGCTTCATCCTCTTACTTATATCTATACACGTCAAGTTTGGTAAAGATCCATGAAATATTTTTTAAGTTATCTTGCCTGAAAAAATCTTGAAGGCATAACGGTGCCTAAACTAATGTATCCCAACTTCGTCTGGGGATCCATACAATAACTCTTTGATCCTCAGGGAGTAAACTCCTAACTATTATGTATTTTTCTTTATTTAAATTAGTTCACCAGGAAAGTTTTTCAAAATTATCAGACCTTAAATGAGATACAAAAGAAATCCAAGGACCCTTCTCTAAAAAAAAAGTGATAAAATTATTTTTCCTCTTAGCCCAGCAGCCAGCAAATTCTTTTTTTTTCAGACGTTTTTATGTTTATTTACAAGTATTCATAATGTTTCCTATTTAAACATAGCACAGAGTCTATTCCCACATATAACTTCTTGCGTGGAAGAGCTTTGATCCTTTACTGTAGTCATTACAATCTAATTCCCTAAACAGGAAATTTTGTTTCCTGGTTTCCAGTGCTCACGTCAGCAAACAATGTCCTCTGTGTACTGGGCTCAGTCAGTCAGTTTACAGGGCTCACTTGTAATAAATGCATTATATCAACTACACAACTGTCATTGCCCAGGTAAGAAACCCTTTTGTATAATGCATGCACTTTTGCCAGCCGTAGTAGCTGCTTTGACTTTAAATCATAGGGTCAAACTGATCTGCCGCTGATACCATGTTATAAGCTCCATGGCACCACATTAACACCAGAGGCTGAATGACTGAGTAAACGGAGTCATTCAGCTTTGTCTACTTAAAACTGTAATTTTCATGTCTTAAGTGTACACCAGATTAAGCATACGCTCCTATGTGCAATATAAAATTATGGGTACTACTACAGAACTTGGGCTTCAGCCCAACAATCTTAGGATATGCATGAAGTCATACTGCTGCTTGATTCTGCAACTTATTTATATCTGCCACTTACACCCTCCTTTGGTCCTTCTAAATACCCAAAACACTGGTGTTTTGGGTACATGTGACAAAACACCGCAAAATACCCTTTAAAATTCAAATTTGAAGCAAAATACTGGTTAATAAATTATCATCTGTTTTCAAATGTCAACGCTGAATTGTGTCACTATTAAGTAAAATAAAAGAAAGCTATAGTGTTTTGTACAAATGACAAGTGATCTGCTTGATTACGACTTGCACCACTAGGCAGGGTTTGGGTAATTGTAATTACCTGTAATTAATTACAATTTTTCAAGTAATTGTAATGATTACAAGGGTAAAAATAGGTGTAATTTCAATTACTTTTCAATTTCTTTCAAATTACTTTCCAAATTCATGACAGAGCACCATACCTTATACCTTATACCTTTGCACTGTTTTTCAAAACACTATTGGGTTAGGATTGTAAGCTATAATAATGGAATAAATGGTACCCATATATGTAATGAATATGGTAATTAGTATGCCTTATAAATTATACTGGACTTTTATTTTGTAAATGCCTCCACTGCAATGTAGATAAAGTAAAAAGCTTCCATAATGTACACCTGTCCAGAGCTACACTACAACAAGTGTGGGCTTGCTACATTTCACTCTTTCACTAATATGGAGACTGGAACATGCTCATACTGATCTGATTACATCAGTGTTGATCTGCTAATTAGCAGACAATAAGAGAGTCACAGGAACAAAAGAGGCTAATGATCTGGGAAGGCTGATATCAGAATTACCTCAAGTCAATGGCCAATGAGGTAAATAGAGATAGGTATCAGGATAGCAGTGCTGTCTCAGTTGGCTGGCTCTAACATTTGAACAGTCTCCCCTGCTTCTTGTGCCCAGAGACTCTGGGCAGTGTATACTGGTTTTGCTACCTATCATACATAAGAGATAACCATTGTGATTTCATAATCTGGATTTTCAATAATTTTTCCTATAAATAATTTCACTGCATCAAATTGTAATATGTTTTATATTCAGCATGAATGCATGAATATATTTATAAATATGAATTATTCACATAAAATGTTTGCATCGATGAGTTAGGTGAAATCAAATTATATTTAAAATTCCACTCCAGTGTTTATGACATAACTATAATCAGCACTGATAGTAAAAATATTAGGATTTATGAGTTGATAACTATGTAGGATTACTGTATAGGATTAAGGTAGTGGCTAATACAATTTTCCATCATCAGAGGTTTGATCCTGCAACAATTATTTCCACAAGTGCCCTAACTGGCACATGCCAGAGTTTTCAAGAAGCAGGACATTTTGTTTAATAAAGGATAATATGTGATAAAAGAATACTAGATGAAATTGTTTGCACAAATGACTTCAAGATAATATGTTTAAAATATAGTTTACGCATTTGTGCTTTCAGATATTTCTATTTTGTGTTAAAACACTTATTCAGCAAATGTTTCAATACCTGATACTATAAACAATACACACAATGTTCATATATGATGATGACAGCCAGTTTTGCCTTGCCATAAGAGTGAAAATGTGTAAATTTGAACATTATGCAATGATATATTATCATTAGTATAGCTATTGTTCACTTTAATATATCACAAACTTAGGCTCATTTTCTTCCTCTATGTCTTCTTCATAACATGGTCTTGTCATCTTTGCTCAACTTTGTGTCACTTTGTCAGTATGTCTGTCTGTCTGTCAGCTGACCTCAATTTCACCTTCTTGCTGGTGCTTCTGTCTTACATATAGCATTCTACAGGCCACAGTTTTGCAAGAATCTTTTTGAAATTGGTGAATCTTATTTCTTACACTAATATCTCAAACTTAATTTATCATTTTCGGGATATGGCCGCTAGGGGGCGCTGCACTTAAACTTCATCAATGTATAATTTTTTGACGATATCTCCGAAACTATACACCTGAATTACATAAACTATAGCTTAATTTCTTCCCCTGAGTCTTCTCCATACCTTGGTCAAGTCATCTGGCCTCAGCTTTGTGTCACTTTGACAGTATGTCTGTCTATTTGTCGATGTCATCAATTTCGCCTTCTTGCTTGTTCTTGTGTCTAACATAGCATTCTACAGGCCACAGTTTTGCAGCAATCCTTTTGAAACTGATACATCTTATGTCCTGTACTAACATCTCGAAAGTGATTTTTCAGTTTCAGAAAAGAGCCGCTAGGGGGCGCTGCACATGAAACACTACAACGTATCATTTTTGCCCATATCTCTAAGACTTTAAACCTAAATTTCATAAACTGTAGCTTATTTTCTTCCTCTGTCTTCTTCAAGACATTGTTTAGTCTTTTTGTCTGTACTTTGTTTATATTTCCCTCAATAAAAGCGAAGCCAGCGTTTTATAGTGGCTCCACAGACAGCATGAAAGGAAGCATATATTGCAGAAACGGTTACTGTGTAGACACCGAAAACCTCTGACAGGACCTTATTCCATTAATTGTCAGATTTAATTGTACTTATTATCGCTCACGAAGATCTAATACCTATGACCATAGTAACACTCGAGCGCTAGATCACCGAAACAGGATAGGAAAACAAGTTAAGATGTAGAAACTTACCGAACTCAATAGCTTCTACTGTGAAATACGCCAGAATAACCTGAGTAAAGAGCACCAAGAAGAAGCATCCTCTTGATGTCTCCATGTTTAGATGTTTTGTTTTCAGGTTTTGACAACATGGACTAAAACGCGAACGTCGGAAGTCTTGGGTCGGAATTCAAAATACACACACGCAGTGGATGGTAAAAACGTTGAAATCGTAATTCGGAAGCCTTCAAAAGTACAAAGCCGTTTTATTTTTATTATAATATTAAAAATAATGAACAAATCAACATAAAAAATGGAAGATATTATAATATAAACAACATTCCTAAAATATTATAGAAACCATTAAAAGTTATTAAATAACGAATATAACATTGTGCAGCATAGAATGTAGTATTAGTAGCATGAATAAGACAAAGTTATATAAGTTTACAAAAGTTAATATATTTAATTATCTAAATATCAATCATGCAAATTTATATAGCAATTCATTCATGTAATTATTAATTCGTTTGGACAATTATCAATATTTTTGCCCGCTGAGCTGCATCTCCTCCACCAAGGGTGTTATTTAAACAAAAAAAATGGATAACATATGATAGAACAGATTTTAGATCGTCATTCCTACCTTTATCACTTCCGAGTTTTATGCATTTTAAGCATTGTCTGTCACTTCCAGATGACTTCCGAGATGCTTCCGATGCATCAAATATGCTTTAATTTTCATATATGGGCATATATATTTGTGAAACGTTCTGGTGTGGCAAAGATATATTTATCTTTCATTTTAACGCGAAAAGGTGTTGATATGTTCGTTATATTTTCAATTATAAAAAAATATAGTGGCGCCCAATTTCCGAAGGCTTCCGAGTTTTATCTATTGCCTTTTTTGCAACAAAAACACGGGTGTCCACTGAAACACGCGCATGTATAGATTTTAACGCTATAAACATAACAAAACGAACGTGGCACCTGCGTGCGGACGGTGTATAAATAAAAAAATATATTTTGTTAAATCAGCTTAAATCTTGTGTATGATTTAACTATTATAGTCGAGAACACAATGGATGTATTTATTTTTTTATTTATTTAGTGTATCAATCTTTTTTTATTGCCGAAAAATTATACAATACACATGTCACACATAATTCTACACAATCACATCAAACACAATATATACAAAGTACATTGCCTGGATATTATTCCAAGTATACTTCAAATTTTCAATCCTTGTTATTTGTACATGCAGTATATATATATATATATATATATATATATATATATATATATATATATATATATATATATATATACAGAATTTACAACGAAAATGTTCAGTTACACATTAACACGTGTTTTCATGCTGCCGCAATCATCAGATGTGAAATGTTCAGGAACGGTTGGTGACATTATGTAATTACGCGCTCCTCAACCAGTTGAGCACTATCTCGCCGTCCGGATCTAAGGAAAGCGAAAATGGACCGCTTACAATTCAACTACTCCATGAAAAACATACCCATTCCATCGAAAAACACCTATATCAGGGCACTGATTGAAAAAGTGGAGAGCGTGATAAAACGGATGCGCTGGAGGGCCTTCCACTTTCTCCACAGGGAAGACAGTAACGAGGCTACAACGAACAGGGAAAACAAGCAAACATTCGGCCTCAAAACAAAACGAAACCCGCCACAAATCCCTGAGATGAAACAGTTTGAGGATGACCTGCTACAAATGGTCGAGAACATTCAATTTAGAAATGTAAACAACAGTTTCCAGAGACAGTTGAAGACTGACATACAAACCATCAATTCATCACGCAAAGTTTACGTACAAGCTGACAAAACAAGAAATTACTATAAAATGGACATCTCACTTTACAACAAATTGCTAACAGATAATATAACCTCAAAATACAAGAGAGCCAACAAGGATTACGTAGCAAACATCAATAAAGATCTACACAGAATCGCCTCCGATTTAGATATAGACGACAGGATCGACAGTATGGCGGAAAAACAGGCCTTTCTGACTCTCAAAGATCATAAAACCCAACTTCAGCACCAACCCCAGCTGCCGTCTCATAAACCCAGCAAAAAGTGAGATGGGCAGACCAAGTAAAATCATCCTGGAATCGATCAACAAATCAGTAAGAGCAGCCACCTCAGTAAACCAGTGGACAAGCACAGCTAATGTACTGGAATGGTTCAATAACATCCCGGACAAAAAATCCCATACATTCATTACATTCGACATCACTGAGTTTTACCCCTCCATATCCAAACAACTCCTCACTGATGCAATCAAATGGGCAAGACAAACGACGGACATCTCCAACCTGGACATCGAAGTCATCATGCATTCAAGAGAGTCTGTACTATTTCACAGCAGCACGGCATGGACGAAAAAGGGCTCCGACGAACACTTTGACGTCACTATGGGAAGCTTAGACGGGGCGGAGGTGTGCGAACTAGTTGGTCTATACATCCTCAACGAACTCAGCCACCACTTCGATAAACACGCATTCGGTTTGTACCGTGACGACGGACTCGCGGCGTTCAGGAATATCACGACAAGAACCTCGTCAAAAATCACAGCAAAATTAAAAGACCTGTTTTTGAATTTCGGCCTCAGAATAACCACCGCAGTGAGCAAGCACTTCGTGAATTTCCTCGACGTTACGCTCAATCTCCAGACGGGCATCCACCAACCACACAGAAAACCGAACGACCATCCTCTATACGTAAACACACACTCTAACCACCCACCAGCGGTACTAAAACAGATTCCCGCCGGAGTCTCACAACGGATATCACAACTCTCAAGCAATAGAGAAGCCTTCGAAAACACGAAACAAATATACAGCGATGCACTACAATCAAGCGGATACCAGCAACACGCACAAGGAATGACATACGTACCAACAGTGAAAAATCAAAGTGACAAAAAACGTCGAAGACGAAATATTCTATGGTTCAACCCACCATTCAGCTCCAATGTAAAAACAAAAGTAGCCAGAATATTCCTTAATCTAGTCAAAAAGCACTTCCCCAACAACCATACACTCCACAAAATATTCAACAGGAACTCGGTCAAAGTCAGCTACAGCACCATGCCAAACATGCAATCTATAATTAAGGGGCATAACAACCAACTTTCGGGCCGACAGAATAAAGCTCAACCAAGCGGATGCAATTGTCGCAAAAAAACAGAGTGTCCCCTTCAAGGAGCATGCCTACAAGCTGGTATTATCTATGCCGCTGACGTCACAACCCCAACCTCGGAGAAAACCTACATCGGACTTGCCGGCACCGACTTTAAATCCCGCTACAGAAACCACAAGAAATCATTCAGCCACCCCAAGTACGCAAAAGACTCGGAACTTTCAAAGTTCATATGGCTCCAACAAAACACAAACACCCCATATTCAATAAACTGGCGGGTCCTCAAGCGCGCACCACCTAGAAAGCTCCCAAGTGGAAGTTGTAATCTCTGCCTAGAAGAAAAGGTCCAAATCATAACGTTCCCCAAGACACAAAGACTCAACAAAAGATCAGAGCTCATTTCCAAATGCAGACATAACCATTATCCCCCCACACTCCCACCTGACCATGGCTGAGTGCTTCGGCACGTAATAACATAATGTCACCAACCGTTCCTGAACATTTCACATCTGATGATTGCGGCAGCATGAAAACACGTGTTAATGTGTAACTGAACATTTTCGTTGTAAATTCTGTGTATCAGCTCTTAGCATCAGGCTAATGGAGCACTGTTAGATTCGTTCTGCACCTATATACTTCTAGTATATATATATATATATATATATATATATATATATATATATATGTATATATATATATATATATATTTATATATGTATTCTAGTGTTCTTTGCAGAATACATTTACCACTTGCTTTTTCTTTCACAATGCTGCTGTATGTTAAAAATGCTTTCTTATTTTTTCCCCTTTTTTCTAAATGTGCTGTTATCTCATTTGTCTGTTTTGCTATTATTTGTTTAATTTTCTCTATATATTTCAATCTACTCAAAAAAAAAAAAAACAAATCTCGCATTAAATTGCTTGTGTTCTGATTATATTCCTTTCTACTTTGATATACACACATTTTAAATATGAGGAGCACCTGATTTATTAGAAGGTTATTCTTAATTGGAAACATTCCATACAATACTGTGTTCTAGGTTAATGGTAGCATTATCACTCCATTTGATTTCATCCAATCCACAATTCTTAAATATATTTTGTTACAAAACATTCATAAAAAAATTTTCCTTGGTCTCTAATTCTAAGAAGCAAAAAGAACATCGGTAACAATCAACTAAAGTCCATTTGTAAAAACTATTGGTTGGTAAATAGTTATGGAGTACTTTAAATCAGAATTACCTTGAGTACATATCAAATGAGATTTTTTGGTTGTCTCCAAAGTAACTCTCCAAGCTGATATTATCATCCTGCATTATATGTCTTAACTTGACCAATGATGAGGGTGCAGTTGATTTTTGTTCCACCAATAGATCATAAACATAATTAGGAGACAAAGAATGTATACTTGTAATACCCTTATAGTTGTTATTATGATATGCTCCTCTGATATATACCTTTATTTAGATTCTTGCAATAATTTTAGCCAGTTACATGGTATTGCGGCTAACACGGATCTCCATATGAGATAGACTCCTGTTCCAATATCTGGGTATTTTTAATCAATTCATACTATTTTAGTATTTTTCCTTCCTTTGATTCAAAGTCCTTTACAAACCTTATTCCACGTGAGTTCAAATGTTTGCATTACACTTACTTTTCATCCACTCAAACTACCAATATCCATTGTTCCACAGAGGTTTCAGTTTTACCTCATTTTTTTTATGGTTGGTTCTTTTGAGACAAATTGTGACCAATCTTCCAAACCTTGTTTATAAAAGCCTGGTATCTTAGATGGTATTCTATGGTATTCAAAGTTTGAAGACACATTAGTAACTCCAATAATGAATGTAATTATTCAGCCAAAACCAATACGAAATTTAGATCGACGAATAATGAAAAAAATATACACAAATGTAAGGCAACACACTTTATAGGCATTGCCTCTTACACACATTAATTTTAGAATTCATTATATCTTTGAAATATGTATACCAGTAACCTTGTTGATATGTATACTTCAATTTTTTTCATGACTGTCACTCCTGGTGTAATGTAATTCTCTTCGTTAGAACCGAATCAACAAATATCAATTCTAAAAAGTAATATGATGAATAATACCAGTTTTCAAATGCAAGGAAATGAAGGGGTTTATAATAAAATGTAACGGATTTATACGGTCTCCATTCGAATCTAGTCCCGGGTACGAGAAATCTACCCAGGATGGATGAACATGCAAAATTTCAGGCCGATACGCCAAACCACTCCTGGGAAAAGTGCATTAATGTATTCTACAACAACGGGACATTGAGTATTCGGCACAACCGGTCAAATCAACGACAAAAGCTATCCAAGACTGATAAGCGAGCAAATTCTCAGGCTGATATATCAATCCACTCCTGAGATATGTGCAATTAACACTAAAACAGATTTATGGAAGGACGCTACGCGAAAACCATTGTCTTGGCGCCACCAAGCCTGTGTACGAGATTACGGTTTCAAAGATCTATGGACATGTAACATTTCAGGCAGATACCTCAAACCACACCTGAGATAAATGCATGAATACCTGATTATAGATGGCGTCACCTGTCATGTGTATGTGCCAAATTCCAGGCCGACACATTGAACCACTCCTGACATATGTGCCAGTTTTACCAGTCTTGAGTACGAGACGGAGGTATCCAAGATCTATGGACATGCACAATTCGGCCCAATACATTGAACAAGTCATAAGATATTTGCTATTACCCCAAAAATGTACGTTGTCCATAATCCAGAAAGTGAGCCCCCCCCCCCCCCCCCCATTCTAGATTATTTATACAGTACTATACAATTAACTGAGAACTTGTGTTTAAAGTTATTGAGACTAGGGCACACAGGCTTCTTCTTGTGTTTCTATGAATTATCTGAAAAACTGATTGAAGTAACGAATACCAGCTTTACCAACATTAACCAACTTACCAACATTATAGTATATTTTGGTTCATAACCTCAGGTACAAGAAAATATTAGCATACATATTCCTTAGTTTCACTTGATTTCTTTAACTCCTAGAATTAAAAGATAATGTTCAGTATATCCAGAATTAAGATACCATGACGTTATTTGTATATATACTATGATGATGCTTTTAAAATTAACACTGTTCATGGCTCTTTAGTGCATTGACCTATATCTGTTTTAAGTTTTGCTTCTAAAATGTCAACAGTTCACCCTGTATACTTCCTATTTTTTACCTGTGTATATTCATATATGCTTTAAGTGATTTTCTCTCTCAGAATCTGGCGAATTTTGCATCTGTATTTGCAGATTTCCAAATTAACCACTCCAAAATGCTATTTGATAATCCTGTATATTTGACATTCTAAACATGGCATATCCAGGACTCTGATATACAGAGACTCTGATATCTACAGAGCCATCAGTGCATTCACTCAAGAGCGTTTTGAGTTTTTCCTCGTAATTCTCATTTTTATCAGAGGATACCATATATACCATAATTACCAATTTTTTTTTAGATTTGTTTTTATGTTAACTGATGAGGCATTCATAAACTGATGAATTAGCCTTCTGAAATCTTGGGGAAACCGCCAACTGCCTGCCAGTAGTAACCGACACTTTTAATGTACTAGTATGCTGACAGTAATCACCAATACGTGCATGAAAGGCTTAACCAGTTAGGGACACATATCTACACCATATCTTTAATCTGTGATGTAATTAAAATGTCTAAATATGTATATCTCTGTTTTACCATATCAGACTTTCTTCTCTTATTTGCAGAACGGAACCTATGAATTTATTCTTGGGTAGGACAGGTGTAGGGCTCTTACAGAAAAACCTGATTCGAGTGGACCATAGCACAATAATGCTCAAAAAGTGTGGTTCATGTTTAACGATCAAGTGATATTATTAATCGAGGTCTTCGTGAACTAATAAACAGTAATAAATATATGAATAATCATTCAGTTATTCCATGATATCCCTTATAATATCTTCTACCTTCACTTAACCATCGGTGAACATCATTGCTCAACCCAAGGATTGACCTGTGAGTTATTATAAGTTTCTGAAGGGAAGTTTTAATTCGTCATATCCAAAGACCATCTATATATTAATAGCGTAAAGCGACTTTTGTAATTTTCCGTATCTCCTCAGATACCACCGTACGGATTGCCGTGATTTGCGACATACATATGCTCCGGGTTTGTCCGAAGAGATTCCACCCACTTCATTTGCAATATTTGCGTATTACATGCATAATAAATAATTTTAATATTTGCTCCCCCGCGGGCGCCTCTTTCTTTGTGGTTTCGAGTCCGGTAACACAATGGCCATATATATATAGGGTGTGTGATGGCGGGAAAGAGTTTTACTCCAGGGGCCCTATCTGGGGTTTTCGTACATTTGCGGTAAAAAAAAATGTATGGTTCTCAGGCACTATTATTTCACATGACTTGATATGCTTGAGTGCACATCTACCGGGCGCAGAAAATCATGATGGATAGCCAAAAAACAGGTATGGTTCTCAGGCACTTTTATTTCAGAACCCTAGGTGCGCGTTATTTTACTTTGATTTGTATGATTTGACGAAAATGTCATATGATAAGGGAAAAGCATGAAAATAACAGAATTGTTTGTTAAACACGCAAAAGAACATTTGATCAAAATTGTATTATTTTATCTTCTTGAAAGATGAAAATCAAAATAATTTTTTCTTATTGGGAGGGGTGGGCGGAGGATGGTGGTCAAATTGACGTGGGCCACGCCTGAGAACCATACCTTTTATTTTTTCGGCCTAATACAGTCGCACACGGTCGCACGAAGTCCAGGGCCTTGCATGCGATTGAGGTCCTTGACAAATATTCACCAACACATGTAGGCCTACCATGTAACAAATGTAAAAAAAAATGTTAACCAAATTCACATCGTGCTTGGTACAGTGTGATGTGTACACGTGTGGAGTTGCACCACCAAAGTTGTTAACACATAATATTGACTTAAAATATTTTGAAAATCAAGATTTTTTCTCATTACAGCATTTACAAATGTAAAACTCCTGTAAAAATATTAATTTAATACGTCTGTACTGGTATTTGTTTCTTTTACATGCATGTGCCATCTCATTTTCAATAATCTTTATGTAATACTCTTGTTTATTAAATGCTTTTAATCCAGTATGTGTTCATATTACGTACAAGTCATGGCCACCATTGTTACTATTTTCACAAATAAAACTGGTATTTTTTTTTTGCATTTTCTTCTAAGGTCTATTCCATGGACTTTTTTTTTCGTATATATATGTATGTATATTGTTGACCGGTTTCTCATGTCACATGGTACATGTGTAGGTGACTATTTGTCAAAGACCCCTACCACATGTTAGGCACTTGCTTAGGGAGACTTTTATCCACAACACCATACATATAATGGATCTATACATTAAAGGCGTAACCCGATTTGTGTGATTTTCCGTATTTTTTACCGTATTTCCGGATTTTCGGTGGATTGTCGGGTTCGCCACTAACCGTGCGTAGTACGTGTAATTGATAGTTTATTTTAACTTTTCAAGCCAAGGAAGCAAGATACACTATAATGTTGGTAATACTGATTTTTTCTGATGAAATATTTGTGACTTCACACTCATTTGTTTCACATGATTTATAGAAGTTTTAAAAGGAGCTTGTGGGCAACACTCTCAGTTATTCACAATAAAGATAATGTTCTGTTTATGGAGAAATGCAGCTTAGACTATTCTTCCAAGTTGTGGGTTCCAGCAAGTTCAGGGTTCAAACCATTGTATTGATATTGAAAGGGTAGTGAGTAGCACCAATACACTTATTTTTTGTCTTTTTCTCTTCATCTTCTCCATTTTACTTATACCATACACGTATGCAATAAAATAAAATAGTTCCAACAAATCCATTAGCCCCAAGATCTTGCTCTGATAACGAGAATTGTGTGTGTGAAACAATATACACTGTGTAAACAACATGGCTGCAGATTGTCGTCAAATAAAACCTTCATTTATTACCTGGTGTTATTTCGCATAATCCAAGAAACTAATGTGAAACGTCCAAATGCATTTGTGCTAAAAGAAGTATTAAAAGAATTATTATAATTCAATAAAAAGTCTGAATCCTATAAATATGTTTTTGGTATACAAAGTATATATGAGCAAGTGTTAATTTTTAGAGAAATAAATTCTAGGATTGGAAGATACAAAAGGCCTCAGAATTAATATGTAACATTACCTTTGAGCAAAACAGTAATTATAATATAGTAATATTCAAAATTATGCATGCAATATGGATTCATAATAATATTAAAAAATTATTATTGTCCATATACTGTCGCAAATTCACTTCAGATAAATTTTTAAATTTAGTATTTGGTTTGCAGAAAGGGGATTTACACGGCGTTTGGTCTATTTATATCTTTGGAAACACCTTGAAATGGGTAGAGGACACGATAAAATGGCCAGCTAGTGGGACCATGAATATTCCGTGAACGCTGTAGGCTTCTCCGGCCCATTGCTTCGGAAGTTCATGGTTCAAACTTTCTCATATTTTAGGGGTAGGGGGTAACATATATGCACATAGCTTCTTGTTGTTCTCGTATATATGATTGTATTTATTATAATTGAAATGGGAATGTGCCTACAAATCCAATGACAACAAGATCTTGTAGATATGTTGAGATTCACAAAAGCTATGAAGCAAAAGACAATGTGAAGACGGTATTTCTGAAAATATTTGAATTGCTTGTCCAAGGTTGTTTTATTGTGTCTTGTTTTCCATAATTTGGAAAACTAATGTTAAATTTGAATGTACATTTGTGCTGAAAGATGTTTTAAACATATTCAGACCAAAAGGTATGCCTAAATCCTAAAATAACCAAAACATCTGGGAAAATGTCATTTTTTTTCAGAAAAGCTAGTGACCTATGGGTCTCGACGCTCAGCTCAATTTGTCTGTAAGGACATTTTTATGAGTTTTATCTAAATACGGGTCCTGTGTTTGTCCTCAGTTTGAAGCCAACATGTCTACCTAAACTGGAGTTATCTTTCATATACTAATTCCATACACTAAATCAAATGGAAACTTCCCTATTTGCCGAGTTTTATTTGATGTTTCCGTATAGCTGCATATGCATGGTAAATATTATTTAAACTGCAATTATGTTGTTAGCTAAATATATGAATATGCTGAATTTATAATTACTTTAAATATTTTAAGTAGACACAACGGCAATATTTGATTAATGTGTACCAATTACTGCAGTGACACTTCCATTGATATGGCAGTAAATAATTGTATTTTGGTAAGTGGCAATTCTTTAATATAAAAAATACATGGTAATTCAATGACACTCGTCCTTACCTGTGAAAAAACTTGAAAATGTCCTACCGTCAACTAAACATGAATACGCTATCTATACTCAGATGGTCATTCATTTGTTTCAGGTGCCCCTTTTATTGTATGCGGCGGTCTTACAGATGATTGTTTTATTGTGCACACGAATGTTCCATGTGTTGTTGGCATTTTGTTTGTGTGCCACGCGTAGCTCGTGTTGTAGCGGCCTCGCCTGGCCGGATGTTGCAGGCTCAGTTTAATCCGCATTAGTTGAACCCTGGATACACAGCGTTCTTTGTTCTGGTATGTTCTTTGAACGTGTGTACTGTGTTAAATTCTTTAGATTGTTCGAGCAATGGAAGGTTCTCAGCTGGAGGTGAAGTTATATATGGGGCTGTGTTCTAGAGCCGAGAGAGAGGTGAGAGAATATTCCAGCGGACACAGAAGCGTAGGTGTCAGTATGTGGGACCTATTCCGATAAGTGCGGCAATTATAGATTTTCTTCAGATTTTCTTCTGGATTTGTGACGAATCTTATTTGGTCTTCAGTTTACTTTCGGGATTGTTACAAGAGCTTTACATAGGACTGTTATTCTCCGAGAGAATACATTTTAAAGGATTTGTCGCTGTGACAGTGGTGGTACCCAGGTACTGTGCACTTTTTTTACTGTGTGATTGTATTGATTTGCTGTTATACTGCTGTTATACTGTGTCATTGTATTGATTTAGTGTATGGTAATGTTAGGGTTGTTTTAAGAATAAATTATGGTTATTTGTTAACAAAAAGCCACTGACTTCTTTATTCATTCCCATAGACATTTCATTACAGAATCTGATTTTTTTTCATTACAAAATTTATGTTCATCACGCATACGTGATCTGTTGATATTAGGTTCCGTAACATAAAATTGAGGGCTCGTCTGGGAGGCTTAATAGTTTTGAAAATTTATTAGGCCTTGACCTAGACACATTGTTTTATCATACATTGTTTACAAGATTGCATATTGTTAAAAGTACATTGTTCACAGGATTTATCTCAGTGTTTTTTTGTTATTGTTTTAACATCTTAACATGGCAGATTTCAACCCTGAGACATCTGTTGACGATCCCGACCCTGATCAACTTGAACAGTTGACAAAAGAACAGTTGTTGCGTGTGGGACAACGCTTAGGGCTAGGTGTGCATAGGGCTCAGCAAAGGTTTAATTGAAGAGAGTGAAGTGGAAATATCAGGAAATGACAGCCTTGCTATGCAATTAGAATTTAAAAAGTTTGAAATGCAACATGAGCTAGCATTTATTCCATTAGAATCAGAAAAAGAAAAACAGAGAGAAGAGAGGGAAGAACATGAAAGGTTAGAAAGAGAAAGACTGGAAAAAGAAAAAGAAATTGAGTTGAAACGACTGGAGTTAGAAAGACTTAAACTAGAACATAGTCTAAGTGCTGCCCCAACTCACAGTTTTGATGTTACTAAACACATTAGACTTGTCCCACCTTTTCAAGAAAAAGAAGTTGATAAATATTTCTTACACTTTGAGAAAATATAAAATGGCCTGAGGAAAATTGGACTCTGCTGTTACAAATTGTATTGACTGGCAAGGCCAGAGAAATTTACACAGAGCTTTCAGTAGAAGCTGCTGCTGACTATGACCTGGTAAAACGGTTAATCCTAAAAGGTTATGAGTTAGTTCCGGAGGCTTACCGCCAGAAATTCAGAAATTGGGAAAAGCGTACGTCCAATCTGCTAGGACAAAAAGAGCAGTTGTTTGATCGCTGGTGTAGTTCTAAAAATGTAATGAAAGAGTATGACAATTTGCGCCAGTTGATTTTGCATGAAGAATTTAAGCGCTGCATTAATGCAGATGTTAAAACTTTTCTTGATGAGAAAAGTCCTGAAACACTTGACATTGCTGCCCAATTAGCTGATGATTATTTATTAACACACAAAATGTCCTTTACTAGCAAATCAACCCAGTCATTCACAAACAAGAATGTAAATCAGTATGGTCAAAAAAAGTTTATAGCGCAGTCACCCAGTACTCTTAGTCCTGATAGTTCAACAAAGTCCATTGCTACACTTCAGCCCACGTCCACTGTGTCTAAGTCCACAAAGACCAGTCATTTGCGAAGAAAATCTGTAATCACTGCAAGAAGGAAGGTCATCTAATATCTGACTGCTGGAAATTAGCGAATACACCAAATAGCAAACCTTCTGGTTTTGTTTCAAAATCTATGCATAGCATATAGTACAAGAGCCAGGCTCTTTTCATGTAAATAAGGAGTACAACTCCATTATTGGCCCTAATAAAGAGTTTGATGCTACGCAGGCCCAAGTGCCGCCTGATTCCAAAGAAGAATCCGTAGCCTGCGGGGTAAAAACCTCAGTTGATTCCCGCGAGGAATTTAATAAGGCTAGGTCTTTTCAAGACTCCTGCGAGGAGTATTCTCTAAATAAGGCTAAGTCCTTTTATGACTCTTGCGAGAGTATTTCAAACGAGGCCAGGTCCTCTTATGACAAACAGAAGTTAATTTCTGCTGAGGAAAATTCATCTGTTGACTCCCCTGAGGAGTTTGATGATAAAAAGGATGTATATTCCCTAAATGACTCTGAAAAAGAGTTTATGACTGACACTGTCAATGTCAGTTCTTTGTTCGATGAAGCTCCTGACTCTGAAATGGAGTTATTTGAGCCATTCATACATGATGGTTTTGTATTACTTTCAAGTGATTTTTCAGATTCTACCCCTATTAGAATTTTGAGGGACACTGGTTCAAGTCAGACTCTCACTGTGCCATTTTCTAATAGGTCTTTTACTGGTGCACATGCACTTTTAATAGTGTGTTTTCAGACAAGCACACTTCAGTTCCGCTTCACAGTATACATTTAAAGTCAGATTTGATTTCTGGGAATATTACTGTGGGCATAAGAACTACTTTACCCTTTAAGGGAATTCAGTCCAGATAATAACACTCTGGGAGTCACTAGTGACTCGTCTAACGACTCGCCCGCACACGATGCAGCATTCTCAAGGTCAGAACTTATAGCTGAACAGAATAAGGACCATAAAATTTCATGTTTGTTTCCCAAGGCAGTTTCTAAAGATGAAATGTCACAGAACCCAGTTTTTTTCTTTGTTAAAAATGGAGTGCTTATGCGTAAATGGCGACCACCTGATGCATGTGCTGATGATGAGTGGGCCATCAAACATCAAATAGTAATGCCAAAAAAGCCTTCGCAATGAAATTCTAAGCATGGCACATGAGGCTCCTTTGTCTGGACTTTTAGGTATGAATTAAACTTATCAGAAAGTTAGTACACACTTCTATTGGCCTAACCTCTTGAAAGATGTTGTACAATATTGTAAATCATGCCATACATGCCAGATGGTAGGCAAGCCCGATCATAATCCTTCTAAGGCCCCACTGGGCCTATTCCTGCTTTCGAGGATCCTTTTAGTAGGATTATTGTTGACTGTGTTGAACCACTGCTCAAAACAAAATCTGGACATGAATACCTGCTGACAATTATGTGCCCATCTACCAGGTTCCCTGAGGCAATACCAATGCGCTAAATTAATGCCAAAAGTCTTCTCAAGGCTCTGACCAAGTTTTTTACAACTTTTGGATTACCAAAATCCGTCCAGTCTGACCTAGAATCTTATTTTATGTCTGGCTTATTCCAGCAAGTTATGATTGAGCTAGGTATAAAACAGTACAGCTCTTCGCAATACCATCCTGAAAGTCAGGGCGCCCTCGAGCTTTTCATCAGACATTAAAAAACATGATTAGGACCTATTGCTATGACACACAGAAAGACTGGGATGAAGGAATCCACCTTTTGCTGTTTGCTGTCAGAGAATCCTTTCAAGAGTCCGTGGGTACAGTCCCTTTGAACTAGTTTTCGGACATGGACCGCGAACTGAACTTCCATTGAAACTGCTTAAAGAAAACTCTTGTGTGAAAATCCTGATTCTCTTAGTTTGTTGCAGTATGTCTCAGACTTTCGCACTAAACTGCACAATGCTTGTGAGATTGCAAGGTCAGATCTAAGATCTGCATAAAGTAAAATGAAAACAGAGTATGACAAGCACACTGTAAGTATAGGACGTTTGAGCCTGGTAAAAAGGTCCTTGACTTACTTCCCATCCCTGGCAGACCTCTGCAAGCTAGGTATTTTGGTCCTTACATTGTTGACAAGAAAGTCAGTGATTTAAATTACATACTGTTGACACCAGATGGGCGTAAGAAGAATCATATGTGCCATGTTAACATGTTGAAACCATATTATGACAGAAATAGCACATCAGGTGCTGTGAATTGTGTAAACACTGACCCTGACCCAGTTAAAGTAGATACTGATTGTAAGTGTGATGTAGACATTCAGTGTGGTACAGTACCATTAAAAAACTCAGACGTGCTTAACAGCCCGGGTGTCTGACTGTCACGACTTACCGTACAACAACAACAGGACCTCAAGAACCTGCTGCGGAATTATGAACATTTGTTTAGTGGCATTCCAAAGCGAACTAACATATTGTGCCATGACGTCGATGTTGGCAAAGCAAGCGCAGTCAAGCAACGTCCTTATAGACTGAATTCAGAAAAGCAAAAGTATCTACAGGATGAGATTTAATATTTGTTGGACAATGATTTTATTGAACCTAGTAACAGTAACTGAAATTAACATGTATTCTTGTGCCAAAACCTGATGGAAGTTACCGTATTTGCACGGATTATCGAAAACTGAACTCTGTCACCAAGACTGACATGTTCCCGATTCCGAGGATCGATGATTGTATTGAAAGAGTCGGTAGCTCAAGATATGTCTCCAAGTTTGGTTTGCTAAAAGGATTCTGGAGTTCCGCTGACGGAACGAGCGAAAAAAGTGTCCGCATTTGTGACGTCATTAATTGGCATTAAGAACTCGTAAGCCACGTTCCTACGCCTCATTCATATGGTTGTCAAGGACATTCTGGGCTGCGACGCATATATTGATGACCTTATCGTGTACAGCGGCACCTGGGAGAAACATATGCAGATTCTTCGCGACCTCTTCGCAAGACTAAGTGAAGCACGTCTGACCGTCGACTTAGTAAAATCTGAGTTTTGTCATGCACAAGTACATTTTTGGGTCATATTGTAGTAAAACCTGTTGATGCTAAAATAAGTGCTATTTCTGCATTTCCTAGACCAGAAAACAAAAAGCAAATAATGCGTTTTCTTGGTATGGTTGGATACTACAGGAAGTTTTGTCCAGATGTTTCTGCTGTGGCTGAACCTTTGACTAATTTGTTAAAGAAGAAACAAAAGTTTGTATGGAATGTTCAGTGTGAAAATGCATTTAAGAATTTGAAAGCAATTCTGCAAAGATCACCAGTTTTGGTAGCTCCAGCCTTTTCTGTACCTTTTAAGTTAGCTGTAGATGCTTGTGATAATGCTGCTGGTGCTGTGTTGTTAGTTTAGTTTACGCACATTTATTTTAGTTGGATTATACAAATAGCACTACAAATAGCACAAAGTGCTAATGAACGAACTTTCCAACATATAAGATATACATGGCATACAATGTGTACAACAATTAACATATCAACACAACTATTCAACTGAAATAGAAAACAACATAGAAAACAAAATAATAATCTTACCTATCAAAGGGTATACATTATATACTGTACATGTTTACATAAATATATGTTTACATATATATATATATGAATACACACATACATATATCTTAGTCATACATTACAGTAATGTGACATTGATATATGGGGTAACCAAGCTGTCAGTATATTTATGCATACACGTAAACAATCATAGGATTTACAGGAAGGCTGAATTTGTAAAATGTACAATTAACATAGCTTTATAAGAATCTCCGGCTTGAAAGAATGTACATGTGAACTGCCTCGACCAGTTTTAAGTTCATTTCAAGGGTCAGGCAATGATGACCATTTAAACATGTTATGAAAAAAAGCTCTGCTTGATCTATTCCGAAGGTTTAAAGTATAACGTTCCATGGATTGAAGCATGATATCTTCATACTTAGCCAGGAGTTCCAGTCGGGCGACCTCATACTTTGGACATTCAATGAAAAAGTGGGTAGTGCTTTCAATTTGTTGACAATGAGGGCATTTGTTTGTAAGAGCCAGGCCATGACAATATAGATGATCGTTTGGACAACTATTCCCGAGCCTTAATTGTGTCATAATGATTGATTCACAACGTCTGCCGTGATTAGAGTCAGGTGGGCCCTTGGGGTTATTGAGAGTTCTTTCTAATCCGCGTTTGAAACTGGCAACTGTTAGAGACTGCTGGATGGTCGGACTTATTTGATTGCATGACGATGCACAGGAAGTGAAAAATGATGATTTGTAACGGCTTGTTCGAGCTAACGGTGGTCTCAGGTTACCAGAAGTATTTAGCGTTCTGTTACTAATACTAGAAACGAAGGGAGGCATTAGACTGCACAGATATGAGGGGCATAAGTCATTTCTTATCTTAAAATCAAGCACATTTTCGCTAAAAATCTACGATTCTTTAGGGTTGGCCAGCCTATCTCTTTTAGGAGTTTATCACGATTCGTATATTAATCATGGCACCTGACACAGTTTTTGCCGCATCATATTGCACTTTCTCCAGCTCGTCTGAGCTTGCACTTGTACAGTTGTCGAAAATAACGTTTTCATATTCAAGCAAGGGTCTTACAAATGATTTATAAATGAATTCTAAAGTATTTCTCCTAAGACGGTGCCTCGAGTGAGTCAGCAGGCCAAGTCGATTACGGGCTTTTCTATTCACTTCGTTTGTTATGGGACCAAGAAAAATCATGCGAAAGTGTTAGCCCTAGGTGTTTATGGGTGTTGACCTCCGATAAACGTGTACCGTTCAACAAGAGTGCTAGGTATACAGGCGGTGACGATTTCAAGGAGAAAGTCATGGATACAGTTTTTGTGGGATTATATGTAATCCTGGACCGTCTCGCCCACCCTTCAAGCGTGGTAAGATCCCGTTGTAACCGATCGTTTCCCTCATGTGAGTTATCCATGACACTTAAAAGGCAAGTGTCGTCAGCGAATAAGAAGATATTAGATTGTATATTAATACTTAAATCATGGGTGTACACAAGAAACAAAAGAGGGCCAAGGATGGATCCCTGGGGGACACCTGCAGTTATCCGACCCCACTTGGAGGAAACCCCATTTATAATGACTCGTTGAGTTCTATTACTCAGGTAACTCGAAAACCACTCAAGGAGATGGCCACGAATGCCGAATATTTTTAATTTGTAGAGAAGGCCTTTATGCCATACTGTATCAAAGGCTTTGGATGCATCTAAGAAAACCATTCTGACATTATAGCCTGCATCTAGTCTGCGGTAAATTTTGTCAGGTATAGCGATCAGTTGGTTAATTGTTGAGTCATTCTTTTTAAATCCGGAATTAGTATCAGAAAGAAGTCCATTTGTCATTAGAAATGAATAAAGTTCATCATGTACAATACGTTCAAATACTTTTGAAACGTTGCATAAAAGGGAGATAGACCGATAGTTGCCAATTTCATGAACATCCCCCTTTTTAAATACTGGACAGACATGTGCACGTTTCCATATATTGGGGAAACATCCTTCTTTTAAAGACTTGTTAAAGATAAGTGTTAATGATCTACATATGCTGTTGGCGGTAGCTCGCAAGAGAAAATTCCCTATATCGTCGGGACCAGTAGCTTTATTGTCCTCGAGTTCATTCAAGATGGTATGAACGTTGGATTCACGAGCTTCAATTGATGTCAATGCAAAAGGAGTAAATGCAAATGATTTGCCGATAGAAAATTCATCTTCGGCTGGTTCTGTTGTATTTTGGGAAGAAAGAAAGAAATTATTAAACGCATGAGCTCTTTCAAAATTATCTGAAATCATCTTATTTCCAGCTGGGATAGGAGGTATACCAACTTGTCTCCTTTTACCGAGCAGACCTTTTACAGTGTGCCACCATGATTTATTGGCTGAATGCTCCAAGGAAATATTAAGATTCTGGAAATATAAATTTGACAAGCTCGGTTTGCACGGATGACATCGTTACGAACGCGTTTGTAATGCTGATGTTGCTCGTCTCTAGTTCTTCTATAACGGCGCCACAACCGAGTTCGCTTTCGTATTAATTTTCTCAGCTCGGCAGTCACCCAAGGCTTATCATTATATCGTATTAAGACAGTTTTCCTCGGAATGAACTTAGATGCTATGGAGATAAACATGTTGGTCGAAACCTCAGCGAGAGAGTTTACATCATTGATTTCTTCGAGAGTTCCGTCCCTAAATTTTGTATCAAGGGCATTGTTTAATCCTTCCAAGTTAGCTCGTTTAAAATCCCAAATTGTTCTTCGGGTTGTTTTCGTTTTGTTAGGTGAAAATCTAAGCTTACAAAAGTCAGGGCAATGAGATCGCAATTCGATATCGGTGGTAGGACCATAGTTGTTGTAATAGAATCCGGGCTATCGGTTATTAATAAATCTAATAAGTATTTACTGTATTCTGTAATTCGAGTAGGTTGGTCAACCATTTGAGCGAGCCACATTCTATCAAACAAATCATGTATTCAAGTCCGAGTTCACTCTGTGATGATCGGAGTTCCATGTTAGACACCTGTCATTAAAGTCGCCTGTTAATAATATCAGACTAGCTGAACTGACCAGGGCTTTTTCAATCGACAACTCTAATGATGAGAGGAAGCTTTCTCTAGTGGATTGTATTTGACCTGGAGGACGATAATAACATGCTATGAGCGTCGACCCCTGGGATCCCTGTACCTCTACCCACAGACATTTATTTTGATCATCAATAAGATCTCGTCGTTGTATTACCTGAAGGTTGCACTTGTAATATAAAGCAACACCATCTCCATGTCTGTTTCGGTCTTTCCGTATTAATTCAAATCCCGGCAGTGAAACTAAACTATCAGGAATGCTCGAGTCCAACCAACTTTCACTCCCGCAAATAATGTCAAACATGTATGATTCGGACAAGATTTCCAGCTCTTCTAATTTACCTGCAGCTAATTTGCACCTTACGTTGACGTGATATACATGATAATCGTGGGGGCGAGGATGTCATTCGCATGTATCAGAAAAAAGATACACATTTTTGCACGATGTTTGGCACCAAAGAACACACGAAATATTATTTTTGCGGTTTTCAACAAAGGCGACCCCTTATGTAATAAACGGTGAAACATGTGGGTCGCCCCATTCTTTAACGTCACAAAGAACACGTATTCAAAATTGTTATGACGAGAGGGTGGAACACCTGGGGATTTGAGACTATGACTGAATTTGCGCACTGGTGTCTCGGTGCTAAAAACCTGGGTCTATTTTGCATGGTAAAGGTGGAAATCCTGTGTGGTCGAACACTAACGTTAAAGCAATGTGTGGAAAAGAGCTTGTTTACGGAAGCAAGGTTATGGATAACAATACCGAAACAAATGGTGCATGGGAACCCATGCGGAACTATACAGAACGAGAAAACCAACAGAACAAATCTTTCTTGACAAACGTCAAAGGAAATTATTCGAACTATTTGCATATGACTCACATCTGGTGCAGTAAGGTGCGGTAACGGCGGGGTCAACATAGGATTTTAAACACCTTCGTGCAGAATAACGGCGTTTGTTTTAAAGTGACTCAGTACAGTCGCGAATTCATGGCACTGGTAGTATCGATTTCCTAAATAATAAATGTACCTCGAAAACACATAATTGGAATAATATGTACATACCGAAATAAAGTAGATACACATAAAGATATGTACAGGCAATCCACAGCGCAACTATACTCGGAAGCTGCCTGGCCTGAAATAAATAATATATTTGCACTTGTTCAAGAGATATTAAGCTGACCAACTTATCATGCACACGGGGCAGGGATATTCCTGGTCACTGCATGTATTGAGATATATAGTAAACATCATAAATGTGAAGTACAAGGTTCCGTACTGACAGTAGAATTTCTTTGAAGATATGTTGTACACTCCACGGTAAAATACAGAATTCTGGTTAAGAAATTTTATATGTAAATCGGTTTAAATAGAGCATTATAAACACCACAATGTTACAAATGAGAAATATGTTACATAATCATCATATAAAGTCAATGTAGTATCAGTGGGAGTATAGTCTATATATATAAATATATAAGTGAAACATACACACAATAAAGCAGTACTTTTGTCACATAATCTGCAAGGTGAAGCATTGAGATGGGTCAAAACATTCATGATGTTTGTTTCATTACACTGATAGTTCCCTTGATCACCCTGTCACCATGGGTGTAAGAGGTGAATGTCACGATATACCAGGTAAAGTAGGTACTACGGAGGTTAGTTCGTCAATTGTTTTTACCATCTTGATAGATTCTTCCAAGATTTTTAAAATGATGTTGCCATCTTTTGTCCATGTATCTCGTATCTGGCTGTTTCGTTTAAGTTGACAAGCTTCTATTGCCACTGCTGATCGTTGTTTTGTGAGATCTTCGTTTATGTAAACAGTTTGGCGACCGTGGTCAGGTTTGCATAACTTGCGGGATCTCATGATTTTGCGCGTGGAATTATAACTCGTAAGTTTCAGAAGGATGGGGCGAACCTTGCCGGGCCAGGACCTTTTTGGCCTACTCTGTGAGAACGACATATATCGCTCTCATTGAGGTTAAATTTTAATGTGTCTGACAGAAATGTTTTCATTTGAATATAGAATGACATCATCTGTATTTTCGGCTGATGATTCGGGTAAGCCCAAATATGCGGATCGAGTTACGCCCGCTGTACTGGGCAAGGTCATAAAGTCTATCAAGCGTTTGTTTTGTTCTTTCAGAACTGTTTCTTCAGAGGTGACACAATCAAATTCAGTCTGCAATTTTTCAATCAAACAGCCTTGTTGGTTTATAACCTCGTCCATGGCTGTAATTTGATGTTGGAACATTTTGGCGAGGTAGTCAGACTGGAGGTCTAGAAAATTAGCCAACACTCCTATAGTGAGTGGGGCATTTTTGTCCAACTCCATTAGGGCTGTTTCGTTGGGGTTATCCATATTTTCTGTACAACAGAAAAACCTATGACGTTTAGGACCAGGTTTTGGTGTGTCCGGAGATGAACTGCCAGTGGACAAGTAGTGACGTTTCGGAGTCGATGTTGCCATGCAATTAGTTCACGTAATTGGTAGTTTGTTAACTCAAGTGCACATGGTAGGCGAAGTATTTGCCCGATAAGTTTGTGCTCCAAAAAAGTCAATGTAAACTTAAAAAACAGGGATTTCTGCTTAGTTAGCGACCAATGTCATTTTCGTAGGTTATTTATCATTGTGGTATAATATTATCAAACAGGTAACATACCCCGAGGGAGGCCGCTGCCGGCTACACTCGAGCGGAGCTAGACCAAAACACGTCCGCGATCATCGCCGCACCACCTCGTTCAAGAAGACAATGATGGCATAGATCATCCATTTTTTTTTATTTTTCAAGAAAGTTTAATGCAAACCAGAAAAACTACTCCACTATTGAAAAAGAATGTTTGGCTTTGATTTTGGCATTGCAACATTTTGAAGTTTATGATACTTCATCAGTCAGGCCTATTATTGTCTTCAGTTATCACAATCCCCTCACGTTCATGAACAAGTTGAAGTGCAAAAATCAAAGATTGTTGAGATGGAGTTTGTTCTTACAAGATTACAACCTTGAAATCAAACACATTACAGGGAAAGACAATGTACTTGCTGATTGCTTATCGAGGTGTTAATAAAATGTTGTAAACGAGATGTTCATGTAATGTTGTAAATAAGATGGTTGTGAAATGTTGTAATAATTTAGTGATTGTGATCGCAAAAAGAAAGTTTTGAGAAAACTTCATTTGTTTACAGGAGGGGGAGTGTTACAGGTGCCCCTTTTATTGTGTGTAGCGGTGTTACAGATGATTGTTTTATTGTGCACACGAATGTTCCATGTGTTTTTGGCATTTTGTTTGTGTGCCACGCGCAGCTCGTGTCATAGCGGCCTCGTCTGGCCGGATGTTAGGCTCGGTTTAATCTGCATTGGTTGAACCCTAGATACACAGCGTTCTTTGTTCTGGTATGTTCTTTGAACGTGTGTACTGTGTTAGATTCTTTAGTTGTTCGAGCAATATAAGGTTCTCGGCTGGAGTTGAAGTTATATATGGGGCTGTATTTTAGAGCCGAGAGAGAGGTGAGAGAATATTCCAGCGTACACAGAAGCGTGTATGTTTGGGGGACCTGTTCCGATAAGTGCGGCAATTATAGATTTCCTTCAGATTTTCTTCTGGATTTGTGACGGATCTTATTTGGTCTTCAGTTTACTTTCGGGATTGTTACAAGAGCTTTACATTGGACTGTTATTCTCCGAGAGAATACATTTTAAAGGACTTGTCGCTGTGACAGTGGTGGTATCGAGGTACTGTGCACTTTGTTTTTTTTTTTACTGTGTGATTGTATTGATTTGCGGTTATACTGCTGTTATACTATGTCATTGTATTGATTTAGTGTATTGTAATGTCAGGGTTGTTTTAAGAATAAATTATGGTTATTTGTTAACAAAAAGCCATTGACCTCTTTATTCATTCCCCCAGACATTTCACGCTGCCTAGTGTTACAGAATCTGATTTTTTTTTCTTTACAAAATTTATGTTCATCACGCATACGTGATCTGTTGATATTAGGTTCCATAACACATTATTAATATCAAAATAAATCATATTTTTTTTTTAGTTGGCTACCTTTTTGGATGTCCCATATGTTTAATTACGGGTTGAATGCGGGCTGACTTTTGTCAAAAATGCGGGGCGGGCGCGGGCTGAAAGCTAAATATGCGGGACGTGTGCGGGTCGATTTATTCTTTATAAGTGTGGGGCGATGCGGGGCGGGTTTTTATAACTGCGGGGCGGGGCGGTTGCAGCCTGAAGGTTTGCTTTGCGGGGCGGGTGCGGGCTCTTAATTCTGGCCCGCGCAGGGCTCTGGTATACATGTGCATGGTTATGGACAGAAGGTGCTGTAATATGAGTATGGTAATTGCTGCTACCTAAAGGCAGATGTAGGCCCTATGCTTCCCAGCCAACGCCAGTCTGGCGGAGCAACTATGTACAAGGCCTATCTTATGCTGCTTTGGTAGATTCCGCAGTTTTTTTTTACCCACACAGAGCCTAAGGCCTGAAATTTGTCCAAAATCAGGTTCTGTTTTTAATGCTTACTTCATTGCCGCTTTATTAATAAATTCAAAAATTTTAGATATTAAATTTGAAAAACTAAATCTCATGAAAATGAATAATACAAATAAAATTATGTTTCAATGTAATAACCACACTAAGGTTTGGCTGTCCTGTGCATAACACAATATTGAAACAAAAGGGAAAAGTATACATTAAATATAAACATATTTTCTAACTTTTCAACAAATGTAAATATGTAACTTTAGCAAGACAATTAACTAGCATTTCATTGAAAAGTATTTAAACATACCCAACTATATAGGTCAGTTAATTATATTTATATTAAAATAAATCAAATCTCTTTGCTCTCCTGTCGGATTTAATAAAAATATGTTCATATATGTGCACAAAACATGTGCATATTTTAATTTAAACGCACTATATGTTATAAGTTATAGATCCGAAATGTTATGACACAATTTCATTTGATTTTGTCCATGAAATTGTGTTAATTATGTTATATTAGGACTTATTTTGTCAACCTTATTCGCAGATCGCAGTATTATACATTCAAACTTGCCCGTGCCGTTTCAGTGGAAAATATATATTGCTATGCTGCTGACTTCAATACATGAAGGTAATGTATATATAAAAGTATTCAAAAGTTTAAATTAAACTAAGAGAATCTCAAATGTAGTATATATGTTTTAGACTATAAACAGGAAATGTGATTACACTTAATATTTAATTGAATTCTGTAAAGCAATTTAAGTTTAAGACTTACCTCATCATATTTAATGACAGGCCTATATCATTGCAACTTTAAATTTCCATATTTTTTAAAGATTTCAAATTAAAATTTAAGATTTAAGTAAAATGCTTCAATAAATACTAGACTTTTAAACTATTAATAAAAAATATAATGAATACCCCCATGCCGGAACATACCCACCACAATTTTGCTGTGCTTCAGCTAAAAAACCTAATTAATGCTCATAATAAAAATTTTATTCGAGATTTATATAATTCAATAAATTATCTTCAAAATAATAGTGAATTTTAAGATTATAAACGAGACTTGTGACTAAATTGAAAATTTTACTCGACTGAGCTGATCGAATTGATGATTAGAACTTGTTTGCCAGTTTATGCCCAAAATAACAGAAAGGTTTTAAAATTAAGATGAATTTTTATGTTTAAAACTTGAAGGAGAAAATTGAAATAGTTTCTCAATAAAGTTATGCGGATTCAGCACATCAAATTTTTGAAAAATTGTAGATATGATTGAAATTAACACTTTACATTTCTCATGATAACACTTTCCAAGTGTGAACCCTGGTCATTATCCCATTATAGGCCTATGCCTATTTTATAAAATCTCTGTACCGATTTTTTTTTTTTTTTTAATTGTGTTGTGTGATGCCCCTTTTGGTTCGTTCTGCCCAACTGCACAACAGCTAGATACCATGATTTTATTGTAGTTTTGAAAGGCCTGTGTGTTTGCTTGAATGCTGGAGTGCTATACAAACAAAGGCTGGAGGCAAGGGGCTTCCCCAGCTTTCTGCCTCCACTTAATATTAATGAACTACGTCAGAGGAGCCTCGCTTTGGCTCGAAAGAGGTCACTGCCTTGTGACCAGCAACCGCTTAGGGATAAGGTCTAATGAATAATAAATAGATCTCATAAGTAGAGAAGGCTTTGTAGCGTTTATAGACATTCAGATGTCAGAACTGGTAAGGGTGGGGCAAGCGGTAGACATGTCAGGGAGCATCTGTATAAAAACTACAGAAATGCACACGGGCGGAGAGGCGGTTCGAATTATTGAATCAGGTTATCCGAAACTCCAGGGTGATACGATTCTACAAAAACGGGCATTCGCAGAGTCCAAGCTTGATCACCTGAGAAAACTGTTGATGTACGAGCCACGTGGACATTACGACATGTATGGTGTACTGTTTGTGGAGCCTGATCTACCCCAGGCCGATGTTGCCGTGTTGTTCATGCACAACGGAGGGTACTCTGTGATGTGCGGCCACGCCGTCATCTCTCTGGGCCGGTACGTTATCGACCGAGGAATTGTGAAGCAAGTAACGGCTCCCGAAACTCCGGTTAACATCCAGTGTCCGTGCGGACTGGTGACAGCGTATGTACAATATGACCAGGAGAGGAAGACTACGGGAGGGGTCCGCTTCCACAGTGTGCCGTCGTTTGCGTTTGCTCTGGGTAATTCTATGGTTTCTCTTCAGTTCACTTCAGACTCCACGAACACCCGTTGATGAGAGCACACCCCCAAAAATGAATCACATGCAAATTAATAGGGGGATCTATGCAAATGACCTAAAAACATCCAATTATGGTGCTTCCCTCATAAATCACCAAAGGACAGACCCACCCTAGCCTTCCAAGCATGCCTTGCCAGGCTGGTAGTTTTAACTTATGAACTTGTTTTCAGATATAGGCGAATATATTGCAAACTTTTTATTTATTCTCATATTTTAAATAGTTCTTTATATAAAGGTTTGCATTTAATTTTAACACAAGGATTGTTCAGTTGCAAATAAGATCCATCAACGTTTGAAAAAAATCTGTTACATTTGGTACATGTAAAAAGATGGACACTGCTGAATCAATAACAAAGAATACGATAATGATAAAATATATACCTAAATTGCACTTATTATGAAAGTCTGAGGAATGAGTGAGTTTTTATATACAAATTATTTCAGCCTAAAATTAAATATAATATATACTAAAACTGGAACTTCGAAAGAGATACGAGCATTATTTAGCTCTGTAATATACCGATCTCCTTATACCAATATATAAAATTTATTGATTGTATCTAATGAACTTTTCCACGTAAAAATCTATTAAGCCCATATGTGATATATCTGGCAAATAATAATTTTCTTTGTTAGCTCAGCTGAGTAAAATTCAACTAAGGCATAATTATGGCGCTTTGTCCGTCGTCCGTCCGTCTGTCTAGCCGTCTGGCCGTCCGTTAGCAGGGCACAAATCGTAACCGCTGAATCTAGAAACCTGTAACTATAAATCCAAGTAGGTAAATAAAAAATCTCCTTGGAAACCAGATTATTAGGTCACTGCGACATTATCTCCCGAGTTTTGGGGCTTTTAAGTACCCTCGGGAATAATTAAAAATTTGATACAAAACCTTCAGTAACTTAATAATTGATGCATGGATTTTCATGAATCTTGCCATGAATATTGCCCATGACAAGTTTTGTCAGTTCCCAGAAACTAGTGGCGCCACCTGTATTTTTAGCTCAGCTGACTACAAGTCATCTGAGCCAGGGTTGGGCGAAACCCGGGTTTTAAGCATAAAGCTGCAGCCAAGTGGGTTTTTGTCGGTATACCCGGGTTTTACGGGTTTTATGGGTAATATAATGTCAGTTTGAAATTGAATATGATTATATGCAGTGGTAATTATGATTCCGTGCTTTATATTTTGTTAATATAAAATAATATCAATAGCAGTGTCTGATATATAATACTTAACACATAAGGCAATTAATTGTGACACACTTAACTGAAAAAAAAGACAAAATAATCATGAGTCTTTAGACACTGTGAAGACTTAGTTCTCATACCTCAGCCCATCATTTTCCTTTTTTTCAGGACTTTTCAGTAAACTTTGATAGCGGATAACTTTGTGGGTGTATAGACAAACTGATGTAGAAGTGGCTCCTGGCAACCAAAAACTGACTACTTGAAATCATTTTAATTCGGATTTTTTTTTCAGTGTGAACTTTAAATGTAGCATGGTCTTTTACACTAACTTCATTTACACTGTTAATTACAGTTATTATATCAACATTTTTAAAAAATAAATTGATATATATATATATATATGAGACTTCTTAGATACATAATTCAGTAAGCATAATTCCACTCTGATGATATTGATGTTCAAGCGCAGGCTGACTGATATCCACTTAACTATAACCTGCTGATTCAGCCACCTATCTTGTGCAGTCACACCCCAGCCACAGCCTCTATTGTTTGTTACCAGTATTTATGGCCAGGTTGAAGGAGGTCTTGTGCACTTTTAATTGTTAGCAAATGTCCAGATGCAGATATCAGCTAGTTACGTGATTATTGGGAAGGGGATTTCTCAGTTATCTTGATACAATTAAAATATCTCCTGTCAGTGTCAGGCTGTCATGGCTGGCTAGCCCTAATGTTTCTCCCATGTCAATGCACCTTGTCATCTGTGCTGAATGGGACATCAATGCACATAATTAAAGTAAGACACACTGACATGGAAAAACGTGGCTCCCAAGCTGATGAATTCGATAGGGCTATGATAAAGAACTTTGACATGAAGAACTGATCACACCATTCATTTAAATTCACTTTTATGTACAGTTTTTGACTTGATTCTTTACAATTCAGTCTCATGTAAACAATAATACTAACCTGTTAATATATGACAGGATTTCCTAATAAACATTACACTACTTTATACTTTGGAAATTATATATAAACATAAAAGTTTTCAGAAAAGTCCATATCATATATTGCCCATAAAACCCATATGTGGGTTTTAACACATTTCCTGCCCGGATAAAAGGGAGTATTACCCGCCTGCATTACCCGCTCAACCCTGATCTGAGCTATAGTCCATTGTCCGTCGTCCGTCCTTCCGTTAGACTGGTAAGGTTTGAAACCGTTAGAACTACGAATCCAAAATTTGGCATACTGTTAGATGTCTCCAGGTTCTCCTTCCAAACCGAAAACTGGGTCACTGCGACTTGTTCCGTAGAAAAATTAAGGAAAATCCTCAATCTGTCATTGAAAACCCATTGTAACACTTGAAGGTGGCCAAACATTAAAACCACTGGTGTTATTTTGATCACGTTTGGCCGTGGGATTTGCTTGGCAGCTGCCCTTCGGCAGAAATAGTTTTCTGTCAAAAGGGCAGATATACCCTGAAAACTGCGATAAAATGTATATATAATAGTAAATCAATTTAAATTTGATACAGCAAATACAGCAGTAATATAACAGCAATGAAAGTGAACAAGGTGTAAACGTGTAACAGAATATTTTACCCGTACTTCATTAATTCCTCGCCTCGATGACTTGCACAACAAGGTATCTCTGAATAGATCTGTACTAGGGTTCAAAATGTTTACGTACTTGCTTTGTACATGCATGTACATGTCAAACGTACACGTATTTGAAAATTAATCAAGTACTTTTTCAATAATGATCAGGCATGTTATCATATTAGCATTATAACTGACGAATATCCCATTGCACTGGTTCGCATTAGGCCTATAAGCCTTGTTCTTGATCTCACAAGGATTTGCAGATGATTTTATTTTGCGTCGTATGCGAGTGTCAGAATTATATGAATGAAGGCACTTTTTGATTCCCGTTGCAAGTGAAGAGGAATAAGAAAAATGGTAATAAATGAACTCTTTAATAATGGTGAATGCCTGTTAAAGTAGTAGAATATTTTAAATGGATATATAAAATTATAAATACATTTGTATATGTAAAACTGTATTTATTTGAAAGATGAAACCATATATTAGACGTCGGTTAACCTCTATTATGCGAATTTATTAAGCTCAAATATAATTAACCACGTATGACCTATTTGTAAAACGTTAACTGGCCAAAGGCTTTGGGTTATTTTTTTCTATTTGTTTTTGGTTTAAAAACTAGGTCACTTTTGTTTGCTTTTAATGTCAGTTAACAGATGCACTGCTTAATCATTTAATACAAAAAACTGTCTCAGACAACAACTTTTAAATTTGCATCTGACGTATCATACTCGGATATATAACAGCAACTTAAGGCCATATACGAATATTTGTAATATTACTCTTGGACAATAAGGCTTATTTTTCAATATATTTTTTTCTGGTCACTTTCTTCATTTTTTTTAAATCCTCTTGTAAATAACGTATTTTACTTTTTTTTAATTAATGCCTGAGCGAGCATTGTTGATCTGTATCTTGTCTACGTCTAAACAAGAAACGCATGTACGCGGTCAAGAAATTGTCAGTTTACTTTAAAGGCTATTAATAAAATGAAATACATTTATACACATACCAAACATCTGATTTGTGGGGATCGTGCGTTAGACATCGTCAGTTGCAGTTCCCATTAAATAGGCCCGCGTCATTTGCTTTATATACCAACAGTGCAACCGTGACCGTAGCCGTAAAATTATAACCACCGCAAGCGACACGATGTCAGTGAATATTTTTCCGCCAAAACAGTCATGACTGAAGTCACGTGGGTGATTTTTTCAACAAACCTCATCGGTTCTCTGTCTATGACACGTGACCGCTTTGCCGATCACAAGAGCGTTTGCGTGCAGGGGAAGCACGTGTTTATGCAAATTAAGGTGTCACATGGTTTAAATGGCAACATTGGACGGTTGACAGTATGAATGTCGAGAGAACTTTCATTTAATGCGATAGCGACGAGCTTCCGCATGAGAATCAAATTAGAACCATTTCTAATTGCTCGATATTTTTTCAGGCTGTTTCGTCCGAGTAACTAAACTTGGTAGCGTTTTCCCGGCAGTTTAATTTCTCCTCTCGTGCATGATCGTACCGATCGTTCCACGTATTTAGGCACAATCAAACTAATTTTTAAGGCCCAAATTAAACGATCGGCAACGTCTCTAATACCTTTTATTATGGAAATTAAGAGCATCTAAGAATGTAAAAGAAAAGCTTTTTTTGTAGCACATTAAGGCAGACTTTTACGGGCCAAAATGCGCTTGCGGCATGCAGATCATACAAAAAAGTCAATTTGCAGATTAGTCAAATAAAGTTTTCCAGTCGCATACAAAAGTTCGGCCGGCCTGGTTAGCCCCAACTCAGATTTTTTAAGGATGACCTCTATAGTCTCTATGTAGTGTTTTCAAACGTCTGTCGGACGTTATTATTTTAAAATTTGTCAATTTTAAAGGTCGGCGGGCGGAATAATACATATTTAAATATAAAATCTAATTTTATATATTTTTAGCGAACCTGTGAGCTTATGCGATGGCGCAGCGTCGTCTGTCCATCGTCAGCCGTCCGCCGTCCGCCGTCCAGGGCTGGCTTTCCGCCGTCCATGGCTGTAAGTCAGAAACTGTCTGAGCTAGCAGCTCCAAATTACATGTAAGAATTAGTCACATGTGAAACTTGGTGCCCTGGAGCTTATTATTGGGTATCTGCATTAATTTAGATTTTATAGAGAAAAAGATTATAAACCTTTAAAAATCTTCTTCTCTGAAACTGTCCTGCCAAATTGTCCAATATTTCACAGAAATGATCCCTAGCTAGAGCTATAATCACCAAATTTTATACCAAAAATTTGTCAATTTTAAAGGTCGGCGGGCGGAATAATACATATTTAAATATAAAATCTAATTTTATATATTTTTAGCGAACCTGTGAGCTTATGCGATGGCGCAGCGTCGTCTGTCCATCGTCAGCCGTCAGCCGTCCGCCGTCCAGGGCTGGCTTTCCGCCGTCCATGGCTGTAAGTCAGAAACTGTCTGAGCTAGCAGCTCCAAATTACATGTAAGAATTAGTCACATGTGAAACTTGGTGCCCTGGAGCTTATTATTGGGTATCTGCATTAATTTAGATTTTATAGAGAAAAAGATTATAAACCTTTAAAAATCTTCTTCTCTGAAACTGTCCTGCCAAATTGTCCAATATTTCACAGAAATGATCCCTAGCTAGAGCTATAATCACCAAATTTTATACCAATGTTTGTCACATATATCATATCTGATTTTGAGGTATTGGTGGCGCCACCTACATTGATGTGTTTTTTACAAGCGAAAATGTAATTTTAAACTCTTCTAGCTTATACACTGATTTATGATGAAACTGTTAAGCTGATTAGTTTAAACTTTACAAGAATTATTCTATGGTAGGGTTCTGCCAGTTTTATAAGAATAGATTGGGTAAATACAGTTTAAAAAAACATTGTAGCCAATTGAAAAAGGCTTTCTGTATTTGAAAACAAATTTGACAACATGCTAAGTTTCAGCCACCAAGTCAAGAGGTCACTCAGTACAAACAGGTGGGGTCCAGACATCACCATGGCAACTGACCAGGCTCGGGGGGGGGTGTCTAGACAATGTGTCTAGACGTCTAGACACAGCCTGCCACTTAATCCATGCCTCACTTCACCCGTCCCACTCTGATTTCTGCAGATACACATAGTCGCTTGTCGAGACTACCCATATTCTAGTTTTAAAATGTCCTAGTCTGAAACTTGCAGGTCCGAAATGCCATTTTGCTGAAATCATAATGACTTAGGTAGATATGGAGGACTTAAAAGGATCAATATTAAATTTTAAAAATAAACCTCCATTCATACTCCCAAACCTTGCACAGGTTCGCATTAGGCCTGTATGCCTTGTTTTTCAATTTGGGCATTTTAAAGGTTGGCGCTGTTTGAAAAATTAAAAAAAAAGCCTCACATATACCTGAAAATTTCAAGTCAAGAACAGCCCTGTGACTATACCACCTAACAATAGTTATTATAAATTCTCTTAGTCATAAATTTGAGCAAATTTGGTTTTATGCAAAGTGCTGTTTTCAGCTGGCAAATTATACCAGTTCATATAATGTTGCTTAATCCTCCCCCTTTCCCTGCCTAGAACATGCAAACCTCGCTTGTTACAGAAAATGAAGAGGCACATTGGGCATTATTTCATTGACTTAATTGAATTAAATGACTATCATTTCTTAATATAGTAATAAATGTTTGTATTCAAGGCGGCTTTTGATTAATAAAGATTAAAATCTTTTGTTTAAATACAAAATATATTTTTTTGATAATTTAATCTGCCATTTCTGCCCGGCAGAATGGTTTTCTGCCTTATTACTGCCATCGACAGGGCAGATACCATATATAGTGTACCTTTCTGCCCGGCAGAAAACTAACCCTGTGTACTGCATAAGTTTTTACTATATATTTCCTATTTACATGTGGAAAATTAAGTCAATATTGCGTAATTTACAGAAATTACGGAACCAAACATGTACTCAGTCAGAACAGCAGGTAACATATTTCACTGTAGCTAGAGAGCTTATATTCTAGTATTTTACAATGTTTCTACTAAATGGGTTTAGTGTAAACTAAAAATTAGATCAGTATTTTGTATATTTTTTGTAAGTTATTAGCCTAAATGCCAGTTTTATAAGAATAGATTGGGTAAATACAGTTTAAAAAAACATTGTAGCCAATTGAAAAAGGCTTTCTGTATTTGAAAACAAATTTGACAACATGCTAAGTTTCAGCCACCAAGTCAAGAGGTCACTCAGTACAAACAGGTGGGGTCCAGACATCACCATGGCAACTGACCAGGCTCGGGGGGGTGTCTAGACAATGTGTCTAGACGTCTAGACACAGCGTCTAGACGTCTAGACAATGTTTAGATGCAGAATTCCTAGATTAATGGAACTATATCTTTCAACTGTTTGAAAAAACTTGGTTTGCATTTTAAGCGAATTGGGTTTATCATCAGGTCACATGTGAACTGCTGCGCCCTCATTTTTGGTTGACCTCTGACCTTTCCTCGCTGCCCAGCGTCCATTTGTGCGTCTGTTTCCACATATAAACCCGCATATCTTGGGAACCGTTTGACCGATCAGGCTAAAAGTTTTGCACAAATGTAGCCCTTTGATAGCTTTATAACATACACTAAAAATGGTGGCGCCACCTGCAACCATTTTTGCACAGCGTCAATCTGTTCATCTGCCTTGGGATAATATCACTCATATCTCAGCAGTGGTTTGACTTATTCACCTGAAATTTTGCAGGTTTATACATCCTGGACAGCCTTCTTGATTTTATGACAGGTAGCGCCACCTACTTTCACGTTTACTCTGCAGACATCCAAGCTCATATCTCGGGAACCGCTCGACCGATCGGGCCAAAACTTTGCATGTGTATAGATCTCACATAGCTCTTCATCATTGGCAAAACTGGTGGCGCCACCTGCAACCACTTATGCACAGCGTCCATCTGTTCATCTGCCTTGGGATAAAATCACTCTTATCTCAGCAGTGGTTTGACTTATCCACCTGAAATTTTGCAGGTTTATACATCCTGGAAAGCTTTCTTGATTTTATGACAGGTGGCGCCACCTACATTCAGGTTTACTCTGCAGACATCCAAGCTCATATCTCGGGAACCGTTTGACCGATTGGGCCAAAATTTTGCTTGTGTATAGGTCTCACATAGCTCTTCATCATAGGCAAAACTGGTGGCGCCACCTGCAACCATTTATGCACAGCATCCATCTGTTCATCTGCCTTGACATTAAATCACTCATAACTCAGCAGTGGTTTGACTTTTCCACCTGAAATTTTACAGGTTTATACATCCTGGACAGCTTTCTCAATTTTATGACAGGTGGCGCCACCTACATTCAGGTTTACTCTGCAGACATCCAAGCACATATCTCAGGAACGGTTTGACCGATTGGGCCAACATTTTGCCTTTGTATAGATCTCACATAGCTCTTCATCATAAGCAAAACTGGAGGCGCCACCTGCAACCACTTATGCACAGCGTCCATCTGTTCATCTGCCTTGGGATAAAATCACTCATATCTCAGCAGTGGTTTGACTTATCCACCTGAAATTTTGCAGGTTTATACATCCTGGAAAGCTTTCTTGATTTTATGACAGGTGGCGCCACCTACATTCAGGTTTACTCTGCAAACATCCAAGCTCATATCTCGGGAACCGCTCGACCGATCGGGCCAAAACTTTGCATGTGTATAGATCTCACATAGCTCTTCATCATTGGCAAAACTGGTGGCGCCACCTGCAACCACTTATGCACAGCGTCCATCTGTTCATCTGCCTTGGGATAAAATCACTCTTATCTCAGCAGTGGTTTGACTTATCCACCTGAAATTTTGCAGGTTTATACATCCTGGAAAGCTTTCTTGATTTTATGACAGGTGGCGCCACCTACATTCAGGTTTACTCTGCAGACATCCAAGCTCATATCTCGGGAACCGTTTGACCGATTGGGCCAAAATTTTGCTTGTGTATAGGTCTCACATAGCTCTTCATCATAGGCAAAACTGGTGGCGCCACCTGCAACCATTTATGCACAGCATCCATCTGTTCATCTGCCTTGACATTAAATCACTCATAACTCAGCAGTGGTTTGACTTTTCCACCTGAAATTTTACAGGTTTATACATCCTGGACAGCTTTCTCAATTTTATGACAGGTGGCGCACCTACATTCAGGTTTACTCTGCAGACATCCAAGCACATATCTCAGGAACGGTTTGACCGATTGGGCCAACATTTTGCCTTTGTATAGATCTCACATAGCTCTTCATCATAAGCAAAACTGGAGGCGCCACCTGCAACCACTTATGCACAGCGTCCATCTGTTCATCTGCCTTGGGATAAAATCACTCATATCTCAGCAGTGGTTTGACTTATCCACCTGAAATTTTGCAGGTTTATACATCCTGGAAAGCTTTCTTGATTTTATGACAGGTGGCGCCACCTACATTCAGGTTTACTCTGCAAACATCCAAGCTCATATCTCGGGAACCGTTTGACCGATTGGGCCAAAATTTTGCATGTGTATAGATCTCACATAGCTCTTCATCATAGGCAAAACTGGTTGTGCCACCTGCAATCATTTATGCACAGCGTCCATCCATTCATCTGCCTTGGGATAATATCACTCTTATCTCAGCAGTGGTTTGACTTATCCACCTGAAATTTTGCAGGTTTATACATCCTGGACAGCTTTCTCAGTTTTATGACAGGTGGCGCCACCTACATTCAGGTTTACTCTGCAGACATCCAAGCTCATATCTCGGGAACTGTTTGACTGATTGGGGCCAAAATTTTGCTTGTGTATAGGTCTCACATAGCTCTTCATCATAAGCAAAACTGGAGGCGCCACCTGCAACCATTTATGCACAGCATCCATCTGTTCATCTGCCTTGGCGTTAAATCACTCATAACTCAGCAGTGGTTTGACTTTTCCACCTGAAATTTTGCAGGTTTATACATCCTGACAGCTTTCTCAATTTTATGACAGGTGGCGCCACCTGCAACCATTTATACACAGCATCCATCTGTTCATCTGCCTTGGCGTTAAATCACTCATAACTCAGCAGTGGTTTGACTTTTCCACCTGAAATTTTGCAGGTTTATACATCCTGGACAGCTTTCTCAATTTTATGACAGGTGGCGCCACCTACATTCAGGTTTACTCTGCAGACATCCAAGCTCATATCTCAGGAACGGTTTGACCGATTGGGCCAACATTTTGCTTGTGTATAGATCTCACATAGCTCTTCATCATAAGCAAAACTGGAGGCGCCACCTGCAACCACTTATGAACACCGTCGATCTGTTCATCTGCCTTGGGATTAAATCACTCATATTTCAGCAGTGGTTTGACTTATCCACCTGAAATTTTGCAGGTTTATACATCATTGACAATTTTCTCGATTTTATGACAGGTGGCACCACCTACATTCACGTTTACGGTGCAGACCTCCAGGCTAATATGCAACACACCTCACTCTTTTCCCCTTGCCACTTAATCCATGCCTCACTTCACCCGTCCCACTCTGATTTCTGCAGATACACATAGTCGCTTGTCGAGACTACCCATATTCTAGTTTTAAAATGTCCTAGTCTGAAACTTGCAGGTCCGAAATGCCATTTTGCTGAAATCATAATGACTTAGGTAGATATGGAGGACTTAAAAGGATCAATATTAAATTTTAAAAATAAACCTCCATTCATACTCCCAAACCTTGCACAGGTTCGCATTAGGCCTGTATGCCTTGTTTTTCAATTTGGGCATTTTAAAGGTTGGCGCTGTTTGAAAAATTAAAAAAAAAGCCTCACATACACCTGAAAATTTCAAGTCAAGAACAGCCCTGTGACTATACCACCTAACAATAGTTATTATAAATTCTCTTAGTCATAAATTTGAGCAAATTTGGTTTTATGCAAAGTGCTGTTTTCAGCTGGCAAATTATACCAGTTCATATAATGTTGCTTAATCCTCCCCCTTTCCCTGCCTAGAACATGCAAACCTCGCTTGTTACAGAAAATGAAGAGGCACATTGGGCATTATTTCATTGACTTAATTGAATTAAATGACTATCATTTCTTAATATAGTAATAAATGTTTGTATTCAAGGCGGCTTTTGATTAATAAAGATTAAAATCTTTTGTTTAAATACAAAATATATTTTTTTGATAATTTAATCTGCCATTTCTGCCCGGCAGAATGGTTTTCTGCCTTATTACTGCCATCGACAGGGCAGATACCATATATAGTGTACCTTTCTGCCCGGCAGAAAACTAACCCTGTGTACTGCATAAGTTTTTACTATATATTTCCTATTTACATGTGGAAAATTAAGTCAATATTGCGTAATTTACAGAAATTACGGAACCAAACATGTACTCAGTCAGAACAGCAGGTAACATATTTCACTGTAGCTAGAGAGCTTATATTCTAGTATTTTACAATGTTTCTACTAAATGGGTTTAGTGTAAACTAAAAATTAGATCAGTATTTTGTATATTTTTTGTAAGTTATTAGCCTAAATGCAAAATCACTACCATAAATTTTCTCTAATTTAACCATGGCACTTTTTTTCTGTACGTGCTTTTCATTTTATTTCATATCATGCACACGTAAGGATGATTTCATCTTATAAATTCTGAAATTTGGAAGCAATTATTTGAAAAACTACCTTTTATACAAGTTTTAAGAAAACCATGTCATTGTTTACCTCATGCTCCACATACTTGATGCCCTGGCCACCTGCAGAGGTCAAGGAGTGCAGGCCACTGCTCATGCCAGCCTTGTGCTAAGCAGCTGTGTTGGCCTCCTGACATGAGGTGCAGCTAGCTTGATCAGTAAAATGTTTATAAAATATTGTTGTACATAATGCCCTATGCAAAATAATTAAAAATAACAATAGTTAATGAGTTAAACGAATTACCTAGCATTTACTGCTGTATAGAAATATTTTATGTATTGATGCTCCCAAATGTAGTTCATTATGTTATCATCCTTCGGTTAATTTTTCATTTTAATATAATATTTGTCAAATTAAAAAAATAAATAAAAGGAATGTGTATAATTAGACATATGAAGGAACTGATGATAAATAACAATGCAATTGATGTTTCTGAATTAACATGAACTTTCAGGTCTTAGGTCCCAAGCTTCGTATAGAAACTTTATGATTATTAATTTTAAAAATATTGGAATGTGAAAAAAAAAATTAGAACCTAAAGTAAATAATTGCTAATAACACGTTTTAAGGTTTTTATAATGATAATTAAATCTCCTAGTCTTTTGATGTGAAGAATTAAATGCAAGTGTTCTGCAAGCAGTATATTATTTTTTAAGCTGTAAATTTTAATAGGTTTTAATTTATAAATGCTATATATTAGCCATAAGAGCAAGTATTTTTAGCCATTATTTCAGTCTGTGGAATCTGCATCAGCTATATGTAGATTTTTTAATGAAATTCCTGAAACAAAACTTCAGGCAAAAAAGATCCCACACTATAATGTATATAATTTGCAATATTTAATTAAATCAAGAAACAAAACTCCTGAAGTAAATTATTAAGATAAAACGACAACTTTGATATCTCCCTTAAGTGCCTAGTCATTTATCCTTCCTTTCCACGGCATATACCCTAAAAACCCACAGATATTTATATTTCATATAAATCAATACAAATACTATAGCTAAAATATTTTTTGCTATCCAATGGCTGAGTGTATTTTACACAATGTCAGTAGAATTAAATTATATTTATAAAAACACAAGAAGTTAGAACTGAATATTATAAAAATTTTAGAAGTCATTAGCTTAAATGAAAAATCTTTACCAAAAATGTCACCCTATACTTTGATCAAAACACATTGTTTTTCTGTCAGCACTTGTAATTTGATGTTCATATCATATCAGGGCTTAACCCAGAAAATTTAAAAAGAATTGCAATTAAGGCACCGCCTGCGTCAGTTTTAACCCCCCGCATAAAAAAATTTTGATTAAGAACATAAAATAATACAATTTTGATAAATCTGACAATTTTATTGAAGTTTTAAACAAGCATGTATGGATTATTTGGACCTTAGATACAGCACACCCGTCAGACTGCAAGGGGTCACTGCCTATATATATAGAAGCCCTGCATGAGTGCCTGTTACAAAGTCAGTTAGATTTAGTAGAGGGAGGCAGATTATGTGTTAATGAACATGATTGTTGATTTGCAGACTGTGTCTTTTAAATATAACAAACATGACCATGTTTTCATGCTTTACTTAAACAGTATTGTACTCTCTATTGTATTGTACACTGATCTGAAACAACTTTACCTGAATAAATGCATTTTGTTCCAAATTGAATAATTAACTGGATTTCATGTTTCTATGCTTATATTTAATATATACGTGGTTAGATGCCTATTCGCTTAAACATTTCTGATATTTGTACATATACAAATGTATTTTAATTCAGTATAATTAAATATTTGCTCTAGTTGTTTGAGCAAAAGTGTCGGCATATTTTACTTATTGTTTAACAATATTACAAAAAGAACAGATTTTATTAAAATGTTTCTCTGAGGTGATCCTCGCCTGTGTCGCATGTAAACTACTTTATATAAGCTGCAATACTTCAAAACAACAATGATGAACTCCTCATTCTTGTGATGCTCTGAATCGAGTTTTGCGAATTATACCAGAGGATAATCTGTCTGATATGTGATCATCACCTACACGTGGTGACAACTGTTTTTAACAACTTTCTGCGCCCAAAGTGGTCTTTTCCAGTTTATGCACTGAAAGTTTAAATATGTCATAATTGAGAACGGAGACCTGATAGCAGTAACGGTTTTGCCGATCAAACCTACCATTAAACTTATTTGTTAACTTTTTAAGGACATTCACCATGTGTGGGAAAAGTTTAAAGTAAGACCAAGCATATATATGCTTTATGTTGAATATTTGGCATGTATATAAATCTCATCCATATAATGGTCACAAAAATATGTTATACGTACGTTCATGTAATTGATAGTCGACATCATAGTATGCATATAAGGATATAGGTTTAATTTGAGTCTCCCCTTTAAGAATTCTCCAGCCGGCATACATAAACGTTAAGGGGGATCTCAGTCACCTCTCCACAGAATAATTAATATGTAGCTCACATCATTAACAATTCTATTGAAAAACATGCACGTTACTTAAAAGAGCAACTTCCTTATAACATTAATGTGATATAAACATTTAAGTTATTATTATATAAACATTATATATATTATAATGAAACATATATAATATTAATATTTACTTTAAAAAAGAGAACACGAAAATTATCAATTAATAAAAGACCAACGGAATAGACTACGGACCCGAATCAGGACGGCCGGTACATTTTCTACGGCTTTTCGGGCCTTGTAAGATAATTTGCAAATAAATATGATATATTAGGCTAATTTCTTGCACAGATGTGTCGCACCGCATACTTAATATCAGTCCAAAAAATCTGCCTGGCCAGTGTTATATAATCAAAGCTTTACAATCACTCTTGAATTTCCACAATTTCAAGAATTTATTGAGTCATGTGTAACTCTTTGCCCGTCCGTACGGATTAAAAACCATACATAAACTAGCTTACACAATGTTCTCGTACCTTTGGAAACTGCTGGGCACGAGCCCCTTATACTCCCTCTTAGCACTCATGATTAAATCTATAAAGTTAGATAATACAAATATCAAATCAGATTACATTAATTTTTCAGGCGTTTATCTGGCCACTACATGAAATACAAATACTTCCACGGTCACTGATGAAAAAAAGCACGAAAGAAAATCGAAACTTTGGCATTTTAAGTGCCTGACAGGACACCTTCCTGGGCAGCCCAGCCTACTCAGGCTCTCTTGACAAAATTATAAAAACAAAATATGAAACTTCCACATTTTAAACCATCTTTTTGTGTTCAAAAGCAAATATTTGGCCGGACGGGGCCCCGTTTGGGCCGATATGAAGTAATGGCTGACACCCCCCCCCCCCTTTCATGGGGCCTGGAGACATCTGCGTATGTGCAAACACAAACTCTTTCAAGACCAGGGGTCCGGACCCCCCCCCCCCCTTTTTTTTTTATCATCCGAAGCATCCTTTGTTTCAGATAAAATATTGCTGTTTGAACCCCTCCCCCTTCTCCGAACCTGGGGACCTTTTTTTAGGTTTTTCATTAGTCCTCCCAGGTGGGACCCCCTTTCCCTTTCTTTCCTAAATCCTGGATCCGCCCCTGCTTTCAAAGGTTTATTGAATGCCATTGGTAACTAATGTCAGATATTGGTCAAACATTTCACATATATTTTTTTATTTTCATTTAAGACGTCAGTGTTGAAGTGGAAGGCTTTGGTCACGTGAGCATGGATATTGGGTACGGAGGGACGTTTTACGCTCTGGTTCCAGCTGGTCAGTTGGGCTTCGATATTGGTCAGGTGTCAGTGACCAAGCTGAGAGAGGCCGCGCGCTCTATCAAGGGTAAGGTACTGAAATGATTCTAATCTTAGTTAAGACGCAAAAGGATCATGGAGGGCACATGCATAGGCAAAATGAATGAACCATCTATAATTTAAATATAAAATGCCATATCAGGTGGTCAAACCATTGTTTTATATATTTTTATTAAAACGATACCTATTACACGAAATACATAACGAAGAATTTGATATTGTATTAATTATAAACCTCTTCAGATATTAATGTGACACTTTCCTATTTACGAAACCAGTTTACATTTATCCGCACTTGGAAACTACATTTCTTGGTTCATTAACCAAACTTACTTCGCTTGTTTGGTTAAGCACTGCAGGCTTTGTTTGTAGCTGCGACCAGCCTGGCGGTGAAGCTCCACCACCCTGACAGTGAGGACCTGGCCTTCCTGTACGGGGTAATCTTCACGGACGGCAAGGACCGGTACTCGGAGGAGCCCACCGCTAACGTGTGTGTGTTTGCTGAGAGTGAGGCAAGTATGACAGATCTAAAACACTCTCAATGGACACTTGAAATCTCAGATTACAAAAAGTCCCTTTGGCCCTTATGTGTCCGTCCGTCCAGTCCTCCCTCTGTCCGATAACAGGGTATACGTACGAATCGGGGCCGTTTTACCTTGAAACTTCTTACGTAAACCATAGACTGGTCCTGATGAAATAGCTTCCTAGTATATTCTGATAGCCATGTGACAAATACACGTTTTTTGCCACTCTTATATCAGACTCAAATCAATGTTCAAGTTTATTGATAAAATAATGTGTGTTGGCTCATAACATTTGAATATCAATTATGTGCATCATGACCCATGCACACTTTAAAACCATCAACTTGCAAAACTATTAACACAACGTAAATCTCAGAATTATGGGATGAAAGATGAAAAGTATCAGCACATCAGAAGAAGTGACTCTTGGCAGTAACAATGCAAAAAAGAGGCAACATTCACCGGAACACCAAGACAGGTTTATCATTCTCATTTTTTACTAATTTTATCTGCTGTCCAAATAAATCCAAACTCAGTGTAGCTACAACGTGCTGATTATGTGACCAGTATGCAAAAAGTTTTATTTTCAACTTTTCAATCAGAAACACCAGCTTTAGAGGTATGAGTCTACCATGGACCAATATCCGGAACGCGCCCATTTTTTTTTTCTGATAGATGGGGCTGCCATAGACCTTTGAAGAAATGTTGTCAAATTGCTCAAGCTTTATCAGAAAATATGGAAAATGCCCCCGCTGGACACATTTGGCATCGTTCCCATTATCTCAAGATATTATCTTTCTGAGGCGTAGCGTAGAGGAACTGCGTGTCAACGAGTTAGTCCCACCATCATCAGTTATTGGCTAATTAGAGAGTGAAATGATATTGTCCTGGTTTTTAGCTCAGCAGATTGAAAGTCATCTGAGCTTTAGCGATCACTCTTTGTCCGTCATCCGTCTGTCGTGCCGGTTTTCTGTCTGTCCGTCTGTTAACATGGCTCAAATCGTAACCGTTGGACCTAGAATATTCTAACTTGACATCAAAGAAGGTCCATGAAAAATCCTCTTGGAAACCTGAAAATAGATCTCTGTTACCCATATCCTTCGAACTATGGGTCTCAAAATTACCCAAAGAATAATAAAAAAAAAAAAAAATTGGCAAAAGCTCCAGTATCTGATCAACTGCATTGATCTCCATGATTCTTCGCATTCATATTTATCATGGAGTGTTTCATCAGTTCCTGCAGACTGGTGGCACCACACGTATTTTTCCAATTTTTATGCATTTTTTTTCTCTATTTTTGAGAACTTCAAACAAGCGGTCGTCAGTTAACGGGGACCAAATCGTAACCGTTGGACCTATTATCATATAACTGTACATCAAATATTCAATTTAGTACATAAGCAAATCTCCTTGAATTAAACCTGAAATAAGGGCATAGTGACCCATGTTCTGCAAGATATATGAAAGAACATAAACTGAGCACCCCTTTCGGACAGATATGCATGATTGGATAAAGGTGGTCATAGAAATTTTTAATTTATGATCCAGGGAGGATTCTGTAAAGAAAAGTTCTCTGAAACTTATAGTAATGTCACTGTGAGCTATATTTTCTGCAAGAAGTGTGAAAGAACATGATTTTAATACTCTGTTAGTTAGCTGGATGTAGAAAGGTCACTGTTAACTATATCTAAGGTCTATTGGCAAATGCATGATTTCGAGCACCCTAGGAGTCATTTTACCAATTGTTCAAGGCTGAATTCAGCTGAGAGTCATGGCCCATGGGCCACTTGTTTGTCTTTTCACATTTCACCCATTGGCATCCTATGCTTAGTAAGAAATTTTATTCAGTCATGTCTGCCCAATCACTTACCAGTACCACCCATTATACATTTTGCATAGTACCCGTGCTTGCGGTGCGACTTCAGAAGATGATGTGCGGGACGGGCTTTCCACGGAAAGTTGACATGGACCAGGATCTTTGGTAGTCAGTTACCCTTGGGTTACAGAACCTTGTGGGTGAAAAAGATTATTTAACAGCTGGCTAGCTCTGTTTGGTTTTATATGTGTATATATGTGTATAGGGTAATCTCAATATAAATGACCGGGTTTGTCTATAATTTTTTTAATCTGTAACTAGTAAAAAACATGGTATCAAAATGTTTATTTAGACATGATTGGATGGATTTTTTTGTCCATTATTTTTTTAAACTGTAACCAGTAAAAGACATGATCAGATATATAATTGCTTTTCACTTTTCATTTTTGGGTTCACTGCATACAGGCCAGGATGTATGTAAAAGGTATACACTTTGTGAAAATATATGGAAATTTAGCTGAAACATTCAAAAGAAGCCAAACTCCCAGTAATTAATATATTTTGTATCATCATTTAAACGTGTTCCGTTTCCAACAATACTATGATGAGTTGTGTTCTCTCTAGTGGCAATACAGTGTACTACAACACTTGAATGACCTGGTTTAGATTATCTTTGAAAATAAAGTGAAATATTTCAGAATTTAAGAGAAAATACGGAGAATGACCCCACGTGGGACACACTTAGCATCATTCCTAACTGTTGAAGACCAAAAACGTGCATGTCCCAGGCGTGGCCACGGAGTAGATCCGTGACAAAAGTGGAATGGGACCACCGTCAATTATTATAGAAATTATTATATAATGTTAATTAGTGACCGTGAAATTTTTGATAATTTCTGGTCTCCATAAGAAGCCGTGCATTATTTCAGTGAACATTCATTCGATTGCTATGCAAGTGTTCTGAAGGTTGGTTTTAATTAGAGAATTTTGTATTGAGGTCCCTTGTCCTGATTCCTTCAGACCAGTGTTCACGCGGCCAGGGAGCCCCTGGTCCTGATTCCTTCCGACCAGTGTTCACGCGGCGAGGGAGTCCCTGGTCCTTATTCCTTCAAATCAGTCTTCACGCGGCCAGGGAGTCCCTGGTCCTGATTCCTTCAAACCAGTCTTCACGCTGCCAGGGAGTCCCTGGTCCTGTATCCTTCAAACCAGTCTTCACGCGGCGAGGGAGTCCCTGGTCCTGATTCCTTCAAACCAGTCTTCGCGGGGCGAGGGAGTCCCTTGTCCTGATTCCTTCAAACCAGTCTTCACGCGGCTAGGGAGTCCCTGGTCCTGTATCCTTCAAACCAGTCTTCACGCGGCGAGGGAGCCCTTGTCCTGATTCCTTTAAACCAGTCTTCACGCGGCGAGGGAGTCCCTGGTCCTGATTCCTTCAAACCAGTCTTCACGCGGCGAGGGAGTCCCTGGTCCTGATTCCTTCAAACCAGTCTTCACGCGGCGAGGGAGTCCCTGGTCCTGATTCCTTCAAACCAGTCTTCACGCGGCGAGTGAGTCCCTCGTCCTGATTCCTTCAAACCAGTCTTCACGCGGCGAGGGAGTCCCTGGTCCTGATTCCTTCAGACCAGTCTTCACGCGGCGAGTGAGACCCTGGTCCTGATTCCTTTAAACCAGTCTTCACGCGGCAAGGGAGTCCCTGGTCCTGACTCCTTCAAACCAGTCTTCACGCGGCGAGGGAGTCCCTGGTCCTGATTCCTTCAAACCAGTCTTCACGCGGCGAGGGAGCCCTTGTCCTGATTCCTTTAAACCAGTCTTCACGCGGCGAGGGAGTCCCTGGTCCTGATTCCTTCAAACCAGTCTTCACGCGGCGAGGGAGTCCCTGGTCCTGATTCCTTTAAACCAGTCTTCACGCGGCGAGGGAGTCCCTGGTCCTGATTCCTTCAAACCAGTCTTCACGCGGCGAGGGAGTCCCTGGTCCTGATTCCTTCAAACCAGTCTTCACGCGGCGAGGGAGTCCCTTCAAACCAGTCTTCACGCGGCAAGGGAGTCCCTGGTCCTGATTCCTTCAAACCAGTCTTCACGCGGCGAGGGAGACCCTGGTCCTGATTCCTTCAAACCAGTCTTCACGCGGCGAGGGAGTCCCTGGTCCTGATTCCTTCAGACCAGTATTCACGCGGCGAGGGAGTCCCTGGTCCTGATTCCTTCAAACCAGTCTTCACGCGGCGAGGGAGTCCCTGGTCCTGTATCCTTCAATTCAATTCTCAATTCTAACAGAAACACACCGACGACATACCGTTACATGTAATCCTTGAAAGATCCCGTTAATTAAGACAAATGCTTCACTATACTAGAAAGACGTCTGGCATTAAAGAGTAGCCTAGGGGGACATATGTGAACTACTCCGAACCTATACGGTACACAACTTACTATGACCAGTGTGAAACAATGTAGTTTTAGGACAGCCTAAACAGTACAAGGATTATAAACATGTGCGGGGGTATGTGTGAGGTACGGGCCGTACCGCTTCATATGTATAAGAATTCATATACACTTTCATATATGCATGCTTAACTTCTGCATTAAAGTCTGTCAGTGAAGAGAAAAAAAGTATTGAAATGAAAACTCTGAGACAACCCGCTAAAAAGGAAAGAAAACACAAATAAAGTCAGCACATGGATTATAAATATGTGCATGGATATTGGCGTGGAATGGCACAAGGATTATAAATATGTGCGGGTATATATGCGTGGTTCGGCACAAGGATTATAAATATGTGCGGAAATATGTGCGTGGTACGGCACAAGGATTATAAATATGTGCGGGAATATGTGCGTGGTACGGCACAAGGATTATAATTGTGCTGGGATATGTGCGTGGTAGGGCACAAGGATGATAAATATGTGCTGGGATATGTGCGTGGTAGGGCACAAGGATGATAAATATGTGCTGGGATATGTGCGTGGTAGGGCACAAGGATTATAAATATGTGCGGGGATATGTGCGTGGTAGGGCACAAGGATTATAAATATGTGCGGGGATATGTGCGTGGTAGGGCACAAGGATTATAAATATGTGCGGGGATATGTGCGTGGTAGGGCACAAGGATTATAAATATGTGCGGGGATATGTGCGTGGTAGGGCACAAGGATTATAAATATGTGCGGGGATATGTGCGTGGTAGGGCACAAGGATTATAAATATGTGCGGGGATATGTGCGTGGTACGGCCCGTAACGCTTCCGATGCCCCTCAAGCATGTTAGAGGATGTGTGCTAACAAATTTAAGACCTGTCAGGAATATAACATTGCCACCAGTAAGAAATCATGACATCGTTTCCTGAGCGTTTTCTCAACATTCGTTCACATGATTGCTGTATTTTTTTTAGATTGGTCCCAAGGAGAGGATGTGTTATTGAGTTCCAGACTCCCGTATGGTTGCCAGGCAGCGAACTTTAATTGATTTCCTTTCACATCAGTTTTCTATAGAATCATTTAATTAAAGAGCCCCCCCCCCCCATGAGTGCGTTGCACTCGCGACACAAATATAACCTAGTGTTTTGCACTCACGAAAAGTGAATTGTGCATGGGGACATCATATCTACCTTACCTAATTGTATGAAAGTTGTAAACCGGCCACGTAATGCTAGTTCTAAAATGCAGAGTTCGTGACAACAAGACAAATGTCAACAACACTCCAGACTGGTTTATTACACGCTGAACATACAATGACGTGTGAACACCACTCAACAAGATGGCGATCACTTAGACTGGTACCCCGCTCTATTATGGCACCGCTGCTCTAGGCCAATCATAGAGACGGGCGTACAACGCCATCTTCAGGACTCCCGGCAGACTGGTTCCAACTCAAGTATGATTCATATATGATTAAAAATAAACATTTCGTTTGCTCAGAGAAGTTGTTAAAAGTTGGCTGTACATTTTATGTGACCTTTATGATTAGATTAATAGATACTGATAATAAACCAATGCCACGTACAGTGGAATATCAAGTATTCAGTATATCGTATGATTCTTACCATCTACACATCCATCGGTCAATTTTTGTGCAAAAACTAATTTTTCAATATTTGGAAACTTTAAATAACTAAAGAAAGTAATTTTATAAGTAATCTTCACGGATAACCAGCCAGGATCGCGAGAACGTCCATGACAATCGGTGTGAGCGTACAGACTGGATTTGGAACCAGTCTACAGGTAGGTCAGGAGTTGCAACTGGGAGTACTGAAGATGGCGTTGTACGCCTGTCTCTATGCTTGGCTTGAGGGCCCTAATAGAGCAGGGTACCAGTCTAGCGATCACTTTCAGGAATCTCTACCCATGATGCAATGTGTTTTCCGTAAAGTACCGTTAAACATTACCGTAAAGTCTGAGTTAAGTGGCGACACCTCGACCATACCACATCTGCCCTCTGAAGAGGTATACTACTGAATGGATTAAAAATATCATCTGAAAAACAGTCTCTTATGACATCATAAAAATTAAAATAATCTATAGCCATAAAGAGTCCTTTTAACAGAAAGACTAGCCACTCATTTGTTGAAGATTCGATGATAAAGATTTCACACGTGTAAATAATTTAACGTTAAAGCTTGATATGCAGAGATAAGACCTTTCAGGCGAAATAATATAATACTGATCACACCGAAATATTAACGTCTTAACATTAACGTGAAATGCGACTTATTATAGGAAGAAGGGATAGAATTCCCTTCCTCCCGACTCGTGGCCCAGGGATTATTCTGCCCTATAAGCTATTCACCAGTTCCTATCTAAACTTGTTATCACTTATATATCACATAGTCCTTCGAATACACTGGTGGTTTGCGCGGATATCCCAACAATCTGGTGTAGTAACATTGGTCTCAGGTAATTCCACACTCTGATCGATATCTGGCTCTGTGACGGTTTCATCTTCCTGAACCATCCTCGTCAATTGGCGACGATTGCGACGCAGATCCCCATTCTCACTGCTTACGATATACGAACGTGGAGTATCAGTACCCTGTCTCACAACACCTTCCCCGGAACCATGGATCCAAACAGTGTCACCGGATTCAAATTCAGGTAGCAATTTTGTTCTGTGGCGTCGATAATAATTGGTCTCCTGCTTTTTGCGATTGTCGGTTTCCTTTTTTCGGAGAACCTCTGGGTTAACACATTCGACTGCGAGCTGTGATGGTAAAACCGGAACTGTTGTGTGGATTTGTCTGCTGAACAAGAGCTGAGTAGGCGCATAACCATTAGCAAGGGGTGTTGCCCGAAACGCAAGGATTCCGATACAAGGATCGTCCAACTTTTTGGGGGTTGACTTTGCTGTTTTCACTGCGCGTTCGCCTTCCAAATTGCTCTGCGGATATCGCGGGCTACTAATTACGTGTGAATTTCTACTGTTGTGCAAAGTTCGCAAACTCGCCACACGAGTATTGTGGTCCATTATCGGAGAACAAGATCTCAGGGCTACCATATGGGTGCTGCGAAGAACTGCTTCAGCTTCTCAATCACGAATTACGCCGTAGTCGGTGACAATTTTGTGATTCCGAAGTATCTCGAATAGTAGTTGACTGCACTGATGTAAAGTTGTCCTTTAAGTTCGAATAGATCTGTAGCTCGACGTTCAAATGCTCCATATGGGCCAATCCTCGGGCTGACTGAAGTCAAATAGCAGGGGTGACGGTATCTGAAACTTGCCATGTTCGAGCTTCTTACACAATGTATAGTTCGTGACAAGAAGACAAATCTAACAACACTCCAGACTCGTTTATTACACGCGGAACATACAATGACGCGTGAACACCGCTCAACAAGATGGCGATCACTTTCAGGAGTCTCTACCCATGATGCAACGTGTTTATCGTAAAGTACCGTAAAACGTTAGTTAACTGGCGACACCATACCACATGAAATGCCTGCTTTGTCCTACACGGCTGGTTGTTGTTTTCCCCAAGCACATATACTAACCCAGTTTGAAAATGACGAAACAGCCGTTCAAAATGGCACAGTTTATGGTAAATGCCGATAGTCCTTTCTTACTCCCGGTTCCGTTTTTAGCATACAGTCAAAGTGACGACAAATATGTCAGATACATGGTTTTCTAGCGGAGATAAATAAAATAAGACACCTTTGATAGGTATGTTTAATTCTCAATATGAGTCAAGAATGATTTATTTATGACATCTGCAGGTAGCCAGAATTACATAATTTACCTTATACAACCTATACATCAAACAATAGGCCTATTTATGCAGGAACATACTGTTTTGTTGGGCAGTGTGCGGCCTGAAGAATATTCTGACAAAGCTAATTACAAAAGCATTAATTACACATGATTTACTATACCAAAGAGAACGGTTCGAACCTATATGACTAGAACGTAAGCCTTATATATTAAGCCCTTAAATCTCGTATTTCTTGTTTACCTTCAGATCGACCGCAGTCCGACTGGTTCAGGCGTGTCGGCTCGGGTGGCAGTGCAGTACGCGCGAAGACAACTGCTGCTGAGACAGGTTCGCACCTTCGAAAACCCCCTGACCGGAAGTCGCTTCACTGGTATGCCGTACAAGGAAACAAATGTTGGAGAGTTTGAAGCGGTTTTGGTGGAGGTAGCTGGTAATGGTTACTATACCGGCAGTGCCACTTATACGGCGGAAGCAAAAGACCCCTTCTTTCCAGGATTTCTTCTCTCTTGATTTTGTTTATGAAGAATAAAGACTGTTTTTTAGCTCAGCTGACTTTCAGTCATGCTGGGCTATAGCGATGGGTCTTTGTCCGGCGTCCTTCCGTCTGTCCGTCCGGCCGTCCGTCCGTTAGCAGGGCACAAATCGTAACCGTAGGGGCTAGGGTCATGAACCCTATGCAGTCTTAGAGGTTATAAAAAGATCTCCTTGCAAACCTAAAATTAGGTCACTGCGACCTATATTCTCGAAGTTATGGGGTGTGTTTGCACCCCCCAAAAATAACTCTTTGAGACAAAATTTTCATCCCAAACCTTCCATCTTTCACATACAGCTCACCTACCAACAGGGGAAGAACCATAATTTTTTTTAGGTCAAAAGGTCAAAGGTCAAGGTCACAGGAGCCTCTTCTTTGAAAAGCCTGTGGATTAAGCCAACCTTTTCATCCCAATACTTTGATTTTTCACATATAGCTCACCTACTAAGTTGGAGAAGAATCCTATAGATTTTGAGGTCACAAGGTCAAAGGTCAGGGTCACAGGATCCACTTCTTTGAAAAGCTTGTGGACACATTTCAAGCTAGACTTTTCATTCCAAACCTTCCAGCACTGATATCGCTTCTCTGCCAACAGGGGAAAAGACCTGTTGATTTTGAGGTCAAAGGTCAAGTTCACAGCACCCACTTCTTGCGTTGAGTCATTTTCAGGCAAACTTTTCAATCTGTACCTTCCATCTGTCATATATGGCTTACCTACCAATAAGGGAAGAAGCCTATTGATGTTGAGGTCAAAAAGTCAAAGGTCAAGGTCACAATATTTAATTGTTCTAAATGCTTGTGAGCATATTTCAAGTGTAACTGTTCAACCCAAACCTTCAGTCTTTCACATATGCCACATCTATGCATCACTCAGTTTGACTCAAACTTCATATTTATGGGTCTTTTTGCTTGAATAAATAACTTATTGATTTTGGGGTCAGCTGGTCAGCAGGTTAAAGGTTGCAGGTCAAAGTTATTCACCCATTGGTTGCCAAGTTATTACACCAGATTTAAGTGGTTAGTAGTTACCCATCATTTAGAAAGAATCCAGTTGATATATGGGCAAAAGGCCAAGGTCATAGGTCAGGGATGTTCACAATTACTTATTTTATAGACCATCTCTATTTTTCTTGTATATATAACCATCCCACTCCAGCTGGTACATCTCCCTGTGTGGCTGTAATTGTGAGTGACACTGGTGACATATGACTCCCTTTTGTATCAGCCTATTAAGTGATAAGGCTCAGTGATAAGTACCTCCTTACTTCATAACAAAAACACTGTTGTCAGAATGCTTCAGCCAGGCATTAAGACTATGAGAGTATAGTATTAAGGTTTAGCTACTGATTTATAAGATGATGGGAACATTTTGCAGTTTATTTTATGGAATCCTAGCAATAAACTTAGTTTCCTAGATATCTGAATATTTTAATATATATCACCACATATAAAAGCAAGTGTTTGTTCTCATAATATGTGGATGTGTACCTTGATTTAGGATGGCTTTTTGTTTCATTTCAAGACTCTTAGTCATGCTTTCTGCATTTCTTTTCTTTCAGGTTTGGCAGTTTACCTACCCTGCTGACCCCATTGAAAAGCAGAGTGATAATAAAAAATATTGGACTTACACTTTTTAAATTGCATATCTATAAATCTGATATGAGGGCCTGGACATGCCTTTTGAATTATTTTTGGCATTCATTACTGGATAATTTGCCCCAAGTTTGGTCTCTTATTGGAGAATGTGGGATATCAAATGTCATACTTGTCAGAAATCCATTATGTCTGCCAGTTAGCCACCTTAGAAATTCTTTCTTTAGTGCAGTTTCAGTAATTTTTCTTTAATGTTTGGTTCGATTTAGAGAATGTTTGTTGTCTGATTTTAGACTTGTCAGAAGTCCAATATGGCCACCAGGCAACCATCTTTTAATTCCTTTTGATCATATTATCTCAAGAACAGTTAAAGTGAATGCAGTTGGATGTATATTTATGTAATATTGTAAAGGATTGGGTCAAATATTTCTGAATAAATATTACCATCATTTATAAAAGTGCAGTACAGTTGGCTTGTATTAAATAAAAATTCATACAGAAGCACCTGTTTCTCAATAATTCTTGCATGTATTTCCTTGATTTTTACTATATATTTTGATCTTATATTTCCCCTTTGTGGTGTTCCTTTGAGACTGACAGGTTTCAAGCAAGCTGTTGGAATAGTTCCTGATAGCTTAACAATCATGCATTTTCCTCAGACCATCAATTCACTGTGTTTTAACCAGACATAGGTGATATATATTTCTGTTGTCATAGAAAATTTTCAACAAATTGGCAAATTGGTTCTTCAAAATTTGACTGGAAGTTGTGAATCTCAGTCCATGATGTCACAGGTCATGCTTGGCGGCTGAGCGTCATGACCCATGGGTCACTTGTTACTATTCACTCTGACAATGAAAGAAATTTGTTAGATTTTATATGCCAGTGTTTACGTGTGAGATCTGGTCTTAATCACACCAGATATAAAATCCGAATTCCCATAGGAAGCGCGAATCCCGGCAGTGTCTATGTTAATATATTTCACATGCGAGGTCGAAAACGAATTTATGAAACAGTGAATAAGAGACATCGAAGGACTTCAAAACGGACCTTTCTTTCCTGTTACTTATTTTAGGGTACACATCCATATTAATTTAATGTAAGGTACATGTTGTGGCTCCAATAATGACAACAATTGTAAATGCGTTCATTACGATTTGCTGGAACGAACAAAGAAACTCATAGCCTAACTAAGAATAGTGCCAATACATAAGCGTTACTGCTGCTTTATTGAATGTAACAAATTTAGGGTTTATAGGGTTAAGCTGTGGTAAGATGTCTTGGTCGTACCATGTCTATTCTTTTTTTGGTAAATGTTCAGCCGGCCGGGTCAAAGGTCGGGCGTACCCGCGCTGGCCCGCGCTAGACCCGCTTTTGAACCTTGACCTAAGAGGTGACAGGTGATCCTAGCTTTTTAATTGGCTGAGAGGGCTAAAGGGAAACTGATTGTTTTGCGCTTGCTGAAACGACTTGTGACTTGTTGCGGCAACTCTGAGAGGTAAGGATGTCTAACCGGTTTCCGGTCTTCTGGTAGTTAGGCGTGGGTTTAACTTTGGAACTGCGGCCATAGACATAGGGAAACGTAAGGTAAGGCTGTAGTAGCCATAGTCTGGTGAGTGAAACAATGCAGCCTCGGTTAAGTTTTACGTATTACATCACAGTATCGTTTATATCTCATTGCCTGCAACTTTGTATGTCGGAACAGGCGTGTATGACTTGTAATGTCTCTCAAGTTTGTACGAACAGATGTTTTGATTATTAAATATATTTGTTGTTTATAAGCGAGTTGCTTGTTTTGTAGTAAGGTAAAACACAACGAGAAGTCTCCACACACAGGGATTTACCCCCTGTGATAATTTTAACACTTCCCCAGTCTTAAATATTTAACAAGACTAAGTGACGCGTAGGGGGGACCAGCAAACCTGCTTAGTTACTCCCTTACCCGGATTAATTTTATAACGGCCAGGGTTCGGGTTTTAAGTAAAAAGGGGTAAAAAAGTTACAATGGTGCCGTGACCAGGATTTGTCTGACGAAAGCATAGGTGCTGTTATATTTAGCGACCTGTGTTGACAGAAGACAAATCAGAGGATATTGCTGGAGGGGTTGCCTGACTTAATTTTGTTATAGGGAATAAAGCAGGGATTGAAATTTATATTAGCTGAGGTATTTCAGGGTTATTGTTCTGTAATTGTTGGCTGAAGTCGAGCTGCTGTAGCTAACGCACAGTGACAATGCTTTTCAGCGATTGTTGCTAATTGTTGAGCTTCTGCTGCTGTCTTCATGCTGATTATTTTTTTTAATTGTTTACAGTATACATAGGCGGGATGTAACGTATTCTTTTTAACTTTTTTTATGCTTCATTGTACACGTTGTTGTTCAGAGAGAATTGTACTGCTGTATAGCGAGTATAATTTCTCTACATTTTTATTTCTTGTCTATTTATTTCACTTTTATTTCAGCTGTGTAATACTGTTGCGCTGCTTAGCGACATTCAGTTGGTATGTTTGTGCGTGTGTACTGTGACGGAAAATTGTAGCGCTGTATTGCGACTATAATTTTCAATTGTATTGTACTTTTTGTTTCAGTGTGTTACTTATTTCTGTCTGTGTTTTGCGAGCTTGTCTGTGCTATTTAGCGGCATTCAGGTTTGCTTTTGTTTGTAGTGGTTGCTTGTTATTGAAAATTGTAGCGCTGTGTTGCGACTATAATTTTCTATTGTATTGTACTTTTTGTTTCAGTGTGTTACTTATTTCTGTCTGTGTTTTGCGAGCTTGTCTGTGCTATTTAGCGGCATTCAGGTTTGCTTTTGTTTGTAGTGTTTGCTTGTTATTGAAAATTGTAGCGCTGTGTTGCGACTATAATTCTCAATTGTATTGTACCTTTTGTTTCAGTTGTGTTGCTTATTTCTGTCTCTGTTTTGCGGGCTTGTTTGCGCTATCTAGCAGCATTCAAGTTTGCTTTTGTTTGTAGGGTTTGTTCGTATTGAAAATTGTAGCGCCGTATTGCGACTGTAATTTTCTATTGTGTTGTCCTTCTTGTTCCAGTTTTGTTACTTATTTCTGTCTGTGTTTTGCGAGCTCGTTTGTGCTACTTAGCAGCATTCAAGTTTGCTTTCGTTGTAGTGTTTGTTTGTTATTGCAAATTGTAGCGCTGTGTTGCGACTATAATTTTCTATTGCATCGTATTTTTGGTTTGTTTCAGTTAGGTTACTTGTTTCTGTTGCTTTGTGGACTTGTCTGTGCTATCTAGCGACATTCAAGTTTGTTCTTGTTTGTAATATTTGTTTGTTATTGAAAGTTGTAGCGCTGTGTGGCGAATATAACTTTCTATATTTTCGTGCTTGTTTCAGTTGCGGTAAACTGTTGCGCTGCTTAGCACTTGGCATTCAGCTGATGCATATCTGTGTGCTGATTTGTGTTGTTACTGAGGGTGGCGGCGCTGAACGGCGGCTGTAACTTTGCGGTGTTTTGCTTTGCCTTGCTTTTTTTTGACTCGAGCTGATCGTGCTAAGTGGCGACGATCAGCCGATGTCCGTTGTTCGTCTGTGTGCCTGTCAGTGACATCGCTGTCTAGCGACTGTTACTGGAAATTTTGTGCTTTTGCTGTTAACTGTAATAACAGGATTTGTAACCGGGACACACACACACACACGCACACACACCCGAGTCTACGCATGCTGTGTATAGCGGTGCGGATACTTGCAAACAAAGGTCAAGAATTTAATATTGTGGTAAATTATAGCGCTGTAAAGCGACTGTAATTTTCGAGATTGTGTATTTCTTTCTCTTCCCACCTGTGTTAGTCTGTCTGTGCTGTTTAGCAACGTTCAGGCGACACTTATCTTGCTGCTGAAGAGGGAGGCTACAAAGAACGTATATAAGAAGGATTTTCCAGTGACTACTGTTAGAGATTGGCCGTAGCTCGGACGAAGGAGCCGTTAAACGAAGTACTCGTCCTGTATAGCGACGTATACTCGTCAAGAAGAACACTGATTGCTGGAAGCTGTAATCGTGGACAAGAGAAGCGCCGAAGAGGTATTTTGATTTCACGTGCGCGAAACTGACTTCGCTGGACGGCGACTATCAGTTCACACTTTACTGCGACCAAGATGGATGCAGCACGCCAGGCCGAACGCTCCGGGCTCAGGCCAGACACGGGGCCATATTCTCGGAGACCGCCTGTGACAGAGAACAGTATTCGCACGTTGGACACTCCCAGGACGGCTCGTCTGACATTGGATGGCGAATCGATGTACACAGTGGACGAGACCGTTTGTAGTCGCAGCGGGTCTGCTGTGATTTCTTATGGAGAAAACAGGCATAGAGGCGAGTTGGAGGTGGAGACACCTAGCTTCGAAGCCGACGCTTACCGAGGTAGCAGTCTATTTCAACGTGGTCCGGTAAGTGCTAGGCCGGATGCAGAATGTTTCGACGGTACTGTGCCATGGCAAACAGGAGTGATGCAGAGTACGGAGTTTTCGTCGAGAATCAATCGTGGAACCAGCGGACAAGTTCGGGACCCCATTGGAGATCCGCATGGGTCGGCATACATGCCGAATGAGATTAATGTCAGTACATCTCGACTGTATGGTGCTGAACAGCGTGCTTACAGTGAGCCTGACAATCAGGGACGATCAATGCGTAGAAATACGCAACGAGCGCTATAACGACTACTACCGGGAACGTGAACAGGGCAACTTCAGCCGATGCGGAGCACCAGATACTGGAAGGTGCCTACAGCGAGGCTATTCTATCGACTTCAACCTGGAAATTGAGCCGCATCGGATTTGTTCTCGTGGAACCCAAGAAATGAGGCATGATCCGCAGATCCGTATGCCTAGGCCAGCGTCACGTCAGCCAAAAGATGCCGATAAGTTTGATGGTGAGCGAGTTGAGTGGCAAGATTACCTCGCCCACTTTGAGATGATTGCTAAATGGAACGGATGGGACGAGGCAGAGAAGGGTTTACAGCTGGCGGCGAGCCTGAGAGGGAGAGCTCAAAGGGTTTTGAGTCAGCTACCTGAAGGACAACGGCAGGACTTCCGATCGTTAACCAGTTTGCTCGGAAAACGTTTTGATCCTCCTAACCGAGAGAACAGTTTTCGTTTCACCATGAGGACGAGGAAGAAGCAACCCAATGAGACCTTGATGGAATTTGGCTGTGACCTCCTCCGGCTGTCGCACAAGGCGTACCCGAAATTCGAAATGGACGCTCAAGAGCGTATAGCCATCGATCAATTTATACGAGGGTTACCCGAAGAAGAGATGAGAAAACATGTAGATTTGAGGGTGCCAGACACGCTGGACGAAGCGATTGGCTTGGCTACCCAATACGAGTCTTTCGAGAAAAGCGAGGGTCACGTGACGACAAGACTCGGTAGGCAGAGGTCTATGCAAGATGGCCGTCAGGATAACACGTCTGGAAACAGAGCAGAGAAAGAAGTTGATATTTTAAAGCAACAAATACAAGGCCTTCTCAAGCAGTTGGAAGAGAAATGTCGTGAAGATGAAAAGAAGGATCAGCTTCTGCAGGGTATGCACAAAGAAATGATCTCTTTGAGGCGTACGGTGCAGGAAATGAATGATTCCCGCCTACACCGAGAAGGGGAAGCCCCGACCCCATGCGGGATGGTGAACAAACAATTCAACCAGCCCACCGGTCGACGCCGGGACGAGAAACTGTGCTATAACTGCCAGAAGCCAGGGCATTTCAGTCGAGATTGTCCTGAGGACAGACACCAAGCGAACCGAGAAGGGAATACGGCGGCTGCAAACTTGAGTAAGAACTCTCCTGCGAGGAATCTAAACAATAAGCAAGGTGGAGGATGGGTAGTCGAAGCCAAAATCAATGGGACAACTGTGAAGTTTCTCATTGATACGGGCTCAGACTTCACCGTGATTAGCCGAACAGTATATCAAAACATGATAGCACAGGGGCCAAACCTGCAAACTGCTAATGACAGCTTGTTTGCAGTGGATGGTACTCCTGTTGCTGTTGATAGAGAAGCGGAGTTTGAGTTAAAACTTGGGGAGACGTGCATGAAATTCCCTGTGCAAGTCGCTAAGATTAGCGAGGACGGTATACTTGGAATGGATTTCCTTAGGCGTTGCCGGGGTACAATTGATTTGACATCGGGGGTACTTACAATTGAATGAGAGGAGTTACTCTGCAAGTCGGAGGGAACAAGCTACTGCTGCCGAGTGCGTCTGGCAGAGCCTGTGGACATTCCTCCTCGTCACGAAATGCAGGTACCGGTCATCATTGACAAGTTTCACCCGGGCAGAACTTTTACAGCAGGGCTGGTTGAGCCAGCCATGGATTTTGTTGATGATACGGGATTAATTGTTGGTGCTACTCTTATTGATGTCGCGGCAAGGGAAGCGCCTGTTTGCCTGATCAATTTGGGGGACCAGCCAGTGCGTGTGAATGCAGGAACTATAGTGGGGAGGCTGACTCCTGTTGATAAAGTGGGCGACACGGCAAGCGCCAGACCAGACGCGGCACATGCTAGGGCGGTTGGGGGTGAGCGTGGTGGGCCTCTCCCAGATCACCTTATGCAGTTATTTTAAGAAGCATCCCGGGGACTAGATGAGGGTCAGAGGAGCGATGTTGAAAAGCTAATTTGCAAGTATGCAGATGTGTTTGCTACGCCGGATGGCGGGTTAGGCAAAACACAGCTGATACAGCACACCATAGATACTGGCGACAACCGACCGATAAAGCAGCATCCCCGTAGGTTACCAGCAAAGCAGAGGGAGATCGTTGACATGGAAGTCGACAAACTATTAGAAAAAGGTTTAGCTGAACCGAGCGACAGTCCCTGGGCTGCACCTGTGGTTCTAGCTAAAAAGAAAGATGGATCAATGCGATTTTGTATCGACTACCGACGTCTTAACAGTGTCACCAGGAAGGACGCTTATCCGCTGCCACGAATTGATGATACGATGGACGCTCTGTCGGGATCGAGCTGGTTCAGTACCCTTGACCTCGCGAGTGGATACTGGCAGGTCATGGTGGCCCCTGAAGACCGTCCGAAGACAGCCTTCGCGACAAGAAGAGGCCTGTTTCAGTGGAAAGTGATGCCGTTCGGGCTCAGCAATGCCCCAGCTTCCTTTTCTCGTTTGATGGAACTCGTGTTGAGAGGCCTACAGTGGGAAAGGTGTTATGTCTACCTCGACGATATTATTGTGTTTGGATCAGACTTCCCTGGAGCTGTGCAGAACTTGAAGTTTGTTTTCGATCGGTTGAGACAAGCGGGACTGAAACCAAAACCAGAGAAATGTGGCCTTTTCAAAGAAAGTGTTGCCTTTCTGGGGCATGTTGTCTCTCGGGAAGGGGTACACTGTGACCCAGATAAGGTAGCTGCCGTCAGGGACTGGAAGGTACCGCGGTTCAAGACTGGAGTGCGTAGTTTTGTTGGATTAACCTCCTATTACCAGCGCTTTATCCCACATTACGCAACAGTCGCAGAACCGCTGACTAACCTGACTCGGAAAAATGTCAAGTTCAAATGGGACAAGGCTTGCGACGAAGCTTTCATCACTTTGAAAAAGAGGCTGATTCGTGCACCAGTACTCTTATACCCACAACAGGAGGGGCTGCTGATACTTGACACTGATGCAAGTGGCGTTGGTATATCAGGAGTTCTTTCTCAGATACAGGATTGCCTGGAGCGTCCTATTGCTTATGGCAGTCGCACATTGAATAAAGCTCAACGGCGCTACTGCACGACAAAACGCGAGCTGTTAGCGGTCGTTAAGTTTGTAAAACATTTTCACACATACCTCTGGGGGAGACGTTTCCTGTTGTGAACAGATCATGCTTCGTTGCGATGGCTGTTACGCTTCAAAGACCCAGAGGGTATGATCGCTAGATGGATATCTGTTATCGATACTTACGACTTCGAAGTGCAACACCGGCCTGGGCGCCAGCATGGTAATGCTGACGGCCTGTTGAGGGTCGAATGTACGCAGTGCAAGGGGAGATCAGAATGTGTAGCTGAGACTAACACTTCAGACCAATGTGGGCAGGCCGGCAAGAGCAGATGTATGAGAGAAAAAGAAAACATGTCTGATCAAAAGAGAGGGGACGGCACGACAGGTTCAAATCAGTCATGTGACGCATCCGACTGGTTAGATTCGTGGACACCGGATAAGTTAAAGGAATGGCAAGCAGATGATTCCTTCATAGCCGAGGCTATTAGATGGAAAGCCAGTTCTGCTCACAGACCTACATGGAAAGAAATATCCGATTCGGATAACGAGGTAAAAGCGCTGTGGAGTCAGTGGTCCGTTTTGGAGATCAAAGATGGGCTCTTGTATCGCAAGTGGTATCCAGAATCTCACCAAGGGATAAAATACCAGCTTGTGGCACCAAAGCGCCTCAGACGGCAGATACTTGGACATCTACATGACCACCGTATGGCCGGACATTTGGGCTTGACAAAAACGCTACAGAATGTGAGACGCCGCTTTTATTGGCCTGGCCACCGGAGAGATGTGGAACGATGGTGCCGGAAGTGCAAGATATGTGGAAGTAGAAAACCAAAGACAGGTTCAAAGAAGGCTCCCCTAAAACAAGAACTTGTTGGTAACCCCCTAGAGCGCATTGCCATAGACGTGTTGGGGCCGGTTACTACCTCGGAAAAAGGGAATCGGTATGTTCTGGTCATCGGCGACTATTTTACAAAATGGACCGAAGCATATGCTATGCCCAACCAGACTGCAGAAACTGTGGCGGAAGTATTGGTGAAAGAGTGGATATGTAGGCTTGGAGTCCCAAGAACTATACACACCGATCAGGGCAGAGATTTCGAATCGCACTTGTTCCAGGATACCTGTCGCTTGCTTGGGATCCAGAAAACCAGAACGACTCCGTACCATCCACAATCCGATGGAATGATCGAACGTTTCAACAGGACAGTGGCCCAAATGCTATCCGCCTTCACAAAACAACATCGGAGAGACTGGGATGAACACTTACTGTTTGTCATGCTGGCCTATAGGAGTACCATGCATGAAAGTACGCGATGCACCCCTAATAGTATGATGCTGGGCCGTGACTTACAACTGCCCATTGACGTTATGGTCGGGGCCCCACCGAATTGTGATGAGGTGCCGAACTGTCCCGTCCAGTATATGGAATGGTTGAGAGATTCCATGCAGAATGCATTTGAATATGCAAGGGGTAATCTGCAAAAAGCAGCCGTGAGGCAAAAGCAAAATTATGACCGCAGTGCCGAAGAGCATGGATTTCAGTTGGGAAGTTGGGTGTACAGGTACTATCCTCCTGCAGCCAGAGAGAAATTTGGACTAGGATGGACTGGTCCATATTTGGTCACAGAAAGAATTAGTGATAAGTCTACAAGGTGCAACAAAGCCAAAGATCAAAACCCAAAGTGGTCCATGTGAACGACTTAAAGCAAGCTCAGTTCGATGAAGAAGACGAGAAACCACAAAGTTGGCTCGAAACACATGAAGAACAAAATGATATCACGGAGACAAACTCTGAGGCACCAGATGCAGCAGCTGAAGATAGCGATATAAACCAGAAACAAGTTGACATGACCAGTCCGGGTGGTAATCATAGTGAATCGTATCGACGCTCTGTGCGAAAGCGAAAGCCGCCAAAGCGTCTTATAGAATCTTAGAAGGAAACATGGGAAATCAGCTTTAAGAGTATATAGGGTCTCACCTTAAGTTAATTTTACAAAATATTTTGTTTTTCTTTGCAGTACCAAGATGGCTGAGCCCCTTGATGATTTCGTCCTAGACCTGTTCGATGAGATGCCGACCGACGGAGACGGAGCAGCGCCTACAGATGATGTGATCGACTTGCTTGAGAGTGCGATCAGCTCCAGCCTGTCTGGCGTGGAGCCGACGCAGGGACCAACCCCTGAGCAGGAGGGTTTGGGTGACACGGCTACGAACAAGAAGGTAGAGACGCTACGCAGCATCGTGACGAAGGTGGACAGGTCGAGCCCAAAGTGGAAGACCGTCGAGGGCAGGTGGCGCTGTGAAGTCCCCAACTGTCCTGCCCCAGGTAGCAAGACCTACGCCAGGTTGAAGGGGCTGATCCAACACCTTCGGCAGTACCATGTTCCGCACATGGTCCTGTACTGTTGCACGGAATGCCCCTACCGCCATGCTCGTGCGGACATGGCCAGACGCCATTTACGGAATGTCCACAGGAGGACGCTACCCACTTCGATGCTGCGGCGAGTAAGGAAGGTCAATCGGTTTTTCTGTGACCCGAGAGGGTTGCCATTCCCTGTCAACCCGCAGACGGGGTTACCCGTGGCTTTAGAGGTCGAAACCAGCGATGACTCAAGCATTGGTGGCGACAGCCAGACGAGTCTTGAGGAACCATCTGAGAAACCCCAATCCGAAGTACTCAGGTTCCTGGAGTCACCAGGGCTGCCTACACCCACCATGGAGGATACGTCGTCCCTACCGCCAGGCCGTCCGGGCCCTACGGAGCCACCAGTGGCAGACCGTGCTGCCAGTCGCGCCTCGCTTTTGCAAGAGTTGGCGGAGGCCAGACGGCAAATGGAACGTTGGACTGCCCAAGAGAATAGAATAAAACAGAATTTGAAAGCGCTCGAGAACGAAAGCTGGCAAGAAAAGGTGGACGCACAGCGTAACTTGCATAAGCGACTGGAGAGGGAAAATGATGCGCTGAAGAGAGAGAATGATTGCCTAAAGAAGATCATGAAGGAGGCGTGCGGAACCAGCCTGACCGAAGAGAAGGATGAGAAGACAGGCGACCCAGTATAGATAGAAGGAAGACAGAAGAAAGAAGTGATTATTACTCGGTGTCTAAACTATTGTTTAATGCATTTATTTCTTATTTTCAGGGACTAGGTGTTTATATTTTTTTACTTAATTGGATTTTATACCGGGTGACAGCTCGAGGACGAGCATTAATTTAAGCAGGGGGGAGTGTAACGAATTTAGGGTTTATAGGGTTAAGCTGTGGTAAGATGTCTTGGTCGTACCATGTCTATTCTTTTTTTGGTAAATGTTCAGCCGGCCGGGTCAAAGGTCGGGCGTACCCGCGCTGGCCCGCGCTAGACCCGCTTTTGAACCTTGACCTATGAGGTGACAGGTGATCCTAGCTTTTTAATTGGCTGAGAGGGCTAAAGGGAAACTGATTGTTTTGCGCTTGCTGAAACGACTTGTGACTTATTGCGGCAACTCTGAGAGGTAAGGATGTCTAACCGGGTTCCGGTCTTCTGGTAGTTAGGCGTGGGTTTAACTTTGGAACTGCGGCCATAGACATAGGGAAACGTAAGGTAAGGCTGTAGTAGCCATAGTCTGGTGAGTGAAACAATGCAGCCTCGGTTAAGTTTTACGTAATAAATCACAGTATCGTTTGTATCTCATTGCCTGCAACTTTGTATGTCGGAACAGGCGTGTATGACTTGTAATGTCTCTCAAGTTTGTACAAACAGACGTTTTGATTATTAAATATATTTGTTGTTTATAAGCGAGTTGCTTGTTTTGTAGTAAGGTAAAACACAACGAGAAGTCTCCACACACAGGGATTTACCCCCTGTGATAATTTTAACACTTCCCCAGTCTTAAATATTTAACAAGACTTAGTGACGCGTAGCGGGGACCAGCAAACCTGCTTAGTTACTCCCTTGCCCGGATTAATTTTATAACGGCCAGGGTTCGGGTTTATAGTAAAAAGGGGTCAAAACGTTACAGGAATATAATAAGAAGGGGCAAAATATTCTCTGAACCAAGCAAAGCCGAAAAAATGAATAGTTTGGCTAATAAACTCTAGTGTATGCATGAAATTAACATCTTTAGTGCCAGGACCTATGTTCTGAAATATATAAATGAGTTGACATAAACTCAGATGGTCAAACTGCAGTATTAGCCTTTCAAGTTTAAACTTACTAACTTACTGACCCTGTGTCTTTAATAATAAATTAAATCACAGTGTACAGCCTTTACATTACGATTTTCATATAACAGAGTGATATATTCTTATCTTCTTGCCTAACATTCACAACATGACCAACTATGGCTGCCTACTTGTTACTGTAGGTTTCAAGATGGCTGAGCTTCCTGTCCAGTTGTTAAGGTTACACCACCATTGGTGGCGCCACCTGCACAGACCTTTTTTTTTTTTACAGAGGTCGTCGGTCATCATACATTAACCCATAATTTCTCAGGAACAGCAGGAGCTAGCATCCCCAAATTTTATGCAAATATCAGTCGCATAATACATGTTGTGAGATTAAGCTTTATTGGCACCACCCGCATCGACTAACATTTTATGGGGGGAAAGCTAGAAAACCTTTGAAAATCTTCTCCTCCAAAATCATTCAGCAAAATTGTTCAATATTTTAAAGAAATGATCCAGGAGATGAGCTCTTTCAAAATTGTTTAAATGATTTGGGTTCAATGAATATCGGCCGAGTTACAGAAATCTGAACATAGTCATTTAGCCATGAAAGCATACTAACATAAAAAAATCTCAGAAACGACAGGAGCTAACATCACCAAGTTTTGAACACATGACTCATTTGGAAACTGACGATTTTGTGGCACAACTTACATCGACCTGTTTTTTTTTTTTTTTGGGGGGGGGGGCAACTTGTAATTTTAGTATCTTTCAGCTTCTTCATTATAAATTATTTTGATAAAACTCTCTTGCGGAATGGTTTAATTTTTCACATGAATTATCCTTGGATAGGGTTGTCTTAATTGTATAGAATAGATCGAGTTCATTAATTTTTTGGTAGAGTCATAAAAAGCAGAAGTGGGTCTTGTGGCCAAGTTAGCCTATATCAAACTGAGGGCTGAATTAGTCCTCTTCTGCAAACCTGATGTTTCAAATTATGTAATGTTGCACAAAAATGATTCGTAGGTGGACTTTTTTTCAAGTTAGATTTTTTTTGCAGAATTATTGGACCTTTATCAATATAAGGACTGCGAGAACATCGAGCTTGTAAAGCAACCTAGTAGATTAACTGAAATAACGGAGCTCTGCGGGTATATAAGCAGATCTGTTCAGGCAACATGAGTAATTAGCTCAAGAGTGGTTTGAAATATGTTCCTAAAATTTTGCATGTCCAAACACCTTCGATGGCTTTCCCATACGCAAAACTGGTGGTGCCACCTTCAATCATATTTGTGTAGTGAACATCCATGCCAGTATATTTGCCAGGAGTGACGTTTGTGTAAATGGTGCTTGTACTTGGGTTCAACATGTTTAGTACCTACTTTGTACCTGTACCTGTCATACATGTACTTGAAAAGTGATCAAGTACTTTTCCAGTCATGGTCAAGAATGTTTATAATGGAAGCAAAATATTTGATGTATATCCCATTACACAGGTTCGCATTAAGTATGTAGGTCTTGTTCTTACCATTATGAACAATAGGTGCTTATAATCAATCATTGTCCCGCAGTGATAATTGGGCCACCTTGATATATCATATACAGAAATTTAGATTCAAAGTTCAGTGCCCCTTTGTTTAATTGTAAGTAAATTCGTATATATATATATATATGTATATATATATATATATATATATATATATATATATATATATATATATATATATATAATATTAAAAACTTTTAACAGAGGCGTTTATGCAGGATTGATCTCCTGGTGCGAATAACTAAGGTTACACTTGGTCAGTGCTGTATCAAGCGGAGATTTTAACAAAAGTTCAAGACAAAAAAATTTCCTCTGATGCACTTTGATGCACAGTCTTGAGAGTGGCATGGTTTATTTCTGAAAAAGTATCCCTGAACCCGTTGCAGAAAGCCAAGTTAACAGTATGGTCTACACTATCTTAAATGTGACTGCTTTGTGTTTTTGTAATATATAGATAAACTGCACGTGAAATAAATTTTTTCCCATGCGTCCTTCTGCTCGGAAATGTCTCATGCTTTGCATTTAATTATAAAACTGGAACAATCTACCTCGTTCAAACATGTATGCCAGATCATTAAGGTTAAAATAAAATTGGCTTAATTTATACACTACACCAGAGACTTTGTAGGATCTTGGTATACTTCCAAATGTAACTAACAGTTGTTAAATTCAACTACTGACCATTTATTTATCCAATATGAAATTTAATATTGATATTGATCTTGGGTTATATTATCAGTTTGAGAAGACTGGGTGGCCAACTGGGTAAGCATGGGTCATGCATTTCCAGCAGTTAAAATAATCTGTCATGACCAATTAATTCTCACGGCATTCTGGTTCCTGGCATATAAAACTTAATTGGCATTCATGTAAGATACAGTGTTTAGTCTGTATAAATGCATAACGGTGACGTAAGAAAAGCAATACTTGCACGTTCTGTGCTCTTCTTTGCAGGGCAAAGACATGATTAATATATAACACGATGTCCATACATCCAGGCCGTAATGTCGTATTAATTGCACGGTATAACTTTTTTACTGTGCGGGGTACGCCCTTAAAGATTTTTCCCACGAGTATGTTCATTACCAAGGATGTAATGTTGACGTTTCATGTTGGCCAATTTTTGGGCTTTTGTCAGTCATGCGTGAAATCAGTGTTAGGCCATGTTATTAGGGCCAAAAGCATATGCTCAGACGTTGACGCGCTTGCACGGGTAGCCCCGAACCCTACATTTCAGATATTACCGATAGGTGTTGCATGTTCAATGGAATAGGTCTACTAAATGTGATCTGATGTACCCTTAAACCATGATCTTTACAACAGAACTCGCTTATCACAATAAACTCATTTTACTGAATCTAAAGGTAAGAGCATGTTTATAATGACAGTGACTTTCCAGTCATTACTATCAGTAACCTGCGGCGGGATGCATGTCAAGGGTGTCTTCGAGAGCGTCAGAGAATTCCATGTAATTCAGGTAGCCATCCTTGTCGTCGTCATCCAAAGCCAGCAAGTCGTCCACTATTTCTGAAAACACCATAAAACAAACGTCACGCAATTCTGTCAGATACAAGTAAAATGACACCTGAGAGATATACGTCACTGCCAAATCTCGATGTCAGCTACACTCACAGATCAGGCTAAAATCACGCCCACATATCTTTTTCTCGGAGTTAAACACAAAGATCAGGGCACACGTGTACGAAACACCCCAAACTACATGTCGGATACACAAAGATCAGGGCTCACGTCACGCCCAAAGCTACCCTCAAGCTACACACAAAGACAGGCTAACGTCACGCCCCAAACTCCCCTCAAGCAACACGCTAACTCCGGCTAATGTCATGCCCCAAATCCCCTCAAGCTACACACAAAACCAGGCTTACGTCTCGCCCCAATCCCCCCTTAAGCTACACACAAATACAGGCAATCGTCACGCCCTAAATTCCCCTCAAGCTACACACTAACCCAGGCTCACGTTAAGCCCCAAACTCCTCTCAAGCTACACACAAAGACAGGCTTACGTCACGCCCCAAACTCCTCTTAAGCCACACACAAAGACAGGCAAACGTCACGCCCCAAACTCCTCTCAAGCTACACACAATGATCGGTGCTAATGTCACGCCCCAGACTCCCCTCAAGCTACACACAATGATCAGGGCTCACGTCACGCCCCAAACTCCTTTCAAGCTACACACAAAGATAGGCAAACGTCACGCCCTAAACTTCCCTCAAGCTACACACAATGATCAGGGCTCACGTCACGCCCCAAACTCCTCTCAAGCTACACACAAAGACAGGCAAACGTCACGCCCCAAACTCCCCTCAAGCTGCACCAAAAGACAGCCAAACGTCACGCCCCAAACTCCTTTCAAGCTACACACAAAGACAGGCTTACGTCACGCCCCAAACTCCCCTCAAGCTACACACAAAGACAGGCTTACGTCTCGCCCCAAACTCCCCTAAAGCTACACACAAAGACAGACAAACGTCACGCCCCAAACTCCCCTCAAGCTACACACTAACCCAGGCTAATGTCAAGCCCCAAACTCCTCTCAAGCTACACACAAAGACAGGCAAACGTCACGCGCCAAACTCCTCTCAAGCTACACACTAACCCAGGCTAACGTTAAGCCCCAAACTCCCCTCAACCTGCACATAAAGACAGGCAACCGTCACGCCCCAAACTCCTCTCAAGCTACACACAATGATCAGGGCTAATGTCACGCCCCAAACTTCTCTCAAGCTACACAGAAAGACAGGCTTACGTCACGCCCCAAACTCCTCTAAAGCCACACACAAAGACAGGCAAACGTCACGCCCCAAACTCCTCTCAAGCTACACACAATGATCGGTGCTAATGTCACGTCCCAGACTCCCCTCAAGCTACACACAATGATCAGGGCTCACGTCACGCCCCAAACTCCTTTCAAGCTACACACAAAGATAGGCAAACGTCACGCCCTAAACTCCCCTCAAGCTACACACAATGATCAGGGCTCACGTCACGCCCCAAACTCCTCTCAAGCTACACACAAAGACAGGCAAACGTCACGCCCCAAACTCCCCTCAAGCTGCACCAAAAGACAGCCAAACGTCACGCCCCAAACTCCTCTCAAGCTACACAGAAAGACAGGCTTACGTCACGCCCCAAACTCCCCTCAAGCTACACACAAAGACAGGCTTACGTCTCGCACCAAACTCCCCTCAAGCTACACACTAACCCAGGCTAACGTTAAGCCCCAAACTCCCCTCAAGCTGCACATAAAGACAGGCAAACGTCACGCCCCAAACTCCTCTCAAGCTCAGACAATGATCAGGGCTAATGTCACGCCCCAAACTCCTCTCAAGCTACACACAAAGACAGGCAAACGTCACGCCCCAAACTCCTCTCAAGCTACACACAATGATCAGGGCTCACGTCACGCCCCAAACTCCTCTCAAGCTACACACAAAGACAGGCAAACGTCACGCCCCAAACTCCCCTCAAGCTGCACCAAAAGACAACCAAACGTCACGCCCCAAACTCCTCTCAAGCTACACACAAAGACAGGCTTACGTCTCGCACCAAACTCCCCTCACGCTACACACAAAGACAGACAAACGTCACGCCCGAAACTCCCCTCAAGCTACACACAATGATCAGGGCTAATGTCACGCCCCAAACTCCCCTCAAGCTGCACATAAAGACAGGCAAACGTCACGCCCCAAACTCCTCTCAAGCTACACACAATGATCAGGGCTCACGTCACGCCCCAAACTCCTCTCAAGCTACACACAAAGACAGACAAACGTCACGCCCCAAACTCCTCTCAAGCTCCACATAATGATCAGGGCTCACGTCACGCCACAAACTCCCCTCAAGCTACACACAAAGACAGGCAAACGTCACGCCCCAAACTCCTCTCAAGCTACACACAATGATCAGGGCTAATGTCACGCCCCAAACTCCCCTCAAGCTACACACAATGATCAGGGCTCACGTCACGCCCAAAACTCCTCTAAGGTAAACACAAAGATCAGGCCCATGTCACAGCCCCTACTCACTGACAGATACTGTGCACAGATAAACTCCCTGTTAAGTAAACTCTCTGTCAAATATGTTCAAAAGAAGAGCCAAAATTAATGCCACCAGGGAATGGGGGCGTTAATTTTGACTCATCTTTTGAACATATTTGACACCCTGACTGATACACACAAATGATTCGGCTTACGTCACTCCCAAACTCCCTGACAGATATTCACATATACTTGTATTAATTTCTAACATTTCTTGATCGCTGACTGGAGGTACACTGACCTTCATAATACAAAAATTCCTTTTGTTCCTGCGGTAAGTGATACTCTGGTTCATCCTCATCGGAATATTCTTGATACGGTAACACGTGACGAAATGCTGACAGCATCTCCAGACCGTCCAGCCGTGTGTCTTTGTCCAGGTCATGCTGCCTGTATATACAAAAGACAATTACTGTTCATTTCTGTCCTAAACTAAAATCGAAAAAGGGCGTGCCACATGAACAAGAATGACGAATATAAAATGAAGCATCTTTCTTAAATACTAGGAAAAATAGACCAATTACCAGAACAACCAATAGATAAACCAATTTTTTTTTGGGGGGGGGGGGGGGGGGGGAGACACAAAAATATCCCTCGAATATATGAATATCTTGGGCCTTTGTCCAGGAAAGTCCGAATTCCTTGTAAACTTCTTGTTTCTCATAAACTTACGACTTTAGTCCAGGGACAGTATTGTTTTGTCTGGAGCAGCTAAGATATGTTACAAGTGGACCCTGGTCAAAAGCAGTCTAATGACCACATATGGCTCGACCAGTCCACACAGCAATAAAACTCGCATTTATCAAGGGAGTAAGGTCGCTGGAGGTGACTAGTTGACAATCGTGAGGTCAACCGCAGAACGTTTCATGATATGTCTGGGTGTATACACACAATTACATGGTAAAATCATGACCTTATAACATATGTATGAGAAATTAATACATGAATCTGTATACAGAAGAAAACATGCAGTTGATTCCAGGAAGGTGGTTCTGCAAGAGCGATATAAACTCGTGGAATATAGCGACACTCCAAGTGAAATATAACTCATGAAATACTGGTGCTCCGAAAGAAAGAAAAATCTCGAAGTGTCACGTTAAATGAAAAGTAACTCATGAAATACTGGTGCTCTAAATGAAATATAAATCATGGAACACAGCATTGTTCTCCAAATAACAGATAAATCATGGAAAACTTGTACTCAAAATGACTGATCAATCATGGAATACTGGTTGTCTTAATGACAGATGAATAACTAGAATACGGGTAGTCGACAAGCGACTACGTGTATCCGCCAAAATCAGACTAGGACGGGTGAAGTGAGGCATGGATTGTGTATGTTATAAAGCTATCTAAGGGCTACATTTGTGTAAAAAAAATTTTCCTGATTGGTCAAACGAGTCCGGAGATATAAGCATTAATCTCTGCAGCGTGAACGTGAATGAACCTGGCGCCACCTGTCATAAAATCAAGAAAGCAATCCAGGATGTATACGCATGCCGAATTACAGGTAATTTGGTCAAACCACTGCAGAGATATGAGTGATTTTAACCCAAGGCAGACAAACAGATGGACGCTGTGCAAACATGGTTGCAGATGGCGCCACCTTTTTGTGTGTATATTATAAAGCTATCCAAGGGCTACATTTGTGTAAAACAATTATCCTGATCGGTCAAACGGTTCCCGAGATATGTGGGTTTATACGTGGAAACAGACGCACAAACGGACGCTGGGCAGAGAGAAAAGGTCAGAGGTCAAGGCCACTTGGTTAGGCACCAGTTCACATGTGAACCGATAATTTGTGTAAGTTTCGGAAAAATCCGTCCAGTAGTCTCAGAGGAGTTCTCCGGAAACGAACGCGGCAGCGGCGGCGGCGGCGGAACCCGATCAAAACATAGTATCCGCAAAACTTCGTTTTGGCGGATACAATGAAATACTGAGGCTCTGAATAACAAATAAATCATTGAATACTGGTGCACTAAATGTAAGATATATCTTGAAAAAGTGTCGCGTTAAATGAAAGGTAACTCATGAAATACTGGAACCCTAAATAACAGATAGATCATGGAATAATTGTGCTCTAAATGTAAGATATATCTTGAAAAAGTGTCGCGTTAAATGAAAGGAAACTCATGAATTACTGGAACCCTAAATAACAGATAGATCATGCATGGAATAATGGTGCTCTAAATGTAAGATATATCTTGAAAAAGTGTCGCGTTAAATGAAAGGAAACTCTTGAAATACTGGAACCCTAAATGACAGATAGATCATGGAATAATGGTGCTCTAAATGTAAGATGTATCTTGAAAAAGTGTCGCGTTAAATGAAAGGTAACTCATGAAATACTGGAACCTTAAATAACAGAAAAATCATGGAATAATGGTGCTCTAAATGTAAGATATATCTTGAAAAAATCTCGCGTTAAATGAAAGGTAACTCATGAAATACTGGAACCTTAAATAACAGATAAATCATGGAATACTGGTGCTCTAAATGTAAGATATATCTTGAAAAAATCTCGCGGTAAATGAAAGGTAACTCATGAAATACTGGAACCTTAAATAACAGATAAATCATGGAATACTTGTGCTCTAAATGTAAGATATATCTTGAAAAAATGTCGCGTTAAATGAAAGGTAACTCATGAAATACTTGAACCTTAAATAACAGATAGATCATTGAATACTGGTGCTCTAAATGTAAGATATATCTTGAAAAAGTGTCCCGTTAAATGAAAGGTAACTTATGAAATACTGGAACCCTAAATGACAGATAAATCATGGAATACTTGTGCTCTAAATGACTGATAAATGATGGAATACTGGTGCTCTAAATGAAAGATAAATCTTGAAAAGATGTCGAGTTAAATGAAAGTAACTCATGGAATACTGGCGTCCTAAGTGAAAGATAAATCATGGAATACTGGTGCTCTAAGAGACAGATAAATTATGGAATACTGGTGGTCTGGATGAATGATAACTCATGGAATACTGGAGCCCTAAGTGACAGAAAACCCATGGAAAAGTGGCGTTCTTACTGAGAGATAACTCATATTATAATGGAAATGAACGGTACTTCCATGTAGATTGAGATATTCAATTAAAAGATAGATATGTTTCTGTTGAAAATTCTTTTGCAATATATATCCGAAATTTTTATGCAGATTATTAATACTCACTGGAAAAAATGAAACGCAAGTTCTTGTTGACTCATGTCTTCTTTTGATAGCTGGACCGTCCCATCATAATGCTCTTGGATGTGCCTTAAACGAAAGATGGGCAATTGATCAATTCAAGAGCAGCACTGGAGAATGGTTCCAGATAGGAATACAGATAGTACAAGATCAAACAATGGCTGACAATTTGTTCATGTGCCTTGATGGTAAATGGGGGAAATTTATGTACACAGAATTCTTTGCCATGACAGCTGCCCAGGATTAAGGTAAAAGATCCTTGAAGGTGCTGAGAAATCCACCTGAAGTCCCAAGATTCACGGAACCATCTCCGAAGCCAACGGGACCAAACTGCGCAGAATCCTATCTAAAAGGAGTTATTTCTTCGTTTATATAATATCATATCTATCAGGTTTTTATGACATTCTTTTTCACTGTCGCTGTTATACTACTATTATTCTGTAAATGACCCCACTCGATACCACAATCGCCATAGACGGAGAGGGCTCAGTTCGGGGGTCATCCTTCAGCCGACTTTTGCTTGCTTTCCTTGCTGATTTTAATTCTCCCTTCATCGGCGCCTGAGGTCCATAATGGATGGTCTGGGTCCATATTTTGATCTAATACAAGGCTCTCGAGTGTCCTCATGCACACCAGCTGAGTGAACAGGTACGGAGCGACAGATAGAGCGTTGATTTATCCTGGTACAAGCAGAAGGTGTGCTCTAAGACCTCGGCAAATTAATCATTTACATATTCACAAATATTGTATCTAACAATTATTTTCCAAGATGTTTGAATCTGCATAACACAAAGTAGTTCTAGCTTGTAACAGATTTGAAGAATGTTAATATTCACATGTGACAATGAGTCCGTGTACCTCTGTACCAACCTCTCAGGCTCGGACCGGGCCTTAACTGCTCATCTAAAAGCAAACCACCTATAACTGCATGATCAGAAACCACAGAAAAAAAATATGTGCACATTTGAGTTTGTTTGTGCAGTGGTATTTCATTCATGTTGATATTTTAATGTTGCACTGAATACGGTATGTCATTAGCCGCTTTAAAAAATATAAAGCTATAATATGTATCGTAATCTAATTATTTCATATCTTTATAAATAAGGAAAAAATGACTCAGCAGAAAAAAACATGTTGCACAGTTTTTTTTTTTTTTTAATTTTCTACGGTGTACTTACGTGAGGATCTGGTAAGGTTTATATATGTATGTATATATATATATATATATATATATATATATATATATATATATAACTTTTGTGACTTGTATTGACATTAATCTCCTTGTTTACTCATTGTAATATATGATCTGATCAAGTCAAATATTATCTCATGCCTTTAAGTTCAGGTTCAATGTGTAACTATATTTGACTTTCAATATACATGTCATTCCTGCTACAGTTAACGACTGTATTTAACACATCCAGGTGTTTCTATACACAATATATTTAAAAAATGTAAATACAACACGACAAATAACACATTGGATGTTTATTCTGAAGTCGAATCCTGGTCACGTGTCACCAGAAAAAAAGAGAATTCACATAGAGGCAGCTGAAATTAAACTTGGCTAAATACGTATTTACGAAAAAAATATGTTGGCCATTGTGAAATAAACAGCTGTGGTATGACGGGTGGAAAATGACAGTCATCACCATTAATTAGCCTTCTACTTCTTATCGTCGCTTATTGGAACTGATTGTTAAGGCCGAAAGGTTGCCTCAACGATGGGACAAAATTTAAGCTCCTTATTCCCAACAATTAATAAAAATGGAAAATCAAGGGTTTTCCTTAATGTCTCGAACGAACGAAGTCACAGTGACCGAGTTTGGGTTTGATAGATCATAGGAACATCTAACTGTATGCCAAATTTCAGATTCGTAGGTTCAGCGGTGTCAAAATGTGCCAGGCAAACGTACAGACAGACAGACGGGCGCTAACCAATCACTATAGCTCAGTTGACATACAGTCAGCTGAGCTAAAAATGGGTATTTATATATGCATGTGTGTGAATTAATGATTGACAGAATGACTGAATGAGCGACAAACCCAGATACAGTGAGAGAGAAAGAAAAATCACAGAATTAATTAATGAGACAAACCGAGAAAATGAATGATGAACGAATGAATTAATGTATCAACGAACTCGGAGACCTTACTCACTCGAAGTTGTATAGCTGATCAGCCTTGTCTTTGAGCACGTTTTTTGGATGATGTTGTGGAGTGGATGGTGTAGTGGTTGTGTCGGCTGACAGCACGTGAAGCAGCAGTATCGTCAATGTCCTCAGATTTATCATGGTTATTCACGTCAATAAACTTTCAGTCCTTTCTTTGCTAATCATTTAGTTAACACAATTAAAAATTAACACAATAAAATTTCCTATAGTTATTAATGTTCCGATTAGTTCTAGATCTGCAGTTTGAGCAGGTTTAACCATTCATTTTAACAACAAAGTCAGTATACAAGCTCTTATCGCTGTCTATACCACGCACTGACTGTCCTCGTGCCGGTGACCTCTGACCCGTATACCTCTATTAATTGGTATCAATTTTATCCAGGTTTTCACTTTCACGGCTTCCTCTTATTACAGATCTGACGCAAGCCCTGGGGCTAATGCAGATACTTTAAATTCACGTGCTCCTTCTGTTATGACAACATGAGTTCTAGAGCACCGCAGATGTGTGTGACGTGGACCTGTTCTCAGTGAACCCGTCAAGCTTCACGGATCAGTGGTCACAAGTGGGAGGGTCAACCTCGACGTCACACCTGAATATTTTGTGCCTTCAGCAGGGACACGTACAGTATATCATTTGTTTTCATCGACGATGACTGTACCATGACGCGGACTGTATGAAAAAGCTTTGATAAAGGTACAGTAGCTGGAGCATTATACCGTGTGATGGGCAAATTCCATGTTAAGCAAATGTCCATAAGCGGGACGGTGGCCAACTTTAGTTTTTTTTAAATGCGACTCGGAAACATGTAACCCGGATGATCATTATTAAAATGTGTACTGCCGTTAAAATGTGTTACACGTGACCTCATACTGAATGGCGTACAAGTCACACACATGCCGTAAATATGAGTAAAACTGGAGAGCAACAGAGAGCCCGCATTGCACGGTCAGCCAGGGCGCAGTAAGCATACCGGCCATGGCGGACCTCCCTTTGCTCCCTAATGTTTTATGCTTCATTGATACCAGAAGAGATTTTACTCCCATCGAGCATTTGGCCTCCCCACGTCCAATGCAGGCACATACACTGCAAAAGTCATTGTAGGTGGCGATAACTGTCTTGTGAACGAGAAAGCCATCAATGACGCATAGACAGGTCAAAATATCAGGGTAATACATCAAACTTCCCTTGCGTTTGATGCACTGGGCTGACCAGGCTTAGGTGAGAAAGGCAGTTGCCCCGAGTGAACTGTGACAAATTGCTGGCTCAAGCTACTGTACTGAGTAAACTCTTGACCTGCATCTGGCTAGACTGAGTGAACTTTTGACCTGTACCTGGCTGCACTGAGTGAACTCTTGACCTGTTGCTTAATCTGACAAAATTGGCATTCTGCCAAAGCTATAAGTTGATCCTTACCAAATCTGATGCATTTGGCAGTCTGCCAAAGCTATATATAGAATGCAGCTACTGCACCTTTGGCCTGTTGCCAAATCTGCCAAGCTATTTATAGATACAGACACAATCTTGGCCAGTTGGTAAATCTGTTTACACATACTGAAAGACTTTCATTTTAAAAGATACAATAAATGAGCCAAAAATCATTTAGGTAGACTTGAATAAAGGCCACCTAAGAATCATATTTGTGCAATGTTACATAAATTGAAACTATAGTTTTGCAGAAGGAGACTATTGCAGCCCTCAATTTGAATTGGGCTTACTAATGGCCTCAAGACCAACTTAAGCTTTCTATGACTCTACCAAAAATCAATGAACCCAACCTATCCTTATAAAATTAAATAAGGGACCAATGCGTCACATCGCTCAGCTGATTTTTGGAAAGTATTAGTAACTGCAATATATTTTTATTCATTTTGGTTTTTCAAGTATATTACCACTTGAACAGCTAAGATAAAATGGCCCTGCTAAAATAAAATTATAGAATAATGGACATGAGCTTAAGCATATGCACTGTGTAATAAATGAAACCTTTGCCCTGAAACCATTTAGTGATGCACCAAGAGAAAAAATGGGCCTACGGTAAATGTTATATAAAAGTTACATTTCATGAACAAACAATGGATGAAGGTCATTAAATACCAAAAGTTAAATATATCGCCACATGAGTTAAAAATAATCCAACAAAGTTTGACCAATATTCCTGATTTTAAAACTAAGTTTAACGGTGTCATTTACACCTAGGCAAACTTTAAGAGATATATATATGAAATGCTACAAAGTATTTAAACCTTCTTACATCTTGTCAGTTAGCAATTACATTAGATCCTAATATTTTATCACATTTAAATATTAGGATTAAATTTCTGGACTTTTTTCTTTAAAAAAAATCAAAATTTCCAAGTCTCAACAAAAAGAATTTATTTAACATTAAAATAATAAGATTCATCTTGCTTATTAGTCCTGTGAAATGAAAGGGTGGGTGGGGGAGGGGTCTCTGTTGTTACTGCTCGTTGCTGTAAAAAAAGTGAAATTATAAGATTCATCTTGTTTATAGTACAGGTCTGTAAACAAAATGGAGGGGGGGGGGGGGGGAGCGGGGAGAGATAAAGGCTCCCTGTGGTATTAACTGCAGACAGCCTGGTCAAGCTAAACAAGAGAGAGGGCTTGCTCGAGTGATGGGATTACATAACAACAGCCTTACATAACAGTATCCCAAGACAGGGCTTACTCCGCTAAACTAGAAACCCTCTCCCCCTACTTTCTGAAGCATTTATTGACACTTAACAAGGCCACACATTTCTTAACCTTGTAAGCTTGGTTAAAACAATATGTAATTCAAATATGAAAATAAAATGGACAGTAATTAAAAGTGATGGGGTTCACAAAAAGCCTATATTTCCGAAAATTTGACCAGGAAAACCAAGGTCAAGGTTACTTGTCTTCGAATAAATCTGAGATCTTGGTGGGAACATATTGTGTGTCAAATTTAAGGGGAAACATGTAGTAATTGATTGTTATTGGGTTTACCATAATCATGCATCTTGGCTGCTTTAACATTGAAGGTCAAGGTCCATCACGTTCACAGGTTTTGAACTCATTTGACAACTTAGCATCTGACACGTTTCATTTTGGTTTTCAGAAAAATAATCACCTATCGACTTCAGAAATATGTTTCTGTTTGTTTCACCAAATATGAAAATATTAAAGTATGGGTCATCATCCCAGTTTAAATAGAATTCAACCCATAACAGGGGTCGTAATAACGCCTTTCCACCTGTCTGGAACAAGCAAACACGACCACGGAAAGGCATTTTGTACCTATCCATTGAAAAGGTAAACATCTATAGATATTTTCAACATTAGTAGCTGTTAAGTAGTAACAAACATGACACAAAACTAAATATTTTACAGGTGGTCTCCCATCGACTCCCTATATTTCCAGTATTTTACTATAAAAATGGTCTATAATTTTTTATACTTTTCAGTATTTAGGCCCTCATCTCTATATTTTCCTTTATTTTCAGTGCACAATCGGGTTTCTGTATAACAGTGTTACTATTGAAAACATTCAGTTCTTTTTGCATGCAAGTGTGTATGTAGGATATCATGTAAGATGGCAGAATCAAGTTTACACTGAGCGAAGTGTGACTGAAAGTTTGATATGATGTAAGGATGCATCTTTAGCGAGTGCAAAATTTTTTTCCGCGGAAAGGCATACCAGTATAAATGCCTTTCCATGGGAAAACTGAAAACTCAAAGTTTTTATGATCCCTGCATAATATGAAAGACGTCTGTCCATTAGTTTTGACTTCTTATGCTCACTCAGCTGTCATATGCCAATGATGAGGGTAAAAAAAAACAACAAGAAAATAAGAAAAAGATTATAGGTGGTGCCGCAAGTCTCCCGTATAAGACAACGCTGGCCAAGATCTGCGTTTTTTCGGACCAACCCATGCAACTTTTCTTTAAATGTGTAAATGTGCGATAGTCACTCAAAATTTACCTATTCGAGGTCAAGGCACTCTCCTTATTTAGATCATAACACCATTTTAAATAGGCTTCGTCTTCTAAGCTATATCTATGCACATGTAAAGTTTGATAAAGATCCCTGAAATGTTCACCTCTCTCACAAGATTTCTCTGTCCCGGTGGCGGGACCGTGCAGAAACCATAATATCCCCAAATCTTAGTCTACATTTTCCACTGGCCGGTCCATAAGCCCTATTAAGTGATTGTTGGCTGACCTGTGAACTACAGCCATGATAAAGCGTCCGTCTGTCGTCTGTTTGTTAATACTAGCAGTTTTTCTAAGCAATGTCTGGACAGATACTTTCAAGTTTGTATCGAAGTTTAAAATGGACCAACTAGGACACAAATCAAAATTGGGTGCTCGACCTACATTTTGGTGATTATATGTGCACTTTTTTGTTATGGCACTACATGAAATTGCACTCTTTTGAAACTAGTGGCCTATTATATAGTTTGAAATAGAATGTATAATTTCTAGCTTTTCGACAGGTGAGTTCTGTGTCCTTGGGCTCTCGATATCCTTACCGGCAGCTGTTGGGTTATTTTGAATTCTTAAGTTTTGATGGTACACTGAAAATCTAAATAAGTACACAAACCAGCAATGCCTGAAATTAGATCAAAATACGTTAGAGGAATACATCTATGAATCAAATATATTTTATGCTTTGGAAAGCAATAAAAAGCCAATTCAAAACACCTGGAGAGACGGGTTTATACGGTAAAATCATTCATGAAGGAATTGGAAAAATAACTGATTAAGAATCTACCGATTCCCTAGAGTATTTACATAAATAAATAAGAAACGATAAATGGGTATAATGATATTTTAAGTAACAGTGACCAGAATTGATTTGAAATGTTATCAAAGGTAACAAAATTGGTTCCAATTCATTACATAAAAATATATTTGGGGGCACTTGGGGGGGGGGGGGGGGGGCAGCTGCCCCTTTATCCTCCCCTCTGGATTCGGCCCTGGTCACCATGCAATGTTTGACTGAAGTGGGTCCCACTTCTGAACTTCTATGAACTAAACAGTCCTAGGAAATTTTGCCATCTATTCAAATTTACAGTTGATTCTCGTCTGAACTAGAAGTCGAGCAGTCGACAAGTAACTACATATATCCGCCAAGTCACAGAGGCATGGGGGGGGGGGGGGGGGGGGGGGATTCATGCACAAGGCCTCATATAGTGTCTAGTGTAGTGTTGCAATGCAGTGAGGTCGCTTCACCTGCAGCCGCCATCTAGGTCACCTGGCCGAGTGCAGAAGTCCTTCTAGGTGGTACATAGCTTCTGCTAAGTCAAGGTTCTCACAGTGCATCCCTGTGGATCACCACGGAAACTGGGTACCCATCGGACCCAGGCTAAACTGTGAGGAATCTCAGAGCAAGTTGAGTTTAAGAGGTGCAGTGTGCAGGCCCACTGTCATGTGGACACACCTGGCACTCGACAATCAACCCCCACTGCCCTGTGGGGAAAGCTTTTTGGCAAAAGGCTAGGGATGAGGTAATCCCCACAGAAACTTCGAGTGCTAGACACCAGACTACTCGGCGAATTCTAATAAACCATGGTGTCACGCATGTCAGCGATATGACACTTTAAGTTTGAAATACACGAAATGGTCCTCACTGTACGGCCCAGTGGCAGAACTTCAGAAGACCACACATTACATCAGAAGAACCAAACCCCGAGTGTGACGGCGATCGACAAGAAAGAGAAGAACAGAGAAATGGTTAATGTAAGGCATTGAATGTTCTTGAAATGACATGAATCAAAATTGTGGCATCAAAGATGCCAATTTATTCCTCATAAATGTACAATTTTCACCAAAACCATATCTATAGACAGAAACAAAATGAAATTGATTGTAGGTGGCTAAAGCAGTCTTGTATACAAGATAATATTTTCTAACATCTGTGGATATGCAAATGTTAAAGTGAATACATCAAACCACTCATGAGAAAATGGCATTATTTTCTGCGAAAAAGTAGGTGGCAACACCTGTGTGGTCTATGATGGATCTACGCTACATGAAAACGATTGTACGTGGCGCCTCCCGGCTTGTGTATAAGATGGAGGTATCATTAAATATTAATGATACATTAAACCAGTCCTTAGATAACAGAGGCGGATCCAGGATTTAGGAAAAGGGGGGGGGGGTCCAACCAAGGAGGACTAGTGAAACCCTAAAAAAAGATCACCAGGTCCGGAAAAGGGGGGGGGGGGGGTCCAGGCCGCAAAATTTTGTCCGAAACCCTTAAAAAAGCTTGAAGAATGAAAAAAAGGGGGGGGGGTTCGGACCCCTCCCCTGGATCCGCTTCTGGATAAATGCATGCAAGTATTCTACAAATACGTGCTTGCAGATTGTGCCACTGGTCTCGTAATTGAGAAATCTACCCAAGACAGATGAACATGCAAAATTGCAGGCCGAGACCCCAATCTACTACTAAGAAAAAAGTACATCAGTGTATTCTACAACAAGGGTCCTGTGGTTCACGGCGCTCAGCTGAAATTGATTCTGGGAATGTTTGTATAAAATCCTAGTGTTGTGTTGACTGTGCACTTTTATTGACTACACTGAGGATGCAGGAGCCTCTCATGATCACACATTTGTAACATTTCAGTATTTCAACTAAGTAACTGCAATATGCATGTCAAAACCACTGGGAACTCAAGAAACCTTGTAAATTACAAAATAATGGACATTAGCTGAACTACAATAATACACATTTAATTTATCAACTGAAATAAAATGCTGTAAATTTTTTTTTTTCAGATGAGAATAAACTAAATTTGATTAGCATGTTAAAACAAGCCTATCACGTATACATTGCATCTGTTCTGTTATATTTGAAACTTATGGAATGAAACAAATTAATGATGTAATAAGGAAACAAGGCCTACAGGCAAAATGCGAACCTTTGCTATGGGATAACACCAGGTATAATGCTTCAATGCTGGGCCATGTATATGAACAATGCAAGTACTAAACACTTTGAACAAGAAACAATTACACAAACATCACTGCTGAAATTCTGGCATGCGTGCACACAACACAAAAATGTTTGTAGCTGGCACCACCAGTCTTGTATACAACGAAGAGATATATACATTGTTACGGAACCTAATATCAACAGATCACGTATGCGTGATGAACATAAATTTTGTCAAGAAGATAAAAAAATAAGATTCTGTAACACTAGGAAAAAAACAAAGTGCACAGTACCTGGATACCACCACTGTCACAGCGACAAGTTTTTTAAAATGTGTAAGCCGGATGAAAAGTTCACACAAATTCTCTCGGAGAATAATAGTCCAATGTTAAACTCTTGTAACAATCCCGAAAATAAACTTTAGGCAGGCAGCATTAAATTGTAAAGTGTTAGTAATAGTAGAATCCCCGAAATTACTGGATAATCGGATACGTCCCACAAACTGACAAACCAAGTCTGTGTCCGCTAAAATATTCTCTCACCTCTCTCCAAGCTCTAAATCACAGCCCACTATTTATAACTTTTCACCTCCAGCCGAGAACCTCCCATTGCTCGAACATTCTAAAAAAAGCTAACATAATACACAGTAAACACGCTTAACAGGAATCATCTAGAAAAACATCGCTGTCTCAACATATAAGGGTTCACACGTGAGCTCGCCCCGGCTCGGCCAGGCGAGAAAGCCCCCAAGCTAGCATGACAACGAGAGTTCAACCAGTACGGATTAAACTGAGAGTGCAACACCCGGTCAGGCGAGGCAGCCAAAACACGAGTCACGCCCGTGTCACACAACAACAAAGACATCTGTAAGACTTGTGCACACAATAAAAATGGCACTGTAACACTCCCCCCTCCTGTAAGTAAAAAGAGAGTTTTCTCAAAAGCGATCACAATCACCAAATTATTACAACATTTCAAAACCATGTTATCTACAACATTACATAAACATCTCGTTTACAATATTTCATAAACATCTCGATAAGCAATCAGCAAGTACATTGTCTTACCCTTTAATGTGTTTGATTTCAAGGTTGTAATCTTGTAAGAACAAACTCCATCTCAACAATCTATGATTTTTATACTTCAACTCGTCATGAACGTGAGGGGATTGTGATCACTGAAGACAATAATAGGCTTGACTGATGAAGTAACATAAACTTTAAAATGTTGCAATTCCAAAATCAATGCCAAACATTCTTTTTCAATAGTGGAGTTGTATTTCTGGTTTGCATTAAACTTTCTTGAGAAATAACAAATTGGATGATCTACGCCATCACTGCCTTCTTGTAACAACACAGCACCAGCAGCAGTAATACTAGCATCCACAGCTAACTTAAAAGGTACAGAAAAGTCTGGAGCTGCTTAAACTGGTGAACTTTGCAGAACTGCTTTCAAATTCTGAAACGAATTTTCACACTGAACATTCCATACAAACTTTTGTTTCTTCTTTAACAAATTAGTCAAAGGTTCAGCTACAGCAGAAAAAGTTGGACAAAACTTCCTGTAGTATCTAACCATACCAAAAAAACGCATTATTTGCTTTTAGTTTTCTAGTTAAGGAAATGCAGAAATAGCATTTATCTTAGCATCAACACGTTTTACCTGATCCTGTCCTACAATTTGACCCAAAAATTTTGTGCAAGACAAAACTCAGATTTTAATAAGTTGACGGTCAGACGTGCTGTACTGAGTCTTTCGAAGAGGTCGCGAAGAATTTGTAGATGTTTCTCCCAGGTGTCGCTGTACACGATGGGGTCATCAATATATGCGTCGCAGCCCTGAATGTCCTTTACAACCATATGGATGAGGCGCTGGAACGTGGCTGGCGAGTTCTTCATGCCAAACGGCATAACTTAATACTGGTACAGTCCTTGCGGCGTCACAAATGCGGACACTTCTTCCGCTCGCTCTGTCAGCGGAACTTGCCAGAATCCTTTTAGCAAGTCAAACTTGGAGACCTATCTGGAGCTACCGACTCTATCAATACAATCATCGATCCTCGGAATCGGGAACGTGTCAGTCTTGGTGACAGAGTTCAGTTTTCGATAATCTGTGCACATACGGTAACTCCATCAGGTTTTGACACAAGAATACACGGTGAACTCCAGTTACTGTTACTAGGTTCAATAAAATCATTGTCAAGAAAATATTGAATCTCATCCTGTAGATACTTTTGCTTTTCTGGATTCAGTCTATAAGGATGTTGCCATGACTGCGCTTGCCTCGCCAACATCGATGTTATGGCGCAATATGTTAATTCACGTTGGAATGTCACTAAACAAATGTTCAGAAGGTTCTTGAGGTCTTGTTGTTGTTGTGCGGTAAGGTGTAACAGTTTGGCATCCAGGTTGTTAAGCACGTCTGAGTTTTTAATGGTACTGTACCAAACTGAATGTCTACATCACACATATAATCAGTATCTACTTTAACTGAGTCAGGGTCTGTGTTTACACAATTTTCAGCAGTAACATTATATACAACATCTGATGTGCTATTTCTGTCATAATATGGTTTCAACATGTTAACATGGCACAGTTGTTTCTTCTTACGTCTATATGGTGTCAACAGTATGTAATTTAAATCACTGACTTCTTGTCAACAATATAAGGACCAAAATACCTAGCTTGCAGAGGTCTGCCTGTGATGGGAAGTAAGGCAAGGACCTTTTCACCAGGCTCAAACGTCCTACTTACACTGTGCTTATCATACTTTGTTCTCATTTTACTTTGTGCAGATTTTAGATTTGACTTTGCAATTTCACAAGCATTGTGTAGTCTGAGAGATACTGCAGTAAACTAAGAGAATCAGGATTTTCGCAAAAGAGTTTTTCATTTAGTAGTTTCAATGGCTGTTCAGTTTTCGGTCCATGTCCGAAAACTATTTCAAAGGGACTGAAACCCAAGGACTTTTGAAAGGATTCTCTGACAGCAAACAGCAATAGGTGTATTCCTTCATCCCATTCTTTCTGTGTGTCATAGCAAAAGGTCCTTATCATGTTTTTTAATGTCTGGTGAAAACGCTCGAGGGCGCCCTGACTTTCAGGATGGTATGGCGAAGAGCTGTACTGTTTTACACCTAGTTCAAGCATAACTTGCTGGAATAAGCCAGACATAAAATTAGACCCTTGGTCAGACTGGACGGATTTTGGTAATCCAAACGTTGTAAAAAACTTGGTCAGAGCTTTGACAACACTTTTGGCATTATTTTTGCGCAATGGTATTGCTTCAGGGAACCTGGTAGATGCGCACATAATTGTCAGCAAGTATTCATGTCCAGCTTTTGTTTTGGGCAGTGGTCCAACACAGTCAACAATAATCCAACTGAATGGTTCCTCGAAAGCAGGAATAGGCCTAAGTGGGGCCTTAGGAGGATTCTGATTGGGCTTGCCTACCATCTGGCATGTATGCCATGATTTACAATGTTGTACAACATCTTTCCTGAGGTGAGGCCGATAGAAGTGTCTACTAACTTTCTGATAAGTTTTATTTAGACCTAAATGGCCAGACAAAGGAGCCTCATGTGCCATGCTTAGAATTTCATTGCGAAAGCTTTTGGGCATCACTATTTGATGTTTGATGGCCCACTCATCATCAGCGCATACATTAGGTGGTCGCCATTTACGCATAAGCACTCCATTTTTAACATAGAAACAAACTGGGTTCTCTGACAGTTCATCTTAAGAAACTGCCCTGGGAAACAAACATGAAATATCATGGTCCTTATGCTGTTCCGTGATAAGTTCTGCCCTTGAAAATGCTGTATCGTGTACGGGCTAATCGTTAAATGAGTCACTCTTGACTCCCAGAGTGTTATTATCTGGACCATTATCCTCATGTGTGTTTTCTTGGCCATATATCTTGTAACAGCACATGAAGGATACAAGCCGAAATTTCCTGACTTTTCGGATCAGTGTCCTGATCAAGTGACGGCTTTTCTGTCACTATTGGTACAGGCTGTACTGTGTCACCTGCAACATCACTGCCTAGTAGCAACTGAATTCCCTTAAAGGGTAAAGTAGTTCTAATGCCCACAGTAATATTCCCAGAAATCAAATCTGACTTTAAATGGATACTGTGAAGCGTAACAGAAGTACAGTGTGCTTGTCTGAAAACACACCATTAACAAGTGCATGTGCACGAGTAAAAGACCTATTAGAAAATGGCAAAGTGTTTGCTAGCATAAGAGTCTGGCCTGAACCAGTATCCCTCAAAATTCAAATAGGGGTAGAATCTGAAAAATTACTTGAAAGTGATAAAAAAACCATCATGTATGAATGACTCAAATAACTCCATTTCAGAGTCAGGAGAGGAATCTACTACCTCAATTTCATCAAACAAAGAACTGACATTGACACTGTCAGTCATAAACTCTTTTTCAGAGTCATTTCATATATGCGGGGAACTTTCGGTTTTTCAGACTAATCTATGGGATTCTTTGCTACCATTGCGCATAGCCCGGCACAACGTGCACTCAGCATCCACTCATCTTGCTACTATTATGCGTTCAAAGGCTATTGAGCGCAAAGTGCGCGGTAGCAAATAGCAGTCGCACAGTAGCATTTGCTACCCTTGCGCATTGCTTGCCACATCGCGCCATGAGCAGCAACTGGACTTGCTACCATCAGACACAAACCGCCTCATTCGCGCAAACTGCGCGGTAGCAAATCAGAACTGCGCGGTAGCAAATGGCTGTCATCGCAATGCGCAATGTGCGCGGTAGCAAACAGACCTGCGCGGTACCAAGTTGCTTTCAGCTCCTATGCATGGGGACTATGTCCTTGCGATCGCAAATTCTGCTACTATTAACGTAGTGCAAGTCTTCACTGTCAGAGGTCGCTCGGACACGACCACTCAAAGCAATATGCGCGGTAGCAGTTAACTGTCGCAAAGTAACAAACAGATCTGCACGGTAGCAAATACCATGGGTCATATTCAGCTGGCAATGCTCAATGTGCGCGGTAGCAAACAGACCTGCGCGGTAGCAAGTTGCTGTCAGCTCCTATGCATGGGGACTATGCCTGTGCGATCGCAAAATCTGCTACTATTAACGTAGTGCAAGTCTTTACTGTCAGAGGTCGCTCGGACACGACCACTCAAAGCAATATGCGCGGTAGCAATTAACTGTCACAAAGTAGCAAACAGATGTGCGCGTTAGCAAATGTCATGGGTCATATTCAGCTGGATCCCAATGCGCAATGTGTGCGGTAGCAAACAGACCAGCGTGGTAGGACGTTGTTGTTGCCTGCTACCATGGGGACTATGAATTTGCGATCGCAAATTCTGCTATTGTAAACGTGTTGAAGTATTTGCTGCCAGGGGTCGCTCGGACACGACCATTCAAAGCAATTAACTGTCGCAAAGTAGCAAATACATTTGCGCGGTAGTAAGTGGCATCGACCATATTTAGCTGCGATTGCAATGCGCAATCTGCGCGGTAGCAAATCAGATATGCGCGGTAGCGAGAACCACATGGAGGCTATCTATTACGATCAAAACTTTTGATGCTATAGTTTCAGTCCAATCTTTGTAACCATAGGTCGCCCGGATAGGCCTGCAACAAGCTTTGCACTAGGCGCGTAAGGAATTAGTAGTCGCATAGTAACACATTGACCTGCGCAGAAGCAGGGTTTACTGGCCATATTAACAAGCGACAGCAAAGCGCAATGTGCTTGGTAGCAAAGAGACCTGCGAAATAGCAAGTTCCTACTGACTAATCATAGACATAATTCTTGAACAATATATGCTACAGTTCATTGCATTTTTTTTTATTCAATAACTAATGATGTATTAACATTTAATTTTGAAAAACAAAACCTTTGTCGCCCTTCTCTTACAAAATCTTCGTGGTGTGAACATATTTATATTAACAGGATTACAAAGTAGCCATTGGCTAATAGACATGCTCTCCTGTAAGCATAATATAAATAGTGACAAACATTACTGGAATATTTCATGTCCAAAGGCTAGGGTAACCCAAATCCCGGATATAGCATATATTAATAGTGACAAACACTTACAGCAGCAAGTCATGCCTGAAGGGTTAGGGTAACCCGTATCCCGGATATAGCATATATTAATAGGGACAAACACTTACTGGAATATTTCATTCCCGGAGGGTAAACCTAACCCGTATCCCGGATATACCATATATTTGTAGTGACAAACACTTATTGGAGTATTTCATGTACAAAGTGTAAGGGTAACTCCTATATTAGAGTCAATAATGGAGTTGTACCCCTTATTTACATGAAAAGAGCCTGGCTCTTGTACTATGCTATGCATAGATTTTGAAACAAAACCAGAAGGTTTATAATTTGGTTTATTCGCAAGTTTCCAGCAGTCAGATATTAGATGACCTTCCTTCTTGCAGTAATTTTCTTCGCAAATAACTGGTCTTTGTTGGACTTAGACACAGTGGACGTTAACTGAGGTGTAGCAATGGACTTTGTTGAACTATCAGGACTACTTGTACTGGGTGACTGCGCTTTAAACTTCTTTTGACCATACTGATTTACATTCTTGTTTGTGAATGACTGGTTTGATTTGCTAGTAAAGGACATTTTTCTTGTGTTCATGAATAATCATCAGCTAATTGAGCAGCAACTTTTCTCATCAACAAAATTTTAACATCTGCGTTAATGCAGCGCTTTAATTCTTTAAGCAAAATCAACTGGCGCAAAATGTCATACTCTTTCATTACATTTTTAGAACTACACCAGCGATCAAACAACTGCTCTTTTGTCCTAGCAATATCGACGTAGGTCTGTTCTTTGCGCTTTTCCCAATTTCTGAATTTCTGGCGGTAAGCCTCTGGAACTAACTCATAACCTTTTAGGATTAACCGTTTTACCAGGTCATGGTCAGCAGCAGCTTCTACTGAAAGCTCTGTATAAATTTCTCTTGCCTTGCCAGTCAATACACTTTGTAACAGCATAGTCTTATTTTCCTTAGGCCATTTTAAATTTTAATCTAAAATGTAAGAAATATTTATCAATCTCTTTTTCTAGAAAAGGTGGGACAAGTCTAATGTGTTTAGCAACATCAAAACTGTCAGTTGGGGAAGCACTTAGACTATTAGACTTAGTTTAAGTCGTTCTAATTCCAGTCGTTTTAACCCAATTTCTTTTTTTTTTCTAGTTCTGTTTTAATGCTAGCTCATGTTGCATTTTCAACTTTTTAAAATTCCAATTGCATAGCAAGGCTGTCATTTCCTGATGTTTCCACTTCTCTCTCTTCAATTAAACCTTTGCTAATTAGATCTTGCACGATTTTAGCAATGATATCAGGCTTTCTTAAAGCTTTTTTCACACTTAACCCTAAGTGTTGTCCCAAACGCAACAACTGTTCCTTTGTCAACTGTTCAAGTTGATCAGGGTCGGGATCGTCAACAAATGTCTCAGGTTTAAAATCTGCCATGTTAAGATGTTAAAACAATAACAAAAAAACACTGATATAATTCCTGTAAACAATTTACTGTAAACAATATGTAATCTTGTGAAACATGTATGATAAAACAAGGCTTACAGGCCTAATGCGAACCTGTGTAAAGTTTGGGAGTATGAATGAAGTTTTATTTTCAAAATTTAATATTGATCCTTTTAAGTCCTGCTTATCTACCTTAGTCATTATGATTTCAGCAAAATTAACATTTCGGACCTGCATGTTTCAGACTAGGACATTTTAAAACTAGAATATGGGTAGTCGACAAGCGACTATGTGTATCCGCAGAAATCAGAGTGGGACGGGTGAAGTGAGGCATGGATTAATTGGCAAGGGGAATAGAGTGGTGTGTTGCATATTAGCATGGATGTCTGCAGCGTAAACGTGAATGTAGGTGGTGCCACCTGTCATAAAATTGAGAAAATAGTCGAGGATGTATAAACCTGCAAAATTTCAGGTGGATAAGTCAAACAACTGCCGAGATATGAGTGATTTTATCCCAAGGCAGATGAACAGATAGACTGTGTTCATAAGTGGTTGCAGGTGGCACCAGCAGTCTTGCTTATGATGAAGAGCTATGTGAGATCTATACACAAGCAAAATTTTGGCCCAATCGGTCAAACGGTTCCCAAGATATGAGCTTGGATGTCTGCAGAGTAAAACGTGAATGTAGGTGGCGCCACCTGTCATAAAATCGAGAAAGCTGTCCAGGATGCATAAACTTGCAAATTTCAGGTGGATAAGTCAAACCACTGCTGAGATATGAGTGATAATATCCCAAGGCAGATGAACAGATTGGTGCTGGGCATTAATGGTTGCAGGTGGCGCCACCAGTTCTGCTTATGATGAAGAGCTATGTGAGATCTATACACAAGCAAAATTTTGGCCCAATCGGTCAAACAGTTCCTGAGATATGAGCTTAGATGTCTGCAGAGTAAACGTGAATGTAGGTGGAGTCACCTGTCATAAATCGAGAAAGCTGTCCAGGATGTATAAACCTGCAAAATTTCAGCTGGATAAGTCAAACCACTGCTGAAATATGAGTGAATTTATCCCAAGGCAGATGAACAGATGGACGCTGTGCATAAATGGTTGTAGGTGGCACCACCAAGTTTTCCTATGATGAAGGGCTATGCGAGATCTATAAACATGCAAAATTTTGGCCCAATCGGTCAAACGGTTCCCCAGATATGAGCTTGGATGTCTGCAGAGTAAACGTGAATGTAGGTGGTGCCACCTGTCACAAAATCGAGAAAATTGTCCAGGATGTATAAACCTGCAAAATTTCATGTGGATAAGTCAATCAACTGCTGAGATATGAGTGATTTTATCCCAAGGCAGATGAACAGATGAACGCTGTGCAAAAATGGTTGCAGGTGGCGCCACCAGTTTTGCCTATGATGAAGAGCTATGCGAGATGTATACACATGCAACATTTTAACCCAATCGGTCAAACGGTTCCCGAGATATGAGCTAGAATTTCTACAGAGTAAACGCGAATGTAGGAGGCGCCACCTGTCATAAATTGAGAAGTCTACCCAGGATGTATAAACCTGCAAAATTTCAGGTGGATAATTCAAAACACTGCTGAGATATGAGTGATAATATCCCAAGGCAGATGAACAGATGGACGCTGTGCAAAAATGGTTGTAGGTAGCGCCACCATTTTAAGTGTATGTTATAAAGCTATCAAAGGGCTACATTTGGGCAAAATTTTTAGCCTGATTGGTCAAACAGTTCCCGAGATATGCGGGTTTATGTGTTGAAACAGACGCACAAATGGACGCTGGGCAACGAGGAAAGGTCAGAGGTCAACCAAAAATGAGGGCGCAGCAGTTCATCTGATGATAACCCGATTCGCTATTAATGTAAACTAAGTTTTTTCAAACAGTTGAAAGATATAGTTCCAATAATCTGGGAATTCTGCATCTAAACATTGTGTCCAATCGTCTCGACGCTTTGTCTAGAGGTCTAGACACAGTCTAGTCAGCCCCCCAGAGCCAGGTCAGTTGCCATGGTGATGTCTGGAACCCACCTGTTTGTACTGAGTGACCTTTTGACTTGGCTGCTGAAACTCAGATTGTTGTCAATTCTGTTTTCAAATACAGAAAGCCTTTTTCAATTGGCTACGCTTTTTTAAAACTGTATTTACCCAATCTATTCTTATAAAACTGGCAGAACCCTACCATAGAATATTTTTTGTAAAGTTTAAACCAATCAGCTTAACAGTTTCATCATAAATCAGTGTATAAGCTAGAAGAGTTTAAAATTACATTTTCGCTTGTAAAAAACACATCAATATAGATGGCGCCACCAATACCTCAAAATCAGATATGACATATGTGACAAACATTGGTATAAAATTTGGTGATTATAGCTCTAGCCGTTTCTGAGATTTTAATTCTAGTGTGCTTTTTTGGACAGATGACTAAGTTCAACCTCCTGTAACTCGGCAAAAATTCTCCGAACTGGAATCATTCAAACAAACTTGAGAGAGATTGTTCCAGGGATAATTTCTGTGAAATATTGGACAATTTGGCTGGACAGTTTCAGAGAAGAAAATTTTTTAAGGTTTTTAAGCTTTTTCTCTATAAAATCTAAATTAATGCAGATACCCAATAATAAGCTCCAGGACACCAAGTTTCACATGTGACTAATTCTTACATGCAATTTGAAGCTGCTAGCTCCAACAGTTTCTGACTTACAGCCATGGACGGCGGAAAGCCATCCCTGGACGGCGGACGGCTGACGGCGGACGGCTGACGATGGACGACGCTGCGCCATCACATAAGCTCACAGGTTCGCTAAAAATGTGTCTAGGTCAAGGCCTAATAAATTTTCAAAACTATTAATCCTCCAAGACGAGCCAACAATTTTATGTTATGGAACCTGATATCAACTGATCACGTATGCGTGATGAACATAAAATTTGTCAAGGAGATCAGAAAAAAAAATCAGATTCTGTAACACTAGGCAGCGTGAAATGTCTAGGGGAATGAAAAAAAGAAGTCAGTGGTTCTTTGTTAACAAATAAATATAATTTATTCTTAAAACAACCCTAACATTACAATACACTAACTCAATACAATGACACAGTATAACAGCAAATCAATACAATTACACAGTAAAAAAAACAAAGTGCACAGTACCTGGATACCACCACTGTCACAGCGACAAGTTTTTTAAAATGTATAAGTCGGATGAAAAGTTCACACAAATTCTCTCGGAGAATAACAGTCCAATGTAAAGCTCTTGTAACAATCCCGAAAATAAACTTGAGGCAGGCAGCATTAAATTGTAAAGTGTTAGTAATAGCAGAATCCCCGAAATTACTGGATAATCGGATAGGTCCCACAAACTGACAAACCAAGTCTGTGTCCGCTTTAATATTCTCTCACCTCTCTCCCGGCCCTAAAACACAGCCCCCTATTTATAACTTTTCACCTCCAGCCGAGAACCTTCCATCGCTCGACATTCTAAAGAATCTAACATAACACATAGTAAACACGCGTTACAGGAATCATCTAGAAAAACATCACTGTCTCAAAATATTAGGGTTCACACGTGAGCTCGCCCCGGCTCGGCCAGGCGAGAAAGCCCCAAGCTAGCATGAAAACGAGAGTTCAACCAGTACGGATTAAACTGAGGGTGCCACCCCCAGCCAAGCGAGGCAGAAACAACACGAGTCAAGCCCATGTCACACCACAAAGAAGACATCTGTAAGACTTGTGCACACAATAAAAAGGGCACCTGTAACAACATATGCCCAATGTCAGACTGATCTGTCAAACCCCTCCTGCGAAGTAAGCAGGGACATACATTGTGCAAAAATGATTGTATGTGGCGCCACAACTCTTGTACACGATAAAGCTACCCGATATGTATAAAAATGCCCAATTTAGGCTGATGTATCAAATACCTATGTAGAAATAAGCAGGTGCATACACTGTGCAAAAGTCAATGTAAGTGGCGACACCTGTCTTTTAAACGAAAAAGCCATCAAAGACGCATAGACAGGTCAAAATATCAGGCCAATACATCAAACTTCCCTCGAGTTCGATGTACTGTGCTGACCAGGCTTAGGTGAGTAAGGCAGTTGCCCCCAAGTGAAGGTGACAAATTGCTGCCTCAAGCTACTGCACTGAGTGAACTCTTGTCTTGCACCTGGCTAGACTGAGTAAACTTTTGACCTGTACCTGGCTGCACTGAGTGAACTCTTGACCTGTTGCATAATCTGACACAGTTTGCAGTCTGCCAAAGCTATAAATAGATCCAGGCTGAACTTTGGTGCCAAATCTGATGCAGTGAGCAGTCTGCCAAAGCTATAAATAAAATGCAGCTACTGCACTGAGTGAACTCTTGACCTATACCTGGCTGCACTTCTACCAACCTGGAACTGTACCAAAACTATTTATAGAGCTGACATCATTAGGCAAATGGCTAACAAGGCACTGGCTATCTGCCAATGGTAAACCAAGTGCTGCCATCTGTACACAAAAGTGGTCCCTACTTGAAATAACTTTGAAATAAATTTTCCCAATACAAAATGCTTTTCAGCTGACTTTTTATATAAAAAAAGAAATTAGGAATATATGTAAAGTTATAACAGTTGCATACTGAATGCAAAGTTAAAATACAGATACATCTCATTGATGGCAAATTCTTGAATTGAGTTTGAATACCAATAATTTATAATCCATGTACAGTTGTCTTTATATTGCCACAGAGAGCTGAATATCCATGATTGTAACATTGCCTGGCTTGATGAAAAATTTAAATCTTAAATCTATTATTTTTTAAAGCTTTTAAAAACATTCTTGTCAATATTAACCAAAAAAACTGAAATCTAAATGTCTAGTGGCATGATGTAAAAGATGCTGATAAACTGGTGCCAGGCTAGATGTAACAGCATCATTTAGCTAACATATATGGTAAAATGACTCAATTCAATCTCCATAATTCAGCCAAAAATTATTCATGTGGAACCATTAAAGACAATTATTATAAGAATTATTGTGGGGATAATTCTTGTAAAATATTAAACAAACTGGCTTCAGTGGCGTCAGTTGAAAAACGTTTTGCAGGTTTATAACTCATATAGAAAGATACAGCAAACTGGCTAAGTTCAGCTTCCCGTAACTCAGCCAAAAAGCACTGAAGCAAAACCATTTGAACAAACTTGAACTATCAACATCTGAAATAATTACTGTGTGAGATTTAAGAATTTGGCCCAGTGTTTTTTGAGAAGAAGATCTTTGTAGCCACTGAGCTAAAATGGGCTGTTATGGCATATGACTAAATTCAGTATCCCATAACTCAGCCAAAAATTTCTGAACAGAGACCATTTGAACAAACTTCAGAAAGCACTACCCTAGGATCATTTCTGTGCAATATTAAACAATTTGGCCATATGGTTTCAGAGAAGTTTTTGTAGCCCTTAGTGTGATACAGGCACTGATGACCCCGTACAAAAAAGCTTATGCAGGTGGCGCCACCAATACCTCAATTTAAGATATGACTCATGTGACAAACATTGGCATAAAATTTGGTGATGATAGCTCAAGCGGTTTCTCAGAATGTAATTTTGGTATGCTTTTTTTTTTTGCAAAATGACAAAGTTAAGCTTCCAGTAACTCGGCCAATAATCAGCGCACTGAACCATTCGCACAAACTTGAGGACTGTTTCTGGAATTATTTCTGTGAAATATTGAACAATTTGGCTAGACGGTTTCGGAGAAGAAGATTTTTGGAGTGTTTTTAAGCTTTTCCCATGTAAATCTAAGTCAATGCAGATACCCATAAAATACGCTCAATCCGATAGAATATGACATGTGACTGATTCTTCCATAAAGTTGGCGCTGCAAGCTCTGACGGTTTCAGTTAGCATGTGTAACGCACGGACGACGCTGGGCCATCCCATAAGCTTACAGGTTCGCTAAAAAGGAATGGTAGGTGGCGCTACCCGTCTGGTTTACAACAAAGCTATCCAAGACGGATATGCATTCAAACTTTCAGGTTGATACAACCATCCACTCCATAGATATGAGCGATTTTCATCAAAAGCAAACAGACGGATGGACGCCATGCAAAAACAAGGGACCCATGGGTCATGGCGCTCAGCTGATCCTGATTGGACAATAAATGTATCACCATTGTGATACTATATTGAGTAGATAAAGCTTAGAATATCATGGTCATGTTGGGTTTTATAAAGGAATATAATGTAATATGTGAGTAAATGAAATATGAAATAACCTGACTGATGGATTAATATGGAGTAAAATATAGTGGTTTATTTTTTATTTATTTGGGAGGGGTCGAAAAAAGCAATTTATTTGAGCAAATATGAATGCAATGACAGTATGCTAAGCAGTGGTATAATGATGATAAGGCTATTTGTTGAAGGATCTATAGTGTATGGAAAACTGCAAGAGTTCAATTTGACAGATGAAAGGTTATGATTAACTATACTGATAGGGGATTTATGAATTTGTGACTGTATGACATAATATCTTGACAAGATCGGTCTTGACAAGGTGCATTATTTTGATGCCCCTCACTTCTACATATTACACAATATTGGCATGATTTCTGGCATGTACATAGGTACCTATGGACAAATGGTCAACAGTACCGAACCACCTGGAAGGTTAAAATCTTAAAAATATGATGAAATGTAGATAATGTTTGAGAGGAAGAGGTAATCTGGGCCATGGTTGGTTTATATGATTGAAGAAAATGTTGCAAATAATATTTGAGACCTGACCATGCCTTTCCATTGGTTACCTTTTTGATAAGCTGTTGACAGTTCAACAGTATACACATTTGTCTGATGAGATCCAATTTATTTGGTAAACCTTTTTTATAAATTTTATAATATGTATACAGTTGCCATAACGTCCTCATTCCACAGGTGCAATGACTTGATAGGGGGGGGGGGGGGGAAGGGGTGTTGTGTTATGATCAGAGTTACAATGCCTCTGTCTCTCTGTAGATATTTTCTTTAATTATTAAATTTTATGCTATAGCCATAGAACTATTGTTCACAGTGCCAAGGAGCAAAGCCTGAGTGGGATGAAGAAGGGGATGGTGAGAGTTACAACACCCTTGCATATACATACAGGATATGAAATTTAATTCAACAGTGCTTATAAAAGTTTATTCATGAACATTAAATATTTAAAACAGAAAGAAAGATGGAGAAACAAAGCAAATAATTTTTTTCCCCATTCTACTGAGCCAAGAAAAAATTAACAATATTTGCATTTATTCCTTTTTTTCATTGCATAATTTTAATCCAAGTTTCCGAATGTTACTATAAATTTACAGTATAACATACATGTGATTGTGAATATTTCAGTTGATTCACATTTCTAAATTGCATCAACATTTATAGCTAATGTATCTAGTTTATAGTACCTGTCAACAGAATGGGATGGAGGGAGCAAGGGAGGCAATTAGGGAGAGAGAGAGAGAGAGAGAGAGAGAGAGAGAGAGAAAGAGAGAAAGAGAGAAAGAAAGATGGAGAAAGAAAGAGAAAAAGCAGAGGAGAGAAAGAGAGAGAAAGGGGGACCTAGACTGCCAGAGAGAGAGAGAAAGAGAGGCTCTCTGGTAATTACTGCCTGACCCAGCCTGACCCAGACACTCACAGTGGCAGTAGGTCAGACCTGAAGGTGTTATGTAACTGCCCAGTACACTGCATTTATACTGATCTGATGCAAACAATGAAGACATGGTACCTGGAAACTTGAATAAAATCTACAGTTTTTGATCAATTGGTTTCAAATTTAAGATTTTAACAGATGAAATGTTAATGTGTACATGCTGTGAAAATTATATCCACGGAACTAACAGGAAAAATTTGAATATTTATATTTTTTTAAATGGTATCAGGAAAAAAAAAGTATTCTCAGCTATAAAAAAATACATGTGTTAAAATTAATCCAAGGATCAAAACACCCAATATTTCATACCAGGAGCAAACTGGAGTTGGGAATGTTTAATTTTATGAACTGAAATAAAGGACCAGCAATATAAATTTTGATTATTTAGCCAGTCTCATGTAACAACTGATACAACCATGAGTTATAAGTCAAACAAATTAAAATCTTTAATGAACACTTGTCTGAGTAATATTTTAAATTTTTGACATATTTATTTATTATTTTAATTTTGTAATAAATATAAACCAACAAGTTAAAGACCTGGAAAAGACCTGGAAATATAGATTAATTTAATATAATCAACTGCATCCTTGTCTATCATTATCTTGCTTCATATAATCCCTAATAGTAAACAACAATTTATTTTAATTATTTATTTTTCATTTTTATGGTTGAAATGAAAAATACCCAATGGTGACTGCATGGTGTTATTTGAAATACAATTTTGGCCATCCATGGAAGATCCATAAATGATCAGTAATTGCAAAGTAATCCCCTGTAACTCATTAACTATAAATTCCTTTTCCATTTATTTTTTTAAGTTCTTATCATAAACCAAATATTAAAAAAAAAAGTTTATTGTTATGTTTATGGCCTAAACAAATACTAGTGGAGGGGGTTGGACAGTTAGATCCAGTTGAAGCCACCCAAGAGCTGGCTGGCTGCAGAGTGCCTCGCTTCAAGCATGCATAATTGGCCTGAAAGGTCAATGTGGGGACATAAAAGAGGGGCTTCAGTACAGCCAAGGTGTGATATGGTCTCATAAAAACTTTCATAAAAGCTAGTTTTTGACCAATTCCTTTTATAACTTCAGAATTTAGAAGCTTAAATCCTTACCAGTGCAAGATATGAAAATTAAATCAACAGTGCTTACAGGGAAAAAACATGCCATGGCCAAAGTTGGGCAAAATGTAAGGTACTGATTTTATATTTATGCTAATAACTTATAAAATTTGAAAAATTCAGAACTAATTTTGGGAATACAATTGAATCTTGATTAAATAATGTTATATCCCTGGCAAAAAATGTCTACCTTCAGAAATTTTCATGTTAAGAGAGTAAATATATTTCTTGATTTTTTACAAAGTGCATTATGGTTGGGCCTAGAACTTAAAACAATTACACGATTCTGACATCATTTCTGGCATATGCATAGCGAATGTATAGAAAAATATGTATATTATATATTATCAAAGTCAGATCAGTGGTTTTGATATTAGGCAATCTTAAAGTGTAACAATGGGGTTTTAATGGAAAAATGAAGTTTTTTCTTAATATCTCGAAGGAATGCAGTCCTAGTGACCAAACTTTTAGTATGGTAGAGGATTTGGAGGACATCTAACTGTATGCAAAATTTAAGGAACTTAGAGCTGAAGCTGGGGAGCTGAGCTCTAGTAAACTGCATAACACTAGCTTGGTGTAAACAATATATGACATGGTGCTTTAAAACTTGAATAATATCTACAGTTTTTGATCAACTGGTTTCAAATTTTTTGTTTTAACAGTTGAAATGGTAACAAAAACATGCTTTGAAAATCAAATCCACAGCAGTTACAGTAAAAAAACGTGCCATGGTCAAACTTGGGCAAAATTTAAGGTACCAATTTTATATTTTTGCCAATATTTAAAAAAATTTAACAGATTTTGATCTAATTTTTGGTATACAATTCAATTTTGATTATTTAAAGTAGTATTACTGAAAAAAAAAAATCCTACCTTTAACACTTTTGGTCTTAAATGACAAAATATCTTTCCTCATTTTTTTACAAAGTCCATTATATTTTGGCCCATAACTTTTTTAAATTAAATAATACTGACTTAATTTCTGGCATGTACATAGGAACCATATAGAGGAATATTTATGGTAAAACTGAAGAAAACCAGATGAGTGGTTTTGATATTAGGCAGTCCTGAAGTGTGAAAATAGATTTCTAATAAAAAATTGAGGTTTTTCCTTAATATCTCCAAGGAACGAAGTCATATTGACCCAATTTTTGGCATGGTAGGAGATTTTGGGGACATCTAACTGTATGCCGAATTTCAGATTCGTAGGTCAAACGGTGTCGAAACATGCCAGTCTTACGGACGGACGACGGACAATGGACCACGACTATAGCTCAGATGACTTATAGTCAGCTGAGCTAACAATGCAGATGGCGCCTAAATTCTTGAGACCGAGATGGAGGTGGACATGCACAATTTCAGGCCAATACAACAAACCACTCCTGAGAAAAGGTCATCAATATAATCTGCGAAAAGCGAAGGTAGGTGACGCCCTCTGTCCGGTCTACAAGAAAACTCTCTAAGATTGCTGGACATGCCAAATTTCAGACCAATACATTGAACAACACCTGAGATATGAGCAATTTTCACCAAAAGCAAACGCACAGAAGGATGCAACACAAAACCAGTCTCGAATACAAGATGGGGAGATCCATGATCTATGGACATATACAATTTCAGCCAAATATATTGAATCACTCCTGACATATGGGCTGTTATCAGTAAGACCCCCAAATTCATAATGCACGAAAAGCATCACAAATGGCGCCACCTATTTTCCGCACCAGTCCACATGTGAGCGAATAATTATGCTGGGTTTCGGAAAGATAGGTTCATGGGTCTCAGAGTTCTCCGGAAAAACAAACGCGGCGGAGGCGGCGGAACCAGCGTGAAAAGGTTTTTTTGGCCGATACAATAATTTATTTCACATGAGAAATCTACAGAGGTTTGTGAATCAAACATTTAAAATTCAACAATTTTCCTGTATTGAAGATAATTCCCTTTTTTTCAGAAATGTCAATATCAAAATGCTCAAATGAAGTTGATTTGGTTCCGATCTCAGTATAGGAAAACAATCTGTAATGGAAGATTGGTTTCCGAACAACCTCTTGATTCATTCCATTCAGAACTACCCGGTACTCTACACGGAACATTGATTCATTCCATTCAGAACAACCCTACACGGAACCACTGATCCATACCATTCAGACATGAGAGGTACTGTTAGCCTTCAAGGATAGACTTCCGAGCCCTTTAAGATTTTTGGCGGCGCAGATTGTGTTCTTCTCCCTCCCTTGTTCGGCGTCTTTTTATCAGCCCTCCTTGAGTTTCCGTCCAGTCCATAACAGATGGGGTCTACACCCAAACACGCAAAACTCTTTAACCTGCCAAGACTAAAAGCCAAGGCAAAGACAGCCCGTGTCTTACTTACAGAAATGCAAATTGCAGATGACGCTGAAGATGACGTTATACTGAAGAAGGCCAACAACGACTCGTGGACCGGCTTGCCTTTACTAAGCCTGCAGTTTTTACCGGAATGTCAGCATCAAAAAGATGGAGGTCATGACATGAGTCCCGACAACTCCCTGGTCAATTACCATCAATTTTTGCAGTTAACTATGGTTAATTCCTTAAGATAACTATATATCCAATTGAGAACTGACAAAGCATCCAACGTGATGTGTGTGAAAGAACAGGAGCGGGACGCTGAGCACAAAGATTGTGTTCAAAGCTTGTATCATCAACACCCTCAATGGCCATATACACATACACACATCAAGAGACAAGGCACAATGTTTCTTTTTGAGATGTATCCACAAAATGATATCCATCAAATGGGAAGACAAGGTGACCAATACAGACATCCTCCTTCAGTCAAAACGACCATCTCAACTATGCTCACCGAAATAGACGGTGAGGCGAGGTCGTATTCCAAAGGACTTTCTCTTTGGGCGACTGAAATTGGCTCAAACCAAAGAGGTGGCCCCAATCTTTGTTTGCAGCATCAGATATGCCCACATTGATCTACAGACATAAGTTGGGGGGGGGGGGGGGTAAACAATACAGGAATTTAACAATAAAGGAGAGGAAGGCATCAGTGACCAAAAACCACATCAGAATCAAACACGGTGCAACCCTTGGTGGGCACAGAAAAGAGATCAGTTATAATGATACGCGGGAGAGGTCCATTGGTGCTTTTCTATCATACATCCGATTAATATATAGCACCAAATGCCTTTGATAAGCAAATACTCGCACAGTGACACGGGCTGTAGGCTACCTTAAATACTCGGGAACCTCCCGCCATTTGAAGAAAGTGAACGTAATCCAACGCCTGAACAGACGTCACCGAGGCAGGAGCTTTCTTTATTGCCCATATCAACGGCCGGTCCTGCATGTAAATTGGGCGAATCTGTGATACACGTATTTGCATATCAGCACTTCACAATGCCGTTGAAGGACCTCGCGTTTTTCCCTCTCATGGATGTATAAGTAAAACCGAGTATGGCATAGACTGAATGATCCACGCTGTATCTCCAGAAACGAGCCAAAGAGAAATTCAGGAAGGCGGGTTATAGTGGCTTACTTATCAATTCCCTTCTGTGTTCCATGTCTTCAGCAACACTGAAGAAAGTCTGAACAAGGGTATATAAAACAGAAGTTTTGTCATTTAGCTCACACATAACAGGTTACCATGAAATGAGGATTTCAAGGAATTTTAACTAAGACATGTTTTGGTTAGCAGGAAAAACCAATGTCTGTGACTGGCCTGTTAGCGGAAGAATAGGTGGACAGCTGGACTGGCTAAAGGATGGACGATGGACAAAGAATCACGTTACCGGTTCATGCAGAAAAACAAAAACAACATTAATATGGCACATCTGAGTTTACTCATCATTATACATTTAACAAAACCTGAGGTACATGGTTAAATCTAAATAATACTGTGAAATTTCTTAATATAAAATGCTGGTAAAATCATTGTGAAGTTTGATTACCACAGCGTTCATTCAAAAACCTTCTATGCACAATTTTATGAAAAAATTGTGTTGTCTGTGAGCAGGTCTGGGTTTTTTATCCACTGTTTATACAGTTAGTAAAGACATGGCTTTGGTGCTGTCACTATTGAGCACTACAGAGTGTAACAGTGGAGCATCATATATACACATAAGACTAGAAAATGGTAACATATGAATGATGTTACTGCTGCATTTACCTCCATGTATATTATATTTCGCAATGAACTGTGGATTATATACAGCAGCCATGTAGTTCGTTATTTCATAACTTTTTTTATAACTTTGAATACACTCTCCAGTTAACAAAAATAATAATAAACTGGAGTATTCAACACCTTGCCAGGAGTGTGTATTATAACAAAATATTCAACATCTGAACCATGATAATGAAGTACATGTATATTAAATTATAAATTTTTCTATGAACACATGTATCTGTCGATTCCATAACAAAAACAAGGGACTCATGGGTCACATCGCTCAGCTGAATTTTGGAAAATGTTAGTAAATGCAAAATATAATTGAATATAAATATATATATATATACATGTATATACATTAGCATTTGAGAACTAAGGGAAAATGGTACCGCTAACTGGTGATAATCAAATATTAAATATATATTCGACAAATTAATACTGTGCACTTTTATGGACCATATTTAAGATGCAGGAGCATCTTATGATCAAGTATAAAGTATCAGTATTTCAGCAGTATCAAAGTAATATGTGTGTAAAATAATCATGGGAATGTATGAACACCTGTCATTTATAGCATAAGGAAGAAATTGGCGATTAGCTGAAGTATAATAATACACATTTTATTAACTGAAATAAAATGCTGTAAAAATTAAAATATCCATTTTGAAATCAGCATAAACTAAATCTGATAAGTATATATTGTTCTGTGTAATACATGAAAATTGTGGCCTTTAACCATTCAATAATGCAATAAGGAGAAAAAAAATTATGCTTAAAAATTATATGAAAGGATACATCTGACGGAAAAAAAGAGATGGACAAACAAAGCCAACAACTTTATTCTGTATTCTGCTGAGGCAGGAAAATAAGGAACAAATGTTTGCATAAGATCCTCTTCTTTTTATTTTAAAAATTTCTTTCAAGTTTATAAATTTTATACATTTGCAATATAACATGTATCTGAATACATACAAGCTGATTCAATATTCTAAATTGCATCACCATGTATCCCTAATCATCTGAAAATATAACTTCATTCAGAATTTACAATTTTAAATTGCACCTTCATATATCCATAATTTGGCTAATATATTATCAAATAATGCTTCATGATGGGTTTAATTATATTTCAATTTGTTAAAACCATTTGAAAGAAAATTAATTTCTTTAAAAATGTTACATTACCACAACATGGCATTATGGATTACTCTTTGATTTAAATCAGTTTTGAACAATGCACTGGAAACAGCTTTACAATTTAGGAAATACTTTCTAAACAATAACAATTTTCATTACAATTGGTTGGGGAGGGGAGGATGATAACAGAGTGACCCATTACAAATCAGTTCAGCAGAGGGAGCTGCACTGAATGACCTCCAGTGATCTTAAGAGCCTCCAAAAAAAATTTTAAAAAAATACCCTAAATTTGGGAGCCTTTATTTCCAAATTTAAATTTGAACAGATAAAATCCTCATCCTATCATGCTGTGAAAATTAAATCCACAATACTTACATGAAAACATTTAGGTACTGATTTAAAATTATGCTACTAATTAAAAAAAGCAAAATGCAGATCTAATTTTTGGAATACAATTAAATCTTGAATAAAAAAATTTATATTATTGAAAAAAGTCTCTTGGATCAACAATTCTCATGTTGAGTGAGTAAATATCTTTCCCGATTCTTTAACAAAGTGAATTATGTTCGGGTCCATAACCTTTTATTATTAATTACACAGTACTGACCTCATTTTATTGGTATGTACATAGGAAAAATATAGAGGAATATTTATACAAATATGATCAAAAACAGATCAGTGGTTTTGATATAAGGCATTCTTGAAGTGTTACAATAGGTTTTAAATGGAAAATTGAGGCTTTTCCTTGAAGGTGTAAAGTCATAGTGATCAAATTATCAGTATGGTAGGAGATTTTGGGACATCTAACTGTATGCTGAAATTCGGATTTGTAGGTCAAACAGTTTCAAAATGTGCCAGTTTCACGGATGGACAGCTGAAAAACAAACCACCATCACTATAGCTAAATTTGACTTATAGTCAGATGAGCTAAAAAGAAAGAAACCTCACAGTTAAAAAAAACCTCAAATATTTATAATTATAAAAGTCAGAAGAGTAACCATAAAGTGTACAAGGTGTTAGATTAAAACATACAAAACATTACAACACTCATACAATTTTCATAATCTTCATATAAAATAAAAATAACCAAATAAACTAACAAAGTAAATTCCAATGAGAAAATGAGACCCACGTGAAACAGACCTCAGCTGAATTTGTCTAACCACAGAAATTTATAAAATTCTATCTTGCACAGAAAAGGTTCTAGTGTTTTTATATGCTGTAGTACAGTGAACCCTTGAAAGTACGAGGTGAGGTGTAAGCAAGGTCTGATATAAACAGCAAATAAGACTTGTGACCGAGAAAAATGTGTCGTTATTTTGAGATGGTCCCTAAACTGTGGTGGTTGTTTAATCTACAGTAGAGAACCGTCTTTCCGAAGCCATCGGGGGGACAAGCTTTTCTTTCGGTATAACAAATTTTCAGGAAATCGGTCATTGGTCAAGAGGCAAGTTTGTACAACAGTTAATGATTAATTTAACGCCATTTTACCCCGGTAACACAGTGTTTCTCTTCGACCTACGTAACTGGCATATAAAAATATTGGATTAATAGCTTGATTGGTAAAGATCAGTCTAACCTGTTTTTAGGATACGTGTGTGCCACTTTTTTTCAACAGAGGGAAAGGTCAAATGACTTTGCCATTTGTGTGGTTTCTTTATTTCTTTGACTCACAAGGAGGCCCCAAAGTGGCAAACGCAAAACGAGTGAACGGCAAGGGAATAAACCTTTTGAAAGTTTGTAGAGCCAACTAATTAAAATGGATTATTTATAATTTTCAGATCTAACGTAGGTTTAAAGTTATTCAATACCCCAGCTGATGTTGCATATTTAACTTCTTTACTTCGTTTCATATGAATGTTCTCTCTATATTCGATGATGGCAGGCACAGTCGAGCCGCTCCAGGTTTGTCAGTTTGTCATCAAAGCATAAAGCGGCTTTAAAGCCGTCGGTTTTCTCTTCTTTGACTTCATATCTCTGACAAGTGACAGCAAGACAATCGTGTTAGAGTTGTGTTTTTCTTTGCAGTAAAATTAAAAGTATTAATAAGTTAAATAACAGCAAGTTTAAGTAGATGACCAAATTGTTCTTAGGAATGAAATACTCATTTGTATGGCCAGACCCGCATGCTTTGACCTCGCACGTTAACCTATTCGAGCACAAACGATGTATGAATGATACCTCACCAATGTCCACTTGAGTAAACTGGTCAGTTGTTAGGCCTGACATCCTATCCCAAGCCAAAGAATACAAACTCGATTACATAAAGAATATGGTTGATAACACACAAGTGCTCTTGGATAAACTGCTCAGCTGCTTTCTGAGGGTATAAGGAGCTTAGTGTTGAGGGACTAGCTGTTTCACACCTTTGCCAGGCGACAACATCCGCCCAGAACTAATTAAGGTCACCACTGAGCTTAAACGCCTGACTGCAGGCCTTTGTGACTCGTGTTTACAAAAAAAAATCATTTGCATTATTTACATGCTTGAAAAATATTTCGTAAATACAAATAAATTTTCGGTTCCCAATTTTAAATTTCGGAAAAACAATTCCGGAAAAACAAATTTTCGGAAATTTGTAATTAAAAAAAATGGCGCTCTACTATATTTGAAAAAATCTGGCTTGCTGGAGCTCTCCCTGTCAATCATACACTAAAGGCCTGATGGGGCAACACCACTCCCTGTACGCCTCTGTATAGACAAGAGAGTCTATATGGATGATACAGTTCTATATGACATGGTTTTCTATAACTTGAATTAAAGCTACATTTTTTATCAACTGCTTTGAAGTTTCATACTTTAAGAAGCTTTGATCCTTATGCACACATGATATGAAAACTGAAACAACAGTACTTGCTGGGAAAATGTACAACCATAATAGCAAGGCCATATTATGGTAGTGATTTTACAGTTAAATTAACAAAGCCAATTATTATGCAAAATTCTAATTTTATTTCTGGTGTATACTCAAGTCTAAATTACTAGTAGCTTTCCTGCTGTTTTTGTAAAGTACATTGTATTCCAGCCCATAACTTCTACAAATTACTGAACTGATTCCCTCCATGTATTTGGAAAATATCCTGAAGAAACACCATACCAATATAAAGGAACTAATCTTGCAGTCATGAAGTGTGAAACTGAAGTATTTACTCCATTTAAACAAGGCCTGAGGTCACAGTGACATTGTTTCAGGTATGTATTAGTTTTTTTTTCCTGATTGAGTGCAAAATTTAAGATCTGAAACTATAAACGTTTGGGCCCTGCCTGGTTGGGCAGATGTTAGACAAAGGGCCTATTCTGTAATTTAGGTGACTTCCAGTCAGCTCAGCTAAAAACTGAGACCCATGCACTGACTTATCAACAGACCAAATCAACATGCGTGTGTGATTGCTACACTTCTGACACAGTTTATATCACCAAGCAGACCTTCAGACCTAATGTTCAGATGACAAGTTATAAATAAATGCAATTTCTGGTAGGAATCACATATCATGTTACAGTCTTACAAAATTAAAATAACATTAATCATTAATTATGAACTTTTGCATCATCATTCTACAAAACAATTTCATGTAAAAGGATATGTACCTGGTACAAAGGATTCTAGGAAAATCCACAATATGGATGTATGTTAAAGCTTGACCTAATTCTTATGTACCCATAATCCAATGTACCCATCATTCTTATACACCTAACCTGATCTGAATAATATTTCAAATTATCCCCCAATTGAACCCAATGAATCAACCATATGTCAGTCTTCATCAGCAGCAATACAACACCAATAACTGATATGTGGACTTTGCATTACTTTAAAATGAATTTCATGAATATCTGAATAGCATGTTGAAGGCATTCATAATTACATTTATCAAATACAACTTGAAAATATGCTTAATTAAAATGAGGACCTTACCTGACACTGCTTTCTCATTAAATAAGACGTCCTCAGCTATATAATAAAGTTATCACTAGGTAAATGAAGGGATACTTAAAGGGCATTATACTGAACTTGAAACACTATTAATTAGTCTAGTATTGCTACCACAAACATGGCATGTAAAAACTTGTCTCATTTAGATCTGATTCACAAAGACATACTTTTCACATACAGAGGAAATAATTTGTATTCTTAAAAAAATCTGTGTGCCATATTGTCATTATATACCTGTGTGCGTATATATATATATATATATATATATATATATATATATATATATTGCTTATATATATATATATATATATATATATATATGTTATATACATATATTATATACATATATATATATGATACTTATAAAAGGAAGTTGGTCCTCTTTTGTCCTTAATGTTCTGTGAAAATGCTTTGCGTATTACACTGTGCTATACCTCATTTTAAAGTTTCTTGTTGCTGCAGTGACCTCACTGATATGAGAATAAACAATTTTTAATGTACACATCATTTTAGTGTTTTTGCCTGTTTTTTAAATTGCACTGAGGTAACCATGGAAAAGAGCCAAACTGCCTTTGGCAAAGACTGGAATGTCTGAACCTCACTGCACGTGATGTGGTTATACAATCTCCAGTGCAGGATTATAAGGCCTATTCTGTGTGTGAATAAACCCTGCTGTCAGTGACAGATTTTAGCATATTTGGCCCCACATTTTACCCAGTCTCTAACCCACTTGCAAGCATATGGTCAATAAATGTGAAAAATATGTGACTCTCACAGGGCACTTGCACAAATCACAGGTGAAGTACAAGCATTATTAGCATACTGTGGTTGGCTTCATATTCGCGATGCTGAAATTTCGCGATTTCACCATTTTGAATGATTCGCGAGGGTTTCATTTTCGCGATCTCTCCAGAACCTATATAAAAACTTTAGTAAAGCCATACCTGTCAGTATTATAAAATGAGAATAAGTCATGAGTTTGTGATATTCTACTCATATAACGGTGGTCCCGTACACGCAGCACAGGTATAGTTTAGTTCAAATTTAAGGGAACGTTTTCCCTATACCTGCATCTAATTTATTATAAAAGTTCTCACTGTCTAACCTATTCACATACAAGTATTGGTTTTACTAAATAAGGAGGACATACTCAATTGGCCAATTATTCCCGAGGGTTTCATTTTCGCGATTATTTCCCATTCGCGAATATCGCGAAATTTAAACCCTCGCGAACAAAAAGGCAACCACAGTATTTATCATAGGAAGGCAGATACTAGTGATTGTCTTTGTATATGTTTACAGTCCAACCTGTCTTAATGAACACCTAGAAAGTGCCGGCAATTGGCTATGATGACCACTGGATATCAGTCCCTTTCAAATTTCTGTCAAATTTCCTATAGATAAACCCTGTGAAATATGACCACCTTGCTATTATTTTTTTGCATTTTTTTGCTGGCCAAAGTGATATAATACTAATAAACTGACCTGCCTAATGCGGGCACTCTTTGTGCTACACCTTGATCAGCACTGACCAATCAGCTGATTGCCAATGTGTGAAGTCATGGTCTCTTGCACGGCTCACTTTCAATTTTTACTGGTGTGCACATGTACTGAACACCAGACTATTTGTTTTGGCATTCCCTGGGCTGACCCTGGACATGTGGCTCTAGCTAGACCATGTGATTGGCTCACACGACCTGCTTATCCACCTGAATGAAGTTCCCCCCCCCCAAAGTTTATTTAAGATCTTTGCCCCTGTGGTTTGTCTTTAATCTATTCAGCGCACTACAAGAAAGGCTTTACAACAAAGAGTGAATAACTATGATGTTTCTGTGAAGCAAGTGATGTGAGTAACCAGTGGTGTCATCAAACAATTTTTTTTGTCATTCAGATGAGCACATTTGTCGTGTCAGAAGAACCTCAACAAGGGACCTATGGGTCACTGTGCTCAGCTGACGTTAACCTTGAAGGTAAAAATCTAAAATAATATCAAATGGAGATAAAGTGTAAGAGGAAGAGGTAATAAAGGCCATGGTTGGTTTATATGATTGGTTTGTATTGATGAGCAAGAAATTGTTGCAAAAAATATTTTGTGACCTGGCCATGTGTTTCCTAATGTTGAAACTAAAGCATGCGAGCAGTTTGTGAACAAATGATCTGTTTTATTACCATGATCATTAGTTGGTTTTTCGATTAACTGTTGACATTTCAGTAGTTTACACATTTGTTCAATTGAATCTATTTTTTTTTTGTATAATATATATTATTAAATATATGTAGTTTTTTATTATGAAATGTATACAGTAGAAATATAGCACATATTTAACAACATAAAACAGGGCAAACAAAGCCTGATCTCAAATTCTGCTGAGGCAGGAAAATAATGAACAAATGTTTGTTAAATCCTCATTTTTTTATTACATCAATATATATCTGAATATAAAAGTTGATTCATAATTCTCATGTGCATCATCATAAATCTCAATCTTGTCAGATAACACCACATCATGCATACAAATGTTTATTTATTTTTTACCACAAAAATATATCTTTTAAATCTGCAAAACAATGAATATCTAAAAATAATACTTGATTTAGATTTCACAATTTTTAATTGTGTCTTTATTTATCCATAATGTGATTCATATTTTATAATAATTTAAGCATACTGATGGGTTCAATTATATTTGTTAAAATCATTTAAAAGAAAATTGATTTCTGGATTACACCTTAATTATTTTTTTCAAGGAAAGTTTTATCAGAGTGGAAACAGCATTACAATTAAGGAGATACAGTGAAAACAATAACAATTACTGCATAACACTTGGTGGGTTGGGTTTGCGGGGGGGGGGGGGGGGTTGATTGGGGTGGTGATATGAGAATAACTGTACACCTGTCACAGCAGGGGATCTCCCCCAATGACTGTAACAAATCAGAAACCCTGGCATAGCTGACTTCAAGTGACCTGGAGTGGGACCCTGCATCTGTAATCAAAGCAAGTGACTACAAAAAAAAAAATCAATAACTAGCTTAATTTTCAAGCTTTTATTTTCAAATTTCAGATTTAGACAAACTAAATATTTATGTTTACATGCTGTGAAAATTAAATCAATGGTGCTTACAGGAAAAAAACGTGCCATGGTCAAAGTTGGGCAAAATTTAAGGTACCAATTTTTTTTTTTATGCTAATAACTTAAAAAATTTACAAAATTCAGATCTAATTTTGGGTAAACAATTGAATCTTAATTAAAAATAGTTATATACTTGAGAAAATAGACTCTAGTTTCAAAATTTTTCATGTTAAGTGAGTTATTATTTTTCCTGATTTTTAACAAAGTCCATTATGTTTGGGCCCATAACTTAAAGAATTTATACTTTACAGACTTAATTTCTGGCATGTACATAGGAACTATATAGAGGAATATTTATGGTAAATATGAGGAAAACAGATGAGTGGTTTTGATATTAGGCAGTCCTGAAGTGTGAAAATAGGATTTTAATAAAAAATTGAGGTTTTTCCTTAATTTCTCAAAGGAATGAAGTCGCAAAGACCCAGTTTTCAGCTTGGTAGGAGATCTTGGGGACATCTAACATTATGCTGAATTTTGGATTCCTAGGTCTTACGGTTTCAAAACGTGCCACATCTACGGACGGACGGACGGACGGACGGACAGACGGACGGACGACGGACAATAGACCACGACTATAGCTCAGATGACTTACAGTCAGCTGAGCTAATAAAAATGAGTTTGTATTGTACCTTATTACAATAGGTTTAGTGATTGACTTATTAACATACAACAGTAAATTATATTCAATTTGTGTTTTGTAAAGGTTACTGAATTGGCATAAATTGTTGTTGTACAAACAATATTAGTTCAATGTCTTGCAAGACCACACCAGCACACCCGACTCAACATGAATTGGAAATCATTCAGTTGGAGGAGAGTCAAGGGACAAGTCTGCACAAGTGTAAAATTACAATATAATCAACTGTTTGCAAATTCATTTCATTCACTTATAAAAATTACACATATAAATACATAATTACAAAACACATTAACACAAAGATTTACCCTTTTTACAAAATATGTATCTTACTCATAGCCAATAAGATGGTCTAATATGTATAGTTCCGTCAAACATGTCACCCAGGTTTGTGCTGTTCATAAATTTTCTGAACCTGTCTAATGACCACCTTTCTATTATGACCACTTGAGCCCAGACCTTGGGTGGTCGCATTATACAGGTTCAACTGTATATAGGTAGGCAGAGTGAGTCCATGACTTCAATTTTTCTGTAAGCAATACACTGGTCATGAGTCCGATTCAATTAGTATATGTGACAGTTTCCTATGGTGACAATAATAATATACATAACCAGTCAAAGATCTTCAAAAACCTGAATGCCCCCATGTCCCATTCTAGTTCAGAAATGTAAACATCATCACTGATCCGGTCTTCAAGGTAACACACTGATGTATGAATTTCTTACCATGAGCACAAAGCCACAAAATAAATGTAAAATATATGTGTACAGATCTTACTGAGATAGTATCCTACTCATTGCATCTCCCAACTGCAATAAAATGCTTGGTTACCAGGTTTATCAGCAAGTATATATATATATATATATATATATATATATATATATATATATATATATAAACATTTTGCCATTGGATGGTAAAACATTTTTAGTGTTAATCATCACAATTCAGACAATCCTATGACACAGTTTTCACACTGAAACAGTAATCAAAATCAGTACAACAAAATCAACAATAATTTTCCTGAGAATCTGAAAACACTGTGGTGATTGTTTAAATGTAATATTCATTAAAAGCAGCTGTCATGTTTGAGCTCATGATACAAGAATACATTAAGGTAAGCCGTGGTGTGAAGAAGCTGCCGCAGCCCCTCCAGTTGAACTGGTGAGAATCACAGCTTTGATGTGACTGGCGTGTTTGGAAAGTAAGCCCACTCAGCCTTGTCAGTAGGAATACCTGCAATGGGTGCATGTACAGCATTCACAGGATGCATGAAGGCCTCTATCAACACCCTGGACAGGTCTTTTGTCTCTCTACACAAGGCTAGGTACTGAAAGTACATATGTCAGATGAATGGTAATGATACAAGGCTAGGTACTGAAAGAACATATGTCAGATGACTGGTAATGATACAAGGCTAGGTATTGAAAGAACATATATCAGATGACTGGTAATGATACAAGGCTAGGTACTGAAAGAACATATGTCAGATGACAGGTAATGATACAAGGCTAGGTACTGAAAGAACATATGTCAGATGACAGGTAATGATACAAGGCTAGGACTGAAAGGACATATGTCAGATGACTGGTAATGATACAAGGCTAGGTACTGAAAGAACATATGTCAGATGACTGGTAATGATATAAAGCTAGGTACTGAAAGAACATATGTCAGATGACAGGTAATGATACAAGGCTAGGTACTGAAAGAACATATGTCAGATGACTGGTAATGATACAAGGCTAGGTACTGAAAGAACACATGTCAGATGATTGGTAATCATTCAAGGCTATGTACTGAAAGAAACAGATATAAGCTTTCATATTGTCACTAGTGAGGAATCAAGTGATAGATACCTTGGGTCTAAAGACTACTATTTTCATGTATCAAACATGTTTTCCAATCAGCAGTATGTAGCAATATAAACTGAGCTAAGACAGAAATACAACAGATTTGAGAGAAAAACAAACTGATTTAATCCTTTTTAGTCATATCATATAACTAGGAACCCATGGGTCTCAATGCTCAGCTGAATTTGTTTATAAAGACATATTTATGAGCTTTTTCAAAATGTGGGTCCCTAGACCTTGACCCTTGACCTTGTGACCCAAAACTCTGAGAACTTACTCTCCATAAACTAACACCATTTTAATTTTCAAAAGTATCTGTTGAAACGTTAGTCCAGTGACCTTGACCTCTGATCAGGTAGCCTCAAAATGTTCAGACTTCTTCCACTTTGAGCAGGTAAGTGATATGTGAAGTAAGGTAATTATATGCTTCTAATTTATTTAATTTTAGAGACAGAATGTTAAAATTTCAGATTCTAATAACCATTTAGTGTCATTACAGAATGCTTTTATAACAAATGTGGTAAAAAATATTGGGTGTGAATGAAGGTTAAGTAAAACTATTCCAAGTGTGTTTGTTGCATGGAGGATTTCATCAAGATCCCAGACATTGCCCTGATTTGATTGGCTGGTACACGTGTGACATCATGGACTGAATTTTATCAACAACTCAGATCTAGTAATGCATGTTGTTTTCATTCTCTCCTGAAAATTTGGGACTGGCAGTGGCAGAAATACTGTGCATTCACTGAGATCTAGAATTTTTAGTCACAGGGGATTTCCCAGTGTGTGACGTCACTGCCTAATTGACAGTGCTCATTGATGTGCCAATAGTTTTTGAACAAATCACACAACCTCATGTTTTTAGTGGAAAAAAAATATGGAAACAAGGGACCCATGGGTCACGGCGCTCAGCTGTTATTTATGATAAAAAAATATGTTTAAAAAATGAGGCACATGCTTGTTTTGTGTGGAAATAAATATAAGCTTTATTATGAGTTGAGGGTGTTTAGCTTATGTATGATTTTGATAGTATCTTTGGAGACAGGGAAGAGGATTGATTTCATTTATTTTTATTAACAAATGGAGTGCTTTTGTCACACAGATTTTGACTTGGCCATATAACTTATAAGCAGAACATATAATATAAGAGTTTAACTATTTATTAAAAATAATTACAAGTTGTCCCAAATATAATTTTTATTAAAAATAATAAGAGAATCGTATGATTTTTTAAAATAAAATACAACTGAAATGATTATTAAAAGAATATCAAAGAATATATTCATGAATGCATTCATGAATACATTTTGAAAGTATTTGCACTGGTATTCATATACTTTCATTTTTACCTGAATTCCCATTCTTATGCAAGAAATTTTATAATGGAGTACATATTCATATTCGTATTCAAATACATTTGCAAAGTATTCGCACCATGTCTGGTATTTATTCAGTTTTCACCGAACAATGATGTTGAGAATCCAGAATATACAAAATTCACACATTTAAATAATGATCATAAGTACCTGGTTTTAAGGCTTTTATTCATTTTAACAAAAAATAAATGTAATATATTCATTCTGGACTAATTTCACATCAATGTACACACTAGAAACAGCAGGAATCTAGATTAAAATTATCAACTGCATCTTTGCCTATCATTAATTTCCTTCATATGATCCCTAATGATTGGTAATGAATAATATGATTTATTTTTTTATCATTAAAATTGAACTAAAAAATACCATAGGTAACTGCATGGTGTTATTTGGAATACGTGACATTCTATCAATCGATACAAGATTCTTATATCGTCAGTAACTGCAAGTTAATTTCCTGTTATTATCAACTTACAAATTCCTTTTCTTTTTTTCTTTAATTTGTTATTAAAAACCAATAATAATTTATTAATTTATTGTTTATTGTTATGTTGTTAGTTAAAACTACTAGATGAGTTGGGTTGGACACCTGGATCAACTGTGGCTGGCCATAAGCTGCCTGGCTGCCCCAGTGTATGCCTCGCCTCAAGCGTGCATAATTTGATGAAAGGTCAACAAGGTCAACATATAGGTGACTCAAGAGGGGCTGGGGAGAGCTAAGGTCTGACATGGTCTCATAAAAACATTAATCAAAGCTACAATTTTTGGCCAATTTCTTTCAGCTTTCTAAACTAAAAAGCTGAAATCCTTATGTGTGCATGATATGAAAATTATATCAACAGTGCTCACACGAAACAAACGTGCCTTGGTCAAAGTTTGGCAAAATTTAAGGTACCAATTTTATATTTATACTAATAACTTATAAAATTTGAAAAATTCAGAACTAATTTTGGGTATTCAATTGAATCTTGATAATATAATGTTACATCCCTGACAAAAAATCTCTAGCTTCAGCAATCCTCTTGTTAAGGGAGTTAATATATTTCTTGAATTTTTACAGAGTGCATTATGTTTGGGCCCATAACTTAAAACAATTACACAATACTGACATCATTTCTGGCATGTGCATAGAGACTGTATAGAAAAATATGTATATTATATATGATTAAAGTCAGAACAGTAGTTTTGATATTAGGCAGTCTTGTAGTGTAACAATGGGTTTTTAATGGAAAAATGAAGTTTTTCATTAATATCTAAGTCCTAGTGACCAAATTCTTGGCATGGTAGGGATTTTGGAGACATCTAATTGTATGCCAAATTTTAGGAACTGAGAGCTGAAGCTGGGGAGCTGAGCTCTTGCAAACTGCATAACACTAGCTTGAGGTAAACAATATGTTACATGGTGCTTCAAAACTTGAATAAAATATACAGTTTTTGATCAACTGGTTTCAAATTTTTGGTGTTTACAGACAAAATGCTAACAAAAACATGCTGTGAAAATTAAATTCATAGTACTTACAGGAAAAAAACGTGCCATGGTCAAAGTTGGGCAAAATTTAAGGTAACAATTTTTTATTTTTGTTAATATTTCAAAAAATTTAAAAGATTTTGATCTAATTTTTGGTATACAATTTAATTTTGATTAATTAAAGTTACATTACTGGAAAAAAGTCCATAGCTTTAACATGTTTTGTGTTAAGTGATCAAATATCTTTCCTGATTTTTTACAAAATGCATTATGTTTGGGCCCATAACTTTTTTAAATTATACAATACAGACATAATTTCTGACATGTACATAGGAACTATATAGGGGAATATTCATGGTAAATATGAGGAAAAACAGATGAGTAGTTTTGATTTTAGGCAGTCCTAAAGTGTGAAAATAGGTTTTTAATTAAAAATTGAGGTTTTTCCTTAATTTCTCAAAGGAACCAAGTCGCAAAGACCCAGTTTTCGGCTTGGTAGGAGATCTTGGGGGAATCTAACATTATGCCCAATTTTGGATTCCAAGGTCTTATGGTTTCAAAACGTGCCACATCTACGGACGGACAGACGGACAGATGGACGGACGACGGACAATGGACCACGACTATAGCTCAGATGACTTATAGTCAGCTGAGCTAAAAAATTTTTTCCTCCAGGGATTGGGCTAATTTTATGTAAAATCTATATTAATATTTTTTTTTACATAACAAATTATGTTATATGATTATATAATGAGATTAGGAATACATTTGTTTAACCTGAAAACCTTTTTTATCAAAATGTTTAGAATAATAACAGATGCTTTCTAAGAGCAAAATCAGAATACAGATATATTTTATTCATGTATTTATTAGCTCAGCTGACTATAAGTCATCTGAGCTATAGTCGTGGTCCATTGTCTGTCGTCCGTCCGTCTGTCCGTCCGTCTGTCCGTAGATGTAGCACGTTTTGAAACCGTAAGACCTAGGAATCCAAAATTCAGCATAATGTTAGATGTCCCCAAGATCTCCTAGGAAGCCGAAAACTAGGTCTTTGCAACTTCGTTCCTTTGAGAAATTAAGGAACAAGTGACCCATGGGTCATGACGCTCAGCTGACTGGGAAGAGATTCGCAAAAGGAAATTTTATCACCAGAATGGTAGTATATACCCATTCAACTGAAGCATCAAACAGATTAACCAACAGGCCAAGATTTAGTCTGTATTTATATATCTCAAAAATAGAGAAAAATGTGTAAACTTTTAAAACTAGAATATGGGTAACCGACATTCCTACATGTATCTGCCAAAATCAGATAGTGAGGCATGGATTGAGTGGCAAGGGGAAATAGAGTGAGGTATGTTGCATATTAGCATGGATGTCTGCAGCCTAAATGTGTATGTAGGTTGTGCCACCTACCACAAATCCAGAAATCTGTCCAAGTTGTATACACCTGCAAAATTTTAGGCAGAAAAGTCAAACCACTACATGTATATGAGCGATTTTTGCCCATGGCAGACAAACAGACAAACACTGTGCAAAAATCTTTGCAGGTAACCCCTCCAGTTTTGTGTATGATAAAGACCTATGTGAGATCTAAACACATGCACAATTTTGGCCCAATCGGTCAAATGGTTCCTGAGATATGAGCTTGGATGTGTCCAGCGTTAACTAGAATGTAGGTGGCGCCACCTGTCATAAAATCAAGAAAGCTGTCCACGATGTATAAACCTGCAAAATTTTAGGCAGTTATGTCGAACCACTACAGAGAAATGAGTAATTTTAGGCCACGGCAGACTAACAGACAGACGCTGTGCAAACATTGTTACATGTGGCGCCACCATTTTTTGTGTATGTTACAGAGCTATCAAAGGGCTACATTTGTATAAATTTTATTTCCTGATCGGTCAAACGGTTCCCGAGATATAAGCTTGGATGTCATCAGCATGAATGTGAACGTAGGTGGCGCCACCTGTCATAAAATCAAGAGAGCTATCCTGGATGTATACACATGACGAATTTCAGGTGAATTAGTCAATTCACTGCAGAGATATGAGTGATTTTAACCCAAGGCAGATGAACAGATGGACACTGTGCAAACATGGTTACAGGTGGCGCCACCATTTTTTGTGTATGTTATAAAGCAATCCAAGGGCTACATTTGTATCAATTTTATTTCCTGATCGGTCAAACGGTTCCCGAGATATGAGGGTTTATGAGTGGAAACAGACCCACAAATGGACACTGGATAGAGAGGAAAGGTCAGAGGTCAATGCAAATTGGTTAGGCACCAGTTCACATGTGACCAGATAATAGGTGTAAGTTTGGGAAAAATCGGTCCATTAGTCTCCGAGGAGCTCTCTGGAAAAGAACGCCGCCACGGCGGGGGAACTCGGTCAAAAACATAGTATCTGCAAAACTTCGTTTTGGCGGATACAAAAATACATGTGGCTCCACCAGTCTGCAGAAACTAATAAAAACACTTAATGGTCAATATCCATGCAAAAAATCATGGTGATCTCTGCATTAGTTGTTCAGATACTTCAGTTTTTGTATCAAATTGTCCATTATTCTGAGGGATACTTCGGAGTCCTATAGCTTGAAGGATATGGGTAACAGAGACCTAATTTCAAGTTTCCACAGGCACCTTTCATGGGCCTCCTTGCATGACAAGAATGAAGATTCTAGGTCCAGTTGTTGCGATTTGTACCCTGTTGACAGATAACCACATCTTTAAAGGTCTCAAAAAAAAAGAAAAAAATTCGTAAAAATTTGAAAAAAATAGAGGTGGCACACCCAGTCTGCAGAAACTGATGGAACAGCTCATGATCAATATGTATGCCAAAAATCATGACCATCAGTGTTGTAGTTATTGAAATACTGCAGTTTTTGTATCAAATTTTCCATTATTCATGGGGGGGGGGGGTATTTTGGACCCATACAGCTTAAAGAATATGGGTAACAGAGACCTAATTTCAAGTTTCCATGGAGACTTTTCATGGGTCTCCCTGTGTGTCAAGAATGAAGATTCTTGGTCCAGTTTTTATGAATTGTGCCCTGTTAACAGATGATCATATCTTTAAAGGTCTCAAAAATACAGAAAAATTTCGTAAAAAAAACCGAACAAATACAGGTGGTGCGACCAGTCTTCAGAAACTTATGAAACACTCCATGATCAATATCCATGCAAACAATTATGGTTATCTCTGCATTAGTTGTTCAGATACTTCAGCTTTTGTATCAAATTTTCCATTATTCTGAGCTGTACTTTGGAGTGCCATAGCTCAAAGGATATGGGTAACAGAGACCAAATTTCAGGTTTCCATGGAGACTTATCATGGGTCTCCCTGTGTGTCAAGAACGAAGATTTTAGGTCCAGTCGTTACGATTCGTACCCTGTTGACAGATAACTACATCCTTAAAGGTCTCAAAAATGGAGAAAACAATTCGTGAACATTGAAAAATACAGGTGGCGCCACCAGTCTGCACAAACTGATGAAACATCTCATGATCAATATGTATGTCGAAAATCATGACCATCAGTGATGTAGTTAATGAGATATTGAAGTTTTTGTATGAAATTTTTGACTATTCTGGGGGGTAATTTTGGGCCCCATAGCTCGAAGGATATGGGTAACAGAGACCTAATTTCTGGTTTCCATGGAGACTTTTCATAGGTCTCTCAGTGTGTCGAAAATGAAGATTCTAGGTCCAGTCGTTACGATTTGTGCCACGCTAACAGATGACAGCATCCTCAAAGGTCTCAAAAATAGAGGAAAAATCGTAAAAAATCAAACAGTACAGGTGGCGCCACCAGTCTGCAGGAACTGATCGAACATCTCATGATCAATATGTATGCCAAAAATGAAGACCATCAGTGATGTAGTTATTGAGATATTGAAGTTTTTGTATGAAATTTTTTACTATTCTGGGGGGTACTTTGGGGCCCGATAGCTCAAAGGATATGGGTAACAGAGACCTAATTTCTGGTTTCCAAGGAGATTTTTCATGGACCTCTCAGTGTGTCAAGAATTAAGATTCTAAGTCCAGTATTTATGATTTGTGCCTTGTTAACAGATGTTCACATTTTTAAAGGTCTCAAAAATAGAGAAAAAAATTCGTAAAAAATCGAAAAATACAGGTGGCGCCACCAGTCTGCAGGAAGTGATGTAACATCTCATGATCAATATGTATGCCAAAAATCATGACCATCAGTCAAGTAGTTAATGAGATATTGAAGTTTTTGTATGAAATTTTTTACTTTTCTTGGGGGTACTTTGGGGCCACATAGCTCGAAGGATATGGGTAACAGAGACCTAATTTCTGTTTTTTCCAAGGAGATTTTTTATGGACCTCTCAGAATCCCAAGTTACAAGGTTCTAGGTCCAGCGGTTACGATTTGTGCCTGGTTAACGGACGGACAGACGGACAGACGGACAGACGTACGACGGACAAAGAGTGATCGCTATAGCTCAGATGACTTTCAGTCAGCTGAGCTGAAAACCTCAATTTTTTATTAAAAACCTATTTTCACACTTCAGGACTGCCTAATATCAAAACCACTCATCTGTTTTTCCTCATATTTACCATAAATATTCCTCTATATAGTTCCTATGTACATGCCAAAAATTATGTCTGTATTATTCAATTTGAAAAAGTTATGGGCCCAAACATAATGCATTTTGTAAAAAATCAGGAAAGATATTTGATCACTTAACACAAAACATGTTAAAGATATGGACCTTTTTTCCAGTAATATAACTTAAATTAATCAAAATTAAATTGTATACCCAAAATTAGATGAAAATCTTTTGAATTTTTTAAAATATTAATAAAAATAAAAAATTGGTACCTTAAATTTTGCCCAACTTTGACCATGGCACGTTTTTTTCCTGTAAGTGCTGTGGATTTAATTTTCACAGCATGTTTTTGTTAGCATTTCAACTGTTAACACCAAAAGTTTGAAACCAGTTGATGAAAAACTGTAGATTATATTCAAGTTTTCAAGCACTATGTCACATCAAGTTTACATCAAGCTAGTGTTATGCAGCTTGCAAGAGCTCAGCTCCCCAGCTTCAGCTCTCAGTTCCTTAAATTTGGCATACAGTTAGATGTCTCCAAAATCCCCTACCATGCCAAGAATTTGGTTACTAGGACTTAATACCTTCGAGATATTAATGAAAAACACTTCATTTTTCCATTAAAAACCCATTGTTACACTTCAAGACTGCCTAATATCAAAACCACTGATCTGACTTTAAACATAAATAATATACATATTTTTTATTCTCTATGCACATGCCAGAATGATGTCAGTATTGCGTAATTGTTTTAATTTATGGGCCCAAACATAATGCACTTTGTAAAAAATCAAGAAATATATTTACTCCCTTAACAAGGGGATTGCTGAAGCTAGAGATTTTTTGTCAGGGATGTAACATTATTTAATCAAGATTCAATTAAATACCCAAAATTAGTTCTGAATTTTTCCAATTTAATAAGTTATTAGTATAAATGTAAAATTAGTAACTTAAATTTTGCCCAACTGACCATGGCACGTTTGTTTCCCGTGAGCACTGTTGATATAATTTTCATATCATGCACACATAAGGATTTCAGCTTTTTAGTTTAGAAAGCTGAAAGAAATTGGCCAAAAATTGTAGCTTTTATTAATGTTTTTTATGTAAATCATATTATTCATTACTAATCATTAGGGATCATATGAAGGAAATTAATGATAGACAAAGATGCAGTTGATAATATTAATCTAGATTCCTACTGTGTCTAGTGTGTACATTGATGTGAAATTAGTCCAAAATGAATTTTTTACAGTTATTTTTTAATATAAATAAAAGCCGTAAAACCAGGTACTTATGATAATTATTTAAATGTGTGAATTTTGTATATTCTGGATTCTCAACATCATTGTTTGGTGAAAACTGAATAAATACCAGACATGGTGCGAATACTTTGTAATTGTATTTAAATACGAATATGATTATGTACTCCATTATAAAATTTCTTGCATAAAGAATGGGAATTCAGGTAAAAATGAAAGTATATGAATACTCGTGCAAATACTTTCAAAATGTATTCATGAATGCATTTATGAATATATTCTTTAATATTATTTTAATAATCATTTCAGTTATATTTCTTTTTAAAAAATCATATGATTCTCTTATTATTTTTAATAAAAATTATATTTGGGACAATATTTATAATTTTTTTTAATAAATAGTTAAACTCTTATATTATTTGTTCTGCTTATAAGTTATATGGCCAAGTCAAAATCTGTGTGACAATAGTACTCCATTTGTTAATAAAATAAATGAAATCAATCCTCTTCCCTGTCTCAAAAAGGTACTATCAAAATCATACATAAGCTAAACAACAACAACTCATAATACAGCTTATATTTATTACCACACAAAACCAGCATGTGCCTCATTTCTAAATAATATTTTTTTATCATATATAACAGCTGAGCGTCGTGACCCATAGGTCCCTTGTATTACAATTAAGATGGGTATGGGCACCAATTATTCATATTGCCTGTACAGCACTGCTTATATACAAAGAACTCAGTCTGTTACTGCAATAAATCTACCAGCTTTGTTTACTAAAGTATCTCACAGTCCTTTCATTGTTAAAGGTCCAATAATTAGCCAAAACTCATTTAAGTTAACTTGAACAAGGACCACCTAAGAAACATTTTTTTGCAGTGTTACAAAATCTGAAACAAAAGTTTCACAGAAGAAGACTACTGCAGCTGTCAGTTTGATATTGGCTTACTTGGCCACATAACCAACTTCAGCTTTCTACAACTCTACATGTAAGCAATGAACCTAATCTGTTCTTATACAATTGAGAGAACCAAACCCTAGGATAGTTTTTTTGTGAAATATTTAACAATTTGGCTTAACAGTTTCATCATAAATATTTTATTGTATTGGCTGCAAGTAGCAAAAATTACATGTTTTTTGCCTAAAAAAAAACAGTCCATGCAGGTGGTGCCACAAAATCTTCAATTTCAAATATGATTCATGTGACCAACATTTGCATAAAACTTTGTATCCTAGCTCCTGAGAATCTTATGAGAATCTTATGTTAGTATGCTTACTTTGCCAAAGACTAAATGTAAATTTCTTTAACTCTGCCAAAATTCATCAAACCAAAATCATTTGAAAAAAATTGAAAGAGCTCATCTCAGGGACTATATCTGTGAATATGGAACAATTTGGACCAATGATTTCAGAGAAGAGGATTTTCAAAGGTTATCTAGCTTTTTTCCTGTAAAATGTAAATTGATGCAGGTGCTGCCACAGAAAGCTCGATCCCACACCATTTGACATGTGACAGCATAAAATTTTGTGATGCTAGCTCAAGCTGTTCCTGAGAAATTATGGATTGATATACTGATGACAGATCACCCCCATACAAATAGGTTGATGCAGGTGGCACCAGCAATACCTCAATTCCATAAATGACTCATGAGACCAACATTTGCATAAAATTTGGTGATGATAGCTCCTGTCATTTCTGAGATTGTACTTTTAGTATGCTTAATTGGTCAAATGACTAAGTTCAGCTTCCTGTAACTCAGCAAAAATCACCTAACTGGTTTCAGATATGGAGATTTTTAAAGTTATTTTCAACTTTTCCCCCTGTAACATCTAAAATTTTTGTATAAAATTTTTAATTATTATCTTGTAGATTTTTTATTGACCTCCCTGGATGTCCACTTAGATGCATCTAGGGTCAGCAGTTACAATTTTGTGCCTTACAAATAGACAGCCAAACTGCTCGACAGCCAACAGACAAAGCCCGATTCCTATACCTCAGTTGACTTTCAGTCAGCTGAGCTAAAAACTAAAATGTGAACTTCTCTACAGTTTATTTATTGTTTGCAGACAGAATATTCAAGAAGTGACAGAATAAGTGAGTTGCCCACCTGATCTCTGAGGTCTTTGGCCATGCCTGGTGTGATGTACTTGTGTTCAAGGTGCCACGCTCGGTCACAGTACATGATGTGTACGCAGTACAGATCACAGAACTAAAAGGAGCAATAGAATAATCACTACACACAAGGAAGCCAAGGGTCTACCCTCACTCTGCAATATTGTGTATGAAAGTTGTCCCATGAGCCCAAACCATGTTCCCTTTTCAATATTTCATTAGCTGAACTCACAAAGCCAAGATATAATATAAATCCAAACAAGTGACCCAGGGGTCATGACGCTCAGCTGACCAGGAAGACATTGACAAAAGTAATTTTATCATCTGAATGTCAAATTTGAATGAAATACTTTTTCCAAACTTGACCTTTTGTATAAAATCATCCAATATTCATTGGGGTACTATGGAGCTCTGTAGCATGAAGGATATGGGTAACAGACACCTATTTTCAAGGTTTACAAGATGACTTTTCAGGGGTCTCCCAGCATGTCAAAAAATAAAATTCTAGGTCCAGTTATTATGATTTGTGCCCTGTTAACAAATCCAAATGTTTATTCTGGGGGGTATTTCAAAGCCGCATAGGATGAAGGATATGGGTAACAGAGATGTAATTTCAGGTGCACAAGGAGACTTTTCAGGGGCCTCCCAGCATATCAAGAAAGGAGATTCTAGGTCAAGTCATTATGATTTGTGCCCTGTTAATATATGACCAAATCTTTATTCTAGGGGGTACTTCAGGGCCCCATAGCTCACAGAATATGGGTAACAGGGACCTTATTTCGGGTTTCCATGTAGACCTTTTATGGTCTTCCCTGGAGGTGAGGACAGAAGATTCTAGGTCCAGTCATTATGATTTGTGCCCTGTTTACAGATGACCAAATGTTTAAAGATCACAAAAGTAGAGAAAAAAAAATCGTAAAAAATAAAAAAAATATAGGTGGCGCCACCAATCTCCAGAAATTGATGAAACACTCCATGATCAATATCCATGCAAACAATCATGGTGATTAATGCATAAGTTGTTCAGATACTTGAGCTTTTGTATTAAATTTTGCATTAGTCTGGGGGGTACTTCAGAACCCCATAGCTCGAAGAATATAGGTCACAGTGACCTAATTTCAGGTTTACAAGGAGAATTTCCATAGACCTCCCAGGATTTCAAGTAAGAAGATTCCCGGTCTAGCGGTTACGATTTGTGCCCTGTTAACAGACAGACGCCTGGATGGCCGGACGGACGACGGACAAAAGGTGATCCCTACAGCTCAGATGACTTTCAGTCAGCTGAGCTAAAAATTGAAAAAATACAGGTGGCGCCACCAGAATGCAGAAACTGATGAAACATTTCATGATCAATATCCATGCAAAGAATCATGGTGATCAATATAATAATTGTTCAGATACTTGAGCTTTTGTATCAAATTTTTCATTATTCTGGGGGGTACTTCGGAGCCCCATAGCTCAGAGGTTGTGGGTAACAGAGACCTAATTTCAAGTTTTAAGGAAACTTTTCATGGGCCTCTCAGGTTGTCAAGAGAGAAGATTCTAGGTCCAGTTGTTACAATTTGTGCCATGTTAACAGATGACCGCATCTTATGAGGTCTCAAAAATAGAGAAAAAAATTCGTAAAAATAAAAAAAATACAGGTGGCGCCACCATACTGCAGAAACTGATGACACATTCCATGATCAATATCCATGCAAAGAATCATGGTGGTCACTGCAATAGTTGTTTAGATACTTGAGGTTTTGTATCAAATTGTCCATTATTCTGAGGGATACTTCAGATGACTTACAGTCAGCTGAGCTAAAAACACTTAATGGTCAATATCCATGCAAAGAATCATGATGATCTCCGTATTAGTTGTTCAGATACTTCAGCTTTTGTATCTTATTGTCCATTATTCTGAGGGATACTTCAGAGTCCTATAGCTTGAAGGATATGGGTAACAGAGACCTAATTTCAAGTTTCCACAGGCACTCTTCATGGGCCTCCTTGCATGACAAGAATGAAGTTTCTAGGTCCAGTTGTTGCAATTTGTACCCTCTTGATAGATAACATAGGTGGCTCCACCAGTCTGCAGGAACTGATGGAACATCTCATAATCAATATGTATGCCAAAAATCATGACCATCAGTGATATAGTTATTGAGATATTGAAGTTTTTGTATGAAATTTTTGACTACTCTGGGAGGGTACTTTGGGGCCCCATTGCTCGAAGGATATGGGTAACAGAGACCTAATTTCTGGTTTCCATGGAGACTTTTCATAGGTCTCTCAGTGTGTCGAGAATGAAGATTCTAGGTCCAGTCCTTATGATTTGTGCCACGTTAACAGATGACAGCATCCTTAAAGGTCTCAAAAATAGAGGAAAAAATCGTAAAAAATCAAACAATACAGGTGGCGCCACAAGTCTGCAGGAACTGATTAAACATTTCATAATCAATATGTATGCCAAAAATCATGACCATCAGTGATGTAGTTATTGAGATATTGAAGTTTTTGTATGAAATTTTTGACTACCGGGGGGGGGGGGGGTACTTTGGGGCCCCATAGCTCGAAGCATATGGTTAACAGAGACCTAATTTCTGGTTTCCAAGGATATTTTACATGGACCTCTCAGTGTGTCAAGAATGAAGATTCTAGGTCCAGTCGTTACGATTTGTGCCATGCTAACAGATGACAGCATCCTTAAAGGTCTCATAAATAGAGGAAAAAATCGTAAAAAATCAAACAATAAAGGTGGCACCACCAGTCTGCAGGAAGTGATGACACATCTCATGATCAATAGTTATGCTACAAATCATGACCATCAGTCAAGTAGTTAATGAGATATTGAAGTTTTTGTATGAAATTTTTTACTTTTCTTGGGGGTACTTTGGGGCTCCATAGCTCGAAGAATATGGGTAACAGAGAACTATTTTGGGTTCCATGGAGACTTTTCATAGGTCTCTCAGTGTGTCAAGAATGAAGATTCTAGGTCCAGTCTTTATGATTTGTGCCTTGTTAACAGATGTTTACATTTTGAAAGGTCTCAAAAATAGAGAAAAAAATTCGTAAAAAATTGAACGATACAGGTGGCGCCACCAGTCTGCAGGAAGTGATGGAACATCTCATGATCAATATATATGACAAAAATTATGACCATCAGTCAAGTATTTAATGAGATATTGAAGTTTTTGTTTGAAATTTTTTACTTTTCTGGGGGGTAGTTTGGGGCCCCATAGCTGGAAGGATATGGGTAACAGAGACCTAATTTCAGGTTTTCATGGAGACTTTTCATAGGTCTCTCAGTGTGTCGAGAATGAAGATTCTAAGTCCAGTCATTACGATTTGTGCCTTGTTAACAGATGTTCACATTTTTAAAGGTCTCAAAAATAGAGAAAAAAATTCGTAAAAAAAAAAAAAATACAGGTGGCGCCACCAGTCTTCAGGAACTGATGGAACATCTCATGATCAATATGTATGCTAAAAATCATGACCATCAGTCAAGTTGTTAATGAGATATTGAAGTTTTTGTATGAAATTTTGGACTTTTCTGGGGGGTACTTTGGGGCCCCATAGCTCGAAGGATATGGGTAACAGAGACCTAATTTCTGGTTTCCAAGGAGATTTTTCATGGACCTCCCAGGATGTCAAGTAAGAAGATTCCAGTTCTAGCGGTAACGATTTGTGCCTGGTTAACGGACAGAGGGACAGACAGACAGACAGACGGACAGACAGACGGACGACGGACAAAGAGTGATCGCTATAGCTCAGATGACTTTCAGTCAGCTGAGCTAAAAACGAAACATACCATCTTTGAGATATATAATTGTTAATATGTCTTCTAAAAAGCGTTTTTTTATTTTACGCCTATACTAAATTTGAAGGATTTTATTAAGGTAAAAGTAAAAAATGAAATGATTTGTGAAGATTTCAAAATTAAATACTCTGTAAAATCGTAATTTTTAAACTTAACTCACTAAACAAAAAAAGGCCTGGGGATTATTATCTAAATTCTCGATTTATTAAAGAAGATTTTCTGTATCTGCTTTAGTTGTGCTGGAATAAACGATTTTTTGTTAAAAATTAAAATTAAATTAAAATTCTTACAAATTCAAACCTGTTCCTCGGAAACAAAGTTTATTATCACCAAACTATAGAAAATTTTCTTAGCTTTCAGAAAATGTATACTTTAGGGGGTATTAAAGCATTAGATTGTTCCATGCAAAGGAAAAACTGAAACAAAGTCAGGTCAGGTGGGGGGACCAGTTGTGCCACCTTAAGTAGGAATATATTCAAAATAACAAATATTTTATCTCATTGTTTCCTTTCTGTAACAATTTTCACATAGTGTTATCTAGGAATAGAATACATCCCCTTAGAAATGTGCTATATCAGTGAAATATAGGGGTTGATCCTTAGAATGTAATTTAATTTATTAATGATCATATACAATACATACTAGGAAAGCTTGATAAATGACTTATCACAGCATAGACTAATGCAGCAAAATAACAATACACCAAATACAGCATTCCATGACTTAGTGAGTAAGTCTTACCTTCGTGACCAAGTCTTACCTTCTGTAGAAGTTTCTTGTCTTCTTCAACAGGACATTTATTCACAGCTTCCTGGAACTGTTCTAGAGTCACTGAAAAAATTAAAATGTGACCCAAGAGTCTCAACATTTGGCTGACAACATTTTGTGAAATACTGGTGATGACCTGATATCAGCTGAAAACCTCAGGCCTGAGCAAAAAGCAAACAAAACAATTAAAGGAAAGGTCAGCTGAGATTCTCAGGCCTTAGCAAAACACAACCAAAACAATTAACAGAATGGTCAGCTGAGAACCTCAGGCCTGAGCAAATCACAACAAAACAAGAAACAGGATGATCAGCTGAGAACCTGTTAATTGGAGCTGGATCCCAATAACAAGGGACCCATGTGTCATGTCACTCAGCTGAATTTTGGAAAATTTTGGCAAATGCAAAATATACATTAGCATTTGAAAAGCTAAGAGGAAATAGTCCTGCTAACTGGTGATAATCAAATATTAAATATATATTTGGCGAACTAAAACTGTGCACTTTTTATGCCTATATTAAAGGAACAGGTGTCTCTTATGATCAAATATTTCTAGAAGTAACATTATTTTAGCAATGTGACAGTAATATGTGCATAAAATAACCATGGGAATGTATGAATACCAGTCAATTATAGAATAAGACAGAAAATACAAATTAGCTGAAGTATAATTATATGCATTTAATTCATTAACTGAAATAAAAATGCTGTAAAAAACATTTAAAACAAGCAAATTTGTGGAATTAATGTCCTCTGCTTTGGGCTCTTGTTGTCTTTCATGCTTGATAAGCAACCAAAATTATGACTTGTGAAGAAATCTTGAGGGCACATGTAAACATAAACAGATCCACTATGACATGTGGAGACATCTGCAGGCGAACATAAAAACTAAAACACATTGAGAAATAGGACCAAAATCTACATTGACATGTGAAATATTTTGCAGGTGAACATAAAACTAAAACACATTGAGAAATTGGACCAAAATTTAATAATTTTGTTTTGAGCTGGAGAGAATTTTTTTTTCAGATAGACACTCCAAAACCAATCCCAACCAAGATCTGTATAAGAGAGATCACTGATCCAAATTTGAATGAAATCAGATAATATTTAGGAATGTTATCGCATGGAAACAAAAACCTGACGGATGTGCAGACAGACAGACACACAGACAGAGGGACAGACAGACAAACCCAAATCAAATTTTCAAATGAGCATTTATTAACTAAATCTGATAAGTATATATTTTACTGTGTAATACATGAAAAATGTGGCCTGAATTCATTTAATATTGCAATAAGGAAATAAAAAAACATAATGTGCCTAAGAGTTATATGAAAGGATACATTTGACCAAAACAAAAATGAGTTAATGTTATTAATTAGTCTGGATGGAGGAGGAGGAGGAGAGAGAGAGAGAGAGAGAGAGAGAGAGAGAGAGAGAGAGAGAGGAAGCAAGAAAGAAAGAGAGAGGGGGTGGGGGGTGAGGGCATGCAATAAGTGCTTATAGGAAAAAAGTTAATTCATAATTATTATATAACTTATGGTTAACAGAGATCGACTTACAGAGCTGACCACTTTATGTCCCATTCTTTTGAGGCAAGAATATATGTTTTAATTAGATCCTAATTTTTTTATTACACTATTCTTTTTCTCATGTTAGACATCCTTATACAGACTACAGTTGCTATAAAAATAAAGGGCAAGACTACAGTGCAAGCGCTCAATTACAAGGGGGGGAGGGGGAGGGTTAATGGTGACTGTTACAGGACTTCTGCACACAGGATATGAAATTTAAGGCAACAGTGCTTGCAGGAGGAAAAGTTTATTCATAATTATTAAATATTTAAAAACAGAAAGAGAGACGGACAAACAAAGCCAATCACTGAATTTCATATTCTGCTGAGGCAGGAAAATAGTGAACAAATTTTTGCATAAGATCCTCTTCTTTTCATTACATCAATTTTTTTCAAGTTTAAAAATTTTATCAGTTTGCATTACAACATATGTATCTAAAAATATATGTTGATTCACAATTCTAAACTGCGTCAAAATTTATCCCTAATTTATTTATATAACAAAACATTGTGCATACACGTGTATTTATTTTTCACCACAATAATTATATATTTATAATTTTGCAAAACAATAAATATCTGAAAATATAACTTGATTAAGAATTTACAATTTTAAATTGCCGAAATTAGAGTGGGACGGGTGAAGTGAGGCATGAATTGAGTGGCAGTGGTAAACAGAGTGAGGCGTGTTGCATATTAGAATGGATGTCTGAGGCCAAATGTGTATGTGGGTTGCAACACCTACCACAATATCCAGAAAGCTGTCCAAGTTGTATACATTTGCAAAATTTTAGGCAGATAAGTCTAACCACTACTTGTATATGAGTGATTTTATCCAACTGCAGAAAAACAGATGGACACTGTGCAAAAATGGTGGCACCAATTTTGTATATGATTAAGAGCTATGTGAGATCTATAAACATGCAGAATTTCAGGAACATACAGCAAACCAGTCCTGAGAAATCAGCCTTGATGTCTGCAGCAGTAAACATAAATGTAGGTGGCGCCACCTGCCACAAAATCCAGAAAGCTATCCAAGATGTATAAACCTACAAAATTTTAGGCAGATAAGTCAAACCATTGCTGAGATATTAGCAAATTTATCCCACGGCAGACAGACAGATGCTGTCCAAAATGGTTAAATGTGGCGCCACCAGTTTTGCATATGATAAAGACCTTATCGGAATCTATACACATGCAAAAAATTGGCCCAATCAGTCAAATGGTTCCTGAGATACGAGCTTGGATGTCTGCAGCGTAAACGTGAATGTAGGTGGCGCCACCTGTCATAAAATCAAGAAAGCTGTCCAGGATGTATACACAGGCAAAATTTCAGGTGGATAAGTCCATCCAATGCAGAGATATGAGTGATTTTATTCCAAGGCAGAGAAACAGATGGACGCTGTGCAAAAATGGTTGCAGGTGGTGCCACCATTTTTAGTGTATGTTATAAAGGTATCAAAGGCCTCCATTTGTGCAAAATTTTTAGCCTGATTGGTCAAACAGTTCCCGAGATATGTGGGTTTATGTGTGGAAACAGATGCACAAATGGACGCTGGGCAGAGAGAAAAGGTCAGAGGTCAACCAAAAATGAGGGCCCAGCAGTTCACATGTGACCCGATCAAAATTCCTAATTACAAAAAGTTCTGCAGAGTGGTGGCAGATGCGGCGTCCAGCTGAAAACATAGTATCCGCAAAACTCTGTTTTGGCGGATACAATTAAGGAAATACATTTCAAACAATAACAATTTTTGCATTTCACTAGTTGGGGAGGGGGGGTAGATATGAGAATTACTGTACACCTGTGACCCCTGCTCCCCCCCCCGGGGATCCTAGCTAAGCTGAGTCAAGGGAGATGCTTGGAGTGAAGCCATTACATTACATAGGTGAGGCTGCATCTCTCAATGCAGACTACTTGACTGGGTTGGCTTGATGTAAACAGCACTTGACATGGTGTATGAAACCTGAATAAAAGTTACCCTTTTTCACCAATTCCATTTAAATTTCAGAAAATTTTAGCTGAACACCTTATCTGTCAATCATGTGAAAATAAAAGTGAATGAAAATACAGGAGAAAAATGTGCTATAGTTGAAGTTGGGCAAAATTCACGGTAATAATTTAACATTTATGCTAATAAATCATAAAAAAAAAAACAAAATTTTGATCTAATTTCTGGTATAGAACTAAAACTAATTTGAATATACAAGGGCAATTTTTAAGTGTAACATTTCGTTTTTACTGGAAAATGGAGTTTTTCCTTAATTTCTTGAAGGAATGAAGTCAAAGTGACCCAGTTTCAGGTTTGGTAGGAGAACTTGGTAGGGACATCTATGTCAAATTTTGGGTTTGTAGGTCTAATGATTTCAAAACGTGCCCTGTTAAAGGATGGACCACGTACCGGCTGGGCTGCTAGACCATGGACAAGGACCATGACTATAGCTCTGATGACTTATAGTCAGCTGAGCTAAAAAAATCATTCAAGTGTGAGCAAATCAGAAGACTCTTAAGGTTCACCTGCTGTAATAAGTAGAGGCAGATGTGAATAAATGTTTTTGAGGTGTGAGGTCGCATATGATTCTTTTTATTTTTAAACTGAAAAAAAATCATAAAAAGTCTTCAAATCATTAAAGTGTGACCAAAATGTAATTTCATGAGGAGACCCATATATACACTGACATTTTGACTAAAACTGGACATGAGTTACAATTTTTTAGACATCCCATCTCATATGACAAGTTTGACTTAAATTAAAAAAAAAAATCAAAAATTAATTTTGTGTAACCAAAACTTTATCACTTTAGGAGACCAAAAAAAAATTTGCTGTGTTGATCAGCAGGTTATAAGCATGCTCTATGTTCTCAGTAAAGACGTAAATGAGAAATACCAATTTGGATTGAAGAAATATACCTGTAATATTTGGTGCTTATAGCTGAGCCTATCATCAACTGTCAAGCAACAGAATGTGGCCAAACACATGGAAAGTTAAGTTCAGTGAAGATGCAACTTTGAAAATACTTATACACTGTAAGGACTGAGGTGATGTAACACTGATATTTGATGATATTTCAAGGAGAGAGTAGTTGGAAGATAATGCAAAGAATGATTTACCTCTCTGTATGTGACAGAGAGCAAGGCTGGTCACGTGATCCAGGCAGTCTGTCCAGGCCAGAAATGGCTCTTCATGCTGTGCTGCTACCTGGTGGACAAATACTGAGGCATATATATATATATATATATATATATATATATATATATATATATATATATATATATATTTAAATAATCTGTGTAATACATGTACAAGTTCAATACATTATAGTGAAAAGGCACTACCATGTAGGGGAGCAGTAATAATGTACTATATGTGATGAAATATTTTTCCATGTTGCATAAATTATATTTCTCACAAAACATATATAGGTCTAACTGAAAACACATTCAAATCATGATATAACAGACACACCAGCAGCTTTAAAAATGAGAAATACAAAAACAGCACCACATTAGGCCAGTACATACGGGCCTAGAAAAAAGAAAAGGTATACCGTTTTCCCCCATAGATAATCCGCACCCGTAGATAATCCGCACCCCTATTCAGAGCTACAATTTCTGGGGAAAAACCTGTATACCTGTGTATAATACGCAGCTAGATTCTGACGAAATCCTGAATGCTGCAAATTGTTTTTGTGGTGGTCATCGAATATCCGCTCTCTTCGTGGGTGTGACTTCGTCAGTCAACACAAGTCTCTAAGCTGAAGATCAGTATACTTGAATTAGCAAATTGTCTATTCTCCTCCAATTGTTAAGTGTAAAAAGGGGGATTGTGCCTGGACCGCCGTTAACCAGGTATTGCAACACTTGTATTAAGCGTCACCAATGCAAGGCCGTTCGTGTCCAAGAAAAGGGGTCGTACGAATGTGTTTTAATAAAATATCATCCCCATTCTAACAAAAAAAACCAGCAATGATAATTCTTAGTTACAGAATGTATACAAAAACACAGGTCTCCTTTGATGTTAATCAAAGGGAAGCTTTCCGTCATGTCGGGTAACAAACTGTGACGAGCGTGTCATAAGGAGAACAACTCGCACGGCACCCTAGTTAGCCAATTAATGCTAATCATAGAACAAAGAGTCTTCATTAACTCAACACACGCATAAATATGGGTAACCATCATTCAGTCGCTTATGGTCATCATGCCACGCAGATCATCGTATTCGACAGCGTTTAAGTTACAAGTTGTTCAGTATGCTGAACAGAATGGGAATCGCAGTGCTGCTCGCCATTTCGATATCGACGAGAGCAATGTTCGACTGTGGAAAAGATCGAAAGGACAACTTGAAAAAATGCCGAAATCAAAGAGGGCCCACAGGAGTCATTAAGTTTTCTATCCTAAGGTGGACAAGCAAGTGCTGGAATGGATCAGTGAATGTCGCGCTCAGGGCAATGCAGTGACCACAGTGCAAGTTCGACTGAAAGCCAGCCTGGTTGCAAAAGATCTCAAAATTAGTGATTTCAAGGCTTCCTCAAACTGGTGTTATCGCTTCATGGCCCGGAATGATCTTTCCATTAGAAGAAAAACCCACATCAGTCAAAAGCTCCCAGCTGATTACGAGGAGAAACTGACAGCTTTTCAGGCTCACATAATCAAACGCCGCCAAGTACTGGACCCGCCACTGTCACTCATCGGTAACGCTGACCAGACGCTGCTAACGTTTGATCTACCTGCCGATACAACTGTGGAAAAGAAGGGAGCGAACACAGTATCAATCCGTACGACTGGTAATGAAAAAAACAGGTTCACAGACATGCTGGCCTGCATGGCAGATGGCACTAAATTACCCCCGTACGTGGTTTTCAAACGGAAAACCATGCCCAAAGGTGTAAAATTCCCGAGCAGTGTACACGTGCGCGTACAGTCTTAAAGGCTGGATGGACGATACCCTGATGAAAGATTGGATTGATAGCGTGTGGGGGAATCGCGCGGGCGGCCTCACAAAGAAAGAGAATAGCCTATTAGTGTTAGATGCTTTCGGATGCCACCGCAACCCGGCCGTACTGCAACATCTGAAGCAAGTGCACAAGACGGAGGTGGCGATAATTCCTGGCGGGATGACGTCGATACTACAGCTGCTGGACGTAGGTGTCAACAGGCCCATGAAGACGCTACTGAAATCTAAATACAGATTAGAAATACACACGTTTATAATGTTTTTAAATCAAATTTTCTGTGATGTTTAATATCCACAACGGGGTTTCATTTTAAGCATATATATATATGTATTTATATATTTAACTAACTATTATAAAATACCCTAGGTTTGTAATAAATTTATAACACATCTCCGGGATATCATTAATTTACACAGCTGTTCAAACTGTCCATGCTTGCACAATAGGGTAATTAATTATTAATTATTAATTAACTTAGGAAACCACCAGGCAATCATTCCTCCCATGGTTCAAGTTGTTTAAATAGTAATTAGTGTATCACGGAACATTTCCCACGGACAAGGACTGACAGGTGCAGGTATATCAGGTAGAAACGATCCCCTTTTGTGATTTAGCACCACATGTAAAAATATGCCGCAGCGCCATCTGCCGACAGACATTGACATCAAAGGAGGTCAGCCAAGCAATATACTATCATGCATATTTCACAACGGCGATCTTCTGTTGTAAGCCATACTTAAGATATATTTTAAGTATCAGAAATGAAAAAAAGTTAATCAAATCAATAATTATGTTGTTTTAATGCAAAATTTGTACAAGGAAAGTGAGTATACACTTTGTTTACATAAAATCCTTTATTATCGCTCATCATCGGCTCACCGTACGATGTTCAACCTGACTGAAAATAAGTTTGGAAATTATGTCTCCATGTATAATACGCACCAGGGTTTTTTATTTCGATTCTAAGATGAAAAAATGCGGATTATCTATGGGGGAAAACGGTACCGAAAATCCTGTTTTTATCGCCGCGGCCTTAAAAACAAACTCAAAATCGAAAATCTCGATTTTTTTTCTGAACTCGGGATGCGGCCATAAATAGATGGTTTATCAGAACTCTCTCCCGGACATGGCGCTCCTTTGGGCGATAATAGGAGATCAAGCACACCACAGAGGAAATACTCTTTGTAGTCACAGATTTATTGTATAAAATTGTATAGTCTAAATGTTCATATAAAATATAATAATTATATGCAATCAACTGAACAATAACAATAAAAACTGAACAATTACAACACTTATAACGAGATTAAAATGAATGAGATTATTCATGGTGAGGACTAGTGGTGATGTCTGTTGGAAACAAGGGACCCTGGGTCACGGCGCTCAGCTGTTATATATGATAAAAAATATGATTTGGGAAAGAGGCATATGCTGGTTTTGTGTAGTAATAAATATAAGCTTTATTATGAGTTGTTGGTGTTTAGCTTATGTATGATTTTGATAGTATTTTTGGAGACAGGGAAGAGGATTGATTTCATTTATTTTATTAACAAATGGAGTGCTATTGTCACACAGATTTTGACCTGGCCATATAACTTATAAGCAGCACATAAAATAAAAGAGTTTAACTATTTATTAAAATTTAATAACAAATGTTGTGCCAATATAATATTTATTAAAAATAATAAGAGAATCATATGATTTTTTTAATAAAATATAACTGAACTAATTATTAAAATAATATAATAGAATATATGCATTCATGAATACATTTTGAAAGTATTTGCACTGGTATTCAAATACTTTCATTTTTACCTGAATTCCCATTTTTATGCAAGAAATTTTATAATGGAGTACATATTCATATTCATATACATTTGCAAAGTATTTGCACCATGTCTTATCATGAAGAAAAACAGTAAAAGATTTGAGATACTGTGATGCATATGAAAAATTTACAGATGGACAGGCAAGTGGACAGAATGGACTAATACCTTCATTTCACTTTCAAAGGAATAATGCATTTAAGTTTATATATAAGCCTATTTTTTTAGCATATCCACTTTTTTCATTAATAGTTTTTATCTGATTCATTTTTTTTTATTTACAAGTGTTATAAATTTGTAATATAAAAGTGAAAATATAAGTTAGAATATTAGAATTCTAAGTTGCAATCATTATATTTCCAGATTGTAGCTCACATTGGGTCATATTATGCATACACATATATTTTATTATTTTTAAATCAAATGTTTAAACTGAATGTTAAAGAAAATAATGCCACAACATGGCATCTACAAAATTATTCCTTGAATTCCTATTAAAAGTTTTGCACATTGGAGTTTTCAGGACAAGCTTAATTTTATTCACCGAAATAAAATAAAAGATTCAGTAAATTTGATAAAATAAAAACATCTTTTCAAATAAAGTATACACACTGTTGGTTGAATGAGGGACAAACAATATCATTATGCTAATTACAATCTAAGCTATAATTAATAACTGGAATTAATAGTCAATTTCACACCTGGTGAAGTTTTACTCTTCTGAAGTAAAGCATTACTTATCTGATGAACATCCATACTTTCATAGCAATACATCACTTTGTGGAAACAATTAAATGTGCACTTTAATCATTGTAACCCTGGTGGTACAATCCAAAATCTTAAATGTAGCATGTCCAAGAATAAAATAAAATACAGAAAATTATAGCATTCATCTAGTTTATGCACCAGCTGGGGGGGGGTTGAGTGCAGGGCAGAGGAGAAGCCTGCTAGTAGTGGCCAAGCTGGGTCAAGGCAAGCTGCCTGGGGTGGGTTACATAATGCAAGTGAAGGCTGTACTACTAGGTGGGCCAGATATAAACAACACTTGACATGGTGTATGAAAACTTGAATAAAAGCTACTCTTTTCAAACAATTTCTTTGAAAGTTCAGATTTTAAAAGATTAAATCCTTATGTATATATGCTGTGAAAATTAAATCAACAGTGCTTACAGGGAAAAAACGTGCCACTGCCAAAGTTGGACAAAATTTAAGGTATTAATTTTTTATTTATGCTAATAACTTGAAAAATTTGCAAAATTCAGATCTAATTTTGGGCAAACAATTGAATCTTGATTAAATCAAGTTATATTCCTGAAAAAAAGTCTTCAGCTTCAGCAATTCTCATGTTAAGTGAGCAAATATATTTCCTGATTTTTTAAAAATTGCATTATATTTGGGCCTATAACTTCAAAATAATACCCAATACTGACCTAATTTTTGGTATGTGCATAGAAAATATATGGAAGAATATGAATACTAAATATGATCAAAAACAGATCAGTGGTTTTGATATTAGGCAGACTTGAAGTGTAACAATTGCTTTATTATGGAAAACGGAGGTTTTTCCTTAATATCTCGAAGGAACGAAGTTCTAATGACCCAATTTTCGGTATGGTAGGAGATTTTGGGGACATCTAATGGTATGCAGAATTTTGGATTCATAGGTCCAATGGTTTTAAAATGTGCCCTGTTAACGGACGGACGGCCGGACGGACGGACGGACGACGGACAAAGGACCACGACTATAGCTCAGATGACTTAGAGTCAGCTGAGCTAAAAATCGGTATTACCGGTCATAACTTTGACGGAGCCAGATTGCCTTGGAATCTATGTTGTTTATAAATTAAAAGAATCCAGAAAATTAAAATATATAATTTAGAACACCATAAAATCTTTATAAAAGTTCAAATTTAGCAGGTTACTTACTGACATTTTTTTAAAGTCTGATACATGTACCTCAAAATTGAATAGCCCATCTTCTCGCCCCAATGTTTCTGGAAAAACTTCATCCTTGAATGTGTATAGCCTGGTCATTTACTTGTTTAATCTTTTTTTTTAATACAATCACGGATATATTGTATGAATGGAAATACTGTTAGAGGGGAAACCCGCTTGTAGATATAAACGGTAGAACATGTCACTACAGCCGATGGAATTTGGTGAATAAACAGATTTAACATGCCGTCCCGTATTCTTGTTTGCTACCGATTTTTCAATATATTTTGGATAGAAATATTCTGCTGATCCATTTAAAGTCACTGTATATTTTAATTCTAAAAGTAATATTTTGAAATCTTAATCTATGATGAAAATTCCATTTCTTGAATTACTCGGAAGATTCGAATCATTTTCATACCGGTAACTTCGGTATTATCATCGTCACATCGTTCGTTGACATCGCTCCATGTCACAATTGCTGATGCATTTGAAAACATCGCTGGTCAACTTAACTAAATATCAAAATAACTGAAGTTACCTTATCGAGATACGCACGTATAGCAAACATGACGCGTGAAAACGAGTGATTTTAAAGTGAAATTAAAATGGCCGGTCGCGGTCGAGGTAAGCAAGTTTTTTTCCTCAAGAAAGTTTCCGCGTGGGTGCCATCTTGTCAAGGTAGGGTTCGCGCAAGGCACACTGGGACAGAATAGGTGGCTGTTCTGTTTTCCACCCACCGCGTACAGCCGTTCAAAATATTCTTAGCAGAACACCAGGGCGGTTCAGCACATGGCCGCACTCAAACTTGATTTTAAAACGTTCGTCAGCCATTTTGCGACTCTTTACGATGTCAGCTTTTTATTCATTTTACTTTCTAAACAAATAATCGTTTTTTAAATAATGCTGCAAATGGGTTTAAAGTAGGCATTTATTCCAATGTTGCTTGACCATGCCCAACGAAGTGGGTCGCTGTGTTACAGCAGGGGTGTTTTAAACGTATTATTTGGTGACAATTACCAAGATTTTTTATAACAAGTAATATATCGCACAAAAGATATACATGTCAAGGTTCTACATTTAAATTTTTATATGTATACCACGAGCCATAATTAAGTTCCTGCAGGTTGAAAATCTGACAGTTTCCGCAGTCTTAGCCATTATGTCGCCCCCTGAACGCTACTGCGTGATGGTGCGTAAGTGGATAGTATTCAGGCTTTTTGCTTCAATAAATGTACATACAAACCTCAATTCAGTGTTCATACTATGGTCTTTGACAATTGCACGTACATGCAAAGAAGCGTTTTGATGCACAGAAGAATCGTTTTGCGTAACCACCATTCAAACGAAACGATCGTTCGGGGAATCTTTCTTTTTCTGATAAATGCCTGCCAATCCATGTGCAAAAGTCATTAGTAACATACAGATATTTTGTCCCTATCTCGAGCGTTTAATATATATTAAATAAACGTAATCTGGCAACATATTTAAGCTCTGTAATTAATACTTTTTTATTCTAGACTTCATTAAAGCAGCTATGTCGTGATTTATTTTGCTAATTATCTTACCCTTAGGCCAGAGACAGAGTCGGGGTGCGGCCTTTAAGGGGGGTTTTGGGTATTTGGACCTTAGTGGGAGCTCCTTTAAGAGACCTTGAAAACTCAGGGTGCGACTATAAATGGACGTGCGGCCATAAAAACAAGATTTACGGTATGTCATCAGATGGAAAATACTAGAAAAACAAAAGGCCTAGTCAAAGAAATGTAATTTATGCAACACAGGAAAAATATTTCATCATATGCAGACCACAACAGAGCACATTAAATAATAGAAGCTGCTGGCCAAATGTAAAAACAGGGCCAAACACCTGCTGTGTAACAACAATAATTGTAACAACTTCATAATTCTTGTAAATTTGTGATGTAAAACAATGTCACGAATGCTCACGAAGGACAACGACATCAACACGACTTCAACACGACTACAATACGACTACCACAAGAAACTCTCAAGAGAGAGTCACGTTCATAAAGCCCCTTCCTACTTCCACGAATTTGGTGACGAATCATCAAGAACTGACATCATAATGTAACGGAAAATTTTATTTTCTTAGTGATTTTTAACTTCTTACAAACCAATGAGGAATAAGGTTTAGAAGTAAGAACACTGTGTAGATTTGTAAATTTGTTTTAAAGAAGATTTGTATTGTGGTTATTGGTTCCAAATAAATTTGAACTAAAATAATTTGAAGAAGCTGAATCAAATTACGTTTCCTTTGTAATTTGTATCTTCTTTGTAAACAAACAAGGAAGTTTTTGCAGTGAGTAAACCATGTAGATTAGTAAATTTGTTTCAAAGAAATTTTTTTTATCATTAATATTGGTTGACAAAATAAATTTGAACCAAAACAGTTTAAAGAAGCTGAATATATTATACAGTTTCGTCATACTTAAACATATGGTCAATATAATAAATTATGAATTTCTTATTTTACTATGGGAAAATAAACGGAGCCTAACACAAATTGATATTAACAGAATCTTATATCACATTGAGAGCTGAATCAATAAGATATTTTAACCAATATTTTGAGAATACAGATATTTTACATTCGATTAAGACGGTCGTCTACTTGGACTTAAAGAAGTTAACATCGTATTTGCCACCACATAAATAAGGCGTAATTGTCTAATTACTCAAATCAAATGAGACATATATTATCAGTGTTTTAAACTGGATAACTTTTGTCAAATTAAAATATCTGGAGAAGTTGAGTAAAGTGTTGTTATGGTGTCCTTTTACTTAAATCGTCTTCTTTGTGACATTACAATAGCCATATATCTCATATATAGCTATCTAACAATCCGTAGCAAAATTGAATGATCGTAGGAGTATCGTCCACAAGTCGCAGATCAATCGTAGAAATATCGTACCAGTATCTTAGACGTCGTCACGGAGCTGTGAACATTCTTAAAAGTGTCGTGTCATATCGTGCTGGCTTCGGATCACTGTCGTAGCCAATCGTACTGGCATCGTACTCCTTTCGTACAATATCGTGGTCGTGATGGAATTTTTATCACTCGACAGGCCGCTTGGCCACGAATCGCCACGAATTCAACATCGTGGCGATTCGACGTCAAATTCGTGAAAGTGGGAACGGGGCTGTACCTGTAAGCTGCACTGGCTGACCTGAACAGTTGCACCTGTAAACTGTCACTGGCTGACCTGAACAGTTGCACCTGTAAACTGCACTTGCTGACCTGAACAGTTGGAACTGTTAACTGAACTGGCTGACCTGAACAGTTGCACCTGTAAAATGAACTGGCTGACCAGAACAGTTGCACCAGTAACTGCATTGGCTAACCAGTTACACAGGTAAACCACACTGGCTTACTTGGAAGGTTACACAGGTTAACTTTTCTGGCTCACCTGGACAATTGTAGACTTAAAAATTAAACAGATAATCTGCCCTGGCTGACCTTATTGATGAGTCGAGCAGCCAGATTCCTGAGTAGCATTTCTTCTTTAAACAGAAAAGCTTTCTGTACAAACTCGAAGCTTGTGACCTCATCCATGCTAAAAGCAAGGAAGCTGTAATCACAAATAAAAACTTGAAAGAGATCAAGACAAAAAACATGAAAAACAGTGTATTTTGCATTCAGTTTGGCTTATCCTATTCAAGAGCACTGCATATGGTGCATAATATGCCTGTTGCATATTATGTGACATATGACCTCATTAAATATGCATGAATTTGCAGAGAATGTAATTCAGGTGAGAAACTGTATTGGTAAATACTCATCATGAGTTACATGAGAATCCATCAGATTTTTGGTAAGTCATGGTAGAGCAACCAAAGTGTGGTGACCTCTGACCTTATTAAATATGCATTGATTTTGCTGGAAATTAAACTTAGGTGATATATATTTTATTTATTCATATTTCTATTGAGTTTAATCAAAATCCATTTATTCCTTGTACTCTATCACTGCGACACCAAGAACTGGCCTGTACAAAACAGCCTGGTGACCTCAGACCTCAGTAAATATGCTTGAATTTTGCTGAGAATTAAATTGAGGTAAGAAACTCTACTTGTAAATATGTATAATGAGTTTCATGAAAAAGCCATAGGATATTTTGTTAGTCACCACAGTGCCATTAAATATGCATGGATTTTGCTGGAAATAAAACTTTGCTGAGATATTATATTGATTAATATTTCTATTGATTTTAATCATAATCCATTTTATTCCTTGTACTTTATCATGGTGACACCAAGAATTGGCCTGTACAAAGTAGCCTTGTGACCTCTGACCTAATGAAACATATGTGAATTTTGCTGAGAATTATATTGAGGTGAGAAACTCTTTTGGTAATATGTATTATGAGTTTCTTGAAAATCCATAGGATGATGGATATTGCCCATAACTGAACTTGGGCGAGATAATCTATTGGCGACACTAAATATTTATGGACGGACAGACAGTGGGTATACCATAATACGTCTCATCATAGACAAGCATATGCCCTGGAGATCTGTTTGTTTATCCTGGCTTCAGACCTTTGATAAGACAGTCCCTCTAAAGCATTAGAAGTGTCGCTACATTAAGTTACATTAAACAATTACAAACCAGCAATTAAAGTCCACCCATATTGTTTACGCAATAGATGGTTAGTTATATATTCTTCTCCTTTAAGAGTTAACATTTGTGAAAGAAAAATTGTCCCATGGATCATGATACTCAGCTTATTGACAAGCATGATCTATTTCATCATGGGTTAATATTTTAAATATTAAGTCACATTCAGATTTTGAAATTCTACTTTTCAAATACCATTTTCCCCAAAAGATAACCTTAATGCATATTATACATGGGAACATAATTTCACGACTATTTTCCTGCTGCATTGAACATTGTTTGGGAGACTGACAAAATATCACTGGGGCTGAGTGATAATAAAGGATTATTTAGAAAATTAACAGTATTGGTTTAATTTCAATTAAATAACATAAAGTATGATCTTACTTAGTGCTTTCATTTTAAAATATTTCACAAATACCTAAAAAATGGGGTGTGCACCCGGTGAGACGTATCCCGATAAGACGTACGTCCCAACGGACCGTGCGATAAAACGCAGGGCGGCAGGACGCACTATATAAACAATGACGAGTGGCCGATAGGACACACTCCATAAACATCGCCCTGTCACCAATTAGGCGTGTCGTGCTGCGGGACCCGGCGTGTTTACCTCCTGCCCGTCTACGTCTCTCTTTCAAAAGTGTATTTTTTATGACTAAAACTACGCTAAACGAACACTGCGTGTATACTTTCTGCCCGTCTACGTCTCTCTTTCATAAGTGTATTTTTTATGACTAAAACTAAGCTAAACGAACTCTTCGTGTATACTTTCTGCCCGTCTACGTCTCTCTTTCATAATTGTATTTTTTTATGGCTAAAACTACGCTAAACGAACCCTGCGTGTATACTTTCTGCCTGTCTACGTCTCTCTTTCATGAGTGTATTTTTATGGCTACAACTATGCTAAACGAACCCTGCGTGCATACTTTCTGCCCGTCTACGTCTCTCTTTCATAAGTGTATTTTTATGGCTAAAACTACGCTAAACGAACCCTGCGTGCATACTTTCTGCCCGTTTAGGACTCTATTTCATAAGTGTATTTTTTATGGCTAAAACTACGCTAAAGGAACCCTGCGTGTATACTTTCTGCCCGTCTACGTCTCTCTTTCATAAGTGTATTTTTATGGCTAAAACTACGCTAAACGAACCCTGCGTGTATACTTTCTGCCCGTCTACGTCTCTCTTTCATAAGTGTATTTTTATGGCTAAAACTACGCTAAACGAACCCTGCGTGTATACTTTCTGCCCGTCTATGTCTCTCTTTCATAAGTGTATTTTTTATGGCTAAATCTACGCTAAACGAACCCTGCATGTATACTTTCTGCCCGTTTACGACTCTATTTCATAAGTGTATTTTTTTATGGCTAAAACTATACGCTAAAGGAACCCTGCGTGTATACTTTCTGCCCGTTTACGACTCTATTTCATAAATGTATTTTTTATGGCTAAAACTACGCTTAAGGAACCCTGCGTGTATACTTTCTGCCCGTCTACGTCTCTCTTTCATAAGTGTATTTTTATGGCTAAAACTACGCTAAACGAACCCTGCGTGTATACTTTCTGCCCGTCTACGTCTCTCTTTCATAAGTGTATTTTTATGGCTAAAACTACGCTAAACGAACCCTGCGTGTATACTTTCTGCCCGTCTATGTCTCTCTTTCATAAGTGTATTTTTTATGGCTAAATCTACGCTTAACGAACCCTGCGTGTATACTTTCTGCCCGTTTACGACTCTATTTCATAAGTGTATTTTTTTATGACTTAAACTACTCTAAACGAACCCTCCTGAGTAACATCTATGATCGTCACCACAGCTGATTCTGTGAGTTCATCTGGAGTCAATCAGTAGTAAGCCACAAACATTAATAATGTCATTAATTATAATTCCCTTCCTTCTTCGCTCCTTCCATCCTTCTTTCTTCCTTCTTTACCTGATTCTTTCTTTCAGTCTTTCATTCTTTCTTTCAGTCTTTCTTTCTTTCTGTCTTTCTTTCATCCTTCCCTTCATTTCTTCCTTTTTTCTTCCTTTCATTCTTTCTTTCAGTCTTTCTTTCTTTCTTTCTTTCAGTCTTTCTTTCTTTCTTTCAGTCTTTCTTTCTTTCTTTCAGTCTTTCTTTCTTTCAATCATTTTTTCTTTCAGCCTTTCTTTCTTTCAGTCTTTCTATCTTTCTTTCAGTCTTTCCTTCGTTACATGTTTCTTTCTTTCTTTCTTTCTTTCAGTCTTTCAGTCTTTCTTCCCTCTTCCGGTCTTTCTTTCATTTTTTCTTTTTTTCTTTCTTTCAGTCTTTCTTTCTTTCAGTTTTCCTTTCTGTCAGTCTTTCCGTATATCCTTCATTCTTCCTTCGTTACATATTCTTTACTTCTTTCTTTCTTCCTCCGGTCTTACATTCAATTTTCTTTTAGTCTTTCTCTCTTTCTCTCTTTCTCTCTTTCTTTCTTTCTTTTGTCTTTCAGTCTTTCCTTCATTCATCCCTTCGTTACATAACTCTTTCTTTCTTTCTTTCTTTCTTTCGTTTATTTTTGTTTCCTGGTTTTACATTAAGTTTACGGTTGGTTGATGGAAGATGGGTATTCATTAGCGGTTCTTTATGGACTCAATTAGCGGTTAGTAGGAACTCAAAGGTATAATTGTTATTCGTCATGCACTATTCAGCGGTTTCAACACATAGACTGACCCGTGAAATAAAAAAAACACACACACACACACAATATGAAGAGGAATCTTCAATCAGCAGGATAGTTTTTAACACTGCGGTTTCAACATGCTGACACACGCAAGAAATTAAATATACACATACAATTTGGAGAGAAATCGTTTTCAGGATAGTTTTATTGTCTACACCAACCGCGGCACTTAATTTGTTCCAAAATAGGTCACCCGCCACCGATCGTACTTGCGCCAGAGCGGATGTTACTAACTGAATACTACGCACAGGTAGTATTTTCATGTTAACAAAATAACAACCAACCTAATTTTTTATTCTATAAAGTTATTTTTCTCATAAAATTGTTGTCTTTTATAATGTCTTTTATTCGGAATGTGGTCCTGTCAGAAGTCGAATATAATCAAAATATGTAAATATTTATTCTTTCCTTAATACATTAAGTGCGTGTAAGAGATCAATATAAATGATTCATCATCCAGAAACCTTTGATCGACATTTTTCGTCCGTTAATTAAAGGTTCATCCTTTGAACTGTACAAGTGGCCGCGTCGGGTGAATGGTTTCTCGTGACCGCGTTTATACTGCGGCTTCGCTGGTCTCTGGTGAGCAGTTCGTTCATGTTTGAGCAGACTTAATATGTTCTCACGACATGATATACATACTTATAATAGTGAAAATTATAACAGGAATATGGAAAATAAAGTAAGATGTTACACGTTAAACCTGTAATTATCAGTCATTTAAACCTCTGGTTAGGCCAATAAATTGGAGAACGCTGATGGGTTAACCATACCCGGAGTTTATCACTATTGAGGGATGGTCGCACTTTAAGCCAAAATAATGCTCTGATTAACAATAAAATTACTAAATATTTTGTCAAACTTCAGTCAAGGAACACAACGATATAAGTGCATGAGGGTAATATAGTAATAATGGATAACACAGATATACTAGGCATTAACGTGTGCTGATTTGATGTATGTTGCTTCGATCACAGAGCTTAATGATTTCCCAAAGTGACCCAAGAGAGGGTTTACTAACGAAAGTATAATTAACTATTATTACTAAGTCTTTTTGTTTTAGTAAGTGTAAAGTTTAGACAGTCAGACAAGTGATACATGTACCGTAAAAGTCGTTGCAGAAGTCGCATCCTTATTACAAGTCGCACCCTGACTTTTAGGAACCCCCTGGGGAATAGCCGTTCAAGTTTTGTTTCAGGAAAAGTCCATTATATAGGTCGCACCCAGACTTCAGAGGCGTCCCAACCACCTGATACATATGGAATTTGAGTATCATTCCTTGCGATGCAAGACTACAACCAACGTCCCCGTAGTACTTATGTGGTTTATAAACTAGATAAACCATTTAAACATAAAAATAATTGGACAGCTTTAATACAATACTTATATTTAAGGAATAACAACAGAATCTTAACATATAAAGTCGAGGTTCAATTGTCAGGCAAGATTTGTACAGTGCCAAAGTCAGCTGCGTCGGATAACATTTTGTGCTGTGAAACGATGTCATTGTTGCCGTTTCTTACTAGGTTAAGTAACATTAGAATGCAAATATAAAGTTAAATGACTGTATTAATAATCTAAAAGAGTCTGAGGCAAAATACTATCACAATCGAGCAACTCTTTAAATCGTTAAAGATCGTCAAATGTAGGGTGGATTCATTAGACTGATTAGTTTGCGTACGCGTGACGAGTCCCAATCCGTCATATTGGGCATGATTTTAACTGACTTAAGACAACTGAAAGATGGAAAGAATAATTGAATTTGATTTTTTTCAGCTAATTTCGGAAATGGGCTCTAAAACTGAATTTAGTAACCCTTGAACTAATTCTTACAACTTACCATCCAGACGCGGCACATACTGGTAATACTGAAATCACTGATCATATGTCAGTCAACAGGGGGATAATGAACGCTTTATTGACCGGTCAGTTAATTTTAAATACACATAATTGAATTTACAGGTTTACTGAGACTAATGATTTTTTTTTATCTCGAAAACCCTATTTCCATCGTTATCAGTGATTATATTCGAATTGCTTGGATGTATGGCAAACTCAGCCGTGTTGAACTAGATCCGTCATGACACCAAACGATGCCGGTTCCCGTGGAATTTAGGTACGTATGTGGCATTTTAAGTAAATAACATATATACCTGTATGGTGTTTGTTATTTCATTGTATTGATTAATGTGTCTTCATTTAAAAAAAATCACGAATACGTCAACGCACGATTGACCGTAATGCATGCGTGCCGCCATACTGATGACCGGGCATACGATCGTCCTGAAAGAGACACGGGTAACACACGAAGCAAATCGTATATTTGCAGCTCACGTGAAACGTTATAACATTGATATCCAAAACGCTTCAAAACCACGAGATGGTGACAGTGAAGTAATGGTTCTTAATATGAGAGTTTTTAACTGTGGACATCAGTCACGGAAGGCTTAGTTGACATGGGGATGTAAAGGTCATTGCACGGGTGACCCGGGGCTTGAATTTCCGCTACACGGCTTCAAAGGTCAGCTGGTATTCAGTGATCAACCGGGCAGGCAAAAGAATTCACGACGTGTCTGTAGTGGATCAAGCTTGAATGACACGCAACTTTACAAGCATAAGCAGATATGGAACCGCGAGTTTTTCATAACGACAAGCATACCCATATAGTTAAACGGATAGAAAATGTACATCAAAGAGCGGCAGACTGGCATATGCGTCAAATTTACTCATGATATAACAGTAACACAATTTAGGAAGTGTCACTTGAATTGCGACTTGTCACAACGGGTAGGCCTTGAACTGGGCAAATTTAAAATTTGCATTTAATGTTAATAAAATGAAAATTCCGTCAGTTCACAAAATATAAGCCATAAGAGATGGTTAAAAGTGTAAATTATTGGGGAAAGACGTTTCACAAAGCACTGGTTAAAGGTATCACATATTATCGCTCAACTGACGTCGTTCCATGTACCGCGAAAGCTGACTGAAACGGGATATATACGTATTACAAGTCGCACCCCGACTTTGCTAGAAAATTCTAGATTTTAGAATTCGATTTCCTAGTACAAGTCGCGACTTCTGCAACGACTTTTACGGTACTCTTATTTTAACAATACTTCCTATCGGGATACGCTGCAGTGGGTACGTCCCGGCGGCCTACGTCCCAAAAATCTGCGTCTCACCGGCCTGTAGTCAAAAATGGCTAGCAAGCCAAGAGAACTGATGATGAAATATGCACGACAGAACTGCTTGTTGACATTGCTTGATACCATTGTTAGTTAGTAAATGGCTCTATATGCACTGGAACTGGGAACCGTCAGGCCCATGGGACATCTTTCACAGGGAAACGATCCATATCACACTAATAACTTTCAAAACAACTAGACCAAAGTGAGGAATACTTGCCTGATTGCTTCCTTAGTTTCAATTAGCCTAATGTTGTCAGCATCAAAGTCAAATTAATCAGTTATGTGATCATGATCACACCTAGCTCCTGTGCTCTCTCCCTACAGGATACTGGATACACATGCTGCACACAGCCTTGACATAGCTGCAGGGCCACTCACAGGCGGCATGGCTGTCAGGTGTCCTAAGTGCACCCTGCCATTTTTCTATCTTATAATATATATATAAATCAATCCTGTTTAAGCCTGTTGGAGCACCTTTCTATACACTTGACAGCTGAAGGGGAATATACTATTTGCTATGATTTCAAATGTAACCATCTTCTCTGATTTCTGTGCTATTTCTTAAAAAAATCTTCAGTACTTTAAAAGTTATGGGGATCACAATCCCTGAATTCCACAGAGTTGCCTTGAAGATCAAGGTCCATACAATAAAGGTCAATGCAGGTGGCCCCACCAATATCTCAAATTCAAATATCAATCATATCACCAACATTTGCATAAAATTTGGTAATGCTGGTAATACAGATGAAAGGACAATGAACAAAGGGTAACTGCTATAGCTCAGCATGACTGAAGTCAGCTAAGCTAACATATCTGTCAATATTGTTTTTTTAGTAAATCTAGCACAATTTCTGCAGTGGGCCACACAACAGTGATAAAACCATAGTAACCATAGACCTTAGTTTCACTGTAAGACTGTATCAACTAACCTGGTACGGAACCTGTCAACTAGTCCTGCCACAGCTCCTGACAGTGCTGCCCTCATCTGGCTGCCTTCAAACCTCTGCTGGTACTGAACCAACAGCTCCTTCACCACTTGCTGTAAACAAATATCACACAGCGACATCAGACATGATCAAACAGGGGCAGGCACAAAGAACAGGGGACAGGTCTAGCTATAGCAGTCTTAACATAAACATATCAACTGAAGTACATCAATTCAATATAAGAATGAAGGACATATAACCAACCAATATCTGACTGAACCCTCTCCATATTAGTGATATCTGTTGCCAATTTCTGAAAATAAGTGTTTGGGTCAGATACATTCACAAAGAATGACCATATTTGCAATATCTCAAATTATAAACAGAAAAAGTTCTGTCTTATCCTTAGAGACCAGGTTCCTCTCTAGACTCTTTGTCACTGGTTTTATTTCATTTAACTACAAGGCCTACAGGCCTAATGCGAACCTGTGCAATAGGGTATACATCAAGGATAATGCTTGTATGATAACATGCTTGACCATGATTGAAAAAGTACTTAATCACTTTTCCAGTGCATGGGTAAAATGTACATGCACAAAGTATTTAACATTTTGAACCTGAATACAAGCACCAATTACACAAACATCACTCCTGAAATACTGGCATGGATGTACACACCCCAAACCAATTGCAGGTGACACCACAAGTCTTGTATACAACAAAGATATCAACTATGTACAAATAAGCATAATTATCTATAATGATATATCAAAGAAATAAGCATTGGACATACATCGTGCAAAAATCTTTGTAGGTGGCAACACCAGTCTTGTATACATGAAAGCCATCAAAAATGCATGGACAGGCCACAATTCCAGGCTGATATAGGTCCTCTTGAACGGGTGAACACAGATGACCCAGCTCAACTGAGGAAGGCTGCTGCCTCCTAGTGAACCCAAGGTAATGTTCCAGGGGCAGCTGCTGTGCTGAGGAACTTCTGACCTGTACCTGGCTGTACTGATTGAACTCATGACCTGTTGCCTAATCTGACAGAGTTGGCAGTCTGTTGTGCACATGGTGCATGCTCTAGGTAAAGGTTTCTTAATTATGGTTAATTAGTGGATTACAGTACTGGACTTAGTTTTGCAAGCATTTGGGGTTCATGAGTTCAACAAGTGGCCTATGTGCCATGATGCTTAGCTGAATTCGTGGAACCTTGAACAATGGGTAACATGACTCCCTGAGTGCTTTATGAGGAAAAGGTAATAAAGGCCATGGCTGGTTGACAAGATTGGTTTGTATTGATGAGTAAGAAATTGTTGCAAATAATATTTTGCGACCAAACTACGCATTTCCTAATGTTAAAATTGAAGAATGTGAGCTGTTTATAACCATAAGATGTATATTATTACCATGATCATCAGTTGGCTTTTTGATAAATTGTTAACAAATTGGATAAAAAAGTTCATTCACAATTACTTAATACTTAAAAAAGGACACACAGACTGGTAAACAAAGCTGATAATATACAAAATACATACAAATCATGCATACAAATGTATTCTTATTTCTTACCACAAAAACATATCTTTTAAATTTGCAAAACAATAAATATCTATTAATAATACTTGATTCTGATTTCACAATTTTAAACTGTGCCTTTGTTTATATTAATTTGCTTCATATTTTATAAATTTATGCATACTAAAGGTTTAATTATATTTTAATTGGTTAAAGTCCTCTCAAAGAAAATTGATTTCTTTAAAAATGCTACATTGAAACAACATTGGCATCTTCTGGATTACTACTTGAATTACTTATTGAGGAAACTTTTGTATACTTCCAATAAGAAAATACAGTGCAAACAATAACAATTACTGAAAAAACATATGGTGCGGAGGGTTAGGGTGCTTGGGGGGGGGGGGTGTGGAGCTTGATATGAGAATAACTGTACACCTGTCACAGTAGGGGGGATCTCCCCCAGTCACTGTAACAAATCAGGAACCCTGGCATAGCTGACTTCCAGTGACCATGAGTGAGTTCCCTGCATCTGGACAAAGCAAGTGACTACAATAGAGCCTCAAGAAAAAATTCAATAACTAGCCTTATTTTTAAGCTTTTATTTTCAAATTCCAGATTTAAACAAATTAAATATGTATGTTTACATACAAAAATTTAATCAAAAGTAATCATAGGAAAAAAAGTGCCATGTTCAAACTTTGGCAAAATTTAAGTACTGATTTTATTTTTATGATTTTATTTATAACTAATAATATTCACAAAATTCAGATCTAATTTTGGGTAAACAACTGAATCTTAATTAAACAAAATTATATACATGTGAAAATAGTCTCTAGTTTTCAAAATTTTTCATGTTAAGTGAGCAGATATTTTTCCTGATATTTTTACAAAGTCCCTTTTGTTCGGGCCCATAACTTAAAGAAATTATACTAAAGGGACTTAATTTTTGGCATGTATATAGGAAATTTATACAGAATAATGATAAATATTAAGAAAAACAGATAACTGGTTTTGACATTAGGCAGTCCTGAAGTGTGATATTAGGTTTTTACTGGAAATTGAGGTTTATCCTAAATATCTTGGAGGAACGAAGTAATATTGACCCAATTTTTGGCATGGTAGGAGATTACGGGGATATCTAACAGTATGCCAAATTCGGGATTCGTAGGTCTAATGGCTTCAAAACAGGCCAGTCTAATGGACAGACAGATGGACAGACGACAGACAATGGACCACCACTATAGCTCAGATGACTTACAGTCAGCTGAGCTTAAAATACAGGTTGTGCCACCGCTTTTCAGGAACTGACAACCCTAGCCATGGTCAATATTCAAGGCAAGATTCAGGGCAATCAATGCATTAATTATCAAAATACTGAAGGTTTTGTATAGAATTTATAATTATTCTGTACTTACAAGCCCCATAGCTCAGAGAATATAGGTCAATGTCACCTTATTTTGGGTTTCCAAGGAGATTGTTCATGGACCTCCCTGGATATTTAGTTACAGGTTTCTAGGGTCAGCAGTTACAATTTGTGCCCTGCTAACGGATGGCTGGACAAGGACAAAGCACCATTCCTTACCTCAGTTGACTTAAACAACTAAGCTAAAAACAGGTGGACAGGGGAACAGGAACGGACTATATAACAGAGGTACCTGCAGCATGACCACATTGTCTCCTTCAAAAGTAACAAAGACATCTGCATCCCTCTTCAGGTTGGAAATCCTGTTCTCCTCCATGTAGCCCTGGACAGATATAACACAGAAAATAAGGTCAACACAAATACATGCTAAGTATACAATAAAAAAGAAAGGAACCATCTCCTTACAACTGTTAAGGCCATCTTGTATATGATTCTGCACATGACTATTATATCCATCATCAGAGGTTCAAGGTATAAAGCTATCTCCTAGTTATGTTGTTGAAACACTTTTGATAATACAGGCTTAATAGCATCAAAATGCCAGTGTTTGCCAGCAAATTTAATAACAAGTGAATAGTCAATAAACGCTATCTAACAGATTATCCTACATTATCACTGAAGGACTAGAGTGTCTAATTACTGACACATGTGATGCTGCTCTGTGTACATTATCACTGAAGGACTAGAGTGTCTAAACACTGATACATGTGATGCTGCTCTGTGTACATTATCACTGAAGGACTAGAGTGTCTAAACACTTATACATGTGATGCTGCTCTGTGTACATTATCACTGAAGGACCAGAGTGTCTAAACACTTATACATGTGATGATGCTCTGTGTACATTATCACTGAAGGACCAGAGTGTCTAAACACTTAATCATGTGATGCTGCTCTGTGTACATTATCACTGAAGGACTAGAGTGTCTAAACACTGATACATGAGATGCTGCTCTGTGTACATTATCACTTAAGGACTAGAGTGTCTAAACACTGATACATGTGATGCTGCTCTGTGTACATTATCACTGAAGGATAAAAGTGTCTAAACACTAATACATGTGATGATGCTCTGTGTACATTATCACTGAAGGACTAGAGTGTCTAAACACTTAATCATGTGATGCTGCTCTGTGTACATTATCACTGAAGGACTAGTGTCTAAACACTGATACATGAGATGCTGCTCTGTGTACATTATCACTTAAGGACTAGAGTGTCTAAACACTGATACATGAGATGCTGCTCTGTGTACATTATCACTTAAGGACTAGAGTGTCTAAACACTGACACATGTGATGCTGCTCTGTGTAAATTATCACTGAAGGACTAGAGTGTCTAAACACTGATACATGTGATGATGCTCTGTGTACATTATCACTGAAGGACCAGAGTGTCTTAACACTTATACATGTGATGATGCTCTGTGTACATTAATCACTGAAGGGCCAGAGTGTCTAAACACTGATACATGTGATGCTGCTCTGTGTACATTACAACTGAAGGACTAGAGTGTCTAAACACTTAAACATGTGATGCTGCCCTGTGTACATTATCACTGAAGGACCAGAGTGTCTTAACACTGATACATATGATGCTGCTCTGTGTACATTATCACTGAAGGACCAGAGTGTCTTAACACTTATACATATGATGCTGCTCTGTGTACATTATCACTGAAGGACCAGAGTGTCTTAACACTGATACATGTGATGCTGCTCTGTGTACATTACAACTGAAGGACTAGAGTGTCTAAACACTTAAACATGTGATGCTGCCCTGTGTACATTATCACTGAAGGACCAGAGTGTCTAAACACTGATACATATGATGCTGCTCTGTGTACATTATCACTGAAGGACCAGAGTGTCTAAACACTTAATCATGTGATGCTGCTCTGTGTACATTATCACTGAAGGATAAAAGTGTCTTAACACTTAAACATGTGATGCTACTCTGTGTACATTATCACTGAAGGACCAGAGTGTCTAAACACTGATACATATGATGCTGCTCTGTGTACATTATCACTGAAGGACCAGAGTGTCTAAACACTTAATCATGTGATGCTGCTCTGTGTACATTATCACTGAAGGACCAGAGTGTCTGAACACTTAAACATGTGATGCTACTCTGTGTACATTATCACTGAAGGACCAGAGTGTCTAAACACTTAAACATGTGATGCTGCTCTGTGTACATTATCACTGAAGGACTAGAGTGTCTAAACACTGATACATGTGATGCTGCTCTGTGTACATTATCACTGAAGGACCAGAGTGTCTGAACACTTAAACATGTGATGCTGCTCTGTGTACATTATCACTGAAGGACCAGAGTATCTGAACACTTAAACTTGTGATGCTGCTCTGTGTACATTATCACTAAAGGACCAGAGTGTCTAAACACTTAAGCGTATGCACCATTGTTGACAAGAAGAAAGAGTCTTTACAGTTTCTATGGACAGAAAAGATTTGACGAACCTGGTGAGCACATTATTTCATCTGCCTAAAAATTAGAACAAGTATTGATAATATACTATATAGCATGTTCAAATGTCAAATACACACAGGTGACCCATTGCCAATACAACATCAGCATGATAAGTCTTAGTTATGTATGTCATGTTTCATATCAATAACTATAAGAAGTATGTCAATGCTCGATCAAATCAATCCTGGCCATGTTAATGAAAGCAATGTAACTGCTTTCCAAAACCATATGTATTTGTGTCAGTTACTTTTTGTAAATTTATTACAAGAATAAGTGACCCATGGGTCATGACGCTCAGCTGACTGACATGTTGATAATTTGTCCTTGCACAGACCACTAATGAAGATAGGTGGCATCATTGTTCATGCATATTACCTTAAGTTCATTAAGACCCAACCCATAAAAACAAATTTGATGACAATCCAACCAGCCTTTCATGAGGAATCTGGCAATTTGTGTTTATTTTGCATTATTTCTGGGATGCTCAAACATACCCCCAAAACTCTGAGAAAATAGGTCACTGTGACCAAATTTCAGGTTTCTAGGGAGAACTTTTAAGGAACTCTCAGGATGTCAAGTTAAAAGATTCTGGGCCCCATGGTTATGATTTGTGCCCTACTTTGGGATCAAATTTTCAATTATTCTGAGGGGTGCTTATAAGCCCCATAGCCCAGAAAATATAGGTAACAGAGACCTTAATTCAAGTTTCCAAGAAGACTTTTCACAGATCTCCCAGGATGTCAAGTTTGAAGACTCTAGGACCAATGGTTACAATTTGAGCCCTGTTAAGGGACGACTGCATCTTTGAAGGTCTCATAAACAGGCCTAGTGAAAAAAAATGTGTTAATTTTTTTTTTAATTTAGGTGGTGCCACCAGTCCACAAGAACTGATGAAACACTCTATGATATTATGCATGCAAAGAATCAGGGTGATTAATGCAATAGTTGTTCAGATACTGGAGCTTTTGTATCAAATTTTTAGTTATTCTGGGAGGTACTTCTGAGACACATAGCTCAGAGAATATGGGTAACAGAGACCTATTTTCAGGTTTCCATGGAGTTTTTTATGGACCTCCCAGGATGGCAAGAAAGAAGATTCAAGCTCAAATAGTTATGATTTGTGCCCTGTTAACAGATGACCACATCTTTGAAGGTCTAAAAAATAAAGATAAAATGCGAAAAAATTCAAAGAAGTCTGGGTGGCACCACCAGTTTGCAGGAACTGATGAAACACTCCATGATGCATATGCATGCAAAGAATAATGCCAATCAATGCACTAGTTGTTCAGATACCAGAGCTTCTGTATAAAATTTTTAGTTATTCTGGGGAGTATTTCTGAGCCCAATAGCTCGGACAATATGGGTGACAGAGACCTAATTTGAGGTTTCCAAGGAGACTTTTCATGGGCCTCCCAACATGTCAAGAAAGAAGATTCTAGGTCTAGATGTTACGATTTATGCCCTGTTAACGGATGACTGCATCTTTTCAGGTCTCAAAAATAGATAAAAAAATAGTAAAAAATTTAAAAAATACAGGTGGCGCCACCAGTCTGCAGAACCTGATGAAACATTCCATGATCAGTATCCGTGCAAAGAATCATGGTGATCAATGCATTAGTTGTTCAGATATTTGAGCTTTTGTATCAAATTTTTCATTATTCTGGGGGGGTACTTCGGAGCCCCATAGCTTGAAAAATATACTTAACAGAGACCTAATTCCAAGTTTTTTAAGAAGATTTTTAATGGACCTCTCTGAATGTAAAGTTAGAAGATTCCAGGTCCAGCTGTTACGATTTGTGCCTTGTTCACAGAAGACGGCATATTTTGAGGTCTCAAAAATAGAGAAAAAAAATTATTCAAAAAATCAAAAAATATAGGTGGCGCCAACAGTCTGCAGAAACTGATGAAAGACTCCATGATCAATATCCATGCAAAGAATCATGGTGATCAATGCATTAATTGTTCAGATATTTGAGCTGTTGTATCAAATTTTACATTATTCTGGGGGGGGTACTTCGGAGCCCCGTACCTCTCTGGATGTAAAGTTAGACGATTCCAGGTCCAGAAGTTACTCTTTGTGCCTTGTTAACAGACAGACTGCCGGATGGCCGGACGGACGACGGACAAAGAGTGATCGCTATAGCTCAGGTGACTTAGACTCAGCTGAGCTAAAAAAGTAAATGATCTTTGAGACAGACTGACAATTCTTCAGTGTTAATAGTCAGTGTGAGACATGTTTGGTCTGTGGTGCTGACAAACACCTACCATGCCTCCTGTACATTCCCTGCAGGCTTGCAGCGCCTCCACACTCTGCCAGGTGCTGTAAGCTTTCAGTCCTGCTGCAAGTGCCTGCAGGCGCCGGTTCTCCAGGATGCTCTGCTGCTGGTGCACAGCCTCATCCAGCATCTCACCAACATGTCTGTGACAGAACAGAAATCCCCGACTCTAAGATTATGAACAAGGGCACAAGGACCCAATGCTCACTTGACTTTCATGCGCAGTGAGTGTTTCTGCTACTTTTGCATCTACAAATACATGAAGTGCCCCTGTTGCGAGAAAATCTAAGGGAAGATCAAGCAATGATTATCTTTAACTAGAACGTGAAACTAAGGCAAAAGGTGGGGGGTGATGTTTAAAGTAAAAATTGACATACATAACAGTTCTGTTTAGTTCTAATCAATATGTATAAGGACAATTACAATGACACACATAGGTAAACATATTGTATCTGAACTAGATAATAGTGATCTTATTTAAGAAACTTGGTATTCACTAGCTATAAAGCAATACAAAAATTTGACAGCAACTGATTTGCATGCTTAGGTGTGCCTTAGTTGATAGTATTTTAGTGAAATAGAATCAGTGGTTGAAAAGGAAAAGTGCCAATAAAATCTATCAATAAAGGTCAGTATTGTCAAAAAGTTTATCATTTACAGAGAGTCATATGTCCCTTTTTTTACCAGGATTGAACCAAATTAATCAATGAAAACTCTGAAAGTTATTACTCTAACAAGCAAAGGATTTGTGAAGATCAAGTTAACCAATCCAATTATGGTCATGACTTAAATATACAGGTTGCAAACATGGGACTCATGGGTCCCAGCACTTAGCTGAATTTTCCTATGACAAGAAAAAATGTCAATTTCTGGTGCACAGAAAAAGGTTACAGTTTTTGTTATACTGTCTATAGTATGTCTTATACTGTGTACTACAGCCATTTGGAAATACACTGCATTATTTAAGTCTTTCCCACATGTATATTTCCCCTTCTCATAGTTCCAAATATATGTTATGTTGCTTGGGCTCCTATTTTGATTGTACATGCAATATAAAAGGAATTTTTGTCTGTATGTATACAAAGAAAAAGGGCCCCAAAACCTGTAACAAGGCCTACAGGCCTAATGCAAACCTGTGCGATGAGATTACACCAGGTATAATGCTTCAATGCTAGACCATTACTTTTCAAGAACATGTGTAACATGTATATGAACAATGCAAGTACTAAACACTTAGAACAAGAAACAATTAAATGAACATCACTGCTGCAATTCTGGCATGGGTGCACACAACACAAAAACTAGAATATGGGTAGTCAACAAGTGACTACGTTTATTCTCCAAAATCAGAGTGGGAAAGGTGAAGTGAGGCATGGATTGAGTGACAAGGGGAAATAGAGTGAGGTGTGTTGCATAATAGCCTGTATGTTTGCAGTTGAAATGTGTATGTAGGTTGTGCCACCTACCACAAAATCCAGAAAGCTGTCCAAGATGTATAAACATGCATAATTTTAGGCAGATAAGTCAAACCACAACTGAGATATGAGTGATTTTAGTACACAGCAGACCAACAAACAGAAGCTGAGTAAAAATGGTGGCAGGTGGCGCCACCAATTTTGTGTATGATTAAGAGATATGTTGGATCTATACACATGCAAAATTTCAGGGGGATATGTCAAACCAGTCCTGATATATAAGCCTGAATGTGTGCAGCGTATATATAAATATAGGTGGCGCCACCTGCCACAAAATCCAGAAAGCTATCCAAGATGTATAAACCTGCAAAACTTTAGGCAGATAAGTCACACCACTACTGAGATATGAGTGATTTTTGCCCACAGCAGACAAACAGACAGAAGCTGTGCAAAAATGGTGGCAGGTGGCACCACCAATTTTATGTATTTTTAAGAGCTATGTGAGATCTATACACATGCAAAATTTCAGGGGGATATGTCAAACCAGTCCTGAGATAAAAGCCTGAATGTCTGAAGCGCATACATAAATGTAGGTGGCGCCACCTGCCACAAAATCCAGAAAGCTATCCAAGATGTATAAACCCTCAAAATTTTAGGCAGATATGTCAAACTTTTGCCGAGATATTAGTGATTTTATCCCATGGCAAACAAAAAGAAGGACGCTGTGCAAAAATGATTGCAGGTGGCGCCACTGCTTTTGCGTATGAAAAAGACCTATGTGAGATCTATAAACATGCAAAATTTTTGCCCAATCGGTCAAATGGTTCTTGAGATATGAGCTAGGATGTCTGCAGTGTAATTTTGAATGTAGGTGGCGCCACCTGTCATAAAATCAAGAAAGCTGTCAAGGATGTATAAACCTGCAAAATATCAGGTGGATAAGTAAAACCACTGCCAAGATATGAGTGATTTTATCCAAAGGCAGATGAACAGATGGACGCTGTGCAAAAATGGTTGCAGGTGGCACCACCAGTTTTGCGTATGATAAAGACCTATGGGAGATCTATACACATGCAAAATTTTGACCCAACTGGTCAAACTGTTCCTGAGATATGAGCTTGGATATCTGCAGCTTAAACGTGAATGTAGGTGGTGCCACCTGTCATAAAATCAAGAAAGCTGTCCAGGATGTATACAAATGCAAAATTTCAGAGGGATAAGTCCAACCAATGCAGAGATATGAGTGTTTTTATCCCAAGGCAGATGAACACATGGACGCTGTGCAAAAATGGTTGTAGGTGGCACCACCATTTTTAGTGTATGTTATAAAGCTTTCCAAGGGCTACATTTGCGCAAAATCTTTATCCTTATCGGTCAAATGGTTCCCGAGATATGTGGGTTTATGTGTGGAAACAGACGCACAAATGGACGCTGGGCAGAGAGGAAAGGTCAGTGGTCACCCAAAAATGAGGGCGCAGCAGGTCACATGTGACTGATCATAATTCTGAATTTTGAAAAATTCTGCCAAGTGGTTATGGAGGAGTTCTCCGGAAACCTATGCGGCAAAGGTGGCAGCATCGTCGTCCGACTGAAAACTTACTAGTATCCGCAAAACTCTGTTTTAGCAGATACAATGATTGTAGCTGGCACCACCGGTCTTATATACAACAAAGAGATATATAACTAGAATACGGGTAGTTGACAAGCGACTACGTGTATCCGCCAAGATCGGGTGAAGTGAAGTATGGATTGAGTGGCAGGGGAAATAGAATTACATGTGTTACATCTTAGAATTGATCTCTGCCACATAAACATGATTATAGGTGGCGCCACCTGTTATTTGAACAAGAAACTATCCAAGATGTATACACATGCAAAATTTCATGTGGAAAAGTCAAACCACTGCAGAGATATGAGTGATTTTATTCCACAGCAGATAAACAGATGGACGCTGTGCAAAAATGGCTGCAGGTGGCGCCACCTTTTTTTGTGTATGTTATAAAGCTATCCAAGGGCTACATTTGTGTAAATTTTTTTTCCTGATTGGTCAAACAGTTCCGGAGATATAAGCATTAATGTCTGCAGTGTGAATGTGAATGTAGGTGGCGCCACCTGTCATTAAATCAAGAAAGCTATCCAGGATGTATACACATGCCGAATTACAGGTAATTTGGTCAAACCACTGCAGAGATATGAGTGATTTTAACCTAAGGCAGACAAACAGATGGACGCTGTGCAAATATGGCTGCAGGTGGCGCCACCATTTTTGTGTATGTTATAAAGCTATCTAAGGGCTACATTTGTGTAAAAATTTTTTCCTGATTGGTTGAATGAGTCCGGAGATATAAGCATGGATGTCTACAGTGTGAAAGTGAATGTAGGTGGCACCACCTGTCATAAAATCAAGAAAGCTATGCGGGATGTATACGCATGCGAAATCTTCAGGTAATTTGGTCAAACCATTTCAGAGATATGAGTGATTTTAACCTAAGGCAGACAAACAGATGGACGCTGTGCAAAAATGGCTGCAGGTGGCGCCACCATTTTTGAGTATGTTATAAAGCTATCCAAGGGCTACATTTGTGTAAATTTTTTTTCCTGATTTGTCAAACGGTTCCCGAGATATGTGGGTTTATGTGTGGAAACAGACGCACAAACGGACGTTGGGCAGAGAGGAAAGGTCAGAGGTCAAGGTCACCTGGTTAGGCACCAGTTCACATGTGACCCGATAATTTGTGTAAGTTTCAGAAAAATCCGTCCAGTAGTCTCAGAGGAGTTCTCCGGAAAAAACGCCGCGGAACCCAGTCAAAAACATAGTATCCGCAAAACTTCGTTTTGGCGGATACAAATATACCTAATGTCAGTCTGATATGTCAAACCCTCCTGTGAAATAAGCAGGGACATACACTGTGCCAAAATTATTGTAGGTGGCCCCACAAGTCTTGTACACTATAAAGCTACCCGATATGTATAAACATGCCCAATTTTAGGCTGATGTATCAAATTCCTCTGTAGAAATAAGCAGGCGCATACACTGCAAAAGTCAATGTAGGTGGCACCACCTGTCTTGTAAATGAGAATACCATCAAAGACGCATAGACAGGTCAAAATATCAGTCCAATACATCAAACTTCCCCAGAGTTTGATGCACTGGACTGACAAGGCTTAGGTGAGTAAGGCAGTTGCCCCTGAGTGACCTGTGACAAATTGCTGCCTCAAGCTACTGCACTGAGTGAACTCTTGACCTGCACCTGGCTAGACTGAATGCACTTTTGACCTGTACCCAGCTGCACTGAGTGAACTCTTGACCTGTTGCATAATCTGACACAGTTGGCAGTCTGCCAAAGCTATAAATAGATTCAGACTTAACTTTGATTCCAAATATGATGCAGTGAGCAGTCTGCCAAAGCTATAAATAGAATGCAGCTACTGCACTGAATGAACTCTTGACCTATACCTGGCTGCATTTCTTCCAATCCTGGCACTGTGCCAGAACTATTTATAGAGCTGACATCATCTTGGCTAATGGCCAACATCAAGGCACTCACTGGCAATCTGCCAATGGTAAACCAAGTGCTGCCATCTGTACACAAAAGTGGTCCCTACTTAAAATAACTTTGAAATTTATTTTACCGATACAAAATACTTTTCAGCTGACTTTTTATAAAAAAGAGATCAGGAATATATGTAAAATTATTACAGATTCATACTGAATGCAAAATTAAAATACAGATATATCTCACTGATGGCCAATTCTTGAATTACGTTAAGTAGGGATACCAATAATTTATAATCCATGTACAGTTGTATTTATATAGCCACAGAGAGCTGAATATCCAATGAATATTCCATTTCCTGGTATGATGAATTAATTTAATCATATATCTAATTTTTTTGAAAGCTTTTAAAAAAACTTTCTTGTCAATATTAACCAAAGATAACCTGAAATCTAAATGTCTAGTGGCATGATGTAATAGATGCTGATAAACTGGTGCCAGGCTAGATGTAACAGCAACACACAGCTAACATATATGGTAAAATGACTCAATTCAATCTCCATAATTCAGCCAAAAATCATTTATGTGGACCCATTAATGACAAGTATTATAAGAAATATTGTAGGGATTATTCTTGTAAGATATTTAACAAACTGGCTTCAGTGGCATCAGTCAAAAAAGGTTTTGCAGGTTTATAACTCATATAGGAAGATACAGCAAACTGTATAGGAAGTTCAGCTTCCTGTAACTCAGCCAAAAAGCACTGAACCATAACCATTTGAACAAACTTAAATTATCAACATCTGAGGATAGTTAATGTGTGAGATTTAAGAATTTGGCCCAGTGGTTTTTGAGAAGAAATTCTTTGTAGCCACCGAGCTAAATTCGGCTGTTATGGCATATGACTTAATTCAGCTTACCATAACTTAGGCAAAAGTCACTGAAAAGAGACCATTTGAACAAACTTCAGAAAGCACTAGCCTAGGATTATTTCTGTGCGATATTAAACATTTTGGCCACATGGTTTCAGAGAAGAAGTTTTTTATAGCCCTCAGTTTGATACAGGCACTGATGACCCCGTACACAAAAGGCCGATGCAGGTGGCGCCACCAATACCTCAATTTCAGATATGACCTATGTGACCAACATTGACATAAAATTTGGGGATGATAGCTCCAGCCGTTTCTGAGATTTAAATTTCAATATGCTTTTTTGAACAGTTAACAAAGTTCAACCTCCTGTAACTTGGCCAAAAATCTCCGAACTGGAACCATTTGAACAAACTTGAGAAAGATTGTTCCAGGGATCATTTCTGTGAAATATTGGTGGCTGGACAGTTTCAGAGAAGAAGATTTTTAAAGCTTTTTCCCTATAAAATCTAAGAAAATGCAGTTAGAAAAAAAATTAACAAAATCCGATATAGTTTTTTGGATGACTGATTATTTGCAAAAAATTTGATGATGCTAGCTCCTGCCGTTTTTGAGATAGCTATGGTTAACGTACAGACGACGCACGATGCACCACACACGACGCACAACGGACGACGCCGCACCATCGCATAAGCTCACAGGTTCGCTAAAAATACTGTTTAATCTGCCCTACACAACATGGTCAATGTATTTTACAAAATATGTATATTCAATGACTCATAAGTCTCGAATCTCAACCAGGTCTGTTTATAAATTTTTTATTCTGTCTATATGCACTTAAACATTTAAGTTATCTATGTTCACAAAAAGTGGGAAAAAAATTATCTTAACTGCATGACTCATACAGGCATGAGAAGTAGGATCCTTATTTTTAACACAGTAAATTATAATCAGAGATGGTCCTAGTGCAACATGATCATACCAAATAACAAAGGTCTGTCTGCTTCAAAATTTACCCAATATGTTTTAAGGTGGTTAATCATAAGTTACCTTATTCTGCCATTTATCAGAAGTGGATACCATTAATGGTTTTTGAGATTCTGTGTTGCATATGATATATATTCAGCTTAACAGACAAAACTGTTCACCTTACTCACTTTGTGCTAAGGCAGGGGAATAATAATTATAAGTTTATATAAAACCCTATTTTAAACAAATCCATTTGGGCAGAAGAATAATGAAGACATAATTACATATGATCCTAATTTTTTTTGTAATAGTCATTTTTTTTCAATTATAACTTTTTCATGTGTTCATTATCTGATAATTAAATTACAAGTGCTTTCAAGATAAATGTTCAAACTTGGATGATATTTATGGTGCTGTTAATAAATGAAAGCTAACTTAAAATATGAGGAATATTATGTCTGAATTTTTCATTTTGACACCTATATCAAATCTGTTAGTAGTTCTGTTCTGAATCTGAACACTTGTACTGACATAGCCTAGTATGTTTGTGAGCCTGTTTAGGCTCCACGAAGACAATGAAAAGTCCTTGTAGTAAAAACAAACATTTATTACCAACGAGATCACAACGAGGCCACCGGGCGTGTGTCATTTGCACAAACATGAAAAGCATATAGGGTGTATGTCAACGACTCCAAAACTAAAACACATATGCGGAGATACTGATATAAAAACTAAACAGTCTGTCTAGTACATGACATTCCTCCCCTTTTTAGCTGAAGACTTAAAATTCAAAGTTACCATGCAATACAGTAAACAGCTTATCATTTTAAATATTGCGCTCCAATAAAGAGTAGGAACTTGAATTGTACCGAGACTGAATTAAAATGTGTACCACATGTGTCAAACATCTAAAGTCAGCCGTAAAACTGAAGAAGGCTTAGAACCAGACAAGTTACTACAATTACACTCAGAACCTACTTTAAACTCAGCTTATTATACACAGTAAAGGAAACAAGATCAAGATCATAAATATTAAATGTGAAACCTGAGATGCATGCAATCCAGTCTTAAAGGTTCACACATGAAAAATGTTGCAGAAATTAAATGTGTCCTGTCCACCTGTAAATGTGAGATAGTTATCTGAAAAATACGGATTTAAATCAGTCAGTTTCAAGTTCAGCAAGCTCAACTTTTAATCAAATGTCATAAACACTTAAAATAATCGGTCAAGAAATTAGAAACACAGTTCACTTGTAGTATCTACCTTGCAGGTATAAAATAAGTAATCCATTGTAGCACGGGTATCAAATCATGCACTTTTTTGTTACAAATCTAATCTGTCAGGGGAGCGGCGCGCTCTCACTGACCTGCGAAGTGCGACACTATTTGTTTTGTTGTTTGAACCGCGAGTATTCTGTGCAGTAGCAGGGTTAATAGAGGTAGTAGCACTGGTAGACCTCTCAGCGTCCATCTCTGGTGGAATCAGGATATCCTGGCACGTTGAAGGTTCTGCACGTTCTGGAACAATACTGGCACGGTATGGGTACTGAGGGATGTTAATTGTATTATCATCCTGTCTCTGCGCTACCACCTCCTCCCCCTCACAGGGAGAGGACTCATCAAGGGGATACCTGCGTTTCAGGTGATCTTGGTGCTGTCGCCAGACTCTGCCGTCCACCAGCCTGACAGCAAAAGAAACCGGACCAAGTTGGTCTTGAACTACACCTGGAAGCCAGCCGGGAAGTCCAGCAAAGTTTCGCGCATACACAGCATCACCACAGAAGAATGAACGAGCTTGAGCATGCTTGTCATGATGCTGCCTCATTTTGTCCTGTTTAACATGAACATCTGCTTCAATATCTGGCCGAAGCAGATCCAGTCGAGAGCGAGGCCTACGTCTCATCAGGAGCACGGACGGGGGTTCACCAGTTGTAGTGTGTGGAGTGAGATTGTAGGTTAACAAATAGCGATATAGCCGGCTTTCCAATGAACCTTGGTTACATCGCTTTAGACCATTTTTCACCGACTGAACTGCTTTTTCTGCTAATCCATTGCTGGCTGGGTGAAAAGGCGATACTTTCACATGTCGTATCCCATTACTTTGGCAGAAAGCTTGAAATTCTTGGCTAGTGAAACAAGTAGCATTGTCTGAGACTAATGAACAGGGTAAACCATGTGTAGCGAAAGTATGTCTTAAGCGGTCAATGGTAGTGGCAGACGTGTTACCAGACATGACATGTGCATCCACAAATTTGGTGCCTGCATCCACAATAATCAGAATCATTTTACCCTCAAACGGGCCCGCAAAATCAATGTGAAGTCTGTCCCAAGGTTTGGTAGGCCAAGACCAGGGATGTAAGGGAGCTTTGGGTGGATTTCTTCCTAGCTCTTGGCATGGAGTACATTGTTTGACTGTGAGTTCTATGTCATTGTCCAAATTGGGCCACCAAATATAAGATCTACTCAGACCTTTCATTCGCACAATACCAGGGTGTGTGGAATGAAGCTCTGTTAACACTGCTTCACGATACTTTGGTGGCACCACAATTCGACATCCCCAGAGTAGACAGTCACTCTGAACTGATAGTTCTTGTCTCCTCGAAGCATATGGTCTTAGCTCTGCTTCTGTTGTTTTTACAGGCCATCCCTGTAACACATACTGAACAACACGGCTCAGAACAGGGTCTCTACGCGTCTCATTTGCAATGTCCTGGGATGTGATGGGGTTAGCTGATGTTATATTCTCCATCGAGAAAACTACCTCGGGTGGTTCAGGAATATCAGTCGGTTGTGTACTGGAGCTGGGTAATCTACTTAGTGCATCAGCATTTGAGATTTCCTTACCTGGCTTATGTACCATGGTGTAGTTGGAACTTCCAAGGAGGAGTGCCCACCTTTGAATCCGACCAGAAGCCATAGTAGAAGTAGGTTTGTGTTCTTTCAGTAAGCCAAGCAAGGGTTTATGGTCCGTATATATCATAAATCTGAGGCCGTAAAGATATTTATGGAAACGTTTGACACCGAACACGATAGCAAGACCTTCTTTTTCTAGCTGAGCGTACTTGCGTTCAGCCGGAGCAAGCATCCTGGAAGCATAAGCTATAGGTCTTAGGCCTGCCTCAGTGTCATGGGAAAGGACCACTCCTACACCATGAGGGGATGCATCACATTCCAAAACCAGCGGTTTGCTCGGGTCATAATGCACAAGAAGGTTTGATGATTTTAGCATCTCTTTGCTTTTAATAAAAGCTTCCATCTGGGGTCTGTCCCATGACCAGTTGGTATCTTTGTGCAATAACTCGTACAGTGGTTGAAGCACAGTGCTTGCATTAGGAAAGAATTTGTTGTAGTAGTTAATGAGTCCCAAGTAGCTACGTAGGTCAGCAACATTCTGTGGCACAGGCGCATCCTCGACTCCTTGTAATTTGTCAGGATCTGGGTGGATGCCTAGACCATCAATTACATGGCCAAGATATGTTACCAAGTCTTGCAGGAATTCACATTTATGTTTGTTCAATCTGAGTCCAGCATCTTGCAATTTTTGCAAGACAATTTTCAAGTTTTTCACATGTTCCTCATGAGTGCGGCCTGTGACCAATATGTCATCCAAAAATGCTGTTGTCATTGGAGCATCTTGCAACACTCCTTCGATGGCTCTCTGAAATATTCCTGGCGAAGAGGAAATTCCGAAAGGGAGCCTAGTATAAAAATACAGTCCCTTGGGTGTATTGACTGTGGTAAGTTTCTGCGAGTCCTCGTCCAAGACTAACTGCAGATAAGCATGACTTAGGTCAAGTTTTGTAAACTTCTGACCACCTGACAACTTTGAATATAGCTCTTCAATGTTTGGAATAGGATAACAATCAACTTTACTAGCCTGATTTACTGTGAGTTTGTAATCGCCGCACAGACGGATTTTGCCGTTACTCTTTAAAACTGGTACCAGTGGTGCTGCCCAGTCGGAGTGAGCAGTTGGCTTTATCACACCCTCCTGCTCTAACCGATCAAGTTCATTTATGACCTTGTCCTTGAGTGCCAATGGCACTGGTCTTGCTTTATAGAAGCAGGGCGTGCATTCAGGGTCTATGTTTATTTTCACCTTCACATTTTGTAAGGTACCAAGCTCATCTTTGAAAACATCACAAAATGGAGCCAGGATATCTTCTACCGCAGTATCCTGTGATAACTGGTGTATCTGGTGCCAATTGATCTTAATGTGAGCCAACCAGTCTCGACCTAATAGATTCGGTCTGTTTCCAGGGACTACATGTATGTTTAAGTTTTTAATTTGGTCCTGCAGCTGAACTGTGATATTAGCCATACCTAAAGATGGCACATTGTTTCCTGTGTAAGTTTTAATGACAGGCATGTTTTCTTTATTCAAAGAGACAACCGTTTTTCCCTGAATTTTTGCAAAAGTGGCTTCATTGATTAAAGAGACTGATGCACCAGTGTCTATTTGCATTTGGGTTTCTACACCATTCAGTTTTACATGAACCTTATATTCATCTTCCTGGCTAGGCAATGTGTTTAGGTGGTACATATCCTCATATTCTGTCGGGGTATCAGTGGCCTGGACGCTGTTCACTTGTTTAGAGTCCTTCCGCTGATTTGAACTACGACACACAGACGCGAAGTGATTTGCTTTGCCACACTTCCTGCATGTTTTTCTGTAAGCAGGACAACGCTTATTTTGGGTATGTGGCCAAGGCCCACCACAATTATAACATGTTCTATCATTTCCTGTCACTACAGGTTTCTTGGAATGTCTCTGAGGTTTCTGTGATTTAGCCTTTTTGGCAAAAGGCGTTGTTAGTTTGTTCACAGACGGTTGAGATCCTTTCAGTTTATCTTCAATCAATTTTGACTGTGATCTTGCTGCCTCAAGGGTACGTCCATACTGCAAAAGAGCACTTAATGACAGGTCTGGTTTTGCCATACCCTCCTCACGGAGTTTATTAGAATAGCCCTTTTGAATGATTTGAGATTTGATTTCACGATCAATGTCATGAAATTCACAATTTATTGGGAGATGCTTAAGCCCACAATAAAAACTATCAAGGTCCTCACCTGGCTCTTGTTGTGTCTGCCTGAACTGAAACAGTTCAAATTCCAAATTTCTTTTTGGCATGAAAAAGTCTGAAAATACCTTTTTGGCAGTATCATATTTTGTTTCACCTGATCTGACAGTTGGTTCAGTCAATGTAGAGAAAATGCCATGCAGCTCCTCCCCCACCATATGAAGAAGAAGGGCATGTTGGCGTACGGGATCCTCAATGCCAGCGGCAACCAAATAATTGTCAAACCGAGCAATCCATTTAATCCAGCGTTGCGAGGCTGAATGTCTAGGCTCATACTGGAATGGAGGCATTGAAAGCTCCGTGGAAGTAGCCATGTTGACGATGTAAGGATGACAAGCTAGAGACACCGCAAAAAGTTCACTGACACGGACGGGTTGGAGGAAATGACCGGACGTGATGAGCGAAAATAGAAGCAGGTACCGTTCAGGGGCCAGACGATCGGCGCACAATGACTCTGTCTGCAATGACAACTTGTGTCGGACAACTAGTGTCAACAGTTTTCACCTTGTCGCCATTTAGTATGTTTGTGAGCCTGTTTAGGCTCCACGAAGACAATGAAAAGTCCTTGTAGTAAAAACAAACATTTATTACCAACGAGATCACAATGAGGCCACCGGGCGTGTGTCATTTGCACAAACATGAAAAGCATATAAGGTGTATGTCAACGACTCCAAAACTAAAACACATATGCGGAGATACTGATATAAAAACTAAACAGTCTGTCTAGTACATGACATAGCCGTGAACATCAGACCTACTGCTGTTATCTAGGTACTGAGAACACTGAAAATTGTACTGATCTTGCTGTGAACATTAGTCCTACTGCTGTTATCTAGGTATTTAGAACACTGAGTGTTATACTGACCTTGCTGTGAACATCAGACCTACTGCTGTTATCTCAGTATTTAGAACACTGAAAATTGTACTGACCTTGCAGTGAACATCAGACCTAATGCTGTCATCTCAGTATTTAGAACACTGAAAATTGTACTGACCTTGCCGTGAACATCAGACCTAATGCTGTTATCTCAGTATTTAGAACACTGAAAATTGTACTGACCTTGCCGTGAACATCAGACCTAATGCTGTTATCTCAGTATTTAGAACACTGAGTATTTTACTGACCTTGCTGTGAACATCAGACGTACTGCCGTTATGTAGGTATTTAGAACAATGAGTATTTTACTGACCTTGCTGTGAACATCAGACCTACTGCTGTTATCTAGGTATTTAGAACACTGAGTATTTTACTGACCTTGCTGTGAACATCAGACCTACTGCTGTTATCTAGGTATTTAGAACACTGAGTATTATACTGACCTCGCAGTAAACATCAGTCCTACTGCTGTAGCTAATTTTGGCATGAGTCTCAGCTGATGTGTCTGGTAATCTATGATTCTAGTTTCTGGACTACCACTGGGACCAAACTGTCGCCGACTGATCTCAAGAAAAAACAACAAAGTACATTTACACATCACATTAAATTTGTTTTGGGACTGCCATTAGGTCAAAAGTGTCACATATTTATTACAAAAGACAACCATATCTGAAAATATAAAATGCCAAAGTTAGTAAAAAGAAATTGTCAATTTGTTTTATACGCTAATAAATGGTTTTAACTGAAATGTCAATTCCATTACAGGCATTCCTGTAACCAAGAAGAACATAACAGGAGAGAGTATTTCCTGGTTCAGGGTAGGTCAGGTCTTATTAGTGAAATCTGATAAGAAACCTTGCCCTTAGGTGTGAAACCTGACTCATGTGGATGCTGCCACCAGAGGGCACTGGAAACCTCTTAACGGGCTCACCACTGCCAGTGGCACTGGGGGAAGTGTAGCACCACAATGTGTTTGTATCAGAAACTGGAATATGTCTATACTACAAAATGGCAAAATATGTCCTAGTTGTTACACATGGAGTGACATTAGATGCTATCACTAATAGCACTTATATATTGACATAATGTAATTAAATACCTCAGGTAAATTTCAATAACATTAGGATTATGATGTTTAGTTGATGAATGATATAAGGGGAAGTAATAGACATGCCCCCTGTCTCTCACCCACCTGGAGGACTGGGTTTAAAAGCCAAATTTCTCATATATCTGACAAGATTCCAGTGTCATTCAAACAGCAATCACATCCCAACGACAATGCCTTACAAAATAAAAAAGTAATTTGAAAGAATAATGTTGGATAAATTTCCAGGAATTTTCTGTCTCTAGCAGCTGGGGTTCAGAGCTGGAGCAATTCAGCCTTTGGCCATGTTGGTTGTCCTAGTCACAGTATTGGTCAGCCATCTCAGTGAGAATATTGCCCACAACAACTGCAGCTTTGCTTGAGGCACCTGCCATGACTGATAAGGCAGAGTGCAAGATGACCTCTGCGTAAGTACATGCACATCTTGTATAATCCTATGATTCCAGATAAGAGTTAAATATAATTCAGTCAACTTCGATTTATCTTATGAGAAATGTACTTTCACATGCCATTTCATGCATAGCTACTGAGTATGGCCTCCGAGGTATATGAGCATTCTAAAACACTGTAACACACATGAATGTGTCTTCTAATTACTGAATGTACAGCAAATGAATATTCAATTATGCCGATTCTAATATTCCTGAAAATCATATTAGGTATGCAAAAACTTTGGAAGATTCACTCTCACGCATGCAGGCCAAATTGGACGAGGCTATTCACTTGAGGTGGTCCAGAGTTAGGTGACAAGATAGGTGGGGTAGGAGTACATTAGCCAGATACAGTGAGAACAATAGGCCAGGGGAATAACTTTGAGGGCAAGCTTTGATTGCGGAGTGCTCTCTTCCTCTAAGTCGATCTTTCCTGCTGTCTACTTTTCCTATTCTGTTTAATTCATAAGTGTTCAGTGATGGCTGAATATAATATATATTTAATACTTTAGCAAGTAACTGATAAAGTACCTGAAGCTGTATGTGACTGCAATCTGGAGACCAATCTAAAACAGACAAAAAGATACCTGTACAGCCTCTGCTGACCAAGGGAACAGTAAACATTGATCAAGAACACTTGGGGACTTTAAATACAGGTTTGGGTTCATGTAACAGACCTTATATAGCCAAACAGTAATCTGACTAAAAAATTCATATCAACCGGTAGAGTAAAGATGTCACATAGCTTAACCATAAGGAAGTAGTGCATGGATGAGATGCTGTGACTGCTCACAGTGGCTACAAGTTCAGACCTGATTGACACAGAAATTATAAAGGTTATAACCCTTTAACACAGCAAATGCTTAGTAGTTTCAAACCGTTTTCAATTCACATTCAATCCTCATTGAGCATTCACACGCTAAAAAAATGTGTATTGAATCTGTTTTCACCAAGCTGTTTTCAATCCAACCTTGCATGTGTATTGAAACTGCTTTCAATGCAAATTGAGCCTTTACATGCAAATAAAATGTTAATCAGATCTGTTTTGGCCAAATTGAAGGTAACCCCCTTCTACCACATCACACACAATCAAGTGACCTATAGTGGTCTTTTGTTTCATATGACATCTTGTTAAGGAGGTATGATGCTGCATGCACTTTACATCAAGAATTTGGCACAAACTGTTTTGATATAATTACTGTCTGAAAGCACTGAACTGTTCTTTTTTAATCCTGTGCTTAGTGAAAGGGGTATAAGACTGTCTGACCTTCATTGCTGCCAGTGCCTGGAGAGACAGGCTGATGCGGGCCCCAAGGAGAGCGCTGATCGTTGTGTTAAATCTGGCTCCATCACTCTCTATGGTGGTATTATATGTCCCATCTGGTGCAACATCTGCAAACCTACCACAAATAAGCTTAATTATACATGGTGAGGTACTTAAATACATAAATTCAATTAGATATTGGACCATATTGTATATCTTAGATAAGAAGAACAACCTGTAATCTTCCATTACACATAAGTAAATATTAGTCAACAGTCATTAGACCCATGGGTCACTGTGCTCAGCTGAAATTGACCTTGAAGGTGAAATTCTAAAAAATATAAAATGGAGATAAAGTATGAGAGGAAGAGGTAATAAAGGCCATGGTTGGTTGATATGATTGGTTTGTATTGTTGAGTAAGAAATTGTTGCAAATAATATTTTGTGATTTGACCATTTGTTTCCTAATGTTGAAACTGAAGCATGTGAGCAGTTTGTGAACATAAGATATAAACCATTATTATAATCATTGGTTGGCTTTTTGATAAGCTGTTTATAATTCAGCAGTTTACACATTTGTTCAATAAGTTCCGAACGTTTTTTATACCAATTTTTCTTCTTCAGTTGTATAAAATGTATACAGTAGAAATATAACAAACATCCCAAGCCCACAGGTGCAAGAACTTGATAGGGGGGGGGGGGGGGCATGATGGGAGTTACAGCATCTCTGTATATGTATACAGGATATGAAACTTAATTTAACAGTGCCTACAGATAAATAAGTTCATTCACAATTATTGAATATTGAAAAATTTAAAGACAGACTGAAAGATAAACAAATATGATAATTTTATCTCCTATTCTGCTGAGGCAGGAAAATAATATATGATGTTTCAATTAGATCTTAATTTTTTTTATTTATTCTAATTTTCTATATTTAAAAAATTGTGTACAGTTGCAAAAGAATTAAAGTCCCCAGTTGTGTGCAAAAACTAAATGGTTGGGGGGGGGGGGGGGGGGGTAATGGCATGAGTTACAACACTTCTGCATATACATACAGGATGTGAAATTTAATTCAACAGTGCTTACAGGGAAAAAAAGTTTATTCATGATTATCAAATATTTAAAATAGGCAGAGAGATGGAAAAACAAAGCCAATCACTTTATTTCCAAATATAGACTACTGAGGCAAGAAAATAATGAACAAATGTTTGAATTTCATCCTCATTTTTTTATTATATCAAATTCTTTCCAGGTTTATAAACCATTTATAAATTTGCAATATAACATATATATCTGAATATATAAGTTGATCCACATTTCTAAATTGCATTAACATTTTATTTGGTCAGATAACACATTATGCACACAGTTGTATTTATTTTTATACCACAAAAATATATTTTATAGTTGCAAAAAAGTAAATATATGAAAAGAACACTTTATTAAGAATTCACAATTCTATATTGCACCTTTATTTTTCAAAAACTTGGCTCATAGTCATATATTATCCAATTATGCATACTAATGAGTTTAATAATATTTTAATTTTTCAAATAATTTATTTTTTTTTATATATTTTAAAATGCTACAATATTACAATACTCCAATTAATTACTATTTCAAGAAAAGTTTTGTACATTGGAGTGGAAACAGCTTTACAATTAATTAAATACAGTTTCGAACAGAAACAATTATTGCAATACACTAGTTGGGGGGGGGGGGGGGGGGTTAATGTGACATGAAAATAACTGTACAACTGTTACAGCAGGGGATTGCCCCCAGTGACCAATCACATACCAGGTGCCCTGGCATAGCTGACCTCTAGTGACCAGAAGTGGCCTGCCTGGACAATGCATGTGAAAACACTAGAGCCTCCAAAAAACGTTAATAACTAGACTTAACTAGACTTGAAATTTTCAAATTTTTGAATTAAAGAGATTAAATCCTTATGTGTACATGCTGTGAAAATTAAATCAAATGAACTTACATGGAAACAAGGAACCCATGGGTCACGGCGCTCAGCTTAATAGTATCACCATTGTTGTATGTAGGTCTGTACGATTTTATTTTGACAGATGTATTTTTTTTAAATTAAACATGTAGTTGAGCAGAATAGTAATATAGAAGTATCAGTATTTCAAATATGTACAAGAATGTGTGTCTAAAATATTGCATTGGGAATGACCAGATTTGATATTAGGCAGTCCTGAAGTATGAAAATAGATTTTTAATAGAAACACAGATTTATTTATTTTTTCTAAAAATATATATTTTAAATTTGCAAATTAAAAAATATCTGAAAAAAACACTTGATTCAGGATTGGAAAAGTTGTATACATTGGATCAGAAACAGCAATCGGTTAAAGAATGTAAGCAATGCAACATATCTGGTTGGGTGGGGTGGGGAAGGGCAGGGCAGGGTTGCCACATGTTATTTACATTTGTAAAGCAGTGTTGTATCACTAATACATTTACCCAGACAAGGTTGTAGGGACAAGACATGGCTGGTCTGGAGGTTCAAAATGTAAATACATTAGAGCCTCAGACTAGATGTGTCAGAACGACACGAATCCCCCCCCCCCCCCCCCGGGGCAAATTAGAAACATCTGCAGTATTGTGAAAAAAAGTCCATACATGTGCATTTTTCATAAAAAATTTCTGTCTTTCATGAAATTTTCTAAGTTCAGGATCTGTCATATGGTCAAAAATAGGTCAACTGGGACGAAACGCGAACTCAATCTGTAAGTGGTCATTATGCGCCCACAGACCAAACACTAGGCCAGTATCTGTAAGCATGCATTGTGAAACTAGAATATTAGCAAAAGCTGATAATCAGTTATAAATTTAAATTGGAGAGGTATGTACAATGTTTCATAAGAATCCACCAAATGCTTCCTGAGAAATAAGCTCCTAAGTTTTTTTCTATACTATGCTCTGTGACCTTGAAAAGTAGGTCAAGATCACCCATCTTTGAACTTGACCAAGATTTTGTAAATATCCTGCAATAGCACTGATGAAATGAAGTTCCTGTGTTGAATACCTTTGGATATATCCTGCACAAAAGGCCTAAATTGGAAAATAGATAAATATCCATTAAAAAATCAGAAATTGTAAGTGGTACCACCAAATGTGTGCAGCACGCACAGACCATCATTCCAAATGATCATAGTGAGTTTTGTAAAATTCCACACAATGATTCCTGAGATATAAGCTTCTGAGTGTTTTTGTATAATCAGCTCTAAAACAAAGAAAAATAGGTCAAGGTCACCCATCTTTGCACTTGACCAAGATTTTGTTGATATACATCTTCACTGATGAAATAAAATTCCAACAGTGAATCCTTCTAGAGATATCCCGCTCACAAGGCCAAAATTGAAAAATCCGATAAAAATTGATTAAATAGTCAGAAATTGCAGGTGGCACCACAAAAATTGTGCAGCACATACAGACCATCAGTCCCAATGATCATAGTAAGTTTTGTGAAAATCCACACAATGGTTCCTGAGATATACGCTTCTGAGTGTTTTTCTATAATTGGCTCAAAAATGTAGAAAAATGAGTCAAGGTCACCCATCTTCGAACTTGACCGAGATTTTATGGATATACATCTTCACTTATGAAATAAAATTCCAACAGTGAATCCTTTTAAAGATATCCCACTCGCAAGGTAAAAGTAAACAGACGCGGGACAGATGGATGCCGGACGGACAGACAGATGGACGGACAGCTTGGGTGACGACAATAGCCTATCAGCCTATGAGCTGAGAGCTAAAAACAGCTGTACATGTACATATGTCATGGAAATTTATATTTTTCATGAAATTTTCTATGTTTAGGAGCCCTAAAACAATCGAAAGTAGGTCAACCGGGATGAAACCCAAACAAGATCTGTAACTGGTCATTATCTGCCCACACATAAAAAATCAGGGCGATATCTGCAGGCACTGCGGCAAAAAAAGTCCGTACATATGCATTTTTTTTTTAAATTTCTATTTTTCATGAAACTTTCTCTGTTCAGGAGCAGTCAAATGGTCAAAAGTAGGTCAACCAGGACAAAAAGCAAACTCGATCTGTAACTGGTCATTATCTGCCCACACACCAAAACTCAGGCTAGTATTTGCAGGCATTGCGAAAAAAAGTCCGTAAATGTGCACTTGTCATGAAAATTTTTATTTTTTATGAATTTTTTAATATAAGGGCACCATCAAATGGTCAAAAGTAGGTCAACTGGGACAAAACGTGAACTCGATCTGTAACTGGTCATTATCTGCCTACACACCAAAAAATCAGGGCGGTATCTGCAGGCATTGCAAACAAAAATCTGTACATGTGTATTTGTCATGAAAATTTATATTTTCATGAAATTTTCTATGTTCAGGAGCCATGAAACGGTCAAAAGTAGGTCAACTGGGACAAAACATTATCTCAATCTGTAACTCGTCAATATCTGCCCACACACCAAAAATCAGGCCAATATCTGCAGGCATTGAGAAAAAAAATCCGTACATATGTATTTGTCATGAAAATTTATATTTTTCATGAAATTATCTATGTTCAGGAGCTGTAAAACAATAAAAAATAGGTCAACTGGGACAAAACGTGAACTTGACCTGTAACATGTCAATACCTGCCCACACACAAAAAATCAGGCCAATATCTGCAGGCATTGCGAAAAAAAAGTCTTTACATGTGTATTTGTCATGAAAATCTCTATTTTTCATGAAATTTTCTTAGTTCAGGAGCCGTAAAACAGTCAAAAGTAGGTCAACAGGGACAAACACAAACTTGATCTGTAACTGGTCATTATCTGCCAACACACCAAAAATCAGGCCAATATCTGCAGGCATTGTGAAAAAAAGTCTGTACAACTGTTTGATTTCGGAATGACGGAGGGACAGAAGGACAGAAGGATGGAAGGACGGAAGGCAGAATGACGGACATGGGTAAAACTATATGCCCCGGCCACTTTGTGGCAGGGGCATAAAATACCTCAATAACTAGAATAATTGTTATGCTTTTACTTTCAAATTTTAGAATTTAACAGATTAAATCTACATATACACCAACTGTGAAAAGTAAATCAAATGTTACAAGAACAAGTGACTCTTGGGCCATGATGCTCAGCCGACTGGCATGTTGACAATATGTCCTTGCACAGCAACTAATTAAGATAATTTAGGTGGCATCATAGTTCATGCATATTAGCTGAAGTTCATTAAGACCCATTAGCACATCAAATTTGATGACAATCTATCCAGCTGTTCCTAAGGAATCTGGCAATTCTGGTGAGAACATGGCCTGTTACTCAGATAATATAGGTCACAGTGACCTCAATTCAGGTTTCTAAGGAGAAGTTTTGAGGAACTCTCAGGATTTCAAGCAAGAAGATTCTAGGTCAAATGGTCATGATTTGTGCCCTGCTTTGGTATCAAATTTTCAATTATTCTGAGGGGTGCTTATAAGCCCTATAGCTTGTAGAATATGGGTAATGGGGTTTCCAAGAATACTTTTCATGGACCTCCCTGGTTGTCAAAATAGAAGATTCTGGGTCCAATGGTTATGATTTGTGCCCTGCTTTGGTATCAAATTTTCAATTATTCTTGGGGTACTTATAAGCCCCATAGCTTGGAAAATATGGTTATCAGAGACCAAATTTCAGGTTTCCATGAAGACTTTTCATGGACCTCCCTGGATGTCAAGTAGGAAGAATCTAGGACCAATGGTTATGAAACAAGGGACCTATGGGTCACGACGCTCAGCTGTTATATATGATAAAAAAATATTATTTAGAAATGAGGCACATGCTGGTTTTGTGTGGTAATAAATATAAGCTGTATTATGAGTTGTTGTTGTTTAGCTTATGTATGATTTTGATAGTACCTTTGGAGACAGGGAAGAGGATTGATTTCATTTGTTTTATTAACAAATGGAGTACTATTGTCACACAGATTTTGACTTGGCCATATAACTTATTTAAGCAGAACATATAATATAAGAGTTTAACTATTTATTAAAAAAAATTACAAATATTGTCCCAAATATAATTTTTATAAAAAATAATAAGAGAATCATATGATTTTTTTAAATGAAATATAACTGATATGATTATTAAAATAATATTAAAGAATATATTCATGAATGCATTCATGAATACATTTTGAAAGTATTTGCACGAGTATTCATATACTTTCATTTTTACCTAAATTCCTATTCTTTATGCAAGAAATTTTATAATGGAGTACATAATCATATTCGTATTTAAATACAATTACAAAGTATTTGCACCATGTCTGGTATTTATTCAGTTTCACCAACCAATGATGTTGAGAATCCAGAATATACAAAATTCACACATTTAAATAATGATCATAAGTACCTGGTTTTATGGCTTTTATTTATATTAAAAAATAACTGTAAAAAATTCATTTTGGACTAATTTCACATCAATGTACACACTAGACATAGTAGGAATCTAGATTAATATTATCAACTGCATCTTTGTCTATCATTAATTTCCTTCATATGATCCCTAATGATTAATAATGAATAATATGATTTACTTCTTTATCATTAAAATTGAACTGAAAAATGCCATAGGTGACTGCATGGTGTTATTTGGAATATGTGACATTTTACCCATCGATACAAGATTCTTATATCATCAGTAACTGCAAGTTAATTTCCTGTTATTATAAACTAACAAATTCCTTTTCTATTTTTCTTTAATTTGTTATTAAAAACCAATAAAAATTTATTAATTTATTGTTTATTGTTATGTTGTTGGTTAAAACTACTAGATGAGTTGGGTTGGACACCTGGATCAACTGTGGTTGGCCATAAGCTGCCTGGATGCCTCGCCTCAAGCATGCATAATTTGATGAAAGGTCAACAAGGTCAACATACAGGTGACTCAAGAGGGGCTGGAGAGAGCCAAAGTCTGACAGGGTCTCATAAAAAACATTAATAAAAGCTACAATTTTTGGCCAATTTCTTTCAGCTTTCTACACTAAAAAGCTGAAATCCTAATGTGTGCATGATATGAAAATTATATCAACAGTGCTCACAGGACACAAATGTGCCATGGTCACGGTTGGGCAAAATTTAAGGTACTAATTTTATATTTATACTAATAACTTATAAAATTTGAAAAATTCAGAACTAATTTTGGGTATTCAATTGAATCTTGATTAAAAAATGTTACATCCCTGACAAAAAAATCTCTAGCTTCAGCAATGCCCTTGTTAAGGGAGTAAATATATTTCTTGATTTTTTACAAAGTGCATTATGTTTGGGCCCATAACTTAAAACAATTACGCAATACTGACATCATTCTGGCATGTGCATAGAGAATGAAAAATATGTATATTATTTATGATTAAAGTCAGATCAGTGGTTTTGATATTAGGCAGTCTTGAAGTGTAACAATGGGTTTTTAATGGAAAATGAAGTTTTTCATTAATATCTCGAAGGTATTAAGTCCTAGTGACCAAATTCTTGGCATGGTAGGGGATTTTGGAGACATCTAACTGTATGCCGAATTTAAGGAACTAAGAGCTGAAGCTGGGGAGCTGAGCTCTTGCTAACTGCATAACACTAGCTTAATGTAAACAATATGTTACATGGTGCTTGAAAACTTATTAAAATCTACAGTTTTTAATCAACTGGTTTCAAATTTTTGGTGTTAACAGTTGAAATGCTAACAAAAACATGCTGTGAAAATTAAATCCACAGTACTTACAGGAAAAAAACGTGCCATGGTCAAAGTTGGGCTAAATTTAAGGTACCAATTTTTTATTTTTATTAATATTTTAGAAAATTTAAAAGATTTTCATCTAATTTTGGGTATACAATTTAATTTTGATTAATAAAAGTTATATTACTGGAAAAAAGGTCAATAGCTTTAACATTTTTTGTGTTAAGTGATCAAATATCTTTCCTGATTTTTTACAAAATGCATTATGTTTGGGCCCAGAACTTTTTTAAATTAAATAATACAGACATAATTTCTTGCATGTACATAGGAACTATATAGAGGATTATTTATGGTAAATATGAGGAAAAACAGATGAGTGGTTTTGATATTAGGCAGTCCTGAAGTGTGAAAATAGGTTTTTAATAAAAAATTGAGGTTTTTCCTTAATTTCTCAAAGGAACGAAGTTGCAAAGACCCAGTTTTCGGCTTGGTAGGAGATCTTGGGGACATCTAACATTATGCCGAATTTTGGATTCCTAGGTCTTACGGTTTCAAAACGTGCCACATCTACGGACGGACGGACGGACGGACGGACGGACGGACGGACAGACGGACGGACGACGGACAATGGACCACGACTATAGCTCAGATGACTTATAGTCAGCTGAGCTAAAAATCATAAATAATAAAAAAAATACAGGTGGCACCACCAGTCTGCAGAAACTGATAAAACATTCCATGACCAATATCCATATAAAGAATCATGGTGACCCACCAATGCATTAGTTGTTCAGATACTTGAGCTTTTGTATCAAATTATCCATTATTTTGGGGGGTACTTCAGAGCCCCATAGCTCAGAGGTTATGGGTAACAGAGAACTAATTCCAGGTTTCCAAGGAGACTTTTCTTGGGCCTCACGCATGTCAAGATAGAAGATTCTAGGTCCAGTCATTACGATTTGTGCCCTGTTAACAAATTACTAAGAAATTGAGAAGAAAAAATCGTAAAAAATAGATAAAATACATGGGGCACTACCAGTCTGCTGAAACTAATGAAACACTCCATGATCAATATCCATGCAGGGAATCATGGTGTTCAATGCATTAGTTGTTCAGATACTTGAGTTATTGCATCAAATTTTCCATTATTCATGGGGGGTACTTCAGAGCCCCATAGCTAAAAGAATATGGGTCACAGAGAAATAATTCTAGGTTTCCAAGATTTTTTATGGACCTCTCTGGATGGCAAGTTAGAAGATTCAAGGTCCAGCGGTTACAATTTATGCCCTGTTAATGGACAGACGGCCGGACAACCAACCAGACGATGGACAAAGAGTTATTGCTAATGCTCAGATGATTTACAGTCAGCTGAGCTAAAAAAACGTGCCATGGTCAAACTTGGGCAAAATATAAGGTACAAATGTTAAAATATTGCCAATATATAAAAAAATTTAACAGATTTAGATCTAATTATTGGTATACAATTAAATTTTGATTATTTGTATCCGCCAAAACAGATGTTTTCAGCCCACCGCCGCCACCACCGCCGCGGCGTAGGTGTCCGGAGAACTCCTTCGTAACTGCTGGGCGGAATTTTACGAAACCCGGGATTATGTTCGGGTCACATGTGAACTGCTGCGCCCCGATTTTGTTTTGACCTCTGACCTTTCCTCTGCGCTCTGCGTCCGTTTGTCGACTGTTTCCACACATGAACCTACATATCTCGGGAACCGTTTGACCGATCAAGAAAATTTTTTTGCACAAATGTAGCCCTTGGAGAGCTTTATAACATACACAAACAAGTGACCCATGGGTCATGACGCTCAGCTGACTGGGAAGAGATTTGCAAAAGGAAATTTTATCATCTGAATGGTAGTATATACCCATTCAACTGAAGCATCAAACAGATTAAAGAATAAGCCAAGATTGTTTCTGAATTTATATATCTCAAAATATGGGAAAAAATGTGTAAACTTTAAAAAAAATACAGGTGGTTCCACCAGTCTGCAGAAACTAATAAAAACACTTAATGGTCAACATCCATGCAAAGAATCATAGTGATTTCTGCATTAATTGTTCAGATACTTCAGCTTTTGAATCAAATTTTCCATTATTCTGAGGGATACTTCGGAGTCCTATAGCTTGAAGGATATTGAAAACAGAGAACTAATTTAAGGTTTCCACAGACACTTTTCATGGGCCTCCTTGCATAACAAGAATGAAGATTCTAGGTCCAGTTGTTACAATTTGTACCCTGTTGACACATAACCACATCCTTAAAGGTCTTAAAAATAGAGAAAAAAAATTGTAAAAATGTGTAACAAGCCCCATAGCTTGAAGAATATAGGTAACAGAGACCTAATTCCATGTTTCTAGGGAGTCTGCAGAAACTGATGAAACATCTCATGATCTCTTTGTATGAAATTTTTGACTATTCTGGGGGTCTTTGGGGCCCTACAGCATGAAGGATATGGGTAACAGAGACCTAATTTCAGGTTTCCATGGAGACTTTTCATGGATCTCCCAGTGTGTCAAGAATGAAGATTCTAGGTCCAGTTTTTATGATTTGTGCCCTGTTAACAGATGACTGCATCTTTAAAGGTCTCAAAAAGAGAAAAAAATCGTAAAAAATCGAAAAAATACAGATGGCGTCCGCAGTCTGCAGAAACTGATGAAACATCTCATGATCAATATCCATTCAAAGAACCATGGTAATCAATGCATTAGTTGTTCAGATATTTCAGTTTTTGTATCAAATTTTCATTATTCAGCGGGGGTACTTTGGGGCCTCATAGCTCGAAGGATATGGGTAACAGAGACCTAATTTTTGGTTTCCATGGAGACTTTTCATAGGTCTCTCAGAATTTCAAGAATAAAGCTTCTAGATCCAGTCTTAACGATTTGTGCCCTGTTAACAGATGTCCACATTTTAAAGGTCTAAAAAATAGAGAAAAAAATTCGTAAAAAATCGAAAAATATAGGTTGCGCCACCAGTCTGCAGAAACTGATGAAACATCGCATGATTATAATGTATGCCAAAAATCATGACCATCAGTGATGTAGTTAATGAGATATTGAAGTTTTTGTATGAAATTTTTCACTATTCTGGGGAGTACTTTGGGGCCCCATAGCTTGAAGGATATGGGTAATAGAGACCTAATTTCTAGTTTCCATGGAGACTTTTCATAGGTCTCTCAGAATGTCAGGAATGAAGATTCTAGGTCCAGTCTTTACGATTTGTGCCCTGTTAACAGATGTCCACATTTTTAAAGGTCTCAAAAATAGAGAAAAAAATTCGTAAAAAATCGAAAAATACAGGTGGCGCCACCAGTCTGCAGGAACTAATAGAACATCTCATGATCAATATGTATGCCAAAAATCATGACCATCAGTGTTGTAGTTAATGAGATATTGAAGAATTTGTATGAAATTTTTTACTATTCTGGGGGGTACTTTGGGGCCCCATAGCTTGAAGGATATGGGTAACAGAGACCTGATTTCTGGTTTCAAAGGAGATTTTTCATGGACCTCTCAGAATGTCAAGTTACAAGATTCTAGGTCCAGCGGTTACGATTTGTGCCAGGTTAACGGACAGACGGACAGACGACGGACAAAGAGTGATCGCTATAGCTCAGATGACTTACAGTCAGCTGAGCTAAAAATGGTGGCGCCACCTGCAACCATGTTTGCACAATGTCCATCTGTTTGTCTGCCTTGGGTTAAAATCACTCATATCTCTGCAGTGACTTGACTAATTCACCTGAAATTCGGCATGCCTATACATCCTGGATAGCTTGTCTGATTTTATGACAGGTGGCGCCACCTACATTCACGTTTACGCTGCAGACATCCAAGCTCATATCTCGGGAACCGTTTAACAGATTTGGCCAAAATTTTGCATATGTATAGATCTCACATAGCTCTTTATCATACGCAAAACTGGTGGTGCCACCTGCAGCCATTTTTGCACAGCTCCTGTCTGTCTGCCATGGGATAAAATCACTCATATTTCGGCAGTGGTTTGACATATCTGCCTAAAATTTTGCAGGTTTATACATCCCCGACAGCTCTCTTGATTTTATGACAGGTGGCGCCACCTGCATTCTAGTTTATGCAGCAGACATCCAAGCTCATATCTTGGGAACTGTTTCACCGATTGGGCCAAAGTTTTTCATGTGTATAGTTCTCACATAGCTCTTTATCATACGGAAAACTGGTGGCGTCACCTGCAACCATTTTTGCTCAGCGTCCATCTGTTTGTCTGCCACGGGCTAAAATCACTCATATACATGTAGTGGTTTGACTTATCTGCCTTAAATTTTGCATATGTATACAACTTGGACGGCTTTCTGGATTTTGTGGTAGGGGGGGGCAACCTACATAAACAATTTGGCTGCAGACATCCATGCTAATATGAAACACTTCACTCTATTTCCCCTTGCCACTTATAACAAGTTATAACAACAAATCAATACAATCACACAGTAAAATACACAAAGTGCACAGTACCTGGATACCACCACCGTCACAACGATAAGTTCTATAAATGTATACTCTCGGAGAATGACAGTCCAGTGTAAAGCTCTTGTAACAATCCAGAAAGTAAACTGAAGTCCAAATGAAAATCTATAATTGCCGCACTCTTCGGATAAGGTCCCACAAACCGACACACACGCTTCTGCATCTGCTGGAATCTTCTCTGCTGCTCTCTCGGCTCTAAAACACAGCCCCTTTATATGCTCTTCACCCAAAGCCAAGAATTTTCCACTTCTCGAACAGTCTAAAAGATCTTACACAACACAGTGAACACGCATTACAGTAATCATCTAGAATAACATCGCTGTGTGTATCTCTACATACCAGGGTCCACACGTGACTCACGACCAGGCTAGAAATCCCAAGGCTAGCATGACAACGAGAGTTCAACCAGTACGGATTAAACTGCAAATGTAACAAATGGCCCGGCGAGGGTGTCACAACATTAGTTACGCCTGTGTCACACAATAAAAAGGGCACCTATAACACAATAAAAAATTGAGGTTTTTCCTTAATATCTCGAAGGAATGAAGTCCTATTGACCAAATTTTCGGCATGGTAGGAGATTTTGTGGACATCTAACTGTATGCCGAATTTCAAATTTGTAGGTCCCATGGTGTTGAAATGTGCCAGTCTTACAAACGGACATCTGGATGGACAGATAACGGACAATACACCACGACTATAGTTCAGATGACTCATAGTCAGCTGAGCTAAAAATATGCCATAGTCTAGGTTGGGCAAAATTTAAGGTACTGATTTTATATTTATGCAAATAACTTATAAAATTGGTAATGTAATAAATAAGGTTATGTGCTTTGTAAAAAGTCTCTAGCTTTAACATTTATTGTAAAAAGTCAGAAAATTTTTTTTCTATTTTTGTCAAAATGCATTATGTTTGGGCCAATAATGTAATACTGACATAATTCCTGGCCTGTACATAGGAAATATACATGAGAATATTTATGGTAAATATGAAGAAAAACAGACAAGTGGTTATGATATTAGGCAGTACTTAAGTGTAATAAAAATTTTTAACAGGGACATCTAAAACTATGCCAAATTTTGGATTTGTAAGTATAACAGTTTCAAAACATGCCAGTCAAACAGATGAACAGATGGACAGACAGACAGCATGAAGGACAGATGGATTACGGACAATGGACCATGACAAAAGCTCAAATGACTGCTAGCTTGGCTGCTGGACTATGGGTTGATCTATGTATTAGCAAAGACAAAAGAATAAGATAATTGACATGAAAATTACAAAACTCTGTTGGGGTTAATTAATGTATTCTGGATCAACAAGTGTTTGAACATTTACAGCTTCAACATGACAATGAAAAAACACTGCTGTGACTTACTTGTTCAAAAGATTCTCTCTTGGAATGTGGACATGATCAAATGATATTATACCATTATCTACACCATTCAGACCTGTAAGAAATAAATACACACTGTGAAGGAACTCAATTCATAGTTATCATTTTACATTCCACCGCAATGTTTAAAAGGGACCTGTTCTCATACAAGGTATTCAGATATACAGGAAATACTGTGCTTTTTTTCCTGAAAATATTATGGTATCTGCCAATATGTTATTCTAAAATAGTTAGTTTAGTCCTGTTAAAAAAGGATACATCAGGCATGATCTATAAGCATAAACATAGAGTGTACATCAACTGTTAGCAGTAGCATGCGACTTCACCAATCAAGATTTCCAAGCTTCCACCAAGTGTTTCTTCTGCGTTTCCTGTTCTTGTTTGGGAATGGTTCATGTACAAGATCAGACCTCTAGCCATGTAGTCTTGTTATGATAAACAGAAACATGTGGATATGTTTAGGAGTGGCTCATGTACAAGATCAGACCTCTAGCCATGTAGTCTTGTTATGATAAACAGAAACATGTGGATATGTTTAGGAGTGGCTCATGTACAAGATCAGACCTCTAGCCATGTAGTCTTGTTATGATAAACATAAACATGTGGATATGTTTAAGAGTGGCTCATGTACAAGATCAGACCTCTAGCCATGTAGTCTTGTTATGATAAACAGAAACATGTGGATATGTTTAGGAGTGGCTCATGTACAAGACCAGACCTCTAGCCATGTAGTCTTGTTATGATAAACAGAAACATGTGGATATGTTTGGGAGTAGCTCATGTACAATATCAGACCTCTAGCCATGTAGTCTTGTTATGATAAACAGAAACATGTGGATATGTTTAGGAGTGGCTCATGTACAAGATCAGACCTCTAGCCATGTAGTCTTGTTATGATAAACAGAAACATGTGGACATTTTTGGGAGTAGCTCATGTACAATATCAGACCTCTAGCCATGTAGTCTTGTTATGATAAACAGAAACATGTGGATATGTTTAGGAGTGGCTCGTGTACAAGATCAGACCTCTAGCCATGTAGTCTTGTTATGATAAACAGAAACATGTGGATATGTTTAGGAGTGGCTCATGTACAAGATCAGACCTCTAGCCATGTAGTCTTGTTTTGATAAACAGAAACATGTGGATATGTTTAGGAATGGTTCATGTACAAGATCAGACCTCTAGCCAAGTAGTCTTGTTATGATAAACAGAAACATGTGGATATGTTTAGGAGTGGCTCGTGTACAAGATCAGACCTCTAGCCATGTAGTCTTGTTATGATAAACAGAAACATGTGGATATGTTTAGGAGTGGCTCATGTACAAGATCAGACCTCTAGCCATGTAGTCTTGTTTTGATAAACAGAAACATGTGGATATGTTTAGGAGTGGCTCATGTACAAGATCAGACCTCTAGCCAAGTAGTCTTGTTATGATAAACAGAAACATGTGGATATGTTTAGGAGTGGTTCATGTACAAGATCAGACCTCTAGCCATGTAGTCTTGTTATGATAAACAGAAACATGTGGATATGTTTAGGAGGGGCTCATGTACAAGATCAGACCTCTAGCCATGTAGTCTTGTTATGATAAACAGAAACATGTGGATATGTTTAGGAGTGGTTCACATACAAGATCAGACCTCTAGCCATGTTGTCTTGTTATGATAAACAGAAACATGTGGATATGTTTAGGAGTGGCTCATGTACAAGATCAGACCTCTAGCCATGTAGTCTTGATATGATAAACAGAAACATGTGGATATGTTTAGGAGTGGCTCATGTACAAGATCAGACCTCTAGCCATGTAGTCTTGTTATGATAAACAGAAACATGTGGATATGTTTAGGAGTGGCTCATGTACAAGATCAGACCTCTAGCCATGTAGTCTTGTTATGATAAACAGAAACATGTGGATATGTTTAGGAGTGGCTCATGTACAAGATCAGACCTCTAGCCATGTAGTCTTGTTATGATAAACAGAAACATGTGGATATGTTTAGGAGTGGCTCATGTACAAGATCAGACCTCTAGCCATGTAGTCTTGTTATGATAAACAGAAACATGTGGATATGTTTAGGAGTGGTTCACATACAAGATCAGACCTCTAGCCATGTTGTCTTGTTATGATAAACAGAAACATGTGGATATGTTTAGGAGTGGTTCACGTGCAAGATCAGACCTCTCTCCATGTAGTCTTGTTATGATAAACAGAAACATGTGGATATGTTTAGGAGTGGTTCACGTACAAGATCAGACCTCTAGCCATGTAGACTTGTTATGATAAACAGAAACATGTGGATATGTTTAGGAGTGGTTCATGTACAAGATCAGACCTCTGGTCAAATAGTCTTGTTATGATAAACATAAACATGTGGATATGTTTAGGAGTGGTTCATGTACAAGATCAGACCTCTAGCCATGTAGTCTTGTTATGATAAACAGAAACATGTGGATATGTTTAGGAGTGGTTCATGTACAAGATCAGACCTCTAGCCATGTAGTCTTGTTATGATAAACAGAAACATGTGGATATGTTTGGAAGTAGCTCATGTACAAGATCAGACCTCTAGCCATGTAGTCTTGTTATGATAAACAGAAACATGTGGAAATGTTTGGAAGTGGCTCATGTACAAGATCAGACCTCTAGCCATGTAGACTTGTTAAGATAAACAGAAACATGTGGATATGTTTAGGAGTGGCTCATGTACAAGATCAGACCTCTAGCCATGTAGTCTTGTTATGATAAACAGAAACATGTGGATATGTTTGGAAGTGGCTCATGTACAAGATCAGACCTCTGGTCAAATAGTTTTGTTATGATAAACAGAAACTTGTGGATATGTTAGGGAAAAGCTCATGTACAAGACCAATTCTCTAGCCATGTATTCTTTTTATGATAAACAGAAACATGTAGACATGTTTGGGAGTAGCTCATGTACAATATCAGACCTCTAGCCATGTAGTCTTGTTATGATAAACAGAAACATGTGGACATGTTTGTGAGTAGTTCATGTACAATATCAGACCTCTAGCCATGTAGTCTTGTTATGATAAACAGAAACATGTGGATATGTTTAGGAATGGTTCATGTACAAGATCAGACCTCTAGCCATGTAGTCTTTTTATGATAAACAGAAACATGTGGATATGTTTGGGAGTAGCTTATGTACAAGATCAGACCTCTAGCCATGTAGTCTTGTTATGATAAACAGAAACATGTGGATATGTTTGGAAGTGGCTCATGTACAAGATCAGACCTCTGGTCAAATAGTCTTGTTATGATAAACAGAAACATGTGGACATGTTAGGGAAAAGCTCATGTACAAGACCAATTCTCTAGCCATGTATTCTTTTTATGATAAACAGAAACATGTGGACATGTTTGGGAGTAGCTCATGTACAATATCAGACCTCTAGCCATGTAGTCTTGTTATGATAAACAGAAACATGTGGATATGTTTGGGAGTAGCTCATGTACAATATCAGACCTCTAGCCATGTAGTCTTGTTATGATAAACAGAAACATGTGGATATGTTTAGGAGTGGCTCATGTACAAGATCAGACCTCTAGCCATGTAGTCTTGTTATGATAAACAGAAACATGTGGATATGTTTAGGAGTGGTTCATGTACAAGATCAGACCTCTAGCCATGTAGTCTTGATATGATAAACAGAAACATGTGGATATGTTTAGGAGTGGCTCATGTACAAGATCAGACCTCTAGCCATGTAGTCCTGTTATGATAAACAGAAACATGTGGATATGTTTGGGAGTAGCTCATGTACAAGATCAGACCTCTAGCCATGTAGTCTTGTTATGATAAACAGAAACATGTGCACATGTTTGGGGTAGGTCATGTACAATATCAGACCTCTAGCCATGTAGTCTTGTTATGATAAACAGAAACATGTGGATATGTTTAGGAGTGGCTCATGTACAATATCAGACCTCTAGCCATGTAGTCTTGTTATGATAAACAGAAACATGTGGATATGTTTAGGAGTGGCTCATGTACAAGATCAGACCTCTAGCCATGTAGTCTTGTTATGATAAACAGAAACATGTGGATATGTTTAGGAGTGGCTCATGTACAAGATCAGACCTCTAGCCATGTAGTCTTGTTATGATAAACAGAAACATGTGGACATGTTTGGGAGTAGCTCATGTACAATATCAGACCTCTAGCCATGTAGTCTTGTTATGATAAACAGAAACATGTGGATATGTTTAGGAGTGGCTCATGTACAATATCAGACCTCTAGCCATGTAGTCTTGTTATGATAAACAGAAACATGTGGATATGTTTAGGAGTGGCTCATGTACAAGATCAGACCTCTGGTCAAATAGTCTTGTTATGATAAACAGAAACATGTGGACATGTTAGGGAAAAGCTCATGTACAAGACCAATTCTCTAGCCATGTATTCTTTTTATGATAAACAGAAACATGTGGACATGTTTGGGAGTAGCTCATGTACAATATCAGACCTCTAGCCATGTAGTCTTGTTATGATAAACAGAAACATGTGGATATGTTTAGGAGTGGCTCATGTACAAGATCAGACCTCTAGCCATGTAGTCTTGTTATGATAAACAGAAACATGTGGATATGTTTAGGAGTAGCTCATGTACAATATCAGACCTCTAGCCATGTAGTCTTGTTATGATAAACAGAAACATGTGGATATGTTTAGGAGTGGCTCATGTACAAGATCAGACCTCTAGCCATGTAGTCTTGTTATGATAAACAGAAACATGTGGATATGTTTAGGAGTGGCTCATGTACAAGATCAGACCTCTAGCCATGTAGTCTTGTTATGATAAACAGAAACATGTGGATATGTTTGGAAGTAGCTCATGTACAATATCAGACCTCTAGCCATGTAGTCTTGTTATGATAAACAGAAACATGTGGATATGTTTAGGAGTAGCTCATGTACAATATCAGACCTCTAGCCATGTAGTCTTGTTATGATAAACAGAAACATGTGGAAATGTTTGGAAGTGGCTCATGTACAATATCAGACCTCTAGCCATGTAGTCTTGTTATGATAAACATAAACATGTGGATATGTTTAAGAGTGGTTCATGTACAAGATCAGACCTCTAGCCATGTAGTCTTGTTATGATAAACAGAAACATGTGGATATGTTTAGGAGTGGCTCATGTACAATATCAGACCTCTAGCCATGTAGTCTTGTTATGATAAACAGAAACATGTGGATATGTTTAGGAGTGGCTCATGTACAAGATCAGACCTCTAGCCATGTAGTCTTTTTATGATAAACAGGAACATGTGGACATGTTTGGGAGTAGCTCATGCATATGTGGGATAAACAGAAACATGTGGACTAGGTTTACTCACATTCAGAAACATAACAACATATCAAACAGATGATCTGGATATGGCAGTTCTGTGTGGCTGGATGGTTTTGCAAGGAAAAGTTTGTTTTCCTTCAAAATGAACTATAAGCTTGAGATAATACATATTATTGCAAATGTTTATGTACCTTTCATCAGAATGACAGCAAAGATTTGCCATTTTAAATGATATCCTGTTGTTTTAAGCATAGTGACATCATAGGTTCTCAAAATAAATTGCATATTGCTATTATAAACATCATCACATCACAGAAATGTCAGAGCATGTTGCACCACATTTTTAAGGATAGGTCCTTGGCCTATCAGTGGCACATGTCTAATGGATGATGGTGACCATACAGTGAGAGGTGTATGTAAGATTATAAGGCCTTCTGTAAACGAATACATGCGAGACCCACCTTCTTTCAGTCCCATATCATGAATCGTGATTCCAGGCCGGATGCCTTTCTCATCCCTCATTTTCACAATGAAACAATGTGGACCTGAAGAATGTACAGTTTATAAAAACTAATTAACACACTGGTCACTCTACATTAATTCTAAACAATTTCAACTATACCACTTTTTACATAAATAAGCACAACCATACATTGTCACATTGGGGTTGGCACAGTTATGACCAATAAGAGCATAGTATTGGAGTTTCAGACTTGGTTACAAATTTAATTTTCAAACTCACAGTGCAACAATTTTTGGACCTGTAACAAGACTGCAACTTGACAACTGTGTCAAAAGATCAGTTAGATCTATACAGAACAAGCTTGTTACACTTGTTTATAAAAAACCCTGATACTGCAGTGAAATCAATATCAGAGAAAGCAGTCATTTTTTCATGAACATATTTGACTGATTCTAGATCAGATAAAAGTGAGATTTTATGTGCAGCACCTCTGCATTGTCCTCCTGTGTACAGCTGAGCAAACACCGCAGCGTAATCTCCGTACATTGCATTCCCTATGTAGATCTTTCTTGCAGCAGGAGTTGGAGTGTGGATGACAAATTCCTGCATTTGATGGAGAGTATATCTTACATCATAACAAAATTACCATAACACATAATAAACACAAACACTTTCACTTTTTCTTTTAATCATAAGATATATAAACATAATAAATATAAATTATCCAAAACTGTTGAAATTATTGCCCTAAATGGTCGTACAGTAGAGCGTCTTTAATCTGAAGACTGCTTATCTAAAACATAGTTCATCCAAAAGAAAAATCTGAGAACTGAAAATTTGACCATTTATCCGAAATTTGAACAATTACAAATATCCAGAAAAAAATGGTACAAAAAAAATTTTGCCAGATCAGTGGTGATACATACTGCTGACTAATTAGTTGACTCGAGTGCATGCAGTAGGTGCAAAAAACAGCTGTAGCAGTCAACCATTTACAAGTGCTGGCAGAATTCACTATTCAAGGGGTCCAATTTGGGGTCTGCTGTCATACAGTCTGCTGTTGAGTCACCAATGGACATCGATGACAGCTCCATAGCAACTGTTGTCTACTCCCCATTACTCAGAACTTGCCATTAATGATTGGCTGTACTGCCACAAGGATGTTCTGGCAGCAGCTTTGCTTACTGACAAGGGGATTGAACATTCAGTCTGTGAAGAAGACCCTGTTCCAGCCACTAGTGATGGTGAAGATGACTCAACATCCCCTATTACCCCGCTGCTGACAGCCTCGCTAGGGTTTGCCTACACCAAGGTAAAGCCTCCCAAGAGCTGATCCTCTGCACTTGTCTCTGCTTTATCAGCGACCAGGCATAAAGTCAATGCTCAAGGCATCGGACATTCTTAACTCAATGTGATTAAGTGATTAACTGATTAATTTTCAATAAGCTTTGTTTGATATAACCCCAGGCCTAAAAGAGACAGTCTCACTCTCTGAATGTTATTTGCAGTATGCATTTAGGTGCTTTTAAATGTAACTCGGACATTTTAATGAAATTATGTTGCTTGACTGTCAATTTCATAACATTAACAGACAATGCTACAGATACCGTAAAATCTCCACTTAAAACCGCACTTCCGATTAAAACCGCACCCAGTCTTCGCCAGAATTCCAGGCGAGACACCGCGAGGGGCTCAAATACTAAGAACCCCCCTTTAAAACCGCACCAACTTTTGCTACGGAATGATTTGACAAAAGACACAATCAAGCTATCATCTAAAAATGAACACGCGTAGGTTGCGACTCGGCCATTCCTGTCCACTTTAAAAATTCCTTGGCATTTTATTTAAACAAATGATAACACTTTTTTGCAGGGTCACTCAAGCATGAGGTTTGGGAAGACGTAAGGGCCGCTGAACCTGTGCCTGGTTATACAGATTTTATATTCCGTGCCGTATTCTTGTTTGCTACTGATTTGTCATTATATTATCGAAAAAAATATTCTGCTGATCTATTTCAAGTCACTGTATATTTTAATTCTAAAAGTATTATTTTGAAATCTTAATTTTTGATGAAAATTCCATTTTCTGGAATTACTCGGAAGATTCAACTCATTTTCATACTGGTTACTTCGGTATTATCATCGTCACATCGTACGTTGACATCGCTCCATGTAACAATATGCTGGTGCATTTGAAAACATCGCTGGTCAACTAAATATCAAAGTAACTGAAGTTACCTTGTCGAGATACGCACGTATAGGAAACATGACGCTTGAAAACGAGTGATTTTAAGGTAAAATTAAAGTGGCCAGTCCGGGTGAGCAAGTTTTTTACCTGAAGAAAGTTTTTCCGGTGGAGAGCCATTTTGTCAAGGCAGTGTTCGCGCAAGGCACGCTGGGACGAAATAGGTGGCTGTTCTATTTACCACCCACTGCGTACAGCCGTTCAAAATATTCTTAGCAGCATACCAGGGTGTTTCAGCACATGGCGGCACTCAAACTTGATTTTAAAACGATCGTCTGCCATTGTGTGACTCTTTACGATGTCAGCTTTTTATTCATTTTAAGTTTTAAACAAATAATCAATGCTAAATAATGCCGCAAATGGGTTAAAGTAGGCTTTTATTTCAATTTTGCTTGACCATTCCCAACGAAGTGGGCCGCTGTGTGTAACAGCAGGGTTGATGTAAACGTATTATTTGGTGACAATTACCAAGATTTTATAACAAGTTATATATCACACGAAAACTAATCAGCAATTTTTAATTTATAAATAATAAATAATCGTAAATAATACATTTACACACGGCGCCCATGCATGCTAAGAACAGCCTTCGAAAGTTGCAATGTTATCGCCCACGCGCCAGCCCAAAACGATGTCTGTCAGGAAGATATTCAGGAAACCCTTCTAGTATAAACCGCACAGTGCTTTCAGGAAATCAACCTGATTTCAAGATTTTGAATTTCTTGATTAAACCGCGGTTTTAAGTGGAGATTTTACGGTAATGTAGCCATAAATAGTTTAAGTCTTAGATTTCACAGCAGGTTAAAACATGAAGTAAAGCAATGATTATTTAGTTTTATTTCATTTATTTGAAGCAAGTTGTGTATATAAATTTGTTAACTTCTGCATTCACCCAGTCCTCTCACTAGGATTTTCAATAAAAATAGAGTTCATGTATAAAGGTTCCTATCAGCCAAAAGATGGCAGCACTTTCTATGGCATAACAGGTCAATCCAGTTATCATGGCGTGACAAGATGTAGGTATGATACCCACTGATTTGAGGACAGGGCTGGTCACCAACAGTAATTTTGATGTGTTCTGAATGACAAATTTATTAAATCAATCAAAAATGTTACAATATACCGTCACTTGTTTATTATACAGGAAAAGCTACATACCCACTAGTATTACATTGTTAAATGGTAAAGAAAGCAGTGAGATGTAGGTGATATAGGAATTGTATATATTTGATGTAGTATAGATTAGCTCACTCTTGTGTATGTATAATACCTCTGAAGTGCTAATACATCAATTATTAAATTTCTTCCAGTCACCATGATATCCATTCTTGTGTCTTGCCCCTTCAAAAACATTCTTTCAATTTTGAGAAACATTTGAGTAGACATTGAGATAATGCCTGCCTACCTGTGTCTGCAGGTTGTAGACATTTAGATAATACCTGTCTGTGTCTGGGTGCTGAAGACATTGATTTACTACATGTCTGCCTGTGTCTTGGGGTTGCCCACATTGAGACAATGCCTTCCAACCTGTGTCTGGAGCATGTAGAAATTGAGATAATGCCTGTCTACCTGAGTCTGGGGGTTGTAGACATTTAGATAATGACTGCCTACCTGTGTCTGCAGCTTGTAGACATTAAGATAATGCCTTCCTGTGTCTGGGAGCTGTAGACAATGAGATAATGCCTGCCTACTTGTGTTTTGGGGTTGAAATGATTGAGTTACTGCCTGATACCCGTGTCTTGGGGTTGTAGACATTGAGATAATGCCTGCCTACCTGTGTCTTGGGGTTGTAGACATTTAGATAATACCTGTCTGTGTCTGTGGGTTGTAGACATTGAGATAATGCCTGCCTACCTGTGTCTGGGGCATGTAGACATTGAGATAATGCCTGTTTATCTGTGTCTGGGGGTTGTAGACATTGAGATATTGCCTGCCTACCTGTATCTGGGGGTTGTACACATTGAGAAAATGCCTGTCTACCTGTGTCTGGGGGTCATAGACATTAAGATAATGCCTGCCTACCTGTGTCTATGGGTTGTAGACATTGAGATATTGCCTGCCGACCTGTGTCTGGGGGTTGTAGACATTGAGAAAATGCCTGCCTTCCTGTGTCTGGGGGTTGTAGAAATTGAGATATTGCCTGCCTACCTGTATCTGGGGGTTGTAGACATTGAGATATTGCCTGCCGACCTGTGTCTGGGGGTTGTAGACATTGAGAAAATGCCTGCCTTCCTGTGTGTGGGGGTTGTAGAAATTGAGATATTGCCTGCCTACCTGTATCTGGGGGTTGTAGACATTGAGATAAAGCCTGCCTACCTGTGTCTGGGGGTTGCAGACATTGAGATATTGCCTGCCTACCTGTGTCTGGGGGTTGTAGACATTGAGAAAATGCCTGCCTGTGTCTGGGGGTTGTAGACATTACGATAATGCCTGTCTTTTTTGTGTCTGGGGATTGCAGACATTGAGATACTGCCTGCCTACCCGTGTCTTTAGGTTGTTGACATTGAGATAATGCCTGCCTACCTGTCTGGGGGTTGTAGACATTGAGATAAAGCCTGCCTACCTGTGCCTTTGTGCTATAGTCATTGAGATATTGCCTACCTACCTGTGTCTGAGGGTTGAAGTGTGCCTCAGTCTGTATACCTCTAACATTGCTGCCGTGTCCCTGCTCAGACATGGCAAACATGCCTGTCAGCTCCAGTCTCTACAAAACACATTGTACCAATACTTAACATATAATATATAATAGTATCAAAACAGCTCATGTTTGGAGGAAGATTTGATTATATGAAAAAGCTTACCCAAATATGAACAAACAGATCAGGATCCATAGTTTCTGGAAAAATACTTCCCTACTGATTTATGCAGTCACAAGTAAATATACAACCCAATAACACAAGCTAAGTACAATGAAAGATATGCTGGTATGTTAGGGTTACATTTGCTACTGAATTTTGTAAACCTTTAACAAGTTTAACACATCATGTGAGCTGCTCCTGAGATAACAAGAAACAAGTGAACTTGATATGGAATAACAAAGTACATGTGAGCTTTATGTGAGACAACAAAGTACATGTGAGCTTTATGTGAGACAACAAAGTGCATGTGAGCTTTATGTGAGACAACAAAGTACATGTGAGCTTTATGTGAGACAACAAAGTGCATGTGAGCTTTATGGGAGACAACAAAGTGCATGAGCTTTATGTGAGACAACAAACTACATGAGCTTTATGTGAGACAACAAAGTGCATGTTAGTTGCATGTGAGACAAAAGAAACATACAAGCTGCATGTGAGACATAAAAGTAAATATTATGTTGTGGACAACTATTTTGGCTATCTTTATGATGGTATTTGAATATGAGTACAGAATGTACTTATGAGTCCTTTACTGAGTACTTTAATGAGATTCAATGTGATAAATAGAGGTTTATATACAACATGACAATATGAAAGCACAAACCGCAAGTGGCCGGAAGTACTTTTCTATGTGCTCCTGTGACCCCAGGTTAGTGACAGCACCCCCATACAACCAGCCCATCACCCCCATCTGAAGAGGAAACACTCATACTTAATAAACATTAATACATAAATTACATAAACAATATTGTCAGAGTATGCAAAGGAAGAGATAGATACAGGCTTACATATTATACCTACAGCCATTAGACAATGAATGTGAATGAATGAATGTGGTTGAATGTGAATATCTTAACAGGAAACTGGGTAATAATCTTAATGAATTTCTGAAAGCTGACACTCAGTGGATCATATATAAATCAAGACCAGAAACAGACTGAATGAAAAGTCTGTCTACCAACTTTATTCAAATTATTTCAAATAAAATGAAGTAATTTATGCATAAGATTAAAAAAAACTAAAAATGTTACCTTGACACCAACAGACAGGTCAGTGGTAGAAACAATCTCTCCTATGGCTAGGCTCCTATTGATGAAGTTCTTCTCGTGGGCCTGGTCACAATGAATAAGTAACATTTATTTATCAAACATACAACCACCAGATCTTCTAACCTTCAAATAAACACCTAATGAAGCCTTCTGATCAGCACCTAACAAAGCCTTCTGATCAACACCTAATGAAGCTTTCTGATCAACACCTAATGAAGCCTTCTGATCAAAACCTAATGAAGCCTTCTGATCAAAACCTGATGAAGCCTTCTGATCAACACCTGATGAAGCCTTCTGATCAATACCTAACGAAGCCTTCTGATTAACACCTGATGAAGCCTTTTGATCAACACCTGATGAAGCCTTCTGACCTACACCTAATGAAGCCTTCTGATCAGCACCTAATAAGCCTTCTGATCAACACCTAATGAAGCATTCTGATCAACACCTTATGAAGCCTTCTGATCAACACCTAATGAAGCCTTCTAATGAACACCTTATGAAGCCTTCTAATCAGCATCTAATGAAGCCTTCTGATCAGCACCTAATGAAGCCTTCTGATCAACACCTAATGAAGCCTTCCGATCAAAACCTGATGAAGCCTTCTGATCAACACCCTATGAAGCCTTCTGATCAACACCTAATGAAGCCTTCTGACCTACAACTAATGAAGCGTTCGGATCAGCACCTTATGAAGCCTTCTAACTGACACCTGATGAAGCCTTCTGATCAGCACCTAATGAAGCCTTCTGATCAACACCTAATGAAGCCTTCTGATCAACACATAATGAAGCCTTCTGATCAGCACCTAATGAAGCCTTCTGAGCAACACTTTATGAAGCCTTCCGATCAACACCTTATGAAGCCTTCCGATCAACACCTAATGAAGCCTTCTGATCAACACCTAATGAAGCCTTCTAATCAACACCTGATGATCCCTTCTGATCAACACCTAATGAAGCCTTCTGATCAGCACCTAATGAAGCCTTCCGTCAGCACCTAATGAAGCCTTCTGATCAGCACCTAATGAAGCCTTCTGATCAACACCTGATGAAGCCTTCTGATCAACACCTAATGAAGCCTTCTGATCAACACCCTATGAAGCCTTCTGAACAGCGCCTATTGAAGCCTTCTGATCAACACCTAATGAAGCCTTCTGATCAAAACCTGATTAAGCCTTCTGATCAACACCTCATGAAGCCTTCTGATCAACACCTGATGAAGCCTTCTGATCAACACCTTATGAAGCCATCTGAGCAACACCTGATGAAGCCTTCTGATCAACACCTGATGAAGCCTTCTGATCAACACCTAATGAAGCCTTCTGATCAACACCTAATGAAGCCTTCTAATGAACACCTTATGAAGCCTTCTAATCAGCATCTAATGAAGCCTTCTGATCAGCACCTAATGAAGCCTTCTGATCAACACCCTATGAAGCCTTCTTATCAGCACCTAATGAAGCCTCCTGATCAACACCTAATGAAGCCTTCTAATGAACACCTTATTAAGCCTTCTAATCAGCATCTAATGAAGCCTTCTGATCAACACCTAATGAAGCCTTCTAATGAACACCTTATGTCAGAATGTAAAACATTGTGAACTGTCAAGACTAAGACTACTGAGGCATGACTGAATAGGTGTAACAGACCAGCCTCACAGTATCAAAATCAGACAAACTACACAGCATCCATATCTGGCAAACTACACAGTATCAACATCAGACAATCTACACAGTATCTGCATCATACAAACTAGACAGTATCAACATCAGACAAACTACAGTATCAGCATCAGACAAACTACACCACATCAAAATCAGACAAACTATAAAGTATCAACATCAGACAAACTACACAGCACCATCATCAGACAAACTGCACCGTATCATCATCAGACCAACTATACAGTATCACCATCAGACAAACTACACAGTATCATCATCAGACAAACTACACAGCACTATCATCTTTCCACAAACTACACATTATCAGCACTAGACAAACTAGACAGTATCATCATCAGACAAACTGCACAGCATCATCATCAGACAAATTACAGTATCAACATGAGACAAACTGCAAAGTATCATTATCAGACGAACTACATAGTATCCAAATCAGACAATCTGCACAGCTTCATCATCAGAAAAACTACAGTATCATTATAAGACAACTGTAGTGTCATTATCAGACAAAGAACACAGTATCAACATCAGAAAAACTAGACAGTATCAGCAACAGACAAACTGTACATCATCATCATCAGACAAACTACAGTATCAAAATCAGGCAAACTACACAGTATCAGCAACAGACAAACTAGACAGTATCAGAATCAGTCAATCTACACGGTATCAGAATCAGACAAACTATACAGTATCATCATCAATCAAACTAGACAGTATCATCATCAGACAAACTACACATTATCATTATTAGACAAACTAGACAGTAACCGCATTAGACAAACTAGACAGTATCAGGATCAGACAAACAAGACAGTATCAACATCAGTCAATCTACACAGTATCAGCATCAGACAAACTAGACAGTATCAGCATCAGACAAACTAGACAGTATCAGCATCAGACAAATTAGACAGTATCAGCAACAGACTAACTGTACAACATCATCATCAGACAAACTACAGTATCAAAATCAGGCAAACTACACAGTATCAGCAACAGACAAACTAGACAGTATCAGCATCAGTCAATCTACACAGTATCAGAATCTGACAAACTAGAGAGTATCAGCATCAGACAAACCACACAGTATCAGCATCAGACAAACTAGACAGTATCAGCATTAAACATAATCAGTCACTCACCTCCATACTGAACTGTTGCTGGATCTCAGGTGTAGTGAAGAGCGCTATGGCTCTGCGGTAAGTAATCTCTCTGTATTCATCTAAAGGCAGGTCAAACCTAGATGAGTAGATATGATAGAGTCTGACTCAGGTATCAGATGATCCTTATTTATACACTGTAACATGCTGATATTTAAAATACATTGAAACAGATTTTAATATATGACATCATGTTCGTGCCAGGTTCAAATGTATATGACACAAATACTTCTAACTATATTTTCAACACAAGTTTGTGAACTCAGACCAACAAATCAAGATTAAATGCTAAAACACATTATTTATTTATTTATTGACAGGGATGTCATCCATATTGTTTTTTCCTGTATCCTTCGTATCTTGTAAATTTACATTTTGGGATGAAATAAGATTCAAATATTTGTATGACATTCATTTTTTTATGTTGTGACCTGAAATTATCATGTCAGATCAGTGTCCTGATGAGTAGATCCCAATAGTACCACACAATTATTAATTAACAGTGTATGATATATATGATACTGGTAAATAAAAATATTATGTATACCCTTTTATCAATAACAAAATTTCAGCCAGTGTGGGGGGAAGTGAATGATGAGTCATTTGACAAGTGACCAAATTCCAGGAGACAGAACACCTTTGTTCCCTAACACTCTTCATAAAAGTATAATCTTCAGCACACCAGCTACAGGTACAGAAACATTTAATTAAAAGTATTTACATATAAGTCACAAATTAGCCAGGAACTTGTTATATTGTTCCCTTGGTTTGTGTGTTAACAAATTTATGGTAACAGTTGTACACAAATTTCTTATGGACTGTTGAGGAGGGTTAAGATAACACGAAAGTATTAATCCATTAAAATTTGGAGGTACCTGGATCACAATAGTACATTTTTAATGCGAATGATTTAATATACCATTTTGACACAGGGTGATATTTTTGTATCTCAGCGAAGGACTGAGGAATTCATTGGTAAAATAGGGGCTGCATTGTTCCAGTGCACCTATGACCCCATATAAGTCAAGTAGGATACTTTTAAGAACACAGACTGGATTAGCACAGGCTGTCAGTGTCAAGCACACCACTGCAAACAAAAATAAGGACTTGACATATTAAAAAATAGGACAAAAGTAGGAAATCAGAAGGAAAAAGTATGACAAAAGTAGGACTGTACCTGCAGATTTGGGATCACATGCATGCCAAACATGTAATCTTATGAAATGTAGATTCCACCTACCACTTTGCCTATGCTCCGCTGTAGACAATGAAGAAGTGAAGTCGGCATATTATATAATAAGAATAGCCAAACATGGTGCTATAGTAAGGCAATATTTCATTTATAATAACACTAGGACAATTACATATTAATTAAAAGCATTTTGACACTGCATGTAAAAATGAAAGCAAAATTAAGGAAAAAGTTTGAATTTTACAGAAAAAGAAGAAAAATAGGATCACTTGATAGACCCAGTTGTGGCTCTGTTGTAAACATAATGATACAATGAGCGGGGTCTCATGTAGTTGTGTGACTATGTACACACATCTAGCTTTATAGTTATTTACTTCATTTTAATTAACAATATGATGAAAAACTAATTTCCAACTCATTTAATGGATTTTCAATCTTCACATGCTTCATTATTTTAAGTACTAGGAGACATACGTGGGTTTTTTGTGCCGTTATTTTTTTTACAACGGAGTACTGGTAGGGAATTACTTAGGAAAGTGAATACATAAAAACAGTTTGGTTTATTTTATTTTAAAATTATTTAAATAAAGAAATAACAGTATTAAAACTATTTAAAATTAAAGTAATTTGAAGTAAATATTAAACGTTTATATATATACTGCTACTGTTATCACAATATATAAATTTCTGTTTCTGTAGGTATAATTTTTTTAGTTAAATTATACGCCAAATCATCAAAGGACCGCTAACATGTGTCTCTATCCTTGATGTATCTGACAACATTCAAGTCCCTGACTCAGTTACTGTTCAAAGTCTTTCTCACACGGCCTTGGATATTGGATTGTGCCACTGGGTCGCCGACCCGATTGCAAGGACATTGCTGACACTGTTGTTGACTGGATGGTGTGTTTCGTTCTTACGAATAAAGTTTGGTGTACTGTAATTACATACCTCATTTTGAACATTGGGTTACGGTCAATTTCTGCCCGCATACCCTGCTTGAGGTCTGAGTATTCTCCATCTAAATAGCGCGCAAGTGTTGTCATCATCTGCTTCTTAGAGGCTGCCATCTTGACGATCAGATGCACGTGATATCTCAGGATGTAAACAAAAGTTAGGTAACTCGCGAAACCACAAATGTACTGGAGGCGACATCTATTGAGTATTATGTAAACAACACATCTAGCTCCACCAGAGGTCAGATTGGAGCTCCCATAGAACCGTTCGTCTCATCTTATCTAGTCCGGGAGCAAAGTTTGCAAAAGTGCTCTAAAAATGGCGTTTATTGTCCCTAAAAGTACTACAAATTCCAAGGTTATATTCACAAACTATATAGGCATTAGTATGTTTATTTCATGAGGTCTGCTCGCCGTGCTCGGGATCTCCTCTTGCAATTTTAAGTTTATTGGGTCATTCTACAGAAAACGACCCAATTCATGAAAATTCATGTCCCTAGTATTCACAGTGCCATAGTACATATATATCATCTGCCATTTTGCTTTCAGGATTTCATTTTACTATCTTATATTTTCTGCTTAATTTGAGCTTATTTGTTTAGCGAAGCTATACCTAAAATGCTTCAAATCTATACTTAATGGTTCAAAGGTCATGAAAAAGTATCCGACCCCAGGCCATAATAAAAAACTAAATATCCTCTTATTTTATTAAAAATCGTATAGGCCTAGGATTTTTTTTCACTCTTCAAGTTTAATAATATCATTCCTTAAAAACTTTCACAAGTTTATTTACATCCCTCTAATTTTTCCACTTTGATTGCGATTTAATGTGTGTCCTTAGATTTTTTTCAACACCGTTATAAAGACGATTTGATCGCCATGACACAATGTTGATTGATTACTCCTTGTTTAAAACCCACTTAAGCTGCAATAACGTCACAGAATGACTCAACAAAACCATTATTATCGGTATGTATTTTGTCATTTTACAACATGAAATTTCCATAATTGTGTAAAAATGTCCGTATATTTATTGCTTACCAAAACCGTTACCTATTTTTCTCCAAAATAATGGAAATATTTCTGCTTTTCTTAGTTTCGGAATATAGCTCACACTGTCAACACATACATATACTGAGTACTAGAAAGGTTGAAGGAGTAATTAAGTTTCTTTGAATAAATATCATATCTTTTTTTCAACACCATGAATGTCAATGAACAGTGTTGAAAGAAAAAGGTGGCAGGATGGATGTAAGATCTAAATTCTACAAACTGACATTGTTATTCAGGAATTTTATAGTTTTATAACGATTACTGTGTTTTGTATTTTTAAATATTAAACTTAAAAATATTATATAAGAAGTCTGCTTTCTTTTAGTAATAATTTTGCCAATGATTACATTTATTGTAATTCAGCACCGTTATCCTTTTTCAACACCGTTATATTTTGGAAATAGACATAATTTCAAGAAAAAAATGACTTAAAACATATTAGAAAATGCTTTTATCTTCTGTATTTTTTATTTACCGAGGTAGATTGATATATTTCCTTCTATTTATTGCATTATACCTTCTGTGGGTTGCGGTTGTATTTTGTTTCAGGATTTAGACGTAACTCATAAAATTAAAAATATGCATTTTACAGGGTTAAAATATATTTTTATAATAAAATACATCATACATGCCTTTCTTATTTTATCTTAATTAATTTTGTGGGACCATGAAATCGGCATGAAGATATCCAGCTCAATCTTTTATTATTATTTCCAAGCATTGCTTAAAGTCTGTAACGGTGTTGAAATTGATGGTACACATAGAACATTAAATTAGCCAAAACTCTAACTTTTCATTAAATAAAGTGCTCTGCTGAAATTGATTTCATATAGTTTACATTTTTATTTCCATGTAAGATTCTATCAAATAAATACTATGATAAGTTATTTTCCAGATGTTGTATACCTGCTGAAATGGGTCGTTTTTCGTAGAATTACCCTCATATCCATCGTCAAAGTGGACTTTTTGGGCGGGATCAGAATTTTAGTTGAAACGATTTTTTAATGTAATAAACTCATACTGAATAATTTGCAAGTACAAATGTATATATATATATATATATATATATATATATATATATATATATATAGAGAGAGAGAGAGAGAGAGAGAGAGAGAGAGAGAGGGAGAGAGAGAGAGTGAGATAGTATAATATCGCTAATTATGTTTGTTTAGACGAGTTTAGGAGCGAGAGGTATGACAGGCCGGGGTCGCTGAGGTTAGCCCGGCCGGCGTTAATACTTTTAGCACCTGATAGCCAGCAACCACGGCACGCGTCACTGACCGTGCCTTAGCTCCGCCCATACACGTGGGTACACGAGTCGCTAGGCTTTCAGAGGTAAAATTGTCCATCCAAATCACCTTTACCTTACAGATATATATATATATATATATATATATATATATATATATATATATATATTTAGTTTATATAAAAATTATAGTAAAATATGAAATCATATTCCATTAATCATAGTAAACTTAATAACGCGACAGGTTGTCTTTCACAATTAGCCCTTGTAAAGGTCCATATTCTAACAGGAAAATCCACACGGTTTTTCGGCTTTTTCTCAAAATGGGATCTCAGTGAAGTGCATGAGTTTTACATGGATATTTCTGAGAAACTACGAGTCACATACTTTTCTTATTTCATACTAAAAAAGTCAAATATGTTTCTTAAAAATTATGATTTTCTTTTTCCGAAAATGTTACTTTTGAAAAAGTTATGGATATTTTTTACATGGAAAGTTAAATTCTATTCGAGCCAAATTTTATATTGCATTTGAAAAAAATTACCTGGGGATATTTTCATGTATTTTCCCATAAGCCTACTGAAAATTTCTTAACAACAACGATGATCTTTGAAAATCGTTTTTTTTATAACATAAAAAATAAGTTTTTTATTTAAGTTTACATTTTCGAACGTCTTTGATGAGATACATATACATTTTATATATAATCAGATGGATGATTTAATCAGGTTTAAAATTGTATATATTTTGTAAAGTTTTGCATGAAAAACTTATTGGCATTTGATTGAGACAAGAGATTGAGACAAGAGTGCACAATGAATGCAAACGACTTTGCCAATAACGTATATGCATGTATACGTACCATTTTCAACTCTTAAAAATAACCCATACACCTAAGATTTTGCGAAAAACCACCTTTTTGTAGGTTTGTTTCACCAGGGACGTACCTATATGAGGACAAAACTCCTAATTTTTTACTGGTTTGCAGTAGCTATGGATATACTTGACATAAAAATGCATATTTCAACTGAGTCTTATGTGGCCTTATATAATAACGTTCATGAGAAACCGAGTAAAAATACAGAAATCGAACAATTTTGAATACTGCATACATTTGTTCAACTGTTTCCTCCCAGCTGGTGTTGGTCTCGGGACAGGATTAATAAATTTGGTGTCAGTGGCGTTAATTAATCTTCAAGGGTGGGGGATGACTCGCAGGGTGTGGAGTTGACTCGCAAGAGTAGGGGGGGGGGGGGGCGGGATGACAAGCATATGGGAGGGTAATAAAAGTTTGGACAAAATAGATGTATATATATATATATATATATATATATATATATATATATATACATACACCCACACACCTTTTGTCTGTATGACACATTTCAAATATATATAAATTAAATAGGAGGTTTAAAAAAATAAGGTATATCTTAATTCTAAACCAATTAAGATATAAAATATGATAAGGGACATAATCCGGAGCAATATCATGTGTATTCTTTCACACTGTCAGTTCATTTTTGCTTTATACAAAAGTTTTCCAGCAAAACCACCCCAGCACACAGTCTCAGTACTTCGCATACGGCTGTTTAAGACCTTGTTATGGTTCTGCGTGTTGTTAAACACAGTCCACGTGTGTCTGTTTACCACAATAGGGCCGCGTTACCAGAGGTCCGATTATGAGCCGCAACACTCAATGTTTCAGCCAGCGGTAACATGTATTACATTTTTTGGATAAAGTCAGTCAGGACAGCTCCTGATTGACACGTGTTGTGGCCGGGCGATACACGCTGTGTTTATGTTGACAGGTGTGATCGCGCCCGGTCCGCCCTTGTTAACATTCGTTTACAGGAGTAAGCAAACTTTTTCAGCACAGGCACTCGTTTAATTCCAGTATTAAAATGGCTTAGAAACCGTAAACACAATGAGTATGGGCGATATACTCGTTATAAAAGAACTTTTTGAACTGGTATATCGCCCATAATCATTGTGTTTAAGGTTTCTAAGCCATTTTAGTGCTGGAATTTAACGAGTGCCTGTGGGTTTCAGGGCAATATTTTGGCAGGTACAAATTGATTTTAAAAGGACGAAGCAACTTTCGTGTTCATACAACATGCTTTATAGGTGATTGGGCCCCTTTAAATTGAACCAAAGTCTTTAAATCTCTTCTTAATATAGTTTGAGTGCATACTTAAAAGAAAAGTTTAATTTTCAAAATAATAATTCCCAGCACATTAAAATATGAAATCTAATAAAATGATTAAAAAAAAAACATATTTGCTAATATACACTTATTATGTGTGCAACAAATAAACACTGTAAACACTGGATAAAGATCTGTGGAATACCACATAATCAATCTAATGTAGACAAAATTGACAAGTACAAATATATCTCTACAAAGGTATGTAATATAATACAACTATAATCCAAACTAAAAAACAAGGCCTACAGGCCTAATGCGAACCTGTGCAATGGGATTAAACCAGGTGTAATGCTTCAATGCTGGACCATTACTTTTCAAGAACATGTGTAACATATATATGAATAATTAAAGTACTACACACTTTGAACAAGAAACAATTACACAAACACCACCGCTGGAAAATTCTGGCATGGGTGCACACAACACAAAAATGATTGTAGCTGGCACCATCAATCTTGTATACAAAGAAGAGATATATACATATATTCCCTTGAGTTTGATGCACTGGGCTGACCAAGTTTAGGTGAGTAAGGCAGTTGCCCCCGAGTGATCTAAGACAAATTGCTGGCTCAAGCTACTGCACTGAGTGAACTCTTGACCTGCACATGGCTAAACTGAGTTAACTTTTGACCTGTACCTGGCTGCACTAATTGAACTCTTGAACTGTTGCATGATCTGACACAGTTGGCAGTCTGCCAAAGCTATAAATAGATACAGGCTGAATTTTGGTGCCAAATCTGATGCAGTGGACAGTCTGCAAAAGCTATGAATAGAATGCAGCTACTGCACTGAGTGCTAATGGCCAACATCAAGGTACTGGCAATCTGCCAATGGTAAACCAAGTGCTGCCATCTGTTCACAAAAGTGGTCCCTACTTGAAATAACTTTGAAATAAATTTTCCCAATACAAAATGCTTTTCAGCTGACTTTTTATAAAAAAAAAAAAAAAGAAATCAGGAATATGAGAAAAATTATTACAGATGCTTACTGAATGCAAAATTATAATACAGATACATCTCATTGATGGCAAATTCTTGAATTAAACTGAGTATGGATACCAATCATATATAATCCATGTACAGTGGTTTTTGAGAGCCCAATATCCACGATTGTATTATCCTTGTATGATGAAAAAGTTAAATCACAAATCTGATTTTTTAAAAGCTTTAAAAAATCTTGTAAATATTAACCACAGATAACCTGAAATTTAAATGTCTAGTGGCATGATGTTACAGAAGCTGATAAACTGGTTCCAGGCTAGATGTAACAGCATCACACAGCTAACATATATGGTAAAATGACTCTATTCCATCTCCATATTTCAGCCAATAATCATTCATATGGAACCATTAAAGACAATTATTATAAGAATTATTGTGGGGATTATTTTTGTAAAAGATTAAACAAACTGGCTTCATTGGCATCAGTCGAAAAATGTTTTGCAGGTATATATCTCATATAGGAAGATACAGCAAACTGGCTAAGTTCAGCTTCCCGTAACTCAGCCAAAAAACAATTAAAGTACCAAAACCATTTGAACAAACATGAATTATCAACATCTGAGGATAATTAATTTGGGAGATACCAGAATTTGGCCCAGTGGTTTTTGAGAAGAAGATCTATGCTAAAATGGGCTATTATGGCTTATGACTAAATTCAGCTTCCCATGCATATAATTCAGCCAAAAGTCACTGCATGAACAGAGACCAATTTTTTAAGAAACTTCACAAAGCACTATCCCAGAATAATTTCTGTGCGATATTAAACAATTTAGCCATATGGTTTCAGAGAAGAAGTTTTTTAAATTTGGTGATGATAGCGCCAGCCGTTTCTGACGGATTGAAATTTTAATATGCATTTTTGGACAGATGACGAAGTTCAACCTGTTGTAACTCGGCAAAAAATCTCCGAACTGGAACCATTCGAACAAACTTGAGAAAGATTGTTCCAGGGGTTATTTCTGTAAAAATGGGATAATTTGGCTGGACAGTTTCGGAGAAGAAGATTAACATTTTTCCCTATAAAATCTAAGAAAATGCAGTTAGAAAAAAAATAAACAAAATCCGATAGGGTTTTTCAGAATACTGATTATTTGCAAAAAGATTTGTGATGCTAGCTTCTCCCGTTTTTGAGTTAGCTATGGTAAACGTACAGACGACGCACAGCGCAACGACGGCCGCCCAATCGCATAAGCCCACAGGTTCGCTGAAAAGGTTTTATTTTTCAAATAATCCCGAGTCCCCGTGGTGGTGGTCCGTCATTTTTGTAAACAGTTGTTGCCTCGAAGCCGCTGCAATAAGTAGCGTCCCGTGTGCACAAGTAATTGCAGGGTCCCATCATTGTCTCAATGGATCTTGACCTATGTGGAGTAAGTTGTAACAAAACGCACGTGAACCTTGTTTATTAAGACCCGGGGGGGGGGGGGGGGGGGGGGGGCTAGACTGGTACCCTATTATTGCAGTCCCCTGCTCTCGGGTTACCAGTCTAGGCGGAGAGGGTAACTGAGACTTCAATTTCCGAAATTTCCCGACTGTTCCCGAACAGGCCGGTGGGCCAGTTACCTACGAGGGAAATTTGAAAGAGGTCGGAACTGAGGTTTGGGACGGTTCTGGATTTTGAGAGATTCGGATTTACGGATAGTTAAGGGATGGAAGACGTTACAGAAGAAAAAGAAACAGGGGGCACGAATGAGTGGGAACTCAGTAAGGAAAACGTGCAACCCTTGAAAAATGGCCGGAAGGTAGCAAACTTGTCAATGGCCCTGCAAACCCATCCAACGGTGGTTCCAACCACTATCAAAGAAGAGAAACAGTTGAGTATTTCCAGTTAAGGCTCAAAGCGTGATACTCGCGACTTCAGAATGCCTCACGCATTTCAGACCCAGCACTAGACAAAATGATTTCTTGACTTTTTTTGTTGTCCAACGTCATTGGCCCGGTCCCTCTAAACACTCAAAACACTGGTGTCTTGGTGGCAGAATTATCTAGAATCCTTCCTGCACCAGTACCTCTATCCTAGGGCCCAACTGGACAAAAACAAACCTCAGTTGTGCCTTGAAAAGCATGTTTCACTCCTGTAAATGCTTAGTATTTCTTCTCGGTCGAGTATAGCCCGATTTAATCGGACTCAATATTATTAGGTTCTGCCATATATTGAGTCCGATGGCCATACAGTGAGAGTTTCTACAATATAAGCCCTTAAAATACAACGGATCCGTTGCATCTTCTTTGACTGCCCGTTTACTGCCAAACAACAAGACGCAGGATTACACCATTTTAACATCAATAAGAAAGTGTTTCATGGTTTCGATAGCAATTAAAATTAAACTTGGACCATTTCCTAACATTTACTGACCTTTTACCGGAGGCATGTCAGCGAATAGGCGCACTTGAAGACCTCACTGGGAGCCCCGCTGACTCAAGTGATTTACAGCTAAAATTTGGTTACATTTTGTTTCAACGGGCCCAGCTCTGAAGATTGACGTGCTGGCACGGGGGGGGTCGGTCTTTTTACCGAGCGCTACCGAGCGTACCGAGCGCTACCGAGCGCTAGCGCTCGGTAGGACTTTTTACCGAGCGCTACCCTGGATTCACACCAGGCATTGCTTTGACCAGCGTGGGGCTACCGAGCGCTCGGACTTTTTACCGAGCGCTACCCCGGATTCACACCAGGCATCGCTTTGACCAGCGTGGGGCTACCGAGCGCTCGGACTTTTTACCGAGCGTTACCCTGCTCTTACAACGGGAATTAAGTGTTCTTACATACTTCAAACATCTTGGGCTTGGGACTAACGAGCGCTAAGAACTTTTTGCCGAGCGCTACCATCGCGCACATGACAAATTATGGAGTTTTACCCGCATTCAACACAAAATATCATATTTAATTATTTACATTTTTTCTGTTTATATAACTTGAATAAGCAATGCTTATGTTATCTTTCCAACTCATTCTCTCTCTCTCTCTCTCTCTCTCTCTGTATATATATATAAATATATATATACATAAATATATATATATATAAATATATATACATATATATATAAATATATATATATATATCATGCTATAAAAAAATATTATATATGTTATCTATATATCAAGCAGTAAATCGTGTATTAATTTTTATAATATAACATATATGCCCTAAATGAATATATATGTATTTTTGATTACATTCCCTCTTATTCCGGTTCTTCTCTCTTTCTCTCTCTGTTTCTCTTTATGTCCCTCTTACTATTTCTCTCAATTTCTTTCTTTATCTCTCTCTTTCTTTCTCTCTCCTATATATATCGGATAAATATTATATATAATATATATATAGGTCTTTGTTACCTTTCCCCCTAATTCAGGTTCTTCTCTCTCTCTCTGCCTGTCTCTCTTTCTTTCTCTCTCTTTCATTCTTTCTCTCTCTCCTTTATAGCCTATATCGGATAAATATTATATAGGCTATGGTATAGCGCTCTCTTTTTCTTTACACTGTCTCTTTCGCTCGCTCGCTCTCTCTCTCTCTCTCTCTCTCTCTCATTCTCTCTCTCATATATATATATATATATATATATACATATATATATATTTATATATATATATATATTCTGATATATATATAAATATATAGCATAATTTTAAATTATATATTTTATTTATATAGGCTACTGATATATTAATAAATGTATTTAAACATATATATGTCGAATTTATATGTATGTTTATCATAATATATATATACACACACACACACACATATATATATATATATATATATATATATATATATATATATAGGCCTATGGTTTGCGCGTTGCCCGTTGTTAGAACAGGGTAGCGCTCTGAGTCGGTAAAAAGGTCCGAGTGCTCGGTAGCCCCTGCCGGGTCAGAGCAATGCCTGCATGGTGTGAATCCAGGGTAGCCCTCGGTAAAAAGTCCCTAGCGCTCGATAGTCAAAAGTATGTAAAAACACTGCCCATTGTTAGGGCAGGGTAGCGCTCGGTAAGAAGTCCGAGCGCTCGGTAGCCCCACGCGGGTCAGAGCAATGCCTTGTATGAATCCAGGGTAGTGCTCGGTAAAAAGTCCTACCGAGCGCTAGCGCTCGGTAGCGCTCGGTACGCTCGGTAGCGCTCGGTAAAAAGACCGACGGGGCACGGGGTAATAAACACCTGTTGACACTGGTTACAAGGGCATTCGGTGGTATGTAGTCTCAGGCTTATATCGTAGAAACTCTCACTGTATGGCTATCGGACTCAATATATGGCAGGGCCTTATAATATTGAGTCCAATTTAATCGGGCTAGGTCGAGTATAGAATCTGGTCTTCATTTCTAAGATGGGTCTAAACTGACAGGAACGGCTCATATTATAGTCCATTTCACCATGCACCGGCCTGCTGGCCACCTGTTTTTTGTAGATGATTTACTTAAAAATTTATATTTTTCAATTAAACAACATATGGAAGTGACAACCTAATATTGCAGTCAAGAATTTTACAATCCCCCGTTTATGTTTCACAACATTTTTGTCTCTTTATCAAGATCTGGCAGATATGGTCTGTTCCTCCATAAATAGCCATCTTTGTTTTAGCTGGTTATATTTTTTAGGGTGTTTACATGAGGTCATCCAATCAGCAGCTGTCAGTTTAGGCTGTTTTTGCATGTGACCAATGACCTTGACTGCCATAAGTTGGTCTGACAAGCGAGGGTGCAACCCCCAATTTAAATGAAATATATATCATATGTTTTCCAATTAAACCTGGGTTCCTAACCTAAGCGGGGGTTCGGGGGTCCAACCCCCAATATAAAATAAATATATATTCATTTTTTACATCATTAGTATAGCAATTGACCTTCAGGTGGTGTTTCAATAACCCAGGTTCAAATTAATCAGAACACCCCAATTCAGTATCTCAGTAAGTTAGCTCGGTGAGATAGGGTGTAGTATTAGTAAGCATGAGGTGGCAGGTTCAAACCCAGGTAGTGACGTACTAATTCTTCTTCAGGTTATTTAATGGTGTTCAGTGATAGGACAGAAATGCATAAGATACAATGAAATGAAATAGGGTGCTTGATTAGGACAGTTTTGGTATGAATTTCCATCACTCCCGAACCTGTAGGAAGGATTCTATAATTGCTCCATTTTGGGTACCTGTGACAAAACACTCGTTTTAATTTGATGGGGCAGTGTCATAGCCGGGATAAATGGCTGCTGTGTCTGCCAAATAACTGACTACGACACAAAACAGACTCATTTACATTTATGACACAATATTGCATCTATATTCAACAGATGATTATTTATTGATTGGTTTTACTTTTTGGCTTCAAATTTTTAGTTAAGTGAGTGTTTGGTGGTGTTTCGTTAAAGGTACCCAAAACACTGGTGTTTGGTTATAATTTGTGTTAAATATTGACCAGTCCATTTTAATACACAGGTAACCTCCCTATCTAATACAAACTGACTTGCCAAAACTTCTTTAAAAAATGCAACCCTACAAACACATATAATCAAATATATGTCACAGTGTTAATGTAGATTGGAAGCAAGTTTATTCCAATCTATACTGTGACATTTACCAGCCTTTAAATCCATCACTGCATTACCTGCTTTATTTATTTTTTATTTTTAATTCAATATCACTAAATATACCTCTTAGTAAGTAAGAATTCAACTAAGTATAATAAGGGGAAAAAATTCCATTTGGCCTGGTGTGGAAAATTCAGTGTGCCACTATTGACCAATACGTGCCAGTATTTCCCAGCAAACAGTGGCATTTCCAAGGATTTACTATCAGCATGGACTTGTACGAGTATTTGCCGACATTTTGCCAACCCTGCATATTACACTCCCACTTCATAAACCTTAAATATTAAGAATGTTTTATTGTAACCTAGCCAAGGACTGATAACACAGCTCCCTTTTCCAGAAAAAAAATGATTGTATTGTGTGAAAACACCACTTAGCTCTTTAAGATATGGAGAGGTGATCAAACAGTTGACCCATTGTAGGTCATGAGACATATCATCGCTGAAGATGGCTAATCATAACCATGTATACCGTTGCCAGCAAAACATATACAAGCAAAGACCACCCAGAGCTAATGTTGTTAAATTTTGTTTTGAACCCTGCTGTCTCTTCTATAAGTTCACAAAAAGAGGCCCTATATGTGAGTTGCCCTGGGCTGGCTCGTGTCCGTTTAGCTGGCAACGGATATGTGGCTGGGATGAAAAAGTCAATAAGTTTATGTTCGAAGCAGGAATTAGGTGGAAGGGTAATATGACATTATTCAATAAGAGTTCTGTTCTTAGTACACAGCGCTAGTAGCTAAAGTAGTCATCTGCTCCTAAACTTTACTTAGGTGATTTTTTAATATTTCTTTACGAATATCTATATAACCATATTATTTATGTTTAAGTGGAGTGATTATAGAACAGGTGTCACACTAAATTAGTCCAAGAAACTACCAAAAGAATATATATCAAGTTCTGTGCGTATAGACAGACCAACAGATAATTGATCAGTTTGAATATATTAATGAAGAAAGTATTATTGTCTGTTTCATTCCCTGATGTCCACCAGATTTTTACTCTCAAATTGTTATATTTTTAGGGGGAAAATTGTAATGTAGGGTAGAAGATTTAAAGGCCTAGTTTTAAAAAAAAAACTAAATAAAAAAATTCCCATACATATTATTTAAGAAACAGAAATATTTGAAAATATGAGAAATCAAGTCTACATTTTGGAAATGCTTATAATTTCAACTCCCCTGGTAGCGTCATATTGACCCTCTGGCATTACGGCAAGATTACTAGCGCCAGAGTGTAGTGACATCTACGTCTGAGGATCGCATTATAAGGCCTTATGAATATGCAAATATTTTCGTCATTTCTGACAACGCTTCATGGGTTACAGGTACATTGTCAATCAACATAAACCAGACAATTCGGTAGCATTTTTTGTGTATTTTCTAATAATACCAAATATGAGTGAGAAAAGGTCTTGTTTAACCCAGCACATTGGTAAACCCCATGGCATGGAGATGGTGTTTCAGTTTGGGTTGCGAGCTCATATACATACTATTGTGTTTATTCACCATTCCAAGCATAACATTGAGAATATGGGCTGTTTTCCACAATATGAATGCAACCAGATGCAAGACCAATGCGATACATTTCTCCATATTACTAATATCACGACTCGAGTAGGCTTACCAGTCCAATTATCCTATTGCCTACTGAGTTGGGTTGTCACGGCTACTCCCCTAGGGAGTCTAAAACCTAAAAATGTAAATTTTATGAAGTACCCAACTGTATAACTATATGTCCCTAGTGCCTCTGGGAAGACGTAAAACTAAATCAGGGTTTTGTAAATAAGCAATAATATAGACTTACATTGAAAATTGTTGTAGACTGAACACCAAATTTTGTCACTCTTACTTTCAAAACGCTTAAACTGTTCTAGCCTTTGATACCAACAGCTGGATTTGAAATGTGCATCCCTTATTACTACTCCTGGTGGAGAGCAATTAAGGCCTGCCTTACATTTTACTACATATCAGACCCACTTATGGCGGTCAGCCTTTTGTAACATGCAAGAACAGCATCAGTTGACAGCTTCTGGTTGGATGACATCTCTTAAAAATATGAGCAGCTACAAGATGTCTTCTTCTTCTGGTACACATCTGGTCTGTCAGATCATTGTAAAAATCTGAAAAAATAATGTAACATAAACATTTATTTATATAAAAAATTTTTTATTCCTGTTACTTAAACTTTTTATTAAGGCCATCATTTGCATATGCACCTTTCATGGAAATCATCAAAAATGTAAACCATAATACAATAATCTCTAAAATACAGGTTGACAAGGGTTTGTGGAACAGAGTATAGTAAAAAGCGCATAAAAATAAGCAGCAAAATCAAGATACAAGCAAGTGATATAACCCTATTTTCTGTCATTACAGGTGTCACACTTTTTCAATAAGTATAATTGTACTGTCTGATCCATATCCATTTATGATTATAATATATCCAGCCAATAAATGGAGATTCAATTTGATACATATGTACCTTTCAACAAAAATCCAGTCAGTCTAGAAGATTAAAGGTGCCCATTCACCTCCCATTTGAAAAAGAATATATGTGATTTCTGGCTTTCTCTGTGTATATATATTAATGATCTAAGGTAATTTAGGTTGTGAAAAGTTCTTATAAAGCCTTTGTTCTTGATTATCATCTCACTTACCTGACTTGCTGCCAGGTACCCTGTTGAATTTGTTTTGATTATTATTATGATGAGGCCCCACATAAAGTGAACACTTGATATAAACAAAACAAGCAGCCTGTGTGTGGTGATATCCGCATTTTCTGGTCTATTTTTATTAAAGCTCAAAGGGATAACCTTTAGTTTATAAAGGTAAGATAGGTGATTAGGTCCCTTTAATAACACTCTTATTCTATCTAGAAAAACCTTGGGAATTATCTGTGAATTTGTATCAGTTTTTTTAAATACAATCAATTTATATGTCTGTTATTAACCTATACATGTTCTATTTTTTTATCTGACTTGGCATCCATTGTGGTAAATCAATATTGATTTAAACCTTTTTACAGAGCATTTGAGATTGAGCTTCGGACCTACAGTGGGACTGATCCTTTGGATGTGTGGGACAGGTAAGTGCTTTTACAGAGACTGACCAGGATTTATGCCATTTCACCATGGATGGTTAATATCTAACTTGTGAAATTATATGTGCTCAGAGAGCGCAGACCTCTGATAACGCAGCTTATTACCCCCATGCTATACATTGATGTACTGACACTTTTCAGGAACACAGAACGTTCAAGTGGAGTGAGGTCATTGTCCTCTGTGACGTCACTTCTGTTATGTCATGACTCACACTCCAAGGGTGGCCATATTGTCACATCATTCACATGCTACGTCTCAGTGTAAACAAATGTTATGTGTTATAAAATCCCATAAACTCTAACTCTGGGGTTATTTATGCATGAATCGCCCCCAAAGATTAATCAATTGTTGCTTGTATCATTTCTGAGGTGTTCTGAAATTTTCATTCAACTCCGTTGAGAACTTTTTGAGTAATCTTGCTTACATAAAAGCAATCAATGCCACCAAAAACATAACCGGGGCAGCTTGGCTGAGGTAATAAATATTTATGTTTGTATCTTTGATAATAAAGCTGAAATAAAGCTGATTATTTATGAATTTATAATATTTTATCATGGTATTTGAAAGTTTCCTCTGGGAGAAATGGATTAAAAGTTCTATTTCTTTCAATTTGGAAGTTTCCAAAGAAGAAACCAGCCTTCAGAAGAAACTGCAAACTCTGACCTGAACATTCCATTCCATTTTCTTCTTTAAATGATATGACCCTCAGGGTGCCTTTCATTACATGTGGACCCAAATGAGGATCCCGCACAGGTAAAATCCAACTAGTATATTATAAATCAATAACTAGTGTGTAGTATTGGGGGGGGGGGGGGGGGGCTAGAAAGCAGTGTGGTAAAATGCTCAGCCTTCTCCGCTGGCGACCTGGGTTCAATTCCCGGTGTGGCTGTTATAGTGGATTGTAGAGGCCCATCCAAGGCAAATGGTTTTCTCTGGGCCCTCTGGTTTCTTCCACCCTTACAGATTACTGAGCGTCAACATCTTCGCCATGGAGAGTGCCTCGTAGTAGTTATTTATATAACTATTTGTACAATCCATGCTATGTAAAATAAAGGTATATATATAATGTATTGTTATTTTCCCTTTTGCATACATGGGCCCCACACGGGTCCTGCAACTGCAAGGATAAAATCCAACTTGGTATATTACCATTTTCCAGCATGCAATACCTTTTTACTCCAGCAGTGTTGGATTTCTGCAATGGCCTACATGCGAATGCCACGTGAAGTATATCAGTTGCTCGTATTTGCCCTTGTCTTTTGAAAATTTAAAAGAGCTGACAATGTTTTAAAGCTGCCTAAAAGAATATACAACCAGTTTCATTGAGGTACAGCCCAGAGGCCACCTCCAGGTAAAATGTGGCAGGAGATAAGCCTGGCTAGTAAGATACTGTCTTATAACCTTACATTGCTAGGATATGTGTATAAACTGAATGCTGAATTAAAACATTATCATTATTAGTCGATGGGTTTACCACAATGCATAAATGGTACATGTAGGAACCTGCACATATTGAAAGGGGCTCTCTACATGCGGGAAGCTGTGTGGGGAAAATGCACCGACAAAAATCTGCATGTATGGAAAGGCAGCCTAAAAGTTAAAAAAAGAAAAACCTTTTTCCATAGGTTAACAGGCTTGACTATTGCATCCAAATCCAGCTGTCAAAAGTCACCATTTATATCTCTCATGGGTTTGAGGTGGTGCTGCAACTGATCTGCAGTATTTGACTTTAAGTCATCTGAGCTATAGTCATGGTCTTTGTCTGTCTGTCCAGCCATCCATTAACAGGGCCGGTTTTGAAACTGTAAGACCTACAAATCCAAAATTTAGCACACTGTTAGATGTCCCAAAGATCTACCAAACCAAAACCTTGGTCACTGCGACTTTGTTTCTACAAGAAATTAAGGAAAAATCTCAATGTTCCATTTAAAACATATGGTCACACTTCAGGACCGCCTAATACCAAAACTACTCATCTGTTGTTCTTCATATTTTCCATAAGTATTCCAATATATAGTTCCTGTGTACATGTTAGAAATAAGGCCAGTGTTATGTATTTTATAAAAGTTATGGGCCCAAACATAATGCACTTTGATAATAAATCAGGAAATATATTTACTTATTTGACATGAGAAATGCTGAAGCTAGAGACTTTATCAGGGATATAACTTTATTTAATCAATTGTATACCCAAAAGGTATTAGCATATATGTAAAATCAGTACCTTAAATTTTGTCAAAATTTTACCAGGGCACGTTTTTTCCTGTAACTGCTGTGGATATGATTTTCACAGCATGCAGATATATAAGCATTTCATCTGATAAAATGTTAAATTCGAAACCAATTGATCAAAAACTGTAGATTTTACTAAACTTTTCAAGCACCATGTCAAGTATTCTTTACATCAAGCCAGTGATATGCAGTGTACTAGAGCTAGCTTTCAGCTCCCCAGGCTATTATGTAATCACTTTACTCCTGGCCTGCTCCCTCTGTTTAGGTGAGCAGGGTCAGGCTGTCTGCAGTAACAACAACAGAGAGCCTTCCTCTCTCTCTCTCTCTCCCCCCCCCCCTCCCCCCTTCCCTTTTCCTCCACCCCATTCTGTTGACAGATCTGTACAATAAACAAGATGAATCTTATAATTTCACATTTTTTAGAAACCCCAGAGACCCCCCCCCCCCCCCCCACTCCTCCCCACAGAGACTCCTTCCCCACAATACACAGGACTAATAAACAAGAATAATCTTATAATTTCAATTTTAAATTCCTTTTTATTGAGACTTTAACCATTTTAAATATTTTTTACAAAAAAATTTTCAGGATTTGAATCCTTTAAGTCAAAATGGATAAAAATATTATGATCTAATTGCTCATAGACATGTTTTAAGATTTAATTAGATATAAATACTTTGTATCATTTCATTAATATCTCTTAAAGTTGCCTGGGCCTTGATATGAAAAACACTTTTAATTAGTTAATCAGGAATATAGGGCAAACTTTTGTTGGGTTAATATTTAGCTCATTTGGCCATATATTTAACTATTGAAAACTTAATTGCATTGACAGATTTTTAGCTCAGCTGACTGTAAGTTATCTGAGCTATAGCGATCATTCTTTGTCCCTCGGCCGTCCATCAATCCGGATGTCTGTCCGTTAACAAGGCACAAATTGTAACCACTGGACCTGGAATTTTCTTACTTTACATCCAGAGAGGTGCATGAAAAATCTCCTTGGAAACCTGGAATTAAGTCTCTGTTCATATTCTTCAAGTAATTGGGCTCCGAAGTACCCCGCAGAATAATGAAAAATTTTGATACAAAAGCTCAAATATCTGATCAACTAATGCATTGATTACCATGATTCTTTGCATGGATATTGATCATGGAGTGTTTCATCAGTTTCTGCAGACTGGTGGCACCACCTGTATTTTTTTTATTTTTTTTACAAATTTTCCCCTCTATTTTTAAGACGTCAAAAGATGCCGTCATCTGTTAACAGGGCACAAATCGTAACTGCTGGACCTGGAATCTTCTCACTTTACATCCACAAAGGTCCATGAAAAGTCTTCTTGGAAACTTGGAATTAGGTCTGTGTTACCCATATTCTTCAAGCTACGAGGCTCCAAAGTACCCAAAGAAATAATGAAAAATTTGGTACAAAAGCTCAAGTATCTGAACAACTAATGCATTGATCACCATTATTCTTTGCAAGGATATTGATCATGGGGTGTTTCATCAGTTTTTCCAGACTGGTGGCAACACCTGTTTATTTTTTATTTTTTGATGATTTTTTTTCTCTATTTTTGAGACCTTCAAAGATTCCAATCTGTTAACAGGGCACAAATCTTAATGACTGGACTTAGAATTGTCTTCTTGACATGCAGGAAGGCCCATGAAAAGTCTCCTTGGAAACCTTGAATTAGGTCTCCCAAAACCTCTGAGCTATGTGGCTTTACCCCCCCCCCCCCCCCCCCCCAGAGTAATAGAAAATTATATATACAAAAGCTCAGGTATCTGAACAACTAATGCATTGATCACCATGATTCTTTGCATGGATATTGATCATGGAGTGTTTCATCAGTTTCTGCAGACTGGTGGCACCACCTGTATTTTTTTATTTTTTTTACAAATTTTCCCCTCTTTTTTTAAGACGTCAAAAGATGCCGTCATCTGTTAACAGGGCACAAATCGTAACTGCTGGACCTGGAATCTTCTCACTTTACATCCACAAAGGTCCATGAAAAGTCTTCTTGGAAACTTGGAATTAGGTCTGTGTTACCCATATTCTTCAAGCTACGAGGCTCCAAAGTACCCAAAGAATAATGAAAAATTTGATACAAAAGCTCAAGTATCTGAACAACTAATGCATTGATCACCATTATTCTTTGCAAGGATATTGATCATGGGGTGTTTCATAAGTTTTTCCAGACTGGTGGCAACACCTGTATTTTTTTTATTTTTTTATGATTTTTTTTTTCTCTATTTTTGAGACCTTCAAAGATTCCAATCTGTTAACAGGGCACAAATCTTAATGACTGGACTTAGAATCGTCTTCTTGACATGCAGGGAGGCCCATGAAAAGTCTCCTTGGAAACCTTGAATTAGGTCTCCCAAAACCTCTGAGCTATGTGGCTTTACCCCCCCCCCCCCCAGAGTAATAGAAAATTATATATACAAAAGCTCAGGTATCTGAACAACTAATGCATTGATCACCATGATTCTTTGCATGGATATTGATCATGGAGTGTTTCATCAGTTTCTGCAGACTGGTGGCACCACCTGTATTTTTTAGCTCAGCTGACTATAAGTCATCTGAGCTATAGTCGTGGTCCATTGTCCGTCGTCCGTCCGTCTGTCCGTCCGTCCGTCCGTCCGTCCGTCCGTAGATGTGGCACGTTTTGAAACCGTAAGACCTAGGAATCCAAAATTCAGCATAATGTTAGATGTCCCCAAGATCTCCTATCAAGCCGAAAACTGGGTCTTTGCGACTTCATTCCTTTGAGAAATTAAGGAAAAACCTCAATTTTTGATTAAAAACCTATTTTCACACTTTAGGACTGCCTAATATCAAAACCACTCATCTGTTTTTCCTCATATTTCCTATAAATAATCCTCTATATAATTCCTATGTACATGCAAGAAATTAGGTCTGTATTATTTAATTTAAAAAAGTTATGGGCCCAAACATGATGCATTTTGTAAATAATCAGGAAAGAAATTTTATCACTTAACACAAAACTTGTTAAAGATAAGCACTTTTTTTCCAGTAATATTACTTTTATTAATCAAAATTAAATTGTATACCCAAAATTAGATCAAAATCTTTTAAATTTTTAAAAATATTAGCAAAAATAAAAAATTGGTACCTTAAATTTTGCCCAACTTTGACCATGGCACGTTTTTTTGCTGTAACTGCTGTGGATTTAATTTTCACAGCATGTTTTTGTTAGCATTTCAACTGTTAACACCAAATATTTGAAACCAGTTGATCAAAAACTGTAGATTTTATTTAAGTTTTCAAGCACCATGTCACATATTGCTAGTGTTATGCAGTTTGCTAGAGCTCAGCTCCCGAGCTTCAGCTCTAAGTTCCTTAAATTTGGCATACAGTTAGATTTCTCCAAAATCCCCTACCATGCCAAGAATTTGGTCACTAGGACTTAATTCCTTCGAGATATCAATGAAAAACTTCATTTTTCCATTAAAAACCCAATGTTACACTTTAAGACTGCCTAATATCAAAACCACTGATCTGACTTTGATCATATATAATATACATATTTTTCTATACATTCACTATGCACATGCCAGAAATGATGTCAGTATTGTGTATTTTTTTAAGTTATGGGCCCAAACATAATGCACTTTGTAAAAAATCAAGAAATATATTTACTCCCTTAACAAGGGCATTGCTGAAGCTAGAGATCTTTTTGTCAGGGATGTAACATTGTTTAATCAAGATTCAATTGAATACCCAAAATTAGTTCTGAATTTTTCAAATTTTATAAGTTATTAGTATAAATATAAAATTAGTACCTTAAATTTTGCCCAACTGTGACCATGGCACGTTTGTTTCCCGTGAGCACTGTTGATATAATTTTCATATCATGCACACATAAGGATTTCAGCTTTTTAGTTTAGAAAGCTGAAAGAAATTTGCCAAATATTGTAGCTTTTATTAATGTTTTTTATGAGACCCTGTCAGACTTTGGCTCTCTCCAGCCCCTCTTGAGTCACCTGTATGTTGACCTTGTTGACCTTTCATCAAATTATGCACGCTTGAGGGGAGAATCCAGGCAGCTTATGGCCAGCCACAGTTGATCCAGGTGTTCAACCCAACTCATCTAGTAGTTTTAACCAACAACATAACAATAAACAATAAATTAATAAATTTTTATTGGTTTTTAATAACAAATTAAAGAAAAATAGAAAAGGAATTTGTTAGTTTATAATAACAGGAAATTAACTTGCAGTTACTGATGATATAAGAATCTTGTATCGATGGGTAGAATGTCACATATTCCAAATAACACCATGCAGTCACCTATGGCATTTTTCAGTTCATTTTTAATGATAAAGAAGTAAATCATATTATTCATTACTAATCATTAAGGATTATATGAAGGAAATTAATGATAGACAAAGATGCAGTTGATAATATTAATCTAGATTCCTACTGTGTCTAGTGTATACATTGATGTGAAATTAGTCCAAAATGAATTTTTTACAGTTATTTTTAATATAAATAAAAGCCATAAAACCAGGTACTTATGATCATTATTTAAATGTGTGAATTTTGTATATTCTGGATTCTCAACATCATTGTTTGGTGAAAACTGAATAAATACCAGACATGGTGCGAATACTTTGTAATTGTATTTAAATACGAATATGATTATGTACTCCATTATAAAATTTCTTGCATAAAGAATGGGAATTCAGGTAAAAATGAAAGTATATGAATACTCGTGCAAATACTTTCAAAATGTATTCATGAATGCATTCATGAATATATTCTTTAATATTATTTTAATAATCATATCAGTTATATTTCATTTTAAAAAATCATATGATTCTCTTATTATTTTTAATAAAAATTATATTTGGGACAATATTTGTAATTTTTTTAATAAATAGTTAAACTCTTATATTATATGTTCTGCTTATAAGTTATATGGCCAAGTAAAAATCTGTGTGACAGTAGTACTCCATTTGTTAATAAAATAAATGAAATCAATCCTCTTCCCTGTCTCCAAAGGTACTATCAAAATCATACATAAGCTAAACAACAACAAATCATAATACAGCTTATATTTATTACCACACAAAACCAGCATGTGCCTCATTTCTAAATAATATTTTTTATCATATATAACAGCTGAGCGTCGTGACCCATAGGTCCCTTGTTTTATTTTTTTTACAAATTTTCCCCTCTTTTTTTAAGACGTCAAAAGATGCCGTCATCTGTTAACAGGGCACAAATCGTAACTGCTGGACCTGGAATCTTCTCACTTTACATCCACAAAGGTCCATGAAAAGTCTTCTTGGAAACTTGGAATTAGGTCTGTGTTACCCATATTCTTCAAGCTACGAGGCTCCAAAGTACCCAAAGAATAATGAAAAATTTGATACAAAAGCTCAAGTATCTGAACAACTAGTGCATTGATCAGCATTATTCTTTGCATGCATATGCATCATGGAGTGTTTCATCAGTTTATGCAGACTGGTGGTGCCACCTGGACTTCTTTGAATTTTTACTCATTTTTATCTTTATTTTTGAGACTTTCAAAGATGTGGTTGTCTGTTAACAGGGCACAAATCATAACTATTTGACCATGAATCTTCTTTCTTGACATCCCGGGAGGTCCGTAAAAAACTCCATGGAAACCTGAAATTAGTTCTCTGTTACCCATATCCTCCAAGCAATGGGTCTTAGAAGTACCTCCCAGAATAACTAAAAATTTGATACAAAAGCTCAAGTATCTGAACAACTATTGCATTAATCACCCTGATTTTTTGCATGGATATCCATCATGGAGTGATTCATCAGTTCTTGCAGACTGGTGGCACCACATAAATTTAAAAAAAAATTTAACACATTTTTTTTCTCTATTTATGACACCTTCAAAAATGTGGTGGTGCCTTAACAGGGCTCAAATTGTAACCATTGGTCCCAGAATCTTCAAACTTGATATTCAGGGAGATCTGTGAAAAGTCTCCTTGGAAACCTGAATAAAGGTCTCTGATACCCATATTTTCTGAGCTATGGAGCTTATAAGCACCCCTCAGAATAATTGAAAATTTGATACCAAAGTAGGGCACAAATCATAACCATGGGGCCCAGAATCTTCTAACTTGACATCCTGAGAGTTCCTCAAAAGATCTCCCCAGAAACCTGAAATTGGGTCACAGTGACCTATATTCTCAGAGTTTGGCGTATAAGTAAGCCCCCAAGAAATAATGCAAAAAAACACAAAAATTGCCAGATTCCTCTTGAAAGGCTGGTTGGATTGTCATCAAATTTGTTGTGCTTATGGGTCTTGATGAACTTAAGCTAATATGCATGAACAATGATGCCACCTATCTTAATTAGTTGTCTGTGCAAGGACATATTATCAACATGTCAATCAGCTGAGTGTCATGACCCATGTAGAGCCAATGATTTTCCGTTTCAAAAACAAATCTTTTCCGTTTCATTCATCACCAAATTCCATTTCAATTCTGTTTCGTATTCCTGGGAGCCAGATCCATTATTTTTGCTGACAAGATACCATAAAATCTGTGAAATTTCGTACCTTGATGAATTTCGTACACGGTCTTTCTTCAATAACCATAATTATTAAAGTGACATGTTAAATTTCGAACTGCCGATGGTCTGTTATGCCATATTTGACGTTAGCAGGAATGCCGTGAATGTAACACTGACGTAACCTCACCCTGTTATCTGGTTTTGAAAAAGCCTACCGGTCCGATCGATGTGAATGCCATGCTATTGATAATTAATATGAATTATATCTACATCATATAGAATGTAATTTTACTGAAAACTAAGATTTTTGTTTCAGTGACTATATAAAAAAAAATTAAAATATCTCGAATGTGAGTTGCTTAATTGTCCGGGATGCGAGCGACACGCCGTGAATAGCTGACAGACGTCCTTGAAGTTTGACGGAGGTTGGAAATTGGATAATCAGGATTAACTCCGTAAATGATCTTAAGACCACTAGCTTTACGTGCACCGTAAAGGGGAATTTCTGTGTGTAAGCCAGGTTCAAATTGGTCTCTTTTAAGCAAGCTCAGAGCTCCGGTGTATGTAATGCCAATGTTAATCAGTTTGAAAATTAGTGCTAATTTCCATTAAAACATTTAAAATAAATATCTTGAATGTCACACCAGAATGACTCATTTTCGAGTACCCGGGCTCCATATTACCCAACAAACAAATCACACGAGATCGGACGGTATATCAAAGTGCTGGCAGACGTTCATGAAGTTTAACGGAGGTTGGATATTTGATATTGGATAATCAGGATCGATTAACTCTTTAAGTGATCTAAAGACCTCTAGCTTTTTGTGCACCATTAGTGGCCATTTCCATGCTTAAGCCACCTGATAAACGATCTCCCCGGGCAAAGCCCCGGATGTCACGCAAGCATGTACGGGTGTCGGGCTTCATGACAGGATTAAATCCCCCAGATATACTTTCCAGGTTCCTTTTCCAAAATGATTTTATATAAAATAAAAACACAAGTATAGAAAATAATGTTTTTATTCATGAAACTTCATGGTTCACACGGATGAATGCAAAATCAGCGAGTGAATACTTGAGGCTCCTATTATCGCCCACTGTCGACGAGGCATCTTAACATGTCAAGACCATAATTTTAAAACTGCTGAAATCGACTGTTAAATTTCGGACTTCCACAAATTTAATTATTTTTTTCTGTACCAAATTTCACAGATTTTACGGTAGTTTATTTTACTGTTTTTTAAATCATATAAAAAGATATAAATATATGTCAAGTCTTAATGTAACTTGTAATGTACATTTTACATTACTGTGCACAGATCTAATGGAATGGGAAAAACGTTGTGTATATAAAATTTCATTCATTGCTAAAAATTCAGTTCAAGCCAAATGCAGATTTTATTACCAGTACCTTAGCTTAGACTGTAACAGGAACAATTAGTGTATAGTCTGATCATTCATTATTCTTATTAAAAATAAAGAAGGAAAAAACAGTTCATATATAATCTTTTAATGTGACATGTTACATTGTGACAAGAATGCGATATTCAAGTTAGGTCCCACTGTTTAGTGTATTCAGAACTGCTCATGCTAATTTAGTTTTCCAATTCTGACCCTCTGAATTTACAGGTAACATTTAAAAAATTAATTATTACAACAGTAATTATTATGTGTCGGTGCATTCCTGCACATGTTAAACGTGTTCCATGAATCAGCAAGTAGTCCCCAAGCCAAGGATAATAAATGACATGCTGTCAACAAGAGCTGATAAGAGGCTGGAGTGCTCAGCTGTACACGTGTACAGGGTAGCACTCTTAGCACTTGCCAGTTCTTAATGAAATTTGTGGCGACACATTTTGTAACAAGTTGTGTGTAAAGTTAAATAAAATTACCATAGAAAAATATAAAACAACATAATTCTTTTTTATATTTACTCTCATAATTTCAGGCTTCTATCTATCTTAATTGGACATTTGCGTTTACACCGTCCCCAGTCTTATACTCTTAATCATAAAACCTCCTGATCGACGATCTCATGACTGTTTATGGCCTAACTGTCAAAGTATATTAACTTACATGGGCACAACATTGTTCTGTCGAATCAAGTTATATAAAAGTTGTTGCAAAGTGAACAAAACCAAGGTTTCATTCAATTAAATGCGATTTCGCAAGAACTGGCGTTATATTTCAGTGAAATGAAAGTGCCGGTTCCTCCGTGACATGTCAAGCGCAGGCATATAAGATTAAGAGATTCACTGCGCGGCAATATGATACACAAGCGAGCTTACATTGAAAACGAGCACAAGTGAATGCGCTGTCAAGAAAACGGGGACAGCTTTTTCTTGGGCATATTAATTAAGGTCAACGCATAAATTATGCAAATTACCTACTCCTTTTTTCTGACTAAAGTTCACGTGACTCCATCACTTTCTAGCGGTGAAGGCTTTGAAGAATGCCCCTCGTGCAATTCCTTTTGACCAGTTATGACGCAAGCGTATAGATGAGTTAGAATACCGAGCTTTAGTTTTGATTAAACTGGACAAAGTTTGCATTCAGCGTGATTATTTTCCCCAAAAAGCAGACCTTTGACATTTTGCATACATTACAAAGTCAGGCGCACTGCGTTCTTGGCATTGCCATTTCAAAGCAGGGGATTCCCCCGAATAGTAAGGGGTCGCGTGTCTGAATATTAATAGGCCGAAAGGTCAGGCACATGGCATGTTTTTAGGGTCGACTCGCGGGTCACACCTGACACCTGATACGTTAAGCCATGGGTCACTACATACAGTCATGTGAGCTACGATGTTTGATAGCCAACGCAGGGGCCTCTATTTGACAGTAAATGTGGTGCAGGTCACCATTGCAAACTGATATTAAACTATTCTGGATTTCTGAAAGCTCTGAGGAATTGGAAATGCCGATATCATGTGACTTAGTGAAGAAAATTCCAATTTTTTTCCAGGTTGCCCAGACTCCATGTCAAGGCGCAAATTCCGTTTCAAAATGCGTTTTCCACGAATACTGTCCGTTTCCCGCGATCACGGAAAATCATTAGCTCTACCCATGGGTCACTTGTTTGTTAATGAAATGTATCCTTTCATGTAACACTAAGGTCCATTTTTTAGCTCAGCTGACTGAAAGTCATCTGAGCTATAGCGATCACTCTTTGTCCGTCGTCCGTCTGTCCGTCCGTTAACCAGGCACAAATCGTAACCGCTGGACCTAGAACCTTGTAACTTGGGATTCTGAGAGGTCCATAAAAAATCTCCTTGGAAACCAGAAATTAGGTCTCTGTTACCCATATCCTTCGAGCTATGTGGCCCCAAAGTACCCCCCAGAAAAGTCAAAAATTTCATACAAAAACTTCAATATCTCATTAACTACTTGACTGATGGTCATGATTTTTGGCATACATATTGATCATGAGATGTTACATCTCTTCCTGCAGACTGGTGGCGCCACCTAAATATTTTAATTTTTTATGAATTTTTTTCTCTATTTTTGAGACCTTTAAAAATGTGAACATCTGTTAACAAGGCACAAATCATAAAGACTGGACTTAGAATCTTGAATCTTGACACACTGAGAGGTCCATGAAAAATCTCCTTGGAAACCGGAAATTAGGTCTCTGTTACCCATATCCTTTGAGCTATGGGGCCCCAAAGTACCCCCCAGAATAGTAAAAAAATTCATACAAAAACTTCAATATTTCAATAACTACATCACTGATGGTCTTCATTTTTGGCATACATATTGATCATGAGATGTTCGATCAGTTCCTGCAGACTGGTGGCGCCACCTGTACTGTTTGATTTTTTACGATTTTTTCCTCTATTTTTGAGACCTTTGAGGATGCTGTCATCTGTTAGCGTGGCACAAATCGTAACGACTGGACCTAGAATCTTCATTTTCGACACACTAAGAGACCTATGAAAAGTCTCCATGGAAACCAGAAATTAGGTCTCTGTTACCCATATCCTTCGAGCTATGGGGCCCAAAATTACCCCCCAGAATAGTCAAAAATTTCATACAAAAACTTCAGTATCTCATTAACTACATCACTGATGGTCATGATTTCGACATACATATTGATCATGAGATGTTTCATCAGTTTGTGCAGACTGGTGGCGCCACCTGTATTTTTCAATGTTCACGAATTGTTTTCTCCATTTTTGAGACCTTTAAGGATGTAGTTATCTATCAACAGGGTACAAATCGTAACGACTGGACCTAGAATCTTCGTTCTTGACACACAGGGAGACCCATGATAAGTCTCCATGGAAACCTGAAATTTGGTCTCTGTTACCCATATCCTTTGAGCTATGGCACTCCAAAGTACAGCTCAGAATAATGGAAAATTTGATACAAAAGCTTAAGTATCTGAACAACTAATGCAGAGATAACCATAATTGTTTGCATTGATATTGATCATGGAGTGTTTCATAAGTTTCTGCAGACTGGTGGCACCACCTGTATTTGTTTGTTTTTTTTTACGAAATGTTTCTGTATTTTTGAGACCTTTAAAGATATGAACATCTGTTAACAGGGCACAAATCATAAAAACTGGACCAAGAATCTTCATTCTTGACACACAGGGAGACCCATGAAAAGTCTCCATGGAAACTTGAAATTAAGTCTCTGTTACCCATATTCTTTAAGCTGTATGGGTCCAAAATACCCCCCCCCCCCAGAATAATGGAAAATTTGATACAAAAACTGCAGTATTTCAATAACTACAACACTGATGGTCATGATTTTTGGCATACATATTGATCATGAGCTGTTCCATCAGTTTCTGCAGACTGGGTGTGCCACCTCTATTTTTTTTCAAATTTTTACGAATTTTTTTCTTTTTTTTGAGACCTTTAAAGATGTGGTTATCTGTCAACAGGGTACAAATCGCAACAACTGGACCTAGAATCTTCATTCTTGTCATGCAAGGAGGCCCATGAAAGGTGCCTGTGGAAACTTGAAATTAGGTCTCTGTTACCCATATCCTTCAAGCTATAGGACTCCAAAGTATCCCTCAGAATAATGGACAATTTGATACAAAAACTGAAGTATCTGAACAACTAATGCAGAGATCACCATGATTTTTTGCATGGATATTGACCATTAAGTGTTTTTATTAGTTTCTGCAGACTGGTGGAGCCACCTGTATTTTTGTATCCGCCAAAACGAAGTTTTGCGGATACTATGTTTTTGACAAAGTTCCTCCACCGCGGCGGCGTTCGTTTCCAGAGGGCTCCTCGGAGACTAATGGACCGATTTTTCCCAAACTTACACCTATTATCGGGTCACATGTGAACTGGTGCCTAACCAATTTGCGTTGACCTCTGACCTTTCCTCTCTATCCAGTGTCCATTTGTGGGTCTGTTTCCACTCATAAACCCTCATATCTCGGGAACCGTTTGACCGATCAGGAAATAAAATTGATACAAATGTAGCCCTTGGATTGCTTTATAACATACACAAAAAATGGTGGCGCCACCTGTAACCATGTTTGCACAGTGTCCATCTGTTCATCTGCCTTGGGTTAAAATCACTCATATCTCTGCAGTGAATTGACTAATTCACCTGAAATTCGTCATGCGTATACATCCAGGATAGCTTTCTTGATTTTATGACAGGTGGCGCCACCTACGTTCACTTTCACGCTTATATCTTGGGAACCGTTTGACTGATCAGGAAATAAAATTTATACAAATGTAGCCCTTTGATAGCTCTGTAACATACACAAAAAATGGTGGCGCCACCTGTAACAATGTTTGCACAGCGTCTGTCTGTTAGTCTGCCGTGGCCTAAAATCACTCATTTCTCTGTAGTGGTTCGACATAACTGCCTAAAATTTTGCAGGTTTATACATTGTGGACAGCTTTCTTGATTTTATGACAGGTGGCGCCACCTACATTCTAGTTAACGCTGCCCACATCCAAGCTCATATCTCAGGAACCATTTGACCGATTGGGCCAAAATTGTGCATGTGTTTAGATCTCACATAGGTCTTTATCATACACAAAACTGGAGGGGTTACCTGCAAAGATTTTTGCACAGTGTTTGTCTGTTTGTCTGCCATGGGCAAAAATTGCTCATATACATGTAGTGGTTTGACTTTTCTGCCTAAAATTTTGCAGGTGTATACAACTTGGACAGCTTTCTGGATTTGTGGTAGGTGGCACAACCTACATACACATTTAAGCTGCAGACATCCATGGTAATATGCAACATACCTCACTCTATTTCCCCTTGCCACTCAATCCATGCCTCACTATCCGATTTTGGCAGATACATGTAGTCACTTGTCGGTTACCCGTATTCTAGTTTTAAAAGTTTACACATTTTTCTCTATTTTTGAGATATATAAATACAGACTAAATCTTGGCCTGTTGGTTAATCTGTTTGATGCTTCAGTTGAATGGGTATATACTACCATTCTGATGATAAAATTTCCTTTTGCGAATCTCTTCCAAGTCAGCTGAGCGTCATGACCCATGGGTCACTTGTTCCTTATTGCATCATTAAATGGTTTCAGGCCTCAAGTTTAAATTATTACACAGTACAAATGTAATTTCTACCTAATTGGCTTGTTTGAACATGCTGTATAAATTTTATGCTCTTTTGAATTATTTACAGAATTTATTTCAGTTAATAAATTAATGTGTATTATTACACTTGGTCTCATGTCCATTATTCTCTAATTAACATTTTAGCTGGGCCTTTTCCTCATAGCTTATCAAATGCTAATATATATGAAAAACCCAAAAGAAATAAGTGTATTTTGCATTTGCTAAAACTTTCTGTAATTCAGCTGAGCAACATGACCCCTAGGTCCCTTGTTTTATTTGCAGATACATCAATTGGATTGAGCAAAACTACCCAAAGGGCGGCAAGGACAGTCACCTGATGGAGTTGCTTGAACGTTGCTTGACTGAGTTTAAGGACAATGAAACCTACAAAAATGATCCCCGATATTTGAAGGCTTGGCTGAAAATGGTGTGTTCTATGTTTATAGAAAACTGTGCCCAAATATAGTATCCAGTCACTCATTTTATATGTTTATATTATTGTTTACCTAGGTGCTGATCACAAGTATAATCTTCATTGACTTTGGTAATAATAAGCTCAGAGGCTGTTTTTTTACAGTTTGTTTGCCTGTTTATTATTGTACAAAAAATAATCAATACTTCTTGTGTTCTTGACTTTCATTAATATTCAGAAGTCAATAGAACAAACCCAAGACCTTGGTACATCCCCTTTCACATACTTACATACTGTGATCCTATGCTCTTGGATGGAACAGATCGAAATTGATTAGTTTTTCCATTTAGTTGAATCATAACAGTTGCGTGGCCCAGTTTTCATTAACATCTTTAGTTCTATGTACTCTGGTACTGTGGTTGGCTTTATATTCGCGAGGCTGGAATTTTGCGATCTCTTCATGTTGAACTTTTCAGAAGGGTTACATTTTCTCAGTTGCACAAGAACCTTTAAAAACTAAGTATAGCAGTATCTATAATCTGTATTGATTTTAAATTTAGATGAATGCTAAAATACCTAACTGATTTCTTATTCAGTCATTAACTTATGACTTGTATCAAAGTCGATATGTATCACAGCCTGTGAATCTGGCTAAAGCTTGGATGCATGGGCAATATTTTATACCACGCACAGATTTGGTTGCTAATTTAGTTGTTTCCAGAGGTCATCTTTTTTCCTAGGGTTTCATATTAGCATTTCTTTTCACTTTTCTGAATATCTCGAGATCCAAATCCTCACAAATAAAAAGGCCACCATAGCATGTTTGTATACCACGTTCATGCAGATTCAGATGGCCAGTGATGCTGTGGAAATCTTCAGCGTTATGCACGGGATGGGGATCGGTGTCAAGCTGGCTGCGTTTTATGAAGCCTGGGCACTAGAGTTGGAGCAGATCGGCAGCTACAAGAAGGCTGACAGCATCTTTCAGCGTGGGGACTCAGTCGGAGCACAGCCCCTAGAAAAACTACGAGCAGCACGCGCGTAAGTTGCCTCATCTTATCTTTTGTATATTATGTATACTTGTGAATAGAAGTCAGTTCAGAAAAAGCCTGTCAGGTATGTTGGTTCTTGAGAACCTAGCCTACTTAGTAAGCCTCCCAGCGAGGCTAACGAGCACTCTATTGAAAATATTGGTGTGCGAGCGAGGACACAGATATTTAGATAAATCAGATAATAAGCTTAAAATAAACAAACGAGGGTCTTTACTTGGTGTGTGAACCATTTCTAATAAGTGAAAACGAGAAAATTTGCAGGTGGTTACCAGCCCCACTTGGAACCATTGTTTTGCTTGCACTTTCTGTTTTATTCACTAGATGGCACTATTTTAGGGACCAGGCAGTAAATGTTATGCTTGGAATTAAGTTGGACTTCCATGATGAATGAGTCTGAAACCTAACAGCCAATCAGAGGAAGGAATTTGAAAATGGGTTTCTCCCTGTGTCCTTGACCCTAAAGCAACATGTCATGCTTGGTTAGAAACCTGGGAGCATCGCTTCTTAACTTTGCACCTGTTATATATGTTTCATTTTCTTATTTGAGCAAGAAAACAAGTAAGGAGTCGTAGTTAAGGGTATATTAGCTAGATTATGTTTGGTAATTTTGCCATTGGAGGGACATTTAGTAATATCAGACAGGGCACCACAAGAATGCATGCAGTGCTTTCCGTCTCTGTATTATAGAGACGGACACTCTGTCTATTGAGAACCCTGATAGACCAAGGAGGTAGTTGCTGCTCAGAGATGAAATAAACAGAAAAAAAAACATTAGGAGCCTATACTACTATTAGGATCACGGGATTACTATTAAATATATTTTTAGGATGTAAATAGATCAGTTTACAAGATTACAGAAGTGGCTAAATTCAGTGAAAAGCATCAGCATATGACTGTCTCAAACAAGATTAATTTGTTGTTGACCTTTACCCATATTTATGGTATTTATTAGCACTGATAATCAGTTTGTTAATCAGTGGCATTATTTTACTGAAATTATATCTTGCCAAAAGAATTTTTATGTAAGTGCTGCACTATACCTAGTTAATTTGATTTTCTTAAATTAGGTCACTGACCCAGTAAATTTCTGAATCTAAGTTGGCCTATCTTTATGTGACATCATTGTCCGTCTGTTTGAACCAAGCCCTCCTGCACACACACATACACACACAAGCTGAAAGCTCACAGTAGTGAAGGAGATGAGTACTATGTATATGAGACAAATGTATGGGTTTACCCTCTCTAATACAAAAAATGCCCTGCTCTAAAACATTTGAGTTATGAGGTAACAAATACATTTTATAAAATTTAAATATATATATTTAATAATGTATTATATAAAAATAGATCTAATTGAACAAATATGTAAACAGCAGTGTCAACAGTTAATAAAAAGGCCAACCAATGAATATTGGTAATGATATATGTATCGTATACCTACCTTATGTTCACAAACTGCTTACATGCCTCAGTTTCAACATTAACAAACACATGGTCAGGTCACAAAATATTATTTGCAACAATTTCTTACACATCAGTACAAACTAATCATATCAACCAACCATGGCCTATATTACCTCTTCCTCTCAGACTTTATCTCAAATTGATATTATTTTAGATTTTTTCCTTCAGGGTCAAATTAAGCTGAGAACAGTGACCAATGGGTCCCTTGTTGATATCACCTTCATCTTTGGTCTTAATGTCATGTTATAAAGTTAATATTACTGGTAGCTGTTACCTGCTTTTTATTGCAATAACACGTGAAGTTTACCTTTGATTTGCATGGGATGGGTAACTTATGTATATTCTAATGCACCTTCATATAATTTCCATATTGAACAACCTCAGATCTTGTTTTAACTATGTTTGACTCTCATGTAGTCCAAAGATGATTCCCTTCACTGTGCAGAATGTCATGACATTTCCATCATATCAACAAAGTGCTGTTCTAGGCACATATGACCTTTTTAAGGATTCTTGGACATTTGTTTTAAATATCTAGGGAAAATATCTTTTGGCCAAAAAATATTTATGGTCTTGGGAAGTCCTGACATAATTTCACACCATCAAACTCATCAGGCAAGGTGGAAAAATAACAGTGACTATGTGTGCTGTTAAAGCTTATTATATGAGAATGGCTTATTCCTTTTGTTTTCTCAGTGATATGCCTAAAAAAATCCGGGGGGGGGGGGGGGGGCTTATTATGACAGGGGCACTTAATATGTCGCTACTGTAATTTTTTTAGGAGGGATAGGGCAGGTGGCCTAATGATTTTATGTTAGCAGACCCAGTGATAACCATTCAGGGATATCTTTCATCACAATGACAGTAATTAATATGTTTGAACTTATCTTTTGGATATGGATGTGTTAAAAGAACAGCTTTTAGCCTGCCACTTGTACAAGTTATTTAATTCATTAAAGATGAAAACATGTTCCAAGTGTGTGGTTTCACTTTGATTGGGACAATAGATAAGCTTTCCATTCCTGTCTCCTTACATTTAAATTTGTGTATGTGAGGTATTAACTGAGCCTGGTTTATTGAAGGGGTTTCAGGGTTGTATGGCATGGTGTTTGGCATAAGGTCTGTATGTTGGCTTTTTACTGAGCCTATTTTTTTACAGGGAGTTTCAGGCACGGGTGGCGCGACGTTTGGCATCAGGTGGCATTGAAGAAATGGAGCACAGCAATGCTCAGCCCCAGCGAGATGCGCTTGGTGAACTGCGGCCTCGTGGGAAACACCATTCTGTTGGTACAACCAGAACAGGCTCTGCCAGGCTAGGTGAGTTTAGAAGAATGTCTTATATCTAATTGAAATGCCAAGTATGTGTTCTTGTGTGGGGAATATACTTATTTGGAAATTGTAACCGCGAAACTGTACATTATCAGTCTTGTGGATACTGACTTTTAATCACTTGGTAACAAAACATATAGTGTGGCACAATAGGTGTAGGTTACATGCACTATATCATTCTTATCAAGCAAAATGATTATAATCTTTGGCTGACCTCTTCAGCTTTTTCCAGGGTTTAATGCCTGTAGATTCTCACCTGCAGTTTAACACCCTCTACATTTTGATTCATATATATCCATTCTTGTCATGATTTAATATTCAGACCTTTATATTATACTCATCTAAATGAGGTCTATGTGCTGTTCTTACCATATTGTTAAGATAAATTTTAAATCTTATAATGAATATTCCATGAAATAATGAATTATCTGCATCATCTCATAATATTGCATTTAAGGAAAAAATCATGCATCTTAATTGTAATGTGTTGTAAAGAGCTTCTGAGGGTCTTTTACCATTTAAGCATCCAAAGGAGGCATAAAAATGGACCAGCCTTTACAGAACAACAGGCAGGGGATGGGCTTCAGAGTATTCACAGATGAAAACTCTTCTTCTGGTGTAAACTCCAAGCAGAGCAATGAATGGCAGATGCAAGGCAGAGAAAAGGAAAACCAGCAGAAGGCTGGGGTTTGGACAGACGCCAGGGTAAGCAATAGACAGAGGGAGCATGTGTGGACAGATGCCCAGGTAAGAATGGGACAGAGGGTCGTAGTGTGGATGGGCACCAGCTTAAGAATGGGACAGAGGACCGGGATGTGGGTAGACACCAGGGTAAGAATGGGACAGAGGACTGGGATGTAGGTAGATGCCAGGGTAAGAATGGGACAGAGGGTCGTAGTATGGAGAGGCACCAGCTTAAGAATGGGACAGGACCGGGATGTGGGTAGACGCCAGGGTAAGAATGAGACAGAGGACTGGGATGTAGGTAGATGCCAGGGTAAGAATGAGACAGAGGACCGGGATGTAGGTAGATGCCAGGGTAAGAATGGGACAGAGGGTCGTAGTGTGGATGGGCACCAGCTTAAGAATGGGACAGTGAACTGGGATGTGGGTAGACACCAGGGTAAGAATGAGACAAAGGACCAGGATGTAGGTAGATGCCAGGGTAAGAATCGGACAGAGGACCTGAATGCGGGTAGATGCCAGGGTAAGAAAGGGACAGAGGACCTGGATGTAGGTAGACGCCAGGGTAAGAAACGGACAGAGGACCGGGATGTAGGTAGACGCCAGGGTAAGAAACGGACAGAGGACCGGGATGTAGGTAGACGCCAGGGTAAGAAACGGACAGAGGACCAGGATGTAGGTAGACGCCAGGGTAAGAATGGGACAGAGGACCGGGATGTGGGTAGAAGCCAGGGTGAGAATGGGACAGAGGACCAGGATGTGGGTAGACACCAGGGTAAGAATGGGACAGAGGACCAGGATGTGGGTAGACACCAGGGTAAGAATGGGACAGAGGACCGGGATGTGGGTAGAAGCCAGGGTGAGAATGGGACAGAGGACCAGGATGTAGGTAGACGCCAGGGTAAGAATGGGACAGAGGACCGGGATGTGGGTAGACGCCAGGGTAAGAATGGGACAGAGGGAGGACATGTTGTAAGATGCCAGGGTCAGAATGGGACAGAAGGTCATTGTGTGGACAGATGCCAGGGCTAGAATCGCACATATCATATATATTTTTATATAAAAAAAGGCTACTCTTTTTTTCAAGAGCACTTTTTTTCTTTTTGGTCATTCACCTTTGGCAGGCCTGCACACATATAGTTCTACTGCAAAGACAGGCAGCCTTGAGGCAACTAGAACAGGTGTCCCTTAGGTTGCACCAGTCAGAGCTCCAATAGCATTATGCCCAGACCTTCATGGGCAGCACACTCTTTAGGGGGCTCCTCAGTTGGGCGATGACTTAAACGAAGCGGTTGATTAAGACCGCCAAAGTCGAGCCTTTGTCTTGCTGCTTCACTGATAGGTCCTCCTTTTGTTACAGTGGGAACTGCGTCTCCCAGAACAGGGAGGCTGCAGTCAGGGATCCAAGGCAAAACAATGACACCATACCAGTTGGGGCCCGTCACAGGTATTTTCTGGAGGGGTTGGGTGATATCCCTTACAACTGCCTTAGTATATGAAATGTTCAGCATGAGATTTTCATTCTGTTCACCACTCCTCGGCTCCACACAGCCAAGCCTAGATTCATACTAATCCTGCTTTCCGTGGAGGAGCAGGATGTCCTGGAACAAGATTTCAGAAATGCTCACCAAACAGGTGATCAGCCTGGTAGATCTCTCAACTCCTTGGTTCTACTCACACTTCCTCCTAGTAAAAAAAAGAAAATGGAAGCTGGCATCATGCAGCAGTCAGGAAGCCTTAAATAGATTTACCCGGACACCCAGTTCAAGCATGCACAACATCCACTCGGTCTTGAAAATAGTAAAACAGGGTGATTGGGCATTCACACTGGACCTTAAGGATGCGTACTCATCTATCCTGCCAGCCAGTCATTCCTGCGGTTTGCTGTGGAACAAATTATATCAGTTCTGAGCACTACCCTTCAGCCTCTGTATAGCTTCTTTGGGTCTTCTTGAGGCTGGTAGAGATTGTAGCACAGTACCTTTGTTATTGGGATATCTCATTCCATATCTTGACATCTGGCTGATTCACCACAGAGACCATCACATACTTTTACAGCACCAGCTAACCATTATGCATACAGTTCAGTCAGTCAGGTGGTTCGTATCCACTGCCACAACTCGACTATGGTGGCGTATATCAACCTCCACAGTGGTACCTGTTCCTGGTCTCTACTACAGGAGTCTTTGCGATTCCTTAATCTGTGCCAGTTAGGGGGCATCCACATTTCTGCCAGTCGCATTGTGGGCAACACCCTTTGTGAGCTCCTCTCACTTGTACGTCTCCCATTGCCTTGAAGTGGCAGCTCCACCCTCCTCTTGCACAGGAATTTCTCCTCTCATGGGGCTAGCTGTCAGTTGATCTTTTTGCGTCTGATTTTGATCACCAACTGGCTCAGTATGCCTCTCTCTTGGCCACTCAGCCAGGTTATCATGTTGACCTTACTGAAACCACCTATAACTAAATGCCCCTCCTCCAGCAGGATGAGTCCCCTGTTCCTAGATCACCTGGTGGCTTCCTGGACCACCCAGATGATTCTGCGGCTACGGTAACTTCAGAGGACTCTGTGGAGGCCTCAATATTTGTAATCCTTGTCGCTTTTACTGTCTTTATCCTAAATAAATCTGGCATAACTTATATTCAATGTTTAACCCTTTACTCAGCATCTGTGTATGCTCATTGAATATTCCTGGTTTTCATGTTATGTTAATTTGTCAAATATACTTATAATTATGGTGAAATGTACATCAGTAAAATTTGTTTATTTGAAACTTGTATGGTTTCCAGGTGAAGCAGAGGACAACAGGTGTAGTTCCAGTGAACAGTGTGTCCACTGTCCAACAGCCGACGTTTCAAGTTCACCAAGATACAGATGCCCCAATGATGTAAGTTGCTCTACAAATTATTCATTGCATTTACTCTTTGTGCTTTGATGAAAATAATTTTGTATTAAGGAGTCATTTACCTCTAGTCTTTTGTTAACTAATTGTAACCATGTATATAATTTCACAGGCTGGTTTATCCTTTTTGTTGAGTGTGTAAGATTGTCATCTTCATAGGTTTTATTCTTACTTTCATATTGGTCATCACAGAGTCCACAGTCTGTTTCCATCTTTATAACAACTGGACAGATTTTCTCCAAAATTTTTTACATATACCAAAAAGTTTCCAGTATAAATTGGAAAAAATATGGTTCTCAAATATTTGTATTTACGGTTAACTCAAGCTGAAACCTGTCTAAAAAATTGATCCTGCTCTGTGAATGAGCATATGTGTGGTGATACTGACTGACCTGTATGTCAGATAGGTGAAGAACGTGGTTCAGCACCACCAGATGTTGGCTTACCTTGTATCTAGTGACTCATCATAACTTTGATGGAAAATCTTGGGCTACATGCTGTCTCGATTGCTGTGTACTAACCTGATTGATTGGCACATTACCAGACATGAGAAGCAATGGTTAGTTGTACAGAGCTAAATATTATGAGTATAGAAATCATCATTATGTGAAACTGAGCTTTCCTACTAACATAGTCATAGAAAGCAGCTGCTCACATAAATGCCTTGAAAAATGCTCGGCATTTTTGGCTCGCTGGACAATCAGGAAGGCTTATACTGTACCCCTGGCATGTGTGCTGTCTGTAGACACCTCAGGTTAAAGTTTTTGTCAACCCCTATTACTTAACAACCACTTGCTTGATTGCTTTCATATTACACCAGGCATGGGGTCTGTTACAGTTGTTCTGTTACTATTATTATTACTTTTAATTTCTGATATTACTATTACTATAACCAAATTTTACTCTCTATAACTGGGGTATCTATTACTATTACTTATACTGATGGAAGGATTCTAGAACTTGAACAGCCAACAGTGCAGTGAACTAGCTCTACAATAATGCATAAACTAATATTACATTTAGAAGCACCTATATCACCAAGTAATACACATATTTTTTTACTGTTGCTGTCATTTACAGAAGGCCTAATGATACTGGAGACCTTAGATAATTCAGCATCTTTAATTCAGTTAATTTATATTTTGAAATGTTAATGATCAGTATTTTCATTATAATTTCCTTGCAAGGGAATTGATAAAGTTTATCTTATCTTTTCATTCAGGCTTAGCATGCATCATATTGAAGCATATATTATACCATACCAATACTACATAAATTATAGCACTTAAAGGTCATTTCTTGCATATTCATTAGTGAAACTTGTCCCAATATTACATAATGAAAGTTCAGGTTTTTATGACTAACTTGTCATTAGTATTTCCACTGGCTTTTTCAACGCAATTTCACAAACTTCTGAAATTACTGAGAGAAATGCAGGTTTATATGCAACAAGCTGAAACAAAAAGAACAAGCTGAAATAAAAAGAAACCAAACATTGATAACTTGATAACTGCATATTTTTTCCAAAATTGGCTGTTTCATGTAGGAATTATAAGATATCATATCAATTCTTGAATATACATGTAATTTGATTGCAAGCCCATTAAAAATGCCCTAAATTTTAACCATATTTGTACATTTTTCCTTAATTTATATTTCACATAATTTTATTTTATATAGTACATACTTCAGTTAAATTTCATCTTCTTCCTCGTAGTTAATACATAAAAATTTCAGTATAACTTAAAATTGTCACCAGAGGAATTATTCATGATTATTGCATATTTTTATTTAGTACCAAAGCTGACAAGTCAGTCGTTTATGTATGTATCAGGAGAGGAACTGATATTGGTCTATGCCCTGTTTCCCAATACTAATTAATACATACAATATAAATACTGTTAACCTCAACTTTGTGGACAGAACCAAACATGACACAAAAACAAAATATTCTACAGCTGGTCTTCCACCTACTCCCTCTTTTCTTATATTTTCCTTTAAAAATGGTTATAATTTCTTATATGTTCTGACATTAAGGCCTTCATCTCTTATATTTCCCTTTAAAAATGGTTATAATTTCTTATACGTTCTGACATTAAGGCCTTCATCTCTTATATTTCCCTTTAAAAATGGTTATAATTTCTTATACGTTCTGACATTAAGGCCTTCATCTCTTATATTTTCCTTTAAAAATGGTTATAATTTCTTATACGTTCTGACATTAAGGCCTTCATCTCTTATATTTCCCTTTAAAAATGGTTATAATTTCTTATACGTTCTGGCATTAAGGCCTTCATCTCTTATATTTTCCTTTAAAAATGGTTATAATTTCTTATACGTTCTGGCATTAAGGCCTTCATCTCTTATATTTCCCTTTAAAAATGGTTATAATTTCTTATACGTTCTGACATTAAGGCCTTCATCTCTTATATTTTCCTTTAAAAATGGTTATAATTTCTTATACGTTCTGGGATTAAGGCCTTCATCTCTTATATTTCCCTTTAAAAATGGTTATAATTTCTTATACGTTCTGACATTAAGGCCTTCATCTCTTATATTTCCCTTTAAAAATGGTTATAATTTCTTATACGTTCTGACATTAAGGCCTTCATCTCTTATATTTCCCTTTAAAAATGGTTATAATTTCTTATACGTTCTGGCATTAAGGCCTTCATCTCTTATATTTTCCTTTAAAAATGGTTATAATTTCTTATACGTTCTAACATTAAGGCCTTCATCTCTTATATTTTCCTTTAAAAATGGTTATAATTTCTTATACGTTCTGGCATTAAGGCCTTCATCTCTTATATTTCCCTTTAAAAATGGTTATAATTTCTTATACGTTCTGACATTAAGGCCTTCATCTCTTATATTTCCCTTTAAAAATGGTTATAATTTCTTATACGTTCTGGCATTAAGGCCTTCATCTCTTATATTTTCCTTTAAAAATGGTTATAATTTCTTATACGTTCTGGCATTAAGGCCTTCATCTCTTATATTTCCCTTTAAAAATGGTTATAATTTCTTATACGTTCTGGCATTAAGGCCTTCATCTCTTATATTTTCCAGATTTTTTTTTTCAGTCGTGTTTCAGATACAGTTAATATTGAAAACATTCAATTCTTTTTGCATGCAATTGTGCATGTAGGATGGCATGTAAGATGGCAGAGTCAGGTTTACACTGAGCGAAGTGTGACTGAAAGTTTGATATGATGGTAGGATGCATTTTTAGTGGAAAGGCAAATATTTCTGCGGAAAGGCAAACCTGTATTAATACCTTCCGTTGGATAGGTGAAAATTTCAAAGTATTATGAACCCTGAATATGTATTATTAAAATGTTTACTGGCTGGTGAAAACAAGCCTAGGTGCATTTAAGAATATGCATATGGATTCATTGTTGTAAGATAAGATGTACATGTCACAGTAATAATACCCTATTTATCATAAACATGCCTGTTTATCCTTGGTGTAATTAGCACCAGTGGTCACCACCTGGATAACAGCTGGCCCCTGCTTGCCTTAACAATAGGCAAATCCTGGGCAGTAACTGGACAAGAACTGTGTCTGTTTAGCATTATTTGCTGATATGCTTCATGACCAAGTAGATCACAGGAAGTAATAGAAAGTAGTATGTATTACTCTATTGCTTTGCCTTTCTGTTACTGTTACTGTTACAGTATTACAGCTCAAATTTTTTAGTCTGTTACTGTTATTACTGCTATTACTGTTATATGAAAAAGCTGTAATAGTCTTTTACTGTAACTTATTAACCCAAGTCTTTATTTTACATATTTATTTTAAAGGTGGTTAGGAATCCCCCTATGATTAGGGTCAAAAGGTCAAACTGACAGCCCCTTCTCCCACCCGCCCTTATTCATGTACAAGTCAGGCTCAATTCTGCACTGCTAATGGCCACATTTCGATTAAACTTAATACACTGATGTACAGTCACAATATCTGGCATAGCTGTTACATGTTTTTTACCATGTTTTTATATCTGACCAAATAATAAGCACTCACAAAAAAATTTTTACAGATCCCAACCATGCTCAGGATAAAGTTTTTTTCTCTTTATAACTCGGCAACCACTTGCCCTATTGCTTTTATATTTTACATATGTATTACACAGAGGGTAGAGGGTAAGTAATCCCTCCCCCCCCCCCCCCCAGCCCTTAATGATTAAGGGATCCAAAGGTCATGGTCACCGGCCCAGGTTGTTCATGAACAAGTCCAGTTAAAGTTTTGTTGCTCAGCTGACTGAAAGTCACCCAAGGTATAGGTATGGCGCTTTGTTCATCATCTGTCCATCTGTCCAGCCATCTGTTAGCAGGGTACAAATTGTAACCTCTCGACCTAGAAACTTCTTAGTGTACATCCATGGAGGTCAATAAAAAGACTCCATGGAAACCTAAATTAAGGTCAGTGCGACCTATATCCTTCAAGCTATAGGTCTTGTAAGAAATGGTTATATTCAGTTTTACTGAGATTAACCTTTGCTGCATCTCTTGCAATTTTTTCACTAGATGTCTCAGGAAATATCTTGTTTTGACATTTACAAATATATTTTTAAGTTTTACATGATATTAGGAAACCATATTATGATTACAGTAACCAAAGGATAAAGCGATGTAGCCAAAAGATCAGCACCACAATATTGAAAGGAATGCTTGTTTATCATGATCCGCCAGATCTTGGCAAAATTCTTAGGCTTGTGCATAAGCTGGATTGGATTTTAGACCATGCTATTTGGGAACAAACTTTCGAGCTTATACTTGATACTTTACAGAAGCAGGAATATAATGGATTTTCAAGGACTCAATAGAAATATTAACCAAAATAATATCTCACTTAATTTTGATTCCAGCCAAAATTGATGCATATTTAATGAGGTCAGAGGTCACAAGAAATATGACGGGCATATCATGCAGTTCAGTGGTACTCTTGTTTGTCCTCAGATGACTTATTCTTTGTAAAAATGTATTCTTTTGTTGTTGCAGTGATCCCTGTATGTTATTTATGCTTTGTTATATATTTGTAGGACACCCCGAAAACTACCGGCTGTGTGTAATGTCCTCAGGTAAGAATGTATTACAATCCAGATATTCAGATTTTTCAATGTCAGGATTTGTTTTCTGTTATAATTGCTAGTCATATTCAGTGTGAAGTTCATGTCAGACCAGGCTTATCTGAACAGATAACCAGGCACATCGGCTCTCTTGTCAGCCTTTGTTGTGCCCTAATTTTTTACAAATAGTGACCAGACTTACGTTAAAATTTTTTTATCAGACCATTTTGCCAAGCTTGAAGGTAACAAGCCAGAATTAGCCAGTATGTTTTGAACTTGAGTTCGGCCGACACCAACCATAGATTTCTGCTAGCTGTCGGCTGCTTTTCACGTCACTTGTCACTCTTCCTTATCAGATCTACCTTTTTTGAGAGCAAGTTCATATCTTTTATTGGTTGCCATAATGGTCAAACTGATTGGGACAGAGTATGCGTAACATTTCATACATGTAACAATGTTTATTTTGCATTCATAATAATTCATGCATGAGTAAATTGTGCAATGTTTGCCACACTGTTTTTGTTTGATGTGCATGTTCACAAGGACATTTATGAAAGTTTAAAGATACACAGGTTGCCTAACGTTTTTCTGATGACATAATCATCATGATCCGCTGGGTTTCATTCGTTAATTAAATGACAAACACCCAGATTAAGATCCGGCTCGCACGACTGATTCCCAAACAGAATGAGGCTGAGTTGGGCAGTACGACGCTGGCTACGTGTCAAACAACTCAGTCATGGTCGAGTGGTTACCTTTATCCAGTCACTCATTAACAGACAGGAATATGTGTGAGTGGACACTTGTGTAATTATATTGAGGTCAGAAGTAGCCGCTCGATTTGTTGAGCCCATGTCACGGAGTCACTACCCCTGGCCGCTGTTGAGGCTTTTCCTGGCCTGTGGGACCGAGAGACCTGGCCGTAATATGGAATAGAGGAGTGACCGTAATTGACAACAAAATGATTATGAAATATAACGGTCAAAATTGGGGACCGGAAAATCTGACCGTTATAGAGGTATTGACCATTATTGAGGCGTGGCCGTTAGCAGGCGTTCTACTGTATATATACTTTATCTCTGCATCGGAAACTCAATGTAAAAAATCATCATGGTAAAAGCATGTGTAAACTAACATAAACGTGTACATGATGAACTGAGACTTCCATTTTTAATATCTTTTTAAGGATATTTGTATTGAACTCAGACTTGGACTTAGACTTGGGTTCCAAATGACTCGAAGAAGATGGACTCGAAGTTAAATGACTCAGACTTGGACTAGGACCTTAGTGGCCTGGACTCAGACTTGCACTCAGACTGATGATGTGGACTTGACTACATCACTGAAATGCACTAAGCTCACAGGATCACAGTTTATATATCTTTGTATTTATTTTTTTAGTGCAAAAAAGGTTGAGAAACCACAGAATTTAGCAGCTCATTTCCAAGAACCTGCCTTGCGACCTGGAGAAATCCCTCAGATGCCGATGTATTCTAAACACAAGGTTTACACTGGCACTGGAGAGTTCTCATTTGAGGAGCTGAGAGCCGCTATGTGGAGGAAGAGAGATGCAGGTTTGTACACCAGCTTGAATCATTTAAACCATGCAATAAGTTTTCTGTGTGTTCTCTGTTGAGACTGTTGGTAATCTGTTATACTTTTGTGACAAACCAGGATAGCCATTAGATGAAAATTTAGACATTTTCCGCAAAGTGAGTGAAGGAAGTTTGGGGTTTGGCTTTCATTAAAAAATTTTTACTTTTGAGTATGTCCAATTGTATGATTAGACTAAAAAAACTGGAAATTTGAGATAGTAAGATTCATCTTGATGTTTTCGTTATGTCTAATTTTGCTTTGCAATTACAAATTATAACCACTTGACCTTGAAACCTGTAACTGAAAATCCAGGGAGTTCATGAGGAAAACTGAATATCTGAAAATGGATATCTGATCTTAGGTCACACTGACCTATATTCTGCAAACTACAGGACAAGAACATGATTTTGAATACTCTTGAGCACTCTTCTTGTTGTTCAAGGTTGCTGAACAAATAATTTGCATTAGATCATAAAATCTAAATAATGTGCCTCATCTAAACATTTTAGACTATCAACATGCAATGTTTTGATAGAATCTTTGAATCCAATATTTGAATGATATTAATGTGCATGCAGAAATTGCAGACTCAGTATAATGTCTCTGACCATATAATGTCTCTGACCAAATATATTAAAAATCAGCTCAAACTTTCAAAACTGGTGTTAGTCATCCTGCTATTTGTTTATGAAATGGAGACTGCAAAGTGCTAAACAAAAAGGTATTCTGACTATGTATGGTTCACGTTAAGGGTTGGCCCGTAAACACCAGGACTGTAGATAAAGAGCAGAATACCAGTAATTTTTTGTATTTGAGATATCCCTGCGAGCAAATAAGTTGAAAATACAAACAGATGTTGCAGTTTTGAAGTCTATTCAGCCCTTGGCACGGGATCTGATTCACATGCCTATATGCCTAAAACTTTTTAGCTCCAATTTTGGAGTTTGAAATGGCTGTCTATTACAGCTATCTCATCAGTTGAATATCATGGCCCAAGGGAATCCCTGTATGTGTAGTACAATGCTAGTCTGATTTCAGACTGATTCTGTTTGTTATGTGTTTGGTTGTAAAGAGGTGGATCAACATTGAGATGGGTCAGCTAAGGGGCAAGGTTTCTTGATTACAATGTGTACCCCCTTTTTGTTTGTTATGTGTGTGTTCTGCAGAGAGAAGAAAACAGGTGGAAATGGAACAGCTAAGGGATGAGGTGTCCTGATTTTAGAATGATTTTGTTTGTTATGTGTGTGTTCTGCAGAGAGAAGAAAACAGATGGAAATGGAACAGCTAAGGGATGAGGTGTCCTGATTTTAGAATGATTTTGTTTGTTATGTGTGTGTTCTGCAGAGAGAAGAAAACAGATGGAAATGGAACAGCTGAGGGATGAGATGTTCTGTTTTTAGAATGATTTTGTTTGTTATGTGTGTGTTCTGCAGAGAGAAGAAAACAGACGGAAATGGAACAGCTAAGGGATGAGGTGTCCTGATTTTAGAATGATTTTGTTTGTTATGTGTATGTTCTGCAGAGAGAAGGAAACAGATTTAAATGGAACAGCTGAGGGAGAGGTGACTTAATTTTAGACTGATTTTGTTTGTTATATGTGTTCTTACAGAGAGAAGAAAACAGATGGAAATGGAACAGTTGAGGGATGAGGTGTCTCGTATGAAACAGATGCTTCAAAACATGCAGCAGGCAGGACAGCCGTCACATCCCACCCAGCCGGAACAACAGACTGTGTACCCACCTGCTACCAGCACTAGTGCAGAACACCTGCAGGAGCCTGCACAAATCTCAAGTGCTGGTCCGCAAGGAAACAGTATCCCAGTGAGTAGCAGCAGACCAGCTCCCATTATAAAGCTGTTCCAGGACCCAGCACCTGCAGCAGTCCAGGTGTGCAGCAGCAGCTCAAATAACAGCAACAAAAGGTCAGTCTCAGCCTAGGCCAGTTTGTCTTGTCTGTAGTCTTGTTCTAAATCTTCTTCACAGCTGTATGGGATATGTTGGTGGTACCAACGGTCTTATGGTTTATGGACAATGTTTACCTTGTCAAGTCATGCAGTGCTGCAGAGTTCAAAGTCAGCTGTCCACCTACTTTATCAACAAATTTTGAGAACAGATGCAGCTTTAAGCCACCAAATTCTGTAGACATTTATCACAACTTATTTGCAAATCTTAACTTCTCTGCTGCCACCTATATTGACACTTTTTACTAAAAAAGTCCACAATTATTATCTCTCCAGTGCTGGATAACTGTGAAATATATGCAAATACTGGCATCTTTTGTAGGTCTTTAGGTATCTTTATATGTTAGAATTAGACAATATAATTTTGATAAAAAAATTCCAGCATCTGCCCATGTGGTCTTTTAATAGATCATTCTTGGCAAGAAGCTGATTGCAGTTTGCAAAATTAAGTATATGGACCTTCTTTAAATGACAATTAGGGTGGGTGCTGACTTTCAGTCATGCAGAGCCATAGTGACCAGTCTTTGTCCCGTGTTCTGTATTTCCAGAGAAACTTTAAGTCGCCAGCTGGACTTCAGTCAGACCACTGGTCTTGCTGACATGCTGAGTTCGCAGTGTCACATTGTTTCCCAGAGTGCATCTTCAGTTCCTGCTGTGACTTCTGACCCAGCGGAGAACATCAGTATGAGGCGATTGCCTGCAACACAAGCAAGTACCAGCTTCAACAGGAGTGGTCAGCTGAATGCTTCCTCCCTAAACAACACCGCCTCATCTGGAGGGTCTCGCCCCCTGTCAGCCAATCAAACTCCAGATAGCTCCACGCAGAGCTTCAGCAGGGTAAGCTTCAAATAAATGATACCAATAAATACACCTTGAATGTGTCCTTCTCTACACTTGTCTTAATAATAATTTTATTAGTAAATGTGACAACCCATGTTGTTATTTGTCAACATGTCTAATTTGCTATAACTTGCATTCTGTAGGGCCTGTCTGCCCCCTCACCAACAGTGAACACAAGGGAGGCAGTGCAAGTCATGATGGGATTGTTTAATCAGTCGCTACATACAAACTGTGACTTGGGAACCATGAATAACTCCCAGCAGGAGCTGGAAGGACAATTCATCAACTCTGATAACGGTAAAGTGTTTGGCCTTTAATAAAATTTGACATAACTGTGAAACAGCCATGGTATAATTCCATTTCCCACAAGTTAAACATAAGAGAACTCAGAAATTTCAAGTAATGCGCTTAGAATGGATTGCCTGTCAAATCACTTTTTAAAAAGAGTCACTCTTGAGGATTTATTACGCAAATTACTCTTTTTTCACTTTTTTTTAGCAGCACTCTGTTACTCTTTTTCTTTTTCTATGAAAAAATGTGATGTATACTATTTCTCTCCTGCTTTAACAGTCCACCTATCACAAGAATGGGACACTTCACAATATTTGTGTGTGCAAATGTTGGCATGTGTCACACTATGTGGAAAATTTCCTTATCTTTATGCTGGAGTATGTGCAATGTATGTTTCTAAGGGGTACATACATGTATACACATACTTAGTATGCGAAGTACATTTTTTCTGTTTGTGATAAAGAAAATGTGGAATTGCAACTTATTTCACTCTTTTTTTCACTCGTAATTTCAAAGAATGCTTCTCTTTTTTGCCAGAGCACTTACTCCTTTTTTTATCATTTACCTTTGGCAGGCCTGCTTAGGTTTAAATTATAATAGTGGTATTAATAAATGATTCTACACACTGCAGCTTTAAAATCCACAAAGTGCTCTAAAATGCTGTACATATGACATGAATACCCAAGGAATATAGACTATAACCACGGCTGGCACTATGAGCTCCAAACTTTACAGGTATTTTTATCATTTGACAAGTATACAAATGTTAGCTAGAGGTGGCAACAACTAAACTGATCAACCAGTCACTGCTATGTAAATGTTAGCTTGGATGTAGTCATTTGGTTTGTTACAGTTTGTTTATAAGCCTCCATGTATATTATCATGCATTGACACATGAATGTCAGCAGTTGGGCATCATACATTCAAAAGTTTTAATATTGGTTCACATTCAGTGTCAGCAAGTACCCAGATGATTACAGTCCATACACCACTGGTTCATGCCTCTACTGTTTTGTAGGTGGCTCTGTAGGACATGGTATACAGGATGTAGCTGTAACCCTGATGTATTTAGATAGAAGTACATTTAATCAATGTTTTGCTTTTGTACTTGAAGGATGCCAAAAAGCAGCACCATTTCAGATATTTTGTGAACCTAATCCGTCCGAGCCACAGCCTGCCAAGCAACAGATTTCAAATGTGGGTGGGTTTACCATCTTTAATGAGAACCAGCCACAAAAAGAAAATGAATTTCAGAACCACGGCACAAAAGCACCAACGGCCACTTCTGGTTTTAAGGTCTTTGACGATGATTCAGAAAACAGGTGAGTTCAAGACATCATATGTATGCACCTAAACCTTTACAGGTCTGAAGCATTAAAAGTTAATTGTCTAAGCATTTGTATTATCCAAAATATCTATTTTCAGGCAGAAAGCGGCTGAAAACCAAACCTGTCAGCATTTAAATAACCATTGTAAACCTTTTAAACTTCTGGTATCCATAGTTTTGTCCATCTCCACAGGGCTCCCTCTGGGTACCACAATGGTCAGAAGAGACGAGGGCTGTGTCAGGCACTAATCCCGTCCACAGATGTGCCAATGGCTGAGCCAGCCTGTCCTGATGAGGAGGAGCAGAAGATGGATCACCTTGACGATGATGTCAAACCGCTTCCCATGGCAAGAACAGTCCTGTCTCATTGTATCAGTAACACATGATTGTACCAAACATACAGAAAATCAGGCTGCCTCAGTGCATCAGTTATACTGTACATGATTGTACCAAACCTACAAAAAATCAGGCTGCCTCAGTGCATCAGTTACACTGGAGCAGTACCCAGCTTACAAAAAACTGGTTTCCTCAGTGTATCAGTATCCTAGAGCAGTACCAAGCTTACAAAATATAAGATTGCCTCAAAGTGTATCAGTAACACTGGAGCAGTACCAAGCTTACAAAATATCAGACTGCCTCAGTGCATCAATAACACTGAAGCATTACCAAACTTACAAAAAAACAGGATGCCTCAGTGTATTAGTATCCTGGAGCAGTACCAAGCTTACAGAAAAACAGGATGCCTTAGTGTATCAGTAACACTGAAGCAGTATCAAGCTTACAAAAAACAGGTTTCCTCAGTGTATTAGTATCCTGGAGCAGTACCAAGCTTACAGAAAAACAGAATGCCATAGTGTATCAGTAACACTGAAGCAGTATCAAGCTTACAAAAAACAGGTTTCCTCAGTGTATTAGTATCATGGAGCAGTACCAAGCTTACAAAAAATAAGATTGCCTCAAAGTGTATCAGTAACACTGGAGCAGTACCAAGCTTACAAAATATCAGACTGCCTCAGTGCATCAATAACACTGAAGCATTACCAAACTTACAAAAAAACAGGATGCCTCAGTGTATTAGTATCCTGGAGCAGTACCAAGCTTACAGAAAAACAGGATGCCTTAGTGTATCAGTAACACTGAAGCAGTATCAAGCTTACAAAAAACAGGTTTCCTCAGTGTATTAGTATCCTGGAGCAGTACCAAGCTTACAGAAAAACAGGATGCCATAGTGTATCAGTAACACTGAAGCAGTATCAAGCTAACAAAAAACAGGTTTCCTGGGTGTATTAGTATCCAGGAGCAGTACCAAGTTTACAAAAATCAGGCTGCCTCATTGAATCAGTAATATTTTAGCTGTACCAAGCTTACAAAAAGGTCAAGCTGCCTCAGTGTATCAGTAACACTGGAGCTTGAAAGCTCTTTAAGAAAATTAACTGTTCTAAATCAAGATTTCTCAGGTGTCTTTCCATTTTGTAAATTTAAATGATCCTTTAGGTTTATAATTGATCTAATATATTTCTTTCACTGTTCAGATGTATTGAAGTATAGACTGGAGTATTGGTGTTTTGTGTAAAGACAATTGCTAGATGAGTAACAATTAATGAATCAGGGAACATTATTTATCCTTGACACTGCAGCATAGTTTCGTCATTAAGTGGTCACATCATTTATATAATTTTATAGGATCCACCTGAGCCAATGGATACCATGGCACACTTTGATGAGGATATGACCTTTGCCCCTGGATTCAGCTCTACACGTAACTTTACACAGCTGGCCCATATGGTGTCCACACCGTTTAATCCGGTCGCTCCAAGCTTTGCACCACCGCCTGTCAGCCACATCAAACCAGCAGGGAAAACAGGAGCTATGGTGACGGCAGACCAAACATTTGCTGATCAGACACAGGGCCATACCAGTCAACACCCTTCAGATTCCTCTGATAGCCACCAGGTGTCACTTCCATCCACCACTCCTCATCAAACCGATGTACAAGAAAGAAGCAACGGACTTAGGTACATGGTTTTGGTAGCATTACTGACATGGTGACTTTTCTTATTCCTAGTTTCATCCATCCCTCATTTTCACTTGACTGAATTCAGTGGAAAATTGTCTTTTTATCAGCCCTTAGGCTGATGGGCTATTGTCGTCACCCAAGCTGTCCGTCCGTCCGGCGTCCATTAACTTTTACCTTGTGAGCTGAGTATCTTGAAAAGGATTCACCGTCAGAATTTTTTTTCCTCGTTAAAGATGTATATCGACAAAATCTCGGTCAAGTTCGAAGATGGGTGACCTTGACCTATTTTTCTACATTTTACAGCTGATTATAGAAAAACACTTAGATGCTTATTACTCAGGAACCATTTAGTGGATTTTCACAAAACTTACTATGATTATTGGGACTGATAGTCTATACCTGCTTCACAAGTTTGGTGGCACCACCTACAATTTCTGAATTTTAATGAATTTTATTGGATTTTTCAACTTTGGGCTTGTGAGCGGGATATCTCTGAAAGGATTCACCGTAAGAATTTTATTTTTCGGTGAAGATGTATATTGACAAAATCTCAGTCAAGTTCGAAGATGGGTGACCTTGACCTATTTTTCTACGTTTTAGAGCTGATTATAGAAAAAACATTTAGAAGCTTATTTCTCAGGAACCATTGGGTGGATTTTCACAATACTTACTATGATCATAGGGACTGATGGTCTGTAACTGCTGCACAAGTTTTGGGGCGCCACCTGCAATTTCTGATTTTTAATGAATTTTTCTTGGATTTTTCAACTTTGGCCTTGTGACTGGGATATCTCTAAAAGGATTCACAATAGGAATTTTATTTCTTTGGTGAAGATGTATATCGACAAAATCTCGGTCAAGTTCGAAGATGGGTGACCTTGACTTACTTTTCAAGGTCACAGAGCTTATAATAGAATAAAACTTAGAAGCTTATTTTTCAGGAAGCATTTGGTGGATTGTTATGAATCATGGTACATACCACTCCTTTTTAAATTTATAACTGAGACATGTACAGATATACATCCATGTGACAACAGATATTTAGTACTTGTTACTGTTACCACCTTTAAACACTGTTCTTTTGGCTGAGGGCTTTTGTCAGCTTCTGCTGATAGTCATTTTACTTTTAATAAACATCTGCTACTATTCTAAACATCTCATGAATCTTTATGAATATGTCAACATGAAAAACGCAAAGCATTGTAGCCAGTCTTTCATATGTGTAAACAGATCTAGCAACAGGCCAAGATTTTGTCTGTATTTCTAAATAGCTTGACAGACTGCCAACTATTTCAGATTTCGCAACAGGCCAAGTTTCAGTTTGTATCCATATACAGCTTTGGCAGACTGCCAACTGTATTAGATCAGGCAATAGTTCAAGAGTTCACTCAGTGCACTAGCTATAACTGCACATTAGTTTCAGTTCACTTATGGCCAACTGGCTTCCTCTGTTGAGCTGGGTCATCCAAGTGTACCTGACTTGGAATTTTAATGTATCAGCCTGAAATTTTGGCCTGCCCATGTATCTTTGAAGGCTTTTATGCACAAAAGACTGGTGTCACCACGTACAATGATTTTTGCTTAATTCTCAGAATGGATTTGATAAATCGGCCTGAAATTGTGCATATATCTATACATCTCGGATAGCTTTGGTTACAGAAGACTGGTGGCGCCACCTACAATAATTTTTGCACAGTATTTGTCCCTGCTTTTTTATGAGTTTTTTGACATTTCAGTCTGAAGTTGTGCATGTCCATACAACTTGAATAGTTTTGTCGTATACAAGACTTGTGGACTCTGTGGTGCCACCAACAATTGGATTTGGGTTTCATACATCTTTGCACATAGCCCAAGAGTGGTTTGAAGTATCTGCCTAGAATTTTGCATGTCCATACTGGCATTCATCTTTGATGGCTTTCTCATACACAAGACTGGTGGTGCCACCTACAATCCTGTGTGCATCCATACCAGTATTTCAGGAATGACATTTGTGTTATTGATGTTGATACTTAGGTTTAAAATGTTAAACTTGCATTGTACATGTACATGTCCCACATGTATTTGAAAAGTAATCAAGTACTTTTCAAATATCGGGCAAGCATGTTATCATGGAAGCATTATACCTGATACATATCCCATTGCACAGGTTCACATTAGGCTTATAGGCCATTTTTTTATAACTGTTCATAAAACTTGTGTGCAAATGTAAGCTTCAGGTGGTACCCCATATGTTGACCCCCTTTGCAAGCCAAAGTTGTATTTTCTACTTTTTCCAAGAGTTGTTGAAAATTTCAACCTTCCACCTGTCATATTATTGATAACAATAATGACATGAGTATGAATGAAGTTGAATAATTTTCAAATTGGCATAGTCTTGAACATATTAATTTCACTGAAGGCAAACTTTGGCATTTTCTTGTATTATGCCTCTGACTATCAGCATCAGATATTATTGGCACTGATTCTTTTTGTGGTTTGTGAATGTTTTTTTTTTTGTTTGCAGTATTATTGTTGACCTTTCTATAAGCAAGACTGATATTTTTGCCACTTTTCAAATAAGTTTAAAACTATTTATGTGCCTCTCACATCATGGTTACAATTCATTATAACAGTGGATTTAAGTGTGTATAGATGGAGTGGAATCATTTAAAAAATGGCATCTTTACAGAACTTAGTTCATCAAATTTTGTTTTTGTACATAACATGTTGTGTGGCACCAGACATCTCAGGGAAACGCTGCAGCTTCTTGTGCCATATTTATCATGTGAATCATATGCAACCAGTTGTGGCACAGTGCACAGTAGGATAAGACAATATCTTTGGTGATATCTGATTAGAGCCCAACCTTTACCTTTTTATCCCTGTTCTATTTCATGGTGACAAACACATGGACAGTGAAGATATGATCCCTGAATCTTCTGTCTTATAAACCTTTTACCATATCTGTAGAAAGTGGCCTATGTGATTATTCTGACAATAAGCTTTCTCTTATTTGGAAAACTTTTGGTTTAAATCTTTGGTATACAAAATGGTTTAATTTTGTTGGAATATTATTGTAGTTGGTTTAGCATGTCAAGGTTTTGTCCATGGGTTCAGATAGTTTTGGCATCGTAACAATTCCTATTCATGCTAGAGATTGTACACATTTTAAATGACATGGTCATAAGGTTTGCTTTTGATGTTGACACAGCTGATTCACACAGGTCCCTGTATTGGTTTATTCTTTGGTTCTTGTATAGACAGTGAAAGTAAAGAACACTTTGCTGTTACAGTCCCATCCTGGAAGCCAGTGAGGAGAGTGTGAAGTCAAATGGTAGTTTAGGGACCACACAGTGTAACATGACCCAGGCCAGCACTGCCAGCAGCACTATACCAGCACTGCAGAGCCACCCGCAAGCCTCAGCAACACTGTCGCAGAGCCCCTCACAGCCACCCAAACCAGCTACATCTGATATCCAAGACCTGCCTGAAGCGTTAACAAGTCTCCATGTTGATTTGTCACAACTAGAGGAGTCTCTGTTGTCACAGCCACCAAAACCTGCTTGGTGTGGGTCTGTGACATCATCAGAGCTACCAGAGGGCCAAGTACAAAAAGAAAATGAATCAGATAGACTTAAAATGCCAGACACATTGTCAACAATGTTTGGAGCGGAGCTGTCAGGGCTGCATGAGATGCTGTCTCCTAAGCAGGCTGTGCCTGGGAGGCAAGAGCCTGTGGGTTTTGAGAACGTGGAGGTTCCTCGATCTATGCTGAGCATGAACACCAGCTGTCCTCAGATCGACATGACGCACTATGTAGAACCGGAGGAGGACGTGGACCTGGGAATGTCAATCCGTATTGATCCACTAGATCCATTTGATGAAGACACTGTCAGAGATTTTATTGCCAACTTAGCAGTCCCCCTGTCATCATACCCAAATTACTATAGATATGACAAGAAGATTCCTCAGATAACCACTGGATGCATCATTGAAGCTGGTGAGTCATTATTAGCTCAGCTGACTATAAGTCATCTGAGCTATAGTCGTGGTCCATTGTCCGTCGTCCGTCCGTCTGTCCAGACATCTGTCTGTCCGTTAGACTGGCATGTTTTGAAACCATTATACCTACGAATCCAAAATTCGGCATACTGTTAGATGTCCCCAAAATCTCCTACCATACCAAAAATTGGGTCAATATGACTTCGTTCATTCAAGATATTTAGTAAAAACCTCAAATTTCCTTTAAAAACCTATTATCACACTTGAGGACTACCTAATATCAAAACCACTCATCTGTTTTTCTTAATATTTACCAGATGTAATCTCCTATATATTTCCTATATACATCCAAGAAATTAAGTCTGTTAAGTATAAATTCTTTAAGTTATGGGCCTGATCATAATGGACTTTGTAAAAAAAACGGGAAAGATATTTACTCACTTAACATGAAAAATTTTGAAACTAGTGACTATTTTCCCAAGTATATAACTTTGTTTAATTTAGATTCAACTGTTTACCCAAAATTAGATCTGAATTTTGTAAATTTTTTAAGTAATAAGCATAAAAATAAAATCTGTACCTTAAATTTTGCCCAACTTAAACATGGCATGTTTTCTTCCTGTAAGTACTATTGATTTAAATTTCACAGCATTAAAACATAATCATTTAATTTTTTTTAATCTGAGATTTGAAAGTAAAACCTTGAAAATTAGGCTTGTTATGGATTTTTTTCTTGAGGCTCTATTGTAGTCATTTGCTTTGTCCAGATGCAGGGTCCCACTCCAGGTCACTTGAAGTCAGCAATGCCAGGGTTTCTGATTTGTTACAGTCACTGGGGGAAATCCCCTGCTGAAAAAATGTGTAAACTACTGAAATGTCAACAGTTAATAAATAAGCCAAGTAATGATCAGGGTAATAGTACAGATCATTTGTTCATAAACTGCTCACATGCTTCAGTTTTAACATATGGAAACAAATGGTCAGGTCACAAAATATTATTTGCAGCAATTTCTTGCTCATCAATACAAACCAATCATATAAACTAACCATGGCCAACTTACACTTTATCTCAATCCAATATTATTTTAGATTTTTACCTCTAAGGTCAACTTCAGCTGAACACAGTGACCCATGGGTCCCTTGTTAAATGTAAACAGATCATTCAACTAGTTACAATAGGCACTCTCCAAAAAGACTCTAAAAAATCTTGGATGGTGGCTGACAGTACTGTTTAGTGGTAGAGGAAACCATGGGACCCTGAGAAAACCACCAGCCATGGACAGGCCACTACAGTCCACTGTCATAGCCACATCAGGAGTGGAACCCTGGTAGCCAGCAGACAGATGACTGTCCAGGTCCCTGTTAACAACCTTTGCTTCATTGTTCATTCACATTATGATTTTAGTATCCGAGATATACATTGCTTCATTGTTCATTCACATTATGATTTTAGTATCCGAGATATACAATGCTTCATTGTTAATTCACATTATGATTTTAGTATCCGAGATATACAATGCTTCATTGTTCATTCACTTTATGATTTTAGTACCGGGGTAAACAATGCTTCATCTTTTATTCACATTATGATATTAGTATCCGAGATATACAATGCTTCATTGTTCATTCACATCATTTTTATTTTAGTATCCGAGATATACAATGCTTCATTGTTAATTCACATTATGATTTTAGTATCCGAGATATACAGTGCTTCATTGTCCATTCACATTATGATTTTAGTATCCGAGATATACAATGCTTCATTGTTCATTCACATTATGATTTTTGTATCCGAGATATACAATAGTTCACCTGGGGCAGATTTCAGATTGTAATTAGGAAACCTTTATTTAACTTAATAAAAATGTTTTAATGTGATTATTCTTTTGAATGATGACTTTTATAGGCAAGTTTCCTCCAGTTACTACTTGGACATTTTGCAGCACGTTTAACTTTCCAGTTTGATGATGATGATGGTATGCAGACTTTACTGATGATATTGTATTCCTTCAGGTGATGTTTCCTTCCAGCTGAAGAAGAAGCTGGGTGAGGGAGGGTTTGCCAGTGTGTACGAGGTGGAAACCAAAAGAATGAACCAGGCTGTCAAGATGGTGGCAAAAGTAAAGTAGATCTCTGGTCATTTTATCCCATTTATTTTCTCAAATCAACTGCATCCCACAAAGTTTCTTGATTTACAAGGATTAATTTATATTGTGAGGGAGGACAGTGACCAGTTTGGCTGCAGCAGCCCATAATCAAGCAGATCTTTAGGTATCACAAGTATAAATAACACATGTTTAAAGATAACAGATTTGCGACATTGTCTGGCATTAGCTGGCCAAACCTATCTTTTTTTTTGTTCAAAACTGACAGCCATAGAACAAACCCTAACCTTAGTTGAGACCTTAAAGGTACCTGGACCACCAAGTTGCATTAAAAAATGGCATTTGTCAATTGGTCAAGCAGAGTGAGGTTTAAACATTTTCAAAATTTCATTTGAAGTAAATTTAAAATGAGCAGGTTTACTTATTCAGGATTTACCTGAGATCTGAAATTTGGAAACAAGATTAAGGTATGAAGGCTTATTAAGTGAAACAAGATATTTATTTATTTTATCTCTATAATGACTAGATGTGTGTTTCAGTAGTTTAAAGGCAGTAACCCTGGTTCAGGGTTAGTAAACATGTTAGGATGCACCAATATGGTTCATTCCATCGGAATCATTGGACTGCTAAAAGTTTGTATTTGACCTGCATGGTCAAATTTCATATCTGTTAAAAAGTGACTGGTGAGGTTTGATTGGTTTGAAGTGATGGCCATGGATGATTGAGATCTTTGTTGGTTACAGATACAGAGGCCCGCATGTCCCCTGGAGTTTTACATCACCACACAGCTACACAGGAGACTGAGGCAGCTACACACTGATATACAGGTGGACATGGTACGTATGTAGTGTCACCCTCCACACAGCTACACACTGACCTACAGGTGGACATGGTACGTATGTAGTGTCACCCTCCACACAGCTACACACTGATATACAGGTAGACATGGTACGTATGTAGTGTCACCCTCCACACAGCTACACACTGATATACAGGTGGACATGGTACGCATGTAGTGTCACCCTCCACACAGCTACACACTGATATACAGGTGGACATGGTACGTATGTAGTGTCACCCTCCACACAGCTACACACTGATATACAGGTGGACATGGTACGTATGTAGTGTCACCCTCCACACAGCTACACACTGATATACAGGTAGACATGGTACGTATGTAGTGTCACCCTCCACACAGCTAAACACTGATATACAGGTGGACATGGTATGTATGTAGTGTCACCCTCCACACAGCTACACACTGATATACAGGTGGACATGGTACGTATGTAGTGTCACCCTCCACACAGCTACACACTGATATACAGGTGGACATGGTACGTATGTAGTGTCACCCTCCACACAGCTACACACTGATATACAGGGGGACATGGTACGTATGTAGCTTCACCCTCCACACAGCTACACACTGATATACAGGTGGACATGGTACGTATGTAGTGTCACCCTCCACACAGCTACACACTGATATACAGGTGGACATGGTACGTATGTAGTGTCACCCTCCACACAGCTACACACTGATATACAGGTGGACATGGTACGTATGTAGTGTCACCCTCCACACAGCTACACACTGATATATAGGTGGACATGGTACGTATGTAGTGTCACCCTCCACACAGCTACACACTGATATACAGGTGGACATGGTACGTATGTAGTGTCACCCTCCACACAGCTACACACTGACATACAGGTAGACATTGTACGTATGTAGTGTCACCCTCCACACAGCTACACACTGATATACAGGTAGACATGGTACGTATGTAGTGTCACCCTCCACACAGCTACACACTGATATACAGGTGGACATGGTACGCATGTAGTGTCACCCTCCACACAGCTACACACTGATATACAGGTGGACATGGTACGTATGTAGTGTCACCCTCCACACAGCTACACACTGATATACAGGTGGACATGGTACGTATGTAGTGTCACCCTCCACACAGCTACACACTGATATACAGGTGGACATGGTACGTATGTAGTGTCACCCTCCACACAGCTACACACTGATATACAGGTGGACATGGTACGTATGTAGTGTCACCCTCCACACAGCTACACACTGATATACAGGTGGACATGGTACGTATGTAGTGTCACCCTCCACACAGCTACACACTGATATACAGGTGGACATGGTACGTACGTAGTGTTACCCTCCACACAAACATGACATGTCAGTTTTACTCTCATCAGAAAAATAAACCGCCAGAAATGATGGTACCTATATGAGTGCATTGTTTTTGAATGTCATGTTATTAACAAGATAATATCTGAATGTCATTTTAACATTATCATTAGGGCCTTAACAGTTGAGGGGCAAAATGCTCCTACAAGGCTAAGGCCAGCATCTGAGCTATGGAGAGTGCCTTGAGTTATAATAACTATTTGTGCAATCCTTGTAAAATAAGTTAGTTTATATTAACAGAATAATTTTCTCTGTTCCAGTCTCTCTCCTACATGAAGATAGAAAGGGCTTCTTTCTTTGAAAATGGCAGCTGTCTGATCAATGAGTACATACCTCATGGAACCCTTTTGGTAGGTACTTATTGTCATGGCAACAGTTTTAGTAGCTCAGCTGACTGAACCATTTTCCATATTTATTCATTGTATGAAATTAGTGGTGCCATCTTTGTTTTATTGTTGTATGAAGAATATCAGATTGATCTTGAGACTGACAGCTAACATTCATGTGGCACTTGTATATCAGACTTTGTATGATAAAATGGTATTGAGTATGTCTGACAGACCTACAATTCGCAGTTATCATTGATAGTTTCACAAAGTTTTTCCAGGTATTACTAACTTCATGAAATTTCACTGTAATCAGTCCATTTTGAGTCATACTGAAGTACAATAAATTTTGCATGGAATGACTTGAAATTTGTCATGCTTCATCAAGAGATAGGCTTTTGTTTCACAATATGAGACTAGTCTCACTGTTAGTTATTTTCACTCATTTTATGCAAGTTCAGGCCTGATGTTTAGAAAGACAAATGAGAGTTGTGTGAAATTTTTAGGTCAGCACCAGACATTCAAGGTCATCTTGAAATTTGGACAAACTAGGCGAACTAGTTAATAAATATCTGAAGAACAGATGTGAAATCTATTTTTACTGGCACATTTTGAGTAAAAATTCATTGTTTCTTAATAATTGATGCTGTGTTGGTTGATCTTGGACATCTCTAGACCAGTAGTGTCATGTGCAAATTGTGTCATATATATGCAAATCTAGTCAGAAGTAGCTATTTTGAGGTTGACAAATAGTATTTATCAGCAAAGCAATAAGATATTTTGCATTTGACTATTCAATTAAAATATAATTGAGTAAAAATTCATTCAAACAACAATTTCTCAATCATTAGCTCAGCTGACTGTAAGTCATCTGAGCTATAGTCGTTGTCCTTTGTACGTCGGCTGTCCGTCCATCCGTCTGTTGTTCCATCCGTCTGTCCGTCCATCCGTTAAACTGGCACGTTTTGAAATGGTAAGACTTAGGAATCCAAAATTTGGCAGGTTAGATGTCCCCAAGAGCTCCTACCAAGCCGAAAACTGGGTCTTTGGGACTTCCTTCCTTTGAGAAATTAAGTAAAAACCTCAATTTCTTATTATAAACCTATTTTCACACTTCAGGACTGCCTAATATCAAAACCACTCATCTGTTTTTCCTCATATTTACCATAAATATTCCTCCACAGTCCATATAGTTCCTATTTACATGCCAGAAATTAGGTCTGTATTATATAATTTAAAAAAGTTATGGGCCGAAACATAATGAATTTTGTAAAAAATCAGGAAAGATATTTGCAGACCTGGCAACTAGTCCGATTTAATCGTACTTAGTCCGATTTTTTAAATTTTTGGCAGGAGAAAATCGTACGAGTACGATTTTTGAATATTCTGGGAAAAGAAATTCCTTCGGCTAATCAAAAGATTTACTGTCATTTATTCCGTGGAACTTTATGTGTTCATTCGTCATTCATTCATTCCATTACCCATTAATCCTGAGCGGTTAAAACTCGATCTAATGTAGCTTTTACATTATTGAGCGACATTCTGTAAACTTTGTGTGTAAATGTGCAAATAAAATGTAACTTTCAAATGTGGCACGAGCATGCGACGCAAAACGGACCCGTTCAGTTTCTATTTCCTTTCGCTGTGTCTGCGAATTTATTGAAATGCATGTGTTGACCTTTAATGAGAGCGATTTTGGGACACCCTGCGTGGTGAAATGCAGCCGTGAACAAAAGTGCACATATTATAAACGCAGGTGCATGATCGCGGCATTCGGTTTATGATGTATAAATGAGTTGACTGACACACGCTTGCAGCTAAAGTTTCCCGAAAAGCTAGTCCTGCTGACACCTGATGACATCTGACTCACACACCCATTGGATGAGATTAAATCGACGTCATTTGACCCATGTGTCCATTGGTTGACCCTGATTTTATTTGCATAGACGTCATCTGACCTCTGACCCACCTTGTGACTAATTTGACTGTCTGACAGTTGTTTTTTGCACAGAAGAAATTTCCCGCTTCAGTTGGCAAGACGTGATACCTATCATCAAAATGAATCCAAGAGCAAATATTTGTTTTTAACTTACCAAACAAATTATCTGCATTCATTAAACGGACCGTATGCACTTTAAATATGCCACTTTTTACTGTTTGATCCGAATCATAAGATAATAATACCAGGTCTAATAGAGTGCCGGCGATGTCAATATTTTACATTGTCATTAATAATAAAGTCTGTCAAGTTGCCGATTACGGGTTTTGTCTGAAATTGCCGGAAAAAAAAATAAATGATTTGTTTTTGGCCCTCTATCTTGAAATTTGGTCCATTTTTGTAGGGCATTTCGTCGCCGTGAAACAATTATACCCAGTCATAGGCCCGCCCACTCGTGGTATAGTACCGAGATACGTATGTGAGGTCCCAGGCGCTTGTTAGCAAATAAAAACGTGTTTTTGCCTATTTTATTAATTGTTTTTGGAAGGTTTTCCATTATATAATACAAATATAAAATAACATAGGCCATATGAATGGGCCTGTCGAGTGACCTTATCATGTTTTTAATAAAGAAGTGACGCCTCGTTTTAGGGTTTAGCATCGATGTCAACCGTGTTGTAAAGAGATCTTCTTAACTACCGTTGACTGCACATTCCTTTACTTTTTAGAGGAAAATGCAAACATTTTCATAGAAATATGATAATAATGTGATATTCAGTAAATTTCATGTAAATTAAACAGAGGTTACCCATGTTATTTACTGCAGCTGTATATTTATAAAATTATTAATAATAATTGTTCTGAAGGTGCATAGTATTATCAATTGGGGCCCACGACAGGGTTTATGGAATTGACTTGCAATTTTATTGTATTTATTTCGTTACGTCCTGTTTATATAATTTTATTAATGGTGGTTTTCTAAGCTTTTCCTGGACCTCTTATTCAATTTATTTATCAAGCTTTTTTACTTCTTTTCTAGTGAGAAAAATCTCTTTTTTATTACACCAATAGACCTATCTGACACTTCTACAGAATAAGCATTGTAAAAAGTAGACCAAATTCTCATATTTTTAAATAATTCTGTACTGTAATTTAACTGTTTCTTTTCTTTGTTGAAAATAAGGCCCTTTAGTTATCTTCTCCTTATTACTAATTTTCCTTCAAAAAGTAACTAATAGAATTTTTCTTTGCAAAAAAAAAAACAAAAACAGGTGAACACAAGGATGGAACAGATCATTATGGCAGTCAAAATAAAACATGAAACAGACTTTTGAAAAGAATTTTATTTTTTCTCCTCAGTTTTGGCTAATTGCTAGTCAATTTGGAAATTGATTAGCACATCCTGCTTATCAATTTCAAAAAAGTAATTCGAGCCTTGTAATGCTATCAATTTTGGTTAGAAAAAACAGCTGATTTGGGGCCATTCAAACCCTCAAAATGCAGGGGCTTCAGGGGGCTCTGCCCCCCTGTCCCCTGTCAGGGGCTTTGCCCTTGTACCCTACCAGGGGCCCTAAGGCGGGCCCCTGGACCCCAACCGTAAGATTTCCAGCTTTCAAATGTTGGCAGGTCTGTATTTGATCACTTAACACAAAACATGTTAAAGCTAAGGACTTTCCAGTAATATGACTTTAATTAATCAAAATTAAATTGTATACCCAAAATCAGATCAGAATCTTTTAAATATTTTAAGATAAAATAAAAAAATAAAAATAAAAAATTAGTACCTCAAATTTTGCCCAACTTGACCATGGCACATTTTTTTCTGTAACTGCTGTGGATTTAATTTTCACAGCATGTTTTTGATAGCATTTCATCTATTTACACCAAAAATTTAAAACCATTTGATCAAAAACTGTAGATTTTATTCAAGTTTTCAAGCACCATGTCACATATTGTTTACATCAAGCTAGTGTTATGCAGTTTGCTAGAGCTCAGCTCCCAAGCTTCAGCTCTCAGTTCCTAAAATTTGGTATACAGTTAGGTATCTCCAAAAACCCCTACCATGCTATGAATTTGGTCACTCATACTTAATTCCTTCGAGATATTAATGAAAAACTTCATTTTTCCGTTAAAAACCCATTGTTACACAAGACTGCCTAATATCAAAACCACTGATCTGACTTTGATCATATATAACATACATATTTTGCTATGCTCATGCCAGAAATGATGTCAGTATTGGGTAATTGTTTTAAGTTATGGGCCCAAACATAGTAAACTTTGTAAAAAATTTAGAAATATATTTACTCCCTTAACAAGAGGATTGCTGAAGAAGAGATTTTTTGTCAGGAATGTAACATTATTTAATCAAGATTCAATTGAATGCCAATAATTAGTTCTGAATTTTTCAAATATTTTAAGTTATTAGTATAAATATAAAATTAGTACCTTAAATTTTGCCCAAGTTTGACCATGGCACGTTTGTTTCCTGTGAGCACTGTTGATATAATTTTCATATCATGCAGACATAAGGATTTCAGCTTTTTAGTTTAGAAAGTTGAAAGAAATTGGCCAAATATTGTAGCCTTTATTGTTTTTATGAGACAATGTCAGATCCAGGCTCTCCAATGCTTCTCTTCAGTCACCTGTATGTTGACCTTCTTGACCTTTCAGCAAATTATGCATGCTTGAGGCGAGGTATACACTGAGGCAGCCAGGCAGGTTATGGCCAGCCACAGTTGATCCAGGTGTCCAACCAAACTCATCTAGTAGTTGTTTTGACTAACAACATAACAATAAACAATAAATTATTAAATTTTTATTGGTTTTTGATAACAAATTAAAGAAAAATTAATAGAAAAGGAATTTGTTAGTTGATGAGTAACAGGAAATTAACTTGCAGTAACTGATGATGTAAGAATCTTGTATGGATGGATAGAATGTCACGTATTCCAAATAACACCATGCAGTCACCTATGGTATTTTTCAGTTCAATTTTAATTATAACAAAAAAAGTCATATTATTCATTACTTATCATTAGGGATCGTATGAAGGAAATTAATGATAGACAAAGCTGCAGTTGATAATTTTAATCTAGATTCCCACTGTGTCTAGTGTGTATATTATTGTGAAAGTAGTCCAAAGTGAATATATTATATATTATGGGAATTCAGGTAAAAATGAAAGTATTGGAATAGCAGTGCAAATAATTTCAAATGTATTCATGAATGCATTCATGAATATATTCTATAATATTATTTTAATAATCATTTCAGTTATATTTTATAAAGAAAATCATATAATTCTCTTATTATTTTTAACAAAAATTATATTTTGCACAATATATGTTATTAAATTTTAATAAATAGTTAAACTCTTATATTATATGTCCTGCTTATAAGTTATATGGCCAAGTCAAAATCTGTGTGACATTAGCACTCCATTTGTTAATAAAATAAATGAAATCAATCCTTCCCTGTCTCCAAAGATACTATCAAAATCGTACATAAGCTAAATACCAACAATTCATAATACAGCTATATTTATTACCACACAAAACCAGCATATGCCTCATTTCCAAATCATATTTTTTATCATATATAACAGCTGAGCGCCGTGACCCATGGGTCTCTTGTTTTGGTGTGGATTGCCTGGAATTTGATCTTATATTTATCTTTTATTTATCCATTGTATGTCACTGGTGATGCCACTTAACCTGTTTTCCATTATTTTGCTAGCTTAATATCTAACTTTCCAATATTTGTCTCAACAATCAGATATTTTGCTCTGGAATGTAAAGCCATGTGTTTTTTACTTACAAATATTCCTGTCTCACTACAAGGTTTGGAAAAATTGACCAGGGTCTCAAAAAATATATTTAACATTTGTGAATAAATGCTGGGCAATAATGTCATGCTAGTCATCTGTATGTCCTGACCCTGGGTCACTTGTTTTCATTTCATGGACACTTCTGACCAGCTTTATTAGTGTCACAATTTAACTTACAGCTGGCATGGAACTGATATGCTTGTTTGTGTTTTAGGATTTTATAAATGACCATAAAACAATACGAGGACTCATTGATCTAAGTCTGGCTGTCAGACTGACTGTACAGCTGATCTACGTCCTGGAGAACCTGCACGCCTGCGGCATCATCCACGGAGACATCAAGCCTGACAACTTCCTGCTCCTACAACCGTCAGTATCTTACATCAAATCTCAAAGTCTTGTTTATGTTATCTTCACAGTACCCCTGTTACAACCGTCAGTATCTTACATCAGATCTCAAAGTCTTGTTTATTTTATCTTCACGGTACCCCTGTTACAACCGTCAGTATCTTACATCAGATCTCAAAGTCTTGTTTATTTTATCTTCATGGTAACCCTGTTACAACTGTCAGTATCTTACATCAGATGTCAAAGTCCTGTTGTATATTTTACCCTCATGCTACCCCTGCTAGTACTCTTATTGTATCTGCCAAAACAGAGTTTTGTGGATACTGTTTTCAGCCCACTGCTGCCACCGCCGAGTAGGTGTACGGAGGACCCCATCTGTAACCACTGGGCGGAATTTTACGAAACCTGGGATTATGTTCGGGTCACATGTGAACTGCTGCGCCCCAAATTTGTTTTGACCTCTGACCTTTCCTCTGCGCTCTGCGTCCATTTGTGCGTCTGTTTCCACACATAAACCCACATATATTGGGAACTGTTTGACCAATCAGGAAAAAAAATTTGTAGAAATGTAGCCCTTGGATAGCTTTATAACATACACAAAAAATGGTGGGGCCACCTGCAACCATTTTTGCACAGTGTCCATCTGTTCGTCCACCTTGGGTTAAAATCACTCATATCTCTGCAGTGGTTTGAATAATTCACTGAAATTCGGCATGTGTGTACATCCTGGATAGCGTTCTGGATTTTATGACTGGTGGCGCCACCTACATTCACGTTTACGCTGCAGACATCCAAGCTCATATCTCGGGAACCGTTTGACCGATTGGGCCAAAATTTAGCCTGTGTATAGATCTGACATAGCTCTTTATCATATGCAAAACTGGTGGCGCCACCTGCAGCCATTTTTGCACAGCATCCATCTGTTTGTCTGCCGTGGGATAAAATCACTTATATCTCGGCTGTGGTTTGACATATCTGCCTAAAATTTTGCAGGTTTATACATCCTGGACAGCTCTCTTGATTTTATGACAGATGGCGCCACCCACATTCACATTTAAGCTGCAGACTTCCAAGCTAATATCTCAGGAACTGTTTGACCGATTGGGCGAAAATTTTGCATGTATATAGATCTCACATAGCTCTTTATCATAGACAAAACTGGTGGCGCCACCTACAACCATTTTTGCACAGCATCCGTCTGCTTGTCTGCCGTGGGATAAAATCACTCCATATCTCCCCAGTGGTTTGACATATCTGCCTATAATTTTGCAGGTTTATACATCCTGGACAGCTCTCTTGATTTATGACTGGTGGCGCCACCTACATTTTAGTTTACCCTGCAGACATCCAAGCTTTTATCTCGGGAACCGTTTGACTGATTGGGCCAAAGTTTTGCATGTGTATAGATCTCACATAGCTCTTTATCATACGCAAAACTGGTGGCGCCACCTGCAACCATTTTTTCACAGCGTCCGTCTGTTTGTCTGCCACAGGCTAAAATCACTCATATACATGTAGAGGTTTGACTAATCTGCCTTAAATTTTGCATATGTATACAACTTGGACAGCGTTCTGGATTTTGTGGTAGGTGGCGCAACCTACATACACATTTCAGCTGCAGACATCCATGCTAATATGCAACACCCTCTGATTTTGGCTGATACACGTAGTCGCTCGTCGATTACCCGTATTCTAGTTACTATATTACTATGTAGTAACTGACTTTGCTTGGAGACTGTCCATCAGAATCATATATTTTGTTATGTGGACACCAGTCAGGTGCTTGACCCAGTTTTACTGTAGTTTAACATTTTGTTTCAGGCTGAAGGACCTGCCGTTAGACAGAATGGTCAATTGCGTGAAGTTGATTGACTTTGGACGGAGTATAGATATGACAATGTTTCCTCCCGGCACCTCCTTCCTGGCCAAGGTGAAGACAGAGGGATTCCAGTGTATTGAGATGATCACCAACCGGCCCTGGACATATCAGGTCAGATCACACCACTTTCCTCACATCCAGTTTTAATTTCCAAAGGTTCAATTTATTGACATATGTGTCTTGGAATCCTTTTTATACCTCAGCTATGTGTTGAGATGTATTTTACATTACTGTCAGTTTGTCTGTCAGCAAATTTACACAAAAAGTTCTGAACAGATTTTGTTGAAAAGCATCGAAGGAACAATCCCTTAAATTTTGTGGGGAATTTGGATCACCAGAACAAATGTTAATTTAAAGGATTCTGTCCCAATGTGACCACTGAAGTGTTTCTGTGAGAATATAAACCTCTATTGTCCTGTGACATTGATCACATTAGTCCCAGGTCCATTGTTCCCTGCTGACAGCTTAGTTGGGACTGCTGTTTTCCCATGTTGTTTCATTTGCCAGTATAAGACCCTCCTTATTATCTACTGGTACTTAGCCTGATACTCTTCATAATATTCAAACCTTCCTGGAAAATACCTGACAAAGGTTGTGGGTCCATCATGTATATCAATGATGTTACCTTTAAAACATCACATTTATGCAAGTCATGAAGAGATATAGACCGAGTGATAGGTTTTGTCAAGAGAGATCTTATGAAAATATGTTGCATCACCTCAAAGTCAACAGATCTTTTGTAATTATCCATTTAACATTATGCATTTTTGTAAACAATACAATATTTCAATGTGATATTTACATGTGTATACTCAGCCAGTTAAAAAGAAAGCAAGAATACTAAAATCTATTACGAGTCACAGGACCCACTTATTTAGAAAGATGGTGAATGCATTTTAAGCCAAACTTTTCATCCCAAACTTTCCATCTTCCACATTTTGCTCACCTGCCAATAGCAGAAGAAAAAAAAATTTGATTTTGGGGTCACAAGGTTAAAGGTGATGGTCACAGAGGCCATCTGTCTACATATTTGTTTCGAAATGATAGCTCCAGTTTTTAATGAAAAATGGATATCAAACTTTTTCTAATTTGAAAAATTTAAAATTTTGATTATGTGTTTTCTTATATTTTGATCAACTCATCTCAACTTTCTTCCTTTTCCATAATTTATATGCATATTACAGTCAGTTAGTTCAGATACCTATACAAATATGTAATCATGGTAGGCTAACTGTTGCCACATTTCCATATGTTAGGTTTTTATAAAAAAAAAATATTCTCATAATCAATATCAGCTGAGTGCTGTGACCCACAGATCCCTTGTGTTGGCTCTGTTTTAGACTGACTTGTATGGCTCCACAGTGCGTACATGATGTGTTTATGTTGGCTCTGTTTTAGACTGAATTGTATGGCTCCACAGTGTGTACATGATGTGTTTATGTTGGCTCTGTTTTAGACTGACTTGTATGGCTCCACAGTGCGTACATGATGTGTTTATGTTGGCTCTGTTTAAGACTGACTTGTATGGCTCCACAGTGTGTACATGATGTATTTATGTTGGCTCTGTTTAAGACTGACTTGTATGGCTCCACAGTGTGTACATGATGTGTTTAGGTTGGCTCTGTTTTAGACTGACTTGTATGGCTCCACAGTGTGTACATGATGTGTTTATGTTGGCTGTTTAAGACTGACTTGTATGGCTCCACAGTGTGTACATGATGTGTTTATGTTGGCTCTGTTTTAGACTGACTTGTACGGCTCCACAGTGTGTACATGATGTATTTATGTTGGCTCTGTTTTAGACTGACTTGTATGGCTCCACAGTGTGTACATGATGTGTTTAGGTTGGCTCTGTTTAAGACTGACTTGTACGGCTCTACAGTGTGTACATGATGTGTTTATGTTGGCTCTGTTTTAGACTGACTTGTATGGCTCCAGTGTGTACATGATGTGTACATGTTGGCTCTGTTTTAGACTGACTTGTATGGCTCCACAGTGTGTACATGACGTGTTTATGTTGGCTCTGTTTTAGACTGAATTGTATGGCTCCACAGTGTGTACATGATGTGTTTATGTTGGCTCTGTTTTAGACTGATTTGTATGGCTCCACAGTGTGTACATGATGTGTATATGTTGGCTCTGTTTTGGACTGACTTGTACGGCTCCACAGTGTGTACATGATGTGTATATGTTGGCTCTGTTTTAGATGGACTTGTATGGCTCCACAGTGTGTACATGATGTGTTTATGTTGGCTCTGTTTTAGACTGACTTGTATGGCTCCACAGTGTGTACATGATGTATTTAGGTTGGCTCTGTTTTAGATGGACTTGTACGGCTCCACAGTGTGTACATGATGTGTTTAGGTTGGCTCTGTTTTAGACTGACTTGTATGGCTCCAATGTGTACATGATGTGTATATATTGGCTCTGTTTTAGACTGACTTGTATGGCTCCACAGTGTGTACATGATGTGTTTATGTTGGCTGTGTTTTTGACTGACTTGTACGGCTCCACAGTGTGTACATGATGTATATATGTTGGCTCTGTTTTAGATGGACTTGTATGGCTCCACAGTGTGTACATGATGTGTTTATGTTGGCTCTGTTTTAGACGGACTTGTATGGCTCCACAGTGTGTACATGATGTGTTTATGTTGGCTCTGTTTTAGACGGACTTGTATGGCTCCACAGTGTGTACATGATGTATTTAGGTTGGCTCTGTTTTAGATGGACTTGTACGGCTCCACAGTGTGTACATGATGTGTTTAGGTTGGCTCTGTTTTAGACTGACTTGTATGGCTCCAGTGTGTACATGATGTGTATATGTTGGCTCTGTTTTAGACTGACTTGTATGGCTCCAGTGTGTACATGATGTGTATATGTTGGCTCTGTTTTAGACTGACTTGTACGGCTCCACAGTGTGTACATGATGTGTTTATGTTGGCTCTGTTTTAGACTGATTTGTATGGCTCCAGTGTGTACATGATGTGTTTATGTTGGTTTTTTTTTAGACTGACTTGTATGGCTCTACAGTGTGTACATGATGTGTTTAGGTTGGCTCTGTTTTAGACTGACTTGTACGGCTCCACAGTGCGTACATGATGTGTTTATGTTGGCTCTGTTTTAGACTGACTTGTACGGCTCCACAGTGTGTACATGATGTGTTTATGTTGGCTCTGTTTTAGACTGACTTGTACGGCTTAGCTGCCACAGTGATTGTGATCCTAAAGGGTAGATACATGACTGTCAGACACACGCGAGATGGAAGGTGGACAGCAGCTCATAAAGTCAGGTCAGTTAACCTTGTATTGTTTGCAAAACCTTTAAATAAAATTACATAAAGAACCTTTAAAATGAAGTTGCTTTCAAGGTGAAGTCACAGTGTCTTTGTGCATCATTAGCCTTTAAAGTGATAGCACTTGGCCTTTATTGGATTTGGTTCAAACTTTTTGGAAGGTCACAACATATTCAGGACTACCTACATTCAATTCCTCTTAGACAGATCTCGATTCGATGCATGCTGTTCTGGTGCACCCATAGAGATGTAGCTCAATCAGACGCAGTTCATTGCTCATGCCTAGGGTGCCCTCAGAAACGCAGCCCAGTATGACATGGTTCACTCCTTATGGTTGTGTAAATGCACCAAGAAGCACATCGGGCAGGCTATTTCCTGCTCATGATGTACCCACAGGGTGTTTGTATGCTGTTTGTCACTATGCTCTATACCACGTGAATCAAACAAAATTACATCACTTATAACCTTCTTTGAACCTGTTAATTTGTTTAAAAAAAATATCGAACTGCAGTTTATTTACTTACATATTGTTTTAAATTGATTTTCCATTATTGTCCTACTGGTAATACAATATACCCTTTGGCCAAGTTGAGTCTCGCCAGGCTACGTCTCAATGGGCAACGCTGTGATTAAATGGGCAGCATGTCTCACCAAGCTTCGTCTGAGCAAGCAGTGACATCAGCCATAGGTCCTATCAATAGGTCATACTGGCTAGACACCCTTTAGAACTGATGAAGTTTTAGGTGACCATGACCTTTATTTGCAGAATTAACATGCACTTTTGCATTTTGACCACTGATTTAATTGACTGAAATGTTATCTGTGGCATTTCTATGCATGTACATCAGTTTCCCTTTCATACTAGGATTGTTTCACCATGACCTAATTTTCCCCTCAACTAAGGTTAAACAGCTCAACTTTGTTTCATTGGAAAAATGTTGGGTCAGTAGGTTCAAGAAATGTTTTTTTATGTTGAATTAATTGCTGTCTGTCAGGGTGTTGTGTAAATGATCATTTTGATTATTAAAAAAAATATCAGTTATATGTTTAATAAAGTGTTAAGGTGGATGAAACTGCCATTCAGTATCTAGGTGAACACATTGATTAGATATGTTGAGTAAGAACAGATAAGACATATAGGAAAAAATTCAAATGCAGCATCAAAGTTATTTAAGAAAATACACCCATTCAAATCAGATATGTCATAAGAAACAATGTAGGGTTATTTGATTATATATTTCATGTATTGACGGTTGCTCATTATCATTAATTGTTCTAGACATGGCTAGTCTGTCTGTATGGTGGTGGTAGGGACACTCAGGTTCCTGCATTGAGTGGAGTGGCTGCTGTTGCTCATTATCATTCATTGTTCTAGACATGGCTAGTCTGTCTATATGCTGGTGGTAGGGACACTCAGGTTCCTACATTGAGTGGAGTGGCTTCTGTTGCTCATTATCATTCATTGTTCTAGACATGGCTAGTCTGTCTATATGCTGGTGGTAGAGACACTCAGGTTCGTGCATTGAGTGGAGTGGCTGCTGTTGCTCATTATCATTCATTGTTCTAGACATGGCTAGTCTGTCTATATACTGGTGGTAGGTACACTCAGGTTCCTGCATTGAGTGGAGTGGCTGCTGTTGCTCATTATCATTCATTGTTCTCGACATGGCTAGTCTGTCTATATACTGGTGGTAGGGACGCTCAGGTTCCTGCATTGAGTGGAGTGGCTGCTGTTGCTCATAATCATTCATTGTTCTAGACATGGCTAGTCTGTCTATATACTGGTGGTAGGGACGCTCAGGTTCCTGCATTGAGTGGAGTGGCTTCTGTTGCTCATTATCATTAATTGTTCTAGACATGGCTGTTCTGTCTATATACTGGTGGTAGGGACACTCAGGTTCCAGCATTGAGTGGAGTGGCTGCTGTTGCTCAATATCATTATTGTTCTAGACATGGCTAGTCTGTCTATATGCTGGTGGTAGGGACACTCAGGTTCCTGCATTGAGTGGAGTGGACTATCACCAGTGTGATAATTTTATGATAATTCAAATCATTATATTTTCATTAGATATTATAAGGTGATCAGTCCTATGGAATGAAACAGGTATTTAGTAGACTTCTGTGCAGGGTAACTCTCTAATTACATTTCAGTTTATTATTTAACTGCCAGCCCTTTGATTGGTGTTCACAGAGAATTCATTAATAAGCATGTTCATACATTTGACTGGGTTTACTCTTAAAGTGACAGGCACAGATAAAGTAATTAATTAACAGTTTAGACTTAGGTGTTCACAGGAGGGCAAGAAAGGTGTTGAATGTATTACACAATATGTCTTGTATTAATGCTGTAAGAAATTCCTTAATTGCAATTATTATTTTGGGTAAAATGTTTAAATAGAGATACTGGCTACTTAACCAGACAGTTAAGGTCAGAGCTAAAGAGAAGAGAGTCGAAGAGTTAGAGAGCTAGGAGAGAGAGAAGAGACAGGAATACAAACAGGAGTTAACAGAGAGAGAGACAGAGAGAACAGAATCAGTTAAGTGGAAAATAGGGAAAACTATCAACATATATATTTTGGACATTTGTTATTGTTAACTTTGATTGAATAAACTTGAAAGTAAATTACATCTGGATTAAAGAATTCTTCTATCTGAGAAATCAGCAATCTGTGAATAAAAGCACGTAAACAAGAGGACGGTGATAGTTGGGGAGAATCCGGCTTGCGTTCCATCTACTATTCGGTACATCTCATACTACGCCAAGTTAACATTAATTTGACTAATTCCCCCAGATCAAATTTGGACTAATTCCCCACCTAAAAGATGCCACTCCTATGCATGATTTGGTTCCAAAAAAGAGGGCTCTGCTACAAGTGTGGATTTACATACAGCAGAGCCCATCAATGTCACTGTCCAGCTAAAGGAAAAAGATGCCACAAATGCCATCAACTGAACCACTTCGCCCGCTGCTGTTTTACACAACAGCAAAGTGCAAGAGAAGATGATGATATAACAAAATGTGGACCTGGAGACGTTCATTCTGAAAGAAGTTTTGCAGCTCCCAGTCAACTACCCTTTATGGATATTTCAAACAAGGAACTTTATCAAACTTTAAATTTGAAAACTGTCGTCAATTTTGAAAATGATGCTTTGCGCATCAAGCTGAAGAAAAGAGTTAAGAAAGTTTCATCAGTTTCAGTAAATACTGCATCTGTGGAAGATGAACAGGTCAAAATTCAGTCACTTGAATTAGCAAATAAAGAGTTAGTCCAGGAAACAGGGAAACTAAATGATAGATTGGTTGTTTTGGAAAGAGAATTGGACAGATCAAAACACTACAACAATCAATTAGAAAGAAATGCTGACATTCAAGAAGGGTTGATAAATGAACTTACCAAAAAATTGAAATCCCATATTAAAACCATAAGACAGTTAGATCAGCTACTAGCACCTCAGGTCAATAATATATCAGTTCAGGGAGGAAGAGGTCACTACCAAAGACAGAATTTTAATAGGCAAAGAAAGTGTAAAATGGAAAAGTGTAAAAATATGGTCCAACATTGTGAAATGTGCGGTAGATCCATAAGAAACAATTTTTGTAATATCTGTAAAGCAGAAACAAATGAATGTACCTTTTGCATGTATATTGTAAACAGTGATGACGGAGAGTAAATCCCTAGTATAATAGGCGATAGTATATACCATCTATTTAAAATATATACCATAGTATATATCATGTCTTATTTTTGCAATAATAGTCCAGTGTGTTTATTACAATATACATGTATAGAAAATGTATATACTGACTTGTAAAGACTTATGCCTTTTGGCACAAAATTGAGAAAAGAAAATGGATAGGTTTACATGGTTATTGGTAGTAATGAAGTATAAAAACTAATTAACACAATGATGAAGACTTGTCTGAGTAGAAAATTAACGTATATTTGCTTAATTTAATTGCACTTGGTGCTACTACTTTGTTTCAGCTTGTACTTTCACAAATTCTGGATGCATATTATTTAGCTCACTTATTTCATTTCATTCAAAGTGATCACTGCCTTGAATTTGTCTTTTATCTATATTCATATGTCATTTTTTTTATCAAAATTAAGGATCCAACAGTTAGGACTAAATTATTAGATAAAAGGCAAAATCTCTGGCAGGTCCATCGTTTCACAAAATTAGAATCATGTCAATTATGCACTTCATCTCACGAGCCAAATGTATGCATCACTTAACAAATGAAAGGGGCAATGGCATGTTCTCATACTTTGTTATTTTAGTTTTTGTTCATTTTACTATGTCAGAATATTCACTTTGATTGTATGTAGCATATTTACTATGTTGATGAGGATGATTATACTTGTTTTTACATTAATCCTATTATATCAAATTCAAGTGTTTCAATGTGATGTAAGTTTAAATTAATGACAGCTAAGGTAATTTATATTGTGTAATTCTAACAATATTGTTTATTTTTGTTTGTTTGTTTTGACTCAGGAGAGTCAATTTCTTGATGGAAGGGCAACTATCACCAGTGTGATAATTTTATGATAATTCAAATCATTATATTTTACCAATTTTCATTAGATATAATAAGGTGATCAGTCCTATGGAATGAAACAGGTATTTAGTAGACTTCTGTGCAGGGTAACTCTCTAATTACATTTCAGTTTATTATTTAACTGCCAGCCCTTTGATTAGTGTTCACAGAGAATTCATTAATAAGCATGTTCATACATTTGACTGGGTTTACTCTTAAAGTGACAGGCACAGATAAAGTAATTAATTAACAGTTTAGACTTAGGTGTTCACAGGAGGGCAAGAAAGGTGTTGAATGTATTACACAATATGTCTTGTATTAATGCTGTAAGAAATTCCTTAATTGCAATTATTATTTTGGGTAAAATGTTTAAATAGAGATACTGGCTACTTAACCAGACAGTTAAGGTCAGAGCTAAAGAGAAGAGAGTCGAAGAGTTAGAGAGCTAGGAGAGAGAGAAGAGACAGGAATACAAACAGGAGTTAACAGAGAGAGAGACAGAGAGAACAGAATCAGTTAAGTGGAAAATAGGGAAAACTATCAACATATATATTTTGGACATTTGTTATTGTTAACTTTGATTGAATAAACTTGAAAGTAAATTACATCTGGATTAAAGAATTCTTCTATCTGAGAAATCAGCAATCTGTGAATAAAAGCACATAAACAACTGGACGGTGATATACTGGTGGTAGGGACGCTCAGGTTCCTGCATTGAGTGGAGTGGCTGCTGTTGCTCATTATCATTAATTGTTCTAGACATGGCTGTTCTGTCTATATACTGGTGGTAGGGACACTCAGGTTCCAGCATTGAGTGGAGTGGCTGCTGTTGCTCATAATCATTCATTGTTCTAGACATGGCTAGTCTGTCTATATACTGGTGGTAGGGACACTCAGGTTCCAGCATTGAGTGGAGTGGCTGCTGTTGCTCAATATCATTATTGTTCTAGACATGGCTAGTCTGTCTATATGCTGGTGGTAGGGACACTCAGGTTCCTGCATTGAGTGGAGTGGCTGCTGTTGCTCATAATCATTCATTGTTCTAGACATGGCTGTTCTGTCTATATACTGGTGGTAGGGACACTCAGGTTCCAGCATTGAGTGGAGTGGCTGCTGTTGCTCATAATCATTCATTGTTCTAGACATGGCTAGTCTGTCTATATACTGGTGGTAGGGACGCTCAGGTTCCTGCATTGAGTGGAGTGGCTGCTGTTGCTCATAATCATTCATTGTTCTAGACATGGCTAGTCTGTCTATATACTGGTGGTAGGGACGCTCAGGTTCCTGCATTGAGTGGAGTGGCTGCTGTTGCTCATTATCATTAATTGTTCTAGACATGGCTAGTCTGTCTATATACTGGTGGTAGGAACACTCAGGTTCCAGCATTGAGTGGAGTGGCTGCTGTTGCTCATTATCATTCATTGTTCTAGACATGGCTAGTCTGTCTATATCCTGGTGGTAGAGACACTCAGGTTCCAGCATTGAGTGGAGTGGCTGCTGTTGCTCATTATCATTCATTGTTCTAGACATGGCTAGTCTGTCTATATGCTGGTGGTAGGAACACTCAGGTTCCTGCATTGAGTGGAGTGGCTTCTGTTGCTCTTGATCATTTATTGTTCTAGACATGGCTAGTCTGTCTATATGCTGGTGGTAGGGACACTCAGGTTCCTGCATTGAGTGGAGTGGCTGCTGTTGCTCATTATCATTCATTGTTCTAGACATGGCTAGTCTGTCTATATGCTGGTGGTAGGAACACTCAGGTTCCTGCATTGAGTGGAGTGGCTTCTGTTGCTCTTGATCATTCATTGTTCTAGACATGGCTAGTCTGTCTATATGCTGGTGATAGGGACACTCAGGTTTGTGCACTGAGTGGAGTGGCTGCTGTTGCTCAATGTCATTCATTGTTCCAGACATGGCTGTTCTGTCTATATGCTGGTGGAAGAGACACTCAGGTTCCTGCATTGAGTGGAGTGGCTGCTTTTGCTCATTATCATTCATTGTTCTAGACATGGCTGTTCTGTCTATATGCTGGTGGTAGGGACACTCAGGTTCCTGTATTGAGTGGAGTGGCTTCTGTTGCTCATTATCATTCATTGTTCTAGACATGGCTAGTCTGTCTATATACTGGTGGTAGAGACACTCAGAGTTCTGCATTGAGTGGAGTGGCTGCTGTTGCTCATTATCATTCATTGTTCTAGACATGGCTAGTCTGTCTATATGCTGGTGGTAGGGACCCTCAGGTTCCTGCATTGAGTGGAATGGCTGCTGTTGCTCATTATCATTCATTGTTCTAGACATGGCTGTTCTGTCTATATGCTGGTGGTAGGGACACTCAGGTTCCTGCATTGAGTGGAGTGGCAGCTGTTGCTCTTGATCATTCATTGTTCTAGACATGGCTGTTCTGTCTATATGCTGGTGGTCGGGACACTCAGGTTCCTGCATCGAGTGGAATGGCTGCTGTTGCTCATTATCATTCATTGTTCTAGACATGGCTAGTCTGTCTGTATGGTTGTGGTAGGGACACTCAGGTACCTGCATTGAGTGGAGTGGCTGCTGTTGCTCATTATCATTCATTGTTCTAGACATGGCTAGTCTGTCTATATGCTGGTGGTAGGGACCCTCAGGTTCCTAGATTGAGTGGAGTGGCTGCTGTTGCTCTCTTGACCCCTGGGACTTCTCTTCCAGCCCCTAGGCTAGATGGTCACTAGCCTTGTTGGGCCTTGGTTTCTGTATTTGTGTTGTGCTTGAAGTGTCAGCTACAAAATTATAGCTCTAAGCTATTTCATCCCTATCTTTTCAAAGTTTCTTCTGGTTTGTTCAAAATATTCTTACAACACACCTCGACTATCCACTTTAATGTTGTCAAGTGAGCTGGTTGTCTCTTGGTCATGGTGTAGCTACATTGATGTCACACTCCCCTCTTCGTTGTCTCTTGGTCATGGTATAGCTACAATGATGTCACACTGCCCTCTTGGTTATCTCTTGGTCATGGTATAGCTACAATGATGTCACACTGCTTGCTTGGTTGTCTCTTGATCATGGTGTGGCCACAATGTCACACTGCTTACTTGGTTGTCCCTTGGTCATGGTGTGGCCACAATGATGTCACACTGCTTGCTTGGTTGTCTCTTGGTCGTGGTATAGCTACAGTGATGTCACAGTGCCCTCTTGGTTGTCTCTTGGTCATGGTATATCTACAATGATGTCTCACTTCTTGCTTGGTTGTTTCTTGATCATGGTGTGGCCACAATGTCACACTGCCCTCTTGGTTGTCTCTTGGTCATTGTATAGCTACAATGATGTCACACTGCTTGCTTAGTTGTCTCTTGGTCATGGTAAAGCTACAATGATGTCACACTGCTGGCTTGGTTGTCTCTTGGTCATGGTGTTGCCACAATGATGTCACACTGCTTGCTTGGTTGCCTCTTGGTCATTGTATAGCTACAATGATGTAACACTGCTTGCTTGGTTGTCTCTTGGTCAAGGTGTGGCCACAATGATGTCACACTGCTTGTTTGGTTGTCTCTTGGTCACAGTATAGCTACAATGTCACACTGCTTGCTTGGTTGTCTCTTGGTCATGGTATAGCTACAGTGATGTCACACTGCCCTCTTGGTTGTCTCTTGGCCTTACAAGAGCTGCTTCCACCAGCTGGCAAACAAAGAAACTGTTGTGGTCTCAGTGGATGGTTTCTTTAACTTCCTGAATATTTACACACACACACACATATCATTCTTATTGTATGGATACCTTCATTTTCATTCAGTAAACAGTGCCACCAACAGGCCACAGACCTATTTTTATAGAATCAATCATTATTATACTAATAATTTTGAAAATGATTTTAGTAATATTTTATATGCAGTACTGGTGTTTACACTTCAGACATGTAGAAAATACTCTGTGTATGTTAAAATCAAAATAACACAACACATTTCAACCAAACAGTAATACATTTGGATTCTAAAAGATTGATGTCAGAAACACTATTTATACAAGTAGAAATTAGAGACTCACGATACAACATGGCTTGACAAGGACAGCTTTATGCTGAGACCTGAAATGACAAGTTGATTGGTGTGTGACTATACGTAGTACGCAAAAATCATTCCCCACAGCATGTGGATATGGACTACACATACAGACTTTGCATGTGGACTGCACTTAAAGATAAATGGAAAATACTCAGTTAAAAACTCTACTAAGCAATTTTTGAGAACTACAGAAACAGACTAAGCAGTTATGGAAAACCACCTTAACGTAAATAGGGCCAGGGAATTGATTCGCACCCTTCATATTTTTTGCTATAGTGTACAGATATCAGCACATTCTAGGCCCCCTCAGTGGTATTATGCTCATTGTTACTTTCAATGTTCAGGAATAAAAGCCTGGGAGAGAAAACATTTACAGGCTGGAGGTGTTTCTTATATTTTTGTGTTCTTTACATCTCAGAGTAGTAGGTAAAGTAAGTAATGGAGGGGACCTTTAGACCTTGATGGCTGTACGTTTTGTGGCTGATTCCTGCTCCAGTATGACAAGACACCATGGCCAGGAATAGCTCTCATTTAACTTGATAAAGGGTCAACAGTGGAGCATGGTCTGCTGTCAGGGAAAGAGCCTTGGTGGTAGGCAACTAGGCACCAAGTTTAATGTCATGTTTTAGCTGACTGTATGCCATCTGAGCTATGGGGATTGACTTTGTCCCTCTTCTGTCCACACATGCCGGCAGGTCCTGTTAAGTCCTCCTTGTATATTAAAAAAATAGGTCACTTATATTTTCCATATTTTAAATATTTTCCAAGCTGTGTAACAAAAACACGTTTAAGCACCTCAGGAGCAAATACTACTGCCTGTAAAATTTCATACTGAATTATCATTGAAACCACAAATTAAGTCATTGTGACTTTTATCCATGTACTATTGCTGTGAGAATATGCCAAATTCAGCTGAGTATCATTACCCATGGGGCACTAAGTTTTCTGGTGTTCTTAATCACTGAAGTAATGATGCAGGAGGCATGTGTTTGAATATTATAATTCCTAACCTTTTAACATGGAGAAACAGAAAATAAAGGAGAATAGGAGAAAAAAGAAAAACATAAATAGAAATAGCAAGGATGGGAAATAGCCGAGAACTTAAGAAAAATATATGCTGTCAGTACTCACTTAAATTGACTCAGTAAAATATTAATTTGGCTGAAGGATGCCAAGAATGCCAGTGATAAGTAGCTATTGCATGGTGCCATCCATCTGTCTCTCTCTCCTCTGCTGACTGTAGTTGTTTATCAAAGCACTGGAGTGGTTAATGTTCAAGACAGTTTTGTACATTTTATGTGTAAAGTTTGCTCAATTCACTATTGATCAGTGGAGCCCTGTGTGTTTTTCTCATTTCACATCCTTGGCTGTGCTGTGAGCTGTTTCTGTGACACAGGCACTTTTCATGTTCTGCCATCCATTGCGCGTCATGTTGTCTGTCTGATGTTTCTGTGACAAAGGCACTGTTCATGTTCTTGTGTCCAACACGCGTAATTTTGAGTGTCTGATGTTTCTGTGACACAGTAACTGTTAATGTTCTGCTGTACATCACATGTTATATTTTCTCCTACTGATGTTTCTGTGACACAGGCACTGTTCATGTTATGCTGCACATCAGGCGTCATGTTATCTGTCTGATGTTTCTGTGACACAGGCACTGTTCATGTTCTGCTGCACATCAAGCGTCATGTTGACTGTCTGATGTTTCTGTGACACAGGCACTTTTCATGTTCTGCCATCCATTGCGCGTCATGTTGTCTGTCTGATGTTTCTGTGACACAGGAGCTGTTCATGTTCTGCCATCCATTGCGCGTCATGTTGACTGTCTGATGTTTCTGTGACACAGGAACTGTTCATGTTCTGCTGCACCTCAAGCATCATGTTGACTGTCTGATGTTTCTGTTACACAGGTACTGTTCATGTTCTGCTGCACATCAAGCGTCATATTGACTGTCTGATGTTTCTGTGACACAGGCACTGTTCATGGGTTGCTGTCCATCAAGCGTCATGTTGACTGTCTGATGTTTCTGTGACACAGGCACTGTTCATGTTCTGCTGCACATCAAGCGTCATGTTGACTGTCTGATGTTTCTGTGACACAGGAACTGTTCATGTTCTGCTGCACCTCAAGCATCATGTTGACTGTCTGATGTTTCTGTTACACAGGCACTGTTCATGTTCTGCTGCATATCAAGTGTCATGTTGACAGTCTGATGTTTCTGTGACAAAGGAACTGTTCATGTTCTGCTGTCCATCACGCGTCATGTTGTCTGTCTGATATGGCCATCCCTGTTGGGGCTCAGTGCTCGAATTGTTGAGAAAATTATGTGTAGCAGAACTGCTTATCCAGACCTGGACATATTGTGCGAACGATCGTTTGGGTTATGCAAGGGTTATGCAAAAGGAAATTGGCGCGAACGGATTTTTGTTGGAGCAAACCAGATGACAGTAAAAAGAAATGTACAAGTTAGAGCCAAGTACAGAGTCACTGTGTACCAATCCTCACTTTCATCCTAAAATGGACTATCATAAAACCGTGTCCGATATGTAGAATATAACCTTCAGTTATATTACTCCGTAACAGTCCGTGCGATACATGTAGAGCCCTGTTTTTTCCGTTTTATAAATATTTATTTTCCCTTTTAATAAAATCAATTCCAGAATTGAATTTTCTGTTTTATCTTTATATTTTATGTAATATAACTGCTACATACTTTAGAGTTTAATCTTGTAAAATCAGGATGATTAAATGAATTATGTGTTCAATAAGCTGTTTTTAATTTAAATATTGCTAACATTGATGCCATAGTTACTTATGTATATTTAAAATTATACTGGGGTCCTCCGCATAAATGGTTCTTCGTCAGGCCCCACGTAAGTAATCCAGCACGTGGGTTCACTGAATCAGCAAGACAGTTGGTCTTCATCTGTCAACAAATCAGTAAGGACCTGTTCTGTCTGCGTTTTACTGTAGATCGTTTCAGTCATTTGAAACAAGTATGGTAATATTATATTCAAAGCTATTTCGCCTCAGAGATGCTATGACATGCGGTAAGATCGGGCTTTCCCGCTAGAAGATTTTGGTCTGTTTACTTCTTTAATATGGTTATGCGAGACAACGGCTAGAACTCCTACATCCAAAAAAATTTCACATCTTTGGTCAGCAATCATTTCTTTTAACCTTTGTAAAACGTTTGTTTAATGGACCTAAGAATTGAATCTGGAATAATTCTGATTTGGTTCGGCTGATTACCACCGCACAGTGAAACTGCGTGTATGTCACACAATGGCCGTATCACCATTTCGTTAATAATCTTAACATCGAAGCTTCATGCTTACTGTAACGGTTGTGAGCCAAAATTGGCAGAATTTGCTTAAGTCAGTAGACAACTGGTGCAGTTTGAGAGATTTTTTTACAAGATATAAGCTCAGAATTTCTTTATTTGCAGTTTAAATCTGCTATAAATTCGTCCCTTCCGCCGTATTCTGTGCATTTAATATAATTCCTTTTTTGAACCCTTACTCCGTTTTCGAACCCTAATTCCGTTTTTCCGTCCGTTTTTCCGTTAAAACGGAAAAACAGGGCTTTACACATGGTACTGTGAATCCTGGTTTGCCAGAATACTTTCACTGACTGCTGATAGATGGCGCTGCAAAAGGGGATTTCCGGAAGTCAGACCGTCTAGAAAATACATTGATATCTCAGACTTCCCTCATAATTAGGCTTAAATAAATCTGTGTTTTTTATTGCGTTTCTTTGGTTTGAATTAAGTATTTTTAATGTAGGCCTCTCGCTGTTCGGCAGTGACAAATATGCATGCCGTAATTGGAACACACAGCTGTATTTGCATACGGAATCTCTCGGCTAATAGTCCCGGCAATACTCGTAATACTGTAAATGCAATTATTGGCAACTGGCAAGTTCAGTCGAAGGTTTCCTAAACTTGTTTAGGACGATGGGTGCAAAATAAATCCTGAAGCTGGTAGTGAGGAAAATCGACTGGTTTATAATAAGTGTACGGATATGATGATTCATGCTTTGTAATTCAATTTTATTTAACATTCTCTGGATATATTAATTTCATTTCTAATTTCATTTATTTAAACGACAAAAGCATTTTGTATTGATCATATAGCCATCACTTAAAAGATCAATTTCCAGACAGAAATGATTTTTTCCCCAATGACATCAGTAGATGTTTGATATATTATTGGCAACATTACATGGCACCAAAGTTCCCTTATAAAACTTTATTCCCTGAATATATTTTATTTTTGTCATGAAGCCACCTTTAATTAACATTTTTTTCTTTCATAGCTAAAACACTGTCTGAGTGCATGGTATACATCTGTATATTAAAAGTTTATTTTTTGTGCTTTATTCTTTTCTTTGTTGTATGACTGCTGCAAATTCTTTGGTATTAAAACAATCTAAGAATAAACACAACCATAAGGTTTTCAATAGTGAATTTATTTAATGGTGTATACAGAGACAGTATACAAATATAATTGGCATCAGATTATAAATAATTCCATCATTCTAAATTCATTCTCTCTCTCTCCTTCTCTCTCTCTCTCTCTCACTATATATATATATATATATTTATATATATATATATATATATGTCAGAGATGAGATTGAAATCCAGGTGGATTTTAAATTCGCCTAGAAGAGATTGCAATTGACATATTGTGATCTCACCTAGGCGAGATTGCAATTGTGATCTCGCCTAGACGGATTTTAAATTCGCCTAGACGAGATTATAATCACAATCTGGCCTAGGCGAGATTAAAATCCATCATGGAACAGGCCAGGATTTTAATCTCGCCTATATATATATATATATATATATATATATATATATATATATATATATAATTTGCTTAAACTTCATATATTTCAGATAGAAAAATTAGATGGGTTATGCTAAATTGAATGGGTTACGCAAACTGGAATTTACATAACCCACAAATGGGTTATGCCAAATTCTAATTTGTCCAGGCCTGAAATCAAATTAAAATTTGATTAACAATAACAGAATTTTGATTAGCAATTTTTGTATTTATCAGATTTGATTTAAATAAAGGGTTGAAATGTTGTCATGCACACTATTTGGTATTACATATATATATATATATATATATATATATATATATATTACAGTATAAATGATTCAGTTAATGGTTAATTTGTATATTTATTTAATAGTGGGCAAAACATACCTATACAAGTCATAGATATTCAAAATTAAAATGTATATATGATCACCTCATAATTTTTAATTAATTGCTTAGCTGAAGATTGTGAATATTATATTTATTTGAATGTATGTTTTACTAAATTTATACTTAACCATCTAAACTGTTGTAACAATAAAGATAACTCAATTGTGGATTAGGATTAATAAAACAAACTAGTAAATCATGGGTGTTTCCAGAAAATTATCATTGTCACCAGTTTAAAGTTTCAGTGGACAAATCAGGCTTGATGAGTTGTTTAGCTTCAGGGGATATTCAGGTAAAAAAAAACATGTTTCTTTAAGTTTTTACTGTCATTATAGGGAAAGTTACAAAGGAGCATGATTTAAAAAAAAAAACTAACATATGAGCTGTCAAGAGCAATAAACTAAAAGGATATCATTGTCAGCTGTTTATTGAATGAATTGAATCAAATAAATAATATATCGAAGCAATGACAAAAATTATATCATTTTCGCAGTTCTTGTATAAATATTTGCATTCCCATCAAAGGGTTTAATAAATGTGCTGTCCATGACAGTTGTGAAGATCCTTATAACAATACTGTGTACTACATTCTGTAACATTGCATATGCGTCACTTATGTTTCGTATGTTTTATAGAAACATGACAAGTTCATTTTTTTATAGGTTCATTTTTTATGGCCAGTTTTTTTATATAAATTTGTATAATAATATAACAGATAAGCTTCCAAATATAGCACAAAACAAACTTTTTCTGTTGACAAGTGAGCAGGACTTTTTCGTGGGCGGGTATTTTTGAGTTGTAGATCTATCGTCACTGTGACAGAACGCAATGCCCAGAAAAGCGGATCAGACAATAAGATAGGGACATAAAAAAACATTATTTATTCTTATTTTCACCACATTTTATTGAATCAGGAATTTACTTATAATGTTGAATTGTCACTAACTATGTTAATTAAGGCCAACATCGCCGCCGTCAGCACTTTATTAGGCTTGGTTATGATTAATTTGATGAAACAAAACATTTGTTAGGCTTAGTTATGATTTTTTTGATGAAACAATAAAACATAGGCACATTGAAAGTGCATATGGCCCGTTTAATAAATATGGATAATTTTGCTTTGTTAAAATAAAAACAGATAGTTTGCTTTCTGATTCACATTGGTGAACGCTATGTAGCAGGTCAAGTCCACCAAAGTGGGACTGTTTTGTCAGTGTAAAAAAAACAGCTGTCAGACAGCACCAGCTTGGTTGGAGGTCAGATGATGTGTATTCAAATAAAGTTGAGGTCAACCAATTGATGCATGGGTCAAATGACGTCGAAGCAATGTCAACCAATGGGTGTGTGGGTCAGTTGTCACAGGTATCAGTAGGATTGAGTTTCCGGGAAAATTATGCAGCAAGCACGTGTTATGTTGTACATCCTCTAACAAAGCTCACTCACATAAGAATTAACCGAACACTACGGTCTTTGTCATGCACTTGCATTTCTTATGTACATAATTACTGATCCGTTTACACTGCATTTCACCATGCAGGGGGTCCCAGAAATCATTCACCTCAAAAGGCCAGACATGCATTTTTACTGATTCGCTAACAGAGCGATACAAAAGGGAAATTGGTTCGCACCGGGTCTGTTTTGTGTCGCAAATTGCAATGTGATACCGGTCATTTCTAGTGCTGTGGCATATATGGGAATATCTCTTATTTTAGCAAAACTCAGGTTCTGCCAGTGGTTGAAATTGAGAAGTTCACTCTGTTAATCTATATATACTTCATATCTAAAGATTTTTTATTTTTTTGGCCATTCTTTATCAGTATATCATGAAATAATGAAGAACACAACACTTTTCTTGGAATGAAACAGCATATAACACTGCAACAGTACTACACATTTATTTACACAGATGTACAATACAACAAACACATTGAATACCACATTGTTTGAGCCTATGCTACAATCTGTATTGCTCAGTCTACATCTTCTCATACAATTACTGACTTCTGAATTTAATGAAACCAAGTTTTATTTTTGCATTAGCCATGGAAAAAACTGTGTCAGGAGATATATAAATAACTACACAGGTGGTGTTCACAATGTAAATCTACATACTGTGTGAATGTTTCAGCTCTATGAGTACCCTAAAAATATTAAGTAAAAGATTTAAATTTTGACACGATCCCTTATTGTCCTGTTCATAATGTTTATTACCAGACAGGATTGAATTATATATGACAGCAAATTTCAGTATGATGTTCATACATCATATATGTATGGATTTATATATTTATATATATATATATATATAAACAAAATAACATTAACATAACAAAAGCAGTTTCACCAGATAAATCAACCACAATGCGTTTGCAGCTTACATGGTCAGCCTAAACACAGGACAGATAAGGTATAGTTTTCATGAAGTCACAATAAACGAGCAGTAAAACAGAAATGTATACAAGTAAGGTGATGTGAGGCTTATACTCTCCTCCCCTGTACTGTTGGCTGTACAAAGGGCCTAATCATGATGGTGGGTTTGGAGTGGGATTAAGCCATTGCTTTTTACTGGGGTGGCATGCAAAGGGGTTAGCCGATAGGCTTATTAATGGAGTGGAATGAGAAGGGGTTACAGATAGGCTTATTACTGGAGTAAGAGTTAGCATATGAGCGTATTACAGGGATGGGGGTTAGCAGATGTGCTTTTTACTGGGATGGGAGTAAGCAGATGTGCTTATTACTGGGGGCAGGGGTTAGCAGATGGGCTTATTACTGAGATAGGAGTTTGCAGATGTGCTTATAACTTGGGTGGGGGTTAGCAGAAGGGTTTATTAGTAATATTACTGGGGTGGGTTTTAGCAGATGTGCTTATTACTGGGGTAGGTTTTAGCAGATGTGCTTATTACTTGGTTGGAGGTTAGCAGATGTGCTTATTACTTGGTTGGAGGTTAGCAGATGTGCTTATTACTTGGTTGGAGGTTAGCAGATGTGCTTATTACTTGGTTGGAGGTTAGCAGATGGGCTTAACTTTCATCCTGCACCACTTTCACCGACAACAGGTGTCAACCATAAATCTTAACCTGAATCATATACCTGTACTATATGGTGACCAGATAAGGGATTTAGACTTGGGTTGGCTCATTCCATTGCTAGTGAATCATCTGGCATCATAGTTGTTAGGATGAGTATTCTTCTTCTCTTTTTGATTTCTCACTTAATTGATCTACACCGGCCATGTGTTTTTACAGTGGTAAGAACATGTTGTACTTAATCAGATGGCAGTGACCTGATGAACATTTAGACTTTGAATACACAAACTTGAATTACATTTGTATGTCATCAACATCTGTAATGAATCCACTGTATTCAGGTGCTATAATTCACTGTAATCAGACTTTGTAGTCAAGATTAATCAGGCTCTGTAATCAATCCACTATAATCAGGCTCTGTAATCAATCCACTGTAATCAGGCTCTGTAATCAATCCACTGTAATCAGACTATGTAATCAATCCACTGTTATCAGGCTCTGTAATCAGTCCACTGATCAGGATCTGTAATCCACTGTAATCAGACTCCGTAATCCTGTGTGATCAGATGGTAATCCACTTATGAGGTTCTGTAATTCACTGTAATCAATCTCTTACACATCAACCATCCAAGCTGTAGTGGGTGTGTCAGCAAGTCACTAACTGTTCACCATGCAGGCACTAGCTGTATTACTGACTGTAGAAACAGCATGTTTTGAAGGGTATGGAAATATACACATTAATCTGAAGCCCGCTGTAGAATCAAAGTGTATATAAACACCAACTGTAGAATATGTCATTATCATGGTCAATCCTGACACCAGCTCATGGTATATTGTGACACCAACTTAAGAACATGTCATAGCCTATCGTGACACCAACTTCAAGTCATGGTCTATTGTGACACCAGTTTTTGAACATGATATAGTCTGTCGTAAAAAACAACTTTAGACATGACAAAGTCTGTTGTGACCTCAACTTTATAACATGTCATAGGACATATCTAGACATAAGCTGAATAAACAAGGATTATGTGTATCACTGTACTCCGCTGATGCTTTCATTTTTTTTATCCAGTGACTATATATTTATATATATATATATATATATATATATATATATATATATATATATATATATATATATATATATATATATATATATATATATATCCAGTGTCTGTTTGTTGACTCAGCTTGCTGAGTGATCCTGGCAGTGATGATATTTGTAGCCAGGGTGTACTTGGCTATAACTTGGCAGTGATGATACTTGTAGCCAGCACCAGGTGTTGATGCTGGCTGTCTCTGTTATAGTATGAGTGTTGAGTGACGATCTAGTATCTTGTCACAGCTTTGTAGACACTTGGCCACAGTATCTCTGGTGTTCACGATACTTGAAGATGATGCTGAGTCGTCTGTGCCTTGGTATAATCCGAGCTCCTCTTTTTCTATAATTTTATCCCAGTTTTTTATAGTGTCATTCCAGTCCTGTTTAATATGTGCCAGGTGTTCCCGGGCTTGTTCCTGAACCCGAGTGGACTTTTCTAAAACCTTATTCTCCACCTCCTCTTCAGACTTGTAGACAAGCTTCACCCGATTTGATCGAAATGACTCATTTCTTGACATATTGCTCAGAGAAGAGTCCCGACTCATGAGTGACCTCTCAGGTGACCTTGAACTGTAGGGCAGTGACCCATGCCAGCTGCTGCTTGACCGACACTGAGTCAGTCGGTCAGCTGAACTTTGTCTGTCGGGAGATGAAGCTTTTGGGGACACTTTTGAACTGAGTGCTGAACGATAACTCTGAGATCTGCGAAAATGAGTTGTGCTTGAGGATTTTGAATTTGGCATGGAATGTAAAATTTTGGAAATGTTATCAGGAATGATTCCATCATTGCTTTTAATTTTAAGAATGCGCTGTAGCTTGTGCCAGAGTCCCTCCTCGGCTTGCTTGCTGAAGTTCCACGACAGCGTCAGCGTAATCTTGCCGGAGCTCCCGCTGATGTTCCATCGTAGCAGGTCTTTGTGTTCTTCCATGTGCCTCAGGAGGGTAGCCACCGTATACGGCAGCCCGTATGCCCCGCTCATCTTAACATCTGGCTCAGGGCCACATAATCATCATCTACAAACAGTACAAATGGAGATTATATATAAGTTGTAAGACAAGAACAGTTTTACTTGTGAACAGCTGCTACACATGAATCAACTTAAAAATGGAACACAACAATACCAGTTAATCTTAATGGTTTATAAATTTTGCTCTGCTTATGTTTATAGGAATGAAAAAAATCTGTTTAGTGAGTTGATTCTGTGTGTGTGTCTACCAGATATCTTACACAGGTTTGGGTTAAAATGTACCCGAAGGGTCTTATTGTGAATGATTATCAGTCAGTCCACACAGTAATCACCCCATTGACCATGTGATGATTAAAGCAGGTTATGACCCAGACACACCCATTATATTTTCCCCTGATCATGTGATGATTAAAGCAGGTTATGACCCAGACACACCCATTATCTTTTCCCCTGACCATGTGATGATTAAAGCAGGTTATGACCCAGACACACCCAGTATCTATTTCCCCTGTAGCAGGTTATGACCCAGACACACCGAGTATCTATTTCCCCTGACCATGTGATGATTAAAGCAGTGTCTTATTGTGAATGATTATCAGTCAGTCCACACAGTAATCACCCCATTGACTTTACACATAAACTGCTGCTTACTGAATCTCCATGTTCAGTCACTTCATTACATAATGATGGCTGTTACAACTCAGCAAAACCACAGCACACGTGAGTTATATCTCAACACAACCATTTAATAAATTAATGTAATGTTATAATCCTGAAAAACAACCACCCATCATCACCCATTATGATCATATGATGATTAAAGCAGGTTATAACCCAGACATACCCCATATCTATATCCCCTGATCATGTGATGATTAAAGCAGGTTATAACCCAGACATACCCTATATCTATATCCCCTGATCATGTGATGATTAAAGCAAGTTATGGTCCAGACACACCCAGTATCTTTTTCCCCTGACCATGTGATGATTAAAGCAGGTTATGACCCAGACACACCCAGTATCTTTTTCCCCTGACCGTGTGATGATTAAAGCAGGTTAAAGCATTGTGGTTAAAGCTGATATCTGTAACATAGAGTGAAATGTGTTTCATACAAAATGTGACAAGAGCACAGTAAACTTTGTTTACTTTCTATACAGCATTGTGTAATGTTTATGTCATGCTGTGGGCAGGAGATAAACCTACGTCAGAGTATTATCTAATGAACACAGGTTTGTTATCAACAATGAACATTCCTCATTCCCTGAATTGTAATGCAGCCTCAGGGAGTTTTGTCATGTTTATCATTTCTTAATAGTCTAGTATAGCTTAGAATCCCTCCAAAAATGATGGAAGTCACCACATGTAATTATAGAATAGTGAAACAGTCCCTCAATCTGCTCTCAGTCTCAGGAATATACCACAGTTCTCAAAATAAATTGATTTTTCTAGTATTCAGAAGAGTTCCTGTCGTAGCTGCTAGCATTGGACTTTCACAGAAAATGAAAGCATCAGCTTAATCCTGTGTGATTCTGGACTGCAGTGCTCATTAAAATAGCAATTTTATACTGTTGTTACCATAAAAAATGCAGGAGGAAAAAAATCACTGCTTGATTAACTTCACTTTTAACATGCTGCTGCTTGAATAAAAGACATTTTCTTTAATAACCATTCCCCAGTCAATTTAATTAAATCCACAAAACCACCACAAATTGGCTCCTGACAACTTGGTGTTTCACAGAATTCAGCTTGTTTCTCTTTGTTACTATCACCAGGCTGGTCCTAGCTGTAATATCAGTAAATGATGAAATCTATAATAGATTATGGAGCATGACTCAGGTTTATATTTTAACATGGCCCTACACATATATCTTAATCTGATATCTTTAACATTATTAGGTTACAGCCACTGAGCTCAGGGACTGCTTGCAGTATTTTTGCTTGATTCAGCTCTATATTTAAACTAGATAGAAGACCTCTTCTCAAACTGAATTACATTCTGCCCAATATTGCTGATTTACTCCGCTTTAATACTATTTATTTTCCAGCTAATATCTCTTTATCTATTACCTCTCCATACTTCCTTTCATATTTCTATGCTTACCTAGAATATTATCATTTAATGTATATTATCTGCAATTTTAACAGATAATCTGCTGCAGGAATTTATATTTTTTAATAAATATATTGTAGATTCAGATAATATTATGGGCTTAAAATTTTGTGGTTTTGTGCAAAACACATATCGTGGGGTATTTGAATTCATGGAAAGAGAATGTAAATGTGAGCAATTCGTCCTTTATCATTATTTACATTTACACATGCAGGATGAGAACATATACACCGGTAATACACCGATGGCTCGACTCAGATTCTTATCACACGTTGCGCCTGCATCACCGTCAATTGGGTCAGTGTTGAGCAATCATGCCTCGCAGGATGAGAACCTAACGATGGAATCAGTCATCCAAGACTGACCCGTGCATGGCGGCTTTTGGTTATTACACCGAATCACGCCACATTCACAGAAATTGTAAACCTTCACTTGAACGAGGGGAAAATATGGAACGGGAGCGTCCACAAGAAGGTTTAAAAAGTTTTCAAATCAAGTCCATGGCGGTAATTGCATCTATTGGCTATAAATTGCAGAAGGAGCTATGAGACAAAACGGCATTCAGTGTGCCAGCTGTTAGGAGATTTTAAGACATAAGAAATTGGCAGACAAGACAGGATTTTTGCTTATCTGAAAATTAACATGGCATATTTTGCATACTAGTATTCTGTGAGGCTTACTTGCAGCTCACAGTTATATACAACTGTCAGCAATATTTGGAAACACGGCAAGGTCCTTTATGGCCCACTTTTATGCATAAACTATAGTTAGCAGTATATAGAGTAAGTGTTTTTACATTCCCGTCCTGGGTTATGTAAATGAGTTTATATGGCCCTTGTCTTTAAAGCCAATGAAAAGCTCCCCCTCAGTAACCGTGATTATGAACATTAGAACATGTGTACCGTTCATGTAGTGTAAGAACTTTGCGTGATAGAAATGTGGTATTGTTCTTTAATATTACACCCTAAATGTTGTAAAAAGGAAATGTGGGAAATGTTTTCAGTTTAAAGTAAATAATCGTCGTTTCAGGGGACCATGTTTGTGGGATATTAGGGGAAAATGATGGTATGGACAACAGAATATTTATAAAACAAGTAGTATTATAAGTAATTTAAAGGAAAAGTAATTCAGCACATTTATAATATATACCATTCATAAAATATAGCATTCACAAAATAGTAATAAACAATTTTATGTACCTGTATTGTAAACTCATCAGCCAGCAATAATAACTATAGATGAAGTCGGCCACCAGCTGCCATCAAGATATTATCTGACCATGTGATATTTTGATTGTTAGACACATGAATTTGTGGATAACCCTGAACCATGAAAACCACGAAAAATAAAATCCCAACTAATATTTCTGAATCTATAGAATCTCTCCTTTTCCCTCTCCTTTACCCCCTCTCTGTCTCTATCAGTTGGTTTGTGAGAGACTGGGTCCCTACTAGCACGCCATTTATTTTTCCAAATAATTATGCATTACTGACCGACCTGTTTAAGTCCTTCCATTATATGCTTTATTTGGCAGATAGAAATCTGATGTCTTTTGTAAAGCAGGAGGTAATACGACTACATACAGGACAAAACCTCACACAAACCCCATAGACGGAATCCTCTCAAACAGAACCAGTCCTAAGTAAAAAGGATAAATCCTCATCCTTGCACAGTGACAGGCAGGTCCTCCTCATTTATCATTATTATTTGTTTATTTTGTATTTATCTACTTTTACCATTCAAGTCGCTTATGAGGATGTGATTCCATAATCAGTGTTTATAAAACACACACTTAAAACATGCAGATTTTAAAGAGAACCCAAAGGTCTCATCATGTCAGCAGCCAACTAGCTGGGGGAGGGTTAAACAAAGGTAATGGTGATTTATTCAGTCAGCTACTAATTACCGTGATATATGTGTGAGTGATGATTACCACACATGATAATGTAACCTTTACAGCCGGGGGTTGTACCTTTTGTGTTCCCATCAAAAAGCAGCCTGTCTCTATGGCATTAAGGTGCAGCAGTGCATAAATCTTGTGATGTATGAGGGATTGCGTACCTGTGAGGAGCCGCAGTGGAAACTTATTGTGTTTATTTAGTGCTTTATATTTGAGTCTCTGCGTTGTAGTGGAATGCCTGGTTTTGAGGACAGGAACTTTTTGGGCTTGTACTGGCTGGTTAATTTTGAAACTGGCAGACTTAGTTGTTTGAATTGATTGTGCTTTGATGAGCACCCCTTGGTCAGTTTCCTTTACTAACAGTCACAGTGAGGGCACAGTCTACATGTTACAAGGGATCTGTTACTGATAATGTGATATATATTGTTGCTGGTATAACCCGGCCCTATCACAGTGTAACACACAAAAGGCCATGTTATTGTCAAGTCTTACAGGGATTCAACAAAGGACAAACATACCTGTGACATAAAGAGGCCACTTAACCCAGCAGATCACAAGACCTGGCTACATACGCTCTGCCCACTGAACAGAGCCATGTTCAGCCTTCATTTATCGTAGCATTGCCATTATTTTTGTATATAGTCACAGGTATTCACTCTCAATTCACTTACCTGAGATAAGTGTGAAATGTCTCTTGCGTAATTACTGAGCTGTTATAAAGTTTCCTGTGTAGTCATCCATGTAGAGTTCTATTCCTCATTTATAACACAGCTCCCTGTATTCCAGATTACTCATTGGTTGTTAATAATTAAAGAGTAAGTTGGTCACACATGTATACTCCTGGCAGCACGTATAGAGGTGATCTGGACTAAGCCATCTGTCGCTGCAAGTCCCCACTATTTACCCACCACCATGGAGCTTCACTGATAGTTACAGTTTGCACAAAGTCGCCTCCGCATGGCTCTTTTATGCGCGGGACGCTTACACAGGTTTTATTGAGTATTGACCTTTGCCCTCCATAGTTTCCTGCTTTATCATTGGGACCCCTGTGGCCTCTATTTGATCAATTGTTTTATGGGTACCTGAGTACATTTAGATTTCACTTCCAAGCTAAGTATGCATATTAGTTATGTAGTTGAATTTGCATTAAGCTTTCCTGTGCTCTGTGGCAGTCTTTATCATATATAACTATAACCTCTGTAGTGCGAGGTGAAAGCCACTTGATGTCATGGCCTGGAAGACCTCAGAAGGCCTTAATTGATAGCATCTGATCATGGATACAAAAACTCATTGTCTTCTTAATTTACCAAATTAAGTGTAACATTTGTAAAGATGTTAACAGTTTGTGACTACACCCTCAGTAAGTCTACGCTGTATATTCTGTAAACCTTAAAGCTGAATAATAGTATATCATTTCTGTCATGAGATTACCTTCATCATTGCCCAACTCAGGGTTTGAATGTCCTTAAAAAGTTATGATTGTAGAGATTTGAAAAATCAGTACTTAAAAAGTTATGATATTTTGGTAATTTTTCAAAAGTCATAAAAAAATGTGAATTTTCATTTTCTAACTGTCTTAAATGTTTTGTATCAACATTATTATATATACTTAAGATTAAACCTACATGATACATGAAAACCACCTTAACGAGACTAGATGCACGTGGGCATTTTTCCCCTTAACATAGGTTAACATCCCCTCTTCAGTATATCTTTGCCGTCATTCCATTCTTATGAAAACTTCCGTAAAAATATGGCAGAGCTGTCTTCATTTTGCTAAACATGCAGTTGAGATATAAAATTTCAAGTCTTGCCTTTTGTTTCAGGATACCAAGTGAACCAAATTCTAAACTTTTCTGTAATGGAGTATTCGCTGCAATGGCAAGTTTTGTGAAAATGCAGGTTCACATCACAAGAGAAGCTTAAAATGACCAGGGTCCTAAATTTTCTGTCAGCTGGTCTTAAAAAGTCTTGAAAAGGTCTTAAATTTGCTTTGCCAAGAGGTGCAGGAACCCTGAGTTATTGTATCTGCCAAAACAAAGTTTTGATGATGTTTTTGCCCAGCTCGCCGCCATGGTCGTTTCTGGAGAACTCCTCTGAGACCTTTGGATCGATCTTTCTGAAACTTGGCATAGTTATTTCCCTCACCTATGTAGTTCTGCCTTACAAAGACAGGTGCCACCTGCAGTCTTTAATGTGCAGTATGAATCTGGCTGTTTTTGTAATAACAGCCCATATCTCAGGAGTGGTTCAATGTATTGTGCTGAAATTTTGCATGTCAGTAGATCTTGGATCTCTCCATCTTGTTCATGAGACTGGTGGCACCATCTACAATCATATTTGTGTGGCGTCTGTTACGACCCATAATGTAATAACCGGCCCAAAATGTAATAACGGCCCATATTGTAATAAAAACGACCCATAATGTAATGACGGCCCATAATGTAATAAAAACGGCCCATATTGTAATAACCATACCCTGCCCATATTGTAATAAAATCGCAAGTTGGTTAACCGACCCATATTGTAATAAAATCGCAGGTCGATAAAACGGCAATTAATTTTAAAATTAAAATTTCATGCAAATTAACTTAGGCAATTCAAATATTGACTTCTAGTGACACGAATGTGTAAGTGAACATACAAGTATGAAAAACCACTGGATATACATAATAACTAACTGTTTAAAACTGTGACCAAGCTTATATCAGCGAAATATGGCAATGATTCACGTTTATCCTTTTGTTGAATCAGTGTCTAAATGTGATGATAATTTTTAAAATGAATATATATATATATATATATATATATATATATATAAATATATATATATGTATATATATATATATGTATATATATATATATATATATATACGGTTGTTGGCGTCTGTATAAAACCCAACAAAAACAGGTATTGAATGTAATTTTGGTTTGCTGAAAACACCTTTCCTGGGTACATTTCTAGGATTTAGGAGTCCATTAAAGCTAATATACTTGTATATATATATATATATATATATATATATATATATATATATATATATATATATATACATCCCAAAAATGTAAATATTTTGACAATTTTATCAGATAAACCTTTAAAACTCTCATTTTGTATACATTTTATTTTAATTCTTGTTAAAAATATAAAAAGAAAATTTAAATGTCAATGCGTTTTGCCCGATGTATCATAGAGAATATTTCATATGATCTATCGAAACCTCCCTAGATCTAGAAAGTATAAAAGTATGTACTGCTGCAATTTGTCCTGTGTCAACCCACGGACGACTGCCATCGATTTAGAAATCGAGAGATCATATTTTCTTATATTCTATGATAAGAAAAAATCAGTCACGAATAAAAGTTTTTTTGTGCACATATATGCATAGGTTATGAAGTCTTAGGTCAATATGTATAACACGTCGTATAGATTAAGAGCTTTCAATACACGTATTTGAAGTTAAAACCTGGATGCGCTTCAAGAGTGACACTGATACAATTTAATCAAACGCCCAAACAACAAAACATGAAAATGCCGGTTTCTGTTTTCTAGAGGTAGAGCACAGGGCTCAGAGCGGGGAGATTGGGTGTTCAAATCTCAGGCGAGGAGCGGTGAGATTTGTCATGTTCGGCAACTATCCAAGGTGAGCGATCTGCATAATGGGACGGCTGTGCCCGTGTATCACTCACAAACGCGTGCAAAATTTGGCGAGTTTCTCCATGTTTTGACCCAGTAATTGGGGTGATTACACACTCAGGACCCGCAGGTGCGGTAGTTACCTGTCACCAAGTAGTTATCTGACTCCAGGATATAATATAAATGACAGGAAGCGTGTGCTATCGCCCTGTCACGAATTCCAAACCGAAATAGATTTATGCAAATATGCAAACAGGTTAAGATTAGTTAAGGAAGTGGTTGCATTCACAACAAAATATATACCTTTTTCCTTCAAACTCAGAAACGTTCTACAGATAAGGTTTAACTCAGTAGTGTAGTATAAAAACAAAACACTTTTTCAAGACCTATCTTGATATGTTATACTGAAGCACTATAAGACTGACAGTTATTTTGTCTACCTAAAGGATCGACGAACAACTATAAAGACCTATAAAGACCGAACGCCACCAGCTGAGCCATGGAGAGTGCCTCCCAGTAATCATAACAATTATTTGTACAATTCATGTAAAACCAAATGTTTACAATCGCCTAGCGATCGCAAGTGAAGCCTCCCTCAGCCTTCTCGATCCACCCTACCCGCTACCCCAACCCCACTCCTCACGGTCTAACACTAGCCCCCCCCCCCCCCCCCCCCCCCCGGTTACCCGCAAATGATCGGTATTAGTAAGTGCGTGGGAAAGGAGTAAAGTTTGCTTCACAGTTACTTAGTCAGTCATGCGCTTTATTGATATTTACTATTTTTGCTAATTACAATTCATATCATTATGTAAATGTCGTGGCCTCAAAGAAATACAGAAATGTCGCCATTTACAAAATGAATCTGAACAATATGCCTAACCCCATTCCGTTGGCCTGTTGTTAGGGGTTTAGTATTCTTTCTCTCTCTCTCTCTCTCTCTCTCTCTCTATATATATATATATATATATATATATATATATATATATATATATATATATATATATATATATATTAGCCGTTATTAAAATATGGGACGGTTATTATTACGATCGTTATTCAGACTCATATTGTAATAACCGTAACCGTCCAATATCGTAAAAATAGTCATAATTGTAGTAGAAATGGCCTATTTTGTTGTAAAAACGGCCAATATTATAATAATGGCCAATACCGTGATAATAAATGAGTAACATTGTACTAACTTTACCTCACCTTTACTGTAATCAGCATGGTGGGGCTAAAATGGGCAAAAAGGCAAATATTGTAAAAAAATGCAGTTTAGAAAATTATGATTAAATATACGTAGACAGCATAAATGTTGACTGTTTCACTGGATTTCCATTATGACGGCATCCCATATACCAATGAGGAACCAAAATGGCTGTCATTTTAGAAGGTATTCTCAAACGACATTTCGCCTGTTAGATTTGGGATTATTCTTGAGCTTAAACATGGGTTATAACAATATGGGCCGTTTTTCCCACTTCCCGTATTATTACATTATAGGTAGGGTATGATTATTACAATATGGGTCGTTTTTATTACAATATGGGCCGTTATTACATTATGGGCTGTTTATTATTACATTATGGGCCGTTATTACAGTATGGGCCAGTTTTATTACAATATGGGCAGGGTATATTTATAACATTATGGGTCGTTTTTATTACAATATGGGCCGTTATTACATTATGGGCCGGTTATTACATTATGGGTCGTAACAGCGTCCACCCATGCATTTGCCATCTGTTCTTCTTACTGATTGGTTCGATGTATTTGGCTAAAATTGAGCATGTCCATAGATCTTGGATACCCCCATCTCTTACTCAAGACTGATGGCGTCCATCAGTTTTGCTTTTGGGTGAAAATTGCTCGTATCTCAAGAGTGGTTCAATGTTTGTGTCTGAAATTTGGCATGTCCATCTTCGAGGGTAATCTTGTAGATAAATGAATGCCCTTTTCTCAGGAGTGGTTTGTTGTATTGGGCTGAAATTGTTCCTGTGTGGCATTCATCCATGCGTTGTCTTTGAGTAAAAATTACTCGTATCTCAGGAGTATTTAAATTCATTGGTCTGAAAATTGGCATATCCATCCATCTTGGAGAGTAATCTCGTAGACCAAACAGGTGGCGCCACCTTCGTTCCAGTTTTTGTGAGGCTCAGTATTGGATGAGACAACAATATTTGTGAGGCTCTGTATTGGATGAAAATACAATATTTGTGAGGCTCTGTATTGGATGAGACTACAATATTTGTGGGGCTCTGTATTGGATGAGACTACAATATTTGTGGGGCTCTGTATTGGATGAGAATACAATATTTGTAAGGCCCTGTATTGGATGAGACTACAATATTTGTGGGGCTCTGTATTGGATGAGAATACAATATTTGTGAGGCCCTGTATTGGATGAGACTACAATATTTGTGGGGCTCTGTATTTGATGAGAATACAATGTTTGTGAGGCTCTGTATTGGATGAGAATACAAAATTTGTGAGGCTCTGTATTGGATGAGACTACAATATTTGTGGGGCTCTGTATTGGATGAGAATACAATATTAGTGGGGCTCTGTATTGGATGAGACTACAATATTTGTGAGGCTCTGTATTGGATGAGACTACAATATTTGTGAGGCTCTGTATTGGATGAGACTACAATATTTGTGAGGCTCTGTATTGGATGAGACTACAATATTTGTGAGGCTCTGTATTGGATGAGACTACAATATTTGTGAGGCTCTGTATTGGATGAGACTACAATATTTGTGAGGCTCTGTATTGGATGAGACTACAATATTTGTGAGGCTCTGTATTGGATGAGACTACAATATTTGTGAGGCTCTGTACAGAACCTCCGTTTATGAAGCAGGACGTCAGGTTTCACTTGGTGGCTGGCATCCTGGCTAATCAATATTCAGCCACAGACTTAGTCATTATATGTGCTTCAGTTCACTTTTTCCTTGATTTTATACGAAGGAAGAATTTTTTTATGTTTTTTTTGTAATAAGGGATCTTCTGAAGAAGTATGCAGTGCTATACATTGTTGAAGCAGTTAAACATAGCTGTATCTGTAGCTGACAGTTACAGGTTCTGTGAGTCCAGCTGGTCACATTGTTTATTTTGGTGATATTAATCACAAAGAGGCATGTCTGTAGGCTCACTTTTAATCTCTTAGTAATTCCACATTCCTGACCTTTGTGATGAGCTGTCCTCTCTGTGTGTTATGTTTAAATCCTTAAGACTTGACTCCGGAGCCTATCAGAACCCACGACAAAACCAGTGTCTCTAAAATACTTTGGCGGCATTGGCATGAGAAGTTAACAATGAAAAAATTTATTTTGTTGATCTGGAGAATCTATTTGTTTTATATATTCATACTTTGACATTAGTTTATAAACAGGATGGTTTCAGAATTCACCATTCATGCTGGTGCTAAAATAACACAGCATTACCACTTAGAAATTTGCGTATTTGTAGCCATTTTGAGAGAGAAAGAGAGAGAGAGAAAGTGAGAGAGAGAGAGAGAGAGAGAGAGAGAGAGAGAGAGAGTTCTGTATGATACAGTATAGTTGAGTGTCTGTGAGCTGTGTTCTGCTTGTGATTTTAAGGAAAGATAGATTTTAAAGACCATCAAATAAAGGCAGTGAAAGCAGAGCAGTGTTGAGCCTGCTGGTTATGTACAGTCATGCAGCGGCTGGCCAGTTCTCCCTCAAGCACTGTGATTTTCATATACAGCAGACAGTCATGCTCAGCTGTGTCATTTTGATATATTTAAAAATTACCTTAAGCATATTCACCCATACATGCAGATTAATATTTTATACAAACAGTGGTCGTCATCCTGATTAGACCAAGCATCATCACCATCACATAACTGGCAGGCCTACTACAAGCTGTACAGTCTTACTGACCAAATGTCACTAAGAAACAAAGCTTGATCACTGGAATGTTTTCATTTTACTGAAGAAGTGAACTCATCTGTCCGTGAGCTCATAGTGAATTTTTAACCTGTGTTTATGAGACAGCTCAGCTCATGTTTTATCCAGCTGTTTCACATTATTAATCATAATGGTTTTACAAGTCTGGTAAAATGGCAGGTAAAACCTGTTAAAACCCTGATTACCTGTGGTGGTGAACACCTGGTGTCAGTCATGGAGGTTGTAGTACTAGCGTGTTAGATGTAATGTTACACTGATCCCGGCTTCAGCTTCTGCTGTTTCTTTCTAGTCAGGGGATGAGGCTTCATCATCCTAGTGTTACAGAACTGTCTCGTGTGTTTAAACATTATTTCAGGTTTTCCTTAATACCAGCCTGTCCTAAACTGCCCTGGGACCATTTGACATGTACATTTTTTTTTGGTGGAGGTTACCACCTCAATTTTTTATTGGTGACTTATCTAATTCTTAACCTAAGTATGTATATCTGCAGAGTTTCCATTTTGGTTTGGGACTATTTTTTTTTCAATATCTTTTTTTATTTTGTATCCTGGTGTCACCCAGGCCCGCTGTCTACCACACCTGCACGTCCTGGGTGTGTAATCATCCAGCGATGGGGAATAACACTGAGAAACCCCCCAAAGACGCACTTATATGTGAGTGATACACAGCTGTGGGGCACAGCCTTCCCATTAAGCCTGCAGAGCGCTCACCCTGGATGGGTCGACTGTGAAAAATCTCACCGCCTAGGCTGGGATTCGAACCCACAATCTCCTGGCTTTGAGTCCTGCACTCTACCCCTGAGCTACAGAAGCCGATTTGACATGTTCATTTTCTAAAGGTTAGAAGCATATCACTCTCATCATGTTCCTTATTTAAACATTATTCACTCTCTTCAAGTACGTCATTGAAACATATCACTGTCTGCTTGTGCCTCATTCAAACATATAACTCTGCATGTGCCTTACTTAAACACACTTGTATTGTCTGCATGTGCCTCATATAACATATAACTGCATGTCTGCATGTGCCTCATTTAAACATATAACTATTTGCATGTGCCTTATTCAAACATTCAACTGTCTGCATGTGCCTCATTCAAACATATAATGATGTTTGTGTAATTGATGCTGGTACTTGGGTTCAAAATGTTAGGGACTTGCTTTGTAAATGTACATGCCACATACGTACTTGAAAATAATAATAAAGTACTTTTCCAATAATGGTCAAACATTTTATCATGGAAGCATTATACCGGATGACTATCCCATTGCACAGGTTTGCATTTTGCCTGTAGGCCTTGTTTTTTTTACAGTTATATTGAATATCATGTTCTCATGAGTTGCATCATTTATCGTTTTGAAATTGTGAAAATAGGTGTTCCCAAAGATTTTTACTCCCATTCCACATACCACCTAATTTAAATTATCAGATGTATTTTTATTTTTAATATTTCACAAGAATGGCTTTTTGCTGAGATCTGAATTTTTTTTCTCATTCATCTTGATATCCAGTATCTTTTGAACATGACTTATGGTGCCCCCAATGTAGCATGTCAGTTGTTAAGGTTACAAGACAAGGCCTATTTAAAAGTGGTTCTTCCTAAGTCTGGAGATCCTTTTTCATCTCAAATGCCAGATTTTGATACAGTACATGCCTTAATTTGTTTGCTCCTCAGTGCTTTGTGGATACATAGTGGTCCTTTGTCCATTGCCAATATTCTGTTTGTACTGATTACTATTCTAATCTTGGTGAAAACAGAAGAATTCCCTCTTTTAACACTCCATCCATGATAATTCAGCATTACAGGCTTATTATGCTGTTAAAGTATGTCACATCAGACCTTTTCACATATATTTTAAAACAACTAGACTTAGAGGTACTTTAGATAAGGTCACCAGTGACATGTATGTATTTGTTGTGTGTTTATGTACTGCTGGATCTTTCATATCACCAAAATTAACATTCTATAAATGTATGTTTGCATACACATACACACACACATATACAGATAGATTTAACAGACAGATAATTGGATGAAGGATAAATAGATAATCTAAAGAGTATACAGAATGGGAAGATAAGCCATTGGTCCTTAACATTAATTTCAGATAGTTGACAGTGGTTGAGAAATTGACTGACCTGCCCTTAAAGGGTTCTTTTGTGAATTGATAATCCATCAATGGACCAGGCATTCATTTATTTTCATGTTCTGGTGAGGGCTGTGGAATGAGAGTAGGAGATAGGAGCAGGGCCAGCATACTTTTTTTCTCCTGTGGGTGAGTTTCACCCCCATTACTGGGGACTGATAGGTGTATAAATAGTAGCTCCAGAACAACATCAGTCTCCGTGATTAGCCGTCCATCTGGGAGAGAATTCTGGCAGCCACTGGTGAGCAGTTTCGTGGCCAGTGGTGCAGTTATATTGGATGTGACCTTGTCGGATAAAGCAGAGAGAAGTAGTGGCTTGTTCATTCAAGTTGACTAGAACAAGAGTAATATCCCGCTCCCACGAACCAAGCCCCGGCCGTAATGACAGGTGTCCCTGTGCCCGCCCTGAACAACAATTTCATGGTCAGGTTGCCATTCCCATGAATCCTCTAGCCACCTGACATGACGAGGGAAGAGTGACACCCTGTCCACTAGTGACTCGTTAATATTACCTGATCCTGCGTTGTTACGCTAATGAAAGCCAGTCTTCATGGCCATACACAGTAGGTGGGTTAAAACTGACACATGTGACTGAACATTGATCATCTGTTATTATAAATACTGGTAGCTCTTGATATTAAGATCTGTGTATAAAGTTGTATACCTGGCTGACTTTGTGACAGTGAGTTTTGTGTTTGCTTGGTGCCCTTGATGAATTTTAAGTGAGCTATTATAAATGTTCTAGCTCTACTTTATGGAAGGGCTCATATCAACATGAGTACAGGCAGTCTGAGGCAGGGAAGGGTACATTTATAACAACATGAGTACAGGCAATTTGAGTCAAGGAAGGGTACATGTCAACATCAGTACAGGCAGTTTGAGTCATGGAAGTAAGTGGACCATAGTAAGGTACATCCTTTTATAAAATCAATAAGATTGGATGATAAAGTGTCAGAATAATAATATAAATAAGAAGAATAACAGGAAACCAAATTTCTACTTACAGAGAACACCTAATTCTTCAGAATGTCATGGACACATTTGTCACCTTGGCAGACATAGCAGACATAACAGGTAAAATAGCAGATTGCTGAAAATGAAAGATTTATGACTGAAATTAATCTGTGCAGTATAAAAAATATTTGCAGGTGAGCTTGGGTCCTTGGCCCTTGTTTTATTTCTTAATTTATATAATGGACTGTTAGCTTAGAGAAAAAATCTGTGTTCTTTTCATATGTACTGTTTGTGAGCCAGAATATTACACAGATTCAGAAAACTCATTTAAAGAGAGGCAAAATGAAAAGTGAGAACACGGTGAGAACTTGAGGATGACTGGCTGGTGTGTTGGAGCTGGAGAGCTTGCTCTAGGTTACCTGTATTGTGCATCAGGGTCCGCTGTGACAGGACATGGAGGTCAGGGTTATTACACAGCCAGCACACCCACAAACATCCATGTCCACTGAGTCCGCTCATCAGCTAGATTAACCAAGTAGTGTGCAAACCCAAAGGACGATCAGCATGGTTTTAGAGTGATCAGACTCAGTTATAGTAATAAGTAACCTCACTTAGAAAGCAATAACTGCAGAATGGAAATCCCAGCAGGAACATGGTGAGCCTGTTAATAGTAAGACAGATAGTTATCTGGTCTCACAGTGAGGATATTCATCATCTGACTTCATCCTCCAACAAACTTGATACTGATCACACTCTCTCAGCCTTCTTGTAGATTTTCACATGCCATTGGAATTTGAATTAGAAAATATTTTCAGCAATAATTTTTTCTTTTCATGGAAAAATTACCAAGATTGAAGTGCATTTATTATTTGTCCTGAAAAGTTTTATTTTCATAGATTCTGTCATTGTGGTTTTATAAAACCAAAGAGTTAACAGAATAGTGTCCCATGGAATATGATGCTTATTCTAGTCATGCACATATACTCATCAAGATTAACATTAACAGGGATGTAACATTATTTAATCAAGATTCAATTGAATACCCAAAATTAGTTCTGAATTTTTCAAATTTTATAAGTTATTAGTATAAATATAAAATTAGTACCTTAAATTTTGCCCAACTGTGACCATGGCACGTTTGTTTCCCGTGAGCACTGTTGATATAATTTTCATATCATGCAAACATAAGGATTTCAGCTTTTTAGTTTAGAAAGCTGAAAGAAATTGGCCAAAAATTGTAGCTTTTATTAATGTTTTTTATGAGACCCTGTCAGACTTTGGCTCTCTCCAGCCCCTCTTGAGTCACCTGTATTATGCATGCTTGAGGCGAGGCATACACAGAATCCAGGCAGCTTATGGCCAGCCACAGTTGATCCAGGTGTCCAACCCAACTCATCTAGTAGTTTTAACCAACAACATAACAATAAACAATAAATTAATAAATTTTTATTGGTTTTTAATAACAAATTAAAGAAAAATAGAAAAGGAATTTGTTAGTTTATAATAACAGGAAATTAACTTGCAGTTACTGATGATATAAGAATCTTGTATCGATGGGTAGAATGTCACATATTCCAAATAACACCATGCAGTCACCTATGGCATTTTTCAGTTCAATTTTAATGATAAAGAAGTAAATCATATTATTCATTACTAATCATTAGGGATCATATGAAGGAAATTAATGATAGACAAAGATGCAGTTGATAATAATCTAGATTCCTACTGTGTCTAGTGTGTACATTGATGTGAAATTAGTCCAAAATGAATTTTTTACAGTTATTTTTTAATATAAATAAAAGCAATAAAACCAGGTACTTATGATCATTATTTAAATGTGTGAATTTTGTATATTCTGGATTCTCAACATCATTGTTTGGTTAAAACTGAATAAATACCAGACATGGTGCGAATACTTTGTAATTGTATTTAAATACGAATATGATTATGTACTCCATTATAAAATTTCTTGCATAAAGAATGGGAATTCAGGTAAAAATGAAAGTATATGAATACTCTTGCAAATACTTTCAAAATGTATTCATGAATGCATTCATGAATATATTCTTTAATATTATTTTAATAATCATTTCAGTTCTATTTCATTTTAAAAAAATCATATGATTCTCTTATTATTTTTAATAAAAATTATATTTGGGACAATATTTGTAATTTTTTTTTAATAAATAGTTGAACTCTTATATTATATGTTCTGCTTATAAGTTATATGGCCAAATCAAAATCTGTGTGACAATAGTACTCCATTTGTTAATAAAATAAATTAAATCAATCCTCTTCCCTGTCTCCAAAGGAACTATCAAAATCATACATAAGCAAAACAACAACAACTCTTAATACAGCTTATATTTATAACCACACAAAACCAGCATGTACCTCATTTCTAAATAATATTTTTTTATCATATATAACAGCTGAGCGTCGTGACCCATAGGTCCCTTGTTTAGAAATCACTGCAGGCGGGCAGTATTATATTTTTTACCTTTATTGTAAATTTTGATAAAAATGTCATATGATCAGTGAAAAGCATGAAAATAACAGGTTTTTTTGCTTAACAGGTAAAAGCAGTACATAACAAAAGAAATAGTATCAAGATTGTATTATTTTATCTTCTTGAAAGATGAAAATCAGAATCAAAATGTTTGATGCGGGGGGTTTTAAATTGATGCGGGCTGTGCCTGAGAACCATACCTTTTATTTTTTTTGGCCTCATATTATGTTTTTGAGTTAACATGTATAAGGGCACAACTGTAAAAAAAATTGAGTTAATTTGAGTTTTATATACATCAGCTGTTAAGGTCAAAGTTTTTTTATGAATCATGAAAATGTGGCTTCATTGAGAAGAAAAAGCATTTGATAATACAGTGTATGGCAAACAGCAGCTGTAACTTTATGTTGATCATGATGTAATGATCATGAATATTCTGATTATTATTGTCTTCTACAAAGACCATATGAAGCCTGCACTGACTGGAGTGTGTTGCTTTGATATCCGACATAACCTGTGTTTTCTTTAACACACAGTTTATTCTGTTGAACATCACACCCACTGCTTCACAATTGAATGAGATAAAATAACTGTTTCCTGGCTTGAACATCTCTCAGTCTGCCTGTCAGTATACCTGGCATGAACATCTCTCAGTCTGCCTGTCAGTATACCTGGCTTGAACATCTCTCAGTCTGCCTGTCAGTATACCTGGCATGAACATCTCTCAGTCTGCCTGTCAGTATACCTGGCTTGAACATCTCTTAGTCTGCCTGTCAGTATACCTGGCTTGAACATCTCTCAGCATGCCTGTCAGTGTACCTGGCATGAACATCTCCCAGCATGCCTGTCAGTATACCTGGCTTGAACATCTCTCAGTCTGCCTTTCAGTATACCTGGCATGAACTTCTCTCAGTCTGCCTGTCAGTATACCTGGCTTGAACATCTCTCAGTCTGCCTGTCAGTATACCTGGCATGAACATCTCTCATTCTGCCTGTCAGTATACCTGGCATGAACATCTCTCAGTCTGCCTGTCAGTATACCTGGCTTGAACATCTCTCAGTCTGCCTGTCAGTATACCTGGCATGAACATCTCTCAGTCTGCCTGTCAGTATACCTGGCATGAACATCTCTCAGTCTGCCTGTCAGTATACCTGGCTTGAACATCTCTCAGTCTGCCTGTCAGTATACCTGGCATGAACATCTCTCAGTCTGCCTGTCAGTATACCTGGCTTGAACATCTCTTAGTCTGCCTGTCAGTATACCTGGCTTGAACATCTCTCAGCATGCCTGTCAGTATACCTGGCTTGAACATCTCCCAGCATGCCTGTCAGTATACCTGGCATGAACATCTCTCAGTCTGTCTGTCAGTATACCTGGCATGAACAACTATCAGCCTGCCTGTCAGTAAACCTGGGGGACTAGCACAACGATGTGTGTATATCTTTATAAGAAGTGTAAACTAGCTCTGGTCTAAATGTCATTATGTATGAACATGGTTAAGCCTTCACTGAAAAGCTAACTGGCTATGATATCCAGCTGAACGATTATGTCTTATTTATCTCAGCATCAAATCTGGGCTCTCGCTAGCCGCTTGCCAAGTCGCCAAATGCGAGTAATTTGTCCAAAATGTGAGGAAACTTTTTGCAGAAATCTCCACGGTGGCAATTAAAAAATCATACACAAATCTCCATGAAAATCTGGTTAATATACTCTTTTAAATATAACATTGATTATTCCGTGATTGTGTTTGTTTACAACTTACCAACTAGAAACCATGTTAATGTGGGTCTGTCTAAAATTCGGAGAAAAATATATTTGGAGATGTTTATGTTCAAGTAACATGAACAGCCATAATTAATCTCTGGCTCTCGGAGAATTCTCTGACAGATGCCCATTATTCTTTTAAAACAAAAACTAACTCTGCTCTGATTGGTCAGTAATTGAGCATGGAACTTGGCTAAGCTCTCATTGGACAGAAGGTATATTTCGCTGATCATCTGTAAGTTGTTACATGGTTTACGTGTCAGTATATGACAATATTACGGTGATTGATTTCATACACCGTAATAAATAAAGCGTACTGGGTAATGCGTTTTCTTAATTAAAGTGTAATTTGCCAGCATCTTACAAAGATTTTTGTCAGTGGTTAATATACCGCCTTATGGTCTTGTAACAATGGCCACTATAGTCAGCAAAATATAAGCTTTTCTTGAACGGAGAAGTTCTTCAGTCAAATAATAACTGCTGAAGATCGTTTCGTGTGTTCCCGCACGTGCCTCATGTCAGAGGCAGCATTATGTGTGGACATATAATCTGATTTCAGAGGAAAAAGTAATGTCAGTAAAGATAACAGAATTCTTCACACATTCCGACACAGGACGGCCGTAGTCTGAGCATGTTGTGAATGATGCCATTGATCGGACCGATCACACAGAAATTGTGCCTAATAAGAAATGTCGGTACAACCGAAATAAAAATAGATCAATTGTTCAAGCATGGTTTATGACGTGAAAGACTGTCGGGATGGGATGTTTTTTTTTGCAAGACTGTATTGCCAACAAAAAGCAGAATATATTCACCAAAGGAAAACAGTAATAGTAACTAAAAGTAATAGCTATTAATTTATTATCCTCTTACTATTACTATTATTCATAATTTTTTTATCACTTTTTTTTCTATTACTGCCTATTACTGATTAAATGTTTTGGAATTGCTGCCTATTGCTATGGTCTATAATATGTTATGTATTAATCAGCTGAAAAGATTAAATTCAGCTAAACTCATTAAATGTTTCCTATGGTTAACAGAAGTTAGCTGTGGCTAATGATTTTTCCACCTAATTAGCCACAGTGGCTAACCAGTTTCTGTGGCCACCGCTAGCCCAGCAAATGTTTATGTTATGGTGAAAGAGACATACTTTGAAAGTATAAAACAAGAATACAGCTTATTCAGATCTACCATTGATCTGTAATAAGGATCTTGTCACATTTATGAAATACACTGCAACCCACATATGTGAGAACAGGCTTTATAGGAGGGTGAAACATACTTAATAAAGCCAAAATCTGTCATTGTTACTATTGAAGCCTAGTGCATAAATCATCACACAGAACCAGGGGGTGAACAGCAAAGTCAAATACATCAAGTCTCATATACTCCACTCTCATAACAAAGCCACAAGAGCTGATCATCTCAGCAAATTTAACTTACTACTGTTTATACACTGTGACTTCATGAAACTGAGCACACTCTATAAAGCAAACATGAACACGGGCTCCCTGGTCTGAGGTGTTTGCACAAGTAAACTTACCTGTGTAATCAGCGTGACAGGGTTCACCAGTGTGTAGGTGCTCCTACATTGTATATCCTTGCTACAGTAACACACCAGACCATGTAGAAGTGTCAGTCACTAGATGGTGGTAGTGACTGATTCTCTACTGGTTCATCAGCAGATTTTGTGGTAGTTACAGATTCTCTACTTCAATAAGGAATGTAGTTGACTTCTGTGACAGTGTTAGATTATGCAGTGTGACACCAGTACAAGCTAGTCAGCATGGATGTTTGCCCTAGATCTCGTTTGAACTCTCTCAGTGTCCTCAGTGTCACTGCCTCTGTAATTTGCTTCCAGCCCGCCCCCTCCTATGTCTCTTACTGACGTCTCAGACTATCACAGCGCCTCCCCTCTTTCATTTTTATGCTGCACAGATTAATTGCTGGTATGTATAAAAAAAGCATGCAGGATATACATATCATGGTTCATACAACATTTGATATCAGTCATGGTATTTAGTGTTAATACATGCATATATAGTCTGTGCTGCTTATTCATTCTTTATCTAGAAATACAAGTGAAAATGTTGTGTCACATAATTATGAGTGGTGAGAATAAAATATTTTTCATGAGTTTCTGTGCTTTAAAATATTTAAGCAAAACTAGTGCAAAATAGAAACTGTATTGTTCCAGAAAATATTATCAGAGTGTTCATTTTTCACTGGCAGCAGTTTTAAACTTAATTTAAAAATTTATAAACATTCATTACAGCCATGGAAATGGAAAGTGTTCTGATATGTACAATGTTGTCAACCTAATGTGAGGGTACACTATCTGCCTGTGACCTAATGCTTGGGTACACCATATGATTGTGACCTAATCCTGGGGTACACCATCTAATATGACCTAATGCATGGATACACCATCTACCTATGACCTAATGCTGGGGTACACCACTTACCAGGGACCTAATGCTAGGGTACACCATCTACCTATTATCCAATGCTAGGATATACCATCAGCCTGTGACCCAAAACTAGGATAAACCATCTACCTAGTATTACCTAATGCTAGGATAGGCAATCTACCTATTACCAAATGCAAGGGTACACCATCTGCCTGTGACCTAATACTGAGGTACACCATCTATCTTTGACCTAATGCTGGGGTACACCATCTGCCTATGACCTAATGCGAGGGTACACCATCTGGAAGTGACCTAATGCTTGGGAACACCATCTGCCTGTGACCTAATGCTAGGGTACACGATCTGCATGTGACCTAATGATAGGGTACAACGTCTACCTATTACCCAAAGCTTGGGTACACCATATGATTGTGACCTAATCCTGGGGTACACCATCTGATATGACCTTATACAGGGGGACACCATCTGCCATGCCGGAACCTAATGCCAGGGTACACCATCTACCTATTACCCAATGCTAGGATACACCATCTGCCTGTGACCTAATACTGGGGTACACCATCTGCCATTGACCTAATGCTAGGGTACATCATCTATCTGTGACCTAATGCTAGGGTACACCACCTACCTGTGACCTAATGCTAGGATACACCATCTGCCTGTGACCTAATGCTAGGGTACACCATCTACCTATATCCCAGTGCTAGGATACACCATCTGCCTGTGACCTAATGCTAAGGTACACCATCTACCTATTACCCAATGCCAGGATACACCACCTGCCTGTGGCCTAATGCTGGAGTACAATGTCAATCTACCTATGACCTAATGCTGGGGTACACCATCTACCTGTGACTTATGCTAGGATACTTCATCTCTCTATTGCCTTCTGGTTGCTTTACTTAAGCAGAGATGAATATATTCTCACCTCATTTTTGTACAACTACATATATATTGAGCCAAGTGTACAACAGAAAATGTTTTTTGATGCCCCTGTTCCTGTTCTTTGTTTGCTGTTGTGGAAAAGGTACTTTTTTGGTACACTCAGCTGTTACTAGGGAGACCAGTACAGATGTACATAATCTCTGTACAAAATGTGAACAAATCTGGCCCAGTCAGATCTTCACAACTGTCATGGACATATTTATCAACTTCAGCACATTTTCTTTTTAATTCTGAAACAAAATTAAAAGCTCTTCATCAATAATGATTTTCACCAAGTAGGTCATATGGTCATTTCTTATACTATCTACATTTGTAATGATATTCATTAATTCCAAAATAATTGTTATGAAAGGCAATTCAAGCCTGATAGACTGGCATCATGCGTTTGTTATGAAAAGTAAAAGAATGTTCATCAGGCCCACTTTTGTTTCTGTTATGAGAACGATTTTCTCCAGATTTAAAAAATGTTTTGATATATAATATATTGTCTGATGCACAGGTGAGCCATGTTGGTTTATCATTGGTAATTTGGCATTCATTTATAATTAGGTCCCCAATTGAATCAGCGGGTGCCCCATATAAATCACCCTGTCATTTTGTCTGTCCAGCTGTCTGTCCATTCACAAATTCGTTTCCAGATGTTAACTCCAGTTTGGATTGACATATGGATTTCAAACCTATCATATATATGGCCCACCACTAAAGCAAGAACCCTACTGATTTTGGGGTCATGAGGTTAAAAGTCAAGGTTACAGGACCCACATTTTAAAAATGTTTGTGGGTGCATTTTAAGCCAAACTTTTCATTCCAGACCTCCAATCTTGCACATGTAGGACATCTGCCAGTATGGGAAGACCTCTATTTATCTTGGGGTCATAAGGTCAAAGGTCAAGGACACAGGAGCTATCCGTCCACAAATTTGTTTCTGGATGATAACTCCAGTTTTGATTGACACATGGATTTCAGACTTGATGTATAAATGGTCCACCACTTATTTAAGAATCCTATAGATTTTGGGGTGAAGAAGTTAAAGGTCAATGCCACCACACACAAATCTTTAAAAAGTTTGTTGAGGCTTTGTAAATGATTCATCCAAAATATTTCACTTTTGGATGACCTAACAATATGGGTAGAACCATATTGATTTCATCATCAAAAGTTCTTGGCTTAGTGTTTAAATACTGTTTTGGGTCAGTTTCCTCTGTCTCTGCATGTTATCAGGTCTTTTTATTTTATTTTTTTTGAATCATCACTCAGTGTGCACTAGAAGTCCATGAGCCTTTTGTTGGGCCCTTTCTGACCTGTCAGTATTCTAGTTTCATGCTTGATCCCTTCAGTTGGGACTCAGGTTGTTAAAGATTCCTTTGTTATACCTGCCTGTTACCAATGAACATTTAAAGAAATCTGAAAAAAGACAGTTAAGCATGTCAGTGACCAGAAAAAGGAACAAATACAGTTAACAGGGTATCTTTACAAGCACACTGGTTGATAACTTTAAGATCCCTGCTGCTGTTGGTGGACTGTCAGCTCTAAGGGTGTAGTTATTGAACAGAAGTGGAGTTTTATGAAGAGATAATGCTAACACATCTGGTTTATGAGCAATTCAGCCACCAGTGGTCAAAGATTGTCTTAATGTACCTGAAATTAATAGTAAGAAAGCTGTATAACTTACCCACAGGCCACGACCAGTACGAGACAACAGCCACCAAAGTTACTGAATGATGTGCTGCTAGGAATTAATGACAGCACATCTCAGCTCTTCCCACCAAGTCCACAATCAATAGTACATCTGAGCTTGATTTTCTTACCAATTTCCTTCAGCTTTCACGGTTTTTGTTAGGACCATGTGTGTATGGACCACAGGAGTCTGCAGTGAAGGACGGGGTAATGGGACAGTCTTTAAAACTGTGTGAGGCTTAATGTATTACACACTTGACCTTGAAGTAAAAGGGGTGGGTTGACAAAAAAAGTCTCTCTGAGAAATGAGGAACAATGAATTGGGACCAGTCCTCACTAGTTTAACTCCAGCAGTCCTATCACTGTTGCCACTGAGACAGCTGTGTATTGGTGTAGGTGCCATATTAAGACAGCTTGTCACAAGGGTTGCCACTGAGAGGACTGTGTGGAGATGTAGGTGCCATATTAAAACAGCTTGTCACCAGGGTTGCCACTGCAAGGGCTGTGAGGTGATGTAGGTGCCATATTAGACAGTATGCCACCAGGGTTGCCAATGAGACAGCTGTTTGGTGGTGTAGGTGCAATATTAAAACAGCTTGTCACCAGGGTTGCCAATGAGACAGCTTTTTGGTGGTGTAGGTGCCATATTAAAACAGCTTGTCACAAGGGTTGCCACTGAGAGGGCTGTGTGGTGATGTAGGTGCCATATTAAAACAGCTTGTCACCAGGGTTGCCACTGCAAGGGCTGTGAGGTGATGTAGGTGCCATATTAGACAGCTTGCCATCAGGGTTGCCACTGCAAGGGCTTTGAGGTGATGTAGGTGCCATATTAGGACAGCTTGTCACCAGGGTTGTCACTGCGAGGGCTGTGAGGTGATGTAGGTGCCATATTAAAACAGCTTGCCATCAGGGTTGCCACTGCAAGTGCTTTGAGGTGATGTAGGTGTCATATTAGGACAGCTTGCCACCAGGGTTGCCACTGAGAGGGCGGTGTGGTGATGTAGGTGCCATATTAAAACAGCTTGTCACAAGGGTTGCCACTGAGAGGGCTGTGTGGTGATGTAGGTGCCATATTAAAACAGCTTGTCACCAGGGTTGTCACTGCAAGGGCTGTGAGGTGATGTAGGTGCCATATTAAGACAGCTTGCCACCAGGGTTGTCACTGCGAGGGCTGTGTGGTGATGTAGGTGCCATATTAAAACAGCTTGTCACAAGGGTTGCAACTGAGACAGCTGTTTGGTGGTGTAGGTGCCATATTAAAACAGCTTGCCACCAGGGTTGCCACTGAGAGGGCTGTGTGGTGATGTAGGTGCCACATTAAAACAGCTTGTCACCATGGTTGCCACAGCGAGGGCTGTGTGGTGGGGTAGGTGCCTGCGTAGCTTGGCACCAGGGTTGCCACTGTAAGGGCTGTGTAGTTGTGTAGGTGCCATATTAAAACAGCTTGCAACCAGGGTTGCCACTGAGAGGGCTGTGTGGTGGTGTAGTGTTGTAGGACACTGCTTACAAGATGTATTGCCCATTACCAAATTTTGATCATGTGACATGTATGATTATGTAAACTACAGAAGATGCCGCTTATATTAACACATTTCCTATGAGCTGAAATCATATATTTTTTTCTGTGAATTTTTCCACACTTTTAAGCTATAGGTAGTCATGACTTCAGCATACTGCAGTATTTTTTTCATTGTTACCCATACTTATACACTGTTTTGCACAGAGTGATTGTAAAGAATGACAGACTACAACCATCAGTCTGATACTTAGAGTGGCACAAATGGTGACCATTAAAACAAGGATGTCAAAACTTCATAATACACAGACACATTCTTGAAAAGTCTTTCTTGCAAATCCAAAATAAGATCACTTGTGATCTACATTTATGTGCTGTGGCCTTAAGTAGTTTCAGATTCAGCTTGGCCTCATGTCCCATGGTCCATTAGTTCTTTGAACATCAGCCTCTGAATGTTGTAGGTCCTTTGCCAAAACCCATCCTAGTTGCCCATTGTTATATACTATGTAGGTAACAGCAGCAGGACTAATACAACATTATTACACATTACCATACACATTTCCATACAAACTGCCGTACACACAACCATATACATTACCGTAATACACAGTGACAACAATCATTAAGTTTAAAAAAGTTCTAAACCAGAAGGTTAAAGCAGATTATATTCCTATTTTTCTGTCTCTTTGCATTTATTAATGAGACTGAATAATTACATCAGTTGTCTGTTTCTCAGTATTTTGTATGCTTATTGACTATGGATAGTTTATCAAATCGAAGAAGACATTTGGGACCATCTTTCTTTGTGGAGCATGGTGGCGTAATGGTAAGGGTGCTAGACTTGTGACCGCAAGGTTGAGGGTTCGTGTTCAGTTCTGACTGCCGTCTGCACCAAGACTCCAAGCCAAAGTCTTTACCACAAGGGTACACTCGCTTAACCCAGGCGTGAATGGGTACTGGTCATGGGCAGCAAGCAAATGTAGAACCAATAACCTTCTAATGCCTGATATGGCTAGTTGGCTTGTATGCTCCACAGGGAGCTGAGAAAAACTACAAGAATGAACGGGCCTGAAAGACCAGGAAGGCAAAGTGTAAAGTCAGATGGGACTGACACCGTCAGAAATATCAGACTATTAACCCCAACCTTTACCTTTTCTTTAATGCACTTTTTTACACTACCTAATTACAACATCTGCATTGTAGGTCCCTCAAAAATCCTAACGGTTAAGGCCTAAAATTTTCAAAATCTGCGCTGAGGCTTAATCTGTCCTGTCTGTTTTCCAGTATGCTGAGTAAACAAGGGACCTTTTGGGTCTCATTGTTTAGCTGAAAATCATTCTTAGAATATTTGTATAAAATTCTAGTGGTTCTGTTGACTGTGCACTTTGATGGACTACATGAAAGAATCAGGAGTCTCTCATGATCACAAACATGTATTTGTAAAAGTTTCAGTATTTCAAATAAGTGACTGTAATATGCATGAGAATGTATCCACTGGGAACATACAAAACCCTGAAAATTATACAATAATGGGCATGAGCTGAAGCATAATAATAACAAGTGACCAATGGGTCATGACGCTCAGCTGACTGGGAAGAGATTCGCAAAAGGAAATTTTAACATCAGAATGGTAGTATATACTCATTCAACTGAAACATCAAACAGATTAACCAACAGGCAAAGATTAAGTCTGTATTTATATATCTCAAAAATAGAGAAAAAATGTGTAAACTTTAAAAACTAGAATATGGGTAGCCGACAAGTGACTACGTGTATCCGTCAAAATCAGAGTGGAACGGGTGAAGTGAGGCATGGATTGAGTGGCAAGGGGAAATAGAGTGAGGTATGTTGCATATTAGCATGAATGTCAGCAGCCTAAATGTGTATGTAGGTTGTGCCACCTACCACAAATCCAGAAAGCTGTTCAAGTTGTATACATATGCAAAATTTTAGGCAGAAAAGTCAAACCACTACATGTATATGAGTGATTTTAGCCCACAGCAGACAAACAGACAGACGCTGTGCAAAATGGTTGCAGGTGGCCCCTTCAGTTTTGTGTATGATAAAGACCAAGTGAGATCTAAACACATACACAATTTTGGCCCAATCGGTCAAATGGTTCCTGAGATATGAGCTTGGATGTGTGCAGTGCTAACTAGAATTTAGGTGGCGCCACCTGTCATAAAATCACAAAAGCTGTCCAGGATGTATAAACCTGCAAAATTTTAGGCAATTATGTCAAACCACTACAGAGAAATGAGTGATTTTAGGCCTCGGCAGACAAACAGACAGACGCTGTGCAAAATGTGCAAAAAAGGATGCAGGTGGCACCACCAGTTTTGTGTATGATAAAAAGCTATGTGAGATCTATACACATGCAAAATTTTGGCCAAAGTGATTTTAACCCAAGGCAGATGAACAGATGGACACTGTGCAAACATGGTTACAGATGGCGCCACCATTTTTTGTGTATGTTATAAAGCTATCCAAGGGCTACATTTGTATTAATTTTATTTCCTGATCGGTCAAACGGTTCCTGAGGTATGAGCTTGGATGTCAGAAGCGTGAACGTGAATGTAGGTGGCGCCACCTGTCATAAAATCAAGAAAGCTATCCAGGATGTATACGCATGCCGAATTTCAGGTGAATAAGTCAATTCACTGCAGAGATATGAGTGATTTTTAACCCAAGGCAGATGAACAGATTGACACTGTGCAAACATGGTTACAGGTGGCGCCACCATTTTTGTGTATGTTATAAAGCTATCCAAGGGCTACATTTTATATAAATTTTTATTTCCTGATCGGTCAAACGGTTTCTGAGATATGAGCTTGGATGTCTGCAGCGTGAACATGAATGTAGGTGGCGCCACCTGTCATAAAATCAAGAAAGCTCTCCAGGATGTATACGCATGCTGAATTTCAGGTGAATTAGTCAATTCACTGCAGAGATATGAGTGATTTTAACCCAAGGCAGATGAACAGATGGACACTGTGCAAACATGGTTACAGGTGGCGCCACCATTTTTTGTGTATGTTATAAAGCTGTCCAAGGGCTACATTTGTATAAATTTTATTTCCTGATCGGTCAAACGGTTCCCGAGATTTGAGGGTTTATGTGTGGATACAGACGCACAAATGGATGCTGGGCAGAGAGGAAAGGTCAGAGGTCAACGCAGATTGGTTAGGCACCAGTTCACATGTGACCCTATAATCGGTGTTAGGTTTCAGAAAAATGGTGTTGTAGTTATTGAGATACTGCAGTTTTTGTATCAAATTTTCCATTTTTCTGGGGGGTATTTTGAAGCCATACAGCTTAAAGAATATGGGTAACAGAGACCTTATTTCAGGTTTCCATGGAGACTTTTCATGGGTCTCCCTGTGTGTCAAGAATGAAGATTCTATGTCCAGTTTTTATGATTTGTGCCCTGTTAACAGATGTTCATATCTTAAAAGGTCTCAAAAATAGAGAAAAAATTCGTAAAAAAAACCCAACAAATACAGGTGGCGCCATTAGTCTGCAGATACTGATGAAACTCTCCATGATCAATATCCATGCAAACAATTATGGTGATCTCTGCATTAATTGTTCAGATACTTCTGCTTTTGTATCAAATTTTTCATTATTCTGGGGGGGGGGGGGGGGGGGGGTAATTGGGAGCCCCCCACAGCTTAAAGTATATGGGTAACAGAGACCTTATTTTAGGTTTCCATGGAGACTTTTCATGGACCTCTCAGTGTGTCAAGAATGAAGATTCTAGGTCCAGTCTTTATGATTTGTGCCCTGTTAACAGCTGTTCACATTTTTAAAGGTCTCAAAAATAGAGAAAACAATTCGTAAAAATTGAAAAATACAGGTGGCGCCACCAGTCTGCAGAAACTGATGAAACATCTCATGATCAATATGTATGCCAAAAATCATGACCATCAGTGATGTAGTTAATGATATATTGAAGTTTTTGTATGAAATTTTTTACTATTCTGGGGGGTACTTTGTGGCCCCATAGCTTGAAGGATATGGGTAACAGAGACCTAATTTCTGGTTTCCATGGAGACTTTTCATAGGTCTCTCAGTGTGTTGAGAATGAAGATTCTAGGTCCAGTCGTCATGATTTGTGCCACGTTAACAGATTACAGCATCCTTAAAGGTCTCAAAAATACAGGAAAAAATAGTAAAAAAAATCGAATACAGGTGGCGCCACCAGTCTGCAGGAACTGATGGAACATCTCATGATCAATATGTATGCCAAAAATCATGACCATCAGTGATGTAGTTATTGAGACATTGAAGTTTTTTTATGAAATTTTTTACTATTCTGGGGGGTACTTTGGGGCCCCATAGCTCGAAGGATATGGGTAACAGAGACCTAATTTCTGGTTTCCAGGAGACTTTACATAGTTCTCTCAGTGTGTCGAGAATGAAGATTCTAGGTCCAGTTGTTATGATTTGTGTCAAGTTAATAGATGACAGCATCCTAAAAGGTCTCAAAAATACAGGAAAAAATCGTTAAAAAAAATCGAACAATACAGGTGGCGCCACCAGTCTGCAGGAACTGATGGAACAGCTCATGATCAATATGTATGCCAAAAATCATGACCATCAGTGATGTAGTTATTGAGACATTGAAGTTTTTTTTAAGAAATTTTTGACTATTCTGGGGGGTACTTAGGGGCCCCATAGCTCGAAGGATACGGGTAACAGAGACCTAATTTTTGGTTTCCATGGAGACTTTTCACAGTTCTCTCAGTGTGTGGAGAAAGAAGATTCTAGGTCCAGTCGTTACGATTTGTGCCAAGTTAACAGATGACAGCATCCTAAAAGGTCTCAAAAACAGAGGAAAAAATCGTAAAAAATCGAACAATACAGGTGGCGCCACCAGTCTGCAGGAACTGATGGAACATCTCATGATCAATATGTATGCCAAAAATCATGACCATCAATCAAGTAGTTAATGAGATATTGAAGTTTTTGTATGAAATTTTTGACTTCTCTGGGGGGTACTTTGGGGCACCATAGCTCAAAGGATATGGGTAACAGAGACCTAATTTCTGGTTTTTTCATGGACCTCCCAGAATCCCAAGTTACAAGGTTCTAGGTCCAGCGGTTACGATTTGTGCTTGGTTAACAGATGGACAGACGGACAGATGGACAAAGAGTGATCGCTATAGCTCAGATGACTTTCAGTCAGCTGAGCTAAAAACCTAATTTATTAACTGAAATAAAATGCTGTAAAAAATTAAAATTTTTCATTTTCAGAAGAGCATAAAATAAATTTGATGAGGAAGTTAAAACAAGCCAATTAGGTATACACTGCATCTGCACAGTGTAATATATGAAACTTGCAGCATGAAACCATTTAATAGGAAAGAAATAGTAATTTTTTTAGCATATGCATTTTTGCATGAATAGTTTTTAGCATTTTCAATTTTTTTTTTCAATTTCACAAATTTATATATTGCATTAGAAAAATTCTGAAAAAATTTATTCAGAATTATTTTAGAATTGTAAGGTGCATCATTAGTTATTCTTAGTTGGGCTAGGCAGAGGGGGATTTCAGCTTAGCTGAGTCAAGGGAGATGTCACCGGGAGTAAAGCAGTTACATAACATAGGCGAGGGCTGCATCTCCCACTACAGACCACTGGACAGGGTTGGCTTGATTTAAACAACACTTGACATTGTTTATGAAACTTGAATAAAAGGTACTCTTTTTCACCAATTCCTATAAAATTTCAGATGTTATAAGCTTAAAACCTTAACAGTCCATCATGTGAAAATTAAAATGAATGTACATACAGGGAAAAATGTGCCATAGTCAAAGTTGAGCAAAATTTAAGTTTCATAATTTAACATTTATGCTGTTAACTTAAAAAAAAATACAAAATTTTGTTCTAATTTCTGGTATACAACTAAAACTAAGTTGAATATAGATATATGATTGTAATAAGCTCTCTAGCTAAACACTCATATCATGTTAAGTGAGTAAATATTTTTCCTGTTGTTTGACAAAGTGCATTATGTTTAGCACCATAACTTCAAAGATTTAAGCAATATTGGCCTAACTCCTGGCATGTAAATATAAATATATGTGTAAATATATGCAGGATTGGTTATATCAAATTTGGATAGATTAACAACAGAGGTTTTCATATTGGGCAGTTTTGAAGTGCAACAATAGGTTATTACAAACAAGGGACCCATGGGTCACGACGCTCAGCTTAAGTTTGAAATTTTTGCAAATGCAAAATTTTCTATTTTAATGTTTTTCATTTATATAAGCATATGAGAAGCTAAGAGGAAAGAGGCCCTCCTACTTGGTTATAGTAAATTTCTAAATATATGATTGCAAACTAATACTCTGACAAGACTGTCATGAAGAAAAACAGTAAAAGTTTTGAGATACTGTGATGCATATGAAAAATTTACAGATGGACAGGCCAGTGGACAGAATGGACTAATACCTTTATTTCACCTTCAAGGGAATAATGCATTTAAGTTTATATATAAGCCTATTATTTAAGCATATCCACTTTTTCCATTAAAATAGTTTTTATCTTTATCTGGTTAATTTTTTTTATTTACAAGTTTTATAAATTTGTATTAAAAATCACTGAAAATATAAGTTAAAATATTAGAATTCTAAGTTGCAATCATTATATATCCAGAGTGTAGCTCATATTGGGTCATATTATGCATACACATATATTTAAAAGAAAATAATGCCACAACATGGTATCTACAAGATTATTCCTTGAATCACTATTAAAAAGTTTTGCACATTGGAGTTTTCAGTACATGCTTAATCTTATTCACCAAAATAAAATAAAAGATTCAGTAAATTTGGTAAAATAAAAACATCTTTTCAAATAAAATATACACACTGTTGGTTGAATGAGGGACAAACAATATCATTATGCTAATTACAATCTAAGCTATAATTTATTACTGGAATTAATAGTCAATTTACACCTGGTGAAGTTTTTACTCTTCTCAAGTAAGGAATTACTTATCTGATAACATCCACACTTTCACAGCTATACACCACTTTGTGGACACAATTAAATGTGCACTTTAATCATTGTAACCCTGGTGGTAAATACAAAATCTAAAATGTAGCACACTGCATAGCCAAGAATAAAATGACATACAGAAAATTATAACATTCATCTGTAGTTAATGCACCATCTGGGGGGGGGGGGTGCAGGGCAGAGGGGAAGCCTGCTAGTAGTGGCCAAGCTGAGCCAAGGCAAGCTGCCTCACTGGGGTGGGTTACATAATGCAAGTGAAGGCTGCACTACTAGGTTGGCTAGATGTAAACAACACTTGACATGTTGTATGAAAACTTGAAGAAAAGGTACTCTTTTTGAATCAATTCCCTTGAAATTTCAGATTTTAAAAGATTAAATCCTTATGTATATATGCTGTGAAGATTAAATCAATAGTGCTTACAGGGAAAAAAACGTGCCATTGCCACAGTTGGACAAAATTTTAGGTATTGATTTTTTATTTATGCTAATAACTTGAAAAATTTGCTAAATTCAGATCTAATTTTGGGTAAACAATTGAATCTTGATTAAATAAAGTTACATTCCTGAAAAAAAGTCTCAAGCTTCAGCAGTTCTCATCTTGGGTGAGTAAACATATTTCTTGATTTTTTAAAAAGTGCATTATGTTTGGGCCCATAACTTAAAAAAATTATGCATCATTTCTGGCATGTGCATAGTGAATGTATAGAAAAATATGTATATTACATATGATCAAAGTCAGAACAGTGGTTTTGATATTAGGCAGTCTTAAAGTGTAACAATGGGTTTTTAATGGAAAAATGAAGTTTTTCATTAATATCTCAAAGGAATTAAGTCCTAGTTACCAAATTCTGATAGGGGATTTTGGAGACATCTAACTGTAAGCCAAATTTAAGGAACTTAGAGCTGAAGCTGGGGAGCTGAGCTCTGGCAAACTGCATAACATTAGCTTGATGTAAACAATATGTGACATGGTGCTTGAAAACTTGAATAAAATCTACAGTTTTTGATCAACTGGTTTCAAATTTTTTGTGTAAACAGTTGAAATTGGTCAAATTGGACAAAATTTACATAGGCACTATATAGAGGATTATTTATGGTAAATGTGAGGAAAAACAGATGAGTGGTTTTGATATTAGGCAGTCCTGAAGTGTGATAATAGGTTTTTAATAAAAAATTGAGGTTTCTTCTTAATTTCTCAAAAGAACGAAGCCGCAAAGACCCTTTTTTCGGCTTGGTAGGATATCTTGGGGACATCTAACATTATGCCAAATTTTGGATTCCTAGGTCTTACGGTTTCAAAATGTGCCACATCTACAGACGGACGGACGGACGATGGACCACGACTATAGCTCAGATGACTTATAGTCAGCTGAGCTAAAAACAGAGGTTTTCCTTAATTTCTTGAAAGAACAAAGTCACAGTGACCCAGTTTCAGGTTTGGTAGGAGAACTTAGGGGCATCAAACTGTATATCAAATTTTGGATTCATTTGTCAAACGGTTTCAAAATTTTGCCCTGTTAGCCAGCCGGAAGGAAAAAAGGACCATGATTTACAGTCAGCTAAGCTAAAAACTAATTTATGCATACCATTTAAAGGCCATATATTTGTGTATGCAGAAACCTTTATTATTTGTAAATTCAGTGATTGACCATCTGGCCTTTTAGCAAACCTGTGAGCTTATGCAGTGGTCTGGCATTGTCTGTACATTAACCCATACTATCTCAAAAACAGCAGGAGCTAGCATCGCCAAATTTTATACAAAAAATCAGTCATCTAAAAATCGATATAGGATTTTGCTTCCTTTATTTTTTGCTATCTGCATATACTTAGTTTTTATAGGCAAAAAGCTGAAATACCGTTAAAAATCTTCTTCTCCGAAACTGTTCAGTCATATTGTTCAATATTTCACAGAAATAATCCCTGAAACAATCTCTTTCAAGTTTGTTTGAATGGTTCCAGTTCGATGAATTTTGACTAAGTTACAGAAAGCTGAACTTGTCATTTGGCAAAAAAAAGATGCCTAAAAGGATACTAAAATTACAATATCAGAAACGGCTGGAGCTATCATCACCAAACCTAGTGCAAAAATCTTTCACATATCAAATTTTTTGTGATTGAGCTTTTTGTGACGCCACCTGCATCAGGGAAAAAGCTTGAAACCTTTGAAAATCTAGTTCAAAATCATTCAGCGAAATTGTTCAATATTTCACAGAAATTATCCTAGAGAGGAGCTCTCTCAAGTTTGTTCAAATGGTTTGGGTTTGATGAATTTTATTAACTTGAACTTAGTCATTTTGCCAAGTAAGCATATTCTATAGCTAACATAAGAATCTCAGAAACAACAGGAGCTAGCATCACCAAGTTTTGTGCAAATGTTGGTCACATGACTCATTTGAATTTGAGGTTTATGTGGCACCATCTACATCCTCCAGTTTTTTTACGGGCAAAAAACTTGTAATTTTAGCCTCTTTCAGCTTAAAAATGTTTCATAATGAACTGTCAAGCTGAATCGTTTAATTTTTCACAAGAATTATCCTAGGGTAGGATTCTTTCAGTTGTATAAGAATAGGTTGTGTTCATTGGTAGAATCATAGAAAGCTGTAGTTGGTCTTATGGCAATTAGTAAGCCTATATCAAACTAAGGGCTGCAATAGTCTTTCTCTGCAAAACTGTTGTTTCAACTTATGTAACATTGCACAAAGATTATTCTTGGTGGCATTTGTTCAAGTTTACTTAAATGATTTTTTGCCAGAATTATTGGACCTTTAACAATGAAAGAACTGTGAGATACTTTGGTAAACAAAGTAGGTAGATTAATTGTGTTAACAAACTGAGCTCTTTGGGTATAAAAGCACAGCTGTACAGGCAACATAAATAAATTGTTCTATGTCAAGCTTTTGTGTAAGATAAATCCATGATCTGTATTCTGATTTTGCTTTCAGTAGGCACCTGTAATTATTCCAAACATTTTCATATATCTTATGAATATGTAAGGTTGAAAAATGAAAAGTAACCAAAGTCTTACAGTATGTGTAAAAAGATTTACCAACAGGCCAAGATTGTTTATGTATCTATAAATAGCTAGGCAGACTGTCAATTATTTCAGATTCTGCAACAGGCCAATTTCAGTCTATATCTATTTTTAGCTTTGGCAGACTGCCAATTATTTCAGATTTAACAACAGGCTAAGTTTAAGTCTGTATCTATTTTTAGCTTTGGCAAACTGCCAACTGTATCAGATTAGGCAACAGGTCAAGAGTTCAGTCAGTGCAGCCTGGTACAGGTCAAGAGTTCACCCAATGCAGTAGCTGCACCTTGTGTTAGTTCCGATTCACTTTGGGGAGCAGCTACCTTTCACAGCTGAGCTTGGTCAGTCCAGTGCACCTGACTCATGAGAAGAACCTGAAAAATTCGCATTAGGCCTGAAGGCCTTGTTTAGTAGTTCTGTAAAAATCCACATTATGTTTTAGTTTTACTGGAGGACACACTGTCTCTTGGCATATAACTACAGGGAAATTCCTTTTACTTTTTGAATGTTCTCACTATCTCTTGTTTGTTTTCTAGGAATGCTACCTATGGCCCATTGTTTGACAAGTTTTTTGACACCCTGCTGAACATCCCCAGCTGTGATGAGATACCCGATCTGGCAGGCCTGCGTCAACAGTTTCAACAGATTACCGATGTGACAACCTGAACAGAGGCCACTTGTATACAACAGATGACCAATCTGAAAACCTGAGCTCGGGCTACTTGTATACCACAGATTACCAATGTGAAAACCTGAACCAAGGCCACTTGTATATACAACAGATTACCAATGTGAAAACCTGAACCAAGGCTACTTGCATACAACAGATTCCCTATGTGAAAACCTGAACCAAGACCACTTGTATACAAGCTGTGGTTACGTTCCGACTCCCATTATGACACAACAAAAGTGAAATTGACTTCAAACAGCAGATTACTGCCAGGTGTCTAAAATCAAAGGTTGATTTGTTTTCTAGTATAGACCATTTATATTGTCATAAGAGCACTGTGCAACCTATGTACAAGTATCTTGTTACCCGACTGTTTCCTGTTGGACATCCAGTGAATAGCTGGCTGCATGGTGCAGAATTCCGAGTGCTGCACAGTTATGAAATTTTCAGTATATTCAGTATATCATGTAGGAGTACCTTTGCACCAAAACACATCACTATCTGTATGTTTGAGTACTAGATTTTTACTATGTCTAGATTATGTATTTCATGTCCATGTTTTAGTCGTAAAGGCGAGAGGTGCATCAAACAAGTCCACATCACATAAATTAATGTGTTCATCATATTTAAGTTTCATTAAACTGCTTATGATATTCTTTTAATTTATTTTTTCTTGGTTTGTTTCTGAGGCTAGAGTTTTTTTTACCAAACCTGTGAGCTTCTGCAGTGCAGTGGTGCTGTCCGTCTTCTGCATGTTAGTCTATACTATCTCAAAAACAGCGAGAGCTGGCATCATGAAATTTGATGCAAAAAATCACGTCTCCTAAAATACTTTGGTTATCTGCACTGATTTGATTTTAGGAAGTGCTAACTGTTCAGCCAAATAGTTCAGTATTTTGCAGAAATAATCCAAGAAGCAGTCTCTTTCAGGTGTGTTTGAATGGTTCCAGTTTGGTGATTTTTGGCCGAGTTACAGGAAGCTGAACTTAGTCATTTGGCAAAAAAAAAACATACTATAATCACAGTCTCAGAAAAGGCAGGAGCATCAATAAAATTTATGCAAATGTTGGTCACATGACTCATATTTGAAATTGAGGTTTTTGCGGCACCATCTACATTGATCTGGTTTTTTTTATAGGCAAAAAACTCTTTCAGCTTCTACATTAAAAATGTTTTGTGATGAAACTGTCAATCTGAATGGTTTAATTTTTCACAAGAATTATCTTAAGGTGGTAGGGTTCTTTCAATTGTGTAAGAATAGGATGGATTCATTGATATTTGGTAGAGTCACAGAAAGCTAAAAATGGTCTTGTGGCTAAGTAAGCCTATTTCAAACGGAGGGCTGCAATAATCTTCTTCTGCAAAACCAATGTATCAAATTCTGTAACATTGCACAAAAATGATTCTAAGTTGGCTTTTGTGCAAGTTATACTTAAATGATTTTTGGCTGAATTATTGGACCTTTAACAATGAAAGATTTACTGAATTAGCAGTAATGGGCCATCCCAAAACATTAGGGATAAAATATGCACTATCTTAAAACAAGGATTCTAGATTTCAGCAGATTTGACCTTGAAGATCAAGGTAAAGGTCACTGCTTTTCGAACTGCAATGACATTTTGGGAAAAAGAACTGGTGTGTAAAATTTGAAGAAAAAATCTTCAGTACTTCCAAAGTTATGGGGGTCACAAGAACCCTAGAATTACATAAATTTGGACTTGAAGATCAAGGACAAGTTTACCAGTTCCTAAAATATTCTGAATTTGTCTGTTGAATGTGAAGGGAAAAATATGCAATTCTTAAAAAGTGATTGTGTTCAAAAGAAAATAACTATAATTCGGTTGATTAGACCTTGGAAGATCTTAAAAATTAGCTGGGAAATTTGCCTCCCTGAAGCAGAGAAATTTGTTGCTTTGGCCATGATTCACGATATTGTTCAATAAAACCTCAAAACTGCTGCTGAATGATGAGCAGGGCTCCAGTCAGTGATAAGCATAACCATGATTATAATTTTTACCATGGTCAGACTAGTAGACTAGAAATCAAGACAAAGTATCTGTCACTCATTTTTGAGTACATTACTAAGAAAACAGAAAAACATTGATAAATGAAGTCAAATAAATAATATTTTTATTAGAAAATATACTTGATCTACTTGTTTCTATGTATTTTTACATTTCTGCACAAAAATGTCTCATCTATAACATCTGCCAATCCAGGCTTTAGCGGATGCATGGATCCAGTGGTGGCTGTCAGACATGCCTACATTGTTGATGAAACGGTACTAAATCCAGCACCGAGTATGTCAGGAATCTGCTAGTTGATGTATTTAACTGTCCAGTATCATTCCCCTGGTTCAAGAAGCCTTTCCTGGACCATTCAATTATTATAGGATATACTCTTTTGCTGTGATGATGGGTCACGTCTGATGTGTGCGTTCCTCGATCTTTTTCTGAATGTCCTCAGATTCTAGTTGCTCTAGAGTCAACAGGGAGAGGCCAAGCTGGTCCTCCTGCAAAACATCAAATTACTGGTTAAACCTGTCAAGGGAAATATTCTTTAGTTCTCTGGAAGTATACTGCATACAAAGACGCTGCAGTTAAGGTTATTTTAAATAAAAGTGCTTACCAGTTGTGAGATCATTATAAAACATTCAGTTCACCTCGGGGAGCAACAAAGATAAGGAATGAAGTCATATCAGCTGACAGTGTATTTTTGTTCCTGGTCTTGTTGCTGCTGGTGGCTGTATTCCCAGTAACACACTTTTATTTCTTATTAATCTGATACCCCTCAGCCACTCTTGTATTATTAACTAAAACTGATGATGTTTTTCTGGAATATCCCATTGCTTCAAATGATATGATATTGATTAAAACCACCACTGCAAGTAGTATTCATTGTAAAACTAAGGAATATCACAAAACTAGCAATGTTGTCTGATCCCTGCATTACCAGAACAGTGCTGGGGATGAATATGGGTTTTGTTTAATGAATTTGTGCTTGAGATGACATACCTTCTTGAAGATGACTTACCCTGATGAAGATGACTTACCCTGCTGAAGTTGACTTACCCTGATGAAGATGACTTACCCTGATGAAGCTGATGAAGAGAACTTACCCTGATGAAGATGACTTACCCTGATGAAGATGACTTACCCTGATGAAGATGACTTACCCTGATGAAGATGACTTACCCTGATGAAGATGACCAACTCTGTTAAAGATGACCAACTCTGTTAAAGATGACCAACTCTGTTACAGATGCCTTACTTTGTTGAGGATGACTTACTCTGTTGATGATGACTTACTCTGTTACAGATGCCTTACTTTGTTGAGGATGACTTACTCTGTTGATGATGACTTACTCTGTTACAGATGCCTTACTTTGTTGATGATGACTTACTCTGTTAAAGATGACTTACTTTGTTGATGATGACTTACTCTGTTAAAGATGACTAACTTTGTTGATGATGACTTACTCTGTTAAAGATGACTTACTTTGTTGATGATGACTTACTCTGTTACAGATGCCTTACTTTGTTGACAATGACTTACTATGTACAGATGACTTACTTTGTTGAGGATGACTTACTCTGTTGATGATGACTTACTCTGTTACAGATGACTTACTTTGTTGATGATGACTTACTCTGTTACAGATGACTTACTTTGTTGATGATGACTTACTCTGTTAAAGATGAATTACTTTGTTGATGATGACTTACTCTGTCAAACATGACTTACTTTGTTGATGATGACTTGCTCTGTTAAAGATGACTTACTTTGTTGATGATGACTTACTCTGTTACAGATGCCTTACTTTGTTGACAATGACTTACTCTGTTACAGATGACTTACTTTGTTGAGGATGACTAACTCTGTTGATGATGACTTACTCTGTTACAGATGACTTACTTTGTTGATGATGACTTACTCTGTTACAGATGACTTACTTTGTTGATCATGACTTACTCTGTTAAAGATGAATTACTTTGTTGATGATGACTTACTCTGTTGAACATGACTTACTTTGTTGATGATGACTTACTCTGTTAAAGATGACTTACTTTGTTGATGATGACTTACTATGTTACAGATGCCTTACTTTGTTGACAATGACTTACTCTGTTACAGATGACTTACTTTGTTGAGGATGACTTACTCTGTTGATGATGACTTACTCTGTTACAGATGACTTACTCTGTTGACGATGACTTACTCTGTTACAGATGCCTTACTTTGTTGATGATGACTTACTCTGTTAAAGATGCCTTACTTTGTTGATGATGACTTACTCTGTTACAGATGCCTTACTTTGTTGACAATGACTTACTCTGTTACAGATGACTTACTTTGTTGAGGATGACTTACTCTGTTGATGATGACTTACTCTGTTACAGATGACTTACTTTGTTGACGATGACTTACTCTGTTACAGATTCCTTACTTTGTTGATGATGACTTACTCTGTTAAAGATGACTTACTTTGTTGATGATGACTTACTCTGTTACAGATGCCTTACTTTGTTGACAATGACTTACTCTGTTACAGATGACTTACTTTGTTGACGATTACTTACTCTGTTGATGATGACTTACTCTGTTACAGATGCCTTACTATGTTGATGATGACTTACTCTGTTACAGATGACTTACTTTGTTGACGATGACTTACTCTGTTACAGATGACTTACTTTGTTGACAATGACTTGCTCTGTTACAGATGACTTACTTTGTTTACAATGACTTACTCTGTTACAGATGACTTACTTTGTTTACAATGACTTACTCTGTTACAGATGACTTACTTTGTTGACGATGGCTTACTCTGTTACAGATGCCTTACTTTGTTGATGATGACTTACTCTGTTACAGATGCCTTACTTTGTTGATGATGACTTACTCTGTTACAGATGACTTACTTTGTTGATGATGACTTACTCTGTTACAGATGACTTACTTTGTTGAAAATGACTTACTCTGTTACAGATGACTTACTTTGTTGACGAAGACTTACTCTGTTACAGATGACTTACCCTGCTGAAGGGCTGGGCCATGCTCCTGAGGAATCTCTTCGCAAGCTGGACAGCTTCATCCGTGGACAAGTTACACACAACATCAGGAAGGTGCACCTGGATCCACTTGGGAAGTTTACCTCGTTTATCTGAACGACCAAACCTCTGGAAGACGAGATTCAAAGCTTTGATCAGGATCAGCAAGCTGATAGATCACAGCAAATTTTAATCAATCAGCTGTTCATTAATGACAAAACATACACCACCTAGTTACTTCAGTCTTGATCCAGACTATATATTGAACTGCTATGATTTGTGTCCATCTAACTTATCTGATGCTAAATGCTCACAGAATATTGGTCACAGAGACCTTATATAGGGTTTCTAAGAAGAGTTTACAGGTCCCTTACTGGATCTTTAGTGAATTAGAATTTCTGGGTCTACTGCTGCCTTTTGTGTCCATCTGACATTTAGGGTGCTAAAAATCATGTTAAATCACATAGCTCAAAGAATATAGTCACAGTTACCTTATTATGGTTGTCCAAGGAGACATTACTATCACTTTCTGGGATCCAACATACAAGATTATGGCCACATCTGACTTTCTGGGTGATCAAAATTAAGTTTTCTGCTCGAACCTCATACAAGATAGGGCATCATGAGCTAATCTCAGGTGCTAAAGGAGACTGAATTTTAAGATAGATGAGGTTCTTGATCCAACAGTTATGATTTGTGCCCATCTTGACTTTCACTGTACTAAAATCATGACCTAATTTCAAGATTCAAACGGGACTTGCAAAAGTCCTCCCTCGATTTTACAACAGAAAGTTCTAGGTCCAACAGTTAAGTTTTGAGCCCTATGTGACTGTTTAGTGCTCTGAATCATGTTGTTTGCCAGTAGCTTGTAAAATACAGGTCACCATGACCTACTTTCAGATTCCGAGGAAAATGGATATCCTGTCTGTCTGGGAGCTCAAAATCATATTTTTGGTCCGCAGCCCACAGAATATAGGTCACCATGACCTAATATCATGTTTCCAAGGACTTTTGTCCAGCACCTCCCAGAATTAAAGTTAGAAAATTCAAGGCCTAATGGATCAAACGTGTGCCCTGTATGACTGCCAGGGTGCTCAAAATCATGTTTTCGGCCCATAGGTTGCAGAATATTGGTCACCATGACCTAATTTCTGGTTCAACACTGTTATCATTATTGCATGTGTAAATTGCATGAAAATGATTTATTTGTGGGTCAAATGCTGGTTGCCGCACAGGTTCCATTTGGATTTTGCACAGACAAAATCTGCATGTACTGAAAGGCATCCTTAAACAAATCTGTGGAATGTAAGCATGCACAACTTTCTGGAGGTTGATGACATACCTTGTCTGCGAAGCACATGATACCATAGTCCGTCTTTCCTCTCATTGCTCGCCCTACACACTGGGCTGCGTGTCTCATGGCGTCAAACGTCAGGAAGTCATTCTCCCGGATATGAAACTGCTCTCTCAGGTACTCTAACCGGGCCTGGAATACAGGGTTACTATTATAATTATAATTTATATTTTAATAATTTAACTGCTGGTATGTCTTTCTAAGCTGCAGAATATTAAACTCAAAAATAAAACTAGATGTGTCAGAACGACAAATGCCCCCGCCTGGGGCAAATTAGAAAAATTTGTAAAATTTTGAAAAATTTTTAAGTTCAGGAGGTGTCGTATGGTCAAAAGTAGGTCAACAAGGGCAAAATGCAAAATAAATCTGTAACGGGTCATTATCAAGCAACACCCCAAAAATCATGCCAGTATATATGCAGGCACTGTGAAAAAAAAAGTCCATACATGTGCATTTTCCATAAAAATTTCTGTCTTTCATGAAATTTTCTATGTTTAGGAGCCATAAAACAATCAAAAGTACATATGCATTTGTTATGAAAATTTCTATTTTTCATGAAACTTTCTATGTTCAGGAGCAGTCAAATGGTCAAAAGTAGGTCAACTGGGACAAAACAAGAACTCGATCTGTAACTGGTCATTATCTGCCTACACACCAAAAATCAGGCCCGTATCTGCAGGCACTGTGAAAAAAGTCCATACATGTGCACTTTTTTATGAAATTTTCTATGTTAGAGCACTGTCAAATGGTCAGAATTAGGTCAACTGGGACAAAACTTGAACTCGATCTGTAACTGGTCATTATCTGCCGACACACCAAAAATCAGGCCAATATCTGCAGGCATTGCGAAAAAAAATCCGTATATGTGTATTTGTCATGAAATTTCATATTTTTGATGAAATTTTCTATGTTCAGGAGCCGTAAAACAGTCAAAAGTAGGTCAACCGGGACGAAACCTGAACTCGATCTGTAAATGGTCTATATCTGCCCACACACCAAAAATCAGGTCAATATCTGCAGGCATTGCGTAAAAAGGTCCGCACATGTGTATCTGTCATGAATATTTCTATTTTTCATGAAATTTTCTAAGTTAAGGAGGCATAAAACGTTCAAAAGTAGGTCAACCGGGACGTAACGCAAACTCGATCTGTAACTGGTTATTAGCTGCCCACACACAAAAAATCAGGCCAATATCTGCAGGCATTGCGAAAAAAAGTCTGTACATGTGTATTTGTCATGAAATTTCTATTTTTTATGAAATTTTCTAAGTTTAGGAGCCGTAAAACGGTCAAAAGTAGGTCAACCAGGACGAAACGCGAACTCGATCTGTAACTGGTCTATATCTGCCCACACACCAAAAATCAGGCCAATATCTGCAGGCATTGCGAAAAAAAGTCCATACAACTGTTTGATTTCGGAAGGACGGACATGGGTAAAACTATATGCCCTGGCCACTTTGTGGCGGGGGCATAAAAACACAAGTAACATTTAGGACATGGCAGTCAGCTTATGAACACAAACTGTAAAATCTTATAACATTGATTCAACTGAAAACATAATAAATACACAAGGTTTAAGGGCACTAGATAAAACTTAGTTTGAACAGATGTTTGGTTTTGATCTGTTGCTTGATGTAATTTATGAGGTCACACTAGTTAACTACAGGATTTTTTTTATTTTTACCTGCTGATTATTACACCTGAACTCAAAAATCATCCAGTAATTTGAAACAAGCAAACTACAACGTGAACTGTCATGTAACTTCAGAAACACTAAAATATTGTTTGAACCTTACATTTTATGTTGTTCAAACTGACACCAACCTTGAGAATCCTACTCTGTGTGTAGACATATGGTACACCAAACATAATGACACAACGTCCATAGTGGTGGTCTGTAAAAAAATGACAATGTCCATAGTGGTGGTCTGTAAAACAAGGGACCCATGGGTCACGGCGCTCAGCTGTTATATATGATAAAAAATATGATTTGGGAAAGAGGCATATGCTGGTTTTGTGTGGTAATAAATATAAGCTTTATTATGAGTTGTTGGTGTTTAGCTTATGTATGATTTTGATAGTATTTTTGGAGACAGGGAAGAGGATTGATTTCATTTATTTTATTAACAAATGGAGAGCTATTGTCACACAGATTTTGACTTGGCCATATAACTTATATGCAGCAAATATAATAAAAGAGTTTAACTATTAATAAAATTTAATAACAAATATTGTGCCAATATAATTTTATTAAAAATAATAAGAGAATCATGATTTTTTAATAAAATATAACTGAACTAATTATTAAAATAATATTATAGAATATATGCATTTATGAATACATTTTGAAAGTATTTGCACTGGTATTCAAATACTTTCATTTTTACCTGAATTCCCATTCTAATGCAAGAAATTTTATAATGGAGTACATATTCATATTCATATTCATATACATTTGCAAAGTATTTGCACCATGTCTGGTATTTATTCAGTTTTAGCAAAACAATGATGTTGAGAATCCAGAATATAAACAAAGGACCCATGGGTCACAACAAAAGTTTGAAATTTTTGCAAATGCAAAATATGAAAAATATTCTATTGTAATGTTTTATATTTATATAAGCATATGAGAAGCTAAGAGGAAAGGGCCCTCCTACTTGGTTATAGTAAAGTTCTCAATATATGATTGCAAACTAATACTCTGACAAGACTGTCATGAAGAAAAACAGTAAAAGTTTTGAGATACTGTGATGCATATGAAAAATTTTCAGATGGACAGGCAAGTGGACAGAATGGACTAATACCTTCATTTCACTTTCAAAGGAATAATGCATTTAAGTTTATATATAAGCCTATTTTTTTAGCATATCCACTTTTTTCATTAATAGTTTTTATCTGATTCATTTTTTTTTTATTTACAAGTGTTATAAATTTGTAATATAAAAGTGAAAATATAAGTTTAAATATTAGAATTCTAAGTTGCAATCATTATATATCGTGATTGTAGCTCACATTAGGTCATATTATGCATACACATATATTTTATTATTTTTAAATCAAATGTTTAAACTGAATGTAAAAGAAAATAATGCCACAACATGGCATCTACAAAATTATTCCTTGAATTCCTATTAAAAAGTTTTGAACATTGGAGTTTTCAGGACAAGCTTAATTTTATTCACCGAAATAAAATAAAAGATTCAGTAAATTTGATAAAATAAAAACATCTTTTCAAATAAAGTATACACACTGTTGGTTGAATGAGGGACAAAAAATATCATTATGCTAATTACAATCTCACCTATAATTAATAACTGGAATTAATAGTCAATTTCACACCTGGTGAAGTTTTACTCTTCTGAAGTAAAGCATTACTTATCTGATGAACAGCCATACTTTCATAGCAATTCATCACTTTGTGGACACAATTAAATGTGCACTTTTGTAAAATACAAAATCTAAAATGTAGCATGTCCAAGAATAAAATAAAATACAGAAAATTATAACATTCATCTAGTTTATGCACCAGCTGGGGGGGGGGGGGGGGGTGAGTGCAGGGCAGAGGAGAAGCCTGCTAGTAGTGGCCAAGCTGGGTCAAGGCAAGCTGCCTGGGGTGGGTTACATAATGCAAGTGAAGGCTGTACTACTAGGTAGGCCAGATATAAACAACACTTGACATGGTGTATGAAAACTTGAATAAAAGCTACTCTTTTCAAACAATTTCTTTGAAATTTCAGATTTTAAAAGATTAAATCCTTATGTATATATGCTGTGAAAATAAAATCAACAGTGCTTACAGGGAAAAATGTACCACTGCCAAAGTTGGACAAAATTTAAGGTATTAATTTTTTATTTATGCTAATAACTTGAAAAATTTGCAAAATTCAGATCTAATTTTGGGCAAAAAATTGAATCTTGATTAAATAAAGTTATATTCCTGAAAAAAAAGTCTTCAGCTTCAGCAATTCTCATGTTAAGTGAGCAAATATATTTCCTGATTTTTAAAAAACTGCATTATATTTGGGCCTATAACTTCAAAATAATACCCAATACTGACCTAATTTTTGGTATGTGCACAGAAAATGTATGGAAGAATATGAATACGAAATATGATCAAAAACAGATCAGTGGTTTTGATATTAGGCAGACTTGAAGTGTAAAAATTGCTTTTTTATGGAAAACGGAGGTTTTTCCTTAATATCTCGAAGGAACGAAGTTCTAATGACCCAATTTTCGGTATGGTAGGAGATTTTGGGGACATCTAATGGTATGCAGAATTTTGGATTCGTAGGTCAAACGGTTTTAAAACCTGCTCTGTTAAAGACAGACGGACGGACGACGGACAAAGGACCAGGACTATAGCTCAGATGACTTATAGTCAGCTGAGCTAAAAATGACACAACGTCCATAGTGGTGGTCTGAAAAACATAATGACACAACGTCCATAGTGGTAGTCGGTAAAACATAATGACATAACGTCCATAGTGGTGGTCTGTAAAAAAATGACATAATGTCCATACTTTTGATCTGTAAAACATTAGGATACAATGTCCATAATTGTGCTCTAGTAAACATTGTGACACAATGGCCATAGTGGTGGTCTGTAAAACATAATGACACAATGTCTATAGTGGTTGTCTGTAAAATATAATAACACAACTTCCATAGTGGTGATCTGTAAAACATATATATAAAGTCCCTAGTAGTGATCGAGAAAACATATAAACATAACGTCCATAGTGGTGATCTATGAAAACAATGACATGATGTTCATAGTGGTGATCTATATGACAAACAACTATAAATTTCTGGCAATACAGACACCACATCCCCTTCTTTTCAAACATACTTGGACACTTACAAGGTCAGGTCACCAATGTCTGAACATTATCAGCGATTCTATATGAAATAAATTTAAGGGAAAAATTTTGGGGTTAATCTGAAAAATTGTTGATCTTAAATTGAAAACTGAACTCAAATAAATTTTGACTGTTTATCTGCAATCCAAATCTAAATGTCTAGAGGCATGATGTAATGGATGCTGATAAACTGGTGCTAGGCTAGATGTATCTGCTTCACACAGCTAACATATATGGTAAAATGACTCAATTCAATCTTTATAATTCAGCCAAAATTCATTCTTTGGAACCATAAAAGACAATTATTGTAAGAATTATTCAGGGGATTGTTCTTGTAAAATATTAAACAAATTGGCCTCAGTGGCGTCAGTCAAAAACGTTTTACAGGTTTATAACTCATATGGGAAAATACAGCAAAATGGCTAAGTTAAGCTTCTCATAACTCAGCCAAAAATCACTGAACCAAAACCATTTGAACAAACTTGAATTATCAACATCTAAGGTTAATTAATGTGTGAGATTTAAGAATTTGGCCCAGTGGTTTTTGAGGAGAAGATCATATCTTTGTAGCCACTGAGCTTAAATGGGCTGTTACAGCATATGACTAAATTCAGCTTCCCATAACTCGGCCAAAAGTCACAGAACTGAGACCATTTGAACAAACTTCAGAAAGCACAACCCTAGGATCATTTCTGTGCAATATTAAACTATTTGGCCATATTGTTTCAGAGGAGAAGTTTTTTGTAGCCATCAGTATGATACGGGCACTGATGACCCCATACAAACAAGGCCTACAGGCCTAATGCGAACCTGTGCAAAGTTTGGGAGTATGAATGGAGGTTTATTTTTTAAATGTAATATTGATCCTCTTAAGTCCTGCATATCTACCTTAGTCATTATGATTTCAGCAAAATGGACATTTCGGACCTGCAAGTTTCAGACTAGGGCATTTTAAAACTAGTATATGGGTAGTCGACAAGCGACTGTGTATCCACAGAAATCAGAGTAGGCAGGTGAATTGAGGCATGGATTATGGGCAAGGGGAATAGAGTGAGGTGTGATGCATATTAGCATGGATGTCTGTAGCATAAATGTGAATGTAGGTGGTGCCACCTGTCTTAAAATCGAGAAAATTGTCCAGGATGTATAAACCTGCAAAATTTCAGGTGGATAAGTCAAACAAGTGCTGAGATATGAGTGATTTTATCCCAAGGCAGATGAACAGATGGAGGGTGTTCATAAGTGGTTGCAGGTGGCACCACCAGTTTTGCTTATGATGAAGAGCTATGCAAGATCTATACACAAGCAAAATTTCGGCCCAATCGGTCAAACGTTTCACGAGATATGAGCTTGGATGTCTGCAGAGTAAACTTGAATGTAGGTGGCGCCACCTGTCAAAATTAAGAAAGTTGTCCAGGATGTATAAACCTGCAAAATTTCAGGTGGATAAGTCAAACTACTTCTGAGATATGAGTGATTTTATTCCAAGGCAGATGAACAGATGGACGCTGTGCATAAGTGTTTGCAGGTGGCGCCACCAGTTTTGCCTATGATGAAGAGCTATTTCAGATCTATACACATGCAAAATTTTGGCCAAATCAGTCAAACAGTTCCCAATAATGAGCTTGGATGTCTGCAGAGTAAAAGTGAATGTAGGTGGCGCAACCTGTCATAAATTGAGAAAGCTGTCCAGGATGTATAAACATGCAAAATTTCAGGTGGAAAAGTCAAACCACTCCTGAGATATGAGTGATATCATCCCAATGCAGATGAACAGATGGACGCTGTGCAAAAATGGTTGCATGTGGTGCCACCAGTTTTGCCTATGATGAAGAGCTATGTGAGATCTATACACATGCAAAATTTTGGCCCAATCTGTCGAACGGTTTCCCAGATATGAGCTTGAATGTTTGCAGAGTAAACTTGAATGTGTGGTGCCACCTGTCATAAATCCAGAAAGCTGTCCAGGATGTATAAATCTGCAAAATTTCAGGTGGATAAGTTAAACCACTTCTGAGATATGAGTGATTTTATCCAAAGGCAGATGAACAGATGGACGCTGTGCATAAGTGTTTGCAGGTGGCGCCACCAGTTTTGCCTATGATGAAGAGCTATGTGAGATCTATACACATGCAAAATTTTGGCCCAATCAGTCAAGAGGTTCCAGAGATATGATCTTGGATGTCTGCAGAGTAAACATGAAAGTAGGTGGCGCCACCTGTAATAAAATCGAGAAAGCTGTCCAGGATGTATAAACCTGCAAAATTTAAGGTGGATAAATCAAACCACTTCTGAGATATGAGTGATTTTATCCCATGGCAGATGAACAGATGGGTGCTGTGCATTAATGGTTGCAGGTGGCGCCACCAGTTTTGCCTATGATGAAAAGCTATGTGATATCTATACACAAGCAAAATTTTGGCCCAATCGGTCAAACAGTTCACGAGATATGAGCATGGACGTCTGCAGAGTAAACGTGAATGTAGGTGGCGCCACCTGTCATAAATCGAGAAAGCTGTCCAGGATGTATAAACATGCAAAATTTCAGGTGGATAAGTCAAACCACTCCTGAGATATGAGTGATATTATCCCAATGCAGATAAACAGATGGACACTGTGCAAAAATGGTTGCAAGTGGTGCCACCAGTTTTGCCTATGATGAAGAGCTATGTGAGATCTATACACATGCAAAATTTTGGCCCAATCGGTCGAACGGTTCCCCAAGATATGAGCTTGGATGTCTCCAGAGTAAACTTGAATGTAGGTGGTGCCACCTGTCATAAATCCAGAAAGCTGTCCAGGATGTATACACCTGCAAAATTTCAGGTGGATAAGTCAAACCACTGCTGGGATATGAGTGATTTTATCCAAAGGCAGATGAACAGATGGACGCTGTGCATAAGTGTTTGCAGGTGGCGCCACCAGTTTTGCCTATGATGAAGAGCTATGTGAGATCTATACACATGCAACATTTTGGCCCAATTGGTCAAATGGTTTCTGAGATATGGGCTTGGATGTCTGCAGAGTAAATGTGAATGTAGGTGGCGGCACCTGTCATAAAATCGAGAAAGCTGTCCAGGATGTATAAACATGCAAAATTTCAGGTGGATAAGTCAAACCACTCCTGAGATATGAGTGATATTATCCCAATGCAGATAAACAGATGGACGCTGTGCAAAAATGGTTGCAAGTGGTGCCACCAGTTTTGCCCATGATGAAGAGCTATGTGAGATCTATTCACATGCAGAATTTTGGCCCAATCGGTCGAACGGTTCCCCAAGATATGAGCTTGGATGTCTCCAGAGTAAACTTGAATGTAGGTGGTGCCACCTGTCATAAATCCAGAAAGCTGTCCAGGATGTATACACCTGCAAAATTTCAGGTGGATGTCAAACCACTAATGGGATATGAGTGATTTTATCCAAAGGCAGATGAACAGATGGGCGCTGTGCATAAGTGTTTGCAGGTGGCGCCACCAGTTTTGCCTATGATGAAGAGCTATGTGAGATCTATACACATGCAACATTTTGGCCCAATTGGTCAAATGGTTCCTGAGATATGGGCTTGGATGTCTGCAGAGTAAATGTGAATGTAGGTGGCGGCACCTGTCATAAATCGAGAAAGCTGTCCAGGATGTATAAACCTGCAAAATTTCAGGTAGATAAGTTAAACCACTGCTGAGATATGAGTGATATTATCCAAAGGCAGATGAACAGATGGACACGGTGCAAAAATGGTTGCAGGTGGCCCCACCTTTTTTAGTGTATGTTATAAAGCTATCAAAGGGCTACATTTGTGCAAAATTTTTAGCCTGATTGGTCAAACGGTTCCCGAGAAATGCGGCTTTATGAATGGAAACAGACGCACAAATGTAATCTGGGAATTCTGCATCTAAACATTCTTTCTAGACGTCTAGACGCTGTGTCTAGACACCCCCCCCCCCTCGAGCCAGGTCAGTTGCTATGGTGATGTCTGGACCCAACCTGTTTGTACTGAGTGACCTCTTAACTTGGCTGCTGAAACTCAGCATGTGGTCAAATCTGTTTTCAAATACAGAAAGCCTTTTTCAATTGGCTACAATGCTTTTTTAAAACTGTATTTACCCAATCTATTCTTATAAAACTGGCAGAATAATTCTTGTAAAGTTTAAACCAATCAGCTTAACAGTTTCATCATAAATCAGTGTATAAGCTGGAAGAGTTTAAAATTACATTTTCGCTTGTAAAAAACACATCAATGTAGGTGGCGCAACCAATACCTCAAAATCAGACATGACATGTGACAAACATTGGTATAAAATTTGGTGATTATAGCTCTAGCCGTTTCTGAGATTTTAATTTTAGTGTGCTTTTTTGGACCGATGACTAGGTTTAACCTCCTGTAACTCTGCCAAAAATCTCGGAACAGGAACCATTCGAACAAACTTGAGAGAGATTGTTCCAGGGATCATTTCTGTGAAATACTGGACAATTTGGCTGGACAGTTTCAGAGAAGAAGATTTTTAAAGGTTTTTAAGCTTTATCTCGATCAAATCTAAATTAATGCAGATACCCAATAATAAGCTCCATGTGACTAATTCTTATATGTAATTTGGAGCTGCTAGCTCTGACGGTTTCTCACTAACAGCCATGGACAGCGAAAAGGCAGCCCTGGACGGCGGATGACTGACGACAGACTGACGACGCTGCGCCATCGCATAAGCTCGCAGGTTCGCTAAAAATGAAATAATATTCAACAATAAAATAAATTTTGATTTTCCATGGCCAATTGGCAATAATTTCAGTTCTTTTCACATGATAAACTGACTGATTAATTTGTTTAAAACCTAACAAAAATGCTGTTGTCAATATTCATTTAGACAAGCTTAATAAATTTATGTCTGTCAATCTCTGGTAAAGTCCAATGCTTGCTAGCAGGTTGGCAATCAAGGGGAATCATTTATCTGATAGTCGTTTATCCAAACCAAAACCCTATCCCCTAAGCTTTTCAGATAAACAAAGCTCTAATGTACTTTGAAACATATGGATTTAACAAAAACAAGGGACCCATGGGTCACATTGTTCAGCTGAATTTTGGAAAATATTAGTAACTGCAAAATATTTTTTATTTCTTATGGTTTTTCCATGTATATTACCATTTGAAAAGCAAAGAGAAAATGGCCCAGCTTAAATAAAACTCTGTAAATTATAGAATAACGGACATAAGTTAAAGCATATGGACTGTGTAATAAATTAAACCTTTGGCCTGGAACCATTTAGTGATGCACCAAGGGAAAAAATGGGCCTTCAGTAAGTGTCATATAAAAGTTCCATTTCATAAACAAATAATGTGTGAAGGTAATTAAGTTTTCAAAAGTTAAATATATGGCCATATGAGTTAAAAATTAGTCCCACAAAGTTTGACCAATATTCCTAATTTTAAAAACAAGGGACCCATGGGTCATGGTGCTCAGCTGAAGTTAAAAAATTTTTGCAAATGCAAAATTTGCTATTGTAGTGTTTTTCATTTATATAAGAATATGAGAAGCAAAGAGGAAAGGGCCCTCCTACTTGGTTATAGTAAAGTTCTAAATATACAATTGCAAACTAATACTCTGACAAGTCTGTCATGAAGAAAAACAGTAAAAGTTTTGAGATACTGTGATGCATATGAAAATTTACAGATGGACAGGCAAGTGGACAGAATGGACTAATACCTTTATTTCACTTTCAACGGAATAATGCAATAAAGTTAATATATAAGCCTATTTTTTTAGCATATCCACTATGTAGCATAGTCTATGATAAGAATGAATCAAATACAGAAAATACTAACATATTAACAATAATCAACTTGTTTATGCACCATCTGGTTGGGGGGGGGGGGGGGGGGGGGGAGTGCAGGGCAGAGGGGAAGCCTGCTGGTAGTGGCCAAGCTGAGTCCAGGCAAGCTGCCTGGGGTGGGTTACATAATGCAAGTGAAGGCTGTACTACAAGGAGGGCTAGATGTAAACAACACTTGACATGGTGTATGAAAACTTGAATAAAAGCTACCCTTTTCAATAAATTCCTTTGAAATTTCAGGTTTTAAAAGATTGAATCCTTATGTATAAATGCTGTGAAAATTAAATCAACAGTGCTTACAGGGAAAAAACGTGCCATTGCCAAAGTTGGACAAATTTTAAGGTATTGATTTTTTATTTATGCTAATAACTTGAAAAATTTGTAAAATTCAGATCTAATTTAGGGTAAACAATTAAATCTTGTTTAAATAAAGTTATATTCCTGAAACATAGTCTATAGCTTCAGCAATTCTCATATTAGGTAAGTAAATATATTTCCTGATTTTTTGAAAATTGCATTATATTTTGGCCCATAACTCCAAAATAAGACCCAACACTGACCTAATTTTTTGTATGTTCATAGAAAATGTATGGAAGAATATGAATACTAAATATGATCAAACCCTGATCAGTGGTTTTGATATTAGGCAGCCTTGAAGTGTAACAATGGCTTTTTTTATGGAAAACAGAGGTTTTTCCTTAATATCTTGAAGGAAGAGGTCCTAATGACCCAATTTTCAGTATGGTAGGAGATTTTGGGGACATCTAATTGTATGCAAATTTTGGAATCGTAGGTCCAACAGTTTTAAAACGTGCCCTGTTAACGGACGGACGGCCGGACGACGGACAAATGACCATGACTATAGCTCAGATGACTTATAGTCAGCTGAGCTAACTAGGTTTAACCGTGTTATTCTGACCTAGGCCCCGCCAACTTTAAGAGATACGAATGAAATGCTACCAAGTATTTATATCTTCTTAAATCTTGTCAGTTAGCACTAACATTAGGTCCAAATATTTTACCATATTTGAATATTAGGATTAAATTCCTGAACATTTTTTCCTTTAAAAAAAAATCAAAATTGTCAAAGTCTCAACAAAAAGTATTTTTTTAACATTAAAATTATAAGCTTTTTCTTGTATATTAGTCCTGTGTATCGACGCGGTGGGTCAGGGAGGGGTCTCTGTTGTTACTGTTCATCGCTGAAAAAATGTGAAATTATAAGATTCATCATGTTTAGAGTACAAGTCTGTCAACAGAATGGGGTGGGGGGGGGGGGGGGAGAGAAAGGCTCCCTGTGGTATTTATGCTGGTAGCCTGATCAAGCTCAACACCAGAGAGGGATTGCTGGAGTGATGGGATTACATAACAATCTGGGGAGCATAGAGTGTTGCACTGAATGACCTACAGTGACCTCAGTGGACTGCTTGACAATTTAAGGGAATACAACAAGGGCCTCCTAAATTTTGGTATGCACATAGGAAATGTATGGAAGAATATGAATATTTACAATTACATCTAACATTATGCCAATTTTTGGATTACCAGGTAAGCAAAAGTAGGGTCATGATGCTAGAAAATACAAATACATTAAGGCTTCTATTATTAAAAAAACTTCAATAGATAGACTATTTTTCAAGCTTATACTTTCAAATTCAAAATTCATCAGATTAAATCCATCTGTAAACTGGCTGTGAAAATTAAATCAAATGTACTTATAAGAAAAAAACGTGCCATGGTCAAATTTAGGCAAATTTTAAGGTACCAATTTTTTATTTTTGCTAATATTTTAAAAAATTAAATAGATTTTGATCTAATTTGGGGTATACAATTTAATTTTGATTAATTAAGGATATATTACTGGAAAAAAAGTCTATAGCTTTAAAATATTTTGTGTTAAGTGATCAAATATCTCTCCTGATTTTTTACAAAATGCATTATGTTTGAGCCCATAACTTTTTTTAAATCATATAATACAGATCTAATTTCTGGCATGTACATAGGAACTATATAGAGGAATATTTATGGTAAATATGAGGAAAAACATGTGAGTGGTTTCATAGTTAGGCTGTCCTGAAATGTGAAAATAGGGTTTTAATAAAAACAAGGGACCTATGGGTCACTGTGCTCAGCTGACGTTAACCTTGAAGGTATAATCTAAAATAATATCAAATGGAGATAAAGTGTAAGAGGAAGAGGTGATAAAGGCCATGGTTGGTTTATATGATTGGTTTGTATTGATGAGCAAGAAATTGTTGCAAATAATATTTTGTGACCTGACCATGTGTTTCCTAATGTTGAAACTGAAGCATGTGAGCAGTTTGTGAACAAATGATCTGTACAATTACCACCATCATTAGTTGGCTTTTCGATTAACTGTTGACATTTCAGTAGTTTATACATTTGTTCAATCGAATCTTTTTTTTGTATAATATATATTATTAAATATATGTTTTTTTTATGAAATGTATACAGTTGAAATATAACTAATAAACAACATAAAACATGGCAAACAAAGCATGATCTCAAATTCTGCTGATGCAGGAAAATAATGAACAAATGTTTGTAATAAATCCTCATTTTTTTATCACATCAATTTTTTTTTAATTTAAGTTTATATTTCTATACATTTTCAATATAACATATATATCTGAATATAAAAGTTGATTCATAATTCTCAATTGCATCATCATAAATCTCAATCTTGTCAGATAACACCACATCATGCATACAAATGTTTATTTATTTTTTACCACAAAAATATATCTTTTAAATTTGTAAAACAATAAATATCTAAAAAAATACCTGATTTAGATTTCACAATTTTTAATTGTGTCTTTATTTATCCATAATGTGCTTCATATTTTATCATAATTTAAGCAAACTGATGGGTTCCATTATGATTGGTAAAATCATTTAAAAGAAAAATGATTTCTTTAAAAATGCTACATTACACAACATTGCATCTTCTGGATTACACCTTGAATTACTTTTTCAAGGAAAGTTTTTGCATATCAGAGTGGAAACAGCATTACAATTAAGGAGATACAGTGAAAACAATAACAATACTGCATAACACTTGGTGGGTTGGGTTTGCGCGGGGGGGGGGGGGGGGGGGGGGGTGATTGGGGTGGTGATATGAGAATAACTGTACACCTGTCACAGCAGGGGATCTCCCCCAGTGACTGTAACAAATCAGAAACCCTGGCATAGCTGACTTCCAGTGACCTGGAGTGGTACCCTGCATCTGTAATCTGTATTCAAAGCAAATGACTACAATAGAGCCTCAAGAAAAAAATCAATAACTAGCTTAATTTTCAAGCTTTTAATCCCAAATTTCAGATTTAAACAAATTAAATATTTATGTTTACATGCTGTGAAAATTAAATCAATGGTACTTACAGGAAAAAAATGTGCCATGGTCAAAGTTTGGCAAAATTTAATGTACTGATTTTATTTTTATGCTAATTACTTAAAAAATTTACAAAATTCAGATCTAATTTTGGGTAAACAATTGAATCTTAATTAAACATAGTTATATACTTGGGAAAATAGACTCTAGTTTCAAAATTTTTCATGTTAAGTGAGTAAATATTTTTCCTGATTTTTTACAAAGTCCATTATGTTTGGGCCCATAACTTAAAGAATTTATACTTAACAGACTTAATTTCTGGCATGTACATAGGAACTATATAGAAGAATATTTATGGTAAATATGAGGAAAAACAGATGAGTGGTTTTGATATTAGGCAGTCCTGAAGTGTGAAAATAGGATTTAAATAAAAAATTGAGGTTTTTCCTTAATTTCTCAAAGGAACGAAGTCGCAAATACCCAGTTTTCGGCTTGGTAGGAGATCTTGGGGACATCTAACATTATGCTGAATTTTGGATTCCTAGGTCTTACGGTTTCAAAACGTGCCACATCTACGGACGGACGGACGGACGGACGGACGGACAGACGGACGGACGACGGACAATGGACCACGACTATAGCTCAGATGACTTATAGTCAGCTGAGCTAAAAATTGAGGCTTTTCCTTAATTTTTCAAAGGAACAAAGTCACAAAGACCCCGTTTTCAGCTTGGTAGGAGATCTTGGGGACATCTAACATTATGCCAACAACCTTGGGAGCATAGAGAGCTGCACTGAATGACCAACAGTGACCACAGTGGACTGCTTGACAATGTAAGGGTATACAACAAGAGCCTCCAAAAAAATTCAATAACTAGCCTAATTTTGCAGCTTTTATTTTCAAATTTCAGATTTTAACAGATTAAATCCTTATTTGAACATGCTGTGAAAATTAGATCCACAGTACTTGCAGAAAAAAACATGCCATGGTCAAAGTTGGGCAAAATTTAAGGTACCAATTTTTTATTTTTGTTAATTTTTTAAAAAATTTAAAAGATTTTGATCTAATTTTGGGTATACAATTTAATTTTGATTAATTAAAGTTATATTACCGGAAAAAAAAGTCCATAGCTTTAACATGTGTTGTGTTAAGTGATTGAATATCATTCCTGATTTTTTACAAAATGCATTATGTTTGGGCCCATAACTTTTTTAAATTATATAATATAGACCTTATTTCTGGCATGTACATAGGAACTATATAGAGGAATATTTACAGTAAATATGAGGAAAAACAGATGAGTGGTTTTGATATTAGGCAGTCCTGAAGTGTGAAAATAGGTTTTTAATAAAATATTGAGGTTTTTCCCTAATTTCTCAAAGGAAGGAAGTCGCAAAGAACCAGTTTTCAGCTTGGTAGGAGAGCTTGGGGACATCTAACATTATGCCGAATTTGGATTCCTAGGTCTTACGGTTTTAAAACTTGCCACATCTACGGATGGACGGACGGACAGAAGGATGGACGACGGACAATGGACCATGACTATAGCTCAGATGACTTATAGTCAGCTGAGCTAAAAATAGGTTTATCAAGTTTTGGGGGAAAATATGCAATAATTGAAAAATTTAGAAGATTCACAAAAGTCCAGTTCTTAGTTTTGACCTTGAAGATCCAGGTCACCTGATTTTGAACTTGACAATCAACATAGAAGATGGTTCATTTTGATTTCCTACAGAAATATAATGTTTTGTGTGTTTTTCACCAGTTATGGATTCATTCAAGGTCAAGACCATTCTCATCATCAAGGTCATGACCACAGTTTATTTAGGTTTCATCCTAAGACCCATATCTGCGCATATGACAGAAACCCCTTACTCTTACAGTGGTAAGAAATGGTGAAAGATGTGAACAACAACTTTTGAGAATGTTAAGTCCACTAAAATACTGTTCATTGCTATTTCAACTATAATAACCTGGTTGGGTTATTTTACAGTATTGGCAAGTAAAATACCGTTTTCCAGCCATAGTTACACTTTTTGTACAGTCTTGGTACAGTTTATTCATGTAGTTACTGCAGCCTTAAAGACTCACCAAAATCAATGCCTTCTGAGACTTTGCCCCTGGCCACAGACAACAAGACAGCCCCACGTCCATTCTCACACGCCTGCAGACAAATCAATACTCAATTTAATAAACCAGGCTTCCTTATCAGAACCATCACTTTTACTCATCTCTTCCTCCCCATCATATCAAGATGCTGTTTCATTAATGAAGCTCAAATCTCACAAGCCACTTTGTTAGTAATTTGTCTTAATTGGAGTGAAATGCTACTGTAATACAAGAGACACTCTGAAAACCAAAACAATAAACAAGTGACCCAGGGGTCATGACGCTCAGCTGACCAGGAAGACATTGACAAAGTAATTTTATCATCTGAATGTCAAATTTGAATGAAATACTTTTTTCAAACTTGACCTTTTGTATAAAATCATCCAATATTCATTGGGGTACTATGGAGCTCTGTAGCATGAAGGATATGGGTAACAAACACCTATTTTCAAGGTTTACAAGATGACTTTTCAGGGGTCTCCCAGCATGTCAAACTAGATGTGTCGGAACGACACAAATGCCCCCGCCTTGGGCAAATTAGAAACATTTGTAAAATTTGGAAAATTTTTTAAGTTCAGGAGGTGTCATATGGTCAAAAGTAGGTCAACAAGGGCAAAATGCAAACTCGATCTGTAACGGGTCATTATCAAGCAACACACCAAAAATCATGCCAGTATATGCAGGCATTGTGAAAAAAAGTCCATACATGTGCATTTTCCATAAAAATTTCTGTCTTTCATGAAATTTTCTATGTTTAGGATCTGTAAAACAATCAAAAGTAGGTCAACCAGGATGAAACGCAAACTCGATCTGTAACTGTCATTATCTGCCCACACAAAAAAAATCAGGGTGGTATCTGCAGGCATTGAGGAAAAAAAGTCAGTACATATGCATTTGTTATGAACATTTATATTTTTCATGAAACATTCTATGTTCAGGAGCAGTCAAATGGTCAAAAGTAGGTCAACTGAGACAAAACAGGAACTCGATCTGTAACTGGTCATTATCTGCCTACACACCAAAAATCAGGCCCATATCTGCAGGCACTGTGAAAAAAAGTCCATACATGTGCACTTTTTTATGAAATTTTCTATGTGAGAGCACCGCCAAACGGTCAAAAATAGGTCAACTGGGGCAAAACGCAAACTCCATCTGTAACTGGTCATTATCTGCCAACACACCAAAAATCAGGCCAATATCTGCAGGCACTGAGAAAAAAAAAACGTACATGTGTATTTGTCATAAAATTTCATATTTTTCATGAATTTTCTATGTTCAGGAGCCGTAAAAAGGTCAAAAGTAGGTCAACCAGGACGAAATGCAAACTCGATCTGTAACTGGTCTATATCTGCTCATACACCAAAAATCAGGCCAATATCTGCAGGCATTGCGAAAAAAAGTCCGTACATGTGTATCTGTCATGAATATTTCTATTTTTCATGAAATTTTCTAAGTGTAGGAGCCGTAAAAAGGTCAAAAGTAGGTCAACCAGGACGAAACGCAAACTCGATCTGTAACTAGTTTATATCTGCTCACACATAAAAAATCAGGCCAATATCTGCAGGCATTGCGAAAAAAAGTCCGTACATGTGTATCTGTCATGAATATTTCTATTTTTCATGAAATTTTCTAAGTTTAGGAGCCCTAAAACAGTCAAAAGTAGGTCAACCAGGACGAAACGCGAACTTGATCTGTAACTGGTCTATATCTGCTCACACACCAAAAATCAGGCCAATATCTGCAGGCATTGCGAAAAAAAGTCCGTACATGTGTATCTGTCATGAATATTTCTATTTTTCATGAAATTTTCTAAGTTTAGGAGCCGTAAAACGGTCAGAAATAGGTCAAATGGGCTGAAACGCGAACTCGATCTGTAACTGGTCTATATCTGCTCACACACCAAAAATCAGGCCAATATCTGCAGGCATTGCGAAAAAAAGTCCGTACATGTGTATCTGTCATGAATATTTCTATTTTTCATGAAATTTTCTAAGTTTAGGAGCCGTAAAATGGTCAAAAGTAGGTCAACCAGGACGAAACGCGAACTCGATCTGTAACTGGTCTATATCTGCTCACACACCAAAAATCAGGCCTATATCTGCAGGCATTGCGAAAAAAAGTCCGTACATGTGTATCTGTCATGAATATTTCTATTTTTCATGAAATTTTCTAAGTTTAGGAGCCGTAAAACGGTCAAAAGTAGGTCAACCGGGACGAAACGTGAACGCGATCTGTAACTGGTCTATATCTGCCCACACACCAAAAATCAGGCCAATATCTGCAGGCATTGCGAAAAAAAATCCGTACAACTGTTTCATTTCGGAATGACGGAAGGACGGAATGACGGAATGACAGAATGACGGACATGGGTAAAACTATATGCCCCGGCCACTTTGTGGCGGGGGCATAAAAATAAAATTCTAGGTCCAGTTATTATGATTTGTGCCCTGTTAACAGATGACCAAATGTTTATTCTGGGGGGTATTTCAAAGCTGCATAGGATGAAGGATATGGGTAACAGAGATGTAATTTCAGGTGCACAAGGAGACTTTTCAGGGGCCTCCCAGCATATCAAGAAAGGAGATTCTAGGTCAAGTCATTATAATTTGGGCTCTGTTAACAGATGACCAAATCTTTATTCTCGGAGCCATAGCATGAAGGATATGGGTAACAGAGACCTAATTTCAGATTTCCAAAGAGACTTTCCAAAGGCCTCCCTGCATGTCAAGAAAGAAGATTCTAGGTCTAGTCATTATGACCAAATCTTTATTCTGGGGGGTACTTCAGAGCCCCATAGCTCACAGAATATGGGTAACAGGGACCTTATTTCGGGTTTCCATGTAGACCTTTTATGGGCTTCCCTGGAGGTGAGGACAGAAGATTCTAGGTCCAGTCATTATGATTTGTGCCCTGTTTACAGATGACCTAATGTTTAAAGATCACAAAAGTAGTTAAAAAAAATCGTAAAAATAAAAAAAATATAGCTGGCGCCACCAATCTCCAGAAATTGATGAAACACTCCATGATCAATATCCATGCAAAGAATCATGGTGATTAATGCATTAGTTGTTCAGATACTTGAGCTTTTGTATTAAATTTTGCATTATTCTGGGGGGTACTTCAGAACCCCATAGCTCAAAGAATATAGGTCACAGTGACCTAATTTCAGGTTTACAAGGAGAATTTCCATAGACCTCCCAGGATGTCAAGTAAGAAGATTCCAGGTTTAGCGGTTACGATTTTTGCCCTGTTAACAGACAGACGCCTGGATGGCCGGACGGACGACGGACAAAAGGTGATCCCTATAGCTCAGATGACTTTCAGTCAGCTGAGCTAAAAATTGAAAAAATACAGGTGGCGCCACCAGAATGCAGAAACTGATGAGACATTTCATGATCAATATCCATGCAAAGAATCATGGTGATCAATATAATAATTGTTCAGATACTTATGCTTTTGTATCAAATTTTCCATTATTCTGGGGGGTACTTCGGAACCCCATAGCTCGAAGAATATAGGTCACAGTGACCTAATTTCAGGTTTACAAGGAGAATTTCCATAGACCTCCCAGGATGTCAAGTAAGAAGATTCCAGTTTTAGCGGTTACGATTTGTGCCCTGTTAACGGACAGACGCCCGGACGGCCGACGGACAAAAGGTGATCCCTATAGCTCAGATGACTTACAGTCAGCTGAGCTAAAAACAAGGGACCCATGGGTCACATCGCTCAGCTGAATTTTGGAAAATATTAGTAACTGCAAAATATTTTTATTTCTTTTGGTTTTTTATGTATATTAGCTGTGAGAAAATGGCCCTGCTAAAATGAAACTCTGTAAATTATACAATAATGGATATGAGCTAAACCATTTAGTGATGCACCAAGGGGAAAAATTGGCCTACAGTAATTGTTATATAAAAGTAACATTTCATAAACATATTGTGTGCAGGTAAGTTTTCAAAAGTTAAATATATGGCCATATGAGTTAAAAATTAATCCCACAAAGTTTTAATATTCCTAATTTTAAAACTAAGTTAACAGTGTTATTCACACCTAGGCCCCACCAACTTTAAGAGATATGAATGAAATGCTACAAAGTATTAATATCTTCTTAAATCTTGTCAGTTAGCACTTACATTAGATCCTAATATTTTATCACAATTCCTGAACATTTTTTTCTTTAAAAAAAAATCAAAATTGTCCAAGTCTCAACAAAAAAAATTTATTTTACATTAAAATTATAAGATTCATCTTGTTTATTAGTCCTGTGTATTGAAGGGGTGGGTGGGGGGAGGGGTCTCTGTTGTTACTGCTCTTTGCTGAAAAAAATGTTAATTATAAGATTCATCAAGTTCATAGTACAGGTCTGTCAACAGAATTGGGGGGGGGGGGGGGGGGGAAGGAAGAGAAAAAGGCTCCCTGTGGTATTAACTGCAGACAGCCTGATCAAGCTCAACTCAGTGGAGAGAAGGCTTGCCCTAGTGATGGGATTACATAACAACAGCCTTGGGAGCATAGAGAGCTGCACTGAATGACCTACAGTGACCAAAGTGGAGTGCTTGACAATGTAAGGAAATACAACAAGAGTCTCCAAAAAAATTCAATAACTAGGCTAATTTTGCAGCTTTTATTTTCAAATTTCAGATTTTAATAGATTAAATCCTTATTTGCACATGCTGTGAAAATTAAATTCACAGTACTTACAGGAAAAAAATGCCTTGGCCAAAGTTGGGCAAAATTTAAGGTACCAATTTTTTATTTTTGCTTATATTTAAAAAAATTTGAAATATTTTGATCTAATTTTGGGTATACAATTTAATTTTGATTAAATAAAGTTATATCACTGGAAATAAAGTCCTTAGCTTGAACATGTTTTGTGTTAAGTGATCAAATATCTTCTCCGATTTTTTACAAAATGCATTATGTTTGAGCCCATAACTTTTTAAAATTATATGATACAGACCTAATTTCTGGCATGTACACAGGAACTATATAGAGGAATATTTACAAATATGAGGAGAAACAGATGAGTGGTTTTGATATTTGCAGTCCTGAAGTGTAAAAATAGGTTTTTAATAAAAAATTGAGATTTTTCCTTAATTTCTCAAAGGGACGAAGTCACAAAGACCAAGTTTTCAGCTTGGTGGGAGGTCTTGGGGACATCTAACATTATGCTGAATTTTGGATTCCTAGATCTTAAATTTTAAAAACGTTCCACATCTACGGACAGACGGACGGAAGGTGGACAATGGACCACGACTATAGCTCAGATGACTTATAGTCAGCTGAGCTAAAAACAGATGTAGAAGGCTTCAGAAATCAGGTAATCTTAAAAACCCTCGTGGGAATCATTTGTATGGCTATTTTGAACCCAAATTTTGAAGAATAAATACTGAACTGTACATAGCAGTTCATTACATGTACACACAGAGTACGTGCAGTGAGCACACAGCCTCTGTACTCTGCAAAATTTACAGATAAACCTAAACTTGGTTCTGCTAAAACTTAATGACAATGACTGGTAAACAGTAATTCTACTATCACTGAAAGTGGAGGAACCTTAAAATATTAAATCCAGGAATGAGAGAATCAGGGGCATACATCTGGGTTAATTATTAACTAATCATCTATACCAGTACATTTGAAAAGTCTATCTTGCATCAGGGATTCTGGTTTTACTACATACAGTTTGCACATGAACATTTTGAGCTTGACAATAAATGTAATTTTACAGATGGAAACAAGTATACTTTTCTGGGTTTTAAGAAAAATATCTTAATACCACATAATCATTTAAATAATATAAATATATGCTCCAGCATCAGTTCAAGCCTGGTAACAGAGAGGGACTTACCTGTTGGTAATTATACAGTGCTAGGATTGTTAAGACAGACTTACCTGTTGGTAATTATACAGTGCTAGGCTTGTAGAGAGGGACTTACCTGTTGGTAATTATACAGTGCTAGGTTTGTAGACAGGGACTTACCTGTTGGTAATTATACAGTGCTAGGCTTGTAAAGAGGGACTTACCTGTTGGTAATTATACAGTGCTAGGCTTGTAAAGACAGACTTATCTGTTGGTAATTATACAGTGCTAGGCTTGTAGAGAGGGACTTACCTGTTGGTAATTATACAGTGCTAGGCTTGTAGAGAGGGACTTACCTGTTGGTAATTATACAGTGCTAGGCTTGTTTCAGCAGCATCCTGCGTCTCTATGAATAGTAGTTTATGTTTCTGTACCTGGTCAATGATACCCTGATAAAAAAAAACATAAAAAGGCTGTACACCCTGGTATCACATGCAGAAACAAAGCTGTAAATTCTTATATCATATGTAGACAAAAGGCTGCATACCCTAATATCACATGCAGAAACAAAGCTGTAAACACTGATATCATATGCAGACACAAAGCTGTACACCCTGATATCACATGCAGAAACAAAGCTGTAAACTCATATATCATATGTAGACAAAAGGCTGTACACCCTGATATCACATGCAGAAACAAAGCTGTAAACTCTGATATCATATGTAGACACAAGGCTGTACACCCTGATATCACATGCAGAAACAAAGCTGTAAACTCTGATATCATATGTAGACACAAGGCTGTACACCCTGATATCACATGCAGAAACAAAGCTGTAAACTCTGATATCATATGAAGACACGAGGCTGTACACTCTGATATCACATGCAGAAACAAAGCTGTAAACTCTGATATCATATGTAGACACAAGGCTATACACTCTGATATCACATGTAGACACAAGGCTGTACACTCTGATATCACATGCAGAAACAAAGCTGTAAACTCTGATATCACATGTAGACACAAGGCTATACACTGTGATATCACATGTAGACACAAGGCTGTACACTCTGATATCGCATGTAGACACAAGGCTATACACTCTGATATCATATGTAGACACAAGGCGGTACACCCTGATATCACATGCAGAAACAAGGCTGTACACTGTGACTTAACATGTAGACAAAAGGCTGTACACTTTGACTAAACATGTGGACACAAGGCTGTACATCCTGAAATCACATGCAGAAACAAAGCTGTAAACTCTGATATCACATAGAGAAACAAAGCTGTAAACTCTGATATCATATGTAGACACAAGGCTGTACATTCTGATATCACATGCAGAGGCAAAAGGTGTAAACTCTGATATCATATGTAGACACAAGGCTGTACACCCTGATATCACATGCAGAAACAAAGCTGTAAACTCTGATATCATATGTAGACAAAAGGCTGTACACCCTGATATCACATGCAGAAACAAAGCTGTAAACTCTGATATCATATGTAGACACAAGGCTGTACACCCTGATATCACATGCAGAAACAAAGCTGTAAACTCTGATATCATATGTAGACACAAGGCTGTACACCCTGATATCACATGCAGAAACAAAGCTGTAAACTCTGATATCATATGAAGACACGAGGCTGTACACCCTGATATCACATGCAGAAACAAAGCTGTAAACTCTGATATCATATGTAGACACAAGGCTATACACTCTGATATCACATGTAGACACAAGGCTGTACACTCTGATATCACATGCAGAAACAAAGCTGTAAACTCTGATATCACATGAAGACACAAGGCTATACACTGTGATATCACATGTAGACACAAGGCTGTACACTCTGATATCGCATGTAGACACAAGGCTATACACTCTGATATCATATGTAGACACAAGGCGGTACACCCTGATATCACATGCAGAAACAAGGCTGTACACTGTGACTTAACATGTGGACACAAGGCTGTACATCCTGAAATCAAATGCAGAAACAAAACTGTAAACTCTGATATCACATACAGAAACAAAGCTGTAAACTCTGATATCATATGTAGACACAAGGCTGTACATTCTGATATCACATGCAGAGGCAAAAGGTGTAAACTCTGATATCATATGTAGACACAAGGCTGTACACCCTGATATCACATGCAGAAACAAAGCTGTAAACTCTGATATCATATGTTGACACAAGGCTGTACACCCTGATATCACATGCAGAAATAAAGCTGTAAACGCTGATATCATATGTAGACACAGGGCTGTACACCCTGATATCACATGCAGAAACAAAGCTGTAAACTCTGATATCATATGTAGACACAAGGCTATACACTCTGATATCACATGTAGACACAAGGCTGTACACTCTGATATTACATGCAGAAACAAAGCTGTAAACTCTGATATCACATGTAGACACAAGGCAATACACTGTGATATCACATGTAGACACAAGGCTGTACACTCTGATATCGCATGTAGACACAAGGCTGTACACTCTGATATCATATGTAGACACAAGGCTGTACACTCTGATATCACATGCAGAAACAAAGCTGTAAACTCTGATATCATATGTAGACACAAGGCTGTACTCCCTGATATCACATGCAGAAACAAAGCTTTAAACTCTGATATCATATGTAGACACAAGGCTATACACTTTGATATCACATGTAGACACAAGGCTGTACACTCTGATATTACATGCAGAAACAAAGCTGTAAACTCTGATATCACATGTAGACACAAGGCTATACACTGTGATATCACATGTAGACACAAGGCTGTACACTCTGATATCATATGTAGACACAAGGCTGTACACCCTGATATCACATGCAGAAACAAGGCTGTACACTGTGACTTAACATGTAGACAAAAGGCTGTACACTGTGACTAAACATGTGGACACAAGGCTGTACATCCTGAAATCACATGCAGAAACAAAGCTGTAAACTCTGATATCACATGCAGAAACAAAGCTGTAAACTCTGATTACATATGTAGACACAAGGCTGTGCACTCTGATATCACATGCAGAAACAAAGCTGTAAACTCTGATATCATATGTAGACACAAGGCTGTACACTCTTATATCACATGCAGAAACAAAGCTGTAAACTCTGATATTATATGTAGACACAAGGCTGTACACTCTGATATCACATGCAGAAACAAAGCTGTAAACTCTGATATCATATGTAGACACAAGGCTGTACTCCCTGATATCACATGCAGAAACAAAGCTGTAAACTCTGATATCATATGAAGACACGAGGCTGTACACCCTGATATCACATGCAGAAACAAAGCTGTAAACTCTGATATCATATGTAGACACAAGGCTATACACTCTGATATCACATGTAGACACAAGGCTGTACACTCTGATATCACATGCAGAAACAAAGCTGTAAACTCTGATATCACATGAAGACACAAGGCTATACACTGTGATATCACATGTAGACACAAGGCTGTACACTCTTATATCGCATGTAGACACAAGGCTATACACTCTGATATCATATGTAGACACAAGGCGGTACACCCTGATATCACATGCAGAAACAAGGCTGTACACTGTGACTTAACATGTGGACACAAGGCTGTACATCCTGAAATCAAATGCAGAAACAAAGCTGTAAACTCTGATATCACATACAGAAACAAAGCTGTAAACTCTGATATCACATGTAGACACAAGGCTGTACATTCTGATATCACATGCAGAGGCAAAAGGTGTAAACTCTGATATCATATGTAGACACAAGGCTGTACACCCTGATATCACATGCAGAAACAAAGCTGTAAACTCTGATATCATATGTTGACACAAGGCTGTACACCCTGATATCACATGCAGAAATAAAGCTGTAAACGCTGATATCATATGTAGACACAGGGCTGTACACCCTGATATCACATGCAGAAACAAAGCTGTAAACTCTGATATCATATGTAGACACAAGGCTATACACTCTGATATCACATGTAGACACAAGGCTGTACACTCTGATATTACATGCAGAAACAAAGCTGTAAACTCTGATATCACATGTAGACACAAGGCTATACACTGTGATATCACATGTAGACACAAGGCTGTACACTCTGATATCGCATGTAGACACAAGGCTGTACACTCTGATATCATATGTAGACACAAGGCTGTACACTCTGATATCACATGCAGAAACAAAGCTGTAAACTCTGATATCATATGTAGACACAAGGCTGTACTCCCTGATATCACATGCAGAAACAAAGCTGTAAACTCTGATATCATATGTAGACACAAGGCTATACACTTTGATATCACATGTAGACACAAGGCTGTACACTCTGATATTACATGCAGAAACAAAGCTGTAAACTCTGATATCACATGTAGACACAAGGCTATACACTGTGATATCACATGTAGACACAAGGCTGTACACTCTGATATCATATGTAGACACAAGGCTGTACACCCTGATATCACATGCAGAAACAAGGCTGTACACTGTGACTTAACATGTAGACAAAAGGCTGTACACTGTGACTAAACATGTGGACACAAGGCTGTACATCCTGAAATCACATGCAGAAACAAAGCTGTAAACTCTGATATCACATGCAGAAACAAAGCTGTAAACTCTGATTACATATGTAGACACAAGGCTGTGCACTCTGATATCACATGCAGAAACAAAGCTGTAAACTCTGATATCATATGTAGACACAAGGCTGTACACTCTTATATCACATGCAGAAACAAAGCTGTAAACTCTGATATTATATGTAGACACAAGGCTGTACACTCTGATATCACATGCAGAAACAAAGCTGTAAACTCTGATATCATATGTAGACACAAGGCTGTACTCCCTGATATCACATGCAGAAACAAAGCTGTAAACTCTGATATCATATGTAGACACAAGGCTACATATTCTGATATCACATGTAGACAAAAGGCTGTACACCCTGATATCACATATAGAAACAAAGCTGTTAACTCTGATATCACATGTAGACACAAGGCTATACACTCTGATATCACATGTAGACACAAGGCTGTACACTCTGATATTGCATGTAGACACAAGGCTATACACTCTGATATCATATGTAGATTCAAGGCTGTAAACTCCGATATCACATGTAGACACAAGGCTGTACGCTGTGACTAAACATGCAGACAATAGAATGTACACTGTGACTAAACATGTAGACACAAGGCTGTACACTGTGACTTAACATTTAGACAAAAGGCTGTACACTGTGACTAAACATATAGACAGAAGGAAGTACACTGTGACTTAACATGTAGACACTAGGCTGTACACTCTGATATCATTGTAGCTGACCATGTCCACTCATCTCAGGTTCATAGGTTAACAATATGCTGTAAACTTCCTACGATATAGGATTCACAGTAATTAGCCTTTTGGCTAATTTGATCTTGAAAATCAATGTCAGGGTCACCACTTTTCAAACATGTCTGAGTAATATGAAGTACCTAAAAATATCAGCATCTTCACAAAAGTTACATCTTAGCCTAGAAAGCACTATATTTATATGATGGAATCATCCATTACTGTATTTTCTATAACACCACCACTTTTTGTACTAAATATATCTTAATCTTCTGTACCATGGAAAGGAATTTTAGTGATGTTGCAAAGGCTTGTCAATGTTTTGGCTGACTGCATTAACTTTTAAGAAAATTGGGCTTAATTGTACCCACTGTTTTGCTGATATTTGCAGTGTGCCAGTTTTGCGCCCTTTGATTTAATAGAATTCAGTTGTTATAAAAATTAAATGGATCTGGAACCAGCCAACACCTTCCAGGCCACATAAACTTTTGTTTGTTTGACACATGGAAACCGTGTCAGCTTTTCAGCTCATGTAAGACTAACAGAGTTACTGAGAAATATCAGGATATGAATTGTTGGTTGGTCCTTCTGTTTGACTGTCTCAACAAGAAGCTCATATTTGGTAAATTCCTTATAAGTTTGGCTGTATTGAGTTTCACTGTTGTTTGAGCTGACAGAAATTATTGTTTACTGTGCAAGTCATAAAGTCAATGGCTCTTATGTCTTATGTGACAAAGCACCTGAATATATCAAGCTCGTTGGTTGCCTGAATTGCTGTAAATGTTTTGTTATGTTAAACAAGTATCAATATCAGCAGATTGTAAGATGTGACAACAAGTGACCCATGGGTCATGACGCTCAGCTGACTGGCATGTTGACAACATGTCCTAGCACAGGCAACTAATTAAGATAATGTAGGTTGCATCATAGTTCATGCATATTAACTTAAGTTCATCAAGACCTATAAGCACACCAAATTTGATGACAGTCCATCCTGCCATTCCCGAGGAATCTGGAAATTTGTGTGAATATTGATTTTTTTCTGGGGTGCTCAAACATGGACTGTAACGCAGAGGATATAGGTCACAGTGACCTTATTTCAGGTTTCTGAGGAGAACTTTTGAGGAACTCTCAAGATGTCAAGTTAGAAGATTCTAGGTCCAATGGTTATGATTTGTGCCTTGCTTTGGTATTAAATTTTCAATTATTCAGAGGGGTGCTTATAAGCCCCATAGCTTGGAGAATATGGGTAACAGAGACCTAATTTCAGGTTTCCAAAAAGACTATTCACGGACCTCCCTGGATGTCAGGTTAAACGATTCTAGGTCCAGTGATTATGATTTGTGCCCTGTTAACAGATGACTGCATCTTTAAAGGTTTCAAAAGTATAGAAAACAAGGGACCTATGGGTCACGGCGCTCAGCTGTTATATATGATAAAAAAATATGATTTAGTAATGAGGCACATGCTGGTTTTGTGGGGTAATGAATATAAGCTGTATTATGAGTTGTTGTTTTTTAGCTTATGTATGATTTTGATAGTACCTTTGGAGACAGGGAAGAGGATTGATTTCATTTATTTTATTTACAAATGGAGCACTACTGTCACACAGATTTTGACTTGGCCATATAACTTATAAGCAGAACATATAATATAAGAGTTTAACTATTTATTAAAAAAAAAATTACAAATATTGTCCCAAATATAATTTTTATTAAAAATAATAAGAGAATCGTAATTTTTTAAAATGAAATATAACTGAATTGATTATTAAAATAATATTAAAGAATATATTCATGAATGCATTCATGAATACATTTTGAAAGTATTTGCACTGGTATTCATATACTTTCATTTTTACCTGAATTCCTATTCTTTATGCAAGAAATTTTATAATGGAGTACATAATCATATTCGTATTTAAATACAATTGCACAGTTTTCACCAAACAATGATGTTGAGAATCCAGAATATACAAAATTCACACCTTTAAATAATGATCATAAGTACCTGGTTTTATGCCTTTTATTTATATTTAAAAAAATAAATGTAATATATTCATTTTGGACTGATTTCACATCAATGTACACACTAGACACAGTAGGAATCTAGATTACTAATATCAACTGCATCTTTGTCTATCATTAATTTCCTTCATATGATCCTTAATGATTAGTAATGAATAATATGATTTACCTTTTTATCATTAAAATTGAACTGAAAAATACCATAGGTGACTGCACGGTGTTATTTGGAATACATGACATTCTATCCATCGACACAAGATTCTTATAGCATCAGTAACTGCAAGTTAATTTCCTGTTATTATAAACTAACAAATTCCTTTTCTATTTTTCTTTAATTTGTTATTAAAAACCAATAAAAATTTATTAATTTATTGTTTATTGTTATGTTGTTGGTTAAAACTACTAGATGAGTTGGGTTGGACACCTGGATCAACTGTGGCTGGCCATAAGCTGCCTGGATTCCTGTATGCCTCGCCTCAAGCGTGCATAATTTGATGAAAGGTCAACAAGGTCAACATACAGGTGACTCAAGAGGGGCTGGAGAGAGCCAAAGTCTGACAGGGTCTCATAAAAAACATTAATAAAAGCTACAATTTTTGGCCAATTTCTTTCAGCTTTCTAAACTAAAAAGCTGAAATCCTAATGTGTGCATGATATGAAAATTATATCAACAGTGCTCACAGGACACAAACGTGCCATGGTCACAGTTGGGCAAAATTTAAGGTACTAATTTTATATTTATACTAATAACTTATAAAATTTGAAAAATTCAGAACTAATTTTGGGGTATTCAATTGAATCTTGATTAAATAATGTTACATCCCTGACAAAAAAATCTCTAACTTCAGCGATGCCCTTGTTAAGGGAGTAAATATATTTCTTGATATTTTACAAAGTGCATTATGTTCGGGCCCATAACTTAAAACAATTACGCAATACTGACATCATTCTGGCATGTGCATAGAGAATGAAAAATATGTATATTATTTATGATTAAAGTCAGATCAGTGGTTTTGATATTAGGCAGTCTTGAAGTGTAACAATGGGTTTTTAATGGAAAAATGAAGTTTTTCATTAATATCTCGAAGGTATTAAGTCCTAGTGACCAAATTCTTGGCATGGTAGGGGATTTTGGAGACATCTATCTGTATGCCAAATTTAAGGAACTAAGAGCTGAAGCTGGGGAGCTGAGCTCTTGCAAACTGCATAACACTAGCTTGATGTAAACAATATGTTACATGGTGCTTGAAAACTTATTAAAATCTACAGTTTTTGATCAACTGGTTTCAAATTTTTGGTGTTAACAGTTGAAATGCTAACAAAAACATGCTGTGAAAATTAAATCCACAGTACTTACAGGAAAAAAACGTGCCATGGTCAAAGTTGGGCAAAATTTAAGGTACCAATTTTTATTTTTATTAATATTTTAGAAAATTTAAAAGATTTTCATCTAATTTTGGGTATACAATTTAATTTTTATTAATTAAAGTTATATTACTGGAAAAAAGGTCGATAGCTTTAACATTTTTTGTGTTAAGTGATCAAATATCTTTCCTGATTTTTTACAAAATGCATTATGTTTGGGCCCATAACTTTTTTAAATTAAATAATACAGACATAATTTCTGGCATGTACATAGGAACTATATAGAGGAATATTTATGGTAAATATGAGGAAAAACAGATGAGTGGTTTTGATATTAGGCAGTCCTGAAGTGTGAAAATAGGTTTTTAATAAAAAATTGAGGTTTTTCCTTAATTTCTCAAAGGAACGAAGTTGCAAAGACCCAGTTTTCGGCTTGGTAGGAGATCTTGGGGACATCTAACATTATGCCGAATTTTGGATTCCTAGGTCTCACGGTTTCAAAACGTGCCACATCTACGGACGGACGGACGGACGGACGGATGGACAGACGGACGGACGACGGACAATGGACCACGACTATAGCTCAGATGACTTATAGTCAGCTGAGCTAAAAACGGATGAGTGGTTTTGATATTAGGCAGTCTTGAAGTGTAAAAATAGGTTTTTAATAAAAAATTGAGGTTTTTCCTTAATTTCTCAAAGGAATGAAGTCGCAAAGACCAAGTTTTCGGCTTGGTAGGAGATCTTGGGGACATCTAACATTATGCTGAATTTTGGATTCCTAGGTCTTACGGTTTCAAAACGTGCCACATCTACGGACGGACGGACGGACAGACGGACGGACGACGGACAATGGACCATGACTATAGCTCAGATGACTTATAGTCATTTTTAGGTCAGCTAAACTCATTAATTTCTTTCATATGATCCATAATGATTAGTAATGAATAACATGATTTATTTTTTTATCATTAAAATTGAACTGAAAAAAAAATTGATGACTGCATGGTGTTATTTAGAATAACATTGACATTGACATTCTATTCATTCATACAAGATTCTATGGATGACGTCATCTATGGTATTTTTCAGTTCAATTTTAATCAGTAACTGCAAGTTTATTTCCTGTGACTCATCAACTAACAAATTCCTTTTCTATTAATTTTTCTTTAATTTGTTATTAACAAGTGACCCATGGGTCATGACGCTCAGCTGACTGGGAAGAGATTTGCCAAAGGAAATTTTATCATCTGAATGGTAGTATATACCCATTCAACTGAAGCATCAAACAGATTAATCAACAGGCCAAGATTGTGACTGTATTTATATATCTCAAAAATAGAGAAAAAATGCATAAACTTAAAAAAAAAATACAGGTGGTTCCACCAGTCTGCAGAAACTAATAAAAACACTCAATGGTCAATATCCATGCAAAGAATCATGGTGAACTCTGCATTAGTTGTTCAGATACTTCAGCTTTTGTATCAAATTTTCCATTATTCTGAGGGATACTTCGGAGTCCTATAGCTTGAAGGATATGGGTAACAGAGACCTAATTTCAGGTTTCCATAGACACTTTTTCTGGGCCTCCTTGCATGACAAGAATGAAGATTCTAAGTCCTGTTGTTACAATTTGTGCCAAGTTAACAGATGACAGCATCCTTAAAGGTCTCAAAAATAGAGAAAAAAATTGTAAAAAAACCTGAACAAATACAGGTGGTGCCACCAGTCTGCAGAAACTGATGAAACACTAAATAATCAATATCCATGAAAAGAATCAATGGTGATCTCTGCATTAGTTGTTCAGAAACTTCAGCTTTTGTATCAAATTGTCCATTATTCTGAGGGATACTTCGGAGTCCTATAGCTTGAAGGATATGGGTAACAGAGACCTAATTTCAAGTTTCCATGGAGACTTTTCATGGGTCTCCCAGTGTGTCAAGAATGAAGATTCTAGGTATAGTCTTTACAATTTGTGCCCTGTTAACAGGTGTTCATATCTTTATAGGTCTCAAAAATAGAGAAAAAAATTCATTAAAAAAAACGAACAAATACAGGTGGTGCCACCAGTCTGCAGAAACTGATGAAACACTCCATGATCAATATTGATACAAACAATTATGGTGATCGCTGCATAAGTTGTTCAGATACTTCAGCTTTTGTATCAATTTTTCCATTATTTTGAGCTGTACTTTGGAGTGCCATAGCTAAAAGGATTTGGGTAACAGAGACCTAATTTCAGGTTTCCATGTAGACTTTTCATGGGTCTCCCTGTGTATCAAGAATGAAGATTCTAGGTCCAGTTGTTACAATTTGTACCCTGTTGACAGATAACTACATCCTTAAAGGTCTCAAAAATAGAGAGAAAAAATTGTAAAAATTTAAAAAATACAGGTGGCATCACCAGTCTGCAGGAACTGATGGAACACCTCTTGCTTAATATGTATGCCAAAAATCATGACCATCAGTTTTGTAGTTATTGAGATGTTGCAGTTTGTTTTTATCAAATTTTTCCATTATTCTTGGGGGTAATTGGGAGCCCCACAGCTCAAAGGATATGGGTAACAGAGACCTTATTTCAGGTTTCCATGGAGACTTTTCATAGGTCTCTCACTGTGTCAGGAATGAAGATTCTAGGTATAGTCTTTACAATTTGTGCCCTGTTGACAAATGTTCACATTTTGAAAGGTCTCAAAAATAGCGAAAACAATTCGTAAACAAGGGACCTATGGGTCACGACGCTCAGCTGTTATTTATGATAAAAAAATATTATTTAGAAATGAGGCACATGCTGGTTTTGTGTGGTAATAAATATAAGCTGTATTATTAGTTGTTGTTGTTTAGCTTATGTATGATTTTGATAGTACCTTTGGAGACGGGGAAGAGAATTGATTTCATTTATTTTATTAACAAATGGAGTACTACTGTCACACAGATTTTGACTTGGCCATATAACTTATAAGCAGAACATATAATATAAGAGTTTAACTATTTATTAAAAAAATTACAAATATTGTCCCAAATATAATTTTTATTAAAAATAATAAGAGAATCATATGATTTTTTAAAATGAAATATAACTGAATTGATTATTAAAATAATATTAATGAATATATTCATGAATGCATTCATGAATACATTTTGAAAGTATTTGCACGAGTATTCATATACTTTCATTTTTACCTGAATTCCCATTCTTTATGCAAGAAATTTTATAATGGATTTACATAATCATATTCGTATTTAAATACAATTACAAAGTATTCGCACCATGTCTGGTATTTATTCAGTTTTCACCAAACAATGATGTTGAGAATCCAGAATATACAAAATTCACTCATTTAAATAATGATCATAAGTACCTGGATTTATGGCTTTTATTTATATTAAAAAATAACTGTAAAAAATTCATTTTGGACTAATTTCACATCAATGTACACACTAGACACAGTAGGAATCTAGATTAATATTATCAACTGCATCTTTGTCTATCATTAATTTCCTTCATATAATCCTTAATGATTAGTAATGAATAATATGATTTACTTCATTATCATTAAAAATGACATTAAAAAATGCCATAGGTGACTTCATGGTGTTATTTGGAATATGTGACATTCTACCCATCGATAAAAGATTCTTATATCATCAGTAACTGCAAGTTAATTTCCTGTTATTATAAACTAACAAATTCCTTTTCTATTTTTCTTTAATTTTTTATTAAAAACCAATAAAGATTTATTAATTTATTGTTTATTGTTATGTTGTTGGTTAAAACTACTAGATGAGTTGGGTTGGACACCTGGATCAACTGTGGCTGGCCATAAGCTGCCTGGATTCTCCCCTCAAGCGTGCATAATTTGATGAAAGGTCAACAAGGTCAACATACAGGTGACTCAAGAGGGGCTGGAGAGAGCCAAAGTCTGACAGGGTCTCATAAAAAACATTAATAAAAGCTACAATATTTGGCAAATTTCTTTCAGCTTTCTAAACTAAAAAGCTGAAATCCTTATGTGTGCATGATATGAAAATTATATCAACAGTGCTCACGGGAAACAAACGTGCCATGGTCACAGTTGGGCAAAATTTAAGGTACTAATTTTATATTTATACTAATAACTTATAAAATTTGAAAAATTCAGAACTAATTTTGGGTATTCAATTGAATCTTGATTAAATAATGTTACATCCCTGACAAAAAAGATCTCTAGCTTCAGCAATGCCCTTGTTAAGGGAGTAAATATATTTCTTGATTTTTTACAAAGTGCATTATGTTTGGGCCCATAACTTAAAAAAATACACAATACTGACATCATTTCTGGCATGTGCATAGTGAATGTATAGAAAAATATGTATATTATATATGATCAAAGTCAGATCAGTGGTTTTGATATTAGGCAGTCTTAAAGTGTAACATTGGGTTTTTAATGGAAAAATGAAGTTTTTCATTGATATCTCGAAGGAATTAAGTCCTAGTGACCAAATTCTTGGCATGGTAGGGGATTTTGGAGAAATATAACTGTATGCCAAATTTAATGAACTTAGAGCTGAAGCTCGGGAGCTGAACTCTAGCAAACTGCATAACACTAGCAATATGTGACATGGTGCTTGAAAACTTAAATAAAATCAACAGTTTTTGATCAACTGGTTTCAAATTTTTGGTGTTAACAGTTGAAATGCTAACAAAAACATGCTGTGAAAATTAAATCCACAGCAGTTACAGCAAAAAAACGTGCCATGGTCAAAGTTGGGCAAAATTTAAGGTACCAATTTTTTATTTTTGCTAATATTTTTAAAAATTTAAAAGATTTTGATCTAATTTTGGGTATACAATTTAATTTTGATTAATAAAAGTAATATTACTGGAAAAAAAGTGCTTAGCTTTAACAAGTTTTGTGTTAAGTGATAAAATTTCTTTCCTGATTATTTACAAAATGCATTATGTTTGGGCCCATAACTTTTTTAAATTAAATAATACAGACCTTATTTCTGGCATGTACATAGGAATTATATAGAGGATTATTTATAGGAAATATGAGGTAAAACAGATGAGTGGTTTTGATATTAGGCAGTCTTAAAGTGTGAAAATAGGTTTTTAATAAAAAATTGAGGTTTTTCCTTAATTTCTCAAAGGAATGAAGTCGCAAAGACCCAGTTTTGGGCTTGGTAGGAGATCTTGGGGACATCTAACATTACCCTGAATTTTGGATTCCTAGGCCTATGGTTTTAAAACGTGCCACATCTACGGACAGACGGACGGACGGCACGACAGACGGACGGACGACGGACAATGGACCACGACTATAGCTCAGATGACTTATAGTCAGCTGAGCTAAAAATCAAAAAATACAGGTGGCACCACCAGTCTGCAGGAAGTGATGTAACTTCTCATGATCAATATGTATGCAAAAAATAATGACCATCAGTGATGTAGTTAATGAGATATTGAAGTTTTTGTATGAAATTTTTGACTATTAAGGGGGGGGGGGGTACTTTGGGGCCCCATAGCATGAAAGATATGTGTAACAGAGACCTAATTTCTGGTTTCCATGGAGACTATTCATAGGTCTCTCAGTGTGTCAAGAATTAAGATTCTAGGTCCAGTCTTTACGATTTGTACCCTGTTAACAGATGTACACATTTTCAAAGGTCTCAAAAATAGAGAAAAAAATTCGTAAAAAATAAAAAAATACAGGTGGCGCCACCAGTCTGCAGGAAGTGATGAAACTTCTCATGATCAATATGTATGCAAAAAGTCATGACCATCAGTGATGTAGTTAATGAGATATTGAAGTTTTTGTATGAAATTTTTGAATATTCTGGGGGGTACTTCGAGGCCCCATAGCTCGAAGGATATGGGTATCAGAGACCTAATTTCTGGTTTCCAAGGAGATTTTTCATGGACCTCTCAGAATGTAAAGTAACAAGATTCTAGGTCCAGCGGTTACGATTTGTGCCAGGTTAACGGACAGATGGACGGACAGATGAGGACAGATGGACGACCGACAAAGAGTGATCGCTATAGCTCAGATGACTTACAGTCAGCTGCGCTAAAAACCAATAAAAATTTATTAATTTATTGTTTATTGTTATGTTGTTTTTCAAAACAACTACTAGATGAGTTGGGTTGGACACCTGGATCAACTGTGGCTGGGCATTAGCTGCCTGGCTGCCCCAGTGTATGCCTGGTCTCAAGCGTGCATTATTTGCTGAAAGGTCAACATACAGGTGACTGAAGAGGGGCTTGGTAGAGCCTGGGTCTGACATGGTCTCATAAAACATTAATAAAAGCTACAATTTTTGACCAATTTCTTTCAGCTTTCTAAACTACAAAGAATGAAATCCTTATGTGTGCATGATATGAAATCTATATTAACAGTGCTCTCAGGATACAAACTAGCCATGGTCAAAGTTGGGCAAAATTTTAGGTACTAATTTTATATTTATACTAATAACTTATAAAATTTGAAAAATTCAGAACTAATTTTGGGTATTCAATTGAATCTTGATTAAATAATGTTACATCCCTGACTAAAATCTCTAGCTTCAGCAATCATCTTGTTAAGGGAGTAAATATATTTCTTGATTTTTTAAAAAGTGCAGTATGTTTGGCCCATAACTTAAACAATTACGCAATTCTGACATCATTTCTGGCATGTGGATAGCGAATCTATAGAAAAATATGTATATTATATATGATCAAAGTCAGATCAGTTGTTTTGATATTAGGCAGTCTTAAAGTGTAACAATGGGTTTTTAATGGAAAAATGAAGATTTTCATTAATATCTCGAAGGAATTAAGGCCTAGTGACCAAATTCTTGGCATGGTAGGGGATTTTGGAGACATCTAACTGTATGCCAAATTTAAGGAACTTAGAGCTGAAGCTGGGGAGCTGAGCTCTAGCAAACTGCATAACACTAGCTTGATGTAAACAATATGTGACATGGTGCTTGAAAACTTGAATGAAATCTACAGTTTTTGATCATCTGGTTTCAAATTTTTGGTGTTAACAGCTGAAATGCTGACAAAAATATGCTGTGAAAATTAAATCCACAGCATTTACAGGAAAAAAACATGCCATGGTCAAAATTGGGAAAAATTTAAGGTAGTAATTTTTTATTTTTGCTAATATTTTAAAAAATTTAAAAGATTTTGATCTAATTTTGGGTAAACAATTTAATTTTGATTAATAAAAGTTATATTACTGGAAAAAAAAGTGCTTAGCTTTAACAAGTTTTGTGCTAAGTGATCAAATTTCTTTCCTGATTAATTACAAAATCGTTATGTTTGGGCCCATAACTTTTTTAAGTTATATAATACAGACCTAATTTCTGGCATGTACATAGGAACTATATAGAGGATTATTTATGGTAAATATGAGGAAAAACGGATGAGTGGTTTTGATATTAGGCAGTCCTGAAGTGTTAAAATAGGTTTTTAATAAAAATTTGAGGTTTTTCCTAAATTTCTCAAAGGAACGAAGTCGCAAAGACCCAGTTTTCAGCTCGTTAGGAACACTAGGGGACATCTAACATTATGCCAAATTTTGGATTCCTAGGTCTTACGGTTTCAAAACGTGCCACATCTACGGACAGACAGGCTGACGGATGGATGGACAGACAGACAGATGGATGACGGACAATGGACCACGACTATAAGTCATCTGAGCTAAAAATCATGGTGATCAATACATCAATTGTCCAGATAGTGCAGCTTTTGTATCAAATTATTAATTATTCTGACGGGTATTTACGAGCCCTGTAGCTCGGAGTATATGGGTAACATGGGTAATTTCAGGTTTCCACAGAGATTTTTCATGGACCTCCCTGGATGTAAAGTTAGAAGATTTCAGGTCCAGTGGTTAAGATTTGTGCCCTGTAGACAGATGACAGCTTCTTTTAAAGTATCAAAAATTGAGAAAAAAAATTGTAAAAATTAGAAAAAATTCATTTGGCACCACCAGTTTGCAGGAACTGATGGAACACTCCATGATCAATATTCATGCAAAAAATCATGGTGATCAGTGCAGTAGTTATTCAGATACTTGAGCTTTTTTATCAAATCTTTGATTATTCTGGAGGGTACCTACGAGCTCCACAGCTCAGAGAATATGGGTAACAGAGATCTAATTTCAGGTTTCAAAGGAGACCACTGCTGAGATGTGAGTGATTTTATCCCAAGGCAGATGAACAGAAGACGCTGTGCATAAGTGGTTGCAGGTGGCACCACCAGTTTTGCCTATGATGACGAGCTATGTGAGATCTATACACATGCAAAATTTTGGCCAAATCGGTCAAAGGTTCCCGAGATATGAGCTTGGATGTCTGCAGAGTAAACTCGAATCTAGGTGGCGCCACCTGTCATAAAATCCAGAAAGCTGTCCAGGATGTATAAACCTGCAAAACTTCAGGTGGATAAGTCAAACCACTGCTGAGATATGAGTGATTTTATCCCAAGGCAGATGAACAGATGGACGCTGTGCATAAGTGGTTGCAGGTGGCGCCACCAGTTTTGCCTATGATGATGAGCTATGTGAGATCTATATACATGCAACATTTTGGCCAATTCGGTCAAAGGTTCCCGAGATATGAGCTTGGATGTCTGCAGAGTAAACTCGAATCTAGGTGGCGCCACCTGTCATAAAATCGAGAAAGCTGTCCAGGATGTATAAACCTGCAAAACTTCAGGTGGATAAGTCAAACCACTGCTGAGATATGAGTGATTTTATCCCAAGGCAAATGTACAGATGGACGCTGTGCATAAGTGGTTGCAGGTGGCTCCACCAATTTTGCCTATGATGAAGCGCTATGTGAGATCTATACACATGCAAAATTTTGGCCTAATCGGTTAAACGGTTCCCGAGATATTATGTTAAATGTCTGCAGAGTAAATGTGAATATAGGTGGCGCCACCTGTCATAAAATCGAGAAAGCTGTCCAGAATGTATAAACCTGCAAAATTTCAGGTGGAAAAGTCAAACCACTTCTGAGATATGAGTGATTTTATCCCAAGGCAGATGAACAGATGGACAGTGTGCATAAGTGGTTGCAGGGTTGCGCCACCAGTTTTGTCTTTTATGATGAAGAGCTATGTGAGATCTATACACATGCAAGATTTTGGCCCAATCCGTCAAAAGGTTCCCGAGATATGAGCTTGGATGTCTGCAGAGTAAACATGAATGTAGGAGTCGCCACCTGTCACAAAATCGAGAAAGCTGTCCAGGATGTATAAAGCTGCAAAATTTCAGGTGGATAAGTCAAACCACTTCTGAGATATGAGTGATTTTGTCCAAAGGCAGATGAACAGATGGACGCTGTGCATAAGTGGTTGCAGGTGGCGCCACCAGTTTTGCCTATGAGGAAGAGCTATGTGAGGTCTATACACATGCAAAATTTTGGCCGAATCTGTCAAATGGTTCCCAAGATATGAGCTTGGATGTCTGCAGAGTAAATGTGAATGTAGGTGGCACCACCTGTCATAAAATCTAGAAAGCTGTCCAGGATGTATAAATGTCAAGGGTATTTATTTCTTACATCACTGGGACAAAAGTGTTTCTCGCCAGGACAAGACCGCCAGAACTGGTTGTTTTAACACAAGACCAAAATGCTCGGGTCGTCAACAACCCGCTTGTGTGTTGCTATCTATATATTAATAGCGTAAGGCGATTTTTGTAATTTTCCGTATCTCCTCTGATACTACCGTACGGTTCGCCGTGATTTTCGATATACATATGCTCCGGGTTTGTCCGAAAAGATTGCGACGGGGGGTCGTACGAGGACTCCTACCTGCTACCCCCCTCACATGACCTGATATGCTTGAGTGCACATCAACCCGGTCGCGGAATCCGTGATGGTTAAACAGCGCATACGCGGTAGCACGAAGTCCAGGGTCTAGCATGCGATTGAGATGCTTGACAAGTATTCAAACATATGCATATATAGACCTACTATGTAACAGATGAAATGAATAAGTTAACCAAATTCACGTTGTGGTTGGTACAGTGCGATGTGTACAGGTGTGGATTTGTAAAAGTTGTAAACATAATATTGACTTAAAATGTTTTGAATATCGAGATTTTTTCTCATTACTACATTTACCAAACCTATAATTCCTGTAAAAAATGTAGATTTAATACGGTTATACTGGTATTTGTCTCTTTTATATCCATATGCCATCTCATTCAATAATGTTTATGTAATACTCTTTGTTTTTAAAGACTTTATATTCTTTCATTCGGTATGTATGCTTATTGCGTATAAGCCATGGCCATCATTGTTATTATTTTCACATATAGAACTGGTATTTTTGCATTCTTTTCTTAGGTCTATTCCATGGGAGGTTTCTTTTGTATGTAAATGTGATATTGTTGATCAGTTTCTCATGTCACATGGTACATGTGTAGGTGACTATTTGTTAAAGACCTCAACCAAATGTAAGGCACTTTGAGAGACCGTGTGCGACTGTATGCTGTTCCGTAACATGTTATGAACGCTGTTCCAAAAGATTTTTATCCACAACACCATACATATAATGGATCTATATATTAAAAGCGTGACGCGATTTTTGTGATTTTCCGTATCTTCGGATTTCCGGTGGAATTCCGATACCACCATATTGATTGTTGTGTTCGTCCCAAACCGTGCATAGCACGGGTAATTGCTAGTGTTATTTAAATTAGTTAAGCTTCATTAACATACTAACTAACACCTGACGCTGTGCAGAGTGGCAGAAACCCCAGACCAGAAGTCCGTTTAGCTGTCACTCTGCCATAGGACTTGGTCGACACCACTCGTGTCACGTTACATTGGTCTTTTTTTCATAAGGTGAGAAATAGTTTCTTACAGTTGCCTTGTTAATATCAGTCATTTATTTCCTTTTCTAACTCGCAAAGTCATATTTTAGTGTTTCATAAAATAGTACATAATGCCTTCATCCAGTTACTCGCAAAGTCATATTTTAGTGTTTTGTAAAATAGTTCATAATGCATTCAGTGTTTTGTAAAATAGTACATAATGCCTTCATTGGAAGGTTTCAGGTTTAAACTGTTTTCTGTGTTTCTGTGTATTGCTTATATGTATATATGTAATATGTAATATATAGACTCTGCCATAGGACTTGGTCGACACCACTTGTGTCATGTTACATTGGTCTTTTTTTCATCAGGGTCATTAAATGATGTATCGCCACATGTCCTTGGTTGTTCGTTTCTGGAAGGTCGGAGAGTGGCGTTGATTCCCACAGAATCGGTCCCTGCATCAGAGCTGGACAATTACATAAACCTGCAAAATTTCAGGTGGATAAGTCAAACCACTGCTGAGATATGAGTGATATTATCCCAAAGCAGATGAACATATAGACGCTGTGCAAAAATGGTTGCAGGTGGCTCCACCATTTTTAATGTATGTTATAAGGCTATCAAAGGGCTACATTTGTGCAAAATTTTTACCCTGATTGGTCAATGGTTCCCGAGATATACGGGTTTATGTGTGGGAACAGACGCACAAAGGGACGCTGGGCAGCGAGGAAAGGTCAGAGGTCAACCAAAAATGAGGGTGCATCAGTTCACATGTGACCTGATGATAAACCCGATTCGCTTAAAATGCAAAACAGTTGAAAGATATAGTTCAAATAATCTGGGAATTCTGCATCTAAACATTGTGTCTAGACGTCTAGACACTGTGTCTAGACGTCTAGACACATTGTCTAGACACCCCCCCTGAGCCAGGTCAGTTGCCATGGTGATGTCTGGACCCAATCTGTTTGTACTGAGTGACCTCTTAACTTGGCTGCTGAAACTCAGCAAGTTGTCAAATCTGTTTTCAAATACAGAAAGCCTTTTTCAATTGGCAACAATGCTTTTTTAAAGCTGTATTTACCCAATCTATTCTTATAAAACTGGCAGAACCCTACCATAGAATAATTCTTGGCAAGTTTAAACCAATCAGCTGAACAGTTTCATCATAAAATTCAGTGTATAAGCTAGAAGAGTTTAAAATTACATTTTCGCTTGTAAAAAACACATTAATGTAGGTGGCGCCACCAATAACTCAAAATCAGATATGAAATTTGTGACAAACATTGATATAAAATTTGGTGATTATAGCTCTAGCCATTTCTCAGATTTTAAGTTTAGTATGCTTTTTTGCACAGATGACTTAGTTCAACTTCCTGTAACTCAGGCAAAAATCTCTGAACTGGAACCATTTGAACAAACTTGAAAGAGATTGTTCCAAGGAACATTTTTGTGAAATATTGAACAATATGGCTGAACAGTTTCAGAGAAGAAGATTTTTAAAGGTTTTTAAGCTTTTTCTCTATAAAATCAAAATTAATGCAGATACCCAATAATAAGCTCCAGGGCTCCAACTTTTACATGTGACTAATTCTTACTTGTAATTTGGAGCTGCTAGCTCCGACGGTTTCTGACTTACAGCCATGGACGGCAGAAAGCCAGCCCTGGACGGCGGACGGTGGACGGCTGACGGACGACGCTGCGCCATCTCATAAGCTCACAGGTTCGCTAAAAAGTACAGGTGGAGCCACCAGTTTGCAGGAACTGATGGAACACTCCATAATTAATATTCATGCAAAAAATCATTGTGATCAATGCAATAGTTATCAGATACTTGAGCTTTTGTATCAAATCTTTGAATATTCTGGAGGCTACTTACAAGCTCCATAGCTCAGAGAATATTGGTAACAGGGACCTAATTTTAGGTTTCCAAGGAGATGTTTCTAATACCTGTCAGGATGTCAAGTTTAAAGATTCCAGATCTAGCAGTTAGGATTTGTGCCCTGTTGACAGATGAAGGCTTCTTTGAAAGTATCAAAAATAGAGTAAAGATTTGTAAAAATTAGAAAAAGTACAGGTGGGGCCACCAGTTTGCAGGAACTCATGGAACACTCCATGATCAATATTCATGCAAAAAACATGGTGGTAGTTATTCAGGTACTGAACTTTTTGTATTAAATTTCTGATTATTCTGGGGGGTAATTACAAGACCCATAGCTCGGAGAATATGGGTAACAGAGACCAAATTTCAGGTTTCCAAAGAGATTTTAAGGACCTCCCTGGATATCAAGTTAGAAGATTCCAGGTCCAACAGTTACAATTTGTGCCCTGTTACGGGACGGCCAGACGGCCAGAGAGAAGGCCAGATGGACGCCTGACAAAGAGTGATTGCTATGGCTCAGAGGAGACTCGGTCAGCTGAGCTAAAAATCGTAAAAAAATCGAAAAATTACAGTTTGCGCCACCAGTCTGCAGGAATTGATGAAACACTCCATGATCAATATGCATGCAAAGAATGATGGTGATCAATGCATTAGTTGTTCAGATAATTGAGCTTTTGTATTTAAATATGCATTATAAGCGGGGTTACTTAGGAGCACCATAGCTCTTAGGATATGAGTAACAGAGACCAAATACAGGTTTCCATGGAGACTTTTCATGGGCCTTCCAGGATGTCAAGCTGAAAGATTCTAGGTCCAGTGATTATGATTTGTGCCCTGTTAACATATGAACACATCCTTAAAGGTCTGAAAACAGAGAAAAAAATCGTAAAAAATTAAAAAAAAATACAGGTGACGCCAACAGTCTGCAGAAACTGATGAAACATTCCATGACCAATATCCATGCAAAGAATCATTGTGATCAATGCATGAGTTGTTCAGATACTTGAGCTTTTGTATCAAATTTTCCATTATTCTGGGGGGTACTTTGAAGCCCCATAGCTCAGACTCAGAGGTTTTGGGTAACAGAGACCTAATTTTATGTTTCCGTGGAGACTTTTTATGGGCCTCACTGCATTTGAAGATAGAAGATTCTAGGTCCAGTCATTATGATTTGTGCCCTGTTAACAGATGGAAGCACCCACTAAGGTCTCAAAAATAGAGAAAAAAATTGAAACTAGATGTGTCGGAAGGACACGAATGCCCCCGCCTGGAGCAAATTAGAAACATTTGTTAAATTTTGTAAAATTTTTTAAGTACAGGAAGTGTTGTATTGTCAAAAGTAGGTCAACAAGGGCAAAATGCAAACTCGATCTGTAAAGGGTCATTATCAAGCAACACACAAAAAATCAGGCCAGTATCTGCAGGCATTGTGAAAAAAAGTCCATATATGTGCATTTTTCATGAAAATTTCTGTCTTTCATGAAATTTTCTATGTTCAGGATCTGTCATATGGTGAAAAATAGGATAACTGGGACGAAACGCGAACTCGATCTGTAAGTGGTCATTTTGCGCCCACAGACCAAACATTAGGCCAGTATCTGTAAGCATTGCATTGCGAAACTAGAATATTAGCAAAAGTTGATAATCATTTATAAATTTAAATTGGAGAGGTATATACCATGTTTCATAACAATCCATCAAATGCTTCCTGAGAACTAAGCTCCTAAGTTTTTTTCTATACTAAGCTCTGTGACCTTGAAAAGTAGGTCAAGATCACCCATCTTTGAACTTGACCAAGATTTTGTAAATATAATGCAATAGCACTGAAGAAATGAAGTTCCTGTGTTGAATACCTTTGGAGATATCCTGCACAAAAGGCCAAAATTGAAAAAATCTGATAAAATTTCATTAAAAAATCAGAAATTGCAGGTGGCGCCACAAAAATTGTGCAGCACATACAGACCATCAGTCCCAATGATCATAGTAAGTTTTGTGAAAATCCACACAATGGTTCCTGAGATATACACTTCTGAGTGTTTTTCTATAATCAGCTCTAAAATGTAGAAAAATGGGTCAAGGTCACCCATCTTCGAACTTGACCGAGATTTTATCGATATACATCTTCACTGATGAAATAAAATTCCAACGGTGAATCCTTTTAGAGATATCCCGCTCACAAGGTAAAAGTTAACAGACGCGGAACGGACGGACAGACACCGGACAGACAGATGGACAGACGGACAGCTTGGGTGACGACAATTGCCCATCAGCCTATGAGCTGAGGGCTAAAAATGGCTGTACATGTGTATTTGTCATGAAAATTTCTATTTTTCATGAATTTTTCTAAGTTTAGGAGCCGTAAAACGGTCAAAAGTAGGTCAACCGGGACAAAACGCGAACTCGATCTGTAACTGGTCATTATCTGCCCACACACCAAAAATCAGGCCAATATCTGCAGGCATTGCGAAAAAAAGTCCGTACATGTGTATTTGTCATGAAAATTTCTATTTTTCATGAAATTTTCTAAGTTTAGGAGCCGTTAAACGGTCAAAAGTAGGTCAACTGGGACAAAACGCAAACTCGATCTGTAACTGGTCATTTTCTGCCCACACACCAAAAATCAGGCCAATATCTGCAGGCATTGCGAAAAAAAGTCCGTACAACTGTTTGATTTCGGAATGACGGAATGACGGAATGACGGACATGGGTAAAACTATATGCCCCGGCCACTTTGTGGCGGGGGCATAATAAAAATACAAGTGGCACCACCAATCTGCAGAAACTGATGAAACACTACATGATCAATATCCATGCAAAGAATCATGGTGATCAATCCATTAGCTGTTTAGATACTTGAGCTATTGTATTAAATTTTCCATTATTCTGGGGGGTACTTCGGAGGCCCATAGCTCTAATAATATTTGTAACAGAGTCCTAATTTCAGGTTCCAAGGAGATTTTTCATAGCCCTCTCTGGATGTCAAGTAAGAAGATTCCAGGACCAGCAGTTTAAGATTTGTGCCTGGTAAACGTATGGACAGACGGCCGGACGCCGGACAAAGGGTGATCACTATAGCTCAGATGACTTTCAGTCAGCTGAGCTAAAAACTGGAACAATACTGAGAGTGCCTTGGGCACTTATTACATCAAATATGGTCCATGACACCCAGGTTAACATGAAACTAGAAGAGGTTTCCAAGGAATACTATGGTGAACTCAGAACTAGGGATTTAGTTACAATTTGTGCCCTGTTTAAATGGCAGAACACTGTACTGAGACCAATTTCATGTATGGTACCTTCTTTAAATCAAATAACTGATTAAACTAGGAATTATTTCTGCACAAAAAAAGATGTATACAGCTCTTAATGTCACTTTTATTAGTGTTTTGTGAAACTTCCTGTTCCATAATGCAGTATTTAAAATTTACGAGAGTCTTCTAAACTTGCACTGGATAAAATATAATAGTTGAGATGGTTTCCAGTGTGAGTACATCAGAAGCAACAAGATAATGTAGGAAATAAATAAAGGTATAGAGGCACATACCTGTTCATACCAGGCAGCCACAATGGTCTCCTGTAATGAACAAAGCACCTGATTAAATCCTAATGAACACTGTGGAAAACTGTCTGGTTTATTTATGTATACAGTCTTATCTCCTCCATACTTCAGAACACAAAGTGACCAAGCTGATGGTTATAAGTGAACAAGATTTTGTGATTATGCTGAAAGTTCAAAATTGTTGATGAGGAAGCATTAAGGATGCTGACAAGGATGCTAATAAACTGCTGACAGTACAATCACTGACTATTTTATACAGCAGGTAGTGGATATTTCTTTGTACAGGTAGGGTGTTTCATTTCAAATTCACATGATGACAAAGTTAATATATAAAGGTGTGAAGGAGGTACATTATTTCAATCCTATAATGCAAAGCAAATTATTTAATGTTGCACTACCAAAACACCCCAAAACTGTCATTTGTCAGTTTCAACACTTTTACCTAACTTGTCTAAAATCAACAAAAAGTAAAGGGTGACCAAACCCAAGTGACAAATAGGTCCCATTTTGTTTTTTAGTGGACGATACTAGCAGTTTTGGACACACTGTGTCGCAGAAGAAAAGTTCATTAACAAACAGACACAAAGATTATGACTGGTTTATGTCTATATCTCTGACTGTCAAAATGCTAGTCAACAAACAGTGTGAGCCCTACAGATCTAGGAACTTGATCAAGCCAGCTGAGAAAAAATACAAAAAGGTATACCAAAAAGTCTTTGATGTCACTGCCTTGAAAAAATAATATTTCACATGCTGATGCTCCAATTACTATTTACTAACTTACCATATACGTGTAGCTGGTGAAGAAACATACCAAGCCATCAGGTACCACAGACGCCATGTCTACTAGCAAAATACCATAGTTCCTGATCACAGCTGAAATTATAAAACTGACCCGGGTAATGGTTATATAATGAAAATATAAACCATATATAGCTGAATCACAGAGCTAGAATCATGGAAATCCATTTTCTGTACACATGGAAATGTACTGTCATCATGTTTTCTGTACTTAGATTAACTGTCATCATGTTCTGTACATACAGGTGTACTGTCATCATGTTCTGTATATGCAGTTGTACTGTCATCATGTTCTGTATATGCAGATGTACTGTCATCATGTTCTGTACATGTAGGTGTTCTTCCATCATGTTCTGTATATGCAAATGTACTGTCATCATGTTCTGTACATGTAGGTGTACTTCCATCATGTTCTGTTTATGTAGTTGTCCTGTCATCATGTTCTGTATAAGTAGTTGTACTGTCATCATGTTCTGTATATGTAGTTGTACTGTCATCATGTTAACTGGTACCTGGGTCATCCCGAGCTTCAAACTTGGATGTGATAGCCACTTGATCATTTCCTCTCCCAACAATCTGAAAACATGAAGGGATCTTACACCATGGATTCTGAATTTTACATTAACAGAACATGTCCTACAGCATGAGTTATCACCATTTTTGTCCATTTATGATCTGTTTTGAAGTGGTAATAACATTTTTTGGTGAGCAGACAATTATCCGCCTTTCATCATATTTAAACTATTGATATGCTAAACGAAATACTAACAAAATCCTAACACAAATACAAGTTACCCATGGGTCATGATGCTCAGCTGACTGACATGTTAATTTCGAGTTTGATACTAGATCCATCTATGTACATAAGCAAGTACATGTAATTTTCCCAAAAGAGGTCATTGTAACCTATTCACCCATGTAGAGATCAATCCAATGATTAAAATATAAATACAGGAGCCTTTGTATCAAATTTCTACTTATTCTGGGGTGCCCAAACATGCCAAATAACCCAGAGAATATGAGTCACAGTGACTTAGTTTCAGGTTTCCATAGGGTACTTTCGAGGACCTCCCTGGATGTCAAGTAAGGAGTTTCTAGGTATGATGGTTACGATTTGTGCCCTGTTAAAGGAAGGTCTCTCATCTGACAGGTGGGGGAAATGTGTAAAGATGTTAGAAAATACAGGTGGCACCACCAATCTTCAGGAACTGATATAACTGCCAAAGATCAATACTCCTGACAAGATTCATGTCAATCATGAACCTCTGAATCAAATTTTTACCTAGACACATTTACAAGACTATAACTATAATTCAGCTGATTTGACCTTGAAGATCCTTGTCAAGGTAACCAGGTTTCAAACTTGCCCGAGAACTTGGCAGGAACAATTGGTGTACCAAATTTGAGGACAAAATATGAAAATCTTCAAAAGTTATTGGGTTAAAAAAAATTTTACATTTCAGCAGATTTGACTTTGAAGATGAAGGTCAAGGTCACCTGGTTTCAAATTCTTTCGAGAATTTGGTAGGAACAATGAGTGTTAAAAACTTTGGAGGAAAATATGTAGCCCTTCAAAAGTTATCACGTTCTCAAAACAATAACTATAATTCAGCCAAATTAACCTTGAAGATCTTGGAAAAAGAGAGAGAGGCTCTCTGTGGTAGTACTGCAGACAGCCTACCCAGATCACCTAGACAGAGCTGGCCTGGAGTGAAGAGATTACTTTTAACACTCTGGGGAGCTGAGAGCTGGCTCTGAGTACACACCAAACCAATGGCTTGATGTAAACCATACTTGACATGGTGCTTAGAAACCTGAATAAAATCTAAAGTTTTGATCAATTGGTTTCAAATTTAAGATTTGACCAGATGAAATACTTATGTGAACATACTGTGAAAATGGTATGGAATCCACAGCACTTACAGGGAAAAAATGTGCCATGGTCAAGTTTAGGCAAAATTAAAGGTACTGATTTTATATTTAGGCCAAAAAAATAAAAGGTATGGTTCTCAGGCACCGCCCGCATCAATTTTAAACCCCCGCATCAAAAATTTTTATTTTTATTTTCCAAAGTGAGTTACCAATTTTGAACTACAGCCGCTCTGACATTTCTTTCAAGAAGATAAAATCATACACTTTCCTTTGTTATGTAGTACTTTTACTTGTTTAGCAAAATAAATCTGATATTATCATGCTTTTACCTTATCATTTGACATTTTTATCGAAACATACCAAAAAATTAAAAATAAAAAAAACGCCTGCCGCATTGATTTCTAAAAAAAAGTGCCTGAGAACCATACCTTTTTTTATTTTGGCCTTATGCTAATAACTTAAAAAAACTGCAAAATTCAGATATAATTTTTGGTATACATTTGAATCTTGATACAATAAAGTTATATCCCCTGAAAAAGTCTCTAGTTAGCAATTCTCATTATTAGGGGAGTAAATACATTTCCTGACTTTTTACAAAGTGCATTATGTTCAAGCCCATATGTTAAAAAAAACTAGAATAAGGGTAGTCGACAAGCGACTACGTGTATCCGCCAAAATAAGAGTGGAACGGGTAAAGTGAGGCATGGATTGAGTGGCAAGGGAAAATAGAGTGAGGTGTGTTGCATATTAGCATGGATGTCTGCAGCAGAAATGTGTATGTAGGTTGCACCACCTACCACAAAATCCAGAAAGCTGTTCAAGTTGTACACATATGCAACATTTTAGGTAATTTAAGTCAAACCACATGTGTATGAGTGATTTTATCCCACAGCAGACAAACAGAAGGACTTGTGCAAGAATGGTGGCAGGTGGCGCCACCAATTTTGTGTATGATTAAGAGCTGTGTGAGATATACACATGCAAAATTTCAGGGGGATATGTCCAACCAGTTCTGAGATATAAGCCTGAATGTCTGCAGCATTAACATAAATGTAGGTTGCGCCACCTGCCAAAAAAATCGAGAAAGCTATCCAAGATGTATAAACACGCAAAATTTTAGGCAGATAAGTCAAACCACTACAGAGATATGAGTGATTTTAGCCCACGGCAGACAAACAGATGGACGGTTTGCAAAAATGGTTGCAGGTGGCCCCTCCAGTTTTGTGTATGATAAAGAGCTATGTGAGATCTATACACATACACAATTTTGGCCCAATCAGTCAAACAGCTCCATAGATATGAGCTTGGATGTCGGAAGCATAAACTAGAATGTAGGTTGAGCCACCTGTCATAAAATCAAGAAAGCTGTCCAAGATGTATAAACCTGCAAATTTTTAGGCAGATATGTCTAACCACTGCCAAGATATGATTGATTTTAGCCCACGGCAGACAAACAGACAGACACTGTGCAAAAATGGTTGCAGGTGGCACCACCAGTTTTGCATATGATAAAGAGCTATGTGAGATCTATACACATGCAAATTTTCAGGAAGATACGTCAATCCAGTCTGGAGATATAAGCATGGATGTCTGCAGCGTGAACGTGAATGAAGGTGGCGCCACCTGTCAAAATCAAGAAAGCTATCCAGGATGTATACGCATGCTGAATTATCAGGTGAATTAGTTGAACCACTGCAGAGATATGAGTGATTTTAACCCAAGGCGGACAAACAGATGGACACTGTGCAAACATGGTTGCAGGTGGCACCACCATTTTTTGTGTATGTTATAAAGCTATCCAAGGGCTACATTTGTACAAAATTTTTTTCTGATCAGTCAAACGGTTCCCAAGATATATGGGTTTATGTGTGGAAACAGACGCACAAATGGACACTGGGCAGACAGGATAGGTCAGAGGTCAACGCCAATAGGTTAGGCACCAGTTCACATGTGACCTGATAATTGGTGTAAGTTTTGGGAAAATCAGTCCAGTAGACTTAGAGGAGTTCTCCTGAAAAGAAGGCTGTGGTGGCGGTGGCAGAACTATGTTTTGGCGGATACAATCACACAATACTGGCCTAATTTCAGGCATGTACATAGCAAATGTATAGAGTGTAAATGTATTAATATATATGTAACGGGTCGATCTTAAACGCGTCTGGTTCGTCGATCTTAAACTTTTCTGGTTTGTTTCCGGAGTTCACCCTCAGGGATTTGCCTTATTTCTTCAATCATTCCAGGCTGGATTTCCTGCTACAGATTTGGTCATGTTTTACATAACAACAGAGCAGGTAATAGCAGGAAATCTTGTTGTAGAGACGGCATTCTGCTCTTACTGTTGGTCGTGACAGTACGCCATTTCAACTACTTTGTCTCTGTAGTTACTGTAGGCGAGTTATTATTTTTTCTTATTTTAACCACCTTTATAACTCTGGTCTCTAAATAGTCTCTAAATATATGCTTTAATGTAAATCTAACATTGACTCCATTTTGCTCTCGTGCTTAAACATGGTCTCTGTTTTGGTTTCGAGCTTTTACTGTTTCCGTATTATTCCCTGTAACCGGACTTCACTTTTGCTCATGTGCATAAAATACACGCATGCTAATGTTTTCTTCATGTATTTGTTAATTTTAAATATGCAAATATGTATCTCAGTATGTCTTTGTGTATGGTAAAACGTGTATATAAAGGCATTCCACTCTAACTGTTAGTCGTGGCAGCACGCCATTACAACTATTTTGTCAATGTTGTTGTTGTAAATGTATATACCACCGCTGGGCAACATCTTCCTGAAAGGTAAAGGTGGGGTTTTTTTATAGTCTGATATCACAGACGGTGTCAGTCTCATCCGACTCTGAACACATATTTACGACCCCCTTACATATATATTAAATACGATCAAAGTCAGATCAGTGTTTTGATATTAGGCAGTCTTGAAGTGTAACAATGGGTTTTTAATGGAAAATTAAAGTTTTTTCTTAATATCTCAAAGGAACTTAGTCCTAGTGACCCAATTTTCACTATGGTAACAACATGCCAAATTTTGGATTCGTACTGGTCAACAGTTTCAAAACGTGCCCTATTAACAGAAGGCTGGACGATGGACAAAGGACCATGACTATAGCTCAGATGACTTATTTTGTTCCTGGAGTTGAAAAAACAAGTAAAACTTACCATTGGACAAATACACTGCCGAGCAAGAGTCATGGTAAAGGAAGCCATGTTGACCGGCCTGAAGTCAAGGATCTTTGGATACATGTCCAGAGGGGACAAGGTCTGTGGAAGAAAGAATGTGTTATCCCAATTAGAAATTACTACACACCAACAGTCACGTGACAAAGAGACACAACACCTGCTACCTGCAACTCACATATACATCAGTCACATGATTAATATCACCGACAAATTTGGAGCTGTAAGTTAAACTCTTTTGTATCCATTTCTGGGATAATTTATTAACAGACATTATTCACACAACACCAAAAATTGAAATCAGTCACCCACTATTAAAAAAATATTGGTCAGATTCTGTTCAACATTGCAAGCTGATGGTTTGAAAGGTATATTTAAGGCACATTATTTCAAGTATATGCTCCTAGGCTACACTGTCCACCAACCTTGAACACTGAGAACAGTTTGACTTTAAGAGTGCTCAAATTATGTTTATGCCCTATAGCTTGCACAATGAGATCACTGTGACCTAATTTTGGGCTTTAAGGAAGTAATGACCTCCAAAGTTCTTAAGTTAAAAAGTTTCTGGGTAAAGCAGGTATGATCTGTGCCATGCCAATGGATGATTCAACAGCTGAAGGAACAGACTACCAAGAAAGGACCACTATACAGATGACTTTCAGTCTACTGAGCTAGTAATATTCAACAATGAGTCACTTGTTGTTTTTGTAGTATATTAAATCAGGTATATTCATAAAATGACTGTATGACATCTGCAGTGTGTTATGATGTAAACTGTGTAAATGTGACCATACAAATGTGGAAGCAGCTACTGCTCCTGAGATGACTGACTTCAGTTGGCACTGTAAAGCCTGTCACACTAAGCAAAATATCACCCATCAAATACAATTTATATACCGGTAGCTCTGCCCACAGCTGAAAGCTAAAAGAATGTCAATTACAAAAGCTAGTTTTAGGTAGCATCCCTGGCAAAAAACAATCAATTTAAAATAAATCCAAAAGGTGTATTAAATGCACATGAGACATCATAAACTATGTCATTTTAAACCTGGAGTAGAGTCCTTTCTGATAGTATATGTATTTATGAAATCCATATTCATTTCATATGAAAATTTTACATTTTCAAAAATTCTGAATTTTTAAATGGTCATAATTTTGACAAACCATTAACAGCAAACCACTTTTTAGTAGATTAATATTTAACTATATGACAGTATGTCAAAACATTTTTTTTTTTGTTTACCTCTATCCTGTTTCTTTCATGATTAAAAATACGATTTAAACTTTTTTTATTGAATCAAAACTTAAAGATACAATTCTAAGTTGTGAAAAAAACATGAGAAAAATCAAGGGACTCATGGGTCATGGTGCTCAGCTGAAGTTGACCTTGAAGATAAAATTCTAAATTAATATCAAATTGAGATAAAGTCTCAGAGGAAAAGGTAAAATAGGCCATGGATGGTTGATATAATTGGTTTGAATTGATGAGTACTGAATTTGAATTGTTGCAAATAATATTTTGTGATCTGACCATTTGACAAATTGTTAAAAATTTAGCAGCTGACACATTAATTCATTAGCTCTTAATTTTTTTATTATACAAAATTTCTTTATCAATCTATAAACTTTATACATTTACAATATAACTAACATCACCAGTTCACAGGTGCAAGGACTCAATGGTGGTGGTGGTGGGGGGGGGAATGGAGGGAGTAGCAACATCTCTACATATACATAACGGAAATGAAATTTTATTCATTAGTGCTTACAGGGAAAAAAGTTGATTTATAATTACTAAATATTTAAAATGGATAGACAGACAGGTAGACAAACAAAGCTGAAACTTTTATTTCCCAAGCTGCTGAGGCAGGAAAATAATGATCAAATGGATTAGATCCTTATTTTTTTTTATTATTTCATTTTTTTTTCGAGTTTATAAATTTTATACATTTGCAATATAACATATTTATGAATATATCAGTTGATTCACACTTCTTATTTGCATCACAATGTATCCCTAATTTTGCTTATATAACATCGCATTAAGCAAATAGATGTATTCCATTTATTTTATCACAAATATATATGTTTTATGAACATGCAAAACATATTTAAAAATATAACTTGATTCAGAAATTACAATTTTAAATTGCTCCTTTATTTATCCATAATTTGGCTCATTTATTATCATTTTATGCTTCCAGGTATATGGTTTAATCATATTCAATTTGTTATAATTATTTAAAAGGAAATTAATTTTTTTTTAAATGTTACATTACCACAACATGGCATTATGGATTACTTCTTGATTTTAGAACAGTTTTGAGCAATGGAGTGGAAATAGGTTTAAAATTAAGGAAATACATTTCAAACAAAAACAATTTTTGTATTACGCTTGGTGGTTGGGGTGATATGAGAATAAATGTATACTGCTCCCCCTGCTCCCCAGTGACCCATTACCAATCAGGTGAGCAGAGAGAGCTGCACTGAATGACCTCCAGTGACCAAAGTAGACTTCTTGACAATGCAAATGAATAGAATAAGAGCCTCCAAAAAATTCAATAACTAGCCTAATTTTGGAACTTTTATTTTCAAATATCAGATTTTAACAGATTAAATGCATATTTGTACATATTGTGTGACATTTAAATCCACAGTACTTACATGAGAAAAACATGCCGTTGGGATACCGGTTTTATATTTATGCTAATAACTTAAAAAATTTGCTAAGTTCTGATCTGATGAAGTTATATCCCTGAAAAAAACTCTAGCTTCAACAATTTTCATGTTAAGTGAGTAAATACCTTACCTGATTTTTTTTACAAGTGCTTTATGTTTAGGCCCATTACTTGAAGAAATTACACAATACTGACCATATTTCTGGTATGTACATAGGAAATAATTAGAGGAATATTTGTATTAAATATGATAAAAAACAGATCAGTGGTTTTGATGTTAGGCAGTCTTAACAACTGGTTTTATATGGGAAATTGAGGTCTTTCCTTATTATCTCGAAGGAACGAAGTCAATGATCAAATTTTCGATATGGTAGGAGAACTTAGGGACATCTTACCTTATGCTGAATGTTGGATTTTTAGGTCATGCTTTAAAACATGCCCTGTTAACTGGTGACTAGCCGGACAATGGACCATTACTATGCACATTTATAAAGTAATCTACCTCATGAAAATTTATACAGTTATCTTCCTCGTGAAAATTTATACAGTTATCTTCCTTGTGAACTTTTAAACAGTTATCTTCCTCATAAATGTTTACACACTAATCTATGTTTTCTAAGCAAGACATCGTACATTCATTATATCAAAAGCTGTATATTTTTTTCATCAGATATTACCCCTGAAGTGATCACTACAGACTGGAATCGATCAAAGACTGGCTTGACTGCTATGGATGCATCCATACAGCTGAAATGCATGATGGGATTTGGTACTGTAGGTGTCCTGTCATCAAATGGCTCGATAATCAAAGTGAAACCTGTAAGGACAGAGAATGATGGTAGCCATCAATATGTAACCACAAGGCACAGAGCACCAATACCCACAATGCCAACTGGATCCCTTGAGATTCTAGACTGATAACATGATGAAACCCCTCTCTAAATTGGCTTTAACAAGTAATTAACCTAACCACCACAGCCCACATGCTCTGCCCTTTTTAACTGCCGGTGCCGCAAAGGTTTCCGTAGAACTCCTCTGTGCCAGGAATTATGATTTGGTCACACGTGAACTGCTGCGCCCTCATTTTGGGTTGACCTCGGACCTTTCCTCTCTGCACAGGTTGTGCCATCTACTATCAGGTCACAGCTGCGATAATGCTAAAATGATGTTAAGGCAATAACTTGAAAACAATTTCAGGTAGGGTCACCAAACCTGCACCTTTGATGCACCTTATCAAGCACTAAGTCTAGTTTGGACATGGATGACCCTGACTCATTTTTCAAGGTCACAGCAGTGATAATGCTACAATGATGTAAATGCAAAAACTCAGGTAGAACAATTCAGGTAGAGTCACCAAACCTGAACCATTGATGCACCTTATCAAGCGCTACGTCAAGTTCAAATGTGAATGACCTTGACTCATTTTTCTTGGTCACAGCAGCGATAATGCTAAAATGATGTTAACAAAATCGAAAACTATAATCATGTTCATGTGGTAGATATCCATGCTAATATGCAACACATCTCACTCTATTTCCCTGTACCACTCATTCCATGCCTCACTACACCCGTACCACTCTGATTTTGGCAGATACACTTAGTCGCTTTCAACTACCCATATCTAGTTATGCTAATGAGCTCCCATAATGCTCATATACGGAAGGCCTTCCATGGCCATGGTTGCAAGATCTGTTAACAAGACAATAGTGATGTCACAAAGGTCGATGAAGTATGATGTCGCATTGACAGACGTCATCAGCTAGAATTACTATATCTCTGTTCTCCTGGAATGAATATATTGCAATAATTGTGAAGTGTCTTGCCATATTTTGGATTATTTCTCTCATACTTACATGCCAGGTGAGACATTATTATACAGTCGGTAGTCTGTAGAATGGCTTCTGCAACCTTTTCCCTTGAACATTTTATAGTGTCTCCTCTGTATAAAAAATATCCCGGAAAACATGTCGACACAGATACTGGTACAGACTACACATGTTCTGTTTGGGAGAGTCACCCAAATAATGCAAATTTTGCGCTAATCGGGTGATTGACTCTTCACATTGCCCAGGGTAACTTGATGATTGCTCACAGTTGCTCTGCTCATGATTATTCAATGGATGAATATGCTATTAAGGTCACATAGAGTTCATAGATAGGTCAATTATGCTTTAACTTCATGGCATACTTCTGATCAGCTTTAGGGTTAAAATGTATCCAGCTGAAGTCTTTTTGTTAATGCAAAATAAGCAAACCTTTAACTTTAAACAAAAGAAAACCTCAGTGCCACCAACCTTTAGCATATGTGCTGACCAAGGTGGCAAAATTGGAAATAAGAGTTAGCGGAGAGAAGTCTTGGATGTCTGTGAGCTCTAACGTTCTGAGGAGGGACCGCAGCCGTTCTGCGCAGAACCTGAGAAATGATATATCATAACATATTATAACATATCACTGACATATAAGAGATTTTCTACTATTATGCACTTTTTCTCCAGTCACCTGACAGGTTTCGACTGATGCACACTTTTGATCTTCACTCACATGTCAGATTTTCTACAGATGCACACATTTTATTCAATTACCTGACAGGTTTTCTGCTGATACATAATTTTTCTCCATTATACTAACAGGTTTCCTATTGATGCACACTTTTGATCTCCATTCACCTGACAGGTTTTCTACTGATGCACACTTTTGATCTCCATTCACCTGACAGGTTTTCTTTTGATGCACACTTTTGATCTCAATTCACCTGACAGGTTTTCTTTTGATGCACACTTTTGATCTCCATTCACCTGTCAGGTTTTCTTTTGATGCACACTTACGATCTCCATTCACCTGACAGATTTTCTTTTGATGCACACTTTTGATCTCCATTCACCTGACATGTTTTCTTTTGATGCACACTTACGATCTCCATTCACCTGACAGATTTTCTATTGATGCACACTTATGATCTCCATTCACCTGTCAGGTTTTCTTTTGATGCATACTTATGATCTCCATTCACCTGACAGGTTTTCTTTTGATGCACACTTATGATCTCCATTCACCTGACAGGTTTCCTTTTGATGCACACTTATGATCTCCATTCACCTGACAGGTTTTCTACTGATGTACACTTTTGATCTCCATTCACCTGACAGGTTTTCTACTGATGTACACTTTTGATCTCCATTCACCTGAAAGGTTTTCTATAATTGCACACTTTTTCTCTAGTCACCTGAAAAGGTGACTATTAATGCACACTTTTAATTTCTATTCACCTCATAAGTTTTCTACTGATGCACACTTTTTCTCCATTCACCTGACATGTTTTCTGCTGATACATATTTTTTCTCCAAACACCTGACAGGTTTTCTACTGATACATAATTTTTCTCCAATCACCTGACAGGTTTTCTACTAATACATAATTTTTCTCCAATCACCTGACAGGTTTTCTACTGATACATAATTTTTCTCCAACCACCTGACAGGTTTTCAACTGATACATAATTTTCCTCCAATAACCTGACAGGTTTTCTACTGATACATCATTTTTCTCCAATCACCTGACAGGTTTTCTATCAATACACATTTTTTCTCTCAACTCACCTGAGAGGTTTTCTTTCAATGCAAACTTTTTGAGAACAGTCTTTCAGAAAAGATGGTGGACTTTCCTGTACAACATGTTGAATTCGAAGCCTTGTTTTAAGGTACTCAACGAAGCGTTTCATGAAGGCAACAAAGTGCTCAGCATTGCGAATATTCCCTGGAACAGCCTCTGCTCAAATACAACAAAGTCTCTCATAATGATGATATATTTAATTCCTTATGAGTAGAGATACTCTGATAACTGGGAGTATGACCCATTTTACTTGTAAATGAGGTATCCTTGAATACTTGTTTTTAAAACAAAAAAGTGACCCATGGGTCATGACGCTCAGCTGACTAGGAAGACATTCACAAAAGGAATTTAATCATCTGAATGCTTAATTTTGTATGTGGTATCCCCATTCAACTGTAGCAACTGAAGTTCTTCAAAATCAACCAAAAGAAAATATTTCATAACAACATGTCAAGTAATTCCCATTAAATCTAGTGTTTTTGTATGCAGTCAGCTCCGCTAAGAATGACCATGCACATTTTTGAAGGACATCCCAGGATGTCAAGACAGAAGATTCTAGGTCCAACAGTGAAGTTTTGTACCCTGTCTGATTATGTGGGTGCATAAATTATGTTTTTGACTTATAGCATGCAAAATATAGGTCATCATGATCTAAATTCAGGTTTCCATAGAGATTTGCCCAAGACTTCCCTGTATGTCACATCAGAACATTCTAGAGCTAGCGGAAACAATTTATGTCTGTCTGACTTTCAGGGTGCTAAAAATCATGTTTTTGGCCCATAATTCACAGAATAGGTCACCATGACCTATTTTCAGGTTTTCATGCAGATTTACCCAGGACCTGCCTGAATGTCATGTTAAAAGAATCTAGGCCAAATGGATACAATTTGTGCCCCTCCTGACTCTCTTGGTACTTAAAATTATGTTTTTAGCTCGTAGTTCGCAAAATATAGGTATCCATGACCAAATTTCAGGTTTCCAAGGAGACTTGCCTAAGGCCTTCCTGGATGTACAGTCAGAAGTTTCTAGGTCTTAAGGTAATGGTCTGTGCCCTATTACTTAAGGGCCAGAATGCTTCATCTGAATGTTTCAAAAATTGAGAAAAAAATTGTGTAAAAATTAAAAAAAAATAAAGGTTGCACCACCAGTCTTCAGGAACCGATGAAACACTTCATGATCAATATGCATGGACAGAATCATGGTAATCAATGCAATAGTTATTCAGATAATGGAGCTTTTGAATCAAATTTTTAATTATGCTTGGGGGGGGGGGGGTACTTTTGAGTCCCATAGCTCAGAGGATACAGGTCACAGTGACCTAATTTCGGTTTCCAAGGAAATTTTTATGACCACCATGGGTTTCTTGTTAGAAGATTCTAGGCCTAGCTGATACCTTTCCGGCCCTATCTGACCAAGTGCTCAAAATCATATTCTCAGCCTGTAGTTTGCAAAATATAGGTCACCAAGACCTATTTTCAAGTTTCATAGTAGATTTGCCTAGGGCCTCCCTGGATGTACAGTGAGAAGTTTCTAGGTCTAACGGTTACAATTTTTGCAAAATATAGGTCACCGTGACCTTATTTCAAGTTTCATAGTAGATTTGCCTAGGGCCTTCCTTTATGTACAATTAGAAGTTTCTAGGTCTAATAGTTATGATTTTTGCCCTGTTATTGACAGACTGCTTCATCTGAAGGTCTCAAAAAATGCGTGAAAATTAGAAAAAAATAAGGTCATGCCACCAGTCTTCAGGAAATGATGAAACACTCCATGATCTAAATGCATGGAAAAAATCATGGCTATAAAAGCATTAGTTATTAAGATACTGGAGCTTTTGTATCAAACTTTTAATTATTCTTGTGGGGGGGGGGGGGGTACTTTAAAGCCCAATAGCTTGGAGGATGCAGGTCACAGTAACCTAATTTCAGGTTTCCATGGACTTCAGTTGGAAGTTTCTAGGTGCAGCGTTTATGCTTTGGCCTCTGTTAATGGAAGGGCAGACAGACAGAGGGACAGACAGACAGATGACAGACAAGGAATGATTACTATAGCTTAGATGACTTTCAGTCAGCTGAGCTAAAAAGTCAAAGCAAATATATCTTGTTATTCCAGCAATAGAAAACTTTGAAAAATAAATAATAATGATAATCAGCATGTTCAATATTGAATGTAATCTTCATAGTGCACAGATTAAGAAAAAATACACAAAGATAATGCAAAATAATGATCAAAACATATTTTAATATGATTTACATATGTCTTATCACTGTCTGTAATTTTTTTCTTTCATCCAGATCTGGCCTGAACTGTATGTATATCTGTCACAGACACATACCACATAGTAGTTTTTTTCATATAAACAAGACTAACCCTCTAGAACTTCATCAGGCAGGACAGGATTGGACAAAATGACGTCAGTGTTACGAGCCACACTGGCATCCTGAAGGCCCTCCACCAGTCGACTGTACTCCTGCTGTAACCTCTGAGCATCAGTGTCTTTTATTCTGAAATATACACAGAAACTCACCTTTCTCATATGTTACACAGGAAAATTTATTTTGGTCTGCCCCTGTGTTTTCTTTTGCTTTAAAAGAAATCAAGGGCCAAAGGACTCAATGCTCCCACTGAAATTTTTTTCTGGCATCACTGATAAATGTGACAATTATTTTACTTCTTGCAGGGTTCTACAATTTATTCTAATTGCAAACCTGCAGAATATTCCTGCGGGAAAAAGAATTTAAGCAAAAATCTCCTATTTATGATCATTATGAACTGGCTGCTGTAAGTGCTATGCTGGGATTTGAAAAATGTGTAGAGGACACTTGTCTTTGTTCAAATTTGCACTGTCTGATGTAATGCAAGGGTATGGTCAACATTCTATTTAAAGGAAAGATATACATTGTGTCTGACTGTACAGCCATCACCATCAATTCAGTCCATTTCACACTGATTAGTCACAGCCAGGGAGAACAGACTGTTTGACTCAAGATGTTTTAGCTTTATCAAATAGCTACAGGTTACTTGTAGTCAAGACTCCAGCCTTGCACACTCCTTAAGCCTAATTTTGATAGAGCTGATAGACATGATGCCACACAAGCCAAGCAAGAAGCTGAGAGAGACTGCCACTGTTTTACCCATTCCGGTGACTGAAGGAAGCTACCACATCCAAAGCCGCAAAGCCAAAGGCAAGACACAAGACCCACACTGATCTCAATGACAAGTACTAAGACAAACCAGAGAGTACAACTCGTGCAAATGTTAATGGAAGGATAATTGTTTTCTTCATCAGCAAAGAACAGATTGTCTGGGTGTGTATTCACAGCCAGAGAGAACAGATTGTCTGGGTGTGTATTCACAGCCAGAGAAAACAGATTGTCTTGATGTGTATTAACAAGAGAGAATAGAATGTCTGTATGTGCATTCATACCTGAAGGGAACAGACTGTTTGAGTGTCTTCTATAACTGATTTCAGCTGATACTGAGGGTGCTTCATGATTTTCATTTTTACAGACCCAGGGTATAAGTCATATTTGGCATTCACACATTAAGATAACTTAGTTAGGAAGATCAGAGAATAGGAAGATACTGGTAATATGCATACAGACCTGTCAATATGTTGTTTGAGATTTTCCACATTTTGTACACACCGGTCCAAAGTTTTCCTTGATATTGTGACACTCATTGATTCTATACATACATTATCTACAATGGAAGCAGACACCTGATAAAAGCCAATAAGGTGGTTGTAGACATCATCAAAGAAGCACTCATCCTTTAATCAATTCAACTCATCAGCATGACAAAATTATTGAAGCAACAATTTTTATGCACATTTTAACTAACCACACTGATCATTTTACATCCTTAATCTGTGCAGGATTTCCACCTGGGAAGAAGAGTACATTTTCTTGGGTTGGTGAGAAGGGGACTGGCTGGTATGTTTGTGTAGGATATGACAGAGCTCTCTCATGTGAGGGAATTTTAAGGACTCTCCCAAGCAAAAAGAGTCTGTTTAGTGGTCTTAATTTCAGGGTCGGAGTTACCTGATTTGACGATAGGAACAGTTTTTTTTTTCTTCTTTGGTGGTATCAAATAATTAACACTAAAAAAAGAGCAATGAAACGGGTCTGATACCAGAAACACTGACTCCTAGTGCCTATATGCTTCAATACTTTGTATATAGCAACAGCAATAACTCATCCAAAATAAATTTCATAATTTCACAAAGTTAAATATATTTCTGATGCTGAGCAGAGCTTCACATTTAGAAAATTCTTCTACCTGACCTACATAATTAATGAAGTCTGACTTAAAAACAATGGACCCATGGGTCACGGCGCTCAGCTGAAGTTTGAAATTTTTGCAAATGCAAAATATTCTATTGTAATTTTTTCATTTATATAAGAATATGAGAAGCTAAGAGGAAAGGGGCTCTCCAACTTGATTATAGTAAAGTTCTAAATATATGATTGCAAACTAATACCCTGACAAGACTGTCATGAAGAAAAACAGTAAAAGTTTTGAGATACTGTGATGCATATGAAAATATACAGATGGACAGGCAAGTGGACAGAATGGACTAATACCTTTATATCCCTTTAAGGGAATAATGCATTTAAGTTTAAATATAAGCCTATTTTTTAGCATATCCACTTTTTCCATTAAGTTTTTATTTTAATCCTTTTTTTTATTTACAAGTTTATAAATTTTTAAGAAAAAAAACCTGAAAATATAAGTTAAAATATTAGAATTGTTGCAAAAGTTGCAATTATTATATATCAAGAGTAAAACAAGGGACCCATGGGTCACGGCGCTCAGTTGTTATATATGATAAAAAATATGATTTGAGAAAGAGGCACATGCTGGTTTTGTGTGGTAATAAATATAAGCTTTATTATGAGTTGTTGGTGTTTAGCTTATGTATGATTTTGATAGTATCTTTGGAGACAGGGAAGAGGATTTCATTTATTTTATTAACAAATGGAGTGCTATTGTCACACAGATTTTGACTTGGCCATATAACTTATAAGCAGCACATATAATAAAAGAGTTTAACTATTTATTAAAATTTAATAACAAATATTGTGCCAATTTAATTTTTATTAAAAAAAAATAATAAGAAAATCATGATTTTTTTAAATAAAATATAACTGAAACGATTATTTAAATAATATTATAGAATATATTCATTAATGCATTCATGAATACATTTTGAAAGTATCTTCACTGGTATTCAAATATTTTCATTTTTACCTGAATTCCCATTCTTATGCAATCAAATTTTTTAATGCTGTACATATTCATATTTGTATTCAAATACATTTGCAAAGCATTTGCACCATGTCTAGTATTTATTCAGTTTTAGCCAAACAATGATGTTGAGAATCCATTATATACAAAATTCACAAATTTAAATAATGATCAAAAGTACCTGGTTTTATGGCTTTTATTTATATTAAAAAAAAATAAATGTAATATATTCCCTTTTGACTACTTTCACATCAATCTACTCACTAGACACAGTAGGAATCTAGATTACTATTATCAACTGCATCTTTGTCTATCATTAATTTCCTTCATATGATCCCTAATGATTAGTAATGAATAATATGATTTATTTTTTTATCATTAAAATTTAACTGAAAAATACCATAGGTGAAAGCATGGTGTTATTTGGAATAACATTGACATTCTATCCATCCATACAAGATTCTTACATCATCAGTAACTGCAAGTTAATTTTCTGTTACTCATCAACTAACAAATTCCTTTTCTATTAATTTTTATTTAATTTGTTATAAAAAAACAATACAAAATTATTAATTTATTGTTTATTGTAATGTTGTTTTTCAAAACAACTACTAGATGAGTTGGGTTGGACACCTAGATCAACTGTGGCTGGGCATTAGCTGCCTGGCTGCCCCAGTGTATGCTTCGCTCAAGCATGCATAATCTGATGAAAGGTCACATGGTCAACATACAGGTGACTGAAGAGGGGCTGGATTGAGCCTGGGTCTGACATGGTCTCATAAAAACATTAATAAAAGATACAATATTTGGCCAATTTCTTTCAGCTTTCTAAACTACAAAGATGAAATTCTTATGTGCGCATGATATGAAAATTATATCAACAGTGCTCTCAGGAAATAAACGTGCCATGGTCACAGTTGGGCAAAATTTAAGGTACTAATTTTATATTTATACTTATAACTTATAAAATTTGAAAAATTCAGAACTAATTTTTGGTATTCAATTGAATCTTGATTAAATAATGTTACATCCCTGAAAAAAAAATCTCTAGCTTCAGCAATCCTCTTGTTAAGGGAGTAAATATATTTCTTGATTTTTTTAAAAGTGCATTATGTTTGGGCCCATAACTTAAAACAATTACGCAATACTGACATCATTTCTGGCATGTGCATAGCAGATGTATAGAAAAATATGTGTATTATATATGATCAAAGTCAGATCAGTGGTTTTGATATTAGGCAGTCCTACAGTGTAACAATGGTATTTTAATGGAAAATGAAGTTTTTTTTATTAATATTTCGAAGGAATTAAGTCCTAGTGATCAAATTCTTGGCATGGTAGGGGATTTTGGAGACATCTAACTGTATGCCAAATTTAAGGAACTTAGAGCTGAAGCTGGGGAGCTGAGCTCTAGCAAACTCCATAACACTAGCTTGATGTAAACAATATGTGACATGGTGCTTGAAAACTTGAATAAAATCTACAGTTTTTGATCAACTGGTTTCAAATTTTTGGTGTTTACAGACAAAATGCTAACAAAAACATGCTGTGAAAATTAACTCCACAGTACTTACAGGAAAACACGTGCCATGGTCAAACTTGGGCATAATTTAAGGTACCAATTTTATATTTTTGCCAATATTTAAAAAAATTTAACAGATAATGATCTAATTTTTGGTATACAATAAAATTTTGATCAATTAAAGTTGTATTACTGAAAAAAAGTCCCTACCTTTAACACTTTTGGTCTTAAGTGACCAAATATCTTTCCTGATTTTTTTACCAAGTCCATTATGTTTGGGCCCATACCTTTTTTAAATTAAATAATACTGACTTAATTTCTGGCATGTACATAGGAACTATATATAGGAATATTCATGGTAAATATGAAGAAAACCAGATGAGTGGTTTTGATATTAGGCAGTACTGAAGTATGAAAATAGATTTCTAATAAAAAATTGAGGTTTTTCCTTAATATCTTGAAGGAACGAAGTCCTATTGACCCAATTTTCGGCTAGTAGGAGATTTTGGGGACATCTAACTGTATAGCAAATTTCAGATTCGTAGGTCCAATGGTGTGGAAACGTGCCAGTCTTACCGACGGACATCCGGACGGCACGACCGACGACGGAAAATGGACCACGACTATAGCTCAGATGACTTAGAGTCAGCTGAGCTAAAAACTGAAAATATAAGTTAAAATATTATCTCAGCTTTAATTTATTACCGGAATTTCACAGCAGGTGAAGTTTTTTCTCTTCTGAAGTAAGGAATTCCTTGTCTGATGAACATCCACACTTTCATAGCAATACACCACTTGGTGGACACAATTAAATGTGCACTTTAATCATTGTTACCCTGGTGGTACAATACATAGCATAGACTAGAATAAGAATAAGTCGAATACAAAAAATAATAACATTCATCTAGTTTATGCAAATTCTGGGGGGGGGGGGGGTGTATGAAAACTTGAATAAAAGCTACTCTTTTCAATCAATTTCTTTGAAATTTCAGATTTTAACAGATTAAATCCTTATAAATAAATATATGCTGTGAAAATTAAATCAACAGTGCTTACAGGGAAAACGTGCCATTGCCAAATTTGGACAAAATTTAAGGTATTAATTTTTTATTTATGCTAATAACTTGAAAAATTTGCATAATTCAGATCTAATTTTGGGTAAACAATTGAATCTTGATTAAATAAAGTTATATTCCTGAAAAAAAGTCTCTAGCTTCAGCAATTTTCATGTTAGGTGAGTAAATATATTTCCTGATTTTTTGTATGTTCATAGAAAATGTATGGAAGAATATGAATACTAAATATGATCAAAAACAGATCAGTGGTTTTGATATTAGGCAGCCTTGAAGTGAAACAATGGCTTTTTTATGGAAAACTGAGGTTTTTCCTGTATATCTCGAAGGAACAAAGTCCTAATGACCCAATTTTTGGTATGGTAGGAGATTTTGGGGACATCTAAGTGTATGCAAAATTTTGGAATCGTAGGTCCAACAGTTTCAAAACGTGCCCTGTTAAAGGCCGGACGGCCGGACGGACGATGGACAAAGGACCACAACTATAGCTCAGATGACTTATAGTCAGCTGAGCTAATGAAAGTACAAAACAAATGTTTCCTTATGCCCATCAACTGGATATCTGAATATAACTCCCTTTACATGTAGCTGAATGCCTTACCTATGTTATGAGCTTCATCAAACACAACTACGCTCTTCTTGGACAACTCCTTTGACACAAGATCAGCTATTTTGGGGTCTAGGAGGTAATAGTAGCTGTATACTACGATGTTGGCATGAGATATCTACAACACAAGTGACACATGGGTCATGATTCTAAGGCAGCATGCATGGCCCAAGATATTATAAGCTATAACATATTATATTCACAACTTTCTGAAGAACTTGACTGTTGATTTCGTTATAGTTTTTGTGAGATCACAGAAATTTACATGTCTGATTTGCATATTACCTGATAGTAAAAGGTCAAATATGTTATTACTATGGTAATGGGAGTTAAATTGGTGACATCACTGATATTTGTTGGTCTCAAAATACCCATTTAACATGAAAATAAAGAATAAATATGTTTTAGTTGGCACCAATGGTGTCATACAAAGGTTGAGCTATCTAAATTCAACATGCAGAGCAAAGCAATGCCATCAGTGCATAAATTATTAGGAAATTGGTTATTGTACAAATTTGTACTAAAAATAGATTGACTGTACAGAAATTCTCTGATTTTCAGTCAAACTCATGAAGATCTCTTTAGTCTTATTTGGATAAAACTATATAGGATATATGTCTGATTACTGGACACAATTTAATTTGAAGGTCAAATGCAAAGGGTATGATTGCTTTGCCAGTACTCTGACATGAGTGTAAGCACATGTAGATATCAACTGCTGAGAAAGTAGAATGACTGATGTAATTTGACAGATTTAAAACATAATGTTACTATAGGATTTCAATGCAATACAGGTTTTTCATAATTTTATTTAAAAAATAAGGTTACAGTGACCTTGTTTTTTTTTGGTTTGGTATGAGAACTTGCATAACTAATTTCAAACAGAATTTGAAAAAATACGACTGTAATTTTTTATTGTACCTTGTTCATGGACAGTCCAATGGCTAGACAACCCACAAGGTGTATGACAAACTTAGGATCATCGCCATTAAAAGGAATATAAAAGCAGATATAAAGAATTACCTGTAGTGTGGACATATACAAGATTCTGTCATCTTGTTTATACTTCCATAAATTCAGTAAAAATTATTTCCTTCCATCACAAGTAAAACTGAGAGACTGATCAGACCAAGTTAATATTCCATTGTAAAGCTCAGAGAAAAAAACACACCTGGTGACAATACACAGTTATTGCTTTACAAACTGTAGATTCACATGCATTCTTTTGTATTAGGTTATGTCTCCCACCCTAATGTTAATATCACCAGCTATGACAATGCTGCAGAATGGATGGCCACAGCATTACAGTTTAATAAATGCTTGGGACCATGACTTAAAGCATCAAGTTAGTTAACATATTCTGTCTGGATGTCCAGCTAAATGTTTCTAGATGTAACCGTTACTGTATTTAAGCGTGTATAAAGTGATAAATTTTATCCAAGAGAGAGAGGGGGGGGGGGGGGCGTGCGTCTTATACAAGAATAGAGTTTTTTCAGCAACTTCAGGGCTGCTTGGGATAATTTACATCAATCAGCATTAATACTTTAGTCAAACTGGCCGCCTTGAATACAGGTGATCATGTCCGTACTATGTTAATATACACTCAATAAAGAACATTACAATGCTTTGTTTTTGTTTGAATTTATTATTATACATCAGATTAAGATATGCACATAGTTTAATAATAATTTATAAGAAAGGGTTTGCCCTTGCTGCATTGACACAAGGATTTTAACAGAATCGATTTATCATATTTATCTATATGAAAGTCCTACCGACAGTAGAGCCAGTGATTTTCCTCAATTGAGTACGGAAGAGTGAAAACAACAGACTGAAAGGCAATTCCCAATCCTGAAAATGTTTAAGTTTTAATGTATTTTTTGCAAAAAAAATATCTTGACAATTCACTTGAAACATGTGTGCAGTGATATAATTGTCAGATGCTCCTGACAGCGTACGGGGCTCACCAATGTACACAAGGTCCGAACTGGCTTTATTTGTGTGTTACACAGCAATCATGCAAGGCAGGCTGGGAACTTGGCTATATGCCATCCAGTAGCACTAATATGAATATTAAAACAAGGATGATTTTTTCACAGGGTGCCATATTTACCGCATAAAATATTCACAGTAAATGTTCAGTGAATGTGGACGCTGTCTGCTGGCTTGCACACTGACATACACGGAGACTTGCAGAAGGTACCTCGAACACAAGACAACCAGTAGCGTGTAATCATTATAAATATGAAGTGACCTTTCTTCAGGTGACTTTAAATACAATGTTTGTCAGGCTTGAAGTATTGGACTACGTCATGAAATGAATGTATTATGAAAGGCCAACAAAGTTTAAGAAAGGGACCGTGTTTCTGCGGGACATAAATATGACAATTTTCCATGCAATTTTAAAATGTAACCTTGGATTAGGTGCTTACACTCTCTTGGGAAATCATCTATAAAACAGTAACTGGACGAAAAACCTGGTTACAGGAGCACTGAAATGGCACAGTTAAATGTCATAAAATAATGTAGTTCACTACAGTTCTGTTGGGGTCATAACCTAATTACATGTTTTTTCTTCCACAGTGGCACAATGGAATCAATTCAAACCTAACCGATGTCGTTAACACTAACGTGGTATATTTTGTGAAAAAATTTGGTGACTATGACATTATGGTAGACAAGCCGAAAAATAATTTTTGATAATATAAGATTAACACCAGATAAAAATTGAGGAAGCCTGGTTATGCAGAGCACCATGGTAGCATTGGTTTCGTGCGCCCTCACTGGCCTACCTCAAGCCACTTGTGAGACAATATTACGCTGATATGCAGTGAGTGTTTGAGGTGATCTCCCTCAAATTATGCAGAAGACTGACATTCGATTGAAATAAATTTATTTATTTTTTATGAGTATGGTGTCAATGCCCTTTAATGACGTCTCTCTTGACATGGTAATTCTCAGTGGATGCAACCTCCTGGGCATTTGCCGAAAATAATTCTGACCAAAATTTGGGCCCTATAATTGTCTTATATACAAGGTCGCCTTATACACACATAAATGTTACAAAAGTGCTCTGCTGTCAGAAGGTCAGCTTGACATGATGAAGGACAAAGCCCCATCCACAGCCCTCTACAGCTCAGCATGAATGAAAACCACTGCAGCTAATAACCCAGTTTTGGTTTGCTTTGACATTATTTTGAGTAAGGTAGCAGTAGTATATCTCAGACTTTTCTGCAATTATGGACCCTACACATTAAGCATAAAGGATGAAGCTGCAATCATGGTAAGTTTTGACACCTATGTCAGAGAGGGGTTCTGAATGAGCATCTGCAAGTCCTGGGACTCTCCCAGCCACCTGCAGTATTATTATGAATATATTTGCATGTCCATAATCCAATGTTTTAATTCAGGGACTCCCTCCTCGTAAACTTGGACTTACAGCATGACGAGTGAGGAAATACGGACACCAGCCCCTGTCCCTGCCATACTCCTTCAGCTTGTCCTGAAAACCAATTAAGAGTAAAGAATTAACAACAAACTGACCATATGATATGGAAACATTTAATAACATATTATTATATTTACATAGAGACAGTTGTTGCATGGTAGTTCTTGTACTTACCAGTATTTGTTTAGCTAAATATCCCACTAAAGTCTTCTAAACTGAACAACCAATATTAGATAGAGGTTCCCATTGAACATTACAGTTACACATTCCAGCTGAACTGTTTTTCAATATGGCCAAAACAATATCACATTTGGCTCTAAATCAGCCACTGTAACCCTCCCTCGGAACCTAGCAAATTTTCGCAGCAAATCATATCTTAAGCATGTCACAACAACCAGTTGTGAAATTTCAACTACTTATTAAGTTATTATTTAATATTTAAATATCAAAACTTAAAATTATTTCAATATGGAGGGTTCTTGCTTTGAACAAGCACAAGATCCAACACATGAGTTATCTGCAGCCTCATTCCATCAATCCAAACACATTCTCTTCACATATTTATTTCTTTATAAATGTACGTTATAATAATCAACAGACTTGATTAGAATATAACATATGCTGTTTCAACTGGAATAATTTTGATGTGCTGATTCATCTGTGATTCATTTAATGAATATGATGGTCTCAGAAATCCATGAAATGACACAGCCTGGAACCAAAATTTTATATTTATGTTTTACGTTTTCCATTCCCAATGCTGTGTCATTGGTAAATGAATAAAGAAAGACCTAAAAATAGACAGCGTGCATAATATGACTCCACAAGGGTTAAAAAAACATTGCTGATACATTTCCAATTATCCTGTCATGCGAGATATCATCATCCGGGAAACCCTGAATATCATACAGGTATTTGTGTGGACCATTTATTACAAACTATTTAGAAAATATCTAAATGAGCTAATGTGGACATAGAACCTCCTAGTAAAAGTCATGACTCATATTTAAATAGGCTTCATCGTATGAACCATTTATGTACATGTGCACAATAATGAGAAATGTTTCCTTTTGTTTTCCGTTTAACCAATCAAGTTGTACAGTAGCAGAGATACGGGAGGATACAGTGCACAAATGGAGAAATGGTAGGAGCTATCTTTGGCCATTCTGATATTCAGACCAGTCCACTGACCTCTTATGAGATATGTTCTGTTTGATTCTCACCTATATTTGGACCAATTCAAAGTCAAGGTCACATTTGTAGTACAGGTCATGATCCCATTTTATACTGGCTTAATCCTCTAAATTAGATGTTCTATAAAATATTTGCAGGCATGACTAGTTGATGGCTTACTCCCTTAACCTAAACTGTGAGCAGAAATCTCCCAATTACCTCAGGTCAACTGCCAATATTTAGTCCTGAGCCTGCCCAGGTATACTATCTTCCTGCTGTCTGTACATGATGGATCAGTCCATCATGATTGGAGGTGAACCCAAATATACTTGTTTGCACAGGCAGCCAGCTATTACACATACCAGGAAACTGATCTAAAGTTACAAACCAAATGCTAGAAAAACCAGATTTAACATACCAAGTCATAGACCCCCGGGGGCAGCGTGGTCTCTCTTCCATGGGCTTCAAATCCCTGAAACACAAAATAAGTTCAGGTAGATCTGGATGTATATTAATGTTAACTATACCTGTGTTATTATATGAGTGACTGGTGGAAATTATATCAATGTATTAGAAACCTCTGTAAATAATATCAATCCCTGGTTGCAGTATTAAACTACTTTACCTCTCCATTTAAAGAAACAGAAAATGTATGTACTCAATAAATCCTCAATGGTGAAAAACTACCACTATGCCCAACAAGTGACCTAAAGTCTAAATAGGTGTTAAACAAAAGGCAATGAATCTTAAATTTGAAGTTTCTATCATCAGTAATAATACTTACAGTGTATAACTCTCCATCTATATGGATTGAATGCTGGTCTGACCATGTAGATGTACATCTTCACTATAGGTATCTACATGTCAAGCTTGGGGATTTATCCCCAGTTATTACAATTTGGGCAGGATTGATTGGTTAATAATGGTTCAATCAGTAAAGATTAACTATCTAAGATATCATTTTATCAAATTTCTTAATTACTTAAAAAAGTTATAGCATCACAAAATGTTAAAGACACAGTAAAATTTTGCTGATTTGACATTCAACACAAATTCCAAGGTCACAAGTTTTCACAATCCTCCGAAAACTTGGGTTGAAACATTGTCTATAAAAAAAATTCATCAATACTTCAAAAGTTATCAGGTATAAACAAACTTTACATTTTGGCTGATTCATCAAGGTCAAGGTCACCAGTTTCTTACCTTTTGAAATAAATGCATTGTGGAAACAACTTGTTCTTCAAATTTGAGGGAAAAATCTTTAGTAATTCAAATGTTATAAGGGCTATAACAATCCTAGAATTCTACAGATCAGACCTTGAAGATAGGGATCAAGGTCCCCAGTTTTTCAACTCATCCCAGAACATGGCAGAAACAACTGGTGTGTTAAATGTGAAAAAAATAAGCAGTACTTCTAAAGTAATAAGGTTCATTATAATCTAATGTTCTGCAGATCTGACCTCAGCATGACTGAAAGTCAGCTGAGCTAAATATTTATAAAACTTTCAAACTCAAGCCAAGCATAATAAATACCTAATAAACATGAACACACCCATAAGATACACCTGCCATGTTAATCAGGAGTAGATATGAGCAATAGATTTTGAGATATCACATTTCTGCTGTATTTGAAATGATTAATTTAAGATGTAAAGATGTGTTAAAAACAAGGGACCCATGGGTCTCGGCGCTCAGCTGAAGTTTGAAATTTTTGCAAATGCAAAATATTCTATTGTGATGTTTTTCATTTATATAAGCATATGAGAAGCTAAGAGGAAAGGGGCCTTCCTACTTGGTTATATTAAAGTTCTAAATATATGATTGCAAAATGTATACTCTGACAAGACTGTCATAAAGAAAAACAGTAAAAGTTTTGAGATACTGTGATGCATATGAAAAATTTACAGATTGACAGGCAAGTGGACAGAATGGACTAATACCTTTATTTCACTTTCAAGGAATAATGCATTTATAAGCCTATTTTTTTGCAGATCCAAATTTTTCATTAATAGTTTTTATCTGATTCTTTTTTATTTTCATTTACAAGTTTTATAAATTTGAAATAAAAAAATCTGAAAATATAAGTTAAAATATCAGAATACTAAGTTGTAATCATTATATATCAAGAGTGAGCTCATATTGGGTCATATTATGCATACACATATATTTTATTATTTTTAAATCACAAATGTTAAAACTGAATTTAAAAGAAAAAAACATGTCATCTTCAAGATTATCCCTTGAAAAACTATTTAAAAGTTTTGCACATTGGAGTTTTCAATACATGCTTAATTTCATTCACCGAAATATAATAAAAGATTCAGTAAATTTGATAAAATAATAACATCTTTTCAAATAAAGTATATACACTGTTGGTTGAATGAGGGACGAACAATAACTTTGTCCTAATTACTATCTCAGCTATAATTTATTACTGGAATAAATAGTCAATTTCACACCTGGTGAAGTTCTTACTTTTCTGAAGTAAGGAATTACTTATCTGATGAATATCCACAATTTCATAGCAATACACCACTTTGTGGACACAACTATATGTGCACTTTAATCATTATAACCCTGGTGGTACAATACAAAATCTAAAATGTAGCATAGCCAAAAATAACAATGAATAAAATACAAAAAATTATAACATTCATCTAGTTAATGCACCATCTGGGGAGGGGGGGGGGAAGAGTGCCGGGCTGAGGGGAAGCCAGCCTGCTAGTAGTGGCCAAGCTGAGCTTAATGCACCATCTGGGGAGGGGGGGGGGGGGGAAGAGTGCCGGGCTGAGGGGAAGCCTGCTAGTAGTGGCCAAGCTGAGCCAAGGCAAGCTGCCTGGGGTAGGTTACATAATTCAAGTGAAGGCTGTACTACTAGGTGGACTGGATGTAAACAACACTTGACATGGTGTATGAAAACTTGAATAAAAGTTACACTTTTCAATCAATTCCTTTGAAATTTCAGATTTTTAAAGATTAAATCCCTATGTATATATGCTGTGAAAATTAGTGCTTACAGGGAAAAAACGTGCTGATGCCAAAGTTGGACAAAATTTAGGGATTGATTTTTTATTTATGCTAATAACTTGAAAAATTTGCAAAATTCAAATCTAATTTTGGGTAAACAATTGAATCTTTATTAAACTAGATGTGGTCTGACAATGGTCCTCAGAAGAGTCCTCATTTCTGGTAGTGCTGGACAATTTTACATGTGGGTGAAAAATTAAGTTAAAAGTGAAATATATGACAAACAGAAACAGGTTTTTATCCATATGGATGAGGGAAAAAATCCTACTGGATCAAATGATATTAAAGAAGATTTGTCTGAAATTATGTATGCAATAGAAAATCCTGAATGTAGTCTGTTGGCCATATTTGATTTAAACTGACTCAACTGCTGTCATTTTGCCAGTCTCAAAATCAAGGGAGAATAAACATAACAAGTGACCCAGGGGTCATGACGCTCAGCTGACCAGGAAGACATTGACAAAAGTAATTTTATCATCTGAATGTCAAATTTGAATGAAATACTTTTTCCAAACTTGACCTTTTGTATAAAATCATCCAATATTCATTGGGGTACTATGGAGCTCTGTAGCATGAAGGATATGGGTAACAGACACCTATTTTCAAGGTTTACAAGATGACTTTTCAGGGGTCTCCCAGCATGTCAAAAAATAAAATTCTAGGTCCAGTTATTATGATTTGTGCCCTGTTAACAGATGACCAAATGTTTATTCTGGGGGGTATTTCAAAGCTGCATAGGATGAAGGATATGGGTAACAGAGATGTAATTTCAGGTGCACAAGGAGACTTTTCAGGGGCCTCCCATCATATCAAGAAAGGATATTCTAGGTCAAGTCATTATAATTTGTGCTCTGTTAACAGATGACCAAATCTTTATTCTGGGGAGTACTTCGGAGCCCCAGAGCATGAAGGATATGGGTAACAGAGACCTAATTTCAGATTTCCAAAGAGACTTTCCAAAGGCCTCCCTGCATGTCAAGAAAGAAGATCCTAGGTCCAGTCATTATGATTTGTGCCCTGTTAATATAAGACCAAATCTTTATTCTGGGGGGTACTTCAGAGCCCCATAGCTCACAGAATATGGGTAACAGGGACCTTATTTCGGGTTTCCATGTAGACCTTTTATGGGCTTCCCTGGAGGTGAGGACAGAAGATTCTAGGTCCAGTCATTATGATTTGTTCCCTGTTTACAGATGACCAAATGTTTAAAGATCACAAAAGTAGAGAAAAAAATCGTAAAAAAATAAAAAAAATATAGCTGGCGCCACCAATCTCCAGAAATTGATGAAACACTCCATGATCAATATCCATGCAAAGAATCATGGTGATTAATGCATAAGTTGTTCAGATACTTGAGCTTTTGTATTAAATTTTGCATTATTCTGGGGGGTACTTCAGAACCCCATAGCTCGAAGAATATAGGTCACAGTGACCTAATTTCAGGTTTACAAGGAGAATTTCCATAGACCTCCCAGGATGTCAAGTAAGAAGATTCCAGGTCTAGCGGTTACGATTTGTGCCCTGTTAACAGACAGACGCCTGGATGGCCGGACGGACGACGGACAAAAGGTGATCCCTATAGCTCAGATGACTTTCAGTCAGCTGAGCTAAAAATTGAAAAAATACAGGTGGCGCCACCAGAATGCAGAAACTGATGAAATATTTCATGATCAATATCCATGCAAAGAATCATGGTGATCAATATAATAATTATTCAGATACTTGAGCTTTTGTATCAAATTTTCCATTATTCTGGGGGGTACTTCGGAGCCCCATAGCTCAGAGGTTATGGGTAACAGAGACCTAATTTCAAGTTTTTAAGGAGACTTTTCATGGGCCTCTCAGCATGTCAAGAGAGAAGATTCTAGGTGTAGTTGTTACGATTTGTGCCCTGTTAACAGATGGCCGCATCTTAAGAGGTCTCAAAAATAGAGAAAAAAAATCGTAAAAATAAAAAAAATACAGGTGGCGCCACCATACTGCAGAAACTGATGACCCATTCCATGATCAATATCCATGCAAAAAATCATGATGATCACTGCAATAGTTGTTTAGATACTTGAGCTTTTGTATCAAATTTTCCATTATTCTGGGGGGTACTTCGGAGCCCCATAGCTCAAAGGTTATGGGTAACAGAGACCTAATTTCAGGTTTACAAGGAGAATTTCCATAGACCTCCCAGGATGTCAAGTAAGAAGATTCCAGTTCTAGCAGTTAAGATTTGTGCCCTGTTAACAGACAGACGCCCGGACGACCGGACGGACGACGGACAAAAGGTGATCCCTATAGCTCAGATGACTTACAGTCAGCTGAGCTAAAAATAAGAAAAATGCAAGTGGCACCACAAATTTTTGGAAAGTAACAACCCTATTCATGGTCAATATTAAAGCCAAAATTCAGAGCAATCCATGCATAAATTGTCCAGATATTGGAGGTTTTGCATCACCTTTTTCAATTATTCTGAGGTGTACTTACAAGCCTAACTGCTCAGAGGATATAGGTCACAGTGACCTAATTTCAGGTTTCCAAGGTGATTTTTTATGGATCTCTCTGAATATTCAGCTATAGGTTTCAAGTGCCAATGGTGTCAAAACATGCCAGTCTAACAGACAGACAGACAGACAGACGGATGGACGGATGATGCCCTATCACTTTAGCTCAGTTGACTTACAGTTGGCTGAGCTAAAAATCAACCAAGTGTGACTAAAACCCAATAAGATGAGGAGACCCATTAAGATAGATCTTACAGCTTAATTAGAAGTGAATATGAGTAACAGCCACAATCTGAGCCATTGGACAGTGGCCATTAATTATAATGACTATTTGTACAATCCATGTAAAATAAATAAGTTTATATTTATATATCAGATTTGTTTACAGACAGAACAGGCAAATGGACAGACAAGTTGATGGACATGCGATGAAGCAAAATAAATGTTCATATATGCAAATTAAGAAATGATTTAAGTGGATACTGATAATCATGGACCACAGCATACCTCAAAAAAGTCACAGAGTGGCACATTGTTGTTGTGTTTGGCCCTGGCTCTCACGTACGAGGCAGTAAGCTGGTGACATCTGGCATCAACTGTTTTACCATCTCTCTGTTCACCAACCTGTAATACCAGAGGTACAGAGATATCAGTTATAAATGGGACATGACATTTAGCTGTAGCTGTGTCATATGTTCTACAGCTGAACACTAATTAGTATGAAGTCTAGTCTATAAATCTGCATGTTTATTACATATCAAGTGATTTCTTCTTTTTGAATAAAATACCTGGTTGTATTATAAAGACCAGTGGGAAACTTGAATGAATTTATAGTTCTTCTGACTGTCCTGACTAAGAACAGGTATAGGGTGTAAATATCTTGCTAGTGTGAGCCGGTACAGAATGAGGTGTCTCACCTCTGGATGGATACACATGTTTTTCCTAGAGCTGAGGGCTAGCCCTAACAGGTGTGGATATTCCCCGGTCTCCTTCTCATAGTACTTCATAAGATTCTTCAGCTCCTCGACCACCTAAAACACAAAAACATTTGTTTGAACAATCCTAAACTTCCTGCCTTTGACATGAATTACGTAGATATTACACTGAATTTAGTTTCCCCTAAAACTGAATGAAATATTTGAACAGAGTATGAAATGAAAAATATTAAGATATAAATATATGTAATGAAAACAAATAACACTGCAATATATCTCCAGCTAAAATGGTTATGAGTATTTTCAGAAATAGAAGGTAACTGGGGCAGACACATTTGACCTTATACAATGGTCAGGATGGAAATACAATGGGTTTCTACGGAGATTGATTAGATATGTGACCATACAGCTCTCAGGAATCATATCAGCACAGCAGGTCATAATGGTACTAGATACAAGTGATGGAGCCTGCTTAAAGCCAATAACACAAAGAATGATCCATTGTCAAGCTAAGGTCCTGGTCTTAACTCAGACTTACAGTGCTGCCACTCAGGATTTTATGCGAATCTGTGCAATTGGATATACATCAGGTATAATGCTTCCATGCTGGACCATTCTTTTCAAGTACATTAGTGACATGAATATGTACAATTCAAGCACTGAACATTTTAAAACCTGAGTGCATGCACCAGTTACACAAACATCACTGCTGAAATATGTCTTGGATGCACACAGCACAAAAATGATTGTAAGTGGCACAACCAGTCTTGTGAACTAGAAAGCCATCAAAGATGAATGGACATGAAAAATTTCAGGCTGATACTTCGGCCACTGTTAGGCTTTGTGTACAAATGCATGAAACAACTAGAAAACAAGTAGATGACAAGGGACAACATGTCTCAACTGAAATCAGGGCGGTAGGGGTGAAGTGACAGATAGAGTGGTATGTCACACCACCGCTGAATATAGTCAACTAAAACTCTGAGAAAGGGCTGTGCATTAATTTATTCATTGAAAACACCTGCTGCCACCTGTCTGGTTTATTAAAAGACTTTCCAATATGGATAAACATGCCAAATTTCAGACCAATACATGGACCCACTCCTGAGATATGAACAATTTTCACCAAAAGCACATATACAGATGGATGCCATGTGAAAAAAATTGCAGATGGCACCACAAGAATTGAGTACAAGGTGGAGCACTCCAAGATCTATGGATATGCACAATTTCAGGCCAATAATACGAATCCTTCCTGAGAAAAGGGCATTAATTTATTCTAAAAGAATGGAAGGTAGGTGGCCCATCTGTCTGGTGTACATGACACCTTACCAATAAGGATGAACACGCCAAATTTCAGACAAATACCTGGACCCACTCCTGAGATATAAGCAATTTTAACCCAAATTACATGTACGGATGAAAGCCACTAGAAAACAATTGCAGATGGCACCACCAGTCTTGGGTACAAGATGTAGGAGTCCAAGATCTATGGATATGCAAAATTTCATGCCAATACTGCGAATCACTCATTCAGCATTAATAAATTCTATGAAAACAGAAAGGTAAGTAGGGCCACCTGTCTGGTTTATGAGAAAACTTTCCAACATGGATGAACATGCCAAATTTCAGATCAATACCTTGAGCCCAGCAAGGGGAAACAAAACTGAACTTAAGAGTTTCCAGGGCTACAGGCATTCATGAGGTGTCCACATGCCGCACTGAGGGCCATGGCACCCATGAGGTAATCACATGCAGCCTTTTAGGGACATGCCACCCATAAGGTGTCCACATGCAGCCTTGAGGGGCATGGCACCCATGAGGTGATCACATGCAGCCTTGAGGAAAAGGAGCTGAACTGACCTTATGACCCCTGGCAAACTCAGTGTGCACTCATTGAACTCTTGACCTGTACCTGGCTGCACTGAGTGAACACTTGACTGATATCTGGCTGCACTGTGTGGACTCTTGACCTGTTGCATAATCTGATACAGTTGGCAGTCTGCCAAAGCTATATATATTAACCCAGACTGACCTTTGGCCTGTTGCCAAATCTGAAACAGTTGGCAGTTTGCCAAGCTATTTATAGATACAGACACAATCTTGGCCTGTTGGTAAATCTGTTTACATATACTGAAAGACTTTGGCTAAAATGCTTTTCAAGCTGACATATAAGAATTATTATCAAAATGTTTAGAATAATATACTAATAAGATGCAGTCCTTTCACTGTAAAAAGTCCAATAATTATGCCAAAAAATCATTCAAGTAAACTTGAACAAAGGCCAACTATGAATCATTTTTGTGCAATGTCACATAATATATAAAATAAGTTATAATTGGAACAACATTTTTGTATAAGAAGACTACTGCAGCCCTAAATTTAATAAAGACTTACTAATGGCTACCAGAGAAACTTTAGCTTCCTATGACTCTACCAAAAATCAAAGAACCCAATTTTTTAGTATAAAATTGAGAGAACTTATATAATTTTTTAGAAAACTTACACCATTCAGCTTCAGTTTCATCATGAAACATTTTTTAAGCTGAAAGAGGCTGAAATTACAAGGTTTTTGCCATAAAATAAACAGATTGATGAAAGTGGCACCATAAAACCTCAATTTCAAACATGAGTCATGTTGCAACATTTTCACAAAACTTAACTAGCTCCTGTTGTTTCTGAGATTCTTACGTTAGTTTTGCCAAGTGACTAATTTCAAATTCCCGTATCTCGGCCAACATTAGCCAAACCTGAACCAATCAAAAAAACTTGAGATTACTTATCCCTGGGATTATTTTTGTGAAAAATTGAAAAAATTTGGCTCAATGAGTTTTTCAAGCTCTTCCCCCGTAAAATGATGCAGGTGGCGACAAAAAAGGCTGTAACCCAGAACATTTGATATGTGACTGATTTTTGTGTAAAATTTAGGGATGCTAGCTCCTGCTGTTCCTGAGAAATTATGGGTCAAAAAGATCAATGCAGGTGGTGCCAACAATACCTAAATTTCAGATATGACTCATGTGAACAACATTGGCATACAATTTGGGGATGCTAGCTCCTGCTGTTCCTGAGAAATTATGGGTTAATGTACTGATGACAGATTACCCAGGGCCAAAAATAAGTCAATGCAGATGGAGCCACCAATACCTCAATTTCATATATGACTCATGTGACAAACATTTGCATAAAATTTGGTGATGGATGCTCCAGCCATTTCTTACATTGTATGTTTAGTATCCTTTTTTAGCCAACTGAAAAATTCAGCCTGTAACTTGGCCAAAATTCACCAAATTGGAACCACTGGAACACACTGGAGAGAGATTCTTTCAGGGATTATTTCTGTGAAATACTGAACAATTTGGCAGGACATTTTCCGAGAAGAAGATTTTAAAAGTTTTTTAGCTTTTTCCCTATAAAGGCAGATAGCAAAATAAATAAGCAAATTATGATAGAGTTTTGTCAATTACTGATTTTTGCAAAAAAAATGTTGCTCCTGCCATTTTTGAGATAGTAAGGGTTAACATATGGCTGACAGACAACAGATGATGCCACACCATCTCATAAGCTCACAGGTTCACTAAAAAGTTTTGAATGGCAGCACTGGACTTACCCAATTTCTGAAGTGGCTAGCACAAGTCACTGTGATTATTTCCATGAAAACCAACGCCCTATGGGGCACAGCGCTTAGCTGGAGTTTGAAATTTTTAGCAAATGCATAATACGCCAATTTCTTTTGCAATGTTTTATCACATATATAAGCATAAAAAAGCTAAGAGGAAATGGCCCTCCTACTTAAATGGCCCTAAATAATTAAAGCATGCTCAGATAGTGATAAACAAATTATTCATCCCTGATAAACCGAATAAAGAAATTATAATGAATACTAAGAAAATCTCACAAAAAGTTTACAAAGATTTAATAATGAATGTCTGCACCAAACCCTCTAAAGCAATTGATAAATGTAATAGAGACATGCAATGCGATTGCAAAGACCTGATATATGAAGCCTTTTATAATATAACAAGTGACCCAGGGGTCATGACGCTCAGCTGACCAGGAAGACACTGACAAAAGTAATTTTATCATCTGAATGTCAAATTTGAATGAAATACTTTTTCCAAACTTGACCTTTTGTATAAAATCATCCGATATTCATTGGGGTACTATGGAGCTCTGTAGCATGAAGGATATGGGTAACAGACACCTATTTTCAAGGTTTACAAGATGACTTTTCAGGGGTCTCCCAGCATGTCAAAAAATAAAATTCTAGGTCCAGTTATTATGATTTGTGCCCTGTTAACAAATCCAAATGTTTATTCTGGGGGGTATTTCAAAGCCGCATAGGATGAAGGATATGGGTAACAGAGATGTAATTTCAGGTGCACAAGGAGACTTTTCAGGGGCCTCCCAGCATATCAAGATAGGAGATTCTAGGTCAAGTCATTATAATTTGTGCTCTGTTAACAGATGACCAAATCTTTATTCTGGGGAGTACTTCGGAGCCCCAGAGCATGAAGGATATGGGTAACAGGGACCTTATTTCGGGTTTCCATGTAGACCTTTTATGGGCTTCCCTGGAGGTGAGGACAGAAGATTCTAGGTCCAGTCATTATGATTTGTGCCCTGTTAATATATGACCAAATCTTTATTCTATGGGGTACTTCAGAGCCCCATGGCTCACAGAATATAGGTAACAGGGACCTTATTTCGGGTTTCCATGTAGACCTTTTATGGGCTTCCCTGGAGGTGAGGACAGAAGATTCTAGGTCCAGTCATTATGATTTGTTCCCTGTTTACAGATGACCAAATGTTTAAAGATCACAAAAGTAGAGAAAAAAAATCGTAAAAAATAAAAAAAAATAGGTGGCGCCACCAATCTCCAGAAATTGATGAAACACTTCATGATCAATATCCATGCAAAGAATCATGGTGATTAATGCATTAGTAGTTCAGATACTTGAGCTTTTGTATTAAATTTTGCATTATTCTGGGGGGTACTTCAGAACCCCATAGCTCGAAGAATATAGGTCACAGTGACCTAATTTCAGGTTTAAAAGGAGAATTTCCATAGACCTCCCAGGATTTCAAGTAAGAAGATTCCCGGTCTAGCGGTTACGATTTGTGCCCTGTTAACAGACAGACGCCTGGATGGCCGGACGGACGACGGACAAAAGGTGATCCCTACAGCTCAGATGATTTTCAGTCAGCTGAGCTAAAAATTGAAAAAATACAGGTGGCGCCACCAGAATGCAGAAACTGATGAAACATTTCATGATCAATATCCATGCAAAGAATCATGGTGATCAATATAATAATTGTTCAGATACTTGAGCTTTTGTATCAAATTTTCCATTATTCTGGGGGGTACTTCGGAGCCCCATAGCTCAGAGGTTATGGGTAACAGAGACCTAATTTCAAGTTTTTAAGGAAACTTTTCATGGGCCTCTCAGCATGTCAAGAGAGAAGATTCTAGGTCCAGTTGTTACGATTTGTGCCATGTTAACAGATGACCCCATCTTATGAGGTCTCAAAAATAGAGAAAAAAATTCGTAAAAATAAAAAAAATACAGGTGGCGCCACCATACTGCAGAAACTGATGACACATTCCATGATCAATATCCATGCAAAGAATCATGGTGATCACTGCAATAGTTGTTTAGATACTTGAGCTTTTTTATCAAATTGTCCATTATTCTGAGGGATACTTCAGATGACTTACAGTCAGCTGAGCTAAAAACACTTAATGGTCAATATCCATGCAAAGAATCATGATGATCTCCGTATTAGTTGTTCAGATACTTCAGCTTTTGTATCAAATTGTCCATTATTCTGAGGGATACTTCACAGACCTATAGCTTGGAAGGATATGGGTAACAGAGACCAAATTTCAAGTTTCCACAGGCACTCTTCATGGGCCTCCTTGCATGACCAGAATGAAGTTTCTAGGTCCAGTTGTTGCAATTTGTACCCTCTTGATAGATAACATAGGTGGCGCCACCAGTCTGCAGGAATTGATGGAACATCTCATAATCAATATGTATGCCAAAAATCATGACCATCAGTGATGTAGTTATTGAGATATTGAAGTTTTTGTATGAATTTTTTGACTACTCTGGGGGGGGGGTACTTTGGGGCCCCATAGCTCGAAGGATATGGGTAACAGAGACCTAATTTCTGGTTTCCATGGAGACTTTTCATAGGTCTTCTAGTGTGTTGAGAATGAAGATTCTAGGTCCAGTCGTTACTATTTGTGCCATGCTAACAGATGACAGCATCCTTAAAGGTCTCAAAAATAGAGGAAAAAATCGTAAAAAATCGAACGATACAGGTGGCGCCACCAGTCTGCAGGAACAGATGACACATCTCATGATCAATAGTTGTGCCACAAATCATGACCATCATTCAAGTAGTTAATGAGATATTGAAGTTTTTTGTACGAAATTTTTTACTTTTCTTGGGGGTACTTTAGGGCTCCATAGCTCGAAGAATATGGGTAACAGAGACCTAATTTTGGTTTCCATGGAGACTTTTCATAGGTCTCTCAGTGTGTCGAGAATGAAGATTCTAGGTCCAGTCGTTATGATTTGTGCCACGTTAACAGATGACAGCATCCTTAAAGGTCTCAAAAATAGAGGAAAAAATCGTAAAAAATCAAACAATACAGGTGGCGCCACAAGTCTGCAGGAACTGATGGAACATTTCATAATCAATATGTATGCCAAAAATCATGACCATCAGTGATGTAGTTATTGAGATATTGAAGTTTTTGTATGAATTTTTTGACTACTCTGGGGGGGGTACTTTGGGGCCCCATAGCTCGAAGGATATGGTTAACAGAGACCTAATTTCTGGTTTCCAAGGATATTTTTCATGGACCTCTCAGTGTGTCAAGAATGAAGATTCTAGGTCCAGTCGTTACGATTTGTGCCATGCTAACAGATGACAGCATCCTTAAAGGTCTCAAAAATAGAGGAAAAAATCTAAAAAATCGAACAATAAAGGTGGCACCACCAGTCTGCAGGAAGTGATGACACATCTCATGATCAATAGTTATGCCAAAAATCATGACCATCAGTCAAGTAGTTAATGAGATATTGAAGTTTTTGTATGAAATTTTTTACTTTTCTTGGGGGTACTTTGGGGCTCCATAGCTCGAAGAAAATGGGTAACAGAGACCTAATTTCTGGTTTCCATGGAGACTTTTCATAGGTCTCTCAGTGTGTCAAGAATGAAGATTCTAGGTCCAGTCTTTACGATTTGTGCCTTGTTAACAGACGTTTACATTTTGAAAGGTCTCAAAAATAGAGAAAAAAAATTCGTAAAAAATTGAACGATACAGGTGGCCCCACCAGTCTGCAGGAAGTGATGACACATCTCATGATCAATAGTTATGCCACAAATCATGACCATCAGTCAAGTAGTTAATGAGATATTGAAGTTTTTGTTTGATTTTTTTACTTTTCTGGGGGGTAGTTTGGGGCCCCATAGCTGGAAGGATATGGGTAACAGAGACCTAATTTCTGGTTTCCATGGAGACTTTTCATAGGTCTCTCAGTGTGTCAAGAATGAAGATTCTAAGTCAAGTCATTACTATTTGTGCCTTGTTAACAGATGTTCACATTTTTAAAGGTCTCAAAAATAGAGAAAAAAATTCGTAAAAAATCAAAAAATACAGGTGGCGCCACCAGTCTTCAGGAACTGATGGAACTTCTCATGATCAATATGTATGCCAAAAATCATGACCATCAGTCAAGTAGTTAATGAGATATTGAAGTTTTTGTATGAAATTTTGGACTTTTCTGGGGGGTACTTTGGGGCCCCATAGCTCGAAGGATATGGGTAACAGAGACCTAATTTCTGGTTTCCAAGGAGATTTTTCATGGACCTCCCAGGATGTCAAGTAAGAAGATTCCAGTTCTAGCGGTTACGATTTGTGCCTGGTTAACGGACAGACGGACAGACAGACAGACAGACGGACAGACAGACGGACGACGGACAAAGAGTGATCGCTATAGCTCAGATGACTTTCAGTCAGCTGAGCTAAAAAGCATAACAATATCAGAAACACTAAGAATATTTTAGTTTAAACTAATTCATAGAACCATAGCTCTCAACCCTCTGTTATTTACTACAGGGAAAGCAACCAGTGAACTTTGTTCACTTTGTAAATAAGAGAAAGAAACGATAATGTATCTAATTTGTAACTGTAACGAAACACAAAACATTTTTACTCAAATGAACAAGGGACCCATGGGTCACGGCGCTCAGCTGAAGTTTGAAATTTTTGCAAAGGCTAAATATGCAAAATATTCTACTGTAATGTTTTTTGTATATATAAGCATATAAGAAGCTTAGAGGAAAGGGGCCCTCCTACTTGGTTATAGTAAAGTTCAAAATATATGATTGCAAAACTAATACTCTGACAAGAATGTCATGAAGAAAAACAGTAAAAGTTTTGAGATACTGTGATGCATATGAAAAATTTACAGATGGACAAGCAAGAACACAGAATGGAATGTTACCTTTATTTCGCTTTCAGGGGAAATATGCATTTAAGTTTATATTAAACCCAATTTTTTTTACAACTTATCCACTTTTTCCATTAATAGTTTTATCAGATTTATTTATTTTCTAATTAACACATTTTATAAATTTGTAATAAAAAAATCTGAAAATAAAAGTTAAAATATCAGAATTGTTAGTTGCATTATTATTTATCCAGAGTTAAGCTCACATCAGGTCATATTATGCATACATATATATTTGATTATTTTTAAATCACAAATGTTTAAAATTAATTTAAAAGAAAATAATGAAATAACATGGCATCTTCAAGATTATTCCTAGAATCACAATCAAAAAGTTTTGTACATTGGAGTTTTCAGTACATGCTTAATTTTATTCATTGAAATGAAAGATTCAGTAAATTTGATAAAATAAAAACATCTTTACAAAGGAAGTATATACACTGTTTGTTGAATGAGGGACAAACAATATCATTGTGCTAATTACTATCTCAGCTATAATTTATTCCTGGAATTATTATTCATTTTCACACCTGGCGAAGATTTTACTCTTCTGAAGTAAGGAATTCCTTATCTGATGAACATCCACACTTTCATAGCAATACTATGACTTGTGGACACAATTAATTGTGCACTTTAATCATTGAAACCCTGGTTGTACAACACAAAATATAAAATGTAGCCTAGAATAAGAATGAATCAAATACAGAACATTATAACATTAATCTAGTTTATGCACCATCCAAGGGTAGGGGTTGCAGGGAAGAGGAAAAGCCTGCCAAGAGGGGAAGCCAGCCAAGCCGGCCCAAGCCAAGCCAAAGAGTGGGTGAAGGCTGTACTAGCTGGACTTGACATACACAACACTTAACATGGTGTATTAAAACTTGTTTAAAAGCTACTCTTTTCAATCAATTCCTTTGAAATTTCAGATTTTAAAAGATTAAATCCTTATGTATATATGATATGAAAATTAAATCAACAGTGTTTACAGGGAAAACACATGCTGTGAACAAATTTGGACAAAATTTAAGGTATTGATTTTTTATTTATGCTAATAACTTAAAAATTTGAAAATTCTGATTTTTTGGGGGTATACAATTGGATCTTGATAAAATAAAGTTATATCCCAGAAAAAAAATCTCTAGCTTCAGCATTTCTCAGGTAAAGTGAGTAAATATATTTTCCGATTTTTTTTAAAAAGTGCATTCTGTTTGGGCCTTAATCTTCAAGAAATTAAGAAATACTGACCTAATTAATGGTATGTACATAGGAAATGTATGGAAGAATATGCATATTAAATATGATCAAAAACAGATCAGTGGTTTTGATATTAGGGCAGTCTTGAAGTGTAACAATGGGTTTTACACTGAAACGGAGTTTTTTCCTAAAGAGGAACGAAGTCCTTGTGACCAAATTTTTGGCATGGTAAAAGATTTTGGGGACATCTTACTGTATGCAGAATTTTGAATACATAGGTTCAACAATTTCAAAAAGTGCCCTGTTAACGGACATACGGCTTGCTGGACGGATGGACAAAGGGCCATGACTATAGCTCAGATGACTTATAGTCAGCTGGGCTAAAAATCATGTCAGTCTGAAGAAAAATTCAAACAAAAGTGGATCCTACTTGCTGACCAGGCCAGAGAGTTCTTGTGTAACTGTACAAGCTGACACAGCTGTTTTATCAACCTGTCTATCTTATCACTCAGGTTACCATCATGCATTTTGCCCCCATTGTATTCTTTTTGAGACCAAATTCATTAATCAATATTATCTTTTTACTGTACAGCCAGATTCAAGTGCCTGGGCTGAAACATTTATATGAAAACAACAAACTTTTAAACTGAATCAAGGAGTAAGAAAAACAAGGCCTACAGGCCTAATGCTAACCCTGTGCAAAGTTTGGGAGTATGAATGGAGGTTTATTTTTAAGATTTGATATTGATCCTCTTAAATCCTGCATATCTACCTTAGTCATTATGATTTCAGCTAAATGGACTAGTACATTTTAAAACTAGAATATCGGTAGTCGACAAGCGACTTTGTGTATCCGCAGAAAACAGAGTGGGACGGGTGAAGTGAGGCATGGATTAAGTGGCAAGGGGAATAGAGTGAGGTGTGTTGCATATTAGCATGGATGTCTGCAGAGTAAACGTGAATGTAGGTGGTGCCACCTGTCATAAAATAGAGAAAATTGTCCAGGATGTATAAACCTGCAAAATTTCAGGTGGATAAGTCAAATCACTGCTGAGATAGGAGTGATTTTATCCCAAGGCAGATGAACAGATAGACGCTGTGCATAAGTGGTTGCAGGTGGCTCCACCAGTTTTGCCTATGATAAAGAGCTATGCGAGATCTATAAACAAACAAAATTTTGGCCCAATCAGTCAAACAGTTCCCGAGATATGAGCTTGGATGTCTGCAGAGTAAAAGTGAATGTAGGTGGCACCACCTGTCAAAAAATCGAGAAAGCTGTCCAGGATGTATAAAACTGCAAAATTTCATGTGGATAAGCCAAACCACTCCTGAGATATGAGTGATTTTATCCAAGGGCAGATGAACAGATGGACACTGTGCAAAAATGGTTGCAGGTGGCGCCACCATTTTAGTGTGTGTTATAAAGCTATCAAAGGGCTACATTTGTGCAAAATTTTTAGCTTGATTGGTCAAACGGTTCCCAAGATATGTGGGTTTATGTGTGGAAACAGACACACAAATGGACACTGGGCAGCGAGGAAAGGTCAGAGGTCAACCAAAAATGAGGGCTCAGCAGTTCACATGTGACCTGATGATAAACCCAATTTGCTTAAAATGCAAACCAAGTTTTTTCAAACAGTTGAAAGATATTGTTCCAAAAATCTGGGAATTCTGCATCTAGACATTGTGTCTAGACATCTAGATGCTGTGTCTAGACATCTAGACACATTGTCTAGACACCCACAAGAGCCAGGTCAGTTGCCATGGTGATGTCTGGACCCCACCTGTTTGTACTGAATGACCTCTTGACTTAGCTGCTGAAACTCAGCATGTTGTCAAATCTGCTTTCAAACCCAGAAAGCCTTTTCAATTGGCTACAATGCTTTTTTAAAGCTGTATTTACCCAATCTATTCTTATAAAACTGGATGAACCCTACCATAGAATAATTCTTGTAAAGTTTAAACCAATCAGCTTAAAAGTTTCACCATAAATCAGTGTATAAGCTAAAAGAGTTTAAAATTACATTTTCGCTTGTAAACCCACATCAATGTGTGTGGCTACCTCAATTTCAGATATGACATATGTGACAAACATTGGTATAAATTTGCTGATTATAGCTCTAGCCGTTTTCTGAAATTTTAAATTTAGTGTGTTTTTTTGGACAGATGACTAAGTTCAACCTCCTGTAACTCGGCCAAAAATTTCCAAACTGGAACCATTCAAACAAACTTGAGAAAGATTGTTCCAGGGATCATTTCTGTGAAATATTGGACAATTTGGCTGGACAGTTTCAGAGAAGAAGATTTTTAAAGCTTTTTTAGCTTTTTCCCTATAAAATCTAAGAAAATGCAGTTAGAAAACAAGGGACTTATGGGTCACGGCGCTCAGCTGTTATATATGATAAAAAAATATGATTTAGAAATGAGGCACATGCTGGTTTTATGTGGTAATAAAAAAAAGCTGTATTATGAGTTGTTGTTGTTTAGCTTATGTATGATTTTGATAGTACCTCTGGACACAGGAAAGAGGATTAATTTCATTTATTTTATTAACAAATGGAGTGCGATTGTCACACAGATTTTGACTTGGCCATATAACTTATAAGCTGAACATATAATATAAGAGTTTAACTATTTATTAAAAAAATTACAAATATTGTCCCAAATATAATTTTTATTAAAAATAATAAGAGAATAGTATGATTTTTTCAAATAAAATATAACTGAAATGATTATTAAAATAACATGAAAGAATATATTCATGAATGCATTCATTAATACATTTGGAAAGTATTTGCACTGGTATTCATATACTTTCATTTTTACCTGAATTCCCATTCTTATGAAAGAAATTTTATAATGGAGTACATATTCATATTTGTGTTTAAATACAATTGCAAAGTATTCACACCATGTCTGGTATTTATTCAGTTTTCACCAAACAATGATGTTGAGAATCCAGAATATACAAAATTCACACATTTAAACTAGATATTTCTTGGCACCGCAGGTGCCATAGTATCCCCAGACAATTAATCCCCCCCTTTTAAGAATAGGCCCCCCATCTTCAGCAACAATTAATATCAGACCACACTCATAGAAAAGGTCATTCTCATAGAAAAGGTCATGATCCAAATTTCAATATACATCATCCCCTAACCCATGTCTATGTATATGCAAGAAATCTGTCCATTAGTTTTTGACTTATAATGCTCACAATACTGTTAAGTGGCAATGATGGGGTATTAAACGGCACGAAAACAAGTAAAAGAATAACAGGTGGCACCACCTGTTTCCCGTACATGACAACACTATCCAAGATCTTCGTTCAAGTTGATTTTTGGACCAATCAATGCATTCCTTATTGAGAAATTAATGATTTTGTGTGATTTTCACCATATATGGCAATATTCAAGGTCAAGGCCACTCATTGGAAAGGTCATGACCCCTATTCAAATAAACATTATCCTATAACCCATATCCATGTATATGCATAATATGAAAGAAATTTGTCCATTAGTTTTTGACTTATAATGCTCACAGTACTGATAAATGGCAATGATGGGGTATTAAACGGCACAAAACAAGTAAAAGAATAACAGGTGGCGCCACCTGTTTCCGGTAAATGACAATACTTTCTAAGATCTTCGAACATGTTGATTTTTGGACCAATGCATGCATCCCTTATTGAGATATTTATGATTTTGTGTAATTTTCACCATATATGGCAATATTCAAGGTCAAGGCCACTCTAATAGGAAAGTTCATGACCCCAATTTATATATACATCATCCCATAACCCATGTCTATGTATATGCATAATATAAAAGAAATCTGTCCATTAGTTTTTGACTTATAATGCTCACAGGTTATAAATGTACTGTTAAGTGGCAATGATGGGGTATTAAACGGCACAAAACAGGTAAAAGAATAACAGGTGGTGCCACCTGTTTCCGGTACATGACATTACTATCCAAGATCTTCGGTCAAGTTGATTTTTGGACCAATGCATGCATCCCTTATTGAGAAATTAATGATTTTGTGTGATTATCACCATATATGGCAATATTCAAGGTCAAGGCCACTCTCATAGGAAAGGTCATGACCCCAATTTAAATAAACATCATCCCATAACCCATATTTATGTATTTGCATAATATGAAAGAAATCTGTCCATTAGTTTTTGACTTATAATGCTCACAGTGCTGTCAAGTAGCAATTTTGGGGATATAAAACGGCATGAAAACAAGGAAAGGAATAATACGTGGCGCCACCAGTTTCTGGAACATGACAACCCTATCCATGATCTTCGATCAACTTGATTTTGGGATCAATCCATGCAAGTTTTCTTGAGATATTTCAGAATTTGTGTGATATTCCCCAAAACTGAACCTATTCAAGATCAAGGTCACTCTCCTAGTTGAGGTCATGACCTCATTTTAAATAGGCGTCGTCCTCTCACCCATATCTATACATATACCAAGTTTGGTAAAGATCCGTGAAATATTTTTTGAGTTATTGTGTCCAAAAGAAATCTCGGCGGCGCGACCGTGCCTAAACCATAGTATCTCCAGACTATGTCTGGCGATACAATAATGATCATAAGTACCTGGTTTTATGGCTTTTATTTATATTAAAAAAAATGTAATATATTCATTTTGGACTAATTTCACATCAATGTACTAACTATAGACACAGTAGGAATCTAGATAATAATATTATCAACTGCATCTTTGTCTATCATTAATTTCCTTCATATGATCCCTAATGATTAGTAATGAATAACATGATTTACTTTTTTATCATTAAAATTGAACTGAAAAATACCATAGGTGACTGCATGGTGTTATTTGGAATACGTGACATTCTATCCATTGATACAAGATTCTTATATCATCGGTAACTGCAAGTTAATTTCCTGTTATTATCAACTAACAAATTCCTTTTCTATTTTTCTTTAATTTGTTATTAAAAACCAATAAAAATTTATTAATTTATTGTTTATTGTTATGTTGTTGGTTAAAACTACTAGATGAGTTGGGTTGGACACCTGGATCAACTGTGGCTGGCCATTATATAATAAGCTGCCTGGAGCCCCAGTTTATGCCTCGCCTCAAGCATGCATAATTTGCTGAAAGTTCAACAAGGTCAACATACAGGTGACTCAAGAGGTGCTACAGAGAGCCAAGGTTTGACATGGTCTCATAAAAACATTAATAAAAGCTACAATTTTTGGCCAATTTCTTTCAGCTTTTTAAACTAAAAAGCTGAAATCTTTATGTGTGCATTATATGAAAATTATATCAACAGTGCTCACAGGAAACAAACATGCCATGGTCAAAGTTGGGCAAAATTTAAGGTACTAATTTTATATTTATACTAATAACTTATAAAATTTGAAAAATTCAGAACTTATTTTGGATATTCAATTGAATCTTGATTAAATAATGTTACATCCCTGACAAAAAATCTCTAGCTTCAGCAATCCTCTTGTTAAGGGAGTAAATATATTTCTTGATTTTTTTCAAAGTGCATTATGTTGGGCCCATAACTTAAAACAATTATCGTAAAATCTCCACTTAAAACCGCACTTCCGATTAAAACCGCACCCAGACTTTGCTGAAATTCCGGGTGAGACATCGCGAGGGGCTCAAATACTAAGAACCCCCCTTTAAAACCGCACCAACTTTCGCTACGGAATGATTTGACAAAGGACACAATTAAGCTATCATCTAGAAATGAACATGCATAGGTTGCGACTCGGCCATTCCTGTCCACTTTAAAATTCCTTGGGCATTTTATTAAAACACATCAGAACACTTTTTTGCAGGGTCACTCAAGCATGAAGTCTGGAAGGACGTAAGGGCCGGTGAACCTCTGCCTGTTTATACAGATTTTATTCCGTGCCGTATTCTTGTTTGCTACTGATTTGTCATTATATTTTAGAAAAAAATATTCTGCTGATCCATTTCAAGTCACTGTATATTTTAATTCTAAAAGTAATATTTTGAAATCTTAATTTTTGATGAAAATTCCATTTTCTGGAATTACTCGGAAGATTCAAATCATTTTCATACCGGTTACTTCGGTATTATCATCGTCACATCGTACGTTGACATCGCTTCATGTCACAATTTGCTGGTGCGTTTGAAAACATCGCTGGTCAACTTAACTAAATATCTAAGTAACTGAAGTTACCTTGTCGAGATACGCACGTATAGGAAACATGAAGCTTGAAATCAAGTGATTTAAGGTAAAATTAAAGTGGCCAGTCGGGGTAAGCAAGTTTTTTTACCTGAAGAAAGTTTCCGTGTGGGAAGCCATTTTGTCAAAGCAGTGTTCGCGCAAGGCACGCTGGGACAAAATAGGTGGCTGTTCTGTTTACCACCCACCGCGTACAGCCGTTCAAAATATTCTTAGCCGAATACCGGGGTGTTTCAGCACATGGCGGCAATCAAACTTGATTTTAAAACGATCGTCTGCCATTGTGTGACTCCTTATGATGTCAGCTTTTTATTCATTTTACGTTCTAAACAAATAATCATTGCTAAATAATGCCGCAAATGGGTTTAAAGTAGGCTTTTATTTAAATTTTGCTTGACCATGCCCAACGAAGTGGGCCGCTGTGTGTTACAGCAGGGTTGTTGTAAACGTATTATTTGGTGACAGTTACCAAGATTTTATAACAAGTTATATATCACATGAAACTAATCAGCAATATTTAGTTTATAAATAACAAATAATCGTAAATAATACATTTAAACACGGCTCCCATGCATGCGAGACTGCTGCTAAGAACGGCCTTCGAAAGTTGCAATATTATCGCCCACTCGCCGGCCCAAAAACGATGTCTGTCAGGAAGATATTCAGGAAACCCTTCTGGTATAAACCGCACAGTGCTTGCAGGAAATCAACCCGATTTCAAGATTTTGAATTTCTTGATTAAACCGCGGTTTTAAGTGGAGATTTTACGGTACGCAATACTGACATCATTTCTGGCATGTGCATAGAGAATGTATAGAAAAATATGTATATTATATATGATTAAAGTCAGATCAGTGGTTTTGATATTAGGCCGTCTTGAAGTGTAACAATGGGTTTTTAATGGAAAAATGAAGTTTTTCATTAATATCTCAAAGGTATTAAGTCCTAGTGACCAAATTCTTGGCATGGTAGGGGATTTTTGAGACATCTAATTGCATGCCAAATTTTAGGAACTGAGAGCTGAAGCTGGGGAGCTGAGCACTTGTAAACTGCATGACACTAGCTTGATGTAAACAATATGTTACATGGTGCTTGAAAACTTGAATAAAATCTACAGTTTTTGATCAACTGGTTTCAAATTTTTGGTGTTTACAGACAAAATGCTAAAAAAACATGCTGTGGAAATTAAATCCACAGCACTTACAGGAAAAAAACGTGCCATGGTCAAAGTTGGGCAAAATTTAAGGTACCAATTTTTTATTTTTGTTAATATTTTTAAAAATTTAAAAGATTTTGATGTAATTTCGGGCATACAATTTAATTTTGATTAATTAGGGTTATATCACTGGGAAAAAAGTCCATAGCTTTAACACTTTTGGTCTTAAGTGACCAAATATCTTTCCTGATTTTTTTACAAAGTCCATTATGTTTGGGCCCATAACTTTTTAAAATTAAATAATACAGACATAATTTCCTGCATGTACATAGGAACTATATAGAGGAAAAATTATGGTAAATATGAGGAGAACAGACAAGCGGTTTTGATAGTAGGCAGTCCTGAAGTGTAAAAATAGGTTTTTAATAAAAAATTGAGGTTTTACCTTAATTTCTAAAAAGAACTAAGTCGCAAAGATCCAGTTTTTGGCTTGGTAGGAGATCATGGGGACATCTAACATTATGCTGAATTTTGGATTCCTAGGTCTTACAGTTTCAAAACGTGCCACATCTACGGACCAACGGACGGACGACGGACAATGGACCACCACTATAGCTCAGATGACTTATAGTCAGCTGAGCTAAAAAATAAACGAAATCCAACAGAATTTTTCAGATGACTGATTATTTGCAAAAAGTTTTGTGATGCTAGCTTTTGCCGTTTTTGAGATAGCTATGGTTAACATACAGACGACGCACGACGCATGACAGACAACACATGGCAGATGAATGCCGCACCATCGCATAAGCTCACAGGTTCGCTTAAAACACATGTTAATGTGATAGTCAATGATGTTTTTACACCTTAGCAATATGCTAAATAAGTATATAAAGCATTAGTGCTTTCAGGAAAAGCGATATTAATACAATTATAAACACATTTAGAAGACTGAGTTAGTAAGAAATCAGTAGAGAAATGAGAGACCATGATATTGTATAAGTATTGAGTAAGTTTAACATAAATGATTACCTTTTCTATTTCTGGTACAGTGCGTGAGCAGTAGATCAATTTGGTCACTTCCAATGGATTTTGCTGAAGCAGAAATAACCATGGTCAACAGACAATGTATTTCAATTAAATGTCACACTGCATCAGATGAAAACAGAACCTGTTATGTGGAATGTTTATCACTGGGAAAAAGGTAAACAAGATTGTAGTGTGATTTTTATCAATATGTACCCTCTGCTAGGGCCAAAAAGAAGGTCTCTGTTTCCAATTACATATTCATGAAAATTTAGGAAACATAAAATGAGGTTTCTAGGTCAAGCAGTTATGATTTGTGTCCTGTTAACAGCCAGCTGGATGGAAATCAACAGTTTAACGGCCATCGTTATAGCTCAGATGGCAGATATCATGCATGAAAGCTTTGCTTCTTCACTGAGTTTACTTTCAGATGGCATAGAATCTTTTTCATGCCAAATTTTGGGTTCTACAGACCCAAAAACCAATAAAATCTGTAGCCATAAATATCTGCAGTTTTAAGTAAGAAAGATATGCATATCAGTAACAAATGAATAAAGTATTTCAGTCAATGAATGTGGAGTAGGATTAATGCTCTAAAGGATGTGTGCTATAAGAAGGACGGACCTAAACTTGAGACAACTACACACTTTTATACACAATGGATCCACCATATAGGCATATACAGAACCATAGCTTTCTTAGGTGCAGCTAAGACACACTTATATAAACTAGATGTTCAACAAAATAAAGCCCTCAGAGCAGCCTTAAGAGTTAGTAGGTTCACAAAACATCAGAACTAAGAGCATGCACAAACACAGCAACTATTAAAGACTACATGATAAAACAATCAACACTTGACTTACAACAGGATAAAACATATAAACTCAATACAAATCTTAACAAATGACAACAAGCATACAATAGCTAAAAATAAATTTGTCTCTTCTCTAGACAAAATCCTATGTATACAGAGACTAACATCATATCCACTAAGCAAGCAGCCTTGTGAAGTCAGTTTGATCTTACCTTGCACAAAGTTTAATATTTATAGACCTTAGCTTATATCTCTATCTCCTGTGAATTTCTCCTAATCTTTGGGCCTAATAGTAAATAGATAATAATCAAATATTTCCTAAGATATTATCTTTATCATTGCTGTAGGAGTGCCTAGGACTATGGTCCCTGACTTCCTCATCTACCACTCTAGAGCGCCATCTTTTCCTTCATTTAAACAAGGGACTGATGGGTCAATGTGCTCAGCTGAAGTTGACCTTGAAGGTATAATCTAAAATAACATCAAATGGAGATAAAGTCTGAGAAGAAGGGATAATATAGCCAATCAGAGGTTGATTGAAGGAATTGTTGCAAATAATATTTTGTGACCATGTTTTACCTAATATTGAAACCGAAGAATGTAAGCAGATTGTCAATTTAAGATCTATACTATTACCATGATCATTGGTTGGCTTTTTGATACACTGTTAACAGTTCAGCAGTTTACACATTTGTCCAATTAGATCCTATTTTTTTTTTTATTAAACCAACATTTTTTTTTCTATTTCATAAAATGATACATTTGCCATAACATTCCCACTCAGCAAATGGAAGGACCTGATGATGGGAGCAGGGGGGGGGGGGGAGGGGGGAGATAATGATGGGAGTTACAACACCTCTATACTTTTGTATTTTCTTTATTTAATAAATTTTATGCAGTAATAAATCTACTGTCCCCAGTGCACAGATGCAAGGATTTAATGGCTGGGAAGGGAACTGTTGGAGTTAGAAGACCCTTGCATATACATACAGGATATGCAATTTAAATCAACAGTGCTTACTGGGAAAAGAGTTTATTCATAATTATTAAATATTTAAAAACAGGCAAAGAGATGGGAAAAAAAACAAATCACTTTAATTCCCATTCTACTGAGGCAAGAAGATAATGAACAAATGTTTGCATTAGATCCTAATTGGTTTTTTTTACATCAATTTTTTTTCAAGTTTATAAATTTTACTTTACATTTACAGTATAACATACATCTGAATATTTAAGTTGATTCACAATTCTAAATTGCATCAACATTTATAGCTAATTTGGTCAGGTAACATCACATTATGCACACAGATGTATTTATTTATATTATAAATAATATTTATTAGAATCGCAAAACAATAAATATCTGAAAATAACACTTGATTAAGAATTCACAATTCTAAATTGCACCTTTATTTATCCATGATTTGGTTCATACATTATCAAATTAAGCCTAGTGATGGGTTTAATTATATTTTAATTTGCTTTAATTATTTAAAAGGAAATTAATTTCTTAAACAAGGGAGCCTTGGGTCATGTCACTAAGCTGAATTTGTCAAATTTGAGAAAATGCAAAATATGCTTATTTCTTTGATAAAGTTTATAAATTTTACACATTTGCAATATAAAATATATAACTATATATTTTTTTATTTATTATCTAAACTGCATCAACATTTATTAATAATTTGGTCAGATAACACCACATTATCCACAGACACGTACATTTTTTTAAGACAAAAATTTTATAAATTTGCAAAACAACAAGTATCTAAAAATTAATATTTGATTTAGATTTCACAATTTTAAACTGCACCCCTGCTTATCCATAATTTGGCTCATATATATTATAAATTATGCATACTGATGGGTTTAATTTCTTTTACAATGCTACATGACCACATGGCATCTTCTGGATTACTCCTTGAATTACAATTTAAAGAAAAGTTTTGTATATTGGAGTGAAAACAGCATTACAATCAAGAAATACAGTTCAAACAATAACTATTACTGCTTAACACTTGGTGGGTGGGTTTGAGAATATCTGTACACCTGCCACAGCTGGGGATTTCCTCCCAGTGACCCATAATAAATGAGGTACCCAAGAACAGCTGACATACAGTGACCAGCAGTGGGCTGGCTGGAGTTTCACAATGCCACTGAATACAATAAGAGCCTCCAAAACAAAAATCAATATCAAGCCTAATTTTAGAGGTTTTACTTTCAAATTTGAGATTTTAACAGATGAAATTGTATGTGAATATGCTGTGAAAATTAAATCAAAAGTACTTAAAGGAAAAAACTTGCAATGGCCAAAGTTGGGCGAACTGTAAGGTACTGATTCTATATAAATACTTGTAACTTAAAAATTTGCAAAATTCAGATCTATTGTTGTGTATACAATTGAGTCTTGGTTAAATTATGTCCCTGAAAAAAAATCTCTAGCTTCAACAATTTTCATGTTAGGTGAGCAAATAATTTTTCTGATTTTTTATGAAAGACATTATGTTTGGGCGCATAACTTCAAGAAAATACACAATACTGACTTAATTTCAAAAATGTACATAGGAAATATATAGAGGAATGGTTATATTAAATATGATCTATATCACAAACAATGGGTTTTTAATGGAAAATTGAAGCCATGTATTTCCTTGATATATTGAAGAAACAAAGTTGTAGTGACCCAGTTTCTAGTATGGAAAGAGATTTTGGGGTCATCTAACTGTATGTCAAATTTTGGATTCGTAGGTCTAACAGTTTCAAAATATGCCCTGTCAAAGAATTTAACAAATTTAAATCCTTATGTGTACCTGCTGTGAAAATTAAATCAAATGAAAAAATCATGCCATGGACAAAGTTGAGGAAAATTATAAGGTACTGATTTTATATTTATGCTAGTAATTTTAAAATTTTACAAAATTCAGAACTAATTTTTTTGGGGTATACAACTGAATCTTGATACAACAAAGTTATATCCCTGAAAAAATTTCTAGCTTCAACAATTTTCATGTTAAGTGAGTAAATGTCTTTCCTGATTTTTACAAAGTGCATTATGTTTGGGCCCATGAGTTTTAACAACTACGTAATACTGACCTATTTTCTGGCATGTACATAGGAACTATATAGGGGAATATTTATGGTAAATATGAAGAAAAACAGATGAGTGGTTTTGATATTAGACAGTCCTGAAGTGTGATAATAGGTTTAAATGGAAAATTGAGGGTTTTCTTTATTTCTTGAAGGAACAAGTCACAGTGACCAAGTTTTTGGTTTGGTTGGAGATCTTTGGGACATGTAACTGTATTCCAAATTTTGGATTTCTAAGTCTGTTTCAAAACATGCCATTCTAATGGACAGACAGATGGACGGACAGACAAGGGACCATGACTATAGCTCAGATGACTTGTAGTCATCTGAGCTAAAAAAAAAAGTAACAAATGAACCATATTTTTTTAAAATATATTATGGTCCTATTGGTGTTTATTTAGTTGATGATATTTTCTTCCCTTTAGACCAACAGTTTTGCCTCTCCCTAAAGAAACAAGAATAATATTAAGAAAGTGTAGCACATTACTGGTAACATGTATACATACCCTGAGATAAGCCACGATCAGAGAGAGAAGGGAAATGGTCTTGCCAGTTCCTGACGGCATCTCCAGCACACAGTGTCCCTGCACAGTAACAACATACAGAACACTCTTAAAGACACACAAGTTATACACAAAACTAGGGACCCATGGGTCTCGACGCTCAGCTGCATTTGTCTATAAGGATATATGTTTATGAGGTTTTCCAAAATATTGGTCCTGTGATCAGTTTGCAGCCAACCTGTCTACCCAAACTTGAATTATCATCCATAAACTAATTTGTGAATGGATGGGCCCTGTAACCTTAACCTTTGACATTATGACCCCAAAATCAAAAGGAAACTTCCCCTATTGGCAGGTGCACCACATGTTGGTGATGGAAGGATTGAGATGAAAAGTTTGGCTTAACATGCATCCACAATCTTTCTAAAGTAGTGGGTCCTGTGACCTTGACCTTTGATCTCATGACCCAAAATTGAACAGAATCTACTGGCATGTTAGCAATATCTTGAAGATGGAAGGTTTGGGATAAACAGTTTGGCTTCAAATGAATATGCATTTTTTTTAAAGAAATGAGTCCTGTGACCATGACCTTTGACCGTTGGACCCCAAAATCCACACGGTTCTTACTTTAGTGGTGAGTCATATATAAGTTCAGTTTGAAACCAATACGTCAAACTAAACTGGAGTTATCATCTGGAAACTAATTTGTGAACAGATGGCCCCTGTGACCTTGACCTTTGACCATGTGACCCCAAATCCATTTATGCTCTCCCCCTACTGGCAAGGCAGCTAAATGTGCAAAATGGAAAGTTTGGGATGAAAAGCTTGGCTTAAAATGCAGCCATAATCTTTAAAAAAAGTTAGTCCTGTGACCTTGACCTTTGACCTCATGACCCCAAAATCATATAGGTTCTTGCTTTAGTGGTGGGCCATATGTAAGTCAAGTTTGAAATCCATGTGTCAATACAACCTGGAGTTATCATCTGGAAACAAATTTGTGTGGATGGACAGATGGACAGACAGACAGACAGAAAGGGTGATAACTATATGGCATCCACTTGTGATCAATAAATATACCAGGTTTTGGGACACTAGATGTAATTACAGCTGAGAAACTGACATGATTGTTGTCATTTTATAGTAAAAAAAATTTTAAAATATTCGTTAAAATAACAAACAAGGGACCTATGGGTCACGGCGCTCAGCTGTTATATATGATAAAAAAATATGATTTAGAAATGAGGCACATGCTGGTGTTATGTGGTAATAAAAATAAGCTGTATTATGAGTTGTTGTTGTTTAGCTTATGTATGATTTTGATAGTACATTTGGAGACAGGGCAGAGGATTGATATCATTTATTTTATTTACAAATGGAGTGCTATTGTCACACAGATTTAGACTTGGCCATATAACTTATAAGCAGAATATATAATATAAGAGTTTAAATATTTATTTAAAAAAATTACAAATATTGTCCCAAATATAATTTTTATTAAAAATAATAAGAGAATCGTATGATTTTTAAAAATAAAATATTACTGAAATGATTATTAAAATAATATTAAAGAATATATTCATGAATGTATTTTGAATACATTTTGAAAGTATTTTCACTGGTATTCATATACTTTCATTTTTACCTGAATTCCCATTCTTATGAAAGAAATCTTATAATGCAGTACATATTCATATTCGTATTTAAATACAATTGCAAAGTATTCGCACAATGTCTGGTATTTATTCAGTTTTCACCAAACAATGATGTTGAGAATCCAGAATATACAAAATTCACACATTTAAATAATGATCATAAGTACCTGGTTTTACGGCTTTTATTTATATTAAAAAAAAAAATAAATGTATATATTCATTTTGGACTAATTTCACATCAATGTAAACACTAGACATAGTAGGAATCTAGATTAATATTATCAACTGCATCTTCGTCTATCATTAATTTTCTTCATATGATCCCTAATGATTAGTAATGAATAATATGATTTACTTTTTTATCATTAAAACTGAACTGAAATATACCATAGGTGACTGCATGGTGTTATTTGGAATACGTGACATTCTATCCATCGATAAAAGATTCTTATATCATCAGTAACTGCAAGTTAATTTCCTGTTATTATCAACTAACAAATTCCTTTTCTATTTTTCTTTAATTTGTTATTAAAAACCAAGAAAAATTTATTAATTTATTGTTTATTGTCATGTTGTTGGTTAAAACTACTAGATGAGTTGAGTTGGACACCAGGATCAACTGTGGCTGGCCATAAGCTACCTGGCTGCCCTAGTTTATGCCTCACCTCAAGCATGCATAATTTGCTGAAAGTTCAACAAGGTCAACATACAGGTGACTCAAGAGGGGCTAGAGAGAACCAAGGTCTGACATGGTCTGATAAAAACATAAATAAAAGCTACAATTTTTGGCCAATTTCTTTCAGCTTTCTAAACTACAAAGCTGAAATCCTTATGTGTGTATGATATGAAAATTATATCAACAGTGCTCACAGGAAACAAACGTGCCATGGTCAAAGTTGGGCAAAATTTAAGGTACTTATTTTATATTTATACTAATAACTCATAAAATTTGAAAAATTCAGAACTAATTTTGGGTATTCAATTGAATCTTGATTAAATTATGTTACATCCCTGACAAAAAAATCCCTAGCTTCAGCAATCCTCTTGTTAAGGGAGTAAATATATTTCTTGATTTCTTACAAAGTGCATTATGTTTAGGCCCATAACATAAAACAATTACGCAATATTGACATCATTTCTGGCATGTGCATAGAGAATGTATAGAAAAATATGGATATTATATATGATTAAAGTCAGATCAGTGGTTTTGATATTAGGCAGTCTTGAAGTGTAACAAAGGGTTTTTAATGGAAAAATGAAGTTTTTCATTAATATCTCAAAGGTATTAAGTCTTAGTGACCAAATCCTTGGCATGGTAGGGGATTTTTAGGGGATTAATTGTATGCCAAATTTTAGGAACTGAGAGCTGAAGCTGGGGATCTGAGCTCTTGCAAACTGCATGACACTAGCTTGATGTAAACAATATGTTACATGGTGCTTGAAAACTTGAATAAAATCTACAGTTTTTGATCAACTGGTTTCAAATTTTTGGTGTTAACAGACAAAATGCTAACAAAAACATGCTGTGAAAATTAAATCCACAGTACATACAGGAAAAAAACGTGCCATGGTCAAAGATGGGCAAAATTTAAGGTACCAATTTTTTATTTCTGTTAATATTTTTAAAAATTTAAAAGATTTTGATCTAATTTTGGGTATACAATTTAATTTTGATTAATTAAAGTTACATTACTGGAAAAAAAATCCATAGCTTTAACATGTTTTGTGTTAAGTGATCAAATATCTTTCCTGATTTTTTACAAAATGCATTATGTTTTGGCCCATAACTGTTTAAATTATATAACACAGACATAAATTCTGGCATGTACATAGGAACTATATAGAGGAATATTTCTGGTAAATATAAGAAAAAACAGATGAGTGGTTTTGATATTAGTCAGTCCTGAAGTGTGAAAATAGGTTTTTAATAAAAAATTGAGGTTTTTCCTTAATTTCTCAAAGGAGAAAGACCTAGTTTTTTGCTTGGAAGGAGATGTTCGGGACATCTAACATTATGCCGAATTTTGGATTCCTAGGTCTTACGGTTTCAAAATGTGCCACATCTACGGACGGACAGACGGACGGACGGATGGACAGACGGACAGACGATGGACAATGGACCACGACTATAGCTCAGATGACTTATAGTCAGCTGAGCTAAAAATACAGGTGGCGCCACCACTTTTCAGGAATTGACAAAACTAGTCATGGTTAATATTCAAGGCAAGATTCATGACAATCCATGCATCAATTATCAAGATATTTGAGGTTTTGTATTATATTTTTGATTATTCTGGGGGGGTACTTTCAAGCCCCATAGCTCGGAAGATATAGGTTGCAGTGACCTAATTTCAGGTTTCCAAGGAGATTTTTTATTGACCTCCCTGGATATTCACTTAGAAGTTTCTAGGTCTAGAAGTTAAAATTTGTGCCCTGCTAATGGACGGCCGGACATCTGGACGCCCGGACGGCTGACGAACAAAGCACCATTCCTATACCTCAGTTGACTTACAGTCAGCTGAGCTAAAAATAGAATTATTATTTCAATGAGATGGAAAATACATTTTTATTTTAAAACTTACACTGGGCAGTTATTTATGGCATACATGCAGGAATAACAAAATGAAACAAGTGTAACAGCCTTCAGCTGATGAGCACAACTCATTGCTGCATTTAATTTGATATTTCATATTTATTAGTATAATTTTATTGTCATCAAAACATAATGATGTATTAAAATTGTATGGTTCAATCCAAAACTGCCCTTTCAGCAACCTTGAAAACTATGAAAATCTTTCAAGGTGCTAAGATTTGTACCTTTACCATCTAGTTTTTGAAGAAAAAACAAATCTAGGTCTATGTCATTCTAGGCCTGATACACAAGAATGATGAATCGCTCTACAGGAAAACCATTCAATATGTGACTGGTTGGTGTGAGGAACACTACCTTCAGTTAAATGTAAAGAAGACTAAAGAAGTAGTCTTTGATTTTAGGAGATCAAAATCTGTAATTACCCCAGTTGCTATCAAAAATGAAGATGTTGATATTGTAGAAAATTATAAATACTTAGGATGTATTATTGACAGAAATCTGAATTGGAAAGAACATGTGTTGAATCAATCCAAGAAAGCAAACAAAAGATTATATTAACTTTACTATCTAAGAAAGCTTAATATTGACAAAACCATAATTACCATGTTTTATAATTCAGTAATTTCCAGTGTCCTTACTTATTCACTGGAGTGCTGGTTTACAAATATATCTGATAAGTTAAAGAAACAGTTGAATAATACCAGGAAGAGAAGTAGTAGAATAACTGGTACTTCTCTTGCCACACACCAGGATATCTGTGAAACCAAAACAATGGCCTTCATATCTAAGGTCATGAATGACACAACACATCCCCTATATTCAGAGTTCCGTTTTTTACCTTCAAGTAAACACCTAGATACAATATTCTGCAGAACAACTCGTTTTAAAAAATCTCTCGTACCACACAGTATTAAACTTTTTAACTCACAACCCTCTTAGAAATTTAACGTTTTGAATTATGTGTTTTACCTGCAGAATTAACTGTTTTATCATTTTTACATGCTTAATTTTACATGCATAGTCAATATATTAAGTGTGATTTTTATGTATTTTTATGTATTATTTTTATGTATTTATCTATCTATTTACTTATTTATTTTTTATGTAATGAATTGCAAGTCAACGACAAATTCCTGGAACTGAAGGCTAATAAATGTTATCTTATCTTATCTTATCTTATCTTATCTCTTATCTTTGTAGTTGAAATATGTGATATGATAATGGATTGCCAACCAGATAGTCACATTTTGGTGGAGTTTTAATTGCAAAAGGAAAAAGGCCAGGTAGGTGTGGATTCTTCGGATTCTGAATATCTGTGAGTGAAAATTATATTTACCTGAGCATCCAGAGACCGCTTAAGCTCCATCATATATGCATACTGTTCTGGATATATATACTCATAAGGAAAGTAAACCAGGAGTCCATCAATGTTCAACCTACAATCACAAAAATGGCAATAATCTAGCAAGTACAACCTTGAAACTATAAACTAAAATCAACTGAAATCTCCAGACCAGACAAACAGCACTAAAATCAATCTATGAAGTATGCAGCCAGCTTCTTTGTATGCTCCTGAGGCAGCAGAAATCTTGCGCTTCTAAAGAAGCAACTGATTTTCATGCTGCCAGCTTTGACCGTTTATGATATATTTAGACACCAGATGGCGGTTCGTTGTCCGCTGAAATTAAAGTGCGTATGATGTGACAAGCAGCCAATCAGATGCCAATAAACAAACACTCGACAGGCATCCTGGCTCCGCCCATTGCTGTGCTTCAAGCGCCGCTTGATGAGTGTCCGGTCGAATTTAAATTACTCCCTCTGCATTCTCGCATCATCAACAGATTCGATTATGACATTATGACTGTGTTAGGCTAGCCATATATCTGTTGTCTGCAGAACTGAAACAAGCCAACAGGTGTGCACGCAGCCATGGTTGTTACGTTTCGTTTGAATTACAGCTCACCGGCCGAGCATCCTATGTGCCCAAGGCCCTAAGCAAACCACGTCAGGGGCAATTCTCTCTGAGCCTGTGGCCTGTTCAGACGGTTGCGCGGGGCAATGAGCTGTCACTCAAAATGAAATTAACATGATTGGCTCCGTGTATTCCTCGCTTGGCTTTGTGTTCCAGCACAAGGTCTCATCTGATTGGACAAAAAATACAGTGCTCCCTTCTGGTGTAGCAATTCAGGATACGAGGTCATAACAAACAGTGCCTTACGATATAGGCAGTAGCCCTATAACTTAAGTAAAGCGCTGTGTAAAGAGCGTAGGTTCTTTGTTATTGTTCTCCCTTTCAAGGTTACAGCACCTAAAGAGTTGCCAATTTCACAAATATCCATCATCAATCTTTTCCTAAATTAAAACAGATGCGTTAAAGTCTCATAATACAATGCAGTTACGGCCATAATATATTAAAATTTGCAAGTGCATGGTTTTTTTTGTAAAGCTGTACAACAATTATCTACGCCACACAAGCTGCTATAGATGCAAACCCTTGGTGATTTCAGTTAATTTAAACCTTACAGCAAGGCATTATAAAGTTATTCAACTGACAGGGATATTTTAAACAGGACAGGAGCTGTGGCCCCCAAACATCTGCTTTGGTTAGGCAATGTAAACCTCTCCTATCCCTAGGTTTTCCTGTAATATGCTCAAAGTACTCCAGATATTAGCAAAACCCATTTGGGCATTAATTACTCTTATTAAATAATAGGACATATTGTAACACTTTTACCTTGTTCCTGCTTCATCAACATATCATGACATTGACTATTCTATTGTAGCCATGTTTCCGTTGCCAGGAAAACGGATACTAACCCAGTGAAGAACGCCTGGAGGTAATGTTGTAACATTTCTTTTATGACGGACAGCAAACCAGCCTGCCAACCCACATGCATAGGGACATGGCTGTCACTGGAAGCCATGCCTAGCTTTCATTATGTGCCTGTGAGGATGCTAGGGACACAAAGGTGGCTGGGCCAATGGGCCAAATTATTTAAATCAACCATCCCAGACACCTCAGTCAGAGCAGAAACTGAATATAGTATAGACCTATAGCTCAAACTATGCGTTAGGAAACAGTGGATCTCACTGGTGCTGCATTTTGCTGATCAGCGTCAGCAAGATTTTAAATGAATGCTAATAGAAATATTGTCGTCATCATTGTTAAATGTTAATGTTTATGGCTGGTTGTTATCAAATTAAACATTCCATATATGAATTTAATAACCAACTACTGATTGTCAATTCTTATCATGACTCTCTGGGAACTTGGCTTAAACATGATTAACATCATTTAACAAGTTCTTAGACCTGACAAGTACCGACAGCATCATACACAGACTAGACCAACTGTGACAAAATTAAACCAATATTGATTATCCAGTTTTTAACAACTGAAGAAAAGTACAAATATATTGTATGCAGGTCTGATAAATTTTTATTCAGTTGTCAACTTCCTATAACTGTTGATCAATTAACAATAACAGTGACACTGCTATTTGAACACTCTTTGGCTTTTTTAATATTATTTTCACATGATTAAACACTATAGTATGACACTCTGTGAATGGTCAACCCTAGTTTATTGTATGACATAACCTAGCCACAGTATGAACTGCCTGACCAGCACTGCTCCCTGCCGGCCAAGCGGTATATACGTTGCCAGAAATAACCGTGACGAACCAAACGAAACAGGTCTGTTGCCAAAAATAACCGTGACGAACCAAACGAAACAGGTGAGAAACGACTTGTACCCCAGTCCATCCACGACGTGGGCGATAATGGAGCAAAGAAGACCAAACTTGCGTGATATTATTTTGTACGAATAACCTATCACTAAAAAAAAAACAAGAACTTCTAAAAGATCTCTTACTTCATGGCTGTGGGAAAGATATCGCTGGCTAGATCTATAAAACTATTATTTGCGACGAACACCGCCTCTGTGCCTTCCACAGCCTTCAGCTTCAGCTGTGTCCCTCCGTACTTCATATGTCTACCTCCAGATGCCGCCAACATAGTCGCTCGTGTCGTCTGCTAACAACAGCACCATGCTGCCGCGTCTATAGGATGACAAGTATTTCTATTTGAAGAAGAATCATCTCAGAAACAGGCTGTGACAGTGGTTGACAGGTAAGTTTATGTTACCAATTGTTGTCCATCTGATATGTCAAACTTATGTCTGACTTGTGTACGATTTATCAGTATAAGTGCAGCACAGCAATAAAAAATATACTCAGCGGTATTATGCCATGGTGTAGTTAACGTTTTTTTTTTAAAGGCCTATATAACCCCTAAACTACACCAATACCTGCTGAGCTATAGTTTAGATCTACAGTGTAGTACTACAGGTGACCTGCTTAAAAGTAAAAGTGGTTTATTTACTGAGGTTGTGTCCTAATATTTTCTTTCTCCCACATAGGGATTACCTCATCATGATTCCATAAAAATTAACACATTAATATAAGATTCACATAAAAATTGGTGCCTTATATCAGCCCTCTGACATCACGACCAGGTTACTGCGAGAATACTGGCCTGCCAGAGTGCCTTTAGTACATCTATACAGTTCCAACACCACTGTCCACCTAATTTTTGGTGATATTTCTTTCAAATCTATTTTCTTTGTCACAAACAAATTAGCTTTTATGTTTTATCAAAGGAATTAAGTAATGTGGCAATTAATGATGGTATAAATAAGCATGAAATAAATATATATTTTACTTTGTGGCGCCGGGGCACTGTATGTAGGTTAAAGCGACCTGTTTCAGGGTCCAGTCAGGGTCAGCCCATTTTGTGGCGTCAAGAGTGAGCGGGCATTAAATATTGAAGGGCAGCAGAAAATTTCAGGGAAAAAATATTTCAGGGTGCATACAATATTTATAGCAGGTGGGTGATAGGAGAATTTAAATAAATAAAAACTAGCAGGGTTGGCCTTTTTTTGGTTTTTGCTGGAGGGGATTCAAAAGTGTTTCTTGGAAAAGTCTTGAGAGGTGGCAACATCTAATGCCGTAATGGTCAGTTTTAGAAGCTGTTACCGCGAAAATGAGATACTCAACCCCCTGTTTTCCTGGAACAAAATAAAAGTGCAGGAGGTGAGCTTGATTTAGATGTATCACATGATGCCAAACACTCGAGAGAAAAACCTTTCCCAGTACCCCCTTATATGATTATATATAGCCTTTTATAGGGCCTGGAAATAGGTCCCCCAGACTACCTCTAACATAAAGAGCTGCACAAAATGATGGTGTCAGGTCAAGACAACATATTTTTTATCCTTGTGATTTAGGAGGGACATGTGTGAAGTAACAAACACATGACGTACAAATACCACTGTGATTTCATCAATACAAATTGTAAAGTTGATGGGGTTTTAGTCGGTTATCTTAGGTCACCTGACTAACATGTTGCAAGTCTGTACATTTGTTCAGTTGTTTTTATTTTTCTGAATTAATCATATAGAATCCATACAGGGGAAAGTATTATTTTGCTGTTAGATGATCCCCACATTTGACTGATTTGCCTATGGGGTAAATAATGGTAAGCTCTCATGCATTTTGCCAAAAATTATGTGAAAAATAAGGAAGGCAGGGGTGGTAGAATAAAGGATATAGGCCTGAAGATAGCATTATAACTGTAAGGTCACATGAGAATGCAAATATTTTTGTCATTTCTGACAACGCCTTGTTGCCTACGATACACTGTCAATTGACAAAAAAACAGACCAATCATTTTGCATTTTTAGTTTACTTTCTAACAACACCCAACATGTTCCGTTCTAACTCAGCATATTGATAAATCCCTCCGCATGTTTGTTGAATTTCTGACCGCATGAATACATACATGGCATGCACAGGTTACTGGGTGCAGCCAACTTGTATTTGATACAGGAAATGACTTGTTACCATGAAGATGGGGTTTCAGTTTTTGTTGTGAGTTCACATGTCTTCTCTTGCATTAATGCATCATTTGTAGCATAATCTTAAGACTATGGGCTGTTTACAACAATATGAATGCAACATGATGGAAGACCACTGCGATGCATTTCTTGATACTGCATGTATCACGGCTCAATTGACCTATCCATGAACTCTATGCGACCTTAATCGCATATTCATTCAATGAATAAACATAAGCATGGGACTAAGGAGCAACCAATCAGGTGACCTTAAATATTGTCAAGCGTCAATCATCTGACAAAAAACAATCTGCATAATTTGGCAGAGCTCTGTCAAACAGAACACGTGTAGTCTGTAAATACTACCAGTACCCATGTCGGCATGTTTTCCCGGATATTTTATTATAAGAAGGAGACAGTATAAAAATTTCTAGGCTATAAGTTGCGGGAGCCATTCCTTCGACTACTGAGTGAATAATAATGTCTTACCTGGCACATAATTCGTATGGGACAAATAATCCAATATATATTGCAACACAGTTCATATATGACTGCGATTAGTAAACAATGTTCAGGTTATACCAGTTGATGACGTCAGTCAATACAACGTCATGCGCCAACGCCCTTTGTGACGTCATTATTATGTTATAATCAGCTCTCGCATGTGTAGGAGCGTTTTGGTGGCTAATTGTAATAATAAGTTAAAAGGGCGTAGCATTTGGGCTGTGGTGGATAGGTCAATAGGCTTACCAGCTCAATTATTATTGCCTACTGAGTTGGGTTGTTACTGCTACACAAAAATAAAACAAGATCGTACTTAATTCAAAGGAAAATTAAGTATGAGTAATGGCAGTTTGTTGCAGGTCACCTATGCTGCACTTTTACCCATCTGTTATCTTTGATACAGTTGGGAAAAATGTTATAGTATGATACTGGTAGGGCATTATTATCATCATTTATACTAAATTTCAATTTAATAATTTATAGTCCATCTCTTGACCCTATTGGCTGTTGTCCTGTGCTTGATCTGAACATGTCCATCCAACAGATCTAGCATAGGACGATAGGGTCCAGAGATGGACTAAAATCATTTAATGATATTTTATCGGAAGTGAGTATTTCAACTTCCCTTGGAGTGGGAATAAGGAGTCCTTACTCAACAAAATTCTGGCAGTCTCAACACCAGCCCTACTCATGTGGTGTCAACAGTCCACTGATAAGGATTCAATTGTTGTCTAACTCCTTAATTTTATCCTATTTGTGCTGCTTAAAGCTTGTTCTCCTTCCTAAAAATATGAAAAATTTAAAAAAAAAACTAGTTCACAAAATTTAAGCTATGTGCCCATAATGACCTTAGGTGCATATTCAACAGGATTTAGTGAACAAGAAATAATTTAGACTTTTTTTAAATTGAAATAAGACTGAAAACCACATTTTGGCAGCTCTTTTTTTCAGAATGCTTGGACTTGTAGCTTAGCTGTTCCATGGGAGGGGGAGTAGAAATAAGCATACCTTATTGTGCCACTTCTCCCAGGGAAATAAGGCTGCCTATTATTGCAGTATCGGTGACTGGCTTCACGCTCAGATACACCCCCTTACAGATGACATGTTTGTCTTATTTTCTTGCTCCCACACAGTGTTTGTGGTCATTGACAGTTTTATCAACAGGCACATCCACAGTGTGAATTTCAGTGCTTGTGTGCTAGAACATCAGCTTCTGAAGTCTACTTGTAACATTCCCTAGTTTGAGGAACATTTCTCAAATATGTCAGTATTCACCAAAGAGATGAAAACCTGACAGCCCCATTTAGTCAGGTGGCTTTATGGAATTATAGTAACACACCAGATAAAAGCACCGAATTAGGTATGAAGTATCTTCAGCTCAATCCTGCACATCAACAGTGTGAATTTCAGTGAACATCAGCTTCTGAAGTCCAGGGCTTTTGATAGGAAAACATTTGAAAAGTCACTGATGCCCAGGCAAAAATTTTGAGGAGTCCCATCTGAGTTTAGAGCGTTGCAAGGAGAGACAATATGTGTCAATTTTGATGGTTTATTATGGGTTTTATAAAAAATTGATTTTTTTTTGCGTTTTTAATAAATTTATATAATTATCATATCATTATATGATTAGAAATTATGTCATTATATGAATATATGCTTAAAGCGAAATGTAAACCTCAGTTATCAGTGCAGTGTTTACGCCACTGACAGGTTTGTTTGAGGCAGCTGGTAATGGTCAATGACTGCTACAAATTTCTTAATCCAGAAATTGGCATGTCCCATCAGAAGCTTGGACCCTTAGAACCGAGCGTCTGCAAGTGATTTTAAGCATCAGAGATGCTTACCCCTGCATTCCTGAAAGCCTTGGAAGTCTACTTGTAACATTCAGATTCCCCAGTTAGAGGAGAAGCAGTGGCAGGTCCAGAGGGTGGAGGTCAAGGTGGTTCTGAACCCTTCCCTCTTTTGGAGTCCAAACAACATTTTTTTAGGGTTTCAAACCAAAATTTGGGACCCTGACCCTCTCCAAAATCCTGGATCTGCCCCTGAACAGTTCTAAACTATGTCAATATTCACCAAAGAGATAAAACCTGACAGCCCCATTTAGTCAGGTGATTTAACAGAATTTTTGTTACACGCCAGATAAAAGCACAAAATTTAGTATGAAGTATCTTCAGCTCCATCCTGATCATTCTGGAGGGGGTGCCCACCCAAATACAGTTTCTGATTCTTTCAGCAGGCCCAAGTCCAAATAACAAGATTTTACTCAAAATTTCACATGTCTTCAACTATAAACGGGATGTTTTGAAACTGATTGACTATAAAATTCATTTTTAATTAATCATTATACATATTAAGAACTAGGACTGGCACGATTAATCCATATATCGATATTTCAGGCAGTTTGTATGGTCTAATATGATTATTGTTGAGACAGCTGAAAATCGATCTCATGAAATGAACCCAGTTTCAATACATAAATACCATAAACTGGTTGAGTTTCTTGTTTACTTTGTTGTGCTCAAATAAAATTATTTTAAGATCATGGTAATGATTATTAATGGTGGTATTAACCCAAATTAAATTCAGTAATGCAGTAAAAAAACCAGGGCTTTCCATGTTGCTGTCATCAAATATTTGAGTTACATGGAAAACAGTGAAATATAACGACTGATACAAAGTCACGGTTGTTTATTGTATGACCAGCAGGGGATGCAGTGATCCCATGCCGCGATTGGTTCACAGGGGACATCAGTGTCTGTCTTCTTGCTGTTCGGGAGGCTTGACACAGGCTAGCCCTAGCTTCATTTCCCTCCGTTATGAGAGAGCCTTAGTAAAAAGTGTTTGAAAACTGGAGACATTCCAGTGGACAATAAATCAAAAAGTGTCAGATATCAGAATAGAAACATACTTTTATGATATGGCAATAACATACCACTTTAAAATAAATTTTTATGTCGCTTAAACAATTGAATCAGGTAGGTCACCATCTCAAGCAGTAAAAACAAATATGTCCAGAGGGGATTTCCCAGGGGTTCCCCCACATAAACATCATACCTGTCATCAACCTCCAGCGCAGAGTCAAGATTTGTTTTGTTTATCCTTGACATCCATGATAATTCTTTTGTATGGAGAATGATGCATCATCTGCGCAACCTGGTGACATGAAAAAGACTGCCCATTGCCAGCCCTTTTAAGAACACTATTATGAAAGATTTAAAACAGTTATTGCTGAAAATCATGTAAAAGTATAAATGTAGCTCGCTTGAGGTTAAAAGGTCACATCATCAATTGAGATGAAACTATTTATCCTGTGCCTATATTTAAATGCCCTCATTTTCTGAAGTTAAAATACTGAAGAAGATAAGAAATATTTTATCATTTGAATATAATTTAAATTACATAATTACATAATAATTAAATAATTACATAATCATCCATTGAGGTGGAACTATTTATCCTGTGCCTATGTTTAAATGCCCTCATTTTCTGAAGTTAAAATATTGAAGAAGTTAAGAAATATTTTATCATTTGGATATAATTAAAATTACGTAATGGTTAAGATAATATAAAGTTGAAAATCCCATATAAATAGTATTCAGGGAATATACTAGTTAGTTCATGTATGTATACTTTACTAGTGAAACCATCTGTTTTGAAAGCTTTATCTGAAGTCGTATTTATGTAGAGCCAATGTGATTCAGACAATTGGTTGGATTGTCCACATTATCATAAATCATTAGGGCACAAATACATCTTTATCATGGTAAATGCGGTAATAAAAATGTAACATGAAGCAGAATTTATTTCACTTAATTATCCTATATAATTTCTATCTATATTTGTGGCTACAATCAAAAATCATGGACGCTTTGAGTATATTATAAGTTAAAGGGAGGTTTTTTGAACATCAATGGGGTATTATATATATTTGGGATAATAACATTTTCAAGAAATTAATACAGTGCAGTAAAATTATTGAAGGTAGCAATTTAGATCAAGTTTCAATACAACAGAACTTTCTGTGGCATTTAGTCATCTGTTGTATTATTTATGGACTGAGAGTAGATTATGATTTGTACAGTCTATTCAAATATAAACATCACTGATAATGTTATGTAACTACCTAATTCTTAATTTCTGATGAAATTAATTTACTGAATACAACTTCAGTATGCCAGGAAATGAAAAATCAAAGAATTTGGTATTTATTTCAGTTTAAGATGTAAACTTAAATATAGTTCAGACTACATGTTTTAGGTATCTGGTACTGTAGAAAATCTATGCCCTCTGAGGCAGTAAAATTGTCAGAAATGTGGCATAAAGCAGCATTTGTTTACACTTATCCTTAATAATATCTTACTGGATTGGACATATTTAGGTTGTCGGTTGTGGATATACTTTTTAATATAAATATAAGTTAATGAAGAATTGAAGATCAGCTTTGAGTTTTAAGTGTGAGTAATATTATTGATTTGCATTGATTAGACCAAGTTTCAATATGACCAAGCTTTTCATGGAATTTAAGTCATTTGTTCTTGCATTTTTAATGGGCTGAAATCAGATTATGGTTTATACTGTCTTTAAATACACACTAGTATTAAAATAAATACATAATTGAATTAATTAGTCTTTGATATTTATAAAATATGTTTGCTTGACCCAACTCTCAACTTATTCAATTTGCCAGCAAAAGGGATATTCAGCCAGGTAATTAATGCTTGGTAACATTTAAGGTATAAAATAACAATTGTCCATTCTAAATTGTTAGAAAAAACTACAAGTGTTTGTGACTATAAAGTTATGTAAGTAAATATGAATATGCTTATGTTGAATTATGATGCTGAGACCACAATTTTAGTGCAAGTCTAAACTTTTGCATTTATCAGCAAACACAAAATATCCATTACAAAAAGGGGCTTTGTCCTGAGTTTACCTACACATTCTGGTGAGGTAAATGTGGTTAGATGGTGTTTGCCAATGTAGGATTCCTAAACCTTAGAACCTTTTCAGGGAATTTTAGAGAGTGTTTTCATATACAGATAACACAAATTTTGGATTGGAATGTAATTGGTCAAATTTGTAATTCAGACATTTATGTAACGGTATTTATTTACAAAAATATTGTTTGTGAATAAATCATTTATATAGATATTTGTTATGTAATACGTGTAATAGAAGGGCCTGTGAAATTGATTAAACTGCAGGCTTGCATATAATAAAAAAATGCATCCTGTAGTTATGCTTGACTTAATTAGTCTTACCTTGTTCAACCAAACATTTCTCATGAATTTAACACATGGGACAAAGATGGGTACTTTATATTGTCAGGTGGTGGGGGTGGGGGGGGGAGGTAATTAAGGGGGCTTGTGTTCATAATGATATAAATTTTGTTGTATAGTTGATAGATTTACACTGTTAACATTAACCATCAGGATGATCAGATGGAAACGAATATAGGAATAACTTCCAGGTTAAAGGATAATAGTATGTTTGACCAAATGTGGAAAAATCAGTCTGAAACTAGAATACAGGTAGTCGACAGGCAACTAAGTGTATCCACCAAAATCAGAGTGGGACAGGTGAAGTGAGGCATGGATTGAGTATTAAAGAAGGGGAAATAGAGTGAGGTGTGTTGCATATTAGCATGGATGTCTGCAGCTGAAATGTGTATGTAGGTTGTGCCACCTACCACAAAATCCAGAAAGCTATCAAAGTTGTATACAAATGCAAAAAGTCAAACCACTGCCGAGATATGAGTAATTTTATCCCAAGGCAGACAAACAGACGCTGTGCAAAAATGGTTGCAGGTGGCGCCACCAGTTTTGCGTATGATAAAGAGCTATGTGAGATCTATATGCACATGAAAAATTTTGGCCCAGTCGGCCAAACGGTTCCTGAGATATGAGCTTGGATGTCTGCAGCGTAAATGTATATGTAGGTGGCGCCACCTGTCATAAAATCAAGAAAGCTATCCAAGATGTATAAACCTGCAAAATTTTAGGCAGATAAGTCAAACCAGTGCAGAAATATGAGTGATTTTACCTCATGGCAGACAAACAGATGGACGCTGTGCAAAATGGTTGCAGGTGGCACCACCAGTTTTGTGTATGATAAAGAGCTATATGCTACATGCAAAATTTTGGCCCAATCGGTCAAACGGTTCCAGAGATATAAGCCTGGATGTCTGCAGCGTAAATGTGAATGTGGGTGGCGCCAACTGTCATAAAATCAAGAAAGCTTTCCAGGATGTATACATATGCAATATTTCAGGTGGATAAGTCCGATCAATGCAGAGATATGAGTGATTTTATCCCAAGGCAGATGAACAGATGGACACTGTGCAAAAATGGTTGCAGGTGGTGCTACCATTTTTTATGTATGTTATAAAGCTATATAAGGGCTACATTTGTGCAAAATTTTTTTCCGGATCAGTCAAACAGTTCCCGAGATATGTGGGTTAATGGGTCATAACAGACGCACAGATGGATGCAGAGCACAGAGGAAAGGTCAGAGGTCAAAACAAAATCGGGGCGCAGCAGTTCACATCCCAGGTTTCGTAAAATTCCGCCCAGAGGTTACGGAGGAGTTCTCTGGACATGCGGCAGTGGCGGCAGCGTCCGGCTGAAAACATGGTATCCGCAAAACTCTGTTTTGGGGGATACAATTATGTGGAACAGAGAGATGTAGTTCTCAAGACATTTCTTGGGTTAAAAAAACCATTAAAAATAAGGTAACTGAGAGAATCAATACATTCAAAGTAAAGAGCTGACTTCAGTTATAATAGCTGCTGTACAAAGCGAGGCGTAGGATGTAGTTAGTGGTGGTAAACCCTTTACTGGCAAAGGGCAACTGAAACACACTCAAGATGGGTACCTTTAACATCTGACTGTCCTCTATTGGCTAGAATCCATGAGGTCACAGATATTGCATATTTATTATCCCCTCACAACGAAGATGCAGGAGGGGATACAGTAACCCCTCCATTTGTGTGTCTGTCATTCTGTCTGTCTGTTTTGATTTGGCTTCTAGACCCATTTAAGCCATACCGTTTAACCAAAATCTTACATCTTTTACATATGGCTTACCCACCAACATATGAAGAATGCTATCGATTTTGAGGTCAGGGGGTCAAAGGTCAAGGCTACAAAACCCACTTCATGAAAAAGCTTTTGGACCCATTTTAAGCCAAACCATTGGACCAAAATCTTTTCATCTTTCACATATGACTCACCCACCCACAGATAAGAATCCACTTGATTTTGAGGTCATAGGTCAAGGCCACAGGACCCACTTCTTGAAAAAGCTTGTGGGCACATTTTAAGCTAAATCGTTTGACCAAAACCTTTCATCTTTCACATATGGCTCCCTACCAACAGATGAAGAGATGCCCTCCTGATTTTCACACTGTGTTATAAATTTAACCCAGTATAAATATATGCTCAAGTGCGAGGCCATGCTTTGTGTTGCATTGCCCTTGTTTTAAGTTCCAAGATTCCTCTTAACCTAAACCAAAACTTGTGCAGTAACTGTTTAACATTTTTGTTTAAAATAAAACATTTTTAACAAAACCCGAGTGAGTTATTACTTGTAGAGTAAGTTTATGTGAAATTTGTGAATTTATGTTTGGGTTAGAATTGCAGTCCATATTCATGAGATGTTTGGGCAATGCCTATGACATATATATGCAAAACTTAATGAGAAGGTTCATGTTAAACCTAATGAGGTTGAGACAATCAATTTTAAGACAACATCTTTGTCATTTACAAAGCATGAAGTAGTGATCAGGAAATTATTTTAACTAAAGGGGCCCTAGAACCAATAGATTATTTGGAGTGTGTCTCTCCTGCTGTGATCACAGGAGCCATGCATATAAAATGTGGAGACTGTAAAATCGCTGTAAATTCAGTTGCATATCATTTTCCTTAAGAAAAGCAGATAAGTTATTCACCTTTAAGTGGGCATGTCATATTTACAAAAACTCGACCTCAGGAACACATACAAACAAATGCTTTTGGATGGATCCTCCAAGAAATATTGTGTTTTATGAACACCGGTCATAGTTTAATTAGCTATAAGCACATGCCATATGCCCTAAAAATTGTCCCAGGTATTTTCAAAGGCTGATATATAACCTATTGTGTGATGTACTAGTAAAAGTGATGTATTTGGATGATATTTGTATCTAGAGCTTATCAGTTTGAAAGGGTGCAAATTTTCAAACCAGTTGAACTCTATTTAGGCCATGTTGATTACTAAAAGGGTACTCTAACCTCCCCTAAAAGATACAAGCTTTGATAGAAAATTGTTCATAAATTTATTTCTGATGAAAATGTTATGACCTTTGGACAATGGGACTTTTTATACACACACAATGAATGTATTGTTTTGTTTACCCCCCCCCCCCCCCACATAATCTTCATCTCAAAGAATATGCCGACAGCTAATGGATTACTACATTTTTGCATTAGATCCTAATTTTTAGCATATTCATTTTTTTTAATTTTACAAATTTCATAAATTTGCAATTTATAAAATCTGAAAAGTTAATGCAAAATTATAATTTGCATAAGTTATCATTAATTTGGTTCATATAATATGTCAAATTATGCAAACATATATTTTATTTTTGTTGTTGATATCATTAAATGTGTAAAATGAATTTAAAAGAAATATCACAAAAATTCCGTAATGCAACAACATGGCATCTCCTAGATTATTCCTTAGATCCCTGTTCCAAACCAGTTTGGTAAATTGGAGGTTTCAGTTTAATGTACATACTGATTTTATGAACTAAAATAGATTCAGTAAAATTTGTTTAAAAATTCCCTTTTGAAATCACACTGCTTGCTGGATGAGGAGAAACAATATCTTTATGCTAATTATTAGAGTATCTCAACTATAATTTAATACTAAAATAAATATATATATATTTAAGAGAGAATGCAGTACCTCACAATATGAACATCCACACTCTTACAGGAATACATCACTTTGTGGTCACATAATTCAATGTGCACTTTAATCATTGTAACTCCTTGTAATACTAAACTACGGTAAATCCAAAATGAAGCAAAGTCTAGAGAACTCAGCTGAAAATGATTTTGATAATATTTGTATAAAATCCTAGTGGCCTTGTTGACTGTGCACTTTTATGGGCTACAGGAAAGATACAGGAGCCTCTAATGATCAAATATTTGTTAAAGTATCAGTATTTAAACTGTGTGACTGTAACATGTGGGTAGAAACCTTTATAGAATTAGGAAGAAAGTGGAGATGAGCTTAAATATAATAATACATGTTTTACTTTAATTTATTCACTCAAATAAAATGCTGTAAAAAAATAAAAAAATTTTCATTGTCTGTATGGGCATGAACTAAATCTGATAAGTATATATTGTATTATATGGGAGAATTGTGGCCTGAAACCATTGTATTATGCAATAAGGAAAATGTATGATAGGATATATTTAATCAACAATAATGTGTAAATGTAATAAATAATTTTAAAAACAGGTTGAACGTATGCTAACATGAGTATAACATTAAAATTCCTGGGAAGTTTACCCAGTATTCATGATTGGGAGTACCAGTGTTATACAAACCAATGCTTTGCCAGCTTTAAGAGATATGAATTAAATGCTACAAAATATACTACATATTACAAATTATATTTCAATAATATTTTTAAAGGATTTCATTCAGAACATCAACCTCACTATCAATTCAGGTCATCATTTATTCAAAACATTTAAGTAATGGCTCTTATGGCTTTAATATATCATTTAAAAGATTGAACATATTACAATTTACAACTGTAAACTTAAAATATAGCTTGCAGTCAGTTTGTATTTAATTCTACCAATACAAAACAGGATTGTTAATGAGTAGGCTAGTCAATATCATTTTTAGCTCAGCTGACTATAAGTCATCTGAGCTATAGTCATGGTCCATTGTCCATGGTCCGTCTGTCTGTCCTCGTCCGTCGGGATGTCCATCCGTAAGACTGGCACATTTCGACACCATTGGACCTATGAATCTGAAATTTGGCATACAGTTAGATGTCCCCAAAATCTCCTTCCATGCCGAAAAATTGGGTCAATAGGACTTCGTTCCTTCGAGATATTAAGGAAAAACCTCAATTTTTTTTAGAAATCTATTTTCACACTTCATGACTGCCTCATATCAAAACCACTCATCTGGTTTTCTTCATATTTACCATAAATATTCCTCTATATAGTTTCTATGTGCATTCCAGAAATTAAGTCAGTATTATTTAATTTAAAAAAAGTTATGGGCCCAAACATAATGGACTTTGTACAAAAATCAGGTAAGATATTTGGTCAATTAAGACCAAAAGTGTTAAAGGTAGGGACTTTTTTTCAGTAATACAACTTTAATTAATCAAAATTCAATTGTATACCAAAAATTAGATCAAAATCTGTTAAATTTTTTAAAATATTGGCAAAATATAAAATCAGTACCTTAAATTTGGCCTAAGTTTGTCCAAGGCACGTTTTTTTAGCTCAGCTGACTGAAAGTCATCTGAGCTATATAGTGCGGCGGCTAATAGAAAAATTGTTCAAATTGTGATAAAAGTACCATATTTGGCACAGTTGTAGTATTGTACACTGGCTTTCATTTAAGAAATAGTTCCACGAAATATTCATGGTATTTCAGGGGTGGATCCTACAATTACTTTGGGGGTACCGATAAATCAAATAAATGATAATGTCTAATCTAAAAGTGTTCGATCAAGGCCTTTTTTTTTGCAGCACATGGAATTCAGAAGTCTGCTGATGCTCAAACTTTACTTTCATGTGAAGTTAATTCAGTTTAACAAGCAATCTGAAATAATAATTAATGGAGCAGGATGTATTTATTTATCAAGTATCGTGCAGAACTAATGCGATTTAGAACGCCTTTTAAATTTTGTTAACATGTATATATTGCAAACATGTTTCATGTAAATTATAACAAATGTAGGCTTACCATCAATTGAATAATTAACTAAATAAAGGGTATGGTGAATTATTACATGGAAATAATTACAACTATTTATGTTTGTCAATCAGCCTATTAAAGAGCAAGTTAATTATTCAGTAAAAATGTTTCGGAACTCTGCCTGTCTACTTTTCCTGTTCATATGAGGGCTCTAGACCTTTTGAATTACAGACCTGTCAGAATTCCAAAATGGCCACCACAGCCCAATCGCTGATTTTCTTTCGCTCATGATAACTCAGCAACAAGAAGATATACTTCAGCTTTCTTAAATTCACAGGGATGATTAGTACATATACGAGGGCTTCAGACCTATTGAATTACAGACATGTCGGAATTCCAATATGGCCACCAGATAATAATGGGTGATTTTCTTTCGCACCAGATATCTCAACAAGAACATGCTTGATCTTTCTCATTTTCTCAGGGATCATTGGTGCCTATGCAGACCCAATCCCTTTCCAATAACAGACCTGTCAGAATTCCAATATGGCTCCTAGCACACAATTGGGTATATTCTTTTAAGCGCGATATCTCAACAAGAACAAGCTTGATCTATGTCATTTACACAGAGATGATTGGTACCTATAAGGGCTCCATCTCTATCGAATTGCAGACCTGAAGGAATCACAATATGGCCACCAGAGCACTATCGTTGAATTTCTTTTGCAACAATATGCTTGATCTTTCTCAAATTCACAGGGATTATTGGTCTCTATGAGGGCTTCTGACCTATTGAAATACAGACTTGCTCAAAATCAAATATGGCCAACAGACTACAATCCGTGATTTTCTATTGCACACATTATTTCAGACATATTTTCTTTAATATTATTTGAACAAGTAGGATTTTTTCCTCATGCATATGGATAAAAACCTGTTTCTGTTTGTCATATTTTTCAACTTTAACTTAATTTTTCACCCATATGTTAACTAGTACAGCACTAGCAGAAATGCTAATGCAGAAATTGCAACATGGAATGCACATGGACTTAAGAACAAAATTAAATCAGTGAAAGTTTAAGAATTGATAAATAATCACAGTATTGTATGTATCACTGAGACATGGGCAACCATGGATGGTGAATTTTCTGATGCATCCCACGGGTACTATGGTTATGGAATAGTCAGGAAGAGTACAGGGAGAGGAGAGGTCTTAGTTCTTACTTCATAAGGTAGATGGATCCTGTGTGTTATCAGATGATCCGTCCAATCACTTTCCTTTAAGCTGTTCACTTAATATTATCAGACCAAGGAAAGAGCTTTCGAATGAACACATATGCGAACTGACAAAATGGGTAAAATTTCATCAGACTGATGAAAATAAAACAAATATTTCAAAATCATAAGAACAAATAGAATGTGCGTTACTTTTCAACACAATTGATGAAATCTTAGAAACATATCTGGACAAAGCAAGTGAGGCATCGGTTAGTATTTATCGAAATATATCCTACAGAAATAAACAAAACTTCCGAGACAACATGAAACTAAAGCAACCAAAATGGTGGGACAAAGAATTTTGGAAAAATGAAAAATATATAGCTTTGAATAAGTATAGATGTACAATATCAGATGGTGACTTACTTAATTATTAACTATAAAAAAACAGAGGTTTAAAAAATTATGTGAAGAAAACACTGATTCTATGTTGAAAAACATGAGATTTTTAAATAAAAAGAAAATTGTTTCAACAGTAGAACCGGTACGTTTGTACAAACATTTTAAGGAACTTTTGGATTCATCAACACAAGAAATAAATCAAGAGTTTAAGAATCATACTCTTGAATATTTAAAAAATGTATTAGAAATTGAAAATGATACAGAGCTTGAAGGACTCATAACACCATATGAAGTACAGAAAGCCTTAAAGGAAATGAAAAGAGGAAAGGCCCAGGGCCTGATGGGATAACGGTAGATATATTGAAAGATACATATAAGTCACATATCGTCTCATATGTAACAATTATTTAATAGTTTTATTAAGAAATGGACTTTTCCAAGCCTCTTGGAGCAAAGCATTTATTGTACCAATTCACAAAAAAGGCTTCCACCATAGATCCATAAAAAATTATAGAGGTATTTCATCACTTAATACCATGGGTAAACTATTGAAAAAAATATTGGCAAACAGAATTCAAAATTATGTTGATCAAGCTGGATTATTATGTGAAGCACAAACTGGCTATAGGAAAGGTTATTCAACAGTAGACAATATATTTTCTTTAAAAGGGTGTCTGCAGAAATATTTTACAAAAAAGAAAAGAAGGTTTTATTACACTTTTATTGATTTTTCAAATGCTTTTGATAGTGTACAACATGATATTTTGTGGTATGTTTCAGTTAAATCTGGAATAAAAGGGAAACTCTTGCACACACTTCAGTCAATATATAGTCAAATGAAATTATGTCTTCTTACATATTTATTTGTATGGTTACACCGGTATTATTATATGGCTCAGAACTGTGGGGCTATGAAAGATGTGAAATAATTGAAAAGGTGCAATATAAATTTTGCAAATACATTCTAAAAATTAGCTCTTCAGTTCGGAACGCAGCGTCATTGGTAGAGTTTGGAAGGGATCCAATGTATGTCGGTCAGTTATTGAGATGTGTAAATTACTGGATAAAACTAGTACATTATGGTAATAATATATATCCAAAGTGTATATATAATATGCTGTTTAATTTAGATATGAATGAAAAAACAAACATGTGTTACTCATATAAGAAGCAAAAGATGCAGCGCAGGTTTTGGATATGTGTGGATGAATCAAGAAGTAGGAGACATTAGAATATTTTTGGCTAAAATAAAGGAAAGAATTATTGATATGGCAGAACAAAACTGGTCTTGTGATGTAGAAGTACATACTAAATTAAATTTATATGGTACTTTTAAATCCATGCTCTCAATTAATGGAGAAATATTTACTGTGTGTGACTAATACCAAGCATAAACAAGCGCTAGCCAGATTGAGATGTTCATGTCATGATTTGATGATTGAAAAGGGAAAGTATACGCAAATGGATAGAGTTTGTTAGTTTTCAAGATTTGTTTGTAGAAATAAAACTTAATAAAACGCTGTTTAGTTGTACATTTACGATAACATTTAAAAAGAATGTACCCTGATAATTAAATATGATCCGCCCCTGATAATTAAATATGATCTGCCCCTGGAAATTCAGGGGTTTATTTCAGTGCTCATATGGAATTGTTCATAAGCTCATTAATACAAACAACAGATATTTTCGCACTAAGAACAATAAATCTGTACATGATTTTTAAGCGCGAAGCAACATACACATTGTATGATGAAATATGTAATGTTTATACAGTGAAACTATACTAGGTAAGTAGTACCCCCCCCCCCCCCATTGCCCTCCCCTGCTGTCTCCTATATTCATCAAAGGAGACATCGACGAGATGTGAATTGAATATAGTGATTATACCTTACTTTAAAACAGAGGATTTATGTCATATTTAACAATAAATAAACTTCAGTTAACTACATGTCATTGAATGGCAAATAGTCATCTTTTAATTACAAATGTTTACATTAATGAGATCACAAAGGTAATTTTATATTTCTCATGATGATGTTATTTAAATAGAACCAAATATTCCAAAATTTTGCCGTATATATAAGGAAAGTATAAGATGTAATGTAACTATAATGATCTTCCGTGTATTTTTCATAAAAATTTAATTTCCCGAAATTTAACATAAGATCCGCTCCTGTTACACTTAGAAGATTTGGTGGAACTAATAAGAAAATGAAAATGTATTATCTAAATTTCATCTCTACCAAATTTGGTACTTTTATCACAATCTGAACAATTCTTCTGTATTTTGCCGTTAACCGCTGCACTAATAGCGATCACTCTTTGTCCGTCTGTCTGTCCGTTAACCAGGCACAAATCGTATCTGCTGGACCTAGAACCTTGTAACTTGGGACTCTGAGAGGTCCATGAAAAATCTCCTTGGAAACCAGAAATTAGGTCTCTGTTACCCATATCCTTCGAGCTATGGGGCCCCAAAGTACCCCCCAGGATAGTAAAAAATTTCATACAAAAACTTCAATATCTCAATAACTATTTCCTCTATTTTTGAGACCTTTACGGATGCTGTCATCTGTTAACGTGGCACAAATCGTAACAACTGGACCTAGAATCTTCATTCTCGACACACTGAGAGACCTATGAAAAGTCTCCATGGAAATCAGAAATTAGGTCTCTGTTACCCATATTCTTTGAGCTATGGGGCCCAAAAGTACCCCCCAGATTAGTCAAAAATTTCATACAAAAACTTCAATATCTCATTAACAACATCACTGATGGTCATGATTTTTGGCATACATATTGATCATGAGATGTTTCATCAGTTTCTGCAGACTGGTGGCGCCACCTATATTTTTCAATTTTTACGAATTGTTTTCTCTATTTTTGAGAATTTTCAAAATGTGAACAGCTGTTAACAGGGCACAAATCATAAAGACTGGACCTAGAATCTTCATTCTTGACACACTGAGAGGTCCATGAAAAGTGTCCATGGAAACCTGAAATAAGGTCTGTGTTACCCATATCCTTTGAGCTGTGGGGGGCTCCCAATTACCCCCCAGAATAATGGAAAATTTGATAAAAACAAACTGCAACATCTCAATAACTACAACACTGATGGTCATGATTTTTGGCATACATATTGATCAAGAGGTGTTCCATCAGTTCCTGCAGACTGGTGGCGCCACCTATATTGTTCGATTTTTTACGATTTTTTCCTCTATTTTTGAGACTTTTAAGGATGCTGTCATCTGTTAACGTGGCACAAATTGTAACAACTGGACCTAGAATCTTCATTCTCGACACACTATGAGACCTATGAAAAGTCTCAATGGAAACCAGAAATTAGTTCTCTGTTACCAATATCCTATGAGCTATGGGGCCCCAAAGTACCCCCCAGAATAGTAAAAAATTTGATACAAAAACTTCAATATCTCATTATAACTACATCACTGATGTTCATGATTTTTGGCATACATATTGATCATGAGATGTTTCATCAGTTTCTGCAGACTGGTGGCGCCATCTGTATTTTTCAATTTTTACGAATTGTTTTCTCTATTTTTGAGATCTTTAAAAATGTGAACAGCTGTTAACAGGGCACAAATCATAAAGACTGGACCTGGAATCTTCATTCTTGACACACTGAGAGGTCCATGAAAAGTGTCCATTGAAACCTGAAATAAGGTCTCTGTTACCCATATCCTTTGAGCCGTGGGGGGCTCCCAATTACCCCCCAGAACATGGAAAATTTGATAAAAACAAACTGCAACATCTCAATTACTACAACACTGATGGTCATGATTTTTGGTATACACATTGATCAAGAGGTGTTCCATCAGTTCCTGTAGACTGGTGGCGCCACCTGTATTTTTTCAAATTTTCACAATTTTTTTTCTCTATTTTTGAGACCTTTAAGGATGTAGTTATCTGTCAACAGGGTACAAATCTTAACGACTGGACCTAGAATCTTTATTCTTGACACACAGGGAGACCCATGAAAAGTCTCAATGAAAACCTGAAATTAGGTCTCTGTTATCTGTTACCCATATCCTTTGAGCTATGGCACTCCAAAGTACAGCTCAGAATAATGGAAAATTTGATACAAAAGCTGAAGTATCTGAACAACTAATGCAGAGATCACCATAATTTTTAGCATGGATATTGATCATGGAGTGTTTCATCAGTTTCTGCAGATTGGTGGCACCACCTGTATTTGTTCGGGTTTTTTTTACGAATTTTTTCTCTATTTTTGAGACCTTTTAAGATATGAACATCTGTTAACAGGGCACAAATCATAAAAACTGGACCTAGAATCTTCATTCTTGACACACAGGGAGACCCATGAAAAGTCTCCATGGAAACCTGAAATTAGGTCTCTGTTACCCATATTCTTTAAACTGTATGGCTCCAAAATACCCCCCAGAATAATGGAAAATTTGATACAAAAACTGCAGTATCTCAATAACTACAACACTGATGGTCATGATTTTCGGCATACATATTGATCATGAGCTGTTCCATCAGTTTCTGCAGACTGGGTGCTCCACCTCTATTTTTTTAAAATTTTTACGAATTTTTTTCTCTTTTTTTTTAAGACCTTTAAAGATGTGGTTATCTGTCAACAGGGTACAAATCGCAACAACTGGACCTAGAATCTTCATTCTTGTCATGCAAGGAGGCCCATGAAAAGTGCCTGTGGAAACTTGAAATTAGGTCTCTGTTACCCATATCCTTCAAGCTATAGGACTCCGAAGTATCCCTCAGAATAATGGAAAATTTGATACAAAAGCTCAAGTATCTGAACAACTACCGTAATGTCTACTTGAATTCGTACAGGAAAAAATAATTATTTTTCTCAGTGTGCTAATTATTATATGTAAAATATGAAAAATTAGAATATTGCAGGAGAGAAGATCGTCTGACACCTGAGAATCGGCGGTGGGCGATAATAGAGGATGTACGGCAACCCTCATGTTAATTATTATTTAACACTTGTTCGGGAATATATGTGAGCGCTGCTGGTGACGAAAAAGATATCCATTATATCCTGTAACTGGCATTTTATAAACCATATATATATATATATAATATACAGGGTTTTAGCCGCGCCGGTCGGGGGTAACCGCGGGGGACGGCCTGTACTGCCGGCCGGAACAACCTAAACATTTGTAACCAACAGACCGGCACAAAAGATCATAAAGATCGTCAAAAAATCCAGCTACCGGCAATGGAACTACAGTAATCTATTACCCCAAACTGTTAAATTTGTACCTCATTAGTATGTTTACAAATTTATTTGATCACGGCTATGGTGCAAACAAAATTGACAGGAGTCACTGATCACCTTAATATTACACATCAAATAAATTATTGGTAAACAAACAAGCAACGATCGGTTTCACAGTTTGGACATGAAAGGAAAACATCATTAGCAAGGGTCTCTCACGGCGTACATCGGTGCGTAGCATCATTAGCGGTAAGAAAATGGGCTATTGTTTTGTAATAATTCATGGCAACATTTAATTCATTGACTTACATATTTGTATGGATTTCAAAATACGCCCTTAAAAAGCAATGGTGATTTTCTCAGGGCGTTAATGAAATTTATTCCGGGTGCCACCTGGCGGCAAGTGAACTTATTACAGCCGTGAATATTTAATCTCACCAGATTTATTTATTTATTTCAATAAATCAAATGTTTATTTTACACGTTTGGTAATTCCAGTGGAAAGAAAAAAATGAAAAATATATGGTTATCATATTTCTGAATTGAGACGGAGGAATAACATAAAAGGGGAAAAAAAGTGACAGGTTTGAACCAGGGGAATAAGGTTAACTTTCTAACTGTTCATGCGCCGCTATCCAATTGGCCACAAAGCCAACGCGACAGATGTAAGTTTTTATTTGGGAGATTCTAATAAGATTCAAACAGCGGGGTAAAAAAATTTATTTCACGGACATTACCAGGATTTATCAAATAAAAACTCTAGAAGACAGCGGTATATCCTTTGTAGCTGCGGTTCAAAGCAATCTGACGATCTCCATTTAACCTTTGATGTCTTACAGCACCAGGTCATGCCTGTGATCAGTGGTCCGTGCGAGGTTTGTCCCGAGTGGATTACCAGTATATGATCATCAGCTAATGTGATTTTTGTCCCAGTTACAAATCCTTCTTATTCTATCATTAAGTAAACAAAATATTACCGATTAAAACACATTTTTTTACGAGTTCTATTGTTCAAATCACATTCATGTTGTAACAAGTCTGAAGCAAAGATGGCCCATCGGTATCAGTTAAGTGACAGTTTTTCCTGTTTACAAACATGAAGTCGCAAATCTGATAAAATTGTTCCGATAAATTATCATGTTACTGTCACGCACTAGGACATAAAGATGTCTTGTTATCAGGTGAACAGCGTCGACATTTAATTCATCTCAGCATGCAAAGCCATTTTAATCATAGCAACATATATGGTTCATACGGACCGCCGGTGGTCACCGGCAATAGCTAATATCGGCACCGTATGTTGGTGTACGAATTCATATATGTATTATAGAAAAATATGTTTCAGCAAATTTTTAGTGTGCGAACTAATGAAGGATACGAACTAATGTAGACATTACGGTAATGTGGAGATCACCATGATTCTATAACAAGCTGTTATACACACTGTCTTGATGAACATAGAGAGCAACTCGCTTGTGAAGAGGACTTCTTTATTCAGCAACACGTAGACATAGCATTCTTCGTTCCCAAGCATGGACTGCCTGGTCACCCAGTATTCCACATACATTTGTACTCAAATGTAACCAATGGCAGACCACTACATGAGACAGCTCACTCCAGCCAGGTGGCCATAGCCATATTTGTCTCACCCCTGGCCTTCACAGGTACGTACAGTACCTGGGCATTTGGACATACCACACCCAAACATAGGTGTGCTATCCCCTACAGATGGCCAGTGGTCAGCTGTTACTAGTGTCCTAAGCGGACCTTGAATTTGTAATGATGAATTACTCTGGTTGAGAGTAAACAGGATTTATTAGCAACTCAATAGTACACTGGCACCTTTGTAGGGAGCAGCCCCTGACTTCTAGCGTGTTACTCTGAAGCGCAGATTTTACCAACAACTGCTCTTGCCGCTCATAGCCGTGACCTTCACCTTGGTGTCTCAGAAAAAGTATGGTCCTAAATGTTACACCTGGATTAATTTAAGTTTTTTTTCATTCTGAACCCCGACACTCTTCCCTGCTGTCATTATGCGACCTCGCATGATGCGAATACTAATTTACTGTCTTATGAATTGGCAAAACAATATTCTTATCCCCGAACAATGGAATATACTACATGAAGATCAGTTAAACGGGATGCTCACAGTAATAGACATAGGCCTGTTGAAATATGTTTGTCTGAGAAACAGAGTGAGAGTCCCAATGTACTCCCTGGTTAGATGATCATACATACAGCATATAGTGAACAAGATTTGGTTTGCTCGCATATAGTACAAAGGATTTAACCCACTTAACTCCTGGAAATACAGTCCAGTAAAATAACAACATATGGCGCTGGTAACTAACAACATGTTGTGCTGGCCACACAGTGCCACCATGCTTAATTCAGAGTGCATGTTTACCGATAAACAGAACTTGGGCACAATACCAAATCTCAGCCCAGCATTGATCTCTCTCTATAATACTTAGCAAACTACTAAGATGATAGTAATATACAATTTTATGAAAACTTCAGCTGAGGCTATAGCTCACTTTAACAGGTCTGTTATGACAATAATTGGTGTCAAGATATTTACAGAACTGGAGAACAGAATTAATCGCTTTTAGAACAGAACCTATGGACTTGTACACAATGTATACAATTATGAAACTATAGTTCAACTACAATAATGAAGCAATAATCTGGAGCCATTCCAACCAGTTTGTTGGAGAAAACCCAACCTTATGGTTGACATGCAGATTATCTTAATGACATATATAACCAGGTTAGTCATGACTAGAATGACTTGACTAAGATAGCTTAGGAACATGTTCTATAACTGTCTAGTTGAGACATGGGTATGACTATGACTGTACGAGGAATACCACCTTCTGTTTAGTAATATACATTATCCTGGCCATGGCCACAATCTAATAGGAAAACATAAATCCAAAATGATCGTACATCTACTAAGAACTGCCTGAATATGTGAACTTTATACTCACAGGCATCCGTAGCATGTTACATTTGATCACATTGAGTGAAATCTTTACTCGGTACTTGCAAGACAGTGAACCATCTTAATTAACACATCCCGATCCTTGTTGGCTATAATCAATCTGTATCTACCATACATACATGTAAAATTGATTCTAATCCCTCCTGTACAAAAACATGATGTTCACCATTCATATTCCAGTGATTGCATGCAGGAACCCGGGTCTTTGCCCATCATTACAATAGTTCAGTTTTACAATCTTCTGAATCTGATATCCAATATAATAAACCTGGAGTCTCATGGTAACATTGCTATAACACATAGCAATCCATTCTTCATTCCCATAGTTTATCAAACTCAACCTTTTCCTCAACTGACATATTTTCGGGGGTAACTTATGCCTCATCCCTGGGGATGATTATACACTCATGACCGTCCACTTGAACAAACCTTAAAATTCTGCAGATACCATTACCAACACAGGTGATCTCTGATTTCAGCAAAACCACACATGCATTGATGTACATTCAAACCGATATATGTTATCCCATCAAGTTATTATTTTCTCTGAATATACACATTTGTTCAATAATTCAGTACCAATATGAATAAATATCACCATACTCATATAAAAACATATTACATAATTCTTTGTGAACGAAAATAAGGATTTCTATGACATATTGCTTCTTGAATAACATAAATTCACAACAAAAAAAACATAGAGATAAAGATCTCTTTGACCTAGGTCAACACTTGCTATATTTATTGACCAGATGTTTTAACTGCTTACAGTACAGTTTCTGCCCTTTAGCTGTCAAATGACAACCATCAGCTATGTATTTCGGATAATTTATTGGATCTTGAGCAATCGTGTGAACATTCTCTCTGTGTTTTAACTTTGGCTCCAAAAGTTTGTTGTACTTTTTAACCCTTTTATTGAGAGTACTCACTTTTAGTTGATTTGCCCTGGTAAGACTAGTTCTTTGGATTATGGAAAGAAACACAATACATTTTGGGTTTACATTATGTTCATGTAACAAGTCTAAAAACTTCAATACTTTCTCTACAAGGCTAGATGGGGTGACTGACTCATCACATAAATCATTTGTACCAAGATCTATAGATAGGATATCAACTCTCTGACTGTCTAAATACCTAAAGTACCTCTGTGGACTGCTTAATACCTTATCATATGTGAGTCCAGAATACCCATCCAAAAATACTCTAGTGGTACTGGGTAGTCCCAGTGAGCTTGATACAGAGACCTTGTCTCTACGACAATATATAAATGTCCTTTTTACAAAGGAATGCCCAAAGAGGTGGAAATAACACTCTGACATTATACAATACAATAATTCATGACTGCATTAGAACAACACGGTTTCACCATAGCAACAAATCTAATACAAGGTTTATCTCAGCTGACTGTACTATGATACAGAGTAACATAACATGCCTTAAACTCCTCATAGCTCCAATCAACAAGTACAACCGCAGGAAGGTGGCAATGCCATGTCCCTCAACATTGACCAGCAATGAGAGAGCAACCAGCCATATGGGAGACATGTTGATGGATCTACGAGAAGACAGACCGAGGCAATCTATGTGGATTTGAATGATGTCCTTTATTGGACCTACCTGACACACGTGGTCCATCTACAACATCAGTATCATCATGAAGTCCCTCCTCTAAAATAGAAGTATCAACCTGATCATCTTGATAAAACATAATATGAAAGAACTGGTCTCCCTCCTCCTCAGATTCCACAGATTCAGATATCCCTGGCTGAATATCCTTTATCTCACTAATGGACTGGGTACCATTCCCTAGGTCCCCTCCCTGTGACCTTGGGTCATGTATTAAGAGTTTCCTATTTACATTCTTGACTTGACCTCCCATAGCAGGACGAATTGAGTACACATTACCCTGAACATTTGTAACTACATATGACTCCTCATGGAATTTATTCTGTAACTTATGTCTTCCCTCAAAGGCACATTTCTGTAAGAGGACTCTCTCTCCTATTTGAAATGAATCATCCTGGGCTTTCCTGTCATACCTGATTTTATCCTTATCGGCGGCTTTCCGCATCCTCCCTTCAACTATCTGGTGGGCCTTCTGCAACACATCAGCCTGTGTCTGCACAAAATTTTCATCCCAGTTAATTCCAGTGTTGTTCAACAAATGATCTATGGGTATAGTTGGCTCTCTACCATACAGCAGTGTGTGGGGGGCTACACCAGTGGTGCTATGGGGTGTGGAGTTATAAACATACACCAGGTGTTTCAATAGATCTGGCCAGTTCCTTCGCTCCTTGGTGGGAAGAGATTTAATCAGGTTACATAGAGTGGAGTTGTATCTCTCAGTGACGGCATTTCCCTGTGCATGATAAACAGTGGTGCGACTCTTTTTAACTCCATATAATTTACATAGCTCAGCTATCACCTTGCTCTCAAAATTCCTAGCACAATCGGAGTGAAGCCTAACAGGAATGCCATAGACTGAACACCACTGATCTCTCAGGACTTGGGCTACTGTCTCTGCTGTTTGGTTGCGACATGGTATAGCTTGTGCATATTTAGTGTATGCATCTGTTAGGACCAAAACATCCTCGAATCCTCCCTTACCTCTGTCTAATTTGAGGAAATCCATAGCGACTAGCTCCAATGGTCTAAATGCTAACAGGTGTTCCATAGGGGGTCTAACTCTTGGGGTTGGTGACTTAGCCACTTTACACTGGAAGCATGCTCTGACATAATCCTTCACCTGCCGTGACATTCCTGGCCAAAAACATCTCCTTTTTAACAGGGAAGTGGTACGATTGACACCTTGGTGCCCCCACTGATCATGGACAGACTGTAACAAGATAGGACGAAGCTGGGATGGGGATAACATTTGTCTTACTGTACCAGTCACTGGATCCTGGATTTCTCTGTATAAAATACCATGATGTTCAGCCAGATTAGGCCATTCTCTGAGCCATACTTTTAAATCAGGTGAAATAGCAGTACCATAATCACCCTCATCCCCAGGTTTCCAGTTCTGCTCCCATAAGGACCACAATTTGCCCAGCAATGGGTCGTTTTGCTGCATTTCTGCTAGCTGCTGATGGTTGTAAGTTGGAAGAATATTTGATATTTCAGCAACTTCAGTCATTGACACTGGCTTGGTGACTCCAGTCTTATTATTATCCCACAGTGTATCTGTGACTGTACTGACAGTAGCCGACTGAACAGCTACCTGTGCATCTTCAGTGCTCATGCTGGAAGGGTACCGACTCAAGGCATCAGCACATCTATTTGATTTACCAGACCTGAATCTCACTTCCAAATCAAATGGAGCAAGCTGTGCCAGCCACCTCTGTTCAGTTGCACCCAGTTTAGCATTATCTAAGTGTGACAGTGGGTTGTTATCTGTCAACACTATGACATGGGATCCTAACAAGTAATCTCTGAACTTATGAGCCACGGCCCATATCAAGGCTAATCATTCCAGCTTAAAGCTGGAATAATCTGGATAATTCTTTTCAGCCGCTTTTAAGGTCCTACTTGCATATGCAATGGGATGGAGTGCTCCACTAGCATCAAATTGACTTAAACAGGCACCAAGTCCCTGCAATGATGCATCTACTTCCACCACAAAATCTTGTGAGAAGTCTGGGTACTTAAGTACTGGTGTAGTGATCAGGGCCTGCTTAATCTTGTCAAATGATGAGTCAGCCTCCTTGCTCCATGATAATGGACTGGGGGGCTTCCCTGCTTTGTGAGAGGCATCACTCAGAAGTTGGTTTAGTGGGGCAACAACACTGGAAAACCCAGGCACAAACCGCCTGTAATATGAGGCTAATCCCAAAAAGGACCGTAATTGCTCTGACGTTTGGGGAATTGGCCAATCCTTGACCTTGTCAACTTTACCTGGATCTACGGCAATGCCTTGGCTGCTCACCACATGTCCTAAGTACAGCAAGGAATCTTTAAAGAAACTACACTTCTTACTGTTCAATTTCAACCCATGCTGAATGAGCCTTTCTAAGACTCTATCTAGTCTTTCTATGTGGGAATCAAAAGTGCTCGAATGGACTAGAACATCATCCAGAAACAGAAACAGGTCAGAGAAATTTAAATCCCCAAATATCCTTTCCATTATATGCTGGAAAGTTGCTTGACTTCCTTTGAGACCTTGGGGCATCCTCAAATACTCAAATAATCCCCATGGCACACGGAATGCTGTGTATGGAATAGACTCAGGGTCCATCGCCACCTGGTGGTAACCATGCGCTAGATCTAAGGAGCTGAATATTGTTGAGTTAGCCAGTGCTTCAAGTGTCTCATCAATTCTTTGGAGTGGGAATGCATCAGAGACTGTCTTGTTATTTAATTGCCTGTAATCAATGCAGAGTCTAATTGCACCAGACTTCTTTCTCACAATGACTACAGGACTGGCATATGGGCTCTCAGAACGACGGATAATGCCCTTCTCTAACATGCTTTGAAGTTGATCTTTTACTTCATGTATTTGGTGGGGTGCTACACGACGGTATGGGAGACTGACTGGGGCTTCGTCTTTCAACCTTATCTTGTGGGGTATGATGTTACAACATCCCAGATCCCACTCACCTTGTGAAAATGCCTCACCCCTTCATTGGAATAATTCTACTACCTTTAAAGCTTCAGCTGATGAAAAACCCTTGAGGCTCACCCCTTCCGGCAACACTACCTTTGTCCCATCTGGAAAATCAAACTCTTCACATCCAGACTCATCATGTGTATTCTGGGACGATGCTCGGGGGTTTTCCTCCTGTGACATTTCAACACACATAGACCTACAAGTATCAGCAGTTAACTGTGACATTTTACTCTCTGGAGGTTGATTGACATTATCATTCTGATCTGACAGAAGTGACCCTGTTCCAATCATGGAACTTGCTGGTAGAATCACTGGAATTCTTCCTTCATTTATAATGCCCAAACACAACTGACCATTTTCTACTCTGTAACAACCTTCAGTAATACCCAAGGCATGCTGGTTTTGGGACTTGGCCAGGGACTCTACCAGAACAGTACCATTAAGAAACGGAGCTTGTTCCCCAACCTTACAGCGTAACATGTGAACAGTCCTTGGGGACAAGACCCAGGCCTCTGATGAATAAAGGTTACAATGAACATCTGTAGGGGATTCACTAACCACATCTACCTGTGCTATAACAGAGTTCACTAACTCCGCTTCTGGTGTTACTTTTGATGTGAACATTGGCAGTCTCCCTAAAACATTGCACCCTAAAATCACTAGACAAGCCTGTCCAATATCTGTACATGTTGATTGGTCACCTTTAATCAGAAAGCCTGCCTCAAATTTAACTCCAAACATTGTTATTTTAGTTTGCAACCACCCCTCAACCGGTACCTCAATATTTGATATACCAACTAATTTGATGTTAGGTGTAACTGGCCTAACACAACATGCCAGGTTTTTCAGATGTTCATTAAAATAAGCAGATGATATTAACGAAGTCTCTGACCCGGTGTCGAGGATGCATTTAACACTCTTACCTTCAATGTCTATCTCAGTAGTAGGGACTGAGCCAATGAGTTCTCTTACCGTCTCTGCTTTATTACTACTCATCATTGAAGAAACTGAAGTCGTGGTTATGTCAAGTCCTTCATCATAGGGGATGTCACATGAACGGCCTTGGGCTTGGGGATGTCCACCAGCCTCCTCAGGGTTCCCCTTAGCCTGAGAGGCTGTTAGTTTTCCGCTGGACTGTCTTGGTCTTGGAGGGTGGACAACTCCGCTTTACGCTTTTTGCAGTCTCTCTTAAGGTGTCCCGCCTCACCGCAATGCCAGCAAGGGCCCAGCTTAGGTCAGACGTTCCTTTTCTGTGAAGAACTGGATGGTGGCCTACCGCTTAATACTCCAATGAATTCACCCAATTGACTTTGCAGACGTTTCTGTCCTTCTACTAGAGCACTGAGGGTGTCATCTGCCATTGCCGGCTTTGCACAGTTGTTACCTGTTGTGACATCAGGGGTAGTATTATTAACGCTCCTGGTTTTAACCGGTCTAACATCTCCATAGAGTTCTTGAATCTCCTTGTGTATGTTTTCGAATGTTGCGTCTTCTTCACGTTTTAGTTTCTTAATTTCATGTCTTGCATGAGTGTCTGAGACTCCCTCTTCAAACTGATTTATCAATGCTTGATTGCTCAAATTGCAGATGGCATCACATTCTTGCCCTTCAGTGGCTATAGCTTCCATTTAACGTCGGAGGCTCAAAAGGTTTCTGGAATAATCGGCCAAAGTCTCTCCAGGTTTTTGCGTTCTGCTATGAAATAATTTCGCCACGGAGGCCAATGTTTCCCTTTCCCCGAACCTCCTATGTAACAACAATGCTAGCAATTTTTCGGGATCATTCTTTACATCATCAGTAGCCACTGAAACTTCCTCCTTAGCTGGCCCATCTAGGTGATCTTTGATGACACCAGCCTTCACTCTACCCGTATAGTTCAGTTGCCTGCAGAAGGCATCTAGACTCTCACCCCAAGCCTTAAGGGTGGCTCCCTCCTGCAGAACGCCTGAGAATTTATCCAGTCTGATGGTAGGTGCCGGCTTCTCCCGTAAGTTCTGGAAGGCCTGGGCCATAGCATTAGCTATGGCTTCAGCTACTTGGTCCCCCATCAGGTTTGTTGCCAGGTTACCTGGAAGCCAGGGGCTGCTGCACAAAACTGTTATGTTGAGCTGCTCTCTTATATCCTGCAGGCTGCGCCAAATGTCCTAAGCGGACCTTGAATTTGTAATGATGAATGACTCTGGTTGAGAGTAAACAGGATTTATTAGCAACTCAATAGTACACTGGCACCTTTGTAGGGAGCAGCCCCTGACTTCTAGCGTGTTACTCTGAAGCGCAGATTTTACCAACAACTGCTCTTGCCGCTCATAGCCATGACCTTCACCTTGGTGTCTCAGAAAAAGTATGGTCCTAAATGTTACACCTGGATTAATTTAAGTTTTTTTTCATTCTGAACCCCGACACTAGCTACCTAGTTGGAATGTGGACCAGTAGCAGCACATACCATTGATTAAGGAATCCTTTACCACAGTATACTAATAAATCTTAGTGACCCTAGCTTCAAGAGCATTTAAACTATATCCTATTAAAATAATGAAGTTACTCTGTAAATTTATAGAACTATTACAAATTATACAACATATAACTAATCCTGAATGTATTACTTAACTCTCATTGTGACACTACCTCCCCATTTAGATCTTAATTTGGCCTCAAATTAACATAGGTTCTACAGAAAACTCAGTCTAAGCATACCACACTCAACGCTATAACTATAATAGTAAACTAAGTACAAAAAAACATGTTGCAAGATAGAACAACAGGTATAGAGTTAAACTTGAAATAAGCACATCATAGTTGTACATTGGTACTTTAGGCATATGTGATATATATGCAATTAGAAAGTACTCAGAGTGATTTATTATGATCTCATACCCTGCATTGACTATGAAATTCTTATTTGTAGAATATAAGAGTAATATAAGGTACAGGATACAAAGCAAGGGTAACAAATAATATAAAGGTGTATCCAGTATAGGCTGTATACATAATGATATATAGATATATCTAAATAACACAACATGCAAAGAAAAATATATGTGCACCGACTAAGCAATGCAATGAAAAAAATATGCTGGCAAGAAAAAAAAATATATGTAAGGGAAACACACTGTTAAAGATAATGTGATAACCCTACCACATACTGTATTCTGATTGATGTCTTATATGCATCAGATGACAGTATTGTGTCACATCCATTAAGCAAAGCATGAAAAAAAGAGATACAAATGTACAATGAAGTACAATTGAACATTACAGAATACACAGACACCATAATAACAATATATAGAATCAAGGACATCATGTAAATTACATGAGTGACAGGTAAAAATATTGGTCTATAAATTAACCATTTGCATGACAGAAAGACTATATGTGAATTATCGTCCCATATAGAGAGTCATTATACAATTTCAATCTATGATACATAATGTCAATATACAGACAACGGTCATAACATATAAAAAACGTAGATATATATACAAGTCTATGTATGACAAGCCATTGCTGTAACAGCATCTACAGGATACAAAGAACTTGCGTGAGGATTTTCAACTGGAACCTCAGACACTATTTCTACAATGGCACAATCATCTGCTGGTGCAGACGGTTGCTTGTTATTAGGCTGTGCCTGACTCAAGGTACGAAAATTTGAAAATGCATAGAAATAACCTGCATGGGACATAGTCAGCATGGCATCATGATTCTTGTCATTTAAAAGTGGTTTAAGCCTCAGTGCAGCATAAAGAAAAGACACTTTATGGGTCTCTGGTATCAACATGACTTTATCTGTCAAAAGACATTGAATGTGGGGACGTATTTCCCAGTCAAATCGAACATGGCAAAAGATTCCTTTATGTTCCACTGTGATTTTGCACAACTTGCCAGGGATGATATTGTAAAACTGGTGTAACATTCTTGCCCTTTGACCTGGCCAGTGGTGGGGCATGAACACTGATTGACAGTCAATATAGAGATGCCCCAGAGCCAATCACAGGCAGCTAAGGACTTCACCCTCTGTCCCTCTGGGATAAAACCCCCTTGCCCTGGCGATTCGCTCTCTCTTGGATCATCAAGCAGTGGACCCCTATGCCTGCCCTCGGTGGCAGGCAGAGGGTATATGGCTTCTTTTTCACCTTGGGGTTGATTTAACGACAGTGTCGGCTACCCAGGTGAATAGCCACCCACTACCAAAGAGCAGTCCTTTTATCTAGTCTGGTAAATATCTTTCTGTTTCATTAATAAGTTTAGATAATAATATGCAGTCCTGATATTTTGAAGGTTTAGGCTAAAGTTTCATTCCAGTAAAAAAGTGTTATTTTATCTCTTAAAATTGTGCGAATGCATGGTGCCCAAGCCAAATTTCTTTATTTTATCTTTTTAAATTGTGCGGGTGCATGTTGCCCAAGCCCAATTTCCTCCCAGAATAAATAAGCAGCTACACTGGCACACAACAGTAAATGTAAAAGATTCAGTGTAGCACATTTCGTTCCATTTGAGAGTATTACATGGATTCCCGTATGAATGTTTCGTGTTCTCTGCACTAGACTAATCGTGACACCTATTAAAAAGGTAAGCAAAAAATTGTTGCAAAATTTGGCAGCAACAATAACAATGGTATAGTTAGCCACATCTTCCATGGATATAGTAGCTTGTTCACCTTGGAAGATAGGAGTTGTAGTGGGAGGTTGCCAAATTAAGGGTTGTAATGTTTTTTGCGTCTACTTTAGCATGTGACTGTAACATAAGTAGTGCAAACCGTAATTGTCTAAATTCGATTAATGCAAAGCAACCTAACCCAAGACTGAGTAAAGTTAGAGCCCAAAAGACATATGGAAGAATGTTGGTGACCATATTTTGCCAAAATGAGAGTGGACTGGATTGAATCCACAGCTCACCTAAAATTGGATCAGATAGACTTTTATAGATAATGTCACCCGTTTTTGCACGTTCCACCATTTTAGAAAGGGACATGTGATCTGTATCGGCAGTTGTTACCATATTGGCAAATCGATGTTCAAATATCTGAAAATGAGGGATTGAAATATTAGGGGGTTCAGAGAACAGTTTGTCAGGCAATATCGGTCGGGGTATGTCCGAGTTAAAATACATATGGAGAAGTCCAAGATTGGTGGGGTAATGGGTTGAAATAGTGGTAATATTTGGCAGACAATTGGATAACCTGGGGGGTTATCCAGACAATTGGATAACCTGGGGGGTAAATAAAATGATCAGCTGTCAGTGTACAATGGCATGGTATACAGATTATACAAAGATTACAGCCTGATTTGTTGGTTATTGTGTCATGGCAATTTATGGTAACAGTTCAAATATGTGATAACAAAATTTGATTCTGACCAATTATAGATACTTTAGATACCGCAGCATTTTGCTGGTAACGGAAATCACATATTTGTTTAACATGGTCAGTCAAGCCCAAGAAAATTGACACAACACATGAAGGTTCTGTAGTAAACCGAGGAGCATCTAAATGAGAACAGTGATATAGGAGTGGTCCTGTACATTGGCGAAACTGTTTTGACGTGAGTTCTATGTAAAGTTGTTGTTGGGAATTAATAGCCAAATATGCAGGGACTTGTACAAATGTAGCATCCTTAGAAGTTGTGTTGATCGGAACTGGAAAGATCCTGACATGATACAAATGCAGAAGTGCTTTGCGTGAGGTCACAGGTATAGGCATAGTGACAACAATTGTGTTGGCTTTGCGGCGATACTGAACTTTAACTGAGAAGTAATATGTTAGGTGTACAGTTGATAGGTGAAAACCAGGAAATCTGGTTTCGATCTGATGTGTGATGTGATTGAGACTGCTGTTGAGCATACTTGATTGAATTAGTGAGGGTGATACTTGATGTGAATGAACTAGTTTGATAATGCCCTGAAAAAAGATCAGTTATTGTTGATTTAACCTGCAGAAATTGGTGTGTGAAAATCAAGATTGTTGACTGTAATTCTGTCAAGGTGCTTTTAGAGTCATAAACTAAGTGAATGTTTTCTACAAGGTCAGTGATAATTTTGTGATTGAGTTTGATTTCATTAAAGGCTTCTTTCAGTTGACTGGATGAGGTGGCCATAAAACTGGACATTAGACCTGAATGACTTTGAAATGCTCTTGTGAGTTTATTTGTCTGGTTAGAAATTTGAATTAAATGAGATTGTAAAATCTGGATTTCGTTTTCTGTTGCAAGTCCAAATAGACTATGACTCCACGAGCCAATAAAGCTAAGTTGAGCTCTAATGTGACGGGTTGGCAACTTGGCTTCAGGCAATAATTGTTCTATCTGGTGTATTATGTTGTCAATAATAGGGGATGTCTCTGCTCTGATTAGGTCTAGTTGCTTTAAGACTTTCAGAGCGATGTGACAGTCAGAAGAAGTTTTCATCCCTTTTGAACAGCGTGGTGTGGGAACTTGTGGCAACTCATGCTTCGAAATCTCAATAATGTAACTGTACGTGATACCACATCTGCTCCGCCGGGTTCAATACCCCATTTTGTTTAAACATAAGACCATAGTTGAGACAATTGACCATGGATTTCTCTTGCCTAGCTTCAGTGGGCAAGGTGATGATGATGCACATCATACAAAGCATGAGGGCTGGTCAGTGCTTCAGACCGTGAAACTCTGGAATGCACCAACAAGTAAACGATAAGACACACAAAGGACATAAATGATGTGACATTACTCATTCAATTTTATATCAAAAGGTGCCTAAAGTGTGCTAGCATAATTTCAAAATTTGAAATGCCAAAATGCTTGTGAGTGAGTGAGTCATCACTGACACAAAAAAGAGGTTACATATAAAACAACACAATGACATAATTGTTTTGCACTTTCATGAGCATAGGTCTGTTTTAGCATCTGGTAGTTGAACTCTGTCAAATTGCAACCATTAACGTATTGGTCAGTGACGCTTCTTGCCAGCCATTGTCTTGTGAATATGGAATTCTCTAATTAAAACTGGAGAAATTGAATCAGCTACTTCCCATGAAGGCTTAATACTTTTGTCAGACCATTTCACAAGGTACAGCTTTTGACCCTTATAATTGGAACATTTCAATAGCTGGTCTACCTCAAAATATGAGCCAACCCTGGAGTCAGATGGCTTAATGTGGTCAGCTGTTTGATATGGTGATGCCCTATGACTGGTGGCTTGGCCAGCTGGACCAGGGGCAGATGCTGTAGGAGCCTGTTTGTTTACATTATCAGGCTGGACAGCAGGGGGTTGCCCAGGCATCCTGGTTGTGGCGGTACTGCCCCGACCTGGTGAGGTCATTGGGTTGTGAATATTGGTTGGAGGAATGCTCTCAGGATAGAAAGGCTCAGTCTGTCATGGTGGATTCTGACTTTTTGAGGTATGTTGGTACCACACTCAATGAGGGAATAGGTATTGTCTGGATAACATTTGGAAATATAGCACTTTTTCTCATATAAAGGGAGAAGTTTTTCAGACAACCCAAGCTTTTTAGCTTGTCGCTTGATAAGGACCAAGTCACCAACTTTAAATGTGGGTGTTTTGGCTTTTAGATCATAATTTGTCTTATTTCTGTCTTTGGAAAGTTGGATGTTGTCAGTAGCTATTTGTTTAGTAAGAGCTAGCCGATCCATCAAGGACTGTAGGTAGTCCTGAGCTGCCAGGGCTAAGTTCTGGGGTTTTAACAAGGAAGTATCTATGGGTAATACAGGTTTTCTGCCATAAAGAATTTCATATGGAATGAGATCAGCTGCCTGAGGCTTGTTTTGAAATCTCATTCCCATTAAAACACTGGGCAGTAGGTCTGGCCAGTTTTCCTGATCAGGTTGGATGTATGTTCTGAGGGCCTGTGTTAGAGTACCAATGGTTCTTTCAGCAGTGCTGTTGGTTTGAGGTCTGTATGCACTGGATTCTGTTTTAGTTATGTCGAATAGTCAACGTAATTCTTTGACCAACTGTGATGTGAAATTCTGTGCCCGATCTGTTGTGATTTTACGAGGGGCACCGTGCCGTGTGATGAATACCTCATACAAGGCTTTTGTGGTGGTCACAGCCATTGTGTCTTTGAGTGCTATCGCTTCAGGCCATTTACTGAATGCATCAACCATAACTAGAATGTGTTTGAATCCCTCTTTGGTTGTTTTGAGTGGACCCAAAAAGTCCAAATGCAGAGTCTCCATTGGACCAGAAATAGGTAAAGAATGTAATGGAGCTCTGGATGCATGAATGAAACGCTTTGCAGTTTGACAATTTGAGCAAGACTTAACAAAGCTTTGGAAATCGGAATAAAGGGAGTGCCACCAAAATTTCTGTCTGATAGTGGTGTACATTTTCTCTATTCCTGCATGATTACCACCTGCTTTGGATGAATGATAAGATGTGAGTACATCATGCCTTAAAACAAATGGGACAGCAAGCTGGATATATGCATTATCTAGCTGACGCCTTTTTAAAGCTCTGGGTGTGTAACGGTGGTACAGAACATCCTCATCAATAAAATAATCTGGGCTTCTAACTGAATGCTTCTAGCCTATTTGGAGTCATCAGGTAAGCATGTTTTATCCCTAAGGTATGATATGATGGGTCCAAATTCAGGGTCATTCTGTTGTAAATCGGCGACCGATGCATTGTCAGGTACAACAAGCTGGTTGATCAAGATTTTAGGATTTTTGGCATCATAATCTTGTTCAGCTTCCAACAATTGATGGAGCACATTGTCAGCAGTGTTTTGCGAATCTGCTGTACCACTTGCATAAGAAAAATGATACTCCATAAGCTGTTTAGGTTCACTGAGATTGGTGTCAAGGCCCAATATGGCTAAAGGGTCATCAGAATCTGTATTTTGTGGTTCTGTAACCTGTGAAAGCTTCTCAGGGAGAAGTCTACTCAATGCATCAGCAATGGCATGTTTTAGACCAGGCCTGTGGGTCATGTATATTTGTAATTTTGTAGAAAGATTGCAGCACGCATTAGGCGTGGTGATTTGTCTTTACAGGTGTGAAGAAATTTTAAGGCTGAATGGTCTGTTACAATTTCAAATGGAAGGTCATTTGATAAGTACACATTGAAGTGTTTGATACCCTCAGTGATAGCCAAAAGTTCTTTATGTGTAATGGGATATCTTTGTTGCACTGGGTTTAAGGCCTTGGATCCATAAGCTATGACCCGTTCTCGGCCATTATCATCCTTTTGGGACAAAATATATCCAAAACAGTAATCACTAGCATCCGTGTGAAGGATGAAAGGTTGTTGGAAATTGGGATAAACAAGCATAACAGGTTCTGATGTTAAAGCCTGTTTGAGAGTATCAAAGGCAAGTTGACAGGTTTTGGTCCATTGGAAGTTTTGGTTTTTCTTTAAGAGCTGATTTAAGGGGTGGGCAATTTTTGCAAAATCTTCAACAAACCTACGGTAATAATTTGCTAATCCAAGGAAAGCTCTGACATCTCCTGTGTTTTTGGGAATTGCAAAACCTTTCACAGCTTTTGTTTTAGCCTCATCCATTTTGATACCACCTTTAGAAATATAATGACCCAGATAGTAGACTTTCGGTTTTGCAAACTCACATTTAGATGGTTTCAGTTTCAAGTTTGCTTGACGCAATCTAGAAAAAAATTCAGACAGGTGTGTTATATGGTCGGACAGTGTTTTGGAATACACAAGGATATCATCCGTGTAAATGACCGCATTTTTGAAGGTAAGATTTCTCAGGACTTCCGCCATGGTGGCCTGAAAACATGCTGGACTGTTGACTAAGCCAAAACTGAGACGTTTAAAGTTGTAAACGCCAGAATGGGTAACAAAGCCACTTTTATCAGCTGAATCAGGGTGAAGGGGGATTTGCCAAAAACCACTGAAGAGGTCAAGGGTACTCATGAAAATAGCTCTTTCTTCACCGATGGAATCAAATATGTCTTCTCAGCGGGGTAATGGATGGCTAATAGGCTTGGTGACAGCATTAAGTTTGCAATAGTCCACAGCAAAACGCCATTGTCCAGGTTGTTTCTTTGGGACTAACAAAACTGGTGATTGCCAAGGAGTGGTACTGGGCTCAATGATATCTGCATCTAGCATTTCTTGTACTTGCCGATCAATTTCTTTTTTCTTTTCAGGATTAACACGATAAGGTGCCCTTCTAATTGGTTTGGCATCACCTGTGTCAATAGTGTGATAGTGTAGGTGTGTGCAGCCTACTTCCTGAAGATTAGTTGCAAATATGTCTCTATTCTGGCCCAAAAATTCTAGCACATCTTGTTTTTGAGATTCTGTTAAATCAGAGTTATCTAGACTAATACTGAGATCCTGTGCAATTTTGATATATTCTTCCCGAGATTTTGGCGGTTCAATATCATGCGATGCAACCAAGGGGGTTGACAAATTTTGATTAAGGCATGCATGGACAGGGGAGTTTGGTTGCATTGGGGAGAATAAAGCTACTGGGTATCCTTTCTTGAGCCTTACAGTGCGGTCTAAAGGATTCATAATTCTGAAAACAGACTGTGACTCTTGAATATTGTTGATGCTGAAGGCTCCTGCAAGGTGCCTACATTGGGCTAGGGATTTGAGGGGTGTTAATTCTCCAGTAACCATGGATTTGTACGGTACTGATGCTTTAACAGGTACTATGTTTTCAGATAGGGGTGGCAGGGAAATATCAGTGGATACCCGCAAAATGGAAGAATGTGCTTTCCCTATTAATGGTACTGAATGGGAGTTAAGCCCAAATTGCATACATCTGTGGCCAAAATCCAGTTGAACATTGTGTTTATCTAAGAAATCCATGCCTAACAGAACAGGAACATTCATTTGTGGGAGTGCAAAAAAATTGGTGTGAAAGATGTAGAGAGCCAAACTGTAAATCAACTATTATGATGCCTTTGACAGGTACAAGAGATTTACCTACTCCCCTTACATGTAAAATTGGAGGTGGCTCTAAGGTCAGGTTTGTTTTGGTTTGTAACTGCTGCACTGATGGCCAGTCTATACAAGAAACAGCTGCTCCACTGTCCAGTAGAGCTGTATATGGCTGATTATTTATAGCCAGCTGGACTCTATTAGCCTGTTTGGCCTTGGTAGTAAATGCCATGCCCAATTGAGGCAGAGATGATACTGTTGTTAGGTCTGCTATGGGTGTACTTACAGAAGCATTACTGGATACAGGTTGATGGATCTTACGATTACTCACTTTAGTGTCAACTGATATTTTTGATGATTTAGAGTTTGGGGGATTTGTAGAATTTTGAAACTTTGAGTCAGGCATGTACCCCTAATGGATGTTATCTAACTGTTGTTTATTACCAGCTGAAAACTTTGCTGACCTACAGCAGGCAGCCAGGTGACCCTGTTTACCACAATTCCAACACAGAACATGTACAAATCTACAGTTTTGTGGTCTATGAGACCCATTACATCTAAAACATGGAATACCTTGTTGTTTGTACTTATGGTGAATTGATGGACGACTCAACTGGTGCTGACTCAACTGGTGCTGGCGTTGTTGTGGTGGATTTCTTTGTGGTCGGGGCGATCTGGCAGGTGGGGGTGGTCCTCTGCCTCTCAGCATACGGGCTCCTGGGGTCACCTGGGCTACTCGTGGAGATTGTTCTGCTAACACAGCTTTGACCACACGTGTGCAGATGTCCTCAATGTCGACAGCAGACACACTTGTCGATGATACTGCAGAGGCTAGTTTAGCCAAACGCGTTACATCTTCATTAGTGGAGGCTTCACGAGCCATCACAAACTCTCTTAGTTTATCTGGGAGACCTAGAATCACTGCATCAATAATGTCTGTGTCATTTTTGTTGAAGAGACGACCCCTACGTCTCATGTTATCGACAAATGTGTCGATGTCTCCATTAGGTGGAAGTCTTTGTGCATTAAATGCTATTAGATCAGCCAGGCGAGTGGCTGACTGTGCCCCGAAACGACTTAGGAATGCAGATTTGAGGGCGTGATAGTTTACTTTAATGTCCTGCTGTAGATTTGTCAACCAGGTGTCAGCTGGTGACGCGTGTTTTAGATAAAGAGGGAAATACTCAGGTCTTTTGTCAAGTTTGACCTTACCTTTTTTTTCCCCTTCTGCCTCAATTTTGACAAGTCCGGATAGGTTGGCTATCCTTTCAAACCTGGCAATCCAGGCCTCAGCGTCCTCCTCTCTTGTTCCTGAGAATTTTGGGAGGATGTCATCCCCCACCTTGTCTAGGCCAGCCATTGTTGGCTTCACTGGAATGTCCGGTTTTGCTGCTGGCATGAAAGTTCTATGGAGCACAACTTTTAACTGTTTGTCCATGTACTAAAATGATTGGTTTGGATCTCGACCAAGTATAACATGCTGTTATACACACTGTCTTGATGAACATAGAGAGCAACTCGCTTGTGGAGAGGACTTCTTTATTCAGCAACACGTAGACATAGCATTCTTCGTTCCCAAGCATGGACTGCCTGGTCACCCAGTATTCCACATACATTTGTACTCAAATGTAACCAATGGCAGACCACTACATGAGACAGCTCACTCCAGCCAGGTGGCCATAGCCATATTTGTCTCACCCCTGGCCTTCACAGGTACGTACAGTACCTGGGCATTCGGACATACAACACCCAAACATAGGTGTGCTATCCCCTACAGATGGCCAGTGGTCAGCTGTTACTAGCTACCTAGTTGGAATGTGGACCAGTAGCAGCACATACCATTGATTAAGGAATCCTTTACCACAGTATACTAATAAATCTTAGTGACCCTAGCTTCAAGAGCATTTAAACTATATCCTATTAAAATAATGAAGTTACTCTGTAAATTTATAGAACTATTACAAATTATACAACATATAACTAATCCTGAATGTATTACTTAACTCTCATTGTGACAATTCTTTGCATGGATATTGACCATTAAGTGTTTTTATTAGTTTCTGCAGACTGGTGGAGCCACCTGTATGTTTTTGACCGGGGTCCTCCAGAGAACTCCTCTGAGACTAATGGACCGATTTTTCCGAAACTTACACCAATTATCGGGTCACATGTGAACTGGTGCCTAACCAATTTGCGTTGACCTCTGACCTTTCCTCACTGCCCAGAATCCATTTGTGCGTCTGTTTCCACACATAAACCCTCATATCTCAGGAACCGTTTGACCGATCAGGAAATAAAATTTATACAAATGTAGCCCTTGGATAGCTTTTTAACATACACAAAAAATGGTGGCGCCACCTGTAACCATGTTTGCACAGTGTCCATATGTTCATCTGCCTTGGTTAAAATCACTCAAATCTCTGCAGTGAATTGACAAATTCACCTGAAATTCGGCATGCGTATACATCCTGGATAGCTTTCTTGATTTTATGACAGATGGCGCCATCTACATTCATGTTCACGCTGATGACATCCAAGCTCATAACTCGGGAACCGTTTGACCGATCAGGAAATAAAATTTATACAAATGTAGTCCTTGGACAGCTTTATAACATACACAAAAAATGGTGGCACCATCTGTAACCATGTTTGCACAGTGTCCATCTGTTCATCTGCCTTGGGTTAAAAACACTCATATCTCTGCAGTGAATTGACTAATTCACCTGAAATTCGGCATGCATATACATCCTGGATAGCTTTCTTGGTTTTATGACAGGTGGCGCCATCTACATTCTAGTTTACGCTGCAAACATCCAAGCTCATATCTTGGGAACCGTTTGAACGATTGATCCAAAATTTTGCATGTGTATAGATCTCACATATAGCTCTTTATCATACACAAAACTGGAGGGGCCACCTGCAACCATTTTTGCACATTTTACACAGAATCTGTCTGTCTGCCATGACCTAAAATCACTCATTTCTGTGCAGTGGTTTGACATAACTGCCTAAAATTTTGCAGGTTAATACATCCTGGACAGCTTTCTTGATTTTATGACAGGTGGCGCCACCTACATTCTAGTGAACGCTGCACAAATCCAAGCTCATATCTCAGGAACCATTTGACTGATTGGGCCAAAATTGTGCCTGTGTTTAGATCTCACATATAGCTCTTTATCATACACAAAACTGGAGGGGCCACCTGCAACCATTTTTGCACATTTTGCACAGGATCTGTCTGTTTGTCTGCCGTGGGATAATGTCACTCATATCTCGGCAGTGGTTTGACATATCTGCCTAAAATTTTGCAGCTTTATACATCCTTGATAGCTTTATTGATTTTATGACAGGTGGCACCACCTACATTCTAGTTTTCGCTGCAGACATCCAAGCTCATATCTTTGAACAATTGGGCCAAAATTTTGCATGTGTATAGATCTCACATATAGCTCTTTATCATACACAAAACTGGAGGGGCCACCTGCAACCATTTTTGCACATTTATCACGGCGTCTGTCTGTTTGTCTGCCGTTGGATAATGTCACTCATATCTTGGCAGTGGTTTGACATAACTGCCTAAAATTTTGCAGGTTAATACATCCTGGACAGCTTTCTTGATTTTATGACAGGTGGCACCACCTAAATTCTAGTTAACCCTGCTCACATCCAAGCTCATTTCTCAGGAACCATTTGACCAATTGGGCCAAAATTGTGCACGTGTTTAGATCTCACATAGGTCTTTATCATACACAAAACTGGAGAGGCCATCTGCAACCATTTTTGCACAGCGTCTGTCTGTTTGTTTGCCGTCGGCTAAAATCACTCATATACATCTAGTGGTTTGACTTTTCTGCCTAAAATTTCGCATATGTATACAACTTGGACAGCTTTCTGGATTTGTGGCACAACCTACATACACATTTAGGCTGCAGACATCCATGCTAATATGCAACACACCTCACTCTATTCCCCTTGCCACTCAATCCATGCCTCACTTCACCCGTTCCACTCTGATTTTGGCGGATACATGTAGTAACTTGTCGGCTACCCGTATTCTAGTTTTTAAAGTTTACACATTTTTCCTCTATTTTTGAGATATATAAATACAGACTAAACCTTGGCCTGTTGGTTAATCTCTTTGATGCTTCAGTTGAATGAGTATATACTACCATTCTGATGATAAAATTTCCTTTTGCGAATCTCTTCCCAGTCAGCTGAGCGTCATGACCCATGGGTCACTTGTTCCTGTAGGAACTGTGTATTTAATTTTTACATGTACACATAAGGATTTAATCTGTTAAAATCTGAAATTTGAAAATAAAAGCTTCAAATGAATCTAGGCTTTTTCCTTTCACCCATATACTATGCACACTTAAGTTTGATAAAGATCTTGGAAATATTTTTTAGTGATCCTGCTCACAAGTTTTCTCTGGGGCAGCAGGACTGCTGAAACCATATAATATCAAGGACTTTAAGTCTTAGGATACAGTTAAGTAAATGTCAAGCAGCTGCACTGTGGAAACTACCCTTATATGAAGTTGATATCATATCAGCCTTCAAATTTGCCTCTGTTTACAAAATCTTTCTAAACACAGGTCAGTCCCAACTTTATTAAATATTTTCAAGATGTGACAGTGATATATGAGGCCCATTGATTTGCCAAAATTTTTGTAAACAACAGCCTGACTGTCAAGTTGTTAAAAATCTGGTTTTCTCTCCTAGTAGGATATAGGACCAGTCTTGAGCCAGCTCTCAGAGTCATTGGATGTGCCTGGAGTGTCTCCACAAGTTATTAGCTAGCTGCTAAAACATAGTGTATTGCACTTAGTGCCATGTTTTAGATACTGGATATCTTATTCACAGAGTTCTAGCTCCTGTTATCAGTAACAGACTTAAGCCCAAAACACACTAATGCGCACGTCACTCACGTCAAGCATCAGCTAGCGCTCCTGGAGTGATTTTTGACATGTAACAAGCACTTGCCATGTGGGGATTCCTGATAATGACATAACTTAAGAGAGAGTTTCCCTTCCCAGCACTCGCATTCTATATTAAACTACAGATGAAAAGTTTGTAACAATTCATTGAACTCTAATTATTGATTTGTATCTGGATAAAAAACGTGCAACAAAACAAGAAGAATCATTAAGAATAGTGACTAAGTTCTGTCACATTTAGAACATATTTGGTCAAAAACAGATATCTTTGTATACAATGAATCCAATGCTGATTATCACAATTACTATTTTGACAAAGATAAACCAAAAATGCAATAGGTTGCTTGGTTAATACCATCCAATCTGACGCGTTGTGCATTTTGTAGATGTGTTGGTGTGTTTTGAATCAAGAGCCGCTAGTGTCGCACCTTAGTCTGTTTTGTGCCTTAGCCGTTATAAACTGTTGAAGTCAGCCTTTCCTTACATCACAATTGTCTTTATTCAATAGCAAGCGGTCTGGGACAGTCTCTCTCTCTGAGAGAGCAGCCCAGCCTCCCTGACTCTCAGTGCGCACTACAGATAGTTTTGTTACAGAGCTTTCACGTGACACATGAGACGTACATATCCATATTTCTGCATTTTGTCATAAAAGCTAAACCTTATTGGATGACCCAAAGTAGGTCACAATTACATCAGAGTTATAACTGTTCTTCCTTACTTTTGTGAGATCTGATTGGACAAAAGTTCTGTGGAAAATCACAAGTCTGACCTGACATACATCCCGTTATAGACTGACCTACAAGTCCTATTTGGAGGACAGTGCTTATATACACATGCGGAGTCTCATAAAATAACATGTTTTAATTGTGTTCTACCATTTCCTCATAAAGACTAAACACATTAGTCATTCTGTGACACTATTTCTGTTTGTACAGACTTAAAATAGACCTTAATGGTTTGGTGTACTATTCTCTGATTAAACTGGGAGAGAAGCCTATATGTGTGTGACCAGATGACTGGTTGTCGGGTGTCATCAATTATGAGAAGTCATTAATTGTTCAGTCTGACATGCCTGAAACTGAGCTTGTATTTGTGAAATATGAAATGTGAAATATTCCTTGAAATATGTGTTAAGTCACAAATATGCACTTTCCTACTCCATAACAGTACTAACAAAACAAAACTACCACTCAAACAACACTAAGAAACCATCACTGAAATAGACAAAAAATTCAGATGATGGAAGTTAATACTGCAGCTGATTCATCAGAGTATGAAGATTGCCAAGACAACAGGAAAGAAGAACAAGAAAGGAGATTTTTTTGGGGCACAGACTCCTCAAATATCAAGAATGACTTCTACAGAGGACCCAGACTTCAACTACAACCCCATCTACCACCAGGACAAAACCAACCAAGAAGAAAATGCAAATCAACCAAAATGCACCTCGACCTAAGAGGAAGACAACCTGACAACAGACTGATGACAGGTCCCAGCTACATGACAACAACATCAAGCCTTTAACAGCCATCAGACTTAAGAAGCACAAATGGGAAACCAACCATGTGTGTCGAGTTGATCTTTGAAAACCAAGTTGCTGCTCTGACTGCACTGGACTGAGGGATTATCATCTGACCGGAACAGTTTACAACAGAGTTACAGAACAATACAGAACTCGTGTCTGATGCTGAGGTATGGGTTACACCAGCCACAGTCATGAGAACAATAAACAGTGTTACAGGTGTGGGAGAGATGAGCATCTCACCAACCAGTGCTCAGCCACCACACAAACTTGAGGGCACTGCCAGCAAGCCCATTCATCAGCCTATCACAGGGGTGCTGCCTACTGGCAGTTCCAGAAGGGAATCAATACAAGCTAGCCAGGTCAGCAGAACCACAGCCCCATGGAAGTAGAAACCCCATAAGGGACCACCTACCGGATACGAACACCTGAGACAAAGGACAGCAAAGTTCAAGCTACATGCAAGCAGAAAGCCAAGTTTACCCAGACTGAACTAACAACCACCACTATGAGAACCACAATTACCCGAACACCAAGAATGTGAACAACTACTATAACAGCCACTATCACTACACAAACAGAGCCAGATTTGACAAAAATCAGTAATGATACAAAGGTGGGGTTGGGGATGTCCCCACCTGTATCACATATGGTTGCTGATGCGCGTGGCAGACAATGTTCCAAGACCAGTTTGATGACAGAAGTCTTTATTCAATAGCAAGCGGTCTGGGACAGTCTCTCTCTCTGAGAGAGCAGCCCAGCCTCCCTGACTCTCAGTGCGCACTACAGATAGTTTTGTTACAGAGCTTTCACGTGACACATGAGACGTACATATCCATATTTCTGCATTTTGTCATAAAAGCTAAACCTTATTGGATGACCCAAAGTAGGTCACAATTACATCAGAGTTATAACTGTTCTTCCTTACTTTCGTGAGATCTGATTGGATAAAAGTTCTGTGGAAAATCACAAGTCTGACCTGACATACATCCCGTTATAGACTGACCTACAAGTCCTATTTGGAGGACAGTGCTTATATACACATGCAGAGTCTCATAAAATAACATGTTTTAATTGTGTTCTACCATTTCCTCATAAAGACTAAACACATTAGTCATTCTGTGACACTATTTCTGTTTGTACAGACTTAAAATAGACCTTAATGGTTTGGTGTACTATTCTCTGATTAAACTGGGAGAGAAGCCTATATGTGTGTGACCAGATGACTGGTTGTCGGGTGTCATCAATTATGAGAAGTCATTAATTGTTCAGTCTGACATGCCTGAAACTGAGCTTGTATTTGTGAAATATGAAATGTGAAATATTCCTTGAAATATGTGTTAAGTCACAAATATGCACTTTCCTACTCCTTAACAGTACTAACAAAACAAAACTACCACTCAAACAACACTAAGAAACCATCACTGAAATAGACAAAAAATTCAGATGATGGAAGTTAATACTGCAGCTGATTCATCAGAGTATGAAGATTGCCAAGACAACAGGAAAGAAGAACAAGTAAGGAGATTTTTTTTGGGCACAGACTCCTCAAATATCAAGAATGACTTCTACAGAGGACCCAGACTTCAACTACAACCCCATCTACCACCAGGACAAAACCAACCAAGAAGAAAATGCAAATCAACCAAAATGGAAGTAATCATGACTCATAACGCTAAAACACAGTGAATGCTCCTGAGAAAGAGAGTAAATGTAACAAAGTACTAGTGGCGACGTCTATAGGTCCACTCTAATTTCACTCAAAATCATGCTTAAAGAGTGACCAGGAAGTTGCCCAAGACAACCTTCAACTGGAAGTTAAACAAGCTTAAACATCTTAAATTTTACTCTCATCTGGTCACAAGGGATTAAACTAGATATTCTCACACATGCCTGGAGCTAAAATTATGTCAAGTTTTTGGAGTATCCATTTGTGTTTACTTGCGTCATCAATTTTTCAATCAAATCAGGATATAGGACCTCATGATTATATAGTTTTGGATTGCAGGGGCCTCTCTTTAAGACCTTCTTGAATGTCTAATTAGAACTTTTTAAGTCTAATTACAGTAAATCCCCTGCTAATGGATGGATGGGCAATGAACAGGATTGGTTTCTTATAGCTCAATGTAACTAGAACATGAGTAATATAAATAACAAGTCTTCATGTATGTCATATGTCATTTAATATAAAGAACTTATATAATAACACATTAATATATTATGTAAATATATTTATAGCCCTTGATAAATTGCATTGATAAAATCTGAGTGTATTTGGTTGGTATAAATTCTGAAATGCCAACATGCAAGAAAAAAAAACAACAACTAAAATCAGGTATATCTACATTTTCCAAAAGACTGGACCAATTTGAAACACTGAGTTTGGTACATTGAGTAGTGCATGTAACACAGTTAACAATCAGTATTTGGAGACTTCCTTTTTAAAGTTCAGACTCTAAAGCTGCATTTCCAAAAGTGCGATTGCGAGTGAGATCTCAAGTGTGATAAAAATCACCTCTGTGTTAATATCACTAGAGCATTTCCATAAACGCGTCAGCGAGCAAGAGAGTGATTTTCTGAATTGTGCCAGGAAGCTATTCAGAGGCCTGTCCAGGGCATTTGCATGGGACTTCCTTAAAATGATGTCTCAAAGGGAGGGCTTCCCTGTGTTTACAGCACATGCCTAAAGCAAAGCCAGCATGACTGAAGACAGAGACTATGTTCATTGATGGTGATATGGGCAGCTTTGTAGAATTAATAAATGAAAGGCACTATACAATTTATACAATGCCACCTCTCTTTATCACAATGACATTTAAATGATTAGTAACGTGTGACAATAGAAATATAGGGGGATATTGGGGGACATAGAAGGAAGGTAACTTCAAATACGTATATATTTTATTTTCAGATAAATATAGATACAGACATGGCTTCAATTATAGAATTATCACTTTGGTAAATCTACAAAGTTCACCAAACAAAACTTAAATTTCTTCATTTACCTATGCAGAAAAGACTAGAAATTGTGTGTCGCTCTCGCATTCGCGCTCATTGAAATGTAGCTTTAAAGGATCTTGGTTTTACAGAACACTCAAAATGCAGTCCCCAAATTACCTGCTTTTAGTTTGATGATAGAAGCAGAAAACCCCAATAAATGCATGACCCCCATATAATCAAATATGTTAACCGATATTACACTAGGCTTTTTATGTTTGTTTTTATTATATCTTAAGATGTGGGTGTATAACTGCCCAATAACAGGCATGGGAATGAGCTTGTTCTCATTTACAAAGGTGATTTGAACTACGAGTATTGGGGCATGTTCTGTACATCTTTGTAAGAATTGATGGGGTGTTCTTCCACAGATAACTTCATTTGATTACTGGTATTTGATGACCATGATAATGTATTTTTGTTGGCATCTCATGTTTTATTCATTAAAACCAATTCACTCCAAATTATTTTCAAAAGTTTATAAATCAAAAGCATTACTCATCATTTTAAGTTGCTTTCCATGACTGACAGATAAGAAATAGTTATTTACATGAATATCTACACTGCATAGAAATAATAAAACTTCTCTTTGTCTTCCCCAGAGGTAGATACTTGTTGGTTTGTGCTAATCTTTTAATGAGCTTACTCTTGTTGTCATGGAAACAGGACATGGTTACCAACATATAAGTATATGCTAACATATCAATATCATACCAAAAAAATCATCAAACATATATCATTATTCAAAATTCACTTCACATGTCAGAGGCAACCCGTTGGATTAAATAAATCCCTCTGAGTATACTATTATCGCACATGAATTAAAGCTTATCTACAAAACGGCAGGTGACTCCATCAATAAGAATAATGTACAATATAAATGGCTGAGTAACACTGATGATATGAGAAGAAGCACTCAATTGTGGATAATAAGACAATTACTTAACAAAAGCCAATATAATAAAAATTCCTACTGCAGGGCAAATAATGACAATGACATATAGACTACCTGTATTACACAGGTCATACATTAAGGATTCTATTCCTGTTTATTTTTTTTCAAACATATTTGTTGCACACACACACACAACATATAAAAATGTATTTTACAACATGCAGAACCTAAAACATAAACACAAACACAAAAATTAACTTGGTAAGTTTGTCCATCATTATAACTATAAGCACAAAAGTACCAATAATCTTTGTCACGATGTACATGTTATGAATGTACACATTGTACAGGCAGTTGCATAGTAGGTAGCCACAGCTGTTTTCTGATAAAATAAATGTAAAGATAACATTAAAATGGTAAAAAGGCTAACAAAATAATAATTTTTCTCTCTGAAAAAAAACATAACAAGAATCAATATTTTTCAAAGAAAACCCATGTCTGTAAGACAGAATATTAATACATTAGCAAAGTATACATATCTGAATCAGTGAATGTCTACAAGTTCTGTGACTGACATGGGACACCGTGCTCAGCTGATGTTGACCTTGAAGGTAAAAATCTAAAATAAATATCAAATGGAGATAAAGTGTGAGAGGAAGAGGTAATATGGGCCATGGTTGGTTGACATGATTGGTTTGTAAGAAATTGTTTCGAAATAATATTTTGTGACCTGACCATGGTTTCTTGTGTTAAAACTGAAGCATATGAGCAGTTTGTGAACATAAGATATGTATAAGATAGGTATACTATTACCATAATCATTGGTTGGCTTTTTTATAAATATCTGACAGTTAAGCAGTTTACACATTTTTTCAATTAGATCCTATTTTTTATGATAAATTATTAAATATATTCTTTTTTATTTTATAAAATGTATACAGTTGCATTATACTCTAAAAAGTTTATTCACAGTTACTGAATATTTAAAAACAGACAGACTGGTAGACAAACAAAGCTGATCACTTTATCTCCCATTCTGCTGAGGCAGGAAAATAGTAAATGAAATTTATGAAAATAACTGTACACCTGTCACAGCATGGGATCCCCCCCCAGTGGCCCATTACAAATCAGGTATCCTGGCATAGCTAACCTCCAGTGAACAAACTGAAGCAGGACAATGCAAGTGAATACAATAAATCCTCAAAACTAAAATTCAATATTTAGACTAATTTTTTAAGGTTTTATTATCAAATTTCAGATTTTTACAGATTTAAATATGAATACATGCTGTGAAAATTAATTCAACAGTATTTACAGGAAAAAAAATTCCATGGTCAAAGTTGGGCAAAATTAAGGTTACAATTTTATTCATGTTGTAATAAATTAAAAACTAGATGTGTCGGAACGACACGAATGCCCCCGCCTGGGGCAAATTAGAAACATTTGTTAAATTTTGAAAAATTTTTTAAGTTCAGGAGGTGTCTTATGGTCAAAAGTAGGTCAACGGGGACGAAACGTGAACTTGATCTGTAACTGGTCATTATCTGCCCACACATAAAAAATCAGGGTGGTATCTGAGTGCAGGGATTGCGGAAAAAAAGTCCATACATATGCATTTGTTATGAAAATTTCTATTTTTCATTAAACTTTCGATATTCAGGAGCAGTCAAGGTCAAAAGTAGGTCAACTGGGACAAAACAAGAACTTGATCTGTAGATGGTCATTATCTGCCGACACACCAAAAATCAGGCCCGTATCGGCAGTCATTGCGAAAAAAAGTCAGTACATGTGCACTTGTCATGAAAATTTATATTTTCTATGAAATTTTCTATGTTAGGGCACCGTCAAACAGTCAAAAAGTAGGTCAACTGGGACAAAACATGAACTCCATCTGTAACTGGTCATTATCTGCCCATGCATCAAAAATCAGGCCAATATCTGCAGGCATTGTGAAAAAAAGTCTGTACATGTGTATTTGTCATGAAAATTTCTATTTTTCATGAAATTTTCTATGTTCAAGAGCCGTAAAATGGTCAAAAGTATGTCAACTGGGACAAAATGTAAATTCGATCTGTAACTGGTCAATATCTGCCCACACACCAAAAATCAGGCCAATATCTGCAGGCATTGCGAAAGAAAATCCGTACATGTGTATTTGTCATGAAAATTTCTATTTTCATGAAATTTTCTATGTTCAGAAGCCTTAAAACGGTCAAAAGTAGGTCAATTGGGATGAAATGCGAACTCGATCTGTAACTGGTCAATATCTGCCCACACACTAAAAATCAGGCCAATATCTGCAGCCACTGCGAAAAAAAGTCTGTACATGTAGTTTTGTCATTAAAATTTATGTTTTTCATGAAATTTTCTAAGTTAAGGAGCTGTAAAATGGTCAAAAGTAGGTCAAGCCAGACGAAACGCGAACTCGATCTGTAACTGGTCATTATCTGGCCACACACCAAAAATCAGGCCAATACCTGCAGGCACTGCGAAAAAAAGTCCGTACATGTGTATTTGTCATGAAAATTTCTATTTTTCATGAAATTTTCTAAGTTAAGGAGCTGTAAAATGGTCAAAAGTAGGTCAAGCCAGACGAAACGCGAACTCGATCTGTAACTGGTCATTATCTGCCCACACACAAAAAATCTGGCCAATATCTGCAGGCATTGTGAAAAAAAGTCCGTACATGTGTATATGTCATGAAAATTTCTATTTTTCATGAAATTTTCTAAGTTTAGGAGCCGTAAAACGGTCAAAAGTAGGTCAACCGGGACGAAACGCGAACTTGATCTGTAACTGGCCATTATCTGCCCACACACCAAAAATCAGGCCAATATCTGCAGGCATTGCGAAAAAAAGTCTGTACAACTGTTTGATTTCGGAATGACGGAAGGACGGACATGCTTTGTGGCCGGGGCATAAAATTTACAAAATTCAGATCTAATTTTGGGTATACAATTTAATCTTGATTAAACAAAATTATAAACTGGAAAAAAGTCTCCAGCAAAAAAAAATTATCATGTTAAGCGAAAAAAAATCTTTATTTTTTAAAAAAGTGCATAATGTTCAGGCCCATAACACAATACAGACTTAATTTCTTTGCATGTATAAAGGAAATATATAGGAGAATATTTATGGTAAATATTAAGAAAAAAGGATCAGTGGTTTTGATATTAGGCAGTCCTGAAAAAAGATAACAGGTTTTTAATGAAAAATTGAAGTTTTTCCTTTATTTTTTAGAGGAATGAAGACACCGAAGACAAAGCTATCCAAGATCTTTGATCAATTTGATTTTTGGACCAATCCATGCATCCCTTATTGAGATATTTGTGATTTTATGTGATTTTCACCATTTATGGCAATATTCAAGGTCAAGGCCACTCTCATAGGAAAGTTCATGACCCCAATTTTAATATTAAAATGGATAGGGGTCTTCCTCTATTGGCAGGTGAACTATATGTGCATGATAAAAGGTCTGAGATGAAAAGTTTGGCTGAAAATGCATCAACAGTCTTTTCAAAGATATGTCCTGTGACCTTGGTCCTCATGACCTAAAAATCAGTAGAAATCTTGTTTTATTGATGGGCCATATATAAGTCAAGTTTGAAACCCATATATCAATCCAAGCTTGAGTTATCATCAGGAACTACTACTCTTTTTATTAATCCTTGATATGTTCTGATCTTAAATAAAACAGATAAAAAAATCAGAGATAAATTTAATGTATTGCTGAGAATCTAACTATCAAATTAATCTTATAAAAAAAGTATTTTTAATGCCCAGAGATCACAAAGTCTTAATATAAGTTCACCTCCAGCTAAAACAAAATACAAACCCAGTGTCCAGAGTCTATGTTAACTTGAAAACACTGATTTTTTTAATGGTACTGTTAATCATGTATTGCTATCTCATTCACTTACAATATGCAAATTAAGTTAAAATTATACAAAAGATATATAGTGTGTACAAGGGTAATTCATATGTATAAAAACAAACACTCCAAATAAAATAAATGAGAAAGACAGAAGAAATGTAGTTTGATTTCAAAATAATGTTAGCACTGAGTACTGTATAACATGTATCATATGCACAATTACTATGTGTATATGGCTAAAAGTACGTGTATATTTATGCAGTATAATTTATGCAATATAATATAGTGACCACAGAACATAGGTATATTACACTAAGATGTAATATATTAAATATTACACTGGGACAGACCATATTAAATACTAGCATGACTAGAATCACCAAAAAAAAAACTGTAACAAACAAGTTTACTCATCATTTATCACGTCACTTAAATCTTACATGAACATGAAAATATTTCAGTTATATTAACTTTAACAAACTTTTGTATGGATCACATCTATATATATTTCTCAATACCTAAATAAATTCTAAACTAAAAGATAATGATTGGCACTTGAGCCCTGTGCTGGCAAAGGGTAAATTTAAAGTATAAACAATGATAATAATTTTGATACCATATTTATCAAATATAAAGACTTAAGAAAGTGCAAGCATCATTTTCAAACATTCTAAATCAACAATATGCACAAAAGAAAATGCTGCAACCAGTTAAATTTAGCTTTAAAAGCCTCGGGCACACTTATTCACATAAATTACAAATCAAACCCCTAGCACCAGAAAATTATGATGATATAAGGGAGATAATTGCTTGTGTGTGGTTCCTGAAAAAAAAAGTACTGATTTAATTTATATCAGGATGGACACAATTAAAGTATACCTCTTTACTGGTCCTTTTCATTGCCACCTGAGAATATTACGAATTTTACCCAAAAAAATGTCCTCAGAACCATAAAATTCAACAAAAATAAAAAATCAACTACAATTTCTTAATCCATTTATGAGAACATTTATTCATGGTATTAAATTTAAAGAGCATGTGTGTCTCAAAGACTAAGCCCTTCTTTGAAGAAATCTTATTTTTCCACATTTTTGATTGTGTCAAAATAATGCAAGCATTATCCACATTACTTTTATATTCTGACAGGACTGTACATATTGCACTGACAACTCTGACATTTATAAGTCAGCAACTGACCAGTACACACCTGTGCACATCATGCATCTAATGCGGACCAACTGAAAGTATTACAGGTTTGTTCAACCAAGCAATACTTCATCATCTGCTGCACTGGAACAAGCTTGACCTTGTCCTCAGCTGCAGAGTCACCAACTTAGTTCTATGGTCATTCATGATCATGATATATGATTACCAGTACTTTATAGGTTAAAACCTTAACAATGTTCATTATATTGAAGCAATTATAAAATCTGGCTTTATACCACACTGCCTTTGATAACATTCCACCTCTGAAATACATAATGTTACCAATGGCCATATTTAAGTGGTTCTGATGTAATGAAGTATGAGAGCTTCCCTGTTTATCATACAATGAATAAATCTTATCACACAGGCCTGCTTTACATTAATCATTCTTCACAAAGTATGCTGGACAAATAGAATGACAAACAAGACATGACAAATACCATGACAAAAACAGATCTTGCATCCTGACTAGAACCAGTTATTTTGATTTGTTTGTACAGGCTGTCCCAACCAATTATTTTTCTTGAATATATACACTGTACATTTCAAATATTTGATAAAACAATTCATTTATCATATAACTCCCTGTCATAATGGATATGATGGAAGCATATGTACATTTATATGGCACAATTCTGGTAAAATTGGCAATAAATAATAATTGGTAATTATAAAAATACATTTTAATACAGGATGCTTTATAAAGCATATTAAGGAAAGGGTTAATAAAAGAATACAGTAACCACAGCATACTTTTTTAAATACTCCTTTATAGAAGGACCTGATGCTGTGAATATGTTCTTCATTTACAAAAATATATAGACTACAATGAACTTCAATTTCACTGGGACAGCAGGAATTACACATTTACAATATTGTAAAGCATTTTAAACAGCTTAATTCTTTGAGTACTTCCATCTCCAGGGAGACCCTTGGTATCATCTGAGAGACAATGTGACCATGGTACCTCCTTTGGGCTTAAGTGTTGCAGTTTCTTGAATTTCAAATGATTGGTTTGGATCCAACTCATATGTGAAATTCTGGAGGAACTTGCAAAGCAGAACCTTTGCTTCAATCTGAAAAAAAGTGAAATTGTGGCATAAGAACTAAAACAAGGGACCCATGGGTCACGGCGCTCAGCTGTTATATATGATAAAAAAATATGATTTGGAAATGAGGAACATGCTGGTTTTGTGTGGTTATAAATATAAGCTGTATTATGAGTTGTTGGTGTTTAGCTTATGTATGATTTTGATAGTATCTTTGGAGACTGCAGGGAAGAGGATTGATTTCATTTATTTAATTAGCAAATGGAGTGCTATTGTCACACAGATTTTGACTTGGCCATATAACTTATAGGCAGCACATATAATATAAGAGTTTAACTATTTATTAAAATTTAGTAACATATATTGTGCCAAATATAATTTTTATTAAAAATAAAAAGAGAATCATATGATTTTTTTAATAAAATATAACTGAAATGATTATTAAAATAATATTATAGAATATATTCATGAATGCATTTATTAATACATTTTGAAAGTATTTGCACTGGTATTCAAATACTTTCACTTTTACCTGAATTCCCATTCTTATGCAAGAAACTTTATAATGGAGTACATATTCATATTCGTATTCAAATACATTTGCAAAGTATTCGCACCAAGTCTGGTATTTATTCAGTTATAGCCAAACAATGATGTTGAGAATCCAGAATACACAAAATTCACAAATTTAAATAATGATCATAAGTACCTGGTTTTATGGCTTTTATTTATATTAAAAAAAAATAAATGTAATATATTCACTTTGGACTACTTTCACATCAATCTACACACTATAGACACAGAAGGAATCTAGATTAATATTGTCAACTGCATCTTTGTCTATCATTAATTTCCTTCATATGATCCCTAATGATAAGTAATGAATAAAATTATTATTTTTTTTTCATTAAAACTGAACTGGAAAATACTATGCAGGTGACTGCATGGTGTTATTTGGAATACGTGACATTCTATCCATCCATACAAGATTCTTACATCATCAGTAACTGCAAGTTTATTTCCTGTTACTCATCAACAAACAAATTCCTTTTCTATTAATTTTTCTTGAATTTGTTATTGAAAAACAATAAAAATTTCTTAATTTATTGTTAATTGTTATGTTGTTGGTCAAAACAACTACTAGAAGAGTGGGGCTGGACAACTGGATCAACTGTGGCTGGCCATAAGCTGCCTGGCTGCTCCAGTTTATGCCTTGCCTCAAATGGGCATATTTTGCTGTAAAGTCAATAAGGTCAACACACAGGTGACTGAAGGGGGCTGGGGAGAGCCTAGGTCTGACATGGGCTCATAAAAACATTAATAAAAGCTACAATTTTTGGCCAATTTCTTTCAGCTTTCTAAGCTAAAAAGCTGATATCCATATGTGTCCATGATATGAAAATGATATCAACAGTGCTCACAGAAAACAAACATGCCATGGTCAAAGTTGGGCAAAATTTAAGGTACTAATTTTATATTTATACTGATAACTTATAAAATTTGAAAAACTCAGAACTAGTTTTGTGTTCAATCAAATCTTGATTAAATAATGTTACATCCCTGACAAAAAATCTCTAGCTTCAGCAATCCTCTTGTTAAGGGAGTAAATATATTTCTTAATTTTTAACAAAGTGCATTATGTTTGGGCCCATAACTTAAAACAATTACACAATACTGACATCATTTCTGGCATGTGCATAGTGAATATATAGTAAATATGTATATTATATATGATAAAAGGAAGATCAGTGGTTTTGATATTAGGCTGTCTCAAAGTGTAACAATGGGTTTTAAAAGGAAAAGTGAGTTTTTCAGTAATATCTCGAAGGAATTTATTCCTAGTGACCAAATTCTTGGCATGGTAGGGGATTTTGGAGACATCTAACTGTATGCCATATTTTAGGAACTGAGAGCTGAAGCTGAGGAGCTGAGCTCTGGCAAACTGCATAACACTAACTTGATGTAAACAATATGTGACATGGTGCTTAAAAATTTAAAAAAAATCTACAGTTTTTGATCAACCGGTTTCAAAATTTTGATGTTAACAGATGAAATGGTAACCAAAACATGCTGTGAAAATTAAATCTACAGCAGTTACAGGAAAAACACGTGCCATGGTCAAAGTTGGGCAAAATTTAAGGTACCAATTTTTTATTTTTGCTAATTTTTTTAAAAATTTAAAAGATTTATATGAAATTATGGGTTTACAATTTAATTTTGGTTAATTAAAGTTATATCACTGGGAAAAAAGTCCTTAGCTTAACATGTTTTGTGTTAGGTGATCAAATATCTTTCCTGAGTTTTTTACAAAATGCATTATGTTTGGGCCCATAACTTTTTTAAATTATAAAATACAGACCTAATTTCTGGCATGTACATAGGAACTATATAGAGGAATATTTATGGTAAATATGAGGAAAAAACAGATGAGTGGTTTTGATATTAGGCAGTCCTGAAGGGTGAACATAGATTTTTAATAAAAAATTGAGGTTTTTCCTTAATTTCTCAAAGGAACGAAGTCACAAGGACCCAGTTTTCGGCTTGGGGACATCTAACATTATGCCAAATTTTGGATTCCTAGGTAGTAAGGTTTCTAAACGTGCCACATCAACAGACAGACGGACGGACGATGGACCACGACTATAGCTCAGATGACTTATAGTCAGCTGAGCTAAAAAGCACTGACATTTCATTCGTCTACCAATGTTTATATATATAAATGTGATTTTGCAACAACATGAACTCTTAACATTTTAACTGAACATTTGTATCTATCTATCAATGGACAAGGTTATCACCATATCACCAAGGTTATCAGTCAGCAGCAGAAGTATCAATGGTAGTAAGAGGCAAACTGTGCTATAGATATTATGGCTACATTATTAAGTCTTGCTGAATTTATAAGCTGGGTTAGCACAATCCTTTATAAAACCTGAAACTACAGTAGCAATCTGTAGATCTGTTTTTGGTGAAAACTGCACATGTATGAGCACTTTAATAGGCATCACTGATGCCCCAAATTAGGAGTCAGTTATGTCAGGAACATTGCATTCCTTACTTTACCCATGCCTCTGTTATATAGTGGTTACACATAGTAGCTTGTTGACTGCCCGTGTTCTAGTTGTATGTACTTTCTATATATCTGTACGATATGCTTCTAAAGTCAGTACTCATGTGAAAACTTTATAAATTGTGTTAAAAATATATATCATACATGTAAGGTTTGGAAGGCACCAATGGCAGACAACTGGTTGATTTTAAAACAGGCACTTATAACAGGCCACATGTTTACATATATGGTAATGGTAAACAAAAAGGTCAAGGTAATGGAAAAATTGTTGACATTTGTCTGTTGTACAAAGTTCAGTTTTAATGTTGTTCACTACAAACCCTTAATTACTGGTAGGCCAAAGTTTACACCCTCATGGTGCCCCTATATTTCCTTTATTTTACAACAATTTCAATATTTTTTTTTAACCTGGCAAATTACAGCAATCATATCAGTTTCTCAGTCCTGAACAAATTATGCTCTGTTAAAAGACCAAGCTCCAGTAATTTACAAAGGTCTAAAAGCCATGGCTCAGACTAAAGCTCAGCTGAACAGATATTTCAACTTACATGAGCAAAATGTTGTCCTATACAAGCTCTCTGACCCAGGGAAAATGGAAGGTATGTATACCACAATCTAAATATAAAAAGGTGAAGAATATAAATTAATTTGGCCAATTTCTGATTGCTCAGACTTTCATATCAAATAATTAAGTGTAGTTAAACATAAATAAGTTTTACCAAAGATTGGTTTAATTGTATCCGCCAAAACAGAGTTTTGCGGATACTATGTTTTCAGCTGGTCGCCGCCGCCGCCGCCGCCGCGTAGGTGTCCGGAGAACTCCTCCGTAACCGCTGGGCGGAATTTTCCGAAACCCGGGATTATGTTCGGGTCACATGTGAACTGCTGCGCCCCGATTTTGTTTTGACCTCTGACCTTTCCTCTGCGCTCTGCGTCCGTTTGTGCGTCTGTTTCCACACATAAACCCACATATCTCGGGAACCGTTTGACCGATCAGGAAAATTTTTTTGCACAAATGTAGCCCTTGGAGAGCTTTATAACATACACCAAAAATGGTGGCGCCACCTGCAACCATGTTTGCACAGTGTCCATCTGTTCGTCTGCCTTGGGTTAAAATCACTCATATCTCTGCAGTGACTTGACTAATTCACCTGAAATTCGGCATGCGCAAACATCCTGGATAGCTTTTCTGATTTTATGACAGGTGGCACTACCTACATTCACGTTGACGCTGCAGACATCCAAGCTCATATCTCCGGAACCGTTTGACCGATCAGGAAAATTCTTTTGCACAAATGTAGCCCTTGGAGAGCTTTATAACATACACCAAAATGGTGGCGCCACCTGCAACCATGTTTGCACAGTGTCCATCTGTTCGTCTGCCTTGGGTTAAAATCACTCATATCTCTGCAGTGACTTGACTAATTCACCTGAAATTTGGCATGCGTATACATCCTGGATAGCTTATCTGATTTTATGACAGGTGGCGCCACCTACATTCACGTTTACGCTGCAGACATCCAAGCTCATATCTCGGGAACCGTTTGACCGATCAGGAAAATTCTTTTGCACAAATGTAGCCCTTGGAGAGCTTTATAACATACACCAAAAATGGTGCCGCTACCTGCAACCATGTTTGTACAGTGTCCATCTGTTTGTCTGCCTTGGGTTAAAATCACTCATATCTCTGCAGTGACTTGACTAATTCACCTGAAATTTGGCATGCGTATACATCCTGGATAGCTTTTCTGATTTTATGACAGGTGGCGCCACCTACATTCATGTTTACGCTGCAGACATCCAAGCTCATATCTCAGGAACCGTTTGATTGATCAGGAAAATTCTTTTGCACAAATGTAGCCCTTGGAGAGCTTTATAACATACACAAAAAATGGTGGCGCCACCTGCAACCATGTTTGCACGGTGTCCAGCCGTTCGTCTGCCTTGGGTTAAAATCACTCATATCTCTGCAGTGGTTTGACTAATTCACCTGAAATTCTGCATGCTTATACATCCTGGATAGCTTTTCTGATTTTATGACAGGTGGCGCCACCTACAATCAAGTTTATGCTGCAGACATCCAAGCTCATATCTAGGGAACCGTTTGACCAATTGGGCCAAAATTTTGCATGTGTATAGTTCTCACAAAGCTCTTTATCATACGCTTAACTGGTGGCGCCACCTGCAACCCTTTTTTGCACAGCGTCCATCTGTTTGTCTGCCAAGGGCAAAAATCACTCATATACAATATAGTGGTTTGACTTATCTGCCTTAAATTTTGCATATGTATACAACTTGGACGGCTTTCTGGATTTTTTGGTAGGTAGCGCAACCTACATACACAATTTGGCTGCAGACATCCATGCTGATATGCAACACTTCACCCGTTCCACTCTGATTTAGGCGGATACAAGTAGTCGCTTGTCGACTACCCGTATTCTAGTTAAAAGAATGCCAATACTCATATCCATCTTACAAATCTTAATGCAATACCAATCTATATATCTACTAAAACAATTGAGCTGGTGACAATTAAATATTACTGTGGAGAAATGACTAAAGTTACAAGTAATTAAAATGGAAGCATTTTATTTAAAAACATTTATATTAAGACATTTTCCCAAGTAGATGTATCTGATGGATAAATGATATATATGACATTATAACCTTTTGTTGCTTGGATCTAACCTCTCAGGGATGAAAGCATGTGGATCCTCATAGTAACTGGAATTTCTATGTATGACATAGAATGGTATCTGAAAACCAAAGTGAGCAATGGTTAAAATGGAAATATTGTTCTCCAGTGTTTCTCATATATTATTTAATTGTGTATTTTCATATAGTCATGAGCACTTAAGATTTTATAAATTTCTGTTAGAAAATCTAATTTGCGAATGAACAGATCAAACAACTTATAATTCATAAAAAAGCCTCTACAAATTTATTTAAATCGATCCATAGGATGAAATCATACATTGTATGTTTTACATAGTTTTTTAACAATATCTAGTGAACTGTGCTGCCAGAACCTTGGGCTTTTTTATACACACCACTATAAAACTTCCAGCAGGGATTCTGAAGCCATCAACATAGACCTCATGTGGTACATCTCTTGCTGTCCCTGTAGCAGGAGGATACAGTCTCAGTGTTTCTTTCCAAGCCATAGTCACATATTGAAGTTCAGACAAGTCCTCAAAGCTGATAAAAGCTTTGTTACCTATAACCTGGTCAACCTCTTCCTTAAGTCTGGAACACCAAAGAATTGTTACAATCTTACCTTTCATTTTAGCTTGCTTTATGTCTTACCTAAGTAATGGTTCTGTTGCCATATGCCATATATACAATTGGCTTGGGCAGCAGTTCAACAAAATAAATCTAAGGCCATCAGTTTCATACCCCCGCATCAAAAATTTTTATTTTGATTTCCATTAGAAACTTATCAATTTTGAGCTTCAGCTGCTTGGCCATTTATCTCAAGAAGATAAAATCATACAATATCCTTTATTATATAGTCCTTTAACTTATTTAGCAAAATAAATCTGGTATTATCATGCTTTTCCCTTATCATTGACATTTTTATCGAAACATAACAAAAAAATTAAAAATAAAAAAAAACGCCTGCCCACCCACATTGATTTCTGAAAAAAGTGCCTGAAAACCATACTTTTTTTTTATTTTGGCCTAATATAGCTTTCTGACTGGTCTGTTTAAGTTATGCAGATGACCCACTTTCTACAAACTTTGAAAGTTGTGAAATTAAACACATTATTCTGTTGTTACATACTTATTTGGATAAAAACTACCCAACTATTTCTTCAGAACTCTCTCAGACATGAAAAATTTTGACTGATAGTCTGGTCAATCAGTCTGTGCGCAGCATCTGAAGTGACTCAGTATTTGATTTCACTCTTGCATGGAATTCTCTGTTGTTGCAGATAAAGCTGAACTTATGTGTTGGGCCATGCTAGCTCTGTACACTTCTCTCTCTCTCTATTGTCCTCTAGCTTGAAGATCCATTTCTGCTCTTCATATTTATCTGATAGCGCTCCTCTACTGGCTGCTTTTGTCAGCAATGGACCCCTGGTGGTTCACACCAATGTCTGTGAGCACCAGATGTCTCTTTTAGAAGTCTTTGAATAGCAACTGTGATCAGTTGGATGGGTCATGTCCCTTCAAGCATAGGGCTGGACTTCCCAGATGTGGCTAAATCAATTCAGTACACATGGCCAAGCCACCAAACATGCCTACCTTTAGGATGTGGCCATCCTCTATTCCGTTCACATGATAAAGCCACCAAAAATGCCTCAGGCTAAGCATGAGGCACATATGATGTATGTCATTGTTGGGTATTGACAAGCCTTCTGGGACATGGGGACATGAAGATTTCAAATCTAACTAGAAGGAGTTTGTTTTTGTATTGCAAAAACAAAGAGATGTCTCCCCTCCCATGGGAATCCCATGCCCAAATTTGTGGGAATAAATACATATTCAAAAGTTAGGGGTTCACATAAATACTAGATTTCTGAAGTTTTCACCTTGAAGATGAATGTCAAGGTCACCGGGTTTTGAACTCTTCTGAGATTTTGGTAGAAACAATTCATGTTTAAAATTTCACCAAAAAAATTTGAGTGGTTCAAAAATTATAATGTTCACAAAAAAAATGTCTATTTCAGCTGTTTTTTTTTTCAAGATCACCAGTTTTCATACACATCTGAGATTTTGGGAGAAACATTTCATGTATCAAATTTTATGAAAATATAGGGTGCCTAAAAAAATAAAGTTATATTATAGTGTTAACAACATATTTCAATTTCTGCTGATTTGACCTTAAAGAAGGTCAAGGTCATTAATTTTTGAGAACTTGGTTGAAACAATTTGTGTGACAAATTTGAATAAAGAATATGCAGTGCTTCAAAAGTTACCACATTCACAAGAAATTGTAGGAGCAAAATTTCCATTAATTTGACTGAAGATACAAGTCATAGTCATAAGTTTTATCAAACTTGTCAAAGAACTTGGTTGAAACAATTAGTGTTTCAAATCTGAGGGGAAAAAATTATGTGATACTTAAGAAGTTACGAGTTTCGCAAGAATCAACAGGAGTCTCAAGAAGTCTCAGTAAGCTCATTTTGGAAAAATACTGTTATTTTCAGACAGCCACGCTGACTTCTGATGAGCATCATGCAACAGAACAAGGTATGACCTTTTTCCTTGCAAAAGTTGAGAATAATTTGATCCATAGTTCACAATATTCCTGATACTGAAATTCCAGCAGCTCAAAGCTTTTATACTTTCGGCACGCGGGGATCATGTCAGCTTTCCACATAACAGACAGCATATATTTGCTGGATCCTTTAATCTTGCCAGACAATTGCTCATTTACATAACTCAGGATAAGATCGGCTGTTTCTGAACCTAGCCCACATTCGAGCTTTTGGAAATCGTAATCAGGTTAACGGCTGTTGTCTTGTGTCAGTCACCCCTATGTACTACACAAGGCCAAGGGTTCATGTTGGTTGATAGTTCTGAGACCAGAGGAAAGTAAATACGTCATCACAATACATCAGTTTAATACATCTCGCATTTGCTTATTTACCTCTTATGCCACAACTTTCTTTAGCAAGGGACCCATGGGTCATGGCGCTCAGCTGAAGTTTGAAATTTTAGCAAATGGAAAATATGCTGATTTCTATTGTAATGTTTTTCATATATAAAAGCATATGAGAAGCTAAAAGGGAAGGGAACTTCCTACTTGGTTATAGTAAAGTTCTAAAAATAAGATTGCAAAACTAATGCTCAGACAACACAGTCATGAAGAAAAAAGTAAAAGTTTAAGATACTGTGATGCATATGAAAAATTTACAGATGGATAGGCAAATGGACATAATGGACTGATACCTTTATTTCACTTTCAGCTTTATATTAAACCCTATTTTTTTAGCATATCCACTTTTTTCATTAATAGTTTTTATCATATTAATTTTTTTATTTACAAGTTTTATAAATTTGTAATAAAATAATATGAAAATATTAGTTAAAATATCAGAATAGTAAGTTGTTATCATTATTGATCCAGAGTTTAGCTCACATCAGGTCATTTTATGCATACACATATATTTAAATATTTTTAAATCACTAATGTTAAAACTGAATTTAAAAGAAAATAATGCCACAACATGGCATCTTCAAGATTATTCAATGAATCATTATTAAAAAGTTTTTTTACAATGGAGTTTTCAGTACATGCCTAATTTTATTCACTGTAATAAAAGATTTAGTAAATTTGATAAAATAAAAACAACTTTTCAAATAATGTATACATACTGTTGGTTGAATAAGGTACAAACAATATCATTATGCTAATTACTATCTCAGCTATAATTAATTACTGGAGTTAATATTCAATTTCACACCTGGTGAAGATTTTACTATTCTGAAGTAAGGAATTCCTTATCTGAAGAACATCACACTTTCATAGCAATAAACCACTTTGTGGACACAATTGAATGTGCACTTTATTCATTGTAACCCTGATGGTACAATAAAAAATCTAAAATGTAGCAAAAGCCTAGAACAAGAATGACTCAAAAATACAGGAAATTATAACATTCATCTTGTTTATGCACCATTGGAGGGGGGGGGGGGGGGATGCAGGGCAGAGGGGAAGCCTGCCAGTATTTGCAAAGTTGAGCCATGGCAAGCTGCCTGGAGTGGGTTACATAACACAAGTGAAGGCTGTACTAGTAGGTGAGATTGATGTTAACAAAACTTGACATGGTGTATGAAAACTTGAGAAAAAGTTTCTATTTTTAATCAATTCCTTTGAAATTTCAGATTTTAAAAGATTAAATCCAAATGGATATATGCTATGCTGTGAAAATTAAATCAACAGTGCTTATGGGGAAAAAGTGTGCTGTCACCAAAGTTGGACAAAATTTAAGATAATAATTTTTAATTTATGCTAATAACTTTAAAAAAATTGCAAATTTCAGATCTAATTTTGGGTAAACAAATGAATCTTGATTAAATAAAATTAACCTAAAAAAAGTCTCTAGCTTCAGCAATTCTGATGTTTAGTGAGTAAATATATTTCTTCAATTTTTACAAGGTGCATTATGTTCAGGCCCATAACTTAACACAGTAATTTTTGCTGTGTGGATAGAAATGAATGGAAGAATATGCATATCAAATATAATCAAAAACAGATCAGTGGTTTTGATATCAGGCAGTCTTGAAGTGGAACAATGGGTTTTAATGGAAAACAGAGGTTTTTCATTAATATCTCATAGTAAAAAAGTCCTAGTGACCCAATTTTCTGTATGGAAGGAGATTTTAGGGACATCTAACTGTAAGCAAAATTTTGGATTCCTAGGTCAAACAGTTTCAAAATGTGCCCTGTTAACGGACAGCAGGACGATGGACAAATGACCACGTCTATAGCTCAGATGACTTATAGTCAGCTGAGCTAACTAGTCGTCTCTATGCTCTTTTGTGTGAAAGTATAAAAATCATAAGTTCAGATTATAACAAAGGACCTGTGGGTCACGACACTCGGCTGAAATTGATTCTGAGAATATATGTATGAAATCCTAGTGGTTGTGTTGACTGTGCACTATCTATTATAGACTTCATGAGAAATGCAGTTGCCTTTCATTATCAAATACATGTATTTGTAAAAGTTTCAGTATTTCAACTAAGTGACTGTAATATGCATGTAAATATATCCAATGGGAATTAACAAAACCCTGAAAATTAAAGAATAATGCACGAGCTAAAGTATAATAACATAAATTTAATTTATTAACTGAAATAAACTGCTGTAAAAAATTTTAAATTTTCAAATGAGCATAATCTAAGTTTGGAAAGCAAGTTAAAGCAAGCCATTTTAGTATACATTGCACCTTCACTGTGTAATATATGAAATTTGTGGCCTGAATCAATTTAATGATGCAATAAGGAAAAAATAGTAATGGGACTAAGTTTAATATGAAAGGATACATTAAAAAAAAACAACAAGTTTGAAACCAATCTTAAATCCAATCTGGATATATCATTTGAAAACAAATTTGTGGACAGATTGCCACTATGACCATGACCTTTGACCTTGTAACCCAGAAATCAATCAGGTTCACCTCTTTTTTGCAGGTCACCTATGTCACCCATGTCGAAAAGTTTGGCTTAAAGTGCATCATCAATCTTTCTAATTATTTGGGTCATATGATCGAAAAATTAGATAGAGTTCTTGCATAAAAGATGGGCCATAAATATTCGATTTGAAACCAATATGTCAATCCACACTTGAAGTTATCATTGGAAAACAAATTTGATGGACATACAGAAAGATAAAGAGACAGACAGATAGACGGACAGGTGATAACTATAGGACATCCACTTATTCAAGCAGGGCCCTAAAACACAAGGTTTCAGGACACTAAATGAAACCACAGTTGCAAATCTGATTGTATAAATATTATTTGGCAGTTTAAAAAAAAAAGAAAAAACTTCATTAAAACATAGAAAAAAATTTAGGTAGTGCCACCAGTCTTCAGGAACTGTAAACACCAGGTTTCAGGACACTAGATGAAACCACAGTTGAGAAAATGACATAATTGCTGTCATTTGACGGTCTCAAAAGAGAAGCAAAAAAATAAGAAAAATAAAAACAAGTGGCCCATGGGCCATGACGCTCAGCTAATTTTGACTGGGTCCTCTTTTTTTTATTTTTTATTAATGTTATATATTGTCTGTGAGAATAACCTTTGGCTAAAGTTACAGTGTTGAAAAAATGGACAGAAAATAAAAATTTCAGGATTCATAGGAGACCTGCCCAGGACCCCCCCCCCCCCCCCCCCTGGATTTCACAATAGAGGGTTCCAAGGAAAATAGATACAATTTGTACCCTGTCTGTCTGGGTGCTCATAATCATGTTTCTGGTCCATAGCTGGCAGAATATAGGTCACCATGATCCAATTTCAGGTTTCCAAGGAGAATTGCCAAAGATTTCCCTGAATGTCATGTCAGAAGATTCTAGGGCTAATGGATACAATTTGTGCCTTGTCTGTCTGGGTGCTCAAAACCATTTTTCAGCTCATAGGTCACACAATATAGGTCACCATGACCTAATTTCAAGTTTCCAAGGACACTTGACTAGGACCTCCCTGAATTTTATATTAAAAGATTCTAGATAGGTCTAATGGATACAATTTTTGCCCTGTCTGAATGTCTGGGTGCTTATATGACATCATTTCTGATAGGTTGCAAAATATAGGTCATGGTGACCTAATTTCATTTTTTCACAGACATTAGACGAGGATGTCTCAGAATGTTACATTTGAAGATTCTAGGCCTAACAAATACAATGTGTGCCCTGTCTGACTGTCTGGGTGCTCAAAATCATGTTTTCAGCCTGTAAGTCACAAAATATAGGTCACCATGACCTAATTTCAGGTTTCCAAGGAGATTTGCCCAGGACCTCCCTGAAAGTACAGTTAGAAGTTTCTAGGTCTAACACTTATGATTTGTGCCCTGTTAATGGACGAAGGGCCAGACGACAGATGCCGGACAAAGGGTGATCGCTATAGCTCAGATGACTTGCAGTCAGCTGAGCTAAAAAATGCAGGTGGTAACACCAGTTTTGGAACTGACAACCCTAGTCATGGTCAATATTCAAGGCAAGATTCAGGGCAATCCATGCATTAATTATCAAGATATTTGAGGGTTTGTATCAAATTTTGTATTATTCTGGGGGGGGGGGGATACTTACAAGCCCATTGCTCAGAGGATATAAATCACAGTGACCTTATCACAGTGATTTTTATTGACCTCATTGGTTATTCAGATACAGGTTTCTCGGTTCAATAGTGTCAAAACATTGTGTGGTCAGCAGAAAAGCCCTCCACCTTTGGTACCATATGTCATAGTATGTCAGCATTGTGAAAAAAATATATCTAAATTTATTAATGTCAGTCCTTTGTGATAGATTTCATGACAGCTTTTTAGAATTCCCAGCCATATTCAGCTCTTTGCCAGTGGGAGAAGTAAGACTTTAGCATTCCCAAGATTTCCAAGTTCATAATATAGCTTTTCCATAAACCTTCAACTTGTCAGTCTAAAATAACCATTAAACATTAAAAAAATAATTTTTAAAATGTTTTAGATGGCACCACTGTGATTATTTACAGTCAAATCAGTGCATGAATTATTGGGAGACTAATGCTTTTATATGGATTTGTATTATCAGTTATGTAATAGGTGCAAACCTTTCCATGACATGGGGATGTCGACCAATTTCACAGAAGAGGAATGCAAGGGCATTGGCTGTGGTTTCTTGTCCTGCAAAATTAAAAATTACAATTTACAACATGCTTCAAAATATCTTTCAATGTAACAAGTGACCTACAGGTCATGAAGCTCAGCTGACAAGTATTACATGTGACATTACTGGCTATACTTTAAAATTGTTTGTTATATGTTTTGACAACAGGCTGAAGTAATATCAAGGAGATTTAATAAGATGGAGTTAGTACTAGGATTGGGGACTGCATCCAGTGTTGCTTGCAACCTTGATAAGAAATCTCACACCAAAGTATGAAAGCTCTTTGATCTTGCTACAGGTAACAGGCCCTTACCTATTGTGCTACAATTATCCCTGATACATCGCCGAGGATACTGCAGAATTGCTTGACAAGGAAGCTGTCATATCAATCCTCTACTAGCTGAATATTCTTTTTAGATGTAATGAATTTGTAAGATATAAATTTTAGTAAGCACATTGTTGTTTACTGGGTATTGAACCAGATTTCACAAGGGATTTGCTCACATAAAAATTAATCTGTGAAAATTAAGTAATTGTATAGGAACAGACCCATCTATAGGAATGGCTTGCTTTTTTTACCCACAAGTTACACGTGAAGAAATTAGATCAATGGCAAAGCAGATAAACTTAAATTTCCAGGAAAAAATAAATATTACTGTGTTACTGTGCAGTTTAGTTAGATACAATAAAAAAATCACAGTACTATCCAAAATTACATATACACCCTGCACTGCTTTGCATTGTACATGTTAGATTAAAAGCAGCGGAACTCCTAAAAATCACATAGTGTGGCAACCAGTATATACGGATTTAGAGCTGGTGACTGGGCATGTATGTGTCTTTTAATTAGAAAATGCCCATGCATTGAATTTTAACTCCCACTTGCATAAATTTCATGTGAATCTCCTTGCACACGTGCATTCATCGCAGCAATAGTACTGTCTGACTTTAACGAGGTGTGGCAATAACAACAGACGCAAGTACCGTGAGCATCCCCCACGAGTAAACAATAGGCAGCAGCAATTAAATCTCTGGGCCTCCGACAAGTGTCATTTTGATGCTGCACATCAATCCCAGTACTTTACTCCATATTATTAAATATCCTTGGTAATACTGTGATATGCATGAATCTCCACAAAATAACCATTCACTTGTGACATCACCTGTGTTATAAAAAGGATAATCCTATCTAAGATCAACATACATAACAAATTTCAAGGCAAACCATGCCAGAATTATTGAGATATTGATGCTTATGTATGCATGTTTATCCAGCTAATCCAATACAGTATCACATGTCAGTCATATTTTGTTTACCTTACGGGCCATATCTTGTTCAGACTGGCAGGATTACAGGACTATGTGTCTGATTACAGGACAGTATCTCAATTTGATGGTCAAATGTAACATGCATGATTGCTTGCTGATACTCTATTTGTCTTGTTACGGAACCTAATATCAACAGATCACGTAGTCCTGACGAACATAAATTTTGTAATTGAGATAAAAAAAAACAGATTCTGTTACACTAGGCAGTGTGAAATGTCTAGGGGAATGAATAAAGAAGTCTGTGGTTTTTTTGTTAACAAATAATTATAATTTTATTCTTAAAACAACCTAACATTACAATACACTAGATAAATACAATTTCAGAGTATAACAACAGTACAACAGCAAATCAATACAATCACACAGCATAATAAACAAAGTGCACAGTACCTGTATACCACCACTGTCACAGCGATAACAAGTCCTTTATAATTTACAACCCAGATGAATAGTTCACATAAATCTTCTCAGAGAATAATAGTCCAGTTCATTCACAAAATCAATCCATTGTAATCCCAAAGAGAAGTTCTTGTTATAATCCCGAAAGCAAACTGAAGACTAAATAAGATCCATCACAAATCCACAAGAAAAAGTGGCCCATGGGCCATGACGCTCAGCTGAATTCAAGGAATGTTGAACAATGAGCAAAATGACTGCCAGAGTGCAAACAAATCATGAATTTTGTGAAAAGTCCTTAGAAATGGGTTTCAGTGGGCTTTTGGACAGATGACAACTTCATTTGAAGGTCTCATAAATGAAAAAAAAAATGCGTAAAAATTTGAAAAAAATACAGGGAGTGCCACTAGTCTGCAGGAACTGATGAAACACTCCATGATCAATTTATATCCAAAGAATCATGGCTATCAAGGCATAAGTTATTCAGATACTGGAGCTTTTGTTTGTATCAAATTTTTAATTATTCTTGGGGGTATTTATGAGCCCTATAGCTCGGAGAATATGGGTAACAGAAACCCAATTTCAGGTTTCCAAGGAGATTTTTCATTAGTCTCCCTGGATGTCATGTAAGAAGATTCTAGGTACAGCAGTTACAGTTTGTGGCATGTTAACAGATGACCACTTCATTTGAAGGTCTCATAAATAGAGAAAAAATGCCTAAAAAATTGAAAAAAATACAGGTGGCGCCACCAGTTTGCAGGAACTGATTGAACACTCCATGATCAATATGCCTGCAAAGAATCATGGAGATCAATGCATTGGTTATTCAGATACTGGAGTTTTGTATCAAATTTTTAATTATTCTGAGGGGTACTTACTAAGAAGGATATGGGTAACAGAGACCTAATTTCATGTTTTCACAGAGACTTTTCATGAACCTCCCTTGATGTCAAGTTAGAAGAATCTAGGTCCAGCAGTTACGATTTGTGCCCTGTTAACAGATGACAGCTTCTTTGAAGGTCTCAAAAATAAAGAAAATATTTCGTAAAAATTAAAAAAAATACAGATGGCGCCACCAGTGTGCAGGAACTGATTGAACATCCCATGATCATTATTCATGCAAAGAATCATGGTGATCAATGCAGTAGTTATTCAGAGACTTGAGCTTTTGTATCAAATTTTGCATTATTTGGGGGGGTACTTCGGAGCCCCATAGCTCCAAGGATATTGGTAACAGAGACCTAATTTCAGGTTTTCAAGGAGATTTTTCATGGACCTCCAAGGATGATAAGTTTGAAGATTCCAGGTCCAGTGGTTACAATTTGTGCCCTGTTAACAGATGACAGTTTCTTTGAGGTCTGAAAAAAGAGAAAAAAAATTTGTAAAAATTCGAAAAAAATACAGGTGGCACCACCAGTCTGCAGGAAATGATGGAACATCCCATGATCAATATTCATGCAAAGAATCATGGTCATCAATGATGTAGTTTATGAGATATTGAAGTTTTTGTATGAAATTTTTCACTATTCTGGGGGGTACTTTGGGGCCCCATAGCTCGAAGGATATGGGTAACAGAGACCTAATTTCTGCTTTCCATGGAGACATTTTGTAGGTCTCTCAGAATGTCAAGAATGAAGATTCTAGGTCCAGTTTTTACGATTTGTGCCCTGTTAACAGATGTCCACATTCTTAAAGGTATCAAAAATCGAGAAAAAAATTCGTAAAAAATCGAAAAATACAGATGGCGCCACCAGTCTGCAGGAACTGATGGAACATCTCATGATCAATATGTATGCCAAAAATCATGACCATCAGTGATGTAGTTAATGAGATATTGAAGTTTTTGTATGAAATTTTTCACTATTCTGGGGGGGTACTTTGGGGCCCAATAGCTCAAAGAATATGGGTAATAATATAACACACCAGGTTTCAGGAGACTAGATGGAACCAGGGCCAAGAAACCAGCACATTTGATATAATATGGCAATCTTCATCAGGAACTTATGAAACCACTTAATAAACATATGAGGTTTGAGGACACTGGATGAAACCACAGAGGAGAAACTGACACTTTGCTGTAATTTGACAAGTAAAAATTAGGCAAAAAATCTTTGGGAATAAATCTTGTCATGATCAATATTCAAGGCAAGATAAATGTCAATCCATGCACTTAAAATTCACACTTGCTGTAAGATGGCAGCAGTGCATGACACATAAAGTCATGCTGGTAGTTCAGAGGTTTGCCGTAAGATGGCAGTGCAATCCCCATATAGCCAAACACTGGTTGTTTACATTTAGTATTCAGTTAGATGCACTGATAAACCAAAGGTTGGCTTGTTTAAGGTTTGTTACCTGAATTCTGCAAGTCCTATTAGCTAAACAATCTGCCAATTTTATCTGTGATTACACAATTTCTAGTCATATACCCTGTTGAATGTACTTCTAGCAAACTGTGATAATGAAAACTTATATAATAAAAATAATTATTCTGGGTCATGTAAACAAAATATTTGCCATTTTTGGTCAGACTACTATCTGGTAATTCTATGTATTTTGTCAATTCTAACTAAGAAAAACATATTTATATATCCTGTAATTTATATTTTTTAATGGTACATAGACTTTGCCTGCCCCATCTTGATCAACAGGACCACTATGGAAATAAGTTTTAAAACTTTTAAGTGGTATCCTTGGTGTATGTCAGGATATCATGTTTTATTATATGTGCATGTAACTGATTGCCAGAATAAAATCAATCAATCAACAGATAGGGGTAGGGGAGGGGGATTTTGACATCTGATGAAAGGACCACATGATTGGTGTTATAGTTTTAAAGGTGTCTAAACACAACTAACAGCTATAGCCAAGGGACAGTAGAACAGGGTTTAATTTTTGGCTCTTATAAGGACCAGCTTATGAGAAAACTTGAATATTAAAATGTTGTTAGGCTTACTAGACTGTTGTACATGTACTGGTGTTTGATATTTTTGATAAACATTGTATTGCCACAATCAGTCATTCCATTGTCAGTTGTATTTGGTCTTGTTTATGGCCCACATAATGATATTAGTTTAATTGTAGGAGAGCGTTAATGCATGTGAAGTGTCAGATTAACCAGTACCCTGATGTGAGATATGTGGTACAGTGACTACACCTGATGACTTGTATTATCAACCAGGGAGAACCCAGAATTTATTTCTAGATGGCCCATATTTGAATTGTATAAAAGTAAAAAGTTTGCTTTTTGCTATATATCAAAAACAGTTAGTTTGAATAATTATATCCAAGTCTTCTACATTAAATCTGATCATTTGTATATGTGTCCAGATAATAAATAGGGTATAATTATAGTTTGAGTAACTGCACAAGGTTCCAATATTTGTTCCTCTATTAGCAGGTCCAGACTGAGGGGGGAGTCAGTTATAAAACTGGTGTTGTGCCCTTAAAGTATAGGTCTTCTGGGTGCTACTAGGTGGGGCCACCGCTGGTGATAGATGATGCCAGTGTCATATAATGTTGAGTTTAAATGTATTGATTGTTTAACTGTATCTGAAAGGTGTTGTATCTTTTGTTAAATGTGTTACCTTTATCTATTTTATTACTGTTGTTGCCAAGTACCAGAATGCATCTTTATTGATCAGCATCATAAAGATTTCATCCACATTAAGAGACATTGTTAATACAGACTTCTCGTCTGGAAGCATTCCTTATTACAGTATTCACAGATCTGCTAACAGTCTCTATTACTTAATTAGCAAGCTTGACCTGTTCACTAACTCTGTACTGTGTACCTGTGTGCATTATAACATTTTTTAACAGGTAGTAGTGTACCAATTGTCCATGAGGTTATAAATATAACCCAGTCAGGGATATTACAAGATGTGATGGGGTTATCATGTGTATTAAGTATGTTTATGTTAACCCTTAGACAAAAGATGAGCTGAGATGGGATATCTGTTTATAGTGATAGGAATTCCAAATTGGTTTTAAAATCATGAAAAATGATTGAAAAAATTAAAGGACCGATGATCAATTATTATTCGATTATCATATGTACTTTTTTTTATATGATCTTAAAATCTGCTGTCTACTAGTTCCCAAATATTGACCCCAGTAAATAGTCTGACATGTACAGTGTACAAAACATTTTTTTATGGTAACGTGCACCTGTGCACAACAGCTTATACTACTTGGTGCACAAAGTAATTTCAAAGTGCACAAATACATTGTCATTACAGTTATTTTTATTACAGTTACATTATTATTTATAAATACACGTATTTCAGTGCAGTAAAAAATAAGCTAAGGGTTTAAACCTAGCCAGAATGGAACCTTAAATAATATCCATCTAAAGAAAAGCTCTGATCACTGGATCTATATACATGTAGTGTCTAGTGTAATACCATGTTTTAGTGTTTATATGTCCTTGTTTGATCATCTGGACTGTCAGATATGCATGTGCCTAATGGTCCTGCAGATCTTTCTGTTTCCTGTTTTTTTGGTGCATCTGTGCACCTAAGCGCCTAGTATTTCGAACACTGCATGTACATCGGTATTCATAATGAAACCACTAATCCACCTGCATCCAAGGTGAACTTGTTGTCAGATGATTTTAGGCTGAGCAAGGTTCTGTTTTGATGCTGTTTGTTGCTTCTTATTTGTCTTTGTGTCTGTATACATAATTGTTTTTAATTGATTTTGCAAAACATAATTTACTTAATCAATTTGGAAAGAAAACAACCAATCATCAATTCAATTGAAACACCACTATCTCTTTATGTTCACCCATAGACAGAACATGAGCCATAGTGAATCATCATATGTTAACTATGTTTGTTTGTGGTATGTATTGCAACTATGGTTTTAGCACGGTTGCGCCGCTGCAGAGATTTGGTTTGGACAAGATAACTCAAAAATTATTTCATGGATCTTTACCAAAATTGACATGTGCATAGATATTGGTGAGAGGAAGAAGCCAATTTAAAATGGGGTCATGACCTTTACTAGGAGAGTGACCTTGAGCTTGAATAGGTCAATTTCGGGGGAAAATCACACATATTATTTAAAATCTCAAGAAATCTTGCATGGATTTCTCCAAAAATCAACTTGACAGGAGGATTTGGACAGTGTTGTCATGTTCCGAAAACTGGTGGCACCACCTAGTATCCTTTTCTTTTCCTGCCATTTTAATACCCCCATCAGTGCCACCTAACAGTACTGTGAGCATTATAAGTCTAAAACTAATGGACAGATTTCTTTCATATTAGGCATATACATAGACATTGTTTATTGGATAATGTATATATAAATTGGGGTCGTGACCTTTCCTATGAGAGTGGCCTTGACCTTGAATATTGCGATATATGGTGAAAATCACACAAAATCATAAATTTTTCAATAAGGGATTCATGGATTGGTCCAAAAAACAAAATGACGGAAGATCTTGGATAGCATTGTCTTTTGAAGAAGACAGGTGGCGCCACCTGTTTTTCTTTTACTTGTTTTCATGCCTTTTAATACCCCATCATTGCCCTTTGACAGTACTGTGAGCATTATAAGTCCAAAACTAATGGAAAGAAATTAATGGCTGAAATTGTGCATGTCCATTGATCTTGGACTCCTCCATCTTGTATTTTAGACTGGTGGCTGTATATGCAATCTTAATTGTGTGGCATCCATCTGTACATTTACTTTCGGTGAAAACTGCCCTCTGGCATATCTCAAGAGTGGTTCAAAGTACTGGTTTCAAATTCTGCATGTCTATCCATCTTAGAAAGGTTTTTCGTAAACCAGACAGGTTGTGCCCATACCTTCCTGTTTTATAAAGAATAAATTAATGCCCTTTTCTGAGGAGATATTTGCCCTATTGGCCTGAAATTGTGTATATCCATAGATCTTGGACTCATCCATCTTGTACTCAAGACTGGTAGCTCAATCTGCAATTGTTTTGGCGTGGTGTCCATCTGTACATGTGCATTAGGTTAATTGCTCATATCCCTGGTGTGGTTCAAGGTATTGGTCTTAAATTTAGCATGCCCATCCATCTTTGAAAGTTGTCTCGTAAACCAGACAGGTGGCACCATCTACCTTCCCGTGTTTGTAGAATAAATTTATTCCCTATTCTGAGGAGATATTTGCCCTATTGGCCTGAAATTGTGCATACCCATAGATCTGGGACCCCTCCATCTTGTACTCAAGACTGTTGGCACCATCTGCAATAGTTTTGCTGTGGTATCCATCTTAATTGTCTGGGGACACTATGTCACCTGCAGTGCCAAGAAATATCTAGTTACACATGATGGTCTGTACATGTGTAGACCCAAGGGTTTTTTTGTTTTAATGGATTACAACCACATGCTGCCACTGCATTAATGTATGTCAAATTATATACATGTCTGTTTTAAATGAAAAACAGACAGATAATGGAATTACAGTTCAAAAACAGAATTATAATAAATGTACAGAATTCAGCAGAAAGTCAGATTTAGAGCAGATTTAAACTGCAAATAAAGAAATTCTCAGCTAATATCTGGTAAAACAAGGGACCCATGGGTCACATCGCTCAGTTGAATTTTGGAAAATATAAGTAACTGCAAAATATTTTTATTTCTTTTGGTTTTTCACGTATATTATCATAAGAAAAGCTATGAGAAAATGGCCCTGCTAAAATGAAACTCTGTAAATTATAGAATAATGGACATGAGCTAAACCATTTAGTGATGCACCAAGGGAACAAATAGGCCTAAGGTAAGTGTTATATAAAAGTAACATTTCATAAACAAATAATGTGTAAAGGTAATTAAGTTTACAAAAGTTAAATATATGGCCATATGAGTTAAAAATTAATCCCACAAAGTTTGACCAATATTCCTAATTTTAATACTAAGTTAATAGTGTTATTCACACCAACTTTAAGAGATATGAATGAAATGCTAAAAAGAATTTATATCTTCTCAATCTTGTCAGCACTTACATTAGATCCTTATATTTTATCACATTTGAATATAAGGATTAAATTCCTGAAATTTTTTTCTTTAAAAAAATCAAAATTGTCCAAGTCTCATAAAAAAAATTTAATTTACATTAAAATTATAAAATTTATCTTGTTTATTAGTCCTGTGTATTGAAGGGGTGGGTTGGGGGTCTCTGTTGTTACTGCTCGTTGCTGAATAAAATGTTAATTTTATGATTCATCTAATTGTAGTATGTACAGGTCTGTCAACAGAATGGGGTTAAGCGGTGGGGGGGGGGGGGGGGGGGGGAAAAGGCTCCCTGTGGTATGGTATTAACTGCAGACAGCCTGATCAAACTCAACTCAGTGGAGAGAGGGCTTGCCCTAGTGATGGGATTGCATAACATTATGCCAACAGCCTGGGATGCATAGAGAGCTGCACTGAATGACCTACAGTCACCAAAGTGGACTGCTTGACGATGTAAGGGAATACAACAAGAGCCTCCAAAAACATTCAATAACTAGCCTAATTTTGCAGCTTTTATTTTCAAATTTCAGATTTTAACAGATGAAATTCTTATGTGCACATGCTGTCAAAATTAAATCCACAGTACTTACAGGAAAAAAATGTGCCGTGGCCAAAGTTGGGCAAAATTTAAGGAACCAATTTTTTATTTTTGCTAATATTTTAAAAAAATTTAAAAGATTTTGATCTAATTTTGGGTACACAATTTAATTTTGATTAATTAAAGTTATATTACTGGGAAAAAAAGTCCTAAGCTTTAACATGTTTTGTGTTAAGCGATCAAATATCTTTCCTGATTTTTTACAAAATGCATTATGTTTGAGCCAATACTTTTTTAAATTATATAATACAGACCTTATTTTTGGCATGTACATAGGAACTATATAGAGGAATATTTATGGTAAATATGAGGAAAAACAGATGAGTGGTTTTGATATTAGGCAGTCCTGAAGTGTGTAAATAGGTTTTTAATAAAAATTGAGATTTTTCCTTAATTTCTCAAAGGAACAAAGTCGCAAAGACCCAGTTTTCAACTTGGTAGGAGTTCTTGGGGACATCTAACATTATGCCAACAGCATAGAGAGCTGCTCTGAATGACCTACAGTGACCAAAGTGGACTGCTTGACAATGTAAGGGAAAACAACAAGGGCCTAAAAAAATCAAATAACTAGTATAATTTTGCAGCTTTTATTTTCAAATTTCAGATTTTAACAGATGAAATCCTTATGTGCACATGCTGTGAAATTAAATCCACAGTACTTACAGGAAAAAAATGTGCCATGGCCAAAGTTGGCCAAAATTTAAGGTACCAATTTTTTTATTTTTGCTAATATTTAAAAAAAATTCAAAGATTTTGATCTAATTTTTGGTATACAATTTAATTTTGATTAATTAAAGTTATATTACTGGAAAAAAAGTCCTTAGTTTAAACATTTTTTGTGTTAAGTGATCAAATGTACATAGGAACTATAAAGTGGAATATTTATGGCAAATATGAGGAAAAACAGATGAGTGGTTTTGATATTAGGCGGTCCTGAAGTGTGAAAACAGGTTTTTATTAAAAAATTGAGGTTTTATCTTAATTTCTCAAAGGAACAAAGTCACAAAGACCAAGTTTTCGTCTTGATAGGAGATATTGGGGACATCTAACATTATGCCGAATTTTGGATTCCTATGGTCTTACGGTTTCAAAACGTGCTGAATCTATGGACGGACAGACAGACTGACGGACGACGGACAATGGACCACAACTATAGCTCAGATGACTTATAGTCAGCTGAGCTAAAAAATCTTTCAAACTGAGCCAGCCATCTTCATAACAAGCAAGGTCTGTCAATTTTGGCTGACAAGCATTACAGTAAGCACCAGGCTCTGATGTTACGATTATTAATGAACATGCCAGAAACACTGATACTGCCATAATTTGACATAAAATGATGCAGTGGTGCCATGTGGTTGTAAACAGCCAAACAAAACAGAATTATTCTAAATTCACTTCTTGGCAGTCAAGTACAATGGAACCTGAAGTTTCTGTCTCAAATCCCAACAAAACATGAGATTCACATTACCGGACACTCCAGTACAGGTTACTGAGGTTCCAGCAGATTACCAGAATAACATCACAAAACCAAATGCAACTGGCTGGAACTAAGCACATGAGGTACCAACAAGAACACGTCAGCCATCCGAGTGACATTTACTGCACATGATCAGGACGGGTTGTACACAAACCAGCCATCATTGACTTCTAATTTACTCTATATTTAGTAATGCATGTGCAGTTTAGATCAGTTTATTTTCTACACACTTTAAATTTAGTTGCTCTAATGTAAGAATTACTGTATACATATAAATGTCTCTCCTAGTATAAAGATTACATTTTTTTATAGAAACAAAGCTACTAAATTGTCTTTTATAAGGCACAGCTTTCTCAGAAGAAGGGGAATGTAAGGAGTTCCCATGCATGTCACGTCTTATGCATACTGATACATGATGTCACATCAGGCAGCCTCACTTTATAGCTAAAGTTGGATGAATATCACAAAACCACGCCTTTATATCTCTCAGTATTAAACTCATGTATATCCACAAACAGACTTGTTATTCTCTACAAACTTATTAAAATCTTGTAACAAGCCCTACAGAACTAATGCAAACCTATAATGGGAACTGGTTTATACATCTGGTTTATACACCAGGTATAATGCTTCAATGCTGGGCCAGAGATGTGTACATATGCCAAATTTCAGGCTGATATCCCCTCCTGAGAAGTAAGCAGGGACATACACTATGCAAAAATTATTGTAGGTGGAGCCACCAGTCTTGTATCTGACAAAGCTTGGCGATATGTATATCAAATATTCCTCTGGAGTAATAAGCAGGCACATTCACTGTGCAAAGTCATTGTATGTGGCGACACCTGTCTTGTGAGGCAGTATGCAGTTTTCCAATGCTATTAATAGATCCAGACTGACCTTTGGCGCCAAATCTGATACAGTAGGCAGTCTGCCAAAGCTATAAATATGATGCAGCTACTACACTGAGTGAACTCTTGACCTATCCCTGGCTGCACTGAGTGAACTTCTGACCTGTTGCCTAACCTGATACAGTTGTCAGTCTGCCAAAGCAATAAATAGATCCAGGCTAATCTTTGGCCTATTGCAAAATCTGAAATAGTTGGCAGTCTGCCAAGCTTTTTAACCTGAAATCTAAATATCTAGTGGCATGATGTAAAAGATGCTGATACACTGGTGCCAGGCTAGATGTAACTGCTTCACACAGCTAACATATATGGTAAAATGACTCAATTCAATCTCCATAATTCAGCCAAATATTATTCATGTGAAACATTAAAGACAATAATTATATAAATAAGAATTATTGTGGGGATTACTATATAAAATTTAAAACAAATCGGCTTCAGTGGAGTCAGTTGAAAACCATTTGCAGGATTATAACCACAATAATGGACCACCACTTTAGCGCAGAGGACATACAGTCAGCTGAGCAAAAAATAGAAAAATATACATTAAAATAAGAAAAAAATATAGGTTGCACCGCCTTTTTTTCGCGAACTGACAAAACTAGTATAGGTCAATATTCATAGCAAGATTAATGACAATCCATGCATTAATGAGCAAGATACTGGAGGTTTTGTATCAAATTTTTAATTATTCTGGGGGGGGGGGGGGTTCTTACAAGCTCCATAGATATAGGTCGCAGTGACCTAATTTCAGGTTTCCAAGGAGATTTTTTTATTGACCTCTCTGGATATTTAGTAACAGGTTTCCAGGGTCAGCGGTAAAGTTTTGTGCCCTGCTAACAGACGGTCTGATGGCCAGATGCAAGACAGAGAAAGTGCCAAACCTATACCACAGTTGACTTTCAGTCAACTGTGCTGAAAATTGTTCCCTGGATGGAGGGGATGGTACACAAAGCACACCACTTGCTTTCAACTGCACATCGGCCTCAGAATCGATGATGGTTTTGTTTTAGAGGTTTCTGTTTCAATGTAATATGGCCAGTCAGCTAGCTTTGTTTACAAACACCAGGCCATGTGTGATGCCTTTTATATACAGCTAATGCAGCAGTGTGCTATGACTCAATAACAGAGGTATTGCAGCTAATACAGAAAATTTTTGGCCATACAATTTGATTACCTCTGTCCATAGTACTCATTTTAGAACTTTTTGTGACATCTGGGTTTTAGTCTGGATGAAAGATGTACGTTGGCCCCTATTTAGAGAATCAAGAAGCAATGAGAATATCAAGCTGGAGTGACCTGGCCTAAAACTCTGTATAATTATAAAATTCCTGTACAATTTGGTGAAGTCAGCTGAAGACATTCTAGAGTTTTTTTTATACAATTTGTGAATATGGGCTGATTGCCCTCATCATCAGAGAAATTGTTAGCTAATAAATTTGTGTAATTCCCAAGTCAGTCACCTAACAGGTGCACCAATAACTTCTCTGGTTGCCATTGAGATTGCAAGTGAGATGTCATGACCCACTGACTTTGATTTTACAAAACCTCTCCTTGGAAGTATATGCATTGGTGGTTTTAAGCTTGAGGAAATACTAATCTACATCATTTGTTATGATTTTAAAGGAATATAATGACAAGGACAATACCACCTGACTTGTTGAAATGTCTTCAGTTGTTGAATTTGATGTCCAACTAGTTAATTATCCAATTTCAGATCAACTGCACCAATAATTTAGTTGAGAGTTATTTGATTGATTAGTTGTTTCAGTACTATTAGACCTATATGTCAAGTCTCAAGAAAGCATTACTAAATGAAAACTTTGAAAACAAAACCTGTACACTGTCTTGGATATCTGAAACTCTGCACTTGACATACAGTTAATACCACAGCATCATACCTGTATTCATGACCATAATAAGGGTCCACACAATATATGTTAAATTTGTTCAATTAAGAATTGATAAAAAACAACCACACACTGAGTCCTCTATTGGTGCTTTAGACTTATTAGCAGCTGAGGTCAAATGCAAAACAGTGCCTCTTGCACTGTTGATAAAATATCTACCTTTGGTCTTACAAGATGACTAAATATACTTTCCTAAGATAATTGCTTGTATTTAACCATATTTTAAACTGACCCTGGCTGTCACATTTGCCTTTAGTACAGCTGTTTGTCACAATAGCTTTGAGACATGTTCTCACTTGCATAATAGGATACCCATATACTGGACATTTTGAAGAACCCTGTAAATCCCACTATAGTTTACTGTTATGATACCAAGGCCCTGGCACAGGGAACCCCTTCATGTCTGGTTTACCCCTGTCACCTTGACACTGGCCCCAATGTGGTCTATCCTGTCTAGACCTGTGGGTCTCAGGTCACTTGTTAATAACACAAGGTCAGCCAGTACTTCCACTAGTAGTTACCAGGCACAGAGAATATATTCCTTTCATTTAGGCAATACAGGCCAGCTGGTCCCCTGGCATCTGGGATCACTGGGTATCATCCAAACCTTAACATTTGCATTACTTGCATGGGACAGTGAGTTTTATTCAAATTTTAGAATTTTTATTTCAGACTGATAACAGCAGTGTAGACATTATTAAATTTTAATTTCTGCTTTCAAGCAATGTTCAAAACAGGTTTGTTATTAATCTATTAGTGTACCTTTGTCATTAATCAGGTACTCATAAATGCAAATGCTGTATGGTGTATGGCTGTGGGTGGCTTTTGCATAAAATGTAACCTGGTGATATTCAAGATCACCACACCTGCTGATGACTAATTCATCACAAACTCCTGTTTAGCTAAGATAAGAGAAACAGAATGGCTGAAACTCATACTTTAGATAAACTTGACACTTATCAATAAAATAAATCACAAAAAGTACTTCATACACTTTGGCCAGCAGTACTAGCCTATACTTATCTGTATATGGTATATTTATCACAAAAATTCTCCAGAAATTTAATGTGTTACCCTGTCTCAGTTTCTTTCTATATAACATAAACTTGTATTTTGTATTAAAATGCACCACTGACAGAAAAGTCCCACATTTACAATATTTCTTGTATCATGGTCTTTGACTAATTGTTTGTTTACTGAAATAGTATGGATGGAATATAACTGGATGTTGAAAGACTTAGGTACATCAGATAACAAGCAGGTAATATAACAATTTGTCTGATTCTTCATTGAGAATAAAGCAGGGATCCAGACTGTCTGGAAGACTTAGACTGTGGACCTTGAACCTATTGGTCTGCCCTTGTGTAAGTTATTAAGCCTCAGGGGACCTCTGCCTGCCAACCAGAACAGAAATAATGTCCTTTCAAGGCCAACTCTTTCAGCCTGGAACCAATTTGGAAGAGCTTAAAATTGGACCATGATGGATAACCTGACTTTAAAGGGCATATGTCCATTTCTGAGGCCCAGGACATGCAATCAAATCCTAACAGCTGAGTGAACATGGTCATGGAATCATTAACAACCCTCTTCCCACATAACAAATGCTGTACGACATGGCACTGACCATCAAACTCATGATGAATGAGTTTTGTGAACATCACCACACCAATTGTCCTGCTTTGACAATCAGTACCTATCATTTCAGTGTACCAGTAATCTACAAAACTGCCTGCGAACCTGTGAACAGGAAAACAAATATATATCTTCTTTCAGAATAAAGATTGCAGTATCTGCTTTAATTGTAGTCCTGACACCCTTTTAGCAAGATGACAATGGTTTATCTCATATCAAATGCATGATCAAAAAGGCTAGATCGTGTAGAGCTTTCTTATTTGAATGAAACATTATGTTTAAATTTATTAAGAAAATCCTTGACTGGAAAAAAAGAAAATTCAAAGATCCAAGAAAACACACCTAACCTTTAAAATATTTTGTTACAGTATTTGTGATTTTTATTTAATAAAAACCAAGCATGTACAGCTGACATTTTAGCACTTCTATTAATGGAAATGATTTAATATCAATAGCTATCCCTGGGGAAACAGCTTAATGACATGCTTGTGGCTGAGTCATACTCTAGTTGCTTGTAACAAAGGGCACCTATCAAGTCAAATCAGACCAAGGCCATATTCCTTTGTCCCCTTATTACCATTTATTAAAGCAACCTTTTCTGACCATTCACAAGAAAATTTAGTCCAAGGTCATAATAAGCCCTACAGCAGGACTGTGCATGTCCATTTATAGCTGGTTGTTCTCCTGACCTACTGGCCCTTTAGAATATTAGAGCCATATCCAGCAGAACCATGGTATTCATCATTACCTTCCATGACACAAATTTAAACAAGCCATTATCAGTATATATATCAAAGATAAGAGGGGTGTAACTTGTTAGTTGATAATTATAATATGGTAGTCTTAATTTAAATCCATCACTTCTAACTACTGTTTCTCATCCGTGTACAATATGGTAGTCTTAATTTAAATCCATCACTTCTAACTACTGTTTCTCATCCGTGTACAATACGGTAGTCTTAATTTAAATCCATCACTTCTAACTACTGTATCTCATCTGTTCAACCATGGAGCATCCCTTGTATAACTCTTTAAACAAAAATCTTCAGACAGTATCAAACATGGCACATATCAATTACTTGTCTTGTGTCTTTTACCCAAAATTTTAGCCAAAAAAAACCAATCATTCATTATTCAATGCTCACAGCTTAAAGGCTAGCCAAAATAATTCTACAATGCGATAAATTCTCAGATTATATTCACTGTCATGCTAAAAAAAATAAAACAATGCAGTCAATAAACTATCACATTGTTTATAAGCTACTGGTATGGTGGGTGCTCTTCTCCTGCAAGGATTAACTGGGAAAATCTCACCAACATATGTGGTCCAAAACTGTGCCAGCTGGCCATACTATAGTTGGTAATAGTGAGGTCACAAATAATGTCCTGCCAAATAATACTATATCACGTGAACACAAAGCATATCCAGTCTGGTAAGCATGTCTGACACACTGTGTTATCTGACCTTGTAGTCAAGCAGATCCAGTCTAGATGATCATGATTTTTGGCAATTGTAATAGACTAATACTATATTACTGAACTATTATTTTGTTGTTGGGCCAATTGCGATAAATCTGTACATGACAGTGTCTTTGGTCATAGAAAGAAAAATAAGTAAATCCAGCGGTTGCTTATTAAGAATAACACTGATGATGCAGAAAGTAATATCCATCACTTTAGAGAGTGCAAGAAAACGGGTTTCTAGCCACTTGCAGCAAATTATAGGCCATTTTCCCCTATCCATAACATGTCCACAGTTTGAGTTTAACCCATAAATTTTATGACCATGGAGACCTCAATAATCAGCTGCATATATGCTGCTGATTGAATATAAAGGTGCTGTAGGGTAAAAAGATTAGATGAGGAAGGCACTTGGGTGTAAAAATCTGTAATGTGGTTCTTGGTACCCATTATGATGTCTTTTTAGTCCCACCCATAATAGGTTGTGCTGGTCATCCCTATTAACCTAGGACTGCAGTTTGTGTTACATTTGTAACATTAACCAGAACAGGAGGGAGGTTAATTTTTCAAGTGTTAGGGGCACATAAACTCAAACAAGTCAGAATCATGTGTTTCATCTAAAAAGGTAGATTAATCTACCTTAACAGTCCCACCCGTAGAAGTGGACTAACACTGTTAACTGAAATGAGGGGCAAGACTCATCCTTCTGCAGAAAAGCACAGACCTGAACTGTTTTGACATACTTAATTTGTATGCTTGCCCTTTGTATTAATTAAACAGCAGATTAAATGTACATATTTTTGTCCTACCTGTGACATGTCCCACTTGTAACATGTCCCACCTGTAACAGGGCAAAGAATATTAATTGCTTCATACTAAATTAGATTTAACAACTGATTTCATATTAACTTTGATGGAATTTTCCTAAACCCCCTTTAAAGGTAAAACTATACTTTAAAGTTCTCTCGTAATAAATTTTTTGGCCTTCTAAGGTTAAGAATAAGTACTGTATCATATTATTAATTATGTATCAATATTCAACGATGTCTGAAATATTCTTATAGCTCAGCTGATTATAAGTCATCTGAGCTATAGTCATGGTCCATTGTCCATCCCTCTGTTAGACTTGCACATTTTGAAACTGTTAGACTTACGAATAAAAAATTCAGCATACTGTTAGATGTCCCCAAAATCTCCTACCAAAACTGAAAACTGGTCACTAGAACTTTGTTCCTTCGAGATATAAATGAAAAACCTCAAATTTCCATAAAAACCTATTAACACACTTCAGGACTGCCTAACATCAAAACCACTTATCTGTTTTCTTATTATTTACCAGAAGTATATTCTATATATTTCCTATATACTTGCCAGAAATTAAGTCTGTTAAGTGTAATTTCTTTAAGTTATGGGCCCAAATATAATGAACTTTTAAAAAAATCAGGAAAAATATTTACTCAGTTAACATGAAAATTTTTAAGCTAGGGACTTTTTTTTCAGGGATATAACTTCATTTAATTACGATTCAATTGGAATCCCAAAATTAGATCTGAAATTTGTAAAATTTGATAAGTTAAGCATAAAAATAAAACAGTGCCTTAAATTTTGCCCAATCATTTTCACAGCATGTTAATATAAGTATTAAATTTGTTTGAATCTAAAATTTGAAATTTAAACCTTGAAATTACACTAGTTATTGAATTTTTTCTTGAGGCCCTATTGTAGGCACTTGCTTTGTTAAGATGGAGGCAGCCCAATCCTGGTCACTGGAAGTCCCTTATGCTAGGGTTCCTGATTCGTTACAGTCACTGGGGGAGATCCCCTGCTGTGACAGGTGTACAGTTATTCTCATATCACAAATTTTATTGCAAATGTGTAAAATTTATTTAATTTAAAATTATTGGATTAGTAAAAATTAAGATCTAAATGAAACATATTCTTGCCTCAGGAGAATTGAACATAAAGTTAACATGAAGTCTGTCTGTCTATCATCTCTCTGTTATCATTAAATATATATTAAATATTAAATTTTTCCTATAAACACTGCTGAAATAACTTTCATATGCTGTATGTGTATTGATTTAAGCTATTAAATTTGAAAGCAACTTATATATTCAATTGTGTAATATTGCAAATATTAAACTTTAAAAAATTTGATATAATTAAAAAATTAAGAAATAATTGAAATTATATATATTATCTGCTTTGTTTTTCTACCAGTCTGTCTGTCCTTTTTTTTAAATATTAAGTAATTGTGAAAGAACTTTGTTATCCTGTAAGCAATGTTGAATTAAGTGAAAATCCTTTGTATATACACCATAATAATACAGAGATGTTGTAACTCCCATCATTCCCCCCACCACCACCAAGTCCTTGCATATGTGGACTGGGGACTAGGGTTGAAACAGGTACAAAATTTTGGACTCGAGTACCCGATAGGCATTACCTGACTCGGACTTGAGTACTCGTTACCATGGAAACACTGTGAAGATAAAACGAACATCTGTTTACCGATGCAAAATATGCATAAATTTGACGGCTTAACTTTATTGCAATGAAGGAATAGATATATGTCATAACAAGACCTCGGTTAATTTGACTAGCATATGTTTAGAGCCCTACGCCAGGCTACGACAATGGATAAACAATCCTACAGACTGTCCTAAAATTTGCAGTAAAATACATATATGCATGTACATACAAGAGTACTAGAGTCCAAATCTTGGACTCGAGTACTCGGTAAGTATTACCCGGACTCGAGTACTCGAGTACCCCTTTCAGCCCTACTGGGGACATTAGTTGTATTTCAACTGTATACATTTTATAAAAAAAGAAATACATATACCAGTATTAAATAATATATATTATAAAAAATAGATCAAACTGAACAAATTTGTAAACTACTGAACTGTCAACAATTTATCAAAAAGCCAACCAATGATCACGGTAGTAATAACATCTTATGTTCACTAACTGCTCACATGCTTCAATTTTATCATTAGGGAATGCATGGTTTGGTCGCAAAATATTATTTGCAACAATATCTTACTCACCAATTAAAACCAATCATGTCAAGCAGCCAACTTTTCCTCTTACTCTTAGACGTAATGTCCATTTGATCTTATTTTAGATTTTTACCCTTCAAGGTCAACTTCAGCTGAGCAGAGTGACCGATGGGTCCCTTGTTTTTCTTCTTCTCAGTACAATAGATTATATAATTTATTAAAATAAATAGGCAAATAATAAAGAAGGACAGCAGACAATAATCAATGTTTTAGTAAATTGGCTGATAAAGAGACATATCAGTGTAAGGTGAAACTCAAGGCAGAGATGGTCAAATGTTTGCCAAAAAGAAAATGGCAAAGTACAGAGATGTGGAAAACAAGTTCATTTTAAAAAAGTTGACAAGGCAAAACAAGCATTCCTCAACTAGGCACTGAAAGAAAGTTAAAAAAATTCATCAAACAACAACCAGTTGCAGATCCAGGAATTTTTTTTTTTTTTTGGGGGGGGGGGGGGGGCACTTATATGTCAGAGAGTGTTACTTACTGGCATCCAAAACGTGTGTAAATCTGGGGTAGGAGAAGGCAGAGTGGGGTTAGTGGGAAGGACTTTGTAGCCTAGAATGAAATCCTTGCATTGAATAATCTAGCATTTTACTCATGGAATATATAACTATGTAATATTTATAAACTTTCAACTATCATTTAACTATACACAGAGGAACAAACTTGCTTATAATAAATAACAAGTGGCCCATGGGCCATTACGCTCAGCTGAACTTGAAAATACAAAGAGTGTATTTTAAGATGTATTTGAAATATAATTAACATCAAATTTTTAAACGTTTTGAGGGGTACTTCTGAGCCCAATAGCTTGGAGAATATGGGTAACAGAGCCCTAATTTCAGGTTTCCACAGAGATATATTCATGAACCTCCTTTGATGTCAAGTTAGAAAATTCCAGGTCCAGCGGATAGGAATTGTGCCATGTTAACAGTTGACAGTTTCATTGCAGGTATAAACAAGTGACCCATGGGTCATGACGCTAAGCTGACTGGGAAAAGATTTGCAAATGAAAATTTTATCATCTGAATGGTAGTATATACCTATTCAACTGAAGCATCAAACAGATTAACCAACAGGCCAAGATTGTGTCTGTATTTATATATCTCAAAAATTGAGAAAAAAAGTGTAAATTAAAAAAAAAAAATACAGGTGGCTCCACCAGTCTGCAGAAACTAATAAAAACACTTAATGGTCAATATCCATGCAAAGAATCATGGTGATCTCTGCATTAGTTGTTCAGACACTTCAGCTTTTGCATCAAATTTTCCATTATTCTGAGGGATACTTTGAAGTCCTATAGCTTGAAGGATTTGGGTAACAGAGACCTAATTTCAGGTTTCCACAGACCCTTTTCATAGGCCTCCTTTCATGACAAGAATGAAGATTTTAGGTCCAGTTGTTACGATTTGTACCCTGTTGACAGATAACCTTTAAAGGTCTCAAAAATAGAGAAAAAAATGTAAAAAATTTTTAAAAATTGAGGTGGCGCACCCAATCTGCAGAAACTGATGGAACACCTCATGATCAATATGTATGCCAAAAATCATGACCATCAGTGTTGTAGTTAATTAGATATTAAAGTTTTTGTATGAAATTTTTGACTATTCTTGGGGGGTTCCTTGGGGCCCCATAACTCGAAGGATATGGGTAACAGAAACCTTATTTCTTGTTTCCAAGGAAATTTTTCATGGACCTCTCAGAATGTCTAGTTACAAGATTCTTAGTCCAACGGTTCATTTGTACCTGGTTAACGGACAGACGGACGGACAGACGGACATCAGACAAAGACTCAGTGATTACTTTAGCTCAGATGACTTGCAGTCAGCTGAGCTAAACACGTATCACAGCAGGCTCAGCTGCCAGTAAATAAACAATTGCATGTTGATTTTATGTTATAAGATCACTTTTTTCATATCCTTGGTGACATTATCTTTGTTTTATATACCTAACCAAGAAATACTGTATTCAGAATACCAAGATTTAAGAATAAAGTTAAATTTTCAATACTGAATGTCAGGTTGAGTGAACGGTCTTATCCTACTGATGTACACGTGTGACCGGCACAGCTATACTACCTGTTTTTTTTCCCCCAAGAGGCAAGAACCTTTTGCGGGAGCTCAGCTCCCACATCTACCCCCCTGGATCTGCCATTGACACTAACCACCACATTTACAGCAAATGCTGCTGAAAACTCAGCGATATGACATAATGGTAAAATACTCGCACGGTAAAGAACTTTTACTAGTGCATACTCTGTCTAGACTCAACCTCATAACAACAGGCACCATAGCACTTGAGAGGACCATTCATTTAGTATAAGATGGTCAGACAGGAAACTAGATCAGCTAAACAAAGAGACCAAGGATTACCCAAAGCTGGGGTAATTGCTTGAAACTGTTAACAAAGGTTGGCCTGAGAAAGTGCTGGACCTACTCAAGTCAGTTTGTGGACACTGGATCTTTAAGGATTTTATTTCTGTGGAAGTATATCAGTATATACTGATGAAAAGCTAACAAATAACTATTCCTAGTTCTATGCAGAAAGGATAATAATTGAATTGTACCTCAGCAACCAAGGAGTTGTGAAAGCTCGCCTCAGAGCAAATACCTGTGTTCATTGGAGAGGCATAGACCAAGATATAGGAGATATTCTTAGTCAGATTTAAAAAGAAACAATATAAAAAAAGCATGATTCCACATGGCCTTCAGTGTTTAATCTTGGTTCAGACTTATTTTATTTCAATGGTCAAGTCTACCTCATGGAAGCAAGATGACTTTCATGAGGAAGCTGACCTCTGAAACCAGCAGTGCTTTAATAGAAAAACTTAGGACAATCTTCACAGAGCACAATGTACCTGACCTACTCTATGGTGATGGAGGCCCTTTTTATCCCAACCTGAACCATTAATTTGATCGTTAACAAAGAAATCAGTGGTTATTCAAACATGTTTTGTCTTTACCAATACCCATAATCAAGTGGTTTAATGAAGAACTATCCAGACCATCAAACTTGTACACGAGAACGCACAGAAAACAGGCATGGATCCTGAATAAGCCCTGTTGTGTTTAAGATTTACACCTGTAGCTGACAACATTGGGAGCCTAGAAATTTACCCTATTTGGAACATTTGGATATAGATCTTCCAGTATGAAGGAGAGGATGAGAATACTCTCTGGATGCCTTAAAAGAGGGGCAAGACTTTCAGGTGGACAAACAAAGGTAATCAAATCTGTAATGAAATGTGATCTTATGTTGTGCAAACCCTTATGATAAACAGTTTTTTTCATAATAAGTAATTCTTAAAAGACATATCCAGATTGGAAGCCTTCCTGTTCCTTTGAAGAATTTTGGAGTAGTGGATCCTGAGCCCTCACAGTCAACTAATATCATTGCCAATGACAGTCATTAAACTGTGAAATCTGTTATTACAGTATTTATCATGATTTTCAGACGTTCCTTGAAACTGAACATTTTTTCATATATAAGTAACAAATTTAACATCAAAATGAACCAGCTGATTTCTTTTTATAAGAAAAGGGATACAATAGAACTATACTTTAGTTCTAAACTATTATTTTGTTGTTTGGTGAAGAACCCCTTTAGCCTGCTTCTGCTTTTTATCTGTAATGTGTCACAGTTAGTAGCAGTCAACTAGTAAAGAGTTTGCTTCATGTTGAGTCTTGTGTGACCTATGTTTGGTATGACTGGACTTGCAAAATAACATTGCAGCAATCTAACTTTATATGGATACTAGAGTGAAAGTGTTTATCTGGAATGTTCAGATTTGTAATATTGGCTTGCATTTGCTTGGAGACAAATATTCACATAGCAAAACACCACCATTTAACTATTTTAATGCTTGCTTTCCCAGTGAGAAGCTAGTAAAGAATTTCCTTGTGACAGACAAGTGTAAATTTTAAACCACAGTAATATTTCACTTTTTTCCATACACAGTAAATGAGGAGCATATGGTCTTGCTTGATCTGTAATAGCTGTTTATCTGGCCAAAGACTGAGTCTCAGTCTGAGACTGATCAACTTATCTCCTTGTCATAATAATTCCCCATGGGACTATTTTCCATCAGTTCATGTTTGCTTTTTAAAGAGAACACTTACCTGCCAGGACAAAGGTCAAAAAATCATCAATTACATTCTCTTCTGTGAAGTCTGGATCAATATCTGCAAATCAGAATTAGGTATATATGTCATTAATATAATGCCTTGAATATTATTCTCATATACTTTGATGTATCCTTAGAATAATGTCTACATTATTAAAATGTCTTTCCCTTGCAAGACTAGTTATATATGAAAACATTGATTATAATCAAAGAATGAATAATACTTTAAAATGTTAAAATGATGTGGCACAGCAGCTCTTCCTGTATTTATCAATGATCCCAAAGAAACTACTTATTTAACTGGATTGATCAACTGAGGCTTCCACCATCAGGAACTAACTTTCACGAAGTAGCCTAGGCTATAGGGGCCATGCCGTTCAGCTGAATTTGACATACAGGTGATGCATATGATTATTAATTATAAATGTTATGATCTGATGAAAAATATTTGTCAATTGAGGAAATTGATCAATGGATAAAATGTTTTCCAGAGTGCTCAAAAATCAGGTGTTTTGTCCATAGGCCTTAGACTATACGATACAGTGATCTTATTTAAGGTTTCCAAGAAAATTTTACCAAGAACTCCCTAGATGCTAAATTTTATGTCCAACTGCTACAATTTGTGTCCATCTTACTTTTCTGCTAATTGTTCACAGAATATGGGTCACAGTGACCTTATTTAGTGTTAATTCTAAGAAGATTTAATTAAATTAATTAAATTAGAAGTTTCTAGGTCCAACTGCACCATTTGTGCCCATCTAACTTAAAGAATGCTAAATTCATGTTCACAGAATATAGTAGCAGTGACCTTATTTTGGTTTCCAAGGATACATTTTAATCAAGTTCCTGGATCCAACATTTAAGATGATGGCCATGTCTGACTTTCTGGGTGCTCAAAATTTGATTTTCCTCTCATACCTCACAGAATATAGTTCATCATGGTGTTAAAGGAGATTTGCCCAAGACCACCTTGAATAAGGAGGTGGAAGGTTCCAGGTCCAACTGTTATGATTTTAGCCTACCTGACTTTCACAGTACTAAAATCATACTTTTTCCTATAGCTCACAAAATATATGTTACAGTGACTTGTATCAAGATTCAGTGCAAAACCTGTTAAGGACCTCCCTAGATTTTACAATGGGTAAAACAGTTATGATTTGTGCCCTGTGTAATTGTCTGAGTGCTCAGAATCATATTATTTACCAGTAGCTCAGGTAACCATGGCCTAATTTCAGGTTTCCAACAAAGGCATTTTGCCTAGAACCTCCCTGGATGTTGTGTATGATGATTCTCGGCCAGCAGGTGCAATGTATGCCCATTTCACATTTAGAGTGCTCAAATGATATCTTTTTCCTATAGCTCGCAGAATATAGGCCACAGTTACCTGACTTCATATTTTCATGGACACTTGCGTGGACCTTAATGATACATTAGAAGATTCTGGGCCTTAAGAATACAATTTACTTCCTGTCTGACTGTCTGGGTGCTCAAAATCATGTTTTTGGCCAATATAGGTATACAGAATATAGGTAAAAATTAACTAATTTCAGGTTTTCTAGGAGATTTGCCTAGAACCTCCAAGGATGTCGTGAAAGAAGATTCTAGGCCTGAGAGATACAATTTGTGCTGATCTGACATTCAAGGTGGTCTTGTGATAATTTTCCTATAGGTTGCTGAATATAGGTCATGGTGACCTAATTTCATATTTGCATGAACATTTGCCAAAGACCTCCAAGAATGTAACATTATAACTGAAATTTCTGGCATTGGGGATGCCATAGTATCCCTAGACATATAAAGCATTCCCCTTCTAAAATAGGCACCCTTCTACTGAAGTATAAATTGACACATGACAGGGCCAAGGTCACAAATGTTTGAACTTGTCTGATCTCTTGGTGGAGATTGTTGTGTCTAATTTGAATGGAACAGATGCAGTACTTCAAAATTATGGGGTTGACCAAAATTCTGTTTCCAAAGATTTGAGAACAGATGGCGTCTTTCACATTGACCTTTGACCTTGTGACCCAAAAAATTGATACAAATCTTCACCCATATGCTCACCTATATCTATACATATGTAAAGTATGATAAAGATCAGTGAAATTTTTTTTTAGTTTGCCGCTCACAAGATTTTTCTGTGGCGACAGCTGCAGGACTATCATGAAACCATAGTAACCCAACTTTGTCTGAGGATACAATAATTTATTTTTAATGGATACAATTTTTGCCCTGTCTGACTGTCTGGGTGCTCAAAATCTTATTTCTGGCATGAAGGTCTCTGAATATAGGTCACCATGACCTAATTTAAGGGTCCCAAGGACATTTGCCCAGAACCTCCCTGGATGTTCTGGACAAATGGATACAATTTGTTCCCTGTCTGACTTTCTGGGTGCTCAAAATTATGTGTTTGGCCCATAGGTTACAGAATATGGGTCACCATGACCTCATTTCATGTTTCAAAGGAGATTGCTCCTTGGATGTACAGTTAAAAGTTCCCAAGTCTAACGTTTAGGATTTGTGCTAAGTTTACGGTCTGATTGATGCAGGACAAAGGGTGATCCTGATCCCTACAGCTCAGTTAACTTAAGCAGCATTTCCATGTGCACGTATATGCCTTTATGAGTATATGTGTGAAAAATTGCTCATATGATTTTGTAACTGGGGTGTTTCAATGTGTCCTTCAGCATATGTGCGTATATGCGTGAAAATCGCCATAGGAGCCATTTTCATGCATAGGGTCTGCATGAACTCAGGGATTCAGGGTAAAATGACATCATTTCACCATTTTTGTGGAAGGCCTGCTTGATCCACTGTACAAATATATAGTTTGCCAGTTCATGCATATACTCACACATGGAAACACACCTATTTTTCACACAAATATGCACATACGCATATACAGGCACATGGAAACGCTGCTTTACAGTCAGCTTAGCTAAAAATGGATGAAGCTGTGATTTGCCATGGAACCATTATGGACAGTAAAACCATGCTATGCATTATATGGCGATTTTATTAGCGAACCTGTGAGCTTATGCGATGGCGGGCATCATCCGTCCGCCGTCAGCCATCCAAGGATGGCTGTCCGCCGTCCATGGCTGTAAGTCAGAAACCATCGGAGCAAGCAGCTCCAAATTACCGATAAGAATTAGTCACACGTGAAACTTTGTGCTGTAGAGCTTACTATTGGGTATCTGCATTTATTAAGATTTTATAGAGATAAAGCTTAAAAACCTTTAAAAATCTATCTCTGAAACTGTCCAGCTAAATTGTCTAATATTTCACAGAAATGATCCCTAGAACAATCTCTCACAAATTTGTTTAAATGGGCTCCAGTTTGGTGATTTTTGCCGAGTTACAGGAGGTTTAACTTAGTCATCTGTATTAAGGATACTAAACTTTAAATCTCAGAAACAGCTTGAGCTGTCATCACCAAATTTTATTTCAACAAGGCTTACAGGCCTAATGCGAACCTGTGCAAAGTTTGGGAGTATGAATGGACGTTTATTTTTAAAATTTAATATTGATCCTCTTATGTCCTGCATATCTACCTTAGGCATTATGATTCCAGCAAAATGGAAGTTTCTGACCTGCAAATTTCAGACTGGGACATTTTAAAACTAGAATTCGGGCAAAAATTGAACTGGAGCCATTCAAACAAATTTGCAAGAGATTGTTCTAGGGATAATTTCTGTTATTAATATTTGACAATTTGGCTGGAAAATTTTGGAGAAGAAAATTTTTATATCTTTTTTAACTTTTCCTGTATGAAATCTAAGAAAATCAATAAATCAAAACCATTTGAACAAATTTGAATTATCAACATCTAAGGATCATTCATGTGTGAGAATAAAGAATTTGACCAAGTGGTTATTGAGAAGAAGATCTTTGTAGCCACTGAGCGGAAAGAGGCTGCTTTAACATTTGACTATATTCAGCTTCCCATAACTCGACCAAAAGTCATTGAACAGAGACAATTTGAACACACTTAAGAAAGCACTACCCGAGGAGCATTTCTGTGCAATATTAAATCATTTGGCTTTATGCTTTCAGAGAAGTTTTTTGTAACCCTTTGTATGCCTTGGGCACTGTTGACCCCCATACAAAAAGACCAATGCAGGTGGCGCCACCAATACCTCAATTTCAGATAAGACTCCAGTGACCAACATTAACAAAATATTTGATGATGATAGCTTCAGCCATTTCTGAGACTGTAATTTTAGCATGCAAATGACTAAGTTCAACTTTATGTAACTCAGTCAAAATCACCAAACTGGAACCATTTGAACAAACTTGAGAGGGATTGTTCCAAGGAACATTTCTGTGAAATATTGAGCAATTTTGCTGGACAGTTTCAGAGAAGAAGATTTTTAAAGGTATTTAAACTTTTTCATGATAAAAATTAAATAAATGCAGACACCCAATAATAAGCTCTAGGGCACCAAGTTTCATGTGTGACCAATTCTTACATGTAATTTGGACCTGCTTGCTCTGACGGTTTCTGACTTACAGCCAACCTTGGACGGCGGACGGACGACACTGCGCCATCGCATAAGCTCACAGGTTTGCTAAAAATTAACCTCCATTCATACTCTCAAACTTTGCACAGGTTCGCATTAGGCCTGTAGGCCTTGTTAAAAATAAGCACTAGCCTTACACCAAGAATTGCAAACGGCCAAGCACCTCAAGAATCTGCATTACAAGGTCGACTTGGTTTAATAAAACTGCAGTAAGGACAACTTGGCCTTGTGAACAAAATTATCTTTCAGCAACGGATACATCAGGAAATGTACCTAACATTCCATAAGAACACACAGGTAGGTCAGATCCAGAAAGTCAATAATCTGACACAGGCTACACCCAAGAACACATCTTTTAATCTATCACAGTTTTATTTTCTGTATTAATTATTTGGTCGATGAAACAAATCAGAACATCTCAACTGATATAAGTAATGACACCTTTTGTTAGACCTGTGAGCAATATAACATGACAGTGACACTTGCACAGCCAGTGAGCCTGTCTATCATTGTGCAACAGTTTCAGGACCAAGCATTTGGTAAGTTTTTGTACAGACAGTATTGGTCTGAGCCATGTTAGAGTTAGCAGGTTCACTATATGCCACAAGCTTAATAAATTTTGGACAATTCTGATCTGAAAACCATTTAAAAAAGCAGAATATACCAGCCAATGCTGAATATGGATATTACCATTGACTGAAATTTTCAAGTGTTCACAATATATACCCTCAACAAGAAATATATCACAATGGTTTTCATTTTATTTCACTGAAAAGGATCTGTAATTCCTTCACAACACTCCATCCTATGCATCAACAATGCATGCAAATCCCAAAATATGCCTGGATTACTATATGAAGTGACTGAAGAATCCACATTTTAGACCATTCCAGTTGTAAGGTTTCATGTTTGAATGATTTTAAGTTGCCAAGATGGACTTTCATTGTTCATAGTGAATTAAAGTGGATGGATTCAAGTGAATCAAATTTGTCAAAATTATACACTAATTTCACATATTAAAAAAAAAATGTTCCCTTTATGATTCAGACAGTATCTAATATTTACCTTAAAGTTAGTTTTTTAATTTTTCAAGACCAAATGTTTCCCTGTGATGACAATAACTAGCTGGCCAACAGTATACTGGTCAATGGGCCCATGCCAATTTGTAACTAATGTTGAGCCCTGTTAAAATTAAACAAGGGACCTATGGGTCACGGCGCTCAGCTGTTATATATGATAAAAAAATATGATTTAGAAATGAGGCACATGCTGGTTTAATGGGGTAATAAAAAAAATTGTATTATGAGTTGTTGTTGTTTAGCTTATGTATGTTTTGATAGTACCTTTGGAGACAGGAAAGAGGATTAATTTCATTTATTTTATTAACAAATGGAGTGCGATTGTCACACAGATTTTGACTTGGCCATATAACTTATAAGCAGAACATATAATATAAGAGTTTTACTATTTATTAAAAAAATTATAAATATTGTCCCAAATATAATTTTTTTTTTTAAATAATAAGAGAATAGTATGATTTTTTCAAATAAAATATAACTGAAATGATTATTAAAATAATATTAAAGAATATATTCATGAATGCATTCATTAATACATTTTGAAAGTATTTGCACTGGTATTCATATACTTTCATTTTTACCTGAATTCCCATTCTTATGAAAGAAATTTTATAATGGAGTACATATTCATATTCGTGTTTAAATACAATTGCAAAGTATTCGCACCATGTCTGGTATTTATTCAGTTTTCACCAAACAATGATGTTGAGAATCCAGAATATACAAAATTCACACATTTAAATAATGATCATAAGTATCTGGTTTTATGGCTTTTATTTATATTAAAAAAAAATGTAATATATTCATTTTGGACTAATTTCACATCAATGTACTAACTATAGACACAGTAGGAATCTAGATAATAATTTTATCAACTGCATCTTTGTCTATCATTAATTTCCTTCATATGATCCCTAATGATTAGTAATGAATAATATAATTTTTTTATCATTAAAATTGAACTGAAAAATACCATAGGTGAATGCATGGTGTTATTTGGAATACGTGACATTCTATCCATCGATACAAGATTCTTATATCATCGGTAACTGCAAGTTAATTTCCTGTTATTATCAACTAACAAATTCCTTTTCTTTTTTTCTTTAATTTGTTATTAAAAACCAATAAAAATTTATTAATTTATTGTTTATTGTTATTTTGTTGGTTAAAACTACTAGATGAGTTGGGTTGGACACCTGGATCAACTGTGGCTGGCCATTATATAATAAGCCGCCTGGAGCCCCAGTTTATGCCTCGCCTCAAGCATGCATAATTTGCTGAAAGTTCAACAAGGTCAACATACAGGTGACTCAAGAGGTGCTACAGAGAGCCAAGGTCTGACATGGTCTCATAAAAACATTAATAAAAGCTACAATTTTTGGCCAATTTCTTTAAGCTTTTTAAACTAAAAAGCTGAAATCTTTATGTGTGCATGATATGAAAATTATATCAACAGTGCTCACAGGAAACAAACATGCCATGGTCAAATTTGGGCAAAATTTAAGGTGCTAATTTTAACTTTATACTAATAACTTATAAAATTTGAAAAATTCAGAACTAATTTTGGGTATTCAATTGAATCTTGATTAAATAATGTTACATCCCTGACAAAAAAATCTCTAGCTTCAGCAATCCTCTTGTTAAGGGAGTAAATATATTTCTTGATTTTTTACAAAATGCATTATGTTTGGGCACATAACTTAAAACAATTACACAATACTGACATCATTTCTGGCATGTGCATAGAGAATGTATAGAAAAATATGTATATTATATATGATTAAAGTCAGATCAGTGGTTTTGATATTAGGCAGTCTTGAAGTGTAACAATGGGTTTTTAATGGAAAAATAAAGTTTTTCATTAATATCTCATAGGTATTAAGTCCTAATGACCAAATTCTTGGCATGGTAGGGGATTTTTGAGACATCTAATTGCATGCCAAATTTTAGTAACTGAGAGCTGAAGCTGGGTAGCTGAGCACTTGCAAACTGCATGACACTAGCTTGATGTAAACAATGTTACATGGTGCTTGAAAACTTGAATAAAATCTACAGTTTTTGATCAACTGATTTCATATTTTTGGTATTTACAGACAAAATGCTAAAAAAACAACATGCTGTGAAAATTAAATCCACAGTACTTACAGGAAAAAACCTGCCATGGTCAAAGTTGGGCAAAATTTAAGGTACCAATTTTTTATTTTTGTTAATATTTTAAAAATTTTAAAAGATTTTGATCATATTTTGGGTATACAATTTAATTTTGATTAATTAAAGTTATATTACTGGAAAAAAAGTTTATAGCTTTAACATATTTTGTGTTAAGTGATCAAATATCTTTCCTGATTTTTTACACAATGCATTATGTCTGGGCCCATAACTTTTTAAATATACATAACACAGACATAATTTCTGGCATGTACATAGGAACTATATAGATGAATAATTATGGTAAATATGAGGAAAAACAGATGAGTGGTTATGATATTAGGCAGTCCTGAAGTGTGAAAATAGGTTTTTTAATAAAAAAATGAGGTTTTTCCTTAATTTCTCAAAAGAAAGAAGTCGCAAAGACCCAGTGTTCGGCTTGGTAGGAGATCTTGGGGACATCTAACATTATGCAGAATTTCGGATTCCTAGGTCTTACGGTTTCATAATGTGCCACATCTACGAACGGACAGATGGACAGACGGACGGACGACGGACAATGGACCACGACTATAGCTCAGATGACTTATAGTCAGCTGAGCTAAAAATGATCATGTTTAGTGAGCAAATATTAATTTCTGAGTTCTGACAAAATGCATTATGTTTGGGCCCATAACTTGTAAGAAATTACACAATTACCAAGCTTCTAGTATGTACATAGGAAATATATAGAGGAATTGATTTTAATGGTTATTTTAAAAAGGATCAATATCAGATCAGTGGTTTTGATATTATGCAGTCTTGAGGTGTCACAAGGGGTTTTTAATGGAAAATTGAGGTTTTTTCCTTAATATCTAGAAGTAACAAAGTAGTAGTGATCCAAGTTTTTTGTTATGTAGGAGATTTTGGGGACATCTAACTGTATGCCAAACTGTGTGCCCTTTTAAGGAACAGATGGACAGACAGACAGCACGACAGCTGACGGACATTTTTTTCTGCACAGCCACACTTACCCATGAGCTGAACTAAAGTTGTAAGAACATCTTCAGGCACATGGTCACCAGAAGCTAAAGCTCTTCTTCTGTCCCTTATAGCATCTCTTCCAATATCACGCAGATACTTTGTTGCAGCTTTAACATCCTTCACAAACTGTCTCTTGCTTGGTTTAAACTGAAAATAAAATTACTGATATGGTTAAACCTTGAAGAATTTCATTCATAGAGAAGATGACCAGCCTGAATTTTCATATTACCTTGATCATGTAGCATTTGTGAACCTTATGAAAGTCTGACTGTAAAATAAGTTCCTGGCCCTTATGATTTGTGCCCAGCTGATGGACAGGCAGCCAGACCGATGGATGTAGGGCAAATATCATTATCTATAGCTGAGCTAATAAAACCTTCAATAAACAATTCATATAACAAGTTTTTAAAAAAATCTATCAACTGATAATAACAAGATGGGAAAATTGCCATTTCTCCTGTCTCAGAAAGACATGAAAAATGTACACAGTTGTTTAAATTGTAGGTGATTCCACCAATCTGGTCAACTTATAAAACTATCTGTGGCAAATTAATAAGTTTCAGGACAATTCATTAATCTGAAAGTTGTCATGATTCTTATAATATGGTTATAAAAAAAATACAAGTAACAAGTGACCTATTGGTTCATTATGGTCAGCTGGCATGCTTTAACTATGACATTAATGGCAAATATTCACAAATGTTATCACATGTTTGCCACTCCCAGTTTGGTACCAATTACATAGGAAGTTCGATATAAATGTCCTAGTCTGGTTAAAGTGTATCTAATATAACATGATTGTCTAAGACCAAATATATGACAGCTGAGAGATAGGAAGTAATGATTTACTACAGGCCCCCTTTTTCTGAAGCATATTTTGACACTTTACAGGGACAGGATCATGAGGATGCATGGTCACAAATTTTCTAACTTTTTTGAAACAATATGTATATCATATTTGACTTAAAAATATGCACTACCAAAAAAATCGGAGGTTCCTAAATGTTCTCTGTTTCTGTGAATTGACAATGAAGACCATGGTCAAGGTCAACAATTTTCTAAACTGACTTAGATGTTAGTGGAAGAAAATATTTTGCATTACTAAAAAAGTTATGGGGTTCACAGAAATTGTTTCCACAGATCTGGCCTTGTTGGCTAAGGTCACAAGTTTTCACACAGGTATGAGTTCTTTGAGGATACAATTTGTATGTCAAATTTACAGAAAAAATATCCAGTACTTGAAAACTTTATTGGGTTGATAGAAATGTTGTTTCTACATATTTAGCCTTGACGATCCAGGTCAAAGTCACATATTTTCAAACATGTCCGAGATCTTGGTGGAAACCATTATATGTGTATCAATTTTGAAGAAAAAATATGCAGTGTTTTCAAAAGTTACATGGTTCACAGAAATGCTGTTTCAATAGATTAAGCCTTGATGATTCAGGTTAAGGTCATCAGTTTTAGACATGTCTGAGTTGGAAACAATTTGTGTGTCAAATTGGAAGGAAAAATATGCAGTTATTGACTTCACAAAAATCAAATTTTTCAACAGATTTTTGTTTTAACCTTGAAAAGCAAGGTCAGTTTCATCAGTTTTGGAAAATGTTGGAAATCTTGGCAGAAACATTTTGTGTGTCAAATTTGCAGAAAACATGCGGTGCTTTACCATTATCCTGGATTTTGGCAGATTTGTAATCCCGGATAAAAGTCAATATGTCTTTGTGTTTCAAAATCTGCAATAACTTACTGCCTGGTATCTTTCATTTTGATTCTCAGAACAATACATCCAAGCAATTGAAAAATATGTTTAAGTTTGTTTTTCACCAGATATGTACACATTCAAAGTAAAGGCTACTCTTGTAGTGAAGTCCATGACCTAAATTACATTTGGCTTTTACCTTGACCCATATGTGTGCATGGAATAATATGGAGGAAATCTGTCCATTAATTTATGAATTGCATTGCTCACAATATTGTCAAATTGTGGTGATACCAGTCTCCTGTACAAGACAATTCTACCTAAGATCTTCAGTAATTTTCAGGAATAATAACTTATGTTCACAGGAAGTTTATCTTAGACATTCTTGTTCTCATTCTCTTTCTTAAGACTACGTTTTATGTAAATAAAAACAAAAATATTACACTGCTTCACTGAAAAAGATATAACCTTTGTTTATTAGAGCAGAGTAGATATAAATGTATTCCCTTAAATGGACTGTAAATAAACAAACACAGTAAATTTGGTTATAGTTGTGTTTACTTACTCTTGCTAGTGGGTCCTTCCTCAACATTGCACATGCCATTCCCTCTAGAACAGTGAGAACAGCATTCAAAGCATCACTGTTCTCATCCTTCATTGAATCCATATCCTTACCAAACACTAACTGAAAGCAAGTAAATATTGTCAGCACTTTTCACAAATCCCTTTCAATACTTTGGATTTCAAATGGTTACATAAATGATTACTGTTCACTGTCTTGGAAGCAATTATAATAATAAACTAGATGTGTCGGAACGACACGAATGCCCCCGCCTGGGGCAAATTAGAAACATTTGTTAAATTTTGTAAATTTTTTAAGTTCAGGAGGTGTTGTATGGTCAAAAGTAGGTCAAGAAGGGCAAAATGCAAACTCGATCTGAAACGGGTCATTATCAAGCAACACACCAAAAATCAGGCCAGTATGCAGGCATTGTGAAAAAAAGTGCGTATACATGTGCATTTTTCATAAAAATTTCTGTCTTTCATGAAATTTTCTATGTTCAGGATCTGTCATATGGTCAAAAATAGGTTAACTGGGACGAAACGCAAACTTGATCTGTAAGTGGTCATTATGCACCCACAGACCAAACATTGGGCCAGTATCTGTAAGCTTTGCATTGCGAAACTAGAATATTAGCAAAAGCTGATAATCAGTTATAAATTTAAATCTGAGAGGTATGTACCATGTTTTATAACAATCCACCAAATGCTTCCTGAGAAATATCCCCCTAAGATTTTTTCTATACTAAGCTCTGTGACCTTGAAAAGTAGGTCAAGACCACCCATCTTTGAACTTGACCAAGATTTTGTAAATATGATGCAAAAGCACTGAAGTAATGAAGTTCCTTAGTTGAATACCTTTGGAGATATCATGCACAAAAGGCCAAAATTGAAAAATCCGATAAAATTTCATTAAAAAATCAGAATTTGCAGGTGACACCACCAAAATTGTGCAGCACGTACAGACCATCAGTCCAAATGATCATAGTAAGTTTTGTGAAAATCCACACAATGGTTCCTGAGATATAAGCTTCTGAGTGTTTTCTATAATCAGCTCTAAAATGTAGAAAAATGGGTCATGGTCACCCATCTTCGAACTTGACCGAGATTTTATCGATAAACATCTTCACTGATGAAAAAAATTCCAAAGGGGAATCCTTTTAGAGATATCCCACTCACAAGGTAAAAGTTAACAGATGCGGAACGGACTGACAGACGGACACCCGACAGACAGATGGGCGGACGGATAAACGGACAGCTTGGGTGACGACAATAGCCCATCAGCCTATGAGCTGAGGGCTAAAAACGGCTGTACATGTACATTTGTCATGAAAATTTCTATTTTTCATGAAATTTTCTATGTTTAGGAGCCATAAAACAATCAAAAGTAGGTCAACCGGGACGAAACGCGAACTCGATCTGCAACTGGTCATTATCTGTCTATACACCAAAAATCAGGCCAATATCTGCAGGCATTGCGAAAAAAAGTCAGTACATGTGTATTTGTCATGAAAATTTATATTTTTTATGAAATTTTCTGTTTAGGAGCCGTAAAACGGTCAAAAGTAGGTCAACTGGGACAAAACGCGAACTCGATCTGTAACTGGTCATTATCTGCATACACACCAAAAATCAGGCCAATATCTGCAGGCATTGCGAAAAAAAGTCCGTACATGTATATTTGTCATGAAAATTTCTATTTTTCATGAAATTTTCTACGTTAAGGAGCCGTAAATGGTCAAAAGTAGGTCAACCGGGACGAAACGCAAACTCGATCTGTAACTGGTCATTATCTGGCCACACACCAAAAATCAGGCCAATACCTGCAGGCACTGCGAAAAAAAGTCCGTACATGTGTATTTGTCATGAAAATTTCTATTTTTCATGAAATTTTCTAAGTTAAGGAGCTGTAAAACGGTCAAAAGTAGGTCAACCAGGACGAAACGCGAACTCCATCTGTAACTGGTCATTATCTGCCAAAACACCAAAAATCAGGCCAATATCTGCAGGCATTGCGAAAAAAAGTCCGTACATGTGTATTTGTCATGAAAATTTCTATTTTTCATGAAATTTTCTAAGTTTTGGAGCTGTGAAACGGTCAAAGGTAGGTCAACTTGGACGAAACGCGAACTCGATCTGTAACTGGTCATTATCTGCCCACACACTAAAAACCAGGCTAATATCTGCAGGCATTGCGAAAAAAAGTCCGTACAACTGTTTGATTTCGGTAGGACGGAAGGACGGAATGACGGACATGGGTAAAACTATATGCCCCGGCTACTTTGTGGCAGGGGCATAAAAATGAGAATGCTTTGTTCAACAGTAAATAATACCTTTAATCTTAAGGTATAGAGTCAATTGTATCTGCTAAAACAGATTTTGCAGATACTGTGTTTTCATGCAGGTTCTGCTGTTGCTGCTGCCGCATTCATTTCTGGAGCTCTGAATCTCCTGGATGGATTTTTCTAAAACCTGGTATAATTTCAGGGTCACATGTGAACTGGTGCCTAAAAACAAGTGGCCAATGGGCCATGATGCTCAGCTGAATTCAAGGAGCCTTGAACAATGGGTAAAATGACTGCCATTGTGCTCAAAATCATTCATTTTCCAATAGATCTTAGATAAAGGTTACAGTGACCATATTGTACATACAGCTGCTTCCATGTGTGCCCATCTGCCTAACAGGGTGTTAAAATCATGATCCTCCACACAGCTTGCAGAAAATAGGTCACATTGACATTTCAGGTCTCCAAGGAGATTAGAAGATTCTAGGCCAAATGGATACAATTTGTACCCCATCTAACTTTTTAGTGAAAATAACACATATTGCTGGACTTGATCTTGGATCAGCATGAAATTTTGCTTGTTTAGACAAATTTCTTGTACACAAGACTGGTGGCGCCATTGTGGAGTGGTAAATGTATAAGCCTGTAATTCTGCATGTCTATAGATGTCCTTCTCTTGTATGCAAGTCTGGTTAGGCCACCTACAATTGTTTTTGTGTGTTGTTCATCTGTGCATCTTTTTTTGTTGTGTGTTGTTCATCTGTGCATCTTTTTTTGTGAAAATCAGGCAACTCTCAGGAGTGGTTTGACTTATAAGCATGAAATTTACAAGTCCATCCATCTTGTGTAGCTTTCACATACACAATTAAGACTTGTGGTGCCACCTACAATATCACATATTCATACAATATATCCATGCATTTATCTCAGGAGTGGTTTAATTTATTGTCCTGAAAGTTCGCATGTCCATAGATTTTGGAAGGATTATCTTTTATACAAGACTGATGGTGCTACATACAATTAGTTTTATCTGGCATCCATCTGCATGCTGATGTTTTTGGTGAAAATCATTCAGATCTTGAATTACTTTCTTACACAAGCAGGTGGCCCCACATACAATCATACATTCTTAAAATACATTCATGCATTTATCTTAAGAGTGGTTTCAAATACCAGCTTGTATTTTTGCATGCTCATTGATCTTGGATGGCATAGTCTCTTATGCAAGATAGGTAGCACTACCTTTTTTTCCATGCTGTCAGTCAGTGTGTCTATATTTGGGAGGAAATCACATATCCCACTCCTGAGTGGTTTAATGTATGAGCCTGAGTCCAAAGATCTATGATAGCTTTACATATTTTTACATTGTACAAATGACCAGTGGTGCTACCTGCAGTATTTTTTTGTAGTTTGAATTCATCCATCTGTCCATCTTGGGATTTTTTTTTTTAGAGCCACAAATTTGGAGGGCTGTCATGTCAGAAGACATTGCATGTCTCACTGTATCCATGTCTCTGTGATTTGGGGATAATTGTAGTCATTTTTCCACTGCCAATATTCTGGTTGTAAATATATTTAATGATTTTTTAGCTCAGCTGACTGTAAGGAATCTGGCCATACATTAGCAGGGCACAAATCGTAACTGCTACTCCTAGAAACTTCTAAGTCAACATCCAAGGAGGTCAATAAAAATTCTCTTTGGAAATCTGAAATTAGGTGACTGTGACCTATATCCTCTGAGCTATGGGGCTTGAAAGTACCCCCCCAGAATAATCAAAAATATAATACAAAACCTCCAATATCTTGATAATTAATGCATGAATTGTCATGATTTTTGCCTTGAATATCAACCATGACTAGTTTTGTCAGTTCCCCAATAGTGGTGGCGCCACCTGTATTTTTTGTATTTTAACAAATATTTTTCTATTTTTTTACTATAAAATGACAACAATCATGACAGTTTCTCAGCTGTAATTACATCTAGTGTGCCAAAACCTAGTGTGTTTATTGATCACAAGTGGATGCCATATAGTTATCACCCTGTCTGTCTGTCTGTTTGTCTGTCCATCCACACAAATTTGTTTCCAGATGATAACTCCAGGTTGTATTGACATATGCATTTCAAACTTGACTTATATATGGCCCACCACTAATGCAAGAACCTATATGATTTTGGGGTCATGAAGTCAAAGGTCAAGGTCACAGGACTCACTCATTTTTAAAGATTATGGCTGCATTTTAAGCCAAGCTTTTCATCCCAAACTTTCCATTTTGTGCATTTAGCTGACTTGCTAGTATGGGGAGAGCATCAATGAATTTGGGGTCATATTGTCAAAGGTCAAGGTCACAGGGGCCATGTGTTCACAAATTAGTTTCCAGATGATAACTCAAGCTTAGTTTGACATATTGGTTTCAAACTTAACTTATATATGACTCACCAATAAAGTTAGAATCTTGTTGATTTTGGGGTCCAATGATCAAAGGTCAAGGTCACAGGATTCATTTCTTTAAAAAGAATGCATGTGTATTGAAGCAAAACTTTTCATGGCAAACCTTCCATCTTCAAGATATTGCTAAGGCCAAAAAAAAAAATGTTCTGCTTCCAATTACATGGACTTTTAAAATAGGGTCGGTCGGTCGGAATTTTTTTTTTTTTACAATTTTTTTTATTTTGGCTTTTCTATATTTTAAAGACCATTCTCAACATGACAAACTAAGCAAAAAGCATAATCATGACAGAATTCATAATAATATTCTCTAAACTCTGTAGTCACCCATTTTAGCCTGGTCGGCATTGGATGCCGACGCCAAGAAGGCACGATGATTTGAAAGTTCACTTTTCCTCTTTAAGCTTTGAACAACAAGGCATGACCTGTTGAGATATATATTTAACATAAAACAAGTGATTGCCCATCATTTTGAGCAATGAAATATACTATTTACAAATAAAAACGGAAGTCTTATCATCAGCGAGGGCGGTTTCCATGTTGTCAGACCGATCGGCACGCGCCACTGATTTGGCAGCCATTGAACCATACCTAACGCTCCGCACAGGCACCCAGTATCATACTTGGGTTTCAGAAAAAAATTCACTGTGTGGAGGTTGCCTACAGTCAGAGGTTTTTTACGGTCGTGTTCTATATTTAGCTTTCGGAACATCGTTGTAATACATGGGAAGCTCTCTGGTGAAAGAAACCGGCATATTCCTGCGAGGTGTTCCAAGTGCTACCTTCTAAGACATGTTGAAATAAAGCAACTAGTGTCTTCAATAGGCGCAAGGTGCCACCACTCTGAACGCCAGAATGGGTCCATCAACAATGTTTACAAATGAAAAAAATGGCTTCAGGGTTTTTATTTTTTTTAGGTAGGGTCAGCGGGGTAGCAATAGGGTCGGTTGGGAACCGGAAGCAGAACATTTTTTTTTTGGCCTAACCTGCCAATAGGGGAAGATTCTGTTAAATTTTGGGGTCAAGAAGTCAAAGGTCACGGTCACAGTACCCACTCATTATGAAAAATTGTGAGGCATTTTAAGCCAAACGTTTTATCTAAAAAATTCCATCTTGCACATATAGACGAGCTGCTAAATGAGGGGAAGAACCTGATTGATTTGGGGGTCACAAGGATAAAGGTCATGGTCACAGGGGCCCATCTTTCCACATATTTGCTTCTGGATGATAACTCCAGTTTGGATTGACATATTGGTTTCAAATTTTGACTTATATATGACCCACCAATAATGTAAGAACCCTTTTGATTTTGGGGTCATAAGGCCAAAGGTCAAGGTCACAGGACCCCCTTCTTTAAAAAGATTGTTGATTTTTTTTAACCAAACTTTCTGTCCCAAACCTTCTATCTTCTAGATGTTGCTCACCTGCCAATAGTGGAAGTAACTTATGGATTTTTGGGGTCACAAGGTCAAAGGTCAACGTCATGGGGGCCATCTATCCAAAAAAAGTTTCCAGATGATAACACCAGTTTGGTTTGAAATATTGGTTTCAAACTTGACTGATATGTGGCCAACCACTAAAGTAAGAACTGTTGATTCTGGGTCATGAGATCAAAGGTCAAGGTCACAGGACCCACTACTTTAGAAAATTGTAGATGCATTTTAAGCCAATCTTTTCAACTCAATCCTTCCATCATCGACACGTGGTGCACCTGCCAATAGGGGATGTTTCCTTTTGATTTTGGGGTCACAAGGTCAAAGGTTAAGGTCACAGGGCCCATCCATTCACAAATTAGTTTTTGGATGATGACTCCAGTTTGGGTAGACAGGTTGGCTTCAAACTGATCAAAGGACCAATATTTTTGAAAACCTCATAAATATATATCCTTATACACAAATGCAGCTGAGCTTCGAGACCCATGGGTCCCTAGTTAAGAATCGTATACATACTGTGGTTGCCTTTTTGTTCACGCGGGTTATAATTTCGCTATATTCGCGAATGGGAAATAATCGTGAAAATGAAACCCTCGGGAATTATTGGTCAATTGAGTATGTCCATCTTACTGGGTGAAACCAATACTTGTATGTGAATAGGTTAGAACAGTGAAACAATTTTTATAATAAATTACATCCATGCAGGTATAGGGAAAACTTTACCTTAAATTTGAACTAAACTTCCTGTGCTGTGTGTTCCGGACCATCGTTATATAAGTAGAATATCACAAACTCATGACTTATTCTTATTTTATAATACAAACAGGTATGGCTTTACAAAAGATTTGATATAGGTTCTAGTAAGATTGCGAAAATGAAACATTAAAAATTAAGAAATCTCAAAATTACAGCCTCGCGAATATAAAGCCAACCACAGTATCATCTGATACTCTACTGCTTCTCACATGAATACAATTTTTAACTAGAATAACTCTTTAGAGATTAACATTATGCCAACATTTTCAAATTACAATGCCCTGCCCTTTAATGTCATTGTATAAAAAAAAAAACAGCTCTGGTTGAAATATGTAAGATCATAGAAATGTTCACCATGATTTTTCTCATCCTGAAGTACCAGTGACTGAAAATTATAATTTATTTTTGCTTTGCCATAATTGTATCAGCCAAAACAAAGTTTTGCGGATACAGTGTTTTTAACCAGATTCCACCACTGTCTCTGCCACATTCATTTCTGGAGAACTCCTCTGAGACTAATGGAGGGATTTTTCCGAAACTTACATCAATTATGAGGTCACATGTGAACTGGTGCCTAATCATTTGGTGTTGACCTCTGACCTTTCCTCTCTGCCCAGCATCAATTTGTGCATCTGTTTCCAAAACATAAATCCACATATCTTGGGAACTGTTTGACCGATCAGAAAATTTTTTTGTACAAATGTAGCCCTTTGATAACTTTAAAACATACACAAAAAATGGTGGCGCCACCTGCAACCATGTTTGCACAGTGTCCATCTGTTCGTCTGCCTTGGGTTAAAATCACTCATATCTCTGCAGTGGTTTGACTAATTCACCTGAAATTCGGCATGTGTATATATCCTGGTACATTTCTTGATTTTATGACAGTTGGCACCACCTACATTCACGTTCACACTGCAGACATCCATGCTTATATCTCCGGACTGGTTTGACGTATCTTCCTGAAAATTTGCATGTGTATAGATCTCACATAGTCTGTTTGTCTGCCATGGGATAATATCACTCATATCTCGGCAGTGGTTTGACATCTGCCTAAAATTTTGCAGGTTTAAACATCCTGGACAGCTTTCTTGATTTTATGACAAGTGGCACCACCTACCTGCTAGTTTACGCAAATTTTGCATGTGTATCTAGATCTCACATAGCTCTTTATCATACTAAAAACTCATGGTGCCACGTGCAACCATTTTGGCACAGCATCCATCTGTTTGTCTGCCATGGGATAAAATCACTCATATCTCAGCAGTGGTTTGACTTATCTGCCTAAAGTTTTGTGTGTTTATACATCTTGGATAGCTTTTATGATTTTTTGGCAGATGGCGCCACCTACATTTATGTTGACACAGCAGACATTCAGGCTTATATCTCAGGTCTGGTTGGACATATCCCCCTGAAATTTTGCCTGTGTATAGATCTCACATCGCTATTTATCATATACAAAACTGCAATCGCCACCTGCCACCATTTTTGCACATTTCCTTCAATTTGTCTGCTGTGGGATAAAATCACTCAAATACATGTAGTGGGTTGACTTATCTGCCTTAAATTTTGCATATGTATACAACTTGGACAGCTTTCTGGAATTTTTGGATATTTGGCACAACCTACATACAAATTTCGGCTGCAGACTTCCATGCAACACACCTCACTCTATTTCCCCTTGCCCCTCAATCAATGCTTCACTTCACCCGTTCCACTCTGATTTTGGCGGATACATGTAGTCGCTTATTGACTACTTGTATTCTAGTTAACATAGGAGCTGTGAGCATGGTCACCTATGCTTATCCTATTGTGAACATGAACTATGTACATGGTCATATGAGCTGTGCACAAGGTCATTTTAAGTGCTCATTTTACCGTAGGTCATTTTATGCTCATGTCATAATTAGCATCAGCTATGAACAGAAAGCACGATCATTTTATGCTCTAGACAAGGTTATGAACAAGGTCATTTTATGCTAGTCCTTGCTTTTAGGAATATAAAACATGTGCTCCTGCCATGGGTTTCCTTCCCTATTTATCAAAGTACTTTTTTTTATTATAAACCAGATTTCTATGACTAGACATCTAAAAATTATGAAAGACTATAATTATGTTAAAACAAATTAATTCTTCTCAATTTTAACAAGTCAGAGGGCCACAATATAAGATATAGGATATGTGCAGTCTTTTCTTCTTGAAAGCTATAAAAGTAAAAATACCTTGCTTGCAATATCCAGTGTTATTTTGCAGCAATAATCAGATAAACTGAACACTGTTTTGCCATCTGCTCTGCCTTTTAAAAGCTCTATCCATTCATCTGCCATCTGATTGAACTGATCCATCATTCCTTTCAGGAACCTGAAACAAATATTACAGTTTAAATTTGGAACAGAAATCAGTTTAAAATGCTTTATAAAAAGCTTCAGAAGTCCTCTCAAACTGGATTGTTAACAAGCTTGCTCTTTGCCTTGAACAAACCCATCTCAGTTAACGTACAGGACTGTGACATAATCTGCATCAAATAAAAGGCTTAACATTACATATACATCCACAAATTACTGAAAATAGGTGGGCTATGGAATGTAAGGCTCTACTGAATGTGAACTATAAATCAATATGAAGGTGAAATGTATAATCCAAGACATTGAGCTGGTGGTTCATATTGTCTCAAGCAAGACATTAACCTGGTGTCATATTGTCTCAAACAAGATATTTGGTTTATAGTGTCATACTGTTTTAAGCAAGACATTAAGCTGATTGTTTCATATTGTCTTAAGCTGGACATTCACCTGATGGTGTCATATTGTCTCAAGCAAGACATAAAACTGATGGTGTCATATTGTCTCAAGCAAGACATAAAGCTGATGATGTCATATTGTCTCAAGCAAGACCTTAAAGCTGATGATGTCATATTGTCTCAAGCAAGACATAAAGCTGATGGTGTCATATTGTCTCAAGCAAGACATAAAGCTGATGGTGTCATATTGTCTCAAGCAAGACCTTAAGCTGATGATGTCATATTGTCTCAAGCAAGACCTTAAAGCTGATGGTGTCATATTGTCTCAAGCAAGACATAAAGCTGATGGTGTCATATTGTCTCAAGCAAGAATTTAAGCTGATGATGTCATATTGTCTCAAGCAAGACATAAAGCTGATGATGTCATATTGTCTCAAGCAAGACATAAAGCTGATGATGTCATATTGTCTCAAGCAAGACATAAAGCTGATGATGTCATATTGTCTCAAGCAAGACATAAAGCTGATGATGTCATATTGTCTCAAGCAAGACATAAAGCTGATGGTGTCATATTGTCTCATGCAAGACATAAAGCTGATGATGTCATATTGTCTCAAGCAAGACCTTATGCTGATGATGTCATATTGTCTCAAGCAAGACCTTAAAGCTGATGATGTCATATTGTCTCAAGCAAGACATAAAGCTGATGGTGTCATATTGTCTCAAGCAAGACATAAAGCTGATGGTGTCATATTGTCTCAAGCAAGACATAAAGCTGATGATGTCATATTGTCTCAAGCAAGACATAAAGCTGATGGTGTCATATTGTCTCAAGCAAGACATTAAGCTGACGATGTCATATTGTCTCAAGCAAGACATAAAGCTGATGATGTCATATTGTCTCAAGCAAGACCTTAAAGCTGATGATGTCATATTGTCTCAAGCAAGACCTTAAGCTGATGGTGTCATATTGTCTCAAGCAAGACCTTAAGCTGATGATGTCATATTGTCTCAAGCAAGACATAAAGCTGATGATGTCATATTGTTTCAAGCAAAACCTTAAGCTGATGATGTCATATTGTCTCAAGCAAGACCTTAAGCTGACGATGTCATATTGTCTCAAGCAAGACCTTAAGCTGATGGTGTCATATTGTCTCAAGCAAGACCTTAAGCTGATGGTGTCATATTGTCTCAAGCAAGACCTTAAGCTGATGATGTCATATTGTCTCAAGCAAGACCTTAAGCTGATGGTGTCATATTGTCTCAAGCAAGACCTTAAGCTGATGATAACATATTGTCTCAAGCAAGACCTTTAGCTGATGGTGTCATATTGTCTCAAGCAAGACATAAAGCTGATGGTGTCATATTGTCTCAAGCAAGACCTTAAGCTGATGATGTCATATTGTCTCAAGCAAGACATAAAGCTGATGATGTCATATTGTCTCAAGCAAGACATAAAGCTGATGATGTCATATTGTCTCAAGCAAGACATAAAGCTGATGATGTCATTTTGTCTCAAGCAAGACATCAAGCTGATGATGTCATATTGTCTCAAGCAAGACATAAAGCTGATGATGTCATATTGTCTCAAGCAAGACATGAAGCTGATGGTTTCATATTGTCTCAAGCAAGACATAAAGCTGATGGTGTCATATTGGAGAGATGGCCCCTGTTACCTTGACTATTGACCTCATTACTCCAAAATCAATAGAGTTCTTGCTATTGAGGTGGGCCATATATGATTAAAGTTTGAAATTGAAATGTCAATCCAAACTTGAGTTATCATCGAGAAACAAATATGACAGACATACAGATAGAAGGACAGACAGGGTGATTACTAAAGGGCATCCGCTTATTCAAGTGGGGCCCTAATCAACACACAAGGTTTCAGAACACTAGATGAAACCACAGTTGCGAATCTGATAATATCAATATAATTTGGCAGTCTCCAAATCAAGTAAAAAATCTTAAAAATGAGAATAAATGCAGGTGGCACCACCAGTTTTCTTAAACTGTCAATTCTAGTCATGGTCAATATTCAAGGCAAGATTAAGGGTAATCCTTGCATCAGTTATAAAGATACTTGGGATATCAAATTTTTAATTATTATGGGTACTTACAAGCTTCATAGGATTAAGATGACAATGACCTAATTTCAGGTTTCCAAGGATATTTTTATTGACCTCCCTGGATATTTAATTACAGGTTTCTAGGGTCAGTGGTTACAATTTGTGCCCTGCTAACGATGGCCAGACAGGCGACTGATAAAGTGCCATTCCTTTACCTCAGTTGACTTTCAGTCAGCTGAGCTAAAAATGGATCATTATAAACACATGGTTTAAAAATTAATGTTCAATTGGAAATTTTTTATAAATATTTAATATTATTTTGTATTCCCAATATCATCAGGATGTCAAAAGATGCATTACATTGTGATATTACAATCATATTATTATTGAATCAAACAGCTTTAAGGAGTCTAGCTATTACCATGTTAAATCAGATAAAGGCATTATGACATGCTTAAAACACTGTCTGAAATCTGTATTACAGACCTCCATGTTAAGAGGATAAGATTGGTCATTAGAAAAACACAACTGTCCTTAGTGCCAAGGTTAAGAAAAAAACCTTTGTTTCCTAAGAGCAGACCCTGTTGACACTGTGTGAGGCTGAATCTATGATAAACATGGTGTTAATTACACCAGATTATCTAGTGCTCCCTGTCTGGAGTTGGAGGAGCTTTTCTATTAGAGCTTCACTGCAGCTATAATATCATTACAAATGTAGCCCCAAGTATTTTTCTGCCAGACAACAAACAAAAGAAGCACACTGTTTAACTCAAAATCATGTTATTAAGGTCAATGATGTACCTAGCTGATGAACATATTATTTTGACATACTGACAGAATTACATGTTTAGTCTCATCATACTTGTCTGGCATTCACCAGCCAATGACCGAAGATGTTCTTAATAGGTAAGTAAGTGTGTTGTAACACATCTCATATTTGGGAGGCTCAGCCCTTGTGTTAGCAACAGACAGGTAAAAAGCAGAGACACAAGCTGCTGCCTGGTACCGGCTAATACAGCATCATTACTATATAGGTTTAAAGCAAACTGGCTGTCTTTCCCAAATGAATATACAGTCCCTCACTGCCAGAGGGCCTTTCATCTTCGAACCATTCCCATACACTTCACATGTTCTTGTTGTATTGTTGCTTTTCCAAAGTGACAAGACATTAATTGTACATCATTTGCAAGCCATTAAAAACTTGATATGCAACGCCCTATGAGAAAAGAAAACTTGTAAAGGGCTTACGGCAACATTATAGCATCTGAAGAAAAACAATATTTGTAAAAGCAGATTTTTTTTTTAACTATTTATTTTTGTTGCCTCATTGTTGATCTTGGGCCAAGCCTTTTTCCATACAAGTTCCTCTTTAATGTTAAATGACAAACAAAAAGACCTGCAAAATAAGTTCACATAGAAGGACAGAGTAAAACAATAATTAGCACAATGCATCTGTTGTCTGATGATCGAGGGAATATTGTTAAAAGTTCTGAGAAGAACTATTTTATTACTATTAGATACAGGGAACTGCACAGTGCTGTTTGAAATGATGTTTTTTCTACATATTGATATTGGACATTGCTGCCTACAATTATGGTGCAATTTATGTAAAAAGCATTTATTAGGATTCTTGTCTGTGAAGGATGGTGTTGGTTTGCTTATGAATATATTATCGTTTGGTCATAATTACAATCAAATTATCCAGTCAATGACTGTAAAATTACATATTTGTTTTAAAATATACAGAGAAGCAAAATGGTTTAATACATTTAAGGTAAATAAATATCCTTTGTTTAAAGTATGTAAATAGAATAATTAAAATAGAATAACAGAAAGTCTAATAATTATAATAAATATTTATAAATAAAGAACCACTGATAGGACAATTTCTGCAGCTTTTTTTGGCCATGTTTTGCACATAAATTACTGTTATAAATGATCATGCATGCATGTACTCACCTTCGTTGAAAAGCAGGATTGAAAACCCAGCGTCTTTTATGCCAGGTTCTGTAATCTGTTTCACAAACCAAACCCTTCCCCAGTAACCTGGTGAAATACACAACTTCTTGAAATCTAAGCTACATGTATATATTAATATATATCCCTTGCAGAAATAAGCATGTATACTGATCATATGATTATGCAGTAACAAAACACAAGCTCATTTTTTGTGTATGAATGTGCATGTGTGTGTGTGTGTGTGGGGAGGGAGGTTCTTTGTAGATAGGTAATTAACTATGATAAACAAATTTATATATCCATTATCCTTAACCAGTTTAGGCTGTATGTGAGAAACAGCTTTATGTAGTAAAAGCATTAAAGATATCTCATGTCTGCAATAATTTGTAACTACAGCATAGGTACAGGAAGTAGGTGGATGTTGCATGAGAACGGCCTTTACGCGATGTTTGCATGGGCAAGGCTTTTATGAATACATTAATGACAAAACTGACAAACCAGTGTAAATTGTAAAATCTTATTCACACCACTTGGATCAGCTGGTTGATCTTTACCAAACAGACCAAGCTGTTCATCATCAAGACGTATTTATACCTCTGACAAGATCCTAATCAGACTTAATTTGCTTTCTGCTACACATACATGAGTCACTTTCACCATGGTTGGATCACAGGTCAGCTTTGGGACAAAGCAGCTCCTAATACCAGTGTATTGTTCTAGACCACTCCATGGATAATGAAATCACAATGGAATAGGATTATGCAAATTAAAAAAAATATTACAGAGATCCAGATTACAACAAATTTTTATTTGATTTTCCCCTTGGTCATACCCTAACTCTCCAAAATTTCATTAAAATTTGTTCATAAAGTTTGGATTCAACCTGCCAATGGACAAACAAAAAAAATGAGTCACTTTCACCAACTCCATGGTTTGATCACAGGTCAGCTTTAGGATAATGAAATCACAATGAAGAAGAATTGTGCAAATTAAGAAAATATTACAGAGATCCAGATAACCGTCAATTTTTATTTTATTCCCATTGGTCATACCCTAACTCTCCAAAATTTCATTAAAATTTGTTCATAAAGTTTGAATTCAACCTGCCAATGGACAAACAAAATAAACTAGAATATCAGCAGAAGCTGACAAAAGCCCTCAGCCAAAAGAACAGTGTTTAGAGGTGGTAACAGTAAAAAGTACTAAATATGTGTTCTCACATGGATGTATATCTGTACATGTCTCAGTTTTAAAATTAAAATGGAGAGGTATGTACCATGATTCACCAAATGCTTCCTGAAAAATAAACTTCTAAGTTTTATTCTATTATAAGCTCTGTGACCTTGAAAAGTAGGTCAAACTCACCCATCTTCGAACTTGAACAAGATTTTGTCTATATACATCTTCACCAAAGAAATAAAATTCCTATTGTGAATCCTTTTAGAGATAATCCGCTCACAAGGCCAAAGTTGAAAAATCCAAGAAAAATTCATTAAAAATCAGAAATTGTAGGTGGTGCTCCCAAACTTGTGCAGCAGTTACAGATCATCAGTCCCTATGATCATAGTAAGTATTGTGAAAATCCACCCAATGGTTCCTGAGAAATAAGCTTCTAAATGTTTTTTCTATAATCAGCTCTAAAATGTAGAAAAACAGGTCAAGGTCACCCATCTTTGAACTTGACCAAGATTTTGTCAATATATATCTTCAACGAAAAAAAAATATTCCTACGGTGAATCCTTTTAGAGATATCTCGCTCACAAGCCCAAAGTTGAAAAATCCCATAAAAATTCATTAAAAATCAGAAATTGTAGGTGGCACCACCAAACTTGTGTAGCAGGTACAGACTATCAGTCCCAATAATCAAAGTAAGTTTTGTGAAAATCCACTTAATGGTTCCTGAGTAATATGCATCTAAGTGTTTTTCTATAATCAGCTCTAAAATGTAGAAAAATAGGTCAACGTCACCCATCTTCGAACTGACCGAGATTTTGTCGATATACATCTTTAAAGAGGAAATAAAAGTCTGACGTTGAATCCTTTTCAAGATATCCTGCTCACAAGGTTAAAGTTAACAGACGCCAGACGGACAGACGGACGGACGGACAGCTTGGGTGACCACAATAGCCCATCAGCCTAACGGCTGAGGGCTAAACACTAAAATGAACAAGTGGCCCATGGGTCATGACGCTAAGCTGACCAGCATGACATTTTAGCCCAACATTCACAACAAGAATTTTATCATCTGAAAGCCATATTGAGATAAAATTCCGATGTGATATTGACCTTTGACCTTCTGACACCAAAGTCGACATGATTCTTCCATAAGTGATTTGTCAAAAATGTGCAGACTGAATCCAATCGGGTTTAATGCAGGTTTTACAAAAGAAGAGTATGATAATGTCAAGATCACCATTTTTCAAACTCCTCTGAGAACTTGGTTGAAACATTTTTATATCAATTTTAGGATTTAATATAAATTATCACATTTACAAGAAGTCTTAATGATGATGAACTAAAATTTGGCTGATTTCACCTAGTAGATCAAGGTCAAAATCACCAGTTTTCCAATCATTCTGAGAATATGGCAGACACAAATGGTTTGTCCATATCTCTAAAACATATGAGGATACCTGAAACTAGATGAAACCACAGCTGAGAAACTGACACCTTGCTGCATGTGATTTGGCAGTCTAAAAATACATGGGAAATATTTGGGAAAAAAATAGAAAAAAATACAGGTGGTGCACCTCTCTTGGAGAACTGATAAAACTAGTCATGATTAATAAACAATATAAGGTTTCAGGACAATAGATGAAACCACAGATGGGATACTGACACCTTTGCTGTAATTTGGCAGTCTACAAATATGTAAGGAAAAATGCTTGAAAAACTGAAAAAAATACAGATGGTGCCACCAGATTTAACAAGTGGCCCATGGGTCATGACGCTAAGCTGACCAGCATGACATTTTAGCCCAACATTCACAACAAGAATTTTATCATCTGAAAGCCATATTGAGATAAAATTCCGATGTGATATTGACCTTTGACCTTCTGACACCAAAGTCGACATGATTCTTCCATAAGTGATTTGTCAAAAATGTGCAGACTGAATCCAATCGGGTTTAATGCAGGTTTTACAAAAGAAGAGTATGATAATGTCAAGATCACCATTTTTCAAACTCCTCTGAGAACTTGGTTGAAACATTTTTATATCAATTTTAGGATTTAATATAAATTATCACATTTACAAGAAGTCCTAATGATGATGAACTAAAATTTGGCTGATTTCACCTAGTAGATCAAGGTCAAAATCACCAGTTTTCCAATCATTCTGAGAATATGGCAGACACAAATGGTTTGTCCATATCTCTAAAACATATGAGGATACATGAAACTAGATGAAACCACAGCTGAGAAACTGACACCTTGCTGCATGTGATTTGGCAGTCTAAAAATACATGGGAAATATTTGGGAAAAAATTAGAAAAAAATACAGGTGGTGCACCTCTCTTGGAGAACTGATAAAACTAGTCATGATTAATAAACAATATAAGGTTTCAGGACAATAGATGAAACCACAGATGGGATACTGACACCTTTGCTGTAATTTGGCAGTCTACAAATATACAAGGAAAAATGCGTGAAAAACTGAAAAAAATACAGATGGTGCCACCAGATTTAACAAGTGGCCCATGGGTCATGACGCTCAGCTGCCAAGCATGACCTTCAACATCATGGGTTGAGATTCACAACTTCCAGTCAAAATTCTGAAGAACCTATTTGCCAATTTTGTTGAAACTTTCTATGATTATAGAAATATTTATCACATATGTCCGGTTAAAACATAGTGACTTGATAGTTTCAAGCAAAACGTATGATTATTGAGCTACCAGGAATGAATCCCATAGCTTAACTGATACCTATCAGTCCAAATAGGAACACCAAAAAGGCTAAATATAAGGTCAACATATAAGGCAAATATTGAAGAAAATCCATGCAGGGATTATTGAGAAATTGATGCTTCTGTATGAACATTGATGCAATACAAACCAACTTTCATAGAAAATCTTTGACCCCATCCTTTGAAAGATTACATTAATATATGTCCCACTGCGTTCACTTTAATGTTCTTTAGATAATATGTTCAAAAGGAATTTAAAATAGCTACCTGGTGGCCACATTTGGATTTCTGTCAGGTCTGAATTCTGACAACAAACATTCTCTAAAAGGGACCACACATTAAAAAAAATCCCAGAAACTGCACAGACAAAAGGATTTCTAAGGTGGCCACCTAGCAGACATAATGGATTTCTGACAAGTCTGACATTTGATATCACACATCCTCCAATAATAGACCAAACTTGTGGCAATTTCTCCAAAGAATGTTACATTAATGAGTGTCCAAAACAATTCAAAAGACATGACCGGGTTGGACAACTCTTATATTTTTAACATAAAAATGTAAAAAGTGTTAGATCAATATTTTTTAATTATCACCTTGCTTTTTAGTGGGGTCAGCAGGGTAGGTATACGGCAAAACTCCAGGTGCAGACCCATAAATTATCAGAACAAAACTTGCTGGTATATCTAATGATTTGTGAAAGACTGGAGGTTTGGGATATACAGTTTAGCTTGAAATATGTTCAAAAACATTTGGGACAATTTAGTACTGTGACCTTGACCTCTGACCTTTTGAACTCAACATCAATAGGGTTCTTCCCCTATTGGTAGGCCATATAAGATAAATGGAAGTTATAGTTTTAAAAGTTTGCCTTAAAATGACTCCACATAAGAAGTGGGTGTGGTGACCTCAAAATTAACAAGTCTTTACCCCTGTTGGTAGAGAAGCGATATGTCAATGCTGGAAGGTTTGGAAGAAAAGTCTAGCTTAAAATGTGTCCACAGCCTTTTTAAAGAAAAGGATCATGTGACCTTGACCTCTGACCTTGTGACCTCAAAATTATTGTGGTTCTTCCCCTGTTGGTAGGCGAGTCATATGTAAAAGATGGAAGGTTTGGGATGAAAATTTTGGCTTAAATTGCTACCACAAGCTTTTCAAAGAAGTGGGTCCTGTGATTTTGACCTTGTGACTAAAAAATAATTATGGTTCTTCCCCTGTTAATAGGTAAGCCATATGTGAAAAATGGAAGGTGTTGGATGAAAATTTTGGCTATAAGAATGAATTCTGAGGGGGTGCACAAACACCCCCGTAACATTGAGAATTTAGGTGGCAGTGACCAAATTTCAGGTTTGCCAGGAGATCTTTTTAGAACCTCTAAGACTGCATAGGGTTCATGATCCTAGTTCTCAAGGTTACAATTTGTGCCCTGCTAACAGATGGCTGGCCAGATGGCCATATGGACAGATGGAAAGATAACGGACAAATCAAGGTATATGATTACTTTTTTCCCTTTTTTACTCATAAATTCAAATAGGGCTTCAACTGACATGGTCATCACTGTTCAAAATAATGTCTTTTCTGTTATAAACAGTGCATTAAATGTGAGACAGCTTCAATATGTTAAAGACTTTTATATATTCAATAATTAATGCATGCAGTTTGAAAAAAAAATATGATGTATAATGCAGGTAATGCATTTTTTTCTGTGCTTGCCAAAAATGAAGATGCTGGGTATTTTGCGAGGTGATAGGCTGTACTGGAAAGCCAGAAAACAGTTCAGCCTTCAAAAAAACAGAGTTCATCTTAAATGATGATAATTCTGAATAAACTTAATAAAATCTTGCATACAGTTTGTCCATTTCTTTAGATGGATTTGTTTGTATGCTAAAGATCATGCTCATGGTATGTTGATTCTTGTTGTATCTTGTATGTCTTCAGATGTGCTTTTTATGTGCTGAAACTGTACTTCAGGAGTGTTCCAAAATGCTGATTCTGTGCTTCCATGAGTGCTTCAACTGTGCTTTTTATGTGCTGAAACTGTGCTTCAGAAGTGCTCAAAATGTGCTTACTCTGTGCTTTCGTGAGTACTTCAGATGTGCTGAAACTGTGCTTCAAAAGTGATCCAATTATGCTTATTCTGTGCTTTCATGAGTGCTTCAGATGTGCTTCTTATGTGCTGAAACTGAACTTCAAAAGTGGCCCAAAAGTGCTCCAAAAGTGCTTGTTCTGTGCTTCCATAAGTGCTTCAGATTTGCTGTTAATGTGCTGAAACTGTACTTCAGAAGTGCTCCAATTGTGCTAATTCTGTGCTTCCATAGGTGCTTCAAAAGTGCTCCAGGTATGCTTTTTGTGTGCTTCCGTGAATACTTCTCATGTGCTGAATCTGTGCTTCCTAAGTGCTCCTAATATGCTTTTTCTGTGCTTCCATGAATACTTCACTTGCTGATTATGTGCTAAAAAAGTGCTCCAAGTATGCCTTTTTCTGTGCTTCCATGAGTACTTCTCATGTGCTGACACTGTGCTTCAAAAGTGCTCAAGGTGTGCTTTTTCTGTGCTTCCATGAGTACTTCTCATGTACTGAAAATGTGCTTCAAAAGTGCTCCAGATATGCTTTTTCTGTGCTTTTTTAGTGCTCCTGCTCAAATATTTTCTAAGTGCCATTTAAATTCCAGTAACATTTAAGTTCACTCTGAATATGCTTCAAAGGTGCTTTTTATATGCTTAAGCTGTGCTTAAAGCATGCTCCATTTATACTTCTATTGTGCTTTTTAGCGAACCTGTGAGCTTATGCGATGGTGCACTGTCGTGTGTCTTGCGTTGTATGTCCTGCGTTGTGCATGGTCTGTACATTAACCATAGCTATCTCAAAAATGGCAGGAGCTAGCATCACCAATTTTTTTGCAAATAATCAGTCATCTGAAAAACTCTATCGGATTTTGTTTATTTTTTTTTCTTAATGCATTTTCTGAGATTTTATAGCGAAAAAGCTAAAAAAGCTTTAAAAATCTTCTTCATCAAAACTGTCCAGCCAAATTGTCCAATATTTCAAAGAAATGATCCCTGGAACAATGTCTCTCAAGTTTGTTCGAATGGTTCCAGTTCGGAGATTTTTGGCCAAGTTACATGAAGTTGAACTTAGTCATCTGTCCAAAAAAGCACACTAAAATTAAAAATTCAGTAACGGCTATAGCTATAATCACCAAATTTTATATCAATGTTTGTCACATATGTCATATCTGATATTGTGGTATTGGTGGTGCCACCTACATTGATCTGTTTTTTACTAGCGAAAATGTAATTTTAACCTCTTCTTGCTTATACACTGATTTATGATGAAACTGTTAACCTGATTGGTTTAAACTTTACATGAATTATTCTATGGTAGGGTTCTGCCAGTTTTTCAAGAAAAGATTAGGTAAATACAGCTTTAAAAAAGCATTGTAGCCAATTGAAAAAGGCTTTCTGTGTTTGAAAACAAATTTGACAACATGCTGAGTTTCAGCAGCCAAGTCAAGAGATCACTCAGTACAACCAGGTGGGGTCCAGACATCACCATGGCATCTGACCTGGCTCTGGAGGGTGTCTAGACAATGTGTCTACACGTCTAGACACAATGTCTAGACGCAGAGTTCCCAGATTATTGGATCTATATCTTTCAGCTATTTGAAAAATTTTGGTTTGCATTTTTAGCAAATCTGTGAGCTTATGAAATGGTGTGGCTTCGTCCGTCTTCAATCTTCTGTCGTGCGTCATAGCTATCTCAAAAAGGGCAGGAACTAGCATCATCAATTTTTTTGCAAAAGATTTGTCATCTAAAAAATTATCGGATTTTTAGCGAACCTGTGAGCTTATGCAATGTTGCTGCATCATCCATCGTGCATCAGTGCGTTGTCTAGTTAACTTACCTATCTCAAAAATGGCAGGAGCTAGCATCACGAAATATTTTTGCAAATAATCAGTCATCAGTCATCATTTGTTTATTTTTTTTTTTTAAATGTATTTCTTTAGATTTTTGCACAGTGTCCATCTGTTCAACTGCCTTGGGATAAAAAAACATATGAATATCTCTCCATTGGTTGGACCTATCAACCTGAAATTTTGCATATGTATACATCTTTGACAGCTTTCTTGATTTTATGACAGGTGGCACCGCATACATCACGTTTAAGCTGCAGACATCCAAGCTCATATCTCGTGAACTGATTGACCAGTTGGGCCAAAAATTTGCATTTCTATAGATCTCCCATAGCTCTTTATCATACGCAAAACTGGTGGTGCCACCTGTTCATCTGCCTTGGGATAAAATCACTCATATCTCGGGAGTGGTTTGACTTATCCACTTAAAATTTTGCAGGTTTATACATCCTTGACAGCTTTCTTGATTTTATGGCAAGTGGCGCCACCTACATTCAAATTTATGCTGCAGACATCCAAGCTCATATCTCTTGAACCATTTGACTGATTGGGCAAATATTTTGCATGTTTATAGAGCTCACATAGGTCTTTATCATACGCAAAATTGGTGGCGCCACCTGCAATCAATTTTTGCACAGTGTCCATCTGTTTGTTTGCCGTATATAAAATCACGCATATCTTGGCAGTGGTTTGACTTGTCTGCCTAAAATTTTGCATGTTTATACATCCTGGATAGCTTTCTGGATTTTGTAGCAGGTGGCGCCACCTACATTTTTGTATACGCTGCAGACATTCAGGCTTATATTTCAGGTCTGGTTGGACATATCCCCCTGAAATTTTGCATGTGTATAGATCTCACATAGCTCTTAATCATACACAAAAGTGGTGGCCCCACCTGCCACCATTTTTGCACTGCGTCCATCTGTTTGTCTGCCATGGGCTAAAATCACTTATATCTCAGTAGTGGTTTGACTTGTCTGCCTAAAATTTTGCATGTTTATACATCTTGGACAGCTTTCTGGATTTTGTGGTAGGTGCACAACCGACATACACGTTTTGCCTGCAGACATCCAGGCTATTATGCAACACACCTGACCCTATCTCCCCATGCCACTCAATCCATACCTCACTTCACCCGTCCCACTCTGATTTTGGCGGATACAAGTAGTTGTATGTTGACTACCCGTATTCTAATTTTTGTCTTTAGTCTTCAGGAACTAAAGAAACTGTCCAAGATCAATATGCATGGAAAGAATCATGGCAGTCAATGCATTAGGATATTAATTTAGAAGTTTATTGGGTCAGCAGTTACAATTTGTGCCCTGTTAAGGGATGACTGGACAGTGGACAAAGGGGAACCATTGTAGCTCAAATGACTTTCTGTCAGATGAGCTAAAACCTAAATTTTGTTCGTTTTTGCAGTTGCAAAAACAGATAAATGCCTCCCCTTTCCATCCTCAAATATGGGGGGGGGGGGGGGGGGGGGGAAATATGAACTACTTCAAAAGTTATTGTGTTTACAGAAAACATATTTTTCCACAGATTTGACCTGATTCGATTTCAAACTATCTGAGCACTTAGGCCAAAATAAAAAAAAGGTATGGTTCTCAGGCACTTTTTTTCAGAAATCAATGCGGGCAGGCGCTTTTTTTATTTTAATTTTTTTTGTATGTTTTGATAAAAATGTCAAATGATAAGGGAAAAGCATGAAAATAACAGTTTTATTTTGCTCAATAAGTAAAAACACTACAAAACAAAGGAAATTGTATGGTTTTATCTTCTTGAAAGAAATGTCGGAGCGGCAGCAGCTCATAATTCGAAAGTTTTTAATGAAAATCAAAATAAAAATTTTTGATGCGGGGATTTAAAATTGATGCGGGCGGTGCCTAAGAACCACACCTTTAATTTTTTTTGGCCTTAGTTGAAACATTTGTTTTATCAAATTGGAGAAAAATATGCAGTAATTCAAAAGTGAGGGGGTCTATAAATTATTTTTTTGGCTTATGTGACCTTGAAGGTGAAGGTCAAGGGTTTTCAAACACATCCATTTTTTTTGGTAGAAACAAATGTTTATCAAATTTCACAAAAATGTACTGAGTGGTTCAAAAATGTGTGTGTTCACAAATTATATTTCAGCTGATCTGACCTTGAGGATTTAGGTCAAGGTCACTCAATTTTGTACCAATCTGAGATTCTTGTAGAAAAAATTCTCTTGTCTCACTATAATGATACTGTGTGGTTCAAAACTTATAGCATACACAAACAATTTCTATTTAGGCTGATATATCCTAAAAGATGAAGGTCATGGTCACCAGATTTCCAACCTCTTGGCCAACCTGGTTGAAACAACATGTGTATCAACTTGACAACATGTGTATCAACTTGGAAGAAGGAATATGCAGTGCTTCAAAAGTTATCACATTCACAAGAAATACAGGACACAAAAGCTAGAGTTTGGCTTATTTCAACTTGAAGATGGTCAAGGTCACTGTTTTAAAACCCATCTGAGATTTTGGTAGAAGCTATTCACCTATCAAATTTTATGAAAATTATTCAGTGATTTAAAAGGTATTGTGGTCACACAAAAAAAGCTGATTTTACCCTGAGAATGAAGGTCAAGGTCACTGTTTTTTCCAACTTGTTGGAAAACTTAGTTGAAACAACTTGTGCATCAAATTTTAGGCAAGAAGTAGCCCTTTTTTAGATGTATCAATAGTGTATGTTGAGAGTGATTCTGATTCTTTTTAAGTTGTTGTCCTAGAATGATTGTGTCCCTGACCTTGAAAAATTCATCAAGGTCATCCCTATTCACACATGTGGTTTGTGTGCTTCAAATTCTTTTCAAAGTACTGCACTAACATCATTTTAGCATGATTGCCTCTGTGACCTTAAAAAATGTGTCAAGATCATCCATCCTAAAAAATAACAAAGCCCTTCATGTGCTGTAAGTATTTTGACTGTGCCTCTAATTTTTTTCAAGTAACTGCACAAACAGCACGATCTCCTCTGGATACATGTAACAGGTGAAAATTGAAACCAGGCCCGAATGTGGGTTCGAACCCGTAACCTGTGACACACAAGTCAGACATTCTACCATAGCCTTGCCTGGGCTTTAGTGTATTGATGTTTACTGCTAAAATGCTTCAAATGAAACGTGATTTCATGTACCGATAGACTCGACGTAACTTAGTTCTAGCTCTTATCACTAAAGCCCTGTAAAGTCTGTATGGCCATTCCCTTATATTTGCATATTAGGGCGTCACAAGGCTCCTGACGATTCCCTCACATTTGCATATCAGGCCACCTAGCCTCCTGTGAATGGCATCTTGCTATAAGGAGGCTAACAGCATCCTGTAGGCAATATACAGCTCAGCCCGCTTGATAATATTCGCACTGAAATCATGCATGTTTTTAGAAAGTCCATACATAGACCTTCATGTCCTATGATATATCTCTGCTGTTCGAACATACGGTCCATGGGCAAATTTAAATGTATTGTAGACAATGTTGCATCGATTTTGTTCTGTGTATTTGTTAGTGTTCAAGTTACACATGAAAGTTTTGCCACTGTTGAGTTCCCAACATGCTTAACGTTGTGACCGTTTCAGTCAGCCCGTGCATAAATAGCAGTTGTGACTGTGTTCGTCGCGTGTGGACCTGAATATCTCACGCTGATTGGCTGAGCTGGAGACACATTTTAAACCAGCCTTCTGCGATAAGCAATGGTCTGAAAAACGGTGACACACTGACTCACTGAGGCTGAGGGTTTTATATAGTGTAAAAAATCTTGCCGTACTCAAATAGCCGAGGACCTAAACATATTAAGACTGAAAGCCCACAATAGACAGTTACTGAATCAACCATGTTGGTTTTGAGAAAAAGATTCTTGCAAAGACCACTATAATTACTCCTTGCGTCACTGGGAAAGACCTTAGTTCAGCCAGGCGGTGATGTGTGGCTTTGACTGTGAGAGCTGTTTGATATCTCTGTCAAAGCAGTTTCATTGACTGGGCCAGTCTAATTCTACCGCTTCGCTAATAAAGTAAGCTTCACTAGCAAGGCCAGTAGGAACCCTTTTGTGTGACCGGTTACATTCATCCCCTCTCCCAGGACGTTCTGTCCCCAGAACGCGGGAATCTATCCCAGGGGTCACACAAGTGAACTGGGTGGGGCATTATGCCACAACACCAACTCCCCTGATCCCACCACTGCCACCATTGTAACAGGTGAAAACAGAAACCAAGCCCGAATGTGGGTTCAAACCTGTAACCTGTGACATATAAGTCAGACGTTCTACCGCTTCGCTAATAAAGCAAGCTTCACTAGCAAGGCCAGTAGGAACCCTTTTGTGTGTCCGGTTACATTTATAAACTAGAGCAATAACTGAGAAGTCTGATCTTGATTTATCTGAATATTTACTCATTATGGTAAGACTACACAAATATTAGTAATATTTAAGAAGACATCGTTCAGCCTAACAATATCTCCAAAAGTTTATCAAAGGGTTGGCACAGAATAACTGATAACATTCATGGGTTGGCTGGATGCAGACCTGGGAATAAGGGCCGAATCACACACAAACAGTGCTCAGGTAATTGAGAGCATCTTAAGCATGGCCATGATGTGTCCAGATATTCAAGGTTCTACTTTGTATATTATGAATGTTTTTGTTTGCCCTACTTGGTGTGTTACATATTCATTTGAAAATTCACTTGACCTGTGTTAATTATTGGTGTATGGATCACTTGTCACCCAAATGTTGCAATGATATACTCCTTAAGCTGGATGCTGCAGTAAAATATATCATATTTAGCCCAAACAATAAATTAACTCTTCAATGCAATTGATGGTTCTATTTTACAAGGATCAAGTTTTTATGAATGAGGCTTCAGAAAAGTTGCTATTTTTGTTCATAAAGGTATCATAACAAATGGACTAAATTCTGAGTTTCCTACATGTGCCTTTGAACCACATATTGTGTTCTCCCTGAAAGGTTGAAACATTTTTCTCCTTTGTCTCTAATAATAAATTTTCATAAAAATAAAAAAAAATACCCCACTCACTCAGTGTTAACCATATATTCTGAAGAATAATTTTTACTTGCTGTTGCCTTTTTTATGTATTATTTTGTATTTATTGATTTATTAGAGACATTCCTTAACTGAATTAAGTACCATTATAATTAGCTTATCAATTACAAAATAAATCACATGATTAACTCAGATATCAGGACAGCCTATCTAGTCCTGGCTGGTCCTGTTTAAATTGGTTAAAGTTATCTTTATTATAATTCATTATGTGATACTATAAGAGATGCCAATGAGATCTACTTAATATATATGCATTTTGTTGCAATCTGTAGAAAAAAAGGAAGTTTTGCTGATGTTGTATCTGTCTTGTTCCTTTGGGATCTTATTAAATGAGACATTGGGTATATTGTAAAACATCAGACCCCTGATATCCACTGATGAAATGAAATGCTCATGAAACCTGTTCATCCACTGGTGTCATTGCTTCTCTTTTAGTAAAGTTTAGACAATGACTGAGAAGCTGTTTGTCACAGAATACCTGCTCCATCATGTGTGGTGTCAGTGGTTTGAACTGAGGCTCTCAGCACCATGTAATGTACCACAGTGTTTGTGTTCAGGGTAATTATGGTACCCACAGGAGATATCTTCCCAAGTATTTTGCAGGAGTTGTTACATCAAAATATCAGTGTTTACCAAATATAATCATATTTGTAGGCAAATTGTGGTTAATTTGATAAATTTCTCAACAAGGCACATTGTTATTCATACTGCTAAGTTTAGCTGAAAAAGGTAAAATGATCTGTAATTAACAGATATATCATATTTACAATCCACAAGTCACTTTCAAAGTCTGGATGTCAGAAAAGACGAGATAATATGGTTTTTACCTGAGTTTAATTACCCACAAAGTGTCCATTTCCCAGAGACAGGATTGCCAAGAACATGTAGAATGGTGAAGTCAAGGACCTCTAGTTTAAAATTAAATTGTAGGTGGCAAGTTTATATTCTTGCAGCTTCATCATGACAAATAAAAGCAATCTGGCATATATCATAACAAGTTATTTATGTTAAGATAATAAGACATTTAAATAAAGAGGTAAAATATCAAATATATGTGACCAGGCCTGATTGTATCTCATATGACTGATGATTTGACAAACGTATATAGGTTCCTTTTTGATATATTACAAATGGCCATGAAAATGGGAAAACAGTTGAAAGGATAGCATCAAAAGTGAATATTTGAATTCATCTGCCTTTTTTGTAATTAATGAATGCAAGTGATTTTTTAATTAACACACTCTATAGTCTGGGAGTCTCAAAATTATACCACTAAATATTACCAACAACAAAGAAAATGTAGTTGTGATCAATTAAATGTAACTATGTAATTCATGATTAAATTCGAAACAATTTGTCTAGAGGTTTATATCCCCCACTGTAAATGTGTTATATCTTATAATGGGGATGCTGGACTTGGACAAAAATATCAAATGTAGAATTTTAACAAGTGACCATGGGTCAAAACGCTCAGCTGCCAAGCATGACCTGTGACATCATGGGCTGAGATTCACAACATCCAGTCATATTTTATAAGAACCTATTTGCCAATTTTGTTGAAACTTTCTATGATGACAGAAATATTTATCACAGATCTGGTTAAAACACAGTGACTTGATGGTCTGAGGCAAAATGTATGGTTGTTGAGCTATCAGGAACTAATCCCATAGCTTAATTGATACCTGTCAGTCTCAAAAGGAACACCAAACAGGCCAAATAAAAGATCAAAATATATAGCCAAAAAAAATCAAGGAAATCCATGCAAAATTATTGAGAAACAGGTGCAGAATTTTTATTCAATACAAACCAACTGTACAGGACTTTCATAAAGGATTATCATATTTTAAAGAAATCTTTGGACAAATCCTTTTCAAGAATACACTAATATATGTCCCACTGTATTCACTTTTACAGTTTTTGAGATAATATGTTCCAATCCTTTTCAAGAATACACTAATATATGTCCCACTGCATTCACTTTAACAGTTCTTGAGATAATATGTTCAAAAGAAATTTAAAGATGGCTACCTGGTGGCTATATTGGATATCTGACAGGTCTGAAATCTGACAACAAACATCCTCTTAAAGAGGCCAAACATTAAAAAAATTCACAGAAACTGCACTGACAAAGGGATTTCTAAGGTGGCTACCTGGCAGGCATAATGGATTTCTGACAAGTCTGACATTTGATACCACACATCCTTCAATAAAAGACCAAACTTTGACAGTTGCTCCAAAAAATGTTACAGTAATGAATGTCCAAAACTATCTAAAAGGCATGATCTGGTTGGAGAGCTCTCATATCAGATTAATGGACATGCAAATGAAAAAAGTGGAAGTCTAATATTTTTTTAATTATCACCATGCTTTTTAGTTGGGCCAGCAAGGTAGGTAAACTGCAAAACCTGAAAGAAAAGATATGCAGAAAGCATCACTGTGTCTTGTAAAACAACTAAAGCCATTCTAAATCTAGTTACAGACCCACATATTATCAGAACAAACACTTGCTGGTTTATCTGATGATTTGTATAATTTTTTTTTAAATATCTAGGAAACTAAGTTTATTGTATATGATTCATTAACATTAACTTCAAAATCTTATAAATCAGTAGATCAACCTTAATACAATACTTTCATAGTCTTAAGCCAAGTCGAAGCATTTAGTAATACCTCCTCTGGCAACGGAGGGCTTTTGTTATGCACTAATGAGTTCATATCATTCAAAGGGCTGATACAAAAAGAAGTCATATAGCATGTGTTGCTAACAATTACAGCGAAAAAAGAACCTGTTCAGTGCAAAGTAAGATTTTATTGTGAACATCCCTGACCTGTGACCTTGACCTTTTGGCCAAATATCAATTGGATTCTTTTTAGAGCGATTGGTAACTACTAACCACTTAAAACTGGAGTAATCACTTGGCGACCAATGTGTGAATAACTTTGACCTGCAACCTTTAACCTCCTGACAAGCTGACCCCAAAATCAATAAGTTATTTCTCTAAGCAAAAAGACCCATAAATATTAAGTTTGAATCAAATTGAGTGTTGCATAGATGAGGCATATGTGAAGACTGAAGGTTTGGGATGAACAGTTTAGCTTTAAATATGTTCACAAGCATCTGATACAATTTAGTACCTTGACCTCTGACCTTTTGAACTCAACATCAATAGGGTTCTTTCCCTATCGGTAGTCAAGCCATTAATGACAGATGGAAGGTATGGGTTGAATTGTTTGCCCTAAAAAGCTTGAAGGTTTGGAATGGAAAGTCTAGCTTGAAATGTGTCCATAACCTTATTGAAGAAGTGGATCCTATATGCTCTTTACACAGCGCTTATCCATAGGCCAACTACCTATATCTTAAGCGCTGTTTGTTATGACCTTGTATCCTGAATCTCTACACCAGAGGGGAGCACTGTATTTTGGTCCAACCCTGTGCTGCAGACAAAACTGTTTACCAGCCAAGCAAGGAATACAGGAAGCCAATGTTGTTCATTTCGTTTTGAGTGACAGCTCATGGTCCCGGCGACCGTTTGAACAGGCCACAGGCTCAGACAGAATTGCCCCACACATGGCTTCTGGGTGGAGCCTGATGCCTGTCGAGTATTTGTTGACTTGCTTTGGTTGGCTGCTCGTCATATAAGCAGTGTTTTCAGCAGACAGGCTCATGTGCACCACCTGGTGTTTAAGGCATCATAAATGGTCAAAGAAGGGAAAGGGAAAATCAGTAACTTCTTTAGAAGCACAAAATTTCCGCTGCCTTAGGAGCGTATGGATCCTGTGACCTTGACCTTTAACCCTGTGACCTCAAAATCTATAGTATTCTTCTCCCACTTGGTAGGTGAGCCATATTTGAAAGATCAAAGGTTTGGGCTGAAAGGTTTCACTTAAAATGTATCCACAAGCTTTTCAAAGACGTGGGTCCTGTGACCATGACCTTTTACCTTGTTACCTCAAAATAAAATGGTTCTTCCCCTGTTGGTAGGTGAGCTGTATGTGAAAGTAGAAAGGTTTGGGATGAAAATTTTGGCTATAAGAATTAATTCTGGGGGTGTAACACACCCCATTACTCGGAGAATATATGTAGCAGTGACCTAATTTCAAGTTAGCAAGCAGATCTTTTTAGAACCTCTAAGACTGCCTAGGGTTCATGATCCTAGCCCTTATGGTTATGATATGTGCCCTGCTAATGGCCCGCCTGAAGGACAGATGGAGGGATGATGGACAAAGACCCATCACTAAAGCAGAGCATGACTGAAAGTCAGATGGGCTAAAAATCATGTTATAAACTAAATTGTCTGCATAGGAGATGCCACAGTATCTGCAGGTATTGGGCATACTCCCTTTAAACATACTGTCACTATAAAAGGTCAAAGTCACCAGTGTTTGAACTTAATTCCTAGAACTTTGTTGAAACAATTTGTGAATCAAATTTGAGCCCTTTACAAAAAAAAACTGTTTTTCAACAGACCTTACCTTGAAGTTCAAGGTCAACAGTTTTCTAATTACTCTGAGAACTTTGACAAAACAATTTTTTGCTAATTTGAGGGGGGAAAATTTGCAATATTTCACAAAATTTCACAAAGTCAAGTATTTCCACAATTTGACCATTAAGATTTTGAACATCTCCAACAACTAGGTTAAAACATAGATGTATCAAAATTTAAAAAATGTGCATTACTTCATAGTTATTAGGTTCATTTAATCTAATCTTTCTTGAAGTACAAGGTCAAGATCACTAATTTTCAAACTACTCTAAGATTTTGATTGCCCTGTTTTGTGAATTAATTTGATCAAGAACTAAGCATCCAGTACTTCAAAATGACTTGGGTTGATAAAAATGTTATAACTCCACAGATCTAGCAAAGGTCATAGTCACCACTTTTTGGATATTTTCAAGAATTTGGTTGAAACTATAGGTCTACCAAATTTGAGGAAGACATGCAGTACTTAAAGGGTTTGCAACAGTCCTTTTTTTTATTGGCTTGTTGACCTTGAATATCAAGGTCACAATTTTTAGCTCAGCTGACTTTCAGTCATGCTGAGCTATAGCGATCACTCTTTGTCCGTCGTCCGTCTGTCCGTCCGTCTGTCTGTCCGTCTGTCCGTTAACCTGGCACAAATCATAACCGCTGGACTTAGAATCTTGTTACTTTACATTCTGAGAGGTCAATGAAAAATCTCCTTGGAAACCAGAAATTAGGTCTCTGTTACCCATATCCTTCGAGCTATGGGGCCCCAAAGTACCCCCCAGAAAAGTCGAAAAATTTCATACAAAAACTTCAATATCTCATTAACTACTTGACTGATGGTCATGATTTTTGGCATACATATTGATCATGAGATGTTCCATCAGTTCCTGAGGACTGGTGGCGCCACCTGTATTTTTCAATTTTTTACGAATTTTTTTCTCTAGTTTTGATACCTTTAAAAATGTGAACATCTGTTAACAAGGCACAAATCGTAACGACTGGATCTAGAATCTTCATTCTCGACATACTGAGAGACCTATGGAAAGTCTCCATGGAAACCAGAAATTAGGTCTCTGTTACCCATATTCTTTGAGCTATGGGGCCCCAAAGTACCCCCCAGAAAAGTAAAAAATTTCATACAAAAACTTCAATATCTCATTAACTACTTGACTGATGGTCTTGATTTGTGGCATAACTATTGATCATGAGATGTGTCATCACTTCCTGCAGACTGGTGGCGCCACCTGTATCGTTGGATTTTTTATGAATTTTTTTCTCTATTTTTGAGACCTTTAAGGATGCTGTCATCTGTTAGCGTGGCACAAATCGTAACGACTGCACCTAGAATCTTCATTCTTGACACACTGAGAGACCTATGAAAAGTCTCCATGGAAACCAGAAATTAGGTCTCTGTTACCCATATCCATCGTGATATGGGGCCCCAAAGTACCCCCCAGAGTAGTCAAAAATTTCATACAAAAACTTCAATATCTCAATAACTACATCACTGATGGTCATGATTTTTGGGATACATATTGATCAAGAGGTGTTTCATCAGTTCTTGCAGACTGGTGGCACAACCTGTATTTGTTCGGTTTTTTTTTTAACGATTTTTTCCTCTATTTTTGAGACCTTTAAGGATGCTGTCATCTGTTAGCGTGGCACAAATCGTAACGACTGGATCTAGAATCTTCATTCTCGATACACTGAGAGACCTATGAAAAGTGTCCATGGAAACCAGAAAATTAGGTCTCTGTTACACATATCCTTTGAGCTATGGGGCCCCAAAGTACCCCCCAGAGTAGTCAAAAATTTCATACAAAATCTTCAATATCTCAATAACTACAACACTGATGGTCATGATTTTCGGCATACATATTTATCATGAGCTGTTCCATCACTTTCTGCAGACTGGGTGCGCCACCTCTATTTTTTTCAAATTTTTACGAATTTTTTTTCTCTTTTTTGAGACCTTTAAAGATGTGGTTATCTGTCAACAGGGTACAAATTGCAACAACTGGACCTAGAAACTTCATTCTTGTCATGCAAAGAGGCCCATGAAGAGTGCCTGTGGAAACTTGAAATTAGGTCTCTGTTACCCATATCCTTCAAGCTATAGGACTCTGAAGTATCCCTCAGAATAATGGACAATTTGATACAAAATCTGAAGTATCTGAACAACTAATGCGGAGATCACCATGATTCTTTGCATGGATATTAACCATTAAGTGTTTTTATTAGTTTCTGCAGACTGATGGAGCCACCTGTTTTTTTGTATCCTCCAAAACAAAGTTTTGCAGATACTATGTTTTTGACCGGGTTCCTCCGCCGCCGCCACGTTTGTTTCCAGAGAGCTCCTCTGAGAAAAATGGACCGATTTTTCCGAAACTTACACCAATTATCTAGTCACATGTGAACTAGTGCCTAACCAATTTGTGTTGATCTCTGACCTTTCCCCTCTATCCAGCGTCCATTTGTGCATCTGTTTCCACACATAAACCCTCATATCTCGGGAACCGATTGACCAATCAGGAAATAAAATTTATACAAATGTAGCCCTTGGATTGCTTTATAACATACACAAAAATGGTGACGCCACCTGTAACCATGTTTGCACAGTGTCCATCTGTTCATCTGCCTTGGGTTAAAATCACTTATATCTCTGCAGTGAATTGACTAATTCACCTGAAATTCGGCATGCATATACATCCAGGATAGCTTTCTTGATTTTATGACAGATGGCACCACCTACATTCACGTTCAAGCTGATCACATCCAAGCTCATATCTCAGAAACTGTTTGACCGATTGGGCCAAAATGTTGCATGTGTATAGATATCACATAGCTCTTTATCATACGCAAAACTGGTGGCGCCACCTGTAACCATTTTTGCACAGCGTCTGTCTGTTTTTTGCCGTGGGATAATGTCACTCATCTCTCGGCAGTGGTTTGACTTATCTGCCTAAAATTTTGCAGTTTTATACATCCTGGATAGCTTTCTTGATTTTATGACAGGTGGCGCCACCTACATTCTAGTTTACACTGCAGACATCCGAGCTCATATCTCGGGAACCGTTTGAATGATTGGGCCAAAATTTTTCATGTGTATAGATCTCACATAGGTCAACTGGAGGGGCCACCTGTAACCATTTTTGCACAGCGTCTGTCTGTTTGTCTGCCCTTGGCTAAAATCACTCATACACATGTAGTGGTTTGACTTTTCTGCCTAAAATTTTGCATATGTATACAACTTGGACATCTTTCTGGATTTGTGGTAGGTGGCACAACCTACATACACATTTAGGCTGCAGACATCCATGCTAATATACAACATACCTCACTCTATTTCCCCTTGCCACTCAATCCATGCCTCACTTCAACCGTTCCACTCTGATTTTGGCGGATACACTTGGTCACTTGTCGGCTACCTGTATTCTAGTTTTTAAAGTTTACACATTTTTTCTCTATTTTTGAGATATATATAAATAAAGACTAAATCTTGGCCTGTTGGTTAATCTGTTTCATGCTTCAGTTGAATGGGTATATACTACCATTCTGATGATAAAATTTCCTTTAGCAAATCTCTTCCCTGTCAGCTGAGCGACATGACCCATGGGTCACTTGTTTAGCTTATCTGACAATTTACAAACAGAGATTTAAACTTTCAGTATAAATCATCCATTCTAGAGAAATCTAAAGTTCAGTGTAACTTTCACTGAATATAAATGACCCATAATATAAAAGAAATTTGTCCATTATTTATTAAACAAGTTTCTGACATCAGAGATACTATAAATATCCCCAGACATTTGGCATACCCCAAATAAAACAGGCCATCTATCATTGCTTGCCAGAATCAAAGATATCTGCAAGTATGTTGATCAATTCCGTATGTTTGTTTGGGTGTTTGTCAGTTTGTTTTTGCGCACTCTACAGGCCACAATTTTGAACAAATCGCTTTGTTATTCATACAGTTAGATTATAATCAACCATAATAGAAACCTATTGTTTGGGGTTATAACTGATCAAAAGTCAAGGTCAGGGTCATTGACACCCCTCATAACAGCTTATTTCTTCATAACTCTGTGAAGAATGCTTGTAACGCATTAAAATATAGCTCATAGAATTTGTCATTAAATGCGCTTTGTCCTTGTTCCAAAACCTACTCATTCTGTTGTAACCATGGTAACACATTTTTGGGGAAATTCTTGAAATTTTAAATTAAAAAAATTTTTTGGGGTCATTTTTAAAGCTAGGGAGGTCTAGTTTTTTGCAATGTGTCGAGCTTATTAAGAATTGCTTGATTTTCTGCAGATTTATAAAATGGCCACTGGGGGTGCTGTACGACATTTTTTGCGAAATTTCATAAATGATGCCCTAGAGGCCCCAATTTTGAAGTAATCACTTTAAAACTCATACATAAAATGTAAAATAGAAGTATCTTGAAACAATTTTTTTATTTTTCGAATTTAGCCACCTGAGGGCGCTGCAGCTAAAACAGGTCAAAGTATGTTTTTTGTCTAATAGCCTCGAAACTATAAATGATGTCAGAATTTTTATTACAGAAACTGAAATTATACTTAATACGCTTATTTCTGGAAACACTTGACCTAATTTTGCGATTACCATGGTGACCTATTCACATTCACTGCCCAGCCAAATATTCCCCCAGTGTCAGGGCCTGTAACAGTCTCGGGGAGGTCCAGGTGAGTAAGTTCTAGGTGTTAGATACTGATAACAAGGGTGTGAAGTCCACCTGGTCCAAGGGCCATAAAACTTGCCTGAATTGTTATACACATGCAGAATTAGGCCTAAAGCCAGCAAAGACTTCAAAGGAAACAAGCGCAAACAAACACAGATACGCCCTCACATGCACAAATATATATTTATATATAATATATATATATAATATCTAATACTTATAAAAGGAATTCGGTTCACGTTTGTTCGCAGTGTTCTCTATAACTGCGCTGTGTACAGTATTGTGCCATACATCATTTTAAAGGTTATTATCCCTGCAGTGACATAGGCGATATGAAAATAAATAATTTTTAATATACATATAATTTTGAGTGATTTTTCCGGTTTTTTTACCGAGCACAGGCGAACTGCCTTCGGCAATCACCGGAACGCGTGCATCATGGTCACTTAACCTCTAACACTAAGGACTATTGTTCATATGAATAACGCTTGCTTTCAATGAGGGATTTAATTGACCCATGTGCGTGGTCAGTAAAAGAGAAAAACACATGTTTCTTTCTTTATGAAAGAGAGTTCAACCCAGGAGGATTATTAACAAAACCTAATTCTAATTCCCAATTTCTGGAACAGGGCTGGAGTGGTGTCGGGAGTTTCAGGCCTCAAAATTTGTCTGATACGATGAAATAAAAATTGCGGCGGTTGAAAATGAATACGGACCCTCTGCATGGAGTCCCATTGGGTCCGCTTCTGCTACTTACGAGGTATGCATAATTCTGTTTCTTTCTTCAGGAACAGTTTCCTTGCAACGTACATTTAATAAGTCTTTCATGTGTTCCTCACATCAACCTATAATCTTTGTACGTCCACCGATAGAATCCAGTCAAATATCATCAAAAACCTGAATGCCCCCGCGTCTCTATCCGGTTCGCAATGTCAGCACCCTCACTGGCCAGGTCATCAAGGTTAACATACCGGGCTATAAATTTCTTGCCACGAGGACAGAACCACAAAGTTAATGTTAAAAATATTTGAGCGACTGCAGGATCACTCACGCACTGTCTCCACCAGGTTATGAGTTTATACGGATGGACGGTATGATGTTAGGGATTCATGTAATTTAAAAGTAAGTGGCAAAATTAAGTACAAGCAGCTGTACCTAGAAATGTTTTCTTTTCACAGAAGTGTTGTGCCTCAGAGAGGTGCGTGAGTTATTCTGCAGTAGTACCAAAATGTTTATACATATCTTAGGGAGACAGTTTCTCACTGAAAACCTATATTTTCTGTTAACTTTTAGAATAAAAAAAATGAGCCAACATTTTTTACATCTCAGTTAATAATTCTCCCTAACCGTGGTAATAAGCCTGGTATACCGGGTCTATCAGCTAGTGTTTAATATATCAAGAGAGAGAAAATTCATATGTTTACACCAGGACCGGGAAAATCCAGCGGTTCACACAATAGCCGCTTCTGTACACACTCTGATGGACCTTTGATATATAAGTGGAAATAATAGATGAAGATTTATAAAACGTCACAGTTTTTATCATGTATGATCATCAAAGTTCTAATGTCACATTATCGATCTGGTAGAACAGGCGAGGTTTTGTGTCTCACTGTGGTTTATGGTTGCTATTAACTTCCCAATACCATGTGGAAAGATGGCACTGAGGTTATGTACTAGGTCAAGTAACAAGCGATGGAAAACCGCGCAGGTTCAATCCCCCTTTTTGCTTTTTCTTTTTTCCTTTTTTTACAAACTTGTATTTTTACTGAAAAACAATGGACCCATGGGTTACTGTGCTCAGCTGAAATCAAATGGAGATAAAGTGTAAGAGGAAGAGGTAATAAAATCCATGGTTGGTTTATATGATTTGTTTGTATTGATGAGCAAGAAATTGTTGCAAATAATATTATGTGACCAGACCTACGCTCTCGAGGCAGCAGAAATCTTACGCTTCTAAAGAAGCAACTGATTTTCACGCTGCCAGCTTTGACTGTTTATGATATATTTAGACACCAGATGGCGGTTCGTTGTCCGCTGAAAAACACGTGCGTATGATGTGACAAGCAGCCAACCAGATGCCAATAAACAAACACTCAACAGGCATCCTGGCTCCGCCAATAGCTGCGCTTCAAGCGCTGTTTGAAGACAGTTAACGGTCAAATTTTAATTGCTCCCTCTGCATTCTCGCATCATCAACCAATTTGATTCTGACAGTATGACTGTGTTGGCGTAGCCATGTATCCGTTGTCTGCATTACAGAAACCAGCCAGCAATTGTGTGCACGCAGCCTTTGTTGTTACGTTTCGTTTGAATTACAGCTCACCGGCCGGGCATCCTATGTGCCCAAGGCCCTAAGCAAACCACATCTGAGGAAATTCTCTTCGAGCCTGTGGCCTATTCAGACCATTACCGGGACGATGAGCTGTCACTCAAAACGAAATGAACATGATTGGCTCCTTGTATTCCTTGCTTGGCCATGTCTTCCAGCACAAGGTCTCATCTGATTGGACAAAAATACAGTGCTCCCCTCTGGTGTTGCAATTCAGGATACAAGGTCATAACAAACAGCGCTTACCATATAGGCAATAGGCCTTTAGTTAAAGCGCTGTGTAAAGAGCGTAGACCTGACCATGTGTTTCCTAAAGTTGAAACTGAAGCATGTGAGCAGTTTGTGAACAAATGATCTGTACTATTACCATGATCATTAGTTAGCTTTTTTATTAACTGTTGACATTTCAGTAGTTTACACATTTGTTCAATTGAACCTATTTTTTTGTTAAATATATATTATTAACTATATATGTATTTTTTTAGCGAACCTGTGAGCTTATGCGATGGTGTGGCATCGTCCGGCGTCCGGCGTCTGTACATTAACCCATACTATCTTGAAAATGGCAAGAATTAGCATCACGAAATCTTATGCATAAAATTAGTCATCTAAAGACCTCTATCGAATTTTGCTTATTTTTTGGCTAACTGCATTTTCTTAGATTTTATAGGGAAAAAGCTTAAAAAATCTTCTTCTCCGAATCTGTTCAGCCAAATTGTCCAATATTTTACAGAAATGATTCCTGGAACAATCTCTCTCAAGTTTGTTCGAATGGTTTAAGTTCGGTGATTTTTGGCTGAGTTACAGGAAGTTGAACTTAGTCATCTGTCCAAAAAAGCATACTAAAATTACAATCTCAGAAATGGCTTGAGCTATCATCACCAAATTTTATGCCAATGTTGGTCACATGAGTTATATCTGAAATTGAGGTATTGGTGGCGCCACCTGCATCAGCCTTTTTTGTACCGGGGTCATCAGTGCCCGTATCATACTGACAGCTACAAATAACTTCTTCTCTGAAACGAAATGGCCAAATTGTTTAATATCGCACAGAAATGATCCTAGGGTAGTGCTTTCTGAAGTTTGTTCAAATGGTCTCAGTTCAGTGACTTTTGGCTAAGTTATAGGAAGCTGAATTTAAGCATATGCCATAACAGCCCATTTTAGCTAAGTGGATACAAAAATCTTCTTCTCAAAAACCACTGGGCCAAATTCTTAAATCTCACACATTAATTATCCTTAGATGTTGATAATTCAAGTTTGTTCAAATGGTCTCAGTTCAGTGACTTTTGGCTGAGTAATTGGAAGCTGAATTTAGTCATATGCCATAACAGCCCATGTAAGCTAAGTGGCTACAAAAATCTTCTTCTCAAAAACCACTGGGCCAAATTCTTAAATCTCAAACATTAATTATCCTTAGATGTTGATAATTCAAGTTTGTTCAAATAGTCTCAGTTCAGTGACTTTTGGCTAAGTTATGGGAAGCTGAATTTAGTCATATGCCATAACAGCCCATGTTAGCTAAGTGGCTACAAAAATCTTCTTCTCAAAAACCACTGGGCCAAATTCTTAAATCTCATACATTAATTATCCTTAGAAGTTTTTAATTCAAGTTTGTTCAAATGGTTTTGGTTCAATGATTTTTGGCTGAGTTATGGGAAGCTGAACTTTGCCATTTTGCTGTATTTTCCCATATGAGGTATAAACCTACAAAACGTTTTTTGACTGATGATACTGAGGCCAGTTTGTTTAATATTTTGCAAGAATAATTCCCTGAATCATTCTAATAATAATTGTCTTTTATGGTTCCAAAAATGAATTTTGGCTGAATTATAAAGATTGAATTGAGTCATTTTACCATATATGTTAGCTGTGTGAAGCAGACACATCTAACCTAGCACCAGTTTATCAGCATCCATTACATCATGCCTCTAGACATTTGGATTTCAGAATATCTATGGAAAATATTGACAAGAATGTTTTTTAAAAGCTTTTAAAAAATGTAGATTTATGATATTACATATCATCTGTACACTATTCATAATTTCTCAGGAATAGCAGGAGCTACCATCTCCAAATTTTATGCAATTATCAGTCACATATCAAATGTTGATGGATTCAGCTTATTTTTGCTATCTGCATTTACTTAGATTTTACAGGGGAAAAGCTGAAAAAAACTTCCTCTTCTTGTAAAGAGTCCAGCCAAATTGTTCAATATTTTACAGAAATGATCCCAGAGGCGAGCCTTCTCAAGTTTGTTCAAATGGTTTGTGTTGGATAAATTTTAGCAGAGTTACATAACAGGCCATGATTGTGTATGTTTCTTGAATAGGTTGAGAAACTGCCAACTGTTTCAGATTTGGCAACAGATCAAGATTTCATTCAGTGCAGCTAGATTTAGGTCAAGAGTTCAATCAGTGCAGCCAAGCACAAGGCATGTGATCACCTCATGGGCAGCATGTGATCATTTCATGGGTAGCATGTGATCACCTCATGAGTATCATGTGATCACCTCATGTTCATTCAGTGCAGCCAGGTACAGGTCAAAAGTTCACTCAGTCTAGCCAGGTGCAGGTCAAGAGTTCACTCAGTGCAGTAGCCTGAGCCAGTAATTTGTCACAGTACACTCGGGGCAACAGCCTTTCTCACCTAAGCCTGGTCAGCCCCGTGCATCAGACTCAAGGAAAGTTTGATGTATTGGCCTGATATTCTGACCTGTCTATGTGTCTTTAATGGCTTTCTCGTTCACAAGACAGGTGTTGCCATCTACAATGACTTTTGCAAAGTGCATGTGCCTGCTTATATCAGCCTGAAATTGGACATATTTATACATGTCAAATAGCTTTGTCGTATACAAGACTGGTGGTGCCACCTACAATAATTTTTGTGTTGTGTGCACCCATGCCAGAATTTTAGCAGTGATGTTTGTGTATTGTTTCTTGTTCAAAATGTTTAGTACTTGCATTGTTCATATATATGAAAAGTAGTGGTTCAGCATTGAAGCGTTATACCTGGTGTATATCCATATGCACAGGTTCGCATTAGGCCTGTAGGCCTTGTTTTATGAAATGTTTACAGATGAAATATAACTAATTAACAACATAAAACAGGGCAAACAAAGCCTGATCTCAAATTCTGCTGAGGCAGGAAAATACTGAACAAATGTTTGTATTAAATCCTCATTTTTTTATCACATCCATTTTTTTTATAAATTTAAGTTTATAACTATACATTTCCAATATAACATATATATCTAAATATAAAAGTTGATTCATAATTCTCAATTGCATCATCATAAATCTCAATCTTGTCAGATAACACCACATCATGCATACAAATGTTTATTTATTTTTTTACCACAAAAATATATCTTTTAAATCTGCAAAACAATAAATATCTAAAAATAATGCTTGATTTAGATTTCACAATTTTTAATTATGTCTTTATTCATCCATAATGTGCTTCATATTTTATAAATTTAAGCAAACTGATGGGTTCAATTATATTTGTTAAAATCATTTAAAAAGAAAATTTGATTTCTTTAAAAATGCTACATTACACAATATTGCATCTTCTGGATCACACCTTGAATTACTTTTTCAAGGAAAGTTTTTGCATATCGGAGTGGAAACACCATTACAATTAAGGAGATACAGTGATAACAATTACTGCATAACACTTGGAGGGTGGGGGGGGGGGGGTGATTGGGGTGGTGATATGTGAATAACTGTACACCTGTCACAGCAGGGGATCTCCCCCAGGACCTGTAACAAATCAGAAACCCTGGCATAGCTGACTTCCAGTGACCTGGAGTGAGACACTGCATCTGTAATCAAAGCAAATGACTACAATAGAGCCTCAAGAAAAAAATCAATAACTAGCTTAATTTTCAAGCTTTTAATTTCAAATTTCAAATTTAAACAAATTAAATATTTATGTTTACATGCTGTGAAAATTAAATCAATGGTACTTACAGGAAAAAAGTGCCATGGACAAAGTTGGGCCAAATTTGAGGTACTGATTTTATTTTTATGCTAATAACTTAAAATATTGACAAAATTCAGATCTAATTTTTGGTAAACAATTGAATATTAATTAAACATAGTTATATACTTGGGAAAATAGACTCTAGTTTCAAAATTGTTCATGTTAAGTGAGTAATAATTTTTCCTGATTTTTTACAAAGTCCATTATGTTTGGGCCAATAACTTAAAGAATTTATACTTAACAGACTTAATTTCTGGGATGTACATAGGAACTATATAGAGGAATATTTATGGTAAATATGAGGAAAAACATGCTGTGGTTTTGATATTAGGCAGTCCTGAAGTATGAAAATAGGATTTTAATAAAAAATTGAACAGAGGAAGGAACAGAGTCGCAAAGACCTAGTTTTCAGTTTGGTAGGAGATCTTGGGGACATCTAACATTATGCTGAATTTCGGATTCCTAGGTCTTAAGGTTTCAAAACGTGCCACATCTACGGATGGACGGACGGACGAACAGACGGACGGACAACAGACAATGGACCACGACTATAGCTCAGATGACTTATAGTCAGCTGAGCTAAAAATTACTTTTTTGCTTTTCATTATGAACAAAGTGATTCTACCAATCATTTTAATTAAAAAATTGTATTATCTCTATTACACACAGTCATAGAGTTATTTACATACCGAGGCGATAGCATGATGCAGTGGACCTCGTCACTGTCACTGTCAAACAAAGCCAGGAATTATACGAAAATTGCGAGTGATCAAAGTGTAACCTAATATGATCAACTCTAGGGCTTATGATATAATACTATATTATGGATTGTCTGAAAGTCAATATTGGGGATGTCTATGGTGAATTCCAAAGTTCAGTTGGGATTGTCGGTATACTAAAGGGCCAACATGTTCCGCAAGTGATTGTCCGAGTTTGCTTTCAGAATTTTACGATTTACACTTGCACTTATTGGCAAAGGTACTTACACATGCATATTACTATCTCTCAATATATAGGATACGTGAAATAACTCCAAATAAGCGAAACCAATAATATGCAGTCGCGTTCTGATTACCCTGCCGATCTGTGTGTCAGGCATGTGGCACGTGCCCTATTGTTGTTGATTGCGCAACAGGCTGTCCTCGCGGGACAATAAACTTGAATGACCTCACGCCTCGCTATCTTGAGTTCACACCTAAGGTTTCACACCTTGGTCTCACCAGCGGTAAAGTAAGTGGCCAAAATACGCCCAAATATAAAACAAGGGACCTATGGGTCATGGCGCTCAGCTGTTATATATGATCACAAAATATGATTTGGGATATGAGGTAGGCAAAGGCTGGTTTTGTGAGGTAATATAAGCTCTATTATGAGTTGATAGTGTTTACCTCAAGTTATGTAAGGTTTTGATAATATCCTTGGAGACAGGGAAGAGGATTGATGTCATTAATATTATTTACAGTTGGAAATGGTGTGCACATAGGTTTTGACTTGGCCATAAAACTTTACCTCGGTGCAGCAGAATTATTTGAAAAGTTAAACTATTTATTAAAAATTAATAAAAATTATTATGTCAAATATAATTTAAATTAAAAATAATAACAGTATCATGTTTTTTTCATCAAAGATTTTTTTAAATAATATTATGGAAATGATTGTTATTAATAATATTATAATCATAACAAATAATATTATAGAATATATTCATGAATGCATTTGTATTCAAACACTTTCATTTTTACCTGTATATCTATCCTTATACCTGAAATTATGGAGTTCATATTTGCATTCAAATACATTTGCAAAGTACTGCACCATGTCTGGTATTTATTCAGTTTCAGCCAAACAAAGTTCTTGAGAATCCAGAATAAACAAATATCACAAATTAAAAAAATGATCATAAGTACCTGGTTTTATGAATTTTATTTATATTTAAAAATAAAACTATTATATTCACTTTGGACTACCTTCACATCAATCTACACACTAGACATAGCAAGAGTCTTATGACAATTATTAACATTAAAGAAATCATAATAAGAACTTGTCTAAGGCCAAAAAAATAAAAGGTATGGTTCTCAGGCACCGCCTGCATCATTTTTAGCCCCCGCATCAAACAATTTTATTTTGGTTGTCATCCTTCTAGAAGATAAAATAATACAATTTTGATACAATTTTCCTTGTTATGTAGTTTGTTTACCTGTTTAACAGAAAGAAATGTTATTTTCATGCTTTTCCCTGACCATTTGACATTTTATCGATTGATACAAAAAAAGGTAAAAAATAAAATACCGCCCGCCCGCGATGATTTCTAAAAAAAAGTGCCTGAGAACCATACCTTTTTATTTTTTTGGCCTAAGATCTGATGAAAGAATCTCAGCTATGAAACCATTCTATGTGTAAAAAATAACCCAAGCATCAGAATACCCTATAAATTATACAAGGAGAAAACTAGAGATGGGCAAGTTTAATTTTATTAATGAAATATAGGAACCAGTAATATAAATTTTGATTATTTACATAGTCTTGTGACAGCTGTGACTTTGGCCAATTTCTTTCAACTTTCAAAACTAAAAAGCTGAAATCCTTATTTCTGCATGTTATGAAAATTATATCAACAGTGCATACAGGAAACAAACATGTGATGATCAAAATAAGGCAAAACTTAAGGGTACTGTTTTTATATTTATGCTAAAAACTTATACAATTGAATCTTGATTAAACTAGACATTTCTTGGCACCGCAGGTGCCAGAGTATCCCCAGACATAGTAGCCCCCCCCCTTTCAGAATAGACCCCCATTTTTAGCAGCATATACTGACACTTGGCAAATTTATTGTTTCTTCCATCTAACAATCCACAATCTTGTTGAAGATGTTGGTCCCGTGACCTTGACCTTTTTAAAGATGTGACCTGTGACCTTGACCTTTGACCTCATGTCCCCAAAATCAATTTGGATCTTGCTTATCCAATGGGACATATGCAAGTCAAGTTTGAAATCTATACATCAATAAAGCAGGAATTATAATCGAGAAACTAATTTTTTTGGACAGATGGCTCCTGTGACCTTCACCTTTGACCTTGTGACCTCAAAATTGATAGTGTTCTTCCTCTCTTGGCAGGAGAACTATATGTGCAAGATGAAAGATCTGAAATGAAATGTTTGGCTGAAAATGCATCCACATCTTTCTAAAGATGTGTCCTGTGACCTTGACCTTTGACCTTATGACCCCAAAATCAATTTTGGTCTTGCTTTTCCAATGGGACATATACAAGTCAAGTTTGAAATCCATACATCAATAAAAGCAGGAATTATCATCCAGAAACTAATTTTTGGACAGATGGCTCCTGTGACCTTCATCTTTGACCTTGTGACCTCAAAATTGATAGGGGTCTTCCACTCTTGGCAGGTGAACTATATGTGCAAGATGAAAGATCTGAGATGAATTGTTTGGCTGTAAATGTATCCACAATCTTTTTAAAGAGGTTTCCTGTGACCTTGACCTTTGACCTCATGACCCCAAAATCAATTGGAGTCTTGCTTTTTTAATGGGACATATATAAGTCAAATTTGAAATCAATACATCAATAAAAGAAGGAATTATCATCCAGAAACTAATTTTTGGACAGATGGCTCCTGTGACCTTCACCTTTGACCTTGTGACCTCAAAACTGATAGGGGTCTTCCTCTCTTGGCTGGTGAACTATATGTGCAAGATGAAAGATCTGAGATGAAATGTTTGGCTGAAAATGCATCCACAATCTTTTTAAAGATGTGTCCTGTGACCTTGACCTTTGACCTCATGACCCCAAAATCAATTGGAGTCTTGCTTTTTTAATGGGACATATATAAGTCAAATTTGAAATCAATACATCAATAAAAGCAGGAATTATCATCCAGAAACTAATTTTTGGACAGATAGCTCCTGTGGCCTTGACCTTTGACCTTGTGACCCCAAAATTTATATGGATCATCCACTATTGGCAAGTGAGCTATATATTCAAGACGGAAGACCTGGGATGAAAGTTTGGCTTAAAATGCATCCACAGTATCTTTTAAAATGCCAGTCCAGTGACCTTGACCTTTGACCTCATGACCCTAGAACCTATAGGGTTCTTACTTTAGTGGTGGGCAATACATAAGTTATGTTTGAAATCCATATGGCTATCAACACTGGAGATATCATAAGAGGTGCGTGATTTTCACCATATATGGCAATATTCAAGGTCAAGGCCACTATCATAGGAAAGCTCATGACCCTAATTTAAAAAAACATCATCCCATAACCCATACCTATGTATATGCATAATATAAAAGAAATCTGTCCATTAGTTTTTGACTTATAATGCTCACAGTACTGTAAGGTGGCAATTTTGGGGGTATTAAACGGCACGAAAAGAAGTATAGAATAATAGGTGGCGCCACCAGTTTCTGGAACATGAAAACCCTATCCATGATCTTCCATCAACTTGATTTTGGGATAAATCCATGCAAGATTTCTTGAGATATTAAAGAATTTGTGTGATTTTCCCCAAAATTGGACCTATTCAAGTCCAAGGACACTCTCCTAGTAAAGGTCATGACCTCATTTTAAATAGGCGTTGTCCTCTTACCCATATCTATACATATACCAAGTTTGGTAAAGTTCCGTGAAATATTTTTTGGGTTATCGCCCCAACAAGATTTATATGCAGCGGCGGCCGCGGGACCGGTATGAAAACATAGTATCCCCCGACTTTGTCTGGGGATACAATAATGTTATGTCCCTGACAAAAAAAAGTCTCTAGCTTCAGCAATTTTCATATTAAGGGAGTTAATATTTTTCTTGTTTACAAAGTGCATAATGTTCGGGCCCATAACTTAAAACAATTTCACAATACTCACATCATTTCCAGCATGTGCATGGAGTATAAATAGAAGAACATGTATATTTTATATGATCACGGTCAGATCAGTGGTTTTTGATATTAGGCAGTCTTGAAGTGTAACAATGGGTTTTTAATTGAAAATTAGAGATTTTTCTTAACATCTCAAAGGAATGAAATTCTAGTGACCAAACTTTTGGTATGGTAGGGGGGTTTGGGGGACATCTAACAGTAAGCCAAATTGGAGAGCTGAGGGCTGGCCTGGGAAGCTGGGGAGCTGAGCTCTTGCAAACTGCATAACACTTGCTTGATCTAAACAATACTTTACATGGTGCTTGAAAACTGGAATAAAATCAACAGTTTTGATCAACTTGTTACAAATTAAAATGTTTAGAGATGAAATGCTTAAGGTAACATGCTGTGAAAATTAAATCCACAGCAGTTACAGGAATAAAATGTGCCATGGTCAAATCTGGGCAAAATTTAAGGTACTGATTTCATATTTATGCTAATAACTTATTAAAATTTCAAAAATTCAGATCTAATTTTGGGTATACAATATAATCTTGACTAAATATAGTTTTATACCAGAAAGAAAGTCTCTGGTCTTAGCAATTCTCAAATTAAGGGAGAAAATATATTTCCTGAATTTTTACAAAGTGCAATATATTTGTGCCAATAACTTCAAGAATTTTAAAAATATTAAACTAATTTCTCGTATGTACATAGGAAATATAGAGAGGAATTAATATATCAAAATTGCTCAATATCAGGTTAGTGGTTTTGATATTAGGCAGTCTTGAAAGTAACAATGGGTTTTTAACGGAAAACAGACGTTTTTCCTTAATAATTCGAAGGAACCAAGTCCTAGTGACCCAATTTTTGGTATGGCAGGAGATTTTGGGGACATCTAAAGGTATGCCGAATTTCAGATTTCAGACGGATGGACAGCCGACAGACAAAGGACCACGACTATAGCTCAGATAACTGATAGTCAGCTGAGCTAACTAGACAGATTTTTTTTGCAACCTCGCTTTCGTTTGATTCTAATGAATACTCCTACACGGTATCAATTTTACACTACAGCGGGTCATGAACTTATTTCACTGCAAAGAACAAGAGCCATGGATATTTTCACGCTCCCCACACCTTTCTTGTTTACGAGTTATCAAGCGCACTGATGAATTACAAATTTTACTATTTCATTACACGAAACCAATTTATAAATGAACTACTACTCACCTTCAAGGAGTTTATTGATAAATTTAAGAGATTTCTTACTGAAAATTGCTGATAAATTCATGATGAGTATACCTGTCATAGGTACTGGGGGAATCAGAAAATATGACAAGTATACTAGTCATAGGCAGCGAAAGTGTTAAGCAAAATTCTTCACATAATTACCTTGACTTTTGTAACTTGGTCATCTTTAAAGCTAGAGGGGTTTAGATTTTTTCATCATGTAGAATTCAGTTAGTGCAACTACATAAACTATAGCTTATTTTCTTCCTCTGAGTCTTCTCCATAACATGGTGTACTCATCTGGTCTCAATCTTGTGTCACTTTGTCAGTGTGTCTGTCTGTTAGTCTGCCTAAAATTCGCCTGCTTGCTCTTGCGTCTCACATATGGCATTCTACAGGCCACAGTTTTGAAAGAATCTGTTTGAAACTATTACATCTTATGTCTTACACTAATATCTTGAAACAGATTTTTCATTTTCTTGAAATGACTGCTAGGGGGCGCTGAACTCGAACCTCCCCAACAGATCATGCTTGGGCAATATCTCCAAAATTATAAACCTCAGATACATTAACTATAGCTTATTTTCTTCCTCTGAGTCTTCTCTATAAACTGGCTAAATCATCTGGTCTCAATCTTGTGTCACTTTGTCAGTATGTCAGTCTGTTTGTCGGTTGTCCTCAAATTCGCCTGCTTGCTGGTTTTAGCATTTCACATTTAGCATTCTACAGGCCACAGTTTTTAAAGAATCCTTTTGAAACTGGTACTTCTTATGTCTTACACTAATATCTTGAAATAAATTTTTTGTTTTTCCCATATGGCCGCTATGGGCGCTGCACTCGACCCTTCCCAACATATCATTATTTGGCCATATCTCCATAACTATAATTCTCAATTACAGAAACTATGGCTTATTTTCTTCCTCTGGGTCTTCTCCAAAACCTGAGTAAGTCATCTGGTCTCAATCTTGTGTCACTTTGTCAGTATGTCAGTCTGTCTGTCAGCTGTCCTCAAATTCGCCTGCTTGCTGTTTCTTGCATCTCACATATAGCATTCTACAGGCCACAGTGTTGAAAGAATCCTTTTGAAACTAGTACATCTTATGTCTTACACTTATATCTCGAAATGTATTTTTCATTTTCTGGATATGGCCGCTAGGGGGCGCTGCACTTGACCCTCCCCAATATTGGCCATTTCTCCAAAAAAATAAACCTATTTTACATAAACTGTAGCTTATGTTCTTCCTCTTGGCCTTCTTCATATCATGGTTAAGTTATCAGGTCTCCATCTTGTGTCACTTTGTTAGTATGTCTGTCTGTTAGTCAGTTATCCTCAAATTCACCTGCTTGCTGGTTCTTGCATCTCACATATAGCATTCAAAAGGCCAGCGATTTGCAGGAATTCTTTTGAAACTGGGACACCTTGTGTCATACCTAATGTCAGAAAACGCATTTGTTGTCGGGGGCACTGCAATCAAACATCCCAATGTATCATTATTTGGCCATATCTCCAAAACTATAAATAATTATTACATAAATTATAACTTATTTTCTTCCTCTTCTCCATAACCAGGTAAAGGCATCTGGTGTCAATCTTGTCTCACACTGTCAGTATGTCTGTCTGTTCATCATTTGTTGTCAGCTTTGTCTGCTTGCTTGTTCTTTTGTCTGATATGTCATTCTTGATTTGACCATGAAATGGTCAAGGTTACAAGTTTTACAACTTGTTTGAAACAAAAATTGTATCAAGTTTGAGGGAAACATTTACAGTACTGATACTTCAAAATTATGGGGTCCACAAATATCTGATATTTCTGCACATTTATCAAGCTCAAGAGTCCACCAAAAATCAACAAAAAACAATGGAAAGCAACTTTTTTTTTATATTTCCTAAATATTTCAGTTGTTTTAACTGATGAAAAGCATAAACTATTAAAATAAGTATATAAAAATGAATTGAATACTGAAATTTTACATTTATATCCCCCCCCCCCCCCACTCCTGTCATGCATGCCATTGGCAATGTTGGTAACAAATTTGTCCAACAGGTGGCAATACATTTCCCTCAGTTTAAGACCAGTGGCTTCCAGTCTTGAGGCTCCAGTGAACGTCCAGTTTCCATGCAGTCAGTATAAAAATCATATCTTTAATTATAAATTTTAGTTACTAAAATTGTTTCTGCTAATTATCAGTCAAAACAACTAAAAAAGTCAGGAGTGTAAAGATACCAGTAGTTTTTCTCTGATGGTTTTCTGTGGTTTTTGGTGGTTTTCTGTGAATAGTCTGACCAAGGTCAAGGTTTCCATTTATCCAGCTCTTCCAAGATTTTGGTTGAAACAACATACCTGAATATCCCCTTCCAACAGGGGCATATTGAGACTTCATTAATTAAACTGTAAGCCTAGTGAGTAGGAAAATCAGCGTGATAGTCCTCTGATTTTTATCTCACAGTTTGTGACCAAAAAAACAACAGGGTTCTTCCCCTATTGGTAGATAAGCCAAATGTGATAGATTTAAAGTTTTGGATGTAAAGTCTGGTTTCAAATTTGTCATAAGTTTTTTTCAAGAAGCGGGTCCTGTGGCCTTGACCTGTCACCTTGCAACCTCAAAATATATATGGTTCTTGCCCTATTGATACGTAAGCTTTCTGGTGTAAGATGGAAAGTTAGGCTTAAAATGCTTCAACAAGCATTTTCAAGAAGTGGGTCCTGTGATCTTGGCATTGTGACCTCAAAATCAACAGGGTTCCTCCAAGGCTATTGGTAGGTTTTTTTTTTTTTTTTTTTTTTTGTAAGATGGAAGGTTTGAGATGAAAAGTTCAGCTTAAATTTTGTCAACAAACATCTTCAGAAGTGAGTCTGTGACCTTTACCTTTGACACTGTTAGTTTAAAAATCTAACTAAATCTGAGTTTTTCCCTTCAGGTAGTTGAGCCACTGGGAAGGAAGGATTTGAGATGAAAAGATGACTTTTGAACCCTCAATATTTTTTCATGAAATTTTATATATGAATTGTTTCTACTAAAATCTTGGAAGAAACTGGTGACCCTCATTACTTTTAAAGTATCACACATACTTTCTCCTCCAATTTGATTTACAAGTTGTCCAATTTAATTCTTCAATTAATTTGAGAACTGGTGACCTTGGCATGGCTCATCTAGTTAAAACAAGGGGCCAATGGGTCATGGTGCTTAGCTGACATTGGCCTTGGAGGTAAAAATCTAAAATAAAAACAAATGGGGATAATGTCTGAGAGGAAAAGGTAATTTAATAGGCCATGGTTGGTTTATATGCTAGGTTTGTACTGATAAGTAAGGATTTTTTTTAATTTATAAAATGTATATAGCTGCAATAATAACTAAATGTCCCAATGCACAGGTGCAAGGACTTGATGGTGGAAGGGGGAATGGTGGGAGTTACAACATCTCTGCATATACTTGCAGGATATGAAATTTAATTCAACAATGCTAACAGGAAACAAGGCCTACAGGCCTAATGCGAACCTGTGCAAAATTTGGGAGTATGAATGGAGCTATATTTTTATGCCCCCGCCACAAAGTGGCCGGGGCATATAGTTTTACCCATGTCCGTCATTCCGTCCTTCCGTCAACAGTTGTACGGACTTTTTTTCGCAATGCCTACAGATATTGGCCTGATTTTTGGTGTGTGGGCAGATAATGACCAGTTACAGATCGAGTTCGCGTTTCATCCCGGTTGACATACTTTTGACTGTTTTACAGCTCCTTAACTTAGAAAATTTCATGAAAAATATAAATTTTCATGACAAATACACATGTACAGACTTTTTTTCGCAATGCCTGCAGATATTGGCCTAAATTTTGGTGTGTGGGCAGATATTGACCAGTTACAGATTGAGTTTGCGTTTCTTCCCGGTTGACCTACTTTTATACGTTTAACGGCTCCTTAACTTAGAAAATTTCATGAAAAATAGAAATTTTCATGACAAATACACATGTACAGACTTCTTTGCAATGCCTGCAGATATTGGCCTGATTTTTGGTGTGTAGGCAGATATTGAACAGTTACAGATCGAGTTCGTGATTCGTCCCAGTTGACCTACTTTTGACTTTTTTACAGCTCCTGAACAGACAAAATTTCATGAAAAATATAAATTTTCATGACAAATACACATGTACTGACTTTTTTTTGCAACACCTGCAGATATTAGCCTGATTTTTGGTGTGTGGGCAGATAATGACCAGTTACAGATCGAGTTCATGTTTTGTCCCAGTTGACCTACTTTTGACTGTTTGACGGTGCTCTAACATAGAAAATTTCATAAAAAAGTGCACATGTACAGACTTTTTTTTCACAGTGCCTGCAGATACGGGCCTGATTTTTGGTGTGTAGGCAGATAATGACCAGTTACAGATCAAGTTCTTGTTTTGTCTCAGTTGACCTACTTTTGACCATTTGACTGCTCCTGAACATAGAAAGTTTCATGAAAAATAGAAATTTTCATAACAAATGCATATGTACTTACTTTTTTTCTTCAGTGCCTGCAGATACCACCCTGATTTTTTATGTGTGGGCGGATAATGACAGTTACAGATCGAGTTCGCGTTTCATCCCCATTGACCTACTTTTGATTGTTTTACGGCTCCTAAACATAGAAAATTTCATGAAAGAAAAATTTTTATGGAAAATGCACATGTATGGACGTTTTTAACAGTGCCTGCAGATACTGGCCTGATTTTTGGTGTGTTGCTTGATAATGACCCGTAACAGATCGAGTTTGCATTTTGCCCTTGTTGACCTACTTTTGACCATATGACACCTCCCGAACTTCAAAAATTTTTAAAAATTAAACAAATGTTTATAATTTGCCCCAGGTGGGGGCATTCGTGTCGTTCCAACACATCTAGTTAAAATTTAATATTGATCCTTTTAAGTCCTGCATATCTACCTTAGTCATTATTATTTCAGCAAAATGGACATTTTGGACCTGCAAGTTTCAGACTAGGACAATTTAAAACTAGAATATGGGCAGTCGACAAGCAACTATGTGTATCCGCAGAAATCAGAGTGGGACAGGTGAAATGAGGCATGGATTAAGTGGCAAGGGGAAAAGAGTGAGGTGTGTTGCATATTAGCATGGATGTCTGCAGCATAAACGTGAATGAAGGTGGTGCCAGATGGACAGTGTTCATAAGTGGTTGCAGGTGGTGCAATCAGTTTTGCTTATGATGAAGAGCTATGTGAGATCTATACACAAGCAAAATTTTGACCCAATTGGTCAAACAGTTCCCGAGGTATGAGCTTGGATGTCTGCAGAGTAAACATGAATGTAGGTGGCGCCATCTGTAAAAAAAATCAAGAATGCTGTCCAGGATGTATAAACCTGCAAAATTTCAGGTGGAAAAGTCAAACCACAGCTGAGATATGAGTGATATTATCCCAAGGCAGATGAACAGATGGATGCTGTGTAAAAATGGTTGCAGGTGGCGCCACCAGTTTTGCCTATGATGAAGAGCTATGTGAGATCTATACACATGCAAAATTTTGGCCCAATTGGTCAGACTGTTCCTGAGATATGAGCTTAGATGTCTGCAGAGTAAACGTGATTGTAGGTGGCCCCACCTGTCATAAAATCGAGAAAGCTGTCCAGGATGTATAAACCTGCAAAATTTCAGGTGGAAAAGTCAAACCTCTGCTGAGATATGAGTAATATTATCCCAAGGCAGATGAACAGATGCACGCTGTGCAAAAATGGTTGCAGGTGGCGCCACCAGTTTTGCCTATGATGAAGAGCTATGTGAGATCTATACACATGCAAAATCTTGGCCCAATTGGTCAAACAGTTCCCGAGATATGAGCTTGGATGTCTGCAGAGTAAACATGAATGTAGGTGGCGCCACCTGTCATAAATCGAGAAAGCTGTCCAGGATGTATAAACCTGCAAAATTTCAGGTGTATAAGTCAAACCACTGCTGAGATATGAGTGATTTTATCCCAAGGCAGATGAACAGATGCACGCTGTGCATAAGTGGTTGCAGGTGGCGCCACCAGTTTTGCCTATAATGAAGAGCTATGTGAGATCTATACACAAGCAAAATTTTGGTCCAATCGTTCAAACAGTTCCCGAGATATGAGCTTGGATGTCTGCAGAGTAAATGTGGATGTAGGTGGCTCCATCTGTCATAAATGGAGAAAGCTGTCCAGGATGTATAAACCTGCAAAATTTCAGGGGTGTAAGTCAAACCACTGCTGAGATATGAGTGATTTTATCCCAAGGCAGATGAACAGATGGACGCTGTGCAAAAATGGTTGCAGGTGGCGCCACCAGTTTTGCCTATGATCAAGAGCTATGTGAGATCTATACACAAGCAAAATTTCGGCCCAATCGTTCAAACAGTTCCCGAGATATGAGCTTGGATGTCTGCAGAGTAAACGTGAATGTAGGTGGCGCCACCTGTCATAAATCGAGAAAGCTGTCCAGGATGTATAAACCTGCAAAATTTCAGGTGGATAAGTCAAACCACTGCTGAGATATGAGTGGATTTATCCCAAGGCAGATGAATAGATAGATGCTGTGCATAAATTGTTGAAGGTGGTGCCACCAGTTTTGCCTATGATGAAGAGCTATGCGAGATCTATACACATGCAAAATTTTGGCCCAATTGGTCAAACTGTTTCTGAGATATGAGCTTGGATGTCTGCAGAGTAAACATAAAAGTAGGTGGCGCCACCTGTCATAAAAATCGAGAAAGCTGTGGAGGATGTATAAACCTGCAAAATTTCAGGTGGATAAGTCAAACCACTGCTGAGATATGAGTGATTTTATCCCAAGGCAGATGAACAGATGGACGCTGTGCAAAAATGGTTGCAGATGGCACTACCATTTTTAGTGTATGTTATAAAGCTATCAGAGGGCTACATTTGTGCAAAATATTTAGCCTGATTGGTCAAACTGTTCCTGAGATATGCGGGTTTATGTGTGGAAACAAACGCACAAATGGACGCTGGGCAGCGAGGAAAGGTCAGAGGTCAACAAAAAATGAGGGCGCAGCAGTTCACATGTGACCTGATGATAAACCCGGTTGGCTTAAAATGCAAACCAAGTTTTTTCAAACAGTTGAAAGATATATTTCCAATAATCTGGGAATTCTGCATCTAAACATTGTGTTTAGACGTCTAGACACTGTGTCTAGATGTCTAGACACATTGTCTAGACACCCCCCCCAGCCAGGTCAGTTGCCATGGTGATGTCTGGACCCCACCTGTTTGTACTGAGTGACCTCTTGACTTGGGTGCTGAAACTCAGCATGTTGTCAAATCTGTTTTCAAATACAGAAAGCCTTTTTCAATTGGCTACAATGCTTTTTTGAAACTGTATTTACCCAATCTATTCTTATAAAACTGGCAGAACCCTACCATAGAATAATTCTTGTAAAGTTTAAACCAATCAGCTTAACAGTTTCATTATAAATCAGTGTATAAGCTAGAAGAGTTTAAAATTACATTTTTGCTTGTAAAAAACACATCAATGTAGGTGGCGCCACCAATACCTCAAAATCAGATATGACATATGTGACAAACATTGGTATAAAATTTGGTGATTATAGCTCTAGTCGTTTCTGAGATTTTAATTTTAGTGTGCTTTTTTTGGACATATGACTAAGTTCAACCTCCTGTAACTCAGCCGAAAATCTCCAAACTGGAACCATTCGAACAAACTTGAGAGAAATTGTTCCAGGGATCATTTCTGTGAAATATTTGGAAAATTTGGCTGGAGAGTTTCAGAGAAGAAGATTATTAAAGTTTTTTTAGCTTTTTCCCTATAAAATCTAAAAATATGCAGTTAGAAAAAAATAAACAAAATCTGATAGAGTTTTTCAGATGACTGATTATTTGTAAAAAATTTGGTGATCTAGTTCCTGTCATTTTTGAGATAGCTATGGTTAATGTACAGACGACGCACGATGCACGACACAAGATACGCCGCCGCCGCCGCCGCACCATCTCATTAGCTCACAGGTTTGCTAAAAAGGTGATTCGCAGTTGCTGAATATTTAATCCTATTGGTTTTAACCCTTAGCTGAATTTGTGAATAAGGATTTTTAAAATATCGGTCCTGTGATCAGTTTGAAGCCGTACTGTCTACCAAACCTGGACTTATCATCTACAAACTAATTTGTGAATGGATGGGCCCTGTAACCTTTTACTCCAAAATCAAAGAAACCTTCCCCTTTTTTGCAGGTGTGCCATGTGGAAGATGGAAGGTTTTGGATTAAAAGTTTGGCTTAAATAACATCTTAATAAAGAAGTGGGTCCTGTGACCTTTACCTTTGACTTCATGGCCCCAAAATCAGTTTTTTCCGTATGAGGTAGGCAAAATATGAGTCAAGTTTTAAATCCATTACAAACCAAAATCTAGTTGTCAGGAAACAAATTTTACAGACAAAGAGGAAGACGAACAGATGGACAGACTCGGCGATTAAAAATAGGGCATCCGATTATTCAAGCAGGGCCTGAATAAACAACACAAGGTTTCAGGACACAGATGCTAATCTGATAGTATCAATATAATTTGGTAGTCTCAAAATAAAGAAAAAAAATGCATCAGAAATAGAAAACTAGGGACCCATGGGTCTCGACGCTCAGCTGAATTTGTCTATATGGATATTTTAAAACAAATTTTTCAGAATGACAGTCCTGTGACCTTAACCAATGACCTTGTGACCAAAAAATCTTAGAACTTGAACTTGCAGCATTTAGATTATTGTAGCAATCTTTTAAAAAGTGACCTTGACCTCTGTCCAGGTAACCTCAAAATCAACAGATTTCCTCACGTTTGGCAAGTAAGCCATATGTGAAAAATGGAAAGTTTGGGATGAAAAGTTTGATTTACAGTGCATCCACAATCTTTTTAAAGATGTGGCTCCTGTGAACTTCAACTTTGATATCTGCACCCTGAAAATCAAAATGAAATTACTTATGTGACGGGTCATTGATAAATCAAGTTTGAAGCCAATCTGTCTATCCATAGCAGAAATCCATAATCTAATTTGTGAATGGATTGGCTCTGTGACCTTGACCTTTGACCCTATAGCCCCGAAAAGAAACCTTCCTCTATTGGCAGGTTACAATATCTTGAAGATGGAAGGTTTGGGATGAAAAAAGTTTGGCTTGAAATACATACACATTCTTTTTAAAGAAATGGGTCCTGTGACCTTGACCTTTGGACCAAAAAATCAACATGGTTCTTACTTTAGTGGTGAGCCATTTATAAGTTAACTTTGAAACCAATATGTCTAACCAAACTGGAGTTATCAACTGGAAACTAATTTGTGAACAGAATGCCCCTGTGACCTGGACCTTTGACCTTGTGACCCCAAATTCATTTATGCTCTCCCCATACTGGCACGTCAGCTAAATACGCAAGATGGAAAGTTTGGGATGAAATCCTTGGCTTAAAATACAGCCATAATCTTTTTAATTACGTGAGTCTTGTGACCTTGACCTTTGACCTCATGACCCAAAAATCATATAGGTTCTTGCTTTAGTTGTGGGCCATATTTAACTCATGTTTGAAATCCATGTGTCAATCAAACCTGGAGTTTTCATCTGGAAACAATTTTGTGTGGATGGACCGAAGGACAGACAAACAGCTAGACAAACAGACAGACAGACAGGGTGATTACTATAGGGCATTCACTTGTGATCAACAAATTCAAGGTTTTGGGACACTAGACGTAATCACAGCTGAGAAACTGACATGATTGTTGTCATTTTATAGTAAAAAAAATTGAAAAATATTGGTTAAAATGACAAAAAATATAGGTGGCGCCACCACTTTATTGGGACCTGACAAAACTAATCATGGTCAATATTCAAGGCAAGATTCTTGACAATCCATGCATTAATTACTAAGATATTCGAGGTTTTGTATCAAATTTTTTATTATTCTGGAGAGTACTTTCAAGCCCCCTAGCTCGGAGAATATAGGCTGCAGTGACCTTATTTCAGGTTTCCAAGAAGTTTTTTTATTGACCTCACTGGATATTCACTTAAAAGTTGCTAGGACCAGCAGTTACGATTTGTGCCCTGCTAATGCACAGCCGAACGACCAGATGCCCAGACAGAAGATGGACAAAGAGCCATTCCTTTCCCTTAGTTGACTTACAGTCAGCTGAGCTAAAAAAGCAGGTTGCCCCACCAGTCTGGAGTAATCGTCAATTAGCTAATTTGTGAATGGATGGGCCCCGTGACTTTGACCTTTGAGCTTATGACCCGAAAATCCATGTTTCTTACTCTACTAGCAGGATAGCAAAATGTGGAAGATGGTTTGGGATGAAAAGTTTGGCTTAAAAAGCATCCATTTCCGTATTAAAGTGGTTCCTGTGACCTTGACCTTTGACCCAATGACACCAAAATCAAAAGGGTTCTTACCATAGTGGTGAGGCATATATTAGTCAAGTTTGAAACAAATATTTCATTCCAACCTGAGGTTATTATCTGGAAACAAATTTGTCAAAAGATGACCCATGTGACCTCGACCTTTGACCTCAAAATAAAAAGGGTTCTCACTTAATTGTAGGGCCATATATAATTCAAGTTTGAAACCAATATGTTGATTCAAACTGGAGTTATCATTTAGAAACAAATATGAGGACAAAAGGGTGCTGTGATCTTGACTTTTGACCTTGTGCCCAAAAAATCTATGAGGTTAATCTCCTTTTTGTAGATCACCTATATGTGCTAGTTGGGATGAAAAATTTTGCTTAAATTTATCCACAATCTTTCTAAATAAGGTACTGTGACCTCGACCTTTGACCTTAAGACCCAAATCTATAGAGTTCTTGCTTTAGAAGTTGGCCATTTATAATTCAAGTTTGAAATTGATGCAAATCAATCAAAACTTGAGTTTTCATCAGGAAATAAATTTGACAGACATACAGAAAGATGAACAGATGGACTGACAGGGTGAATCCTATGGGGCGTCCTCTTATTAAAGCAGGGCCTTAATAACACACAAGGTTTCAGAATACTAGATGAAACCACAGTTGCAAATCTGTTATTATCAATATAATTTGGAAGTCTCAGAATAAAGGAAAAATTCATTAAAAAAAATAAAAAATACAGGTGGGGCCACCATACTATAGGAACTAAAGAAACTAGTCATAATGAATAATCACACCAGGTTTTGGGACAATTGATGAAACCACAGCCGAGAAACACGACATAATTACTGTCATTTGATGGTCTCAAAAACAGAAAAAGAATTGTAGAAATTAGTGTAAAAGTAGGTAGTGCCACCACTTTTTTTGTAACAGACAACCCTAGTCAAGGTCAATATTCAAGACAAGATTCAAGGCAATCCATGCAATTATTATTATCAAGATACCGGAGGTTTTGTAACAAATTTTCAATTATTCTGGGGGGTACTTTCAAGCCCCTTAGCTTGGAGGATACAGGTCACAGTGACCTAATTTTTAGGTTTCTAAGGAGACCTCCCTGGATCTTCATGTACAGGTTTCTAGGTTCAAAGATGTCAAAACGTGCCAGTCTAATGAATGGACAGACAGACAGACAGATGGACGTTGACTGATCACTATAGCTTACAGTCAGCTGAGATAAAAATTCAAAATTCAGAACTAATTTTGGGTATACATTTGAATCATGATTATATAAAGTAATATCCCTAAAAAAAGTCTCAAGCTTCAACAATAATTATATTAAGTGAGTAAATATCTTTCCAAATCTTTTACAAAGTGCATTATGTCCCAGTCCATAACTTCAAGAATTTTCACAGTAATGACCTAATTTGTGGCATGTACATAGGAAACATATACAGAAATATTTATCAAAAGGTGTAACAGCACAGCACTTATGAATTTAATATCAGGTAGTCTTGAAGTTTAACACTAGATTTTTTCATTGAAAATTAAGGTTAATCCTTTAATTCTCAAAGGATCAAAGTAGCAGTGACCCAGCTTTAGGTTTGGTAGGAGAACTTAGGGACATTTAAATGTTTAATAAAGTTCTGCTTTAAAAACAGAGTAATTTTCAGGAAATCCTCACTCTTATGACCTTGAGCTTGTGTCAGTAGTTTTTTTAACTGTATCACATTTATCATGCTGAATTAACAATTTAAAAAATTAAAGTGAAACCTACTCAGGTAAACAGACCCTGAAGATGCCAGCCATTGTAATTATAATTATTTTAATTATAAACTTGTGTTCATGACTATGACATAACAATTAAAATCAATTGTTTACTTTCTCTGGGTCATGATGCTCACATTCAACCTGTTTGTCACCTTTTTGATGACCCTGGTTGCCAAATTTGTTCAAACTGATGAGAAAGACACAAATTATTGTCTGTATAAAGTATGATTGTTGAGACAATATTGTGACATGACTTTTCATTGTCAGTCTCAAATAGCAATGAAGCTAGCTAGCCAGGAATAAAATAAAGTTTACTTGGCATTTCTGGTGTAAAAAAAAACATTAACCTAAGATCAACACACACATAAAATGTCAAGGCAATTCTTGCAAGTCTATTGCCAAATTGGTCCTTCTGTATGAAATTTATGAGATCATTAAAAAGACACTTGGAAGTGTACTGGAGTTTTACAGGGATAACCAAGTTGGTCAAGGAAGTATTCATGGTATCTGATTATGAAAGTTGGTCCCGGAAGTGTTCATGGTATGTGATTACAAAAGTCTGTCACAGAAGTGTTCATGGTATGTGATTACAAAAGTTTGTCACAGAAGTGTTCATGGTATGTGATTACAAAAGTCTGTCACAGAAGTATTCATGGTATGTGATTACAAAAGTCTGTCACAGAAGTGTTCATGGTATCTATTTACAAAAGTCTGTTACAGAAGGGTTCATGGTATCTGATTACAAAAGTCTGTCACAGAAGTGTTCATGGTATCTGATTTCCAAAGTCTGTCACAGAAGTGTTCATGCTATCTGATTACAAAAGTCTGTCACAGAAGTGTTCATGGTATCTGATTCCCAAAGTTGGTCACAGAAATGTTCATGGTATCTGATTACCAAAGTTGGTCACTGATGTGTTACTGGTATTTGATTCCAAAAGTTGGTCACAGAAGTGTTCATGGTATTGATTTCCAAAGTCTGTCACAGAAGTGTTCATGCTATCTGATTACAAAAGTCTGTCACAGAAGTGTTCACGCTATTTGATTACAAAAGTCTGTCACTGAAGTGTTCATGGTATGTGATTACAAAAGTCTGTCACAGAAGTGTTACTGGTTTTTGATTCCAAAAGTTGGTCACAGAAGTGTTCATGGTATCTTATTCCCAAAGTTGGTCACAGAAATATTAATGGTATCTGATTACCAAAGTTGGTCACAGAAGTGTTACTGGTATTTGATTCCAAAAGTTTGTCACAGAAGTGTTCATGGTATGTGATTACAAAAGTCTGTCACAGAAGTATTCATGGTATGTGATTACAAAAGTCTGTCACAGAAGTGTTCATGGTATCTATTTACAAAAGTCTGTTACAGAAGGGTTCATGGTATCTGATTACAAAAGTCTGTCACAGTAGTGTTCATGGTATCTGATTTCCAAAGTCTGTCACAGAAGTGTTCATGCTATCTGATTACAAAAGTCTGTCACAGAAGTGTTCACGCTATTTGATTACAAAAGTCTGTCACTGAAGTGTTCATGGTATGTGATTACAAAAGTCTGTCACAGAAGTGTTACTGGTTTTTGATTCCAAAAGTTGGTCACAGAAGTGTTCACTGTATCTGATTCCCAAAGTTGGTCACAGAAATGTTAATGGTATCTGATTACCAAAGTTGGTCACAGAAGTGTTTTTGGTATCTGATTTCAATAGTCTTTCACAGAAATGTTCATGGTATCTGATTACCAAAGTTGGTCACAGAAGTAAGTGTTCATGGTATCTGATTCCCAAAGTTGGTCACAGAAGTGTTACTGGTATCTGATTCCCAAAGTTGGTCACAGAAGTGTTCAGGGTGGCTGATTAACAAAGTTGGTCACAGATGTGTTCATGGGTTCTGATTACCAAAGTTGGTCACAGAAGTATTCATGGTATGTGATTACAAAAGTCTGTCACAGAAGTGTTCATGGTATCTGATTACAAAAGTCTGTTACAGAAGTGTTCATGGTATCTGATTACAAAAGTCTGTCACAGAAGTGTTCATGGTATCTGATTTCCAAAGTCTGTCACAGAAGTGTTCATGCTATCTGATTACAAAAGTCTGTCACATAAGTGTTCATGCTGTCTGATTACAAAAGTCTGTCACAGAAGTGTTTTTGGTATCTGATTTCAATAGTCTGTCACAGAAATGTTCATGGTATCTGATTACCAAAGTTGGTCACAGAAGTAAGTGTTCATGGTATCTGATTCCCAAAGTTGGTCACAGAAGTGTTACTGGTATCTGATTCCCAAAGTTGGTCACAGAAGTGTTCAGGGTGGCTGATTAACAAAGTTGGTCACAGATGTGTTCATGGGTTCTGATTACCAAAGTTGGTCACAGAAGTGTTTTTGGTATCTGATTTCCATAGTCTGTCACAAAAAAATGTTCATGGTATCTGATGATCAAAGTTGGTCCCAGAAGTAAGTGTTCATGGTATCTGATTCCCAAAGTTGGTCACAGAAATGTTCAGGGTATCTGATTCCTAAAGTTGGTCACATAAGTGTGCATGGTATTTGATAACCAAAGTTGGTCACAGAAGTGTTCATGATATCTGATTACAAAAGTTGGTCGCAGAAGTGTTCATGGTATCTGATTACCAAGATGCTCACAGATGAGTTTATGGATTATGATTACCAAAGATGGACACAGATGAGTTCATGGTATATGATTTTCAAAGTTGGTCACAGAAGTGTTCAGAGTGTCTGATTACCAAAGTTGTTCTCAGAAGTTTTCATGGTATCTGATTACCAAAGCTGGTCTCAGAAGTTTTCATGGTATCTTTTACCAAAGCTGGTCTCAGAAGTTTTCATGGTATCTGATTCCCAAATTTGGTCAGGGAATAAATGTTCATGGTATCTGATTACCTATAGTTCATTCATTCTAACTTGGCGCACGGATGAAATGCAAGTAGTCCCTATGTTATGCTGTAAGGCTGAAGTAGTGACCTTGACTGTGACAGATCACATAGCACTTTTTGTGAGTGCACAAAACATAGTTCTGTGAACAATTTGACATTCCATGACTATTTATACTTACCAGCCTGTAAAAGTAAATTTTTTTGGTTCTTAAAGATGAATAATCATTGCAAAAAATTATTCTGAGTGATTCTAAAAAATTATCTATCAAAAAATGCAATTTGTACCCTGAGGGTGTGACCTAGCTCACTTCATATTCAAACAGATTTCTAAATTACCCATAGATATGTTGTGTATAACTGTATAGGTCTAATGGTTATCATTTGTACTGTATCCTCTTAATGGATGGATGGAGAGTGTTTCAGAGTCTATCACTATAGCTTAGACAGCCTTCAGTCAGCCTAGCTAAAAACTGGTATGTCAATGTTAGACTCACCTGACTCCATATATGTTGTGTAATCCCCTATATGCTGTTTTTGACTTCGGATATTTGCTCTTTGTTAAAATTTCCTGCATGACAAGACATAAGAGGCAATTAGACAGGATATAGAATATCCCAGTAGAGAGAAAAAACAATTTATGTTTTAGTCAGCATTCAGGATAAGAAGAACAAGTAATTCAGTAGCCAGATGACCATGTCATTTTTGTGCACTTTTCCGATAAGCAAAATGTATCATGATACATTATCTGAAGTGGTCTCTCTCTCATCAACATCAACACTTCACATGTTATTAGGGGCATATTTAAGACTTTTGAAAATATTTTTGAACTCTTTAAAATTAGTATTTTGTCCAGTGAGTCAAATAAAAATGATTTCAGTTCCTGTTCACTCTTACATAATAAATTTTTACATTTTTTAATTTAATAAAATTCAAGTCAGCATGCCTGTATATAAACACTATGGCTTAACCAACATGTTGTGTCATATGTCTACTAGTCAACAAAGCAGTTATTTACCTTTAAAATAGCTTGCCCTGTGGGTACTAATAAACACCTATGAAGTACAAATATCTTCACCAATGGACCATGTTCTTCTGCCCTGAAATTAGTGTTGTTCTGTCTTGGTCTCAAATCAAACTGAAACATTTGAATGTCTGCAAGTGTACTAAGGCTAGAACCATACTACATTACCATTTATAATTTCCACATTACCTTCAATGACTGTATTAACTATCAACTCATAAAGAAACATAAACAATGGCAGCAGGTTTCATATTCAATGCTCGATTGTTACCTGTGAAGAATAAAACAGATCTTAAACTAGATATTTCTTGGCATCTGCGGTGCCACAGTATCCCCAGACAAATACCCCCCCCCCCTTTAAGGATTGGCCACCTACTTCAGCAGCATTCTGCATATACTGACACTTGGCAAGTGACTATGGAATTTTCCATCTATTATCTTGAAAAACAATATTTTCCCCAAAATATGGGGGCCAATAAGGTTAATCACTCTTGAGAAAAAGGGATTAAATTTATACTATTAAAATGGCAAGGTAGGTGGTGCCACCTGTCTGTTTGATGAAAAATTTCTCCAAGATGAATGTACATTCCAAATTGGAGACCAACACATTGAACTACTCCTCACTTAAAACACCACACCAAAAAAATGGCAGATGGCACCACCAGTCTTGAGTACAAGATTCAGGAAGCTAAGATTTATGGACATGCACAGTTTCAGACCGAAACTCCACACCACTCCCAAGAAAAGAGCATTAATTTATTCTACAAAAATGGGAAGGTAGGTGGCACAACCTGTCTGGTTTCAAGAAAATTTTCCAAGATCGGTAGACATGCCAAATTTAAGACCAATACCTTGTACCACTCTGGAGATATAAGCAACTTTCACCGGAAGCACATGTACAAATGGACGCCATAGCAAAATGATTACAGATGGCACCACCAGTCTTGAATACAAGATGGAGGTATCCAAGATCAATGGACATGCATAATTTCAGCCCAATCTCTTCTTTAGTTTTAGACTTTTAATGCTCACAGTACTGTTAAATGGCAATGATGGGGTATTTAAAGGTGCAAAAGCAAGAAAAAGGCAGAAGGTGGTGCCCCCTGTCTTCTGCAGAAGACGCAGCTATCTAAGATCTTTAGTCAATTTAATTTTTGGACCAATTCATGCATCCCTTTTCGAGATATTTATGATTTTGTGTGATAATCACCATATATGGCAATATTCAAGGTCAAGGCCACTCTCATAGGAAAGGTCATGACCCCAATTAAATATCCATCATCCCATAACCCATTTCTATGTATATGCATAATATGAAAGACATGTGTCGATTTTTTTTTTTTACTTATAATGCTCACAGTACTGTTCAGAGACAATGAAGGGGGTATTAAACAGCAAGAAAACAAGAAAAGGATACAATCAGTTTCAGATACATGACAGTACTATCCAAGATCCTTGGTCAATTTGAATTTTGGATCAATCTATGCACAATTTCTTGCGATACTTAAGAATTTGTTTGATTTTTCCGAAAAAATTGACCTATTCAAGGTAGAGGTCACTCTCCTAGTAAAGGTCATGACCTCATTTTAAAAAGGCTTCGTCCTCTCACCCATACCTATGCACATGTTAAGTTTGGTAAAGATCCTTGAAATAATTTTTGAGTTATCATGTCCAAACGAAATCTCTGTGGCAGTGGTGGCGCAACCATGCTTAAACCATAGTATCCCGACTTTGTCTGGGGATTCAATAATCATCAGTTTGTTATCAGTATCCATATCTGAAACATTTATCTGTGTGGACCACAGCCCTAAGTAGTATTATATCTGTTGGTTACTCATCTCTTCTGTTCTGCCTGACAACCATTAACTCTAAAGCAAGGTTTTTTTTCAGAATTAGAGTTAAACAAGAAATATCTGACATCAGAAATGCCATTGTATCCCCAGAAAATTGCAGCATATCCCCTTGTAAAGTAGGCCCTCTTCTTCAGAAGCATTTCACACACTTGAAAAGGCCAAGGCCATCACAAATGTTTGAACTTGTCTGACATCTTGGAAGGGAGAATTCTCATATCAAATTAGAGAAGAAAAGCAGTTATTAAAAATTTACTGGGTTCACAAAAATCCTTCATTTCTTCCAGTTTGACATGAAAACCAAGGTCAAGGTTAATAGTCTTGAAAAAAAATCTGAGATATTAGTGGAAATATTTTTGTGTCAAATTTGAATGAAACAGATCCAGTACTTCAAAAGTTATGGGGTTAAAAAAATCATATATATTCACAGATTTGATCTTGAAGACCAAGCTCAAGACCACCAGTCTTCAAACATGTTCCAGTTCTTGGTGGAAACAATCTGTGAGTCACATTTGAAGGTTAAAGATAGGGTACCTAAAAAATTATGGGGTTCACAAAAATCAAATATCTCAGCAGATTTGACATTGAAGAGCAAGGTCGAGGTCACAGGTTATCGAACTCTTGCGACAACTTATCATCTGACATTTTCCATTTGGATTATCAGAAAGAAACATCTCTCCACTTGAAAACAATATTTTGGGGGGTTTTCTTCACACAATATGGAAATATTCAAGGTCAAGGCCACTCTCATAATAAAGGTCAGGACCCTTATTTAAACAGACTTCATTCTATAACTCATATCTATGTATGTGCATAATATTAAAGAAATGTGTCCATTAGTTTCTGACTCAGGGGTATTAAAAGACACAAAACCAAGAAAATGATACCAGGTGGCACAACTAGTCTAACGTAGAAGACAAAAGCCAACCAGGATCTTTGTTCACCTGGATTTTTGGACCAATCCATGCATCCTTTCTTGAGATATTTTAAAGATTTTGAGTGACTTTCACCAAATATGGAAATATTCAAGGTCAAGCCATTCTCATAGTAAAGGTCATTACCCGAATATGAAAAGACCTTGTCTAGTGATATCTATATGTCCATTAGTTTTTTAATATTAAGCTCACAGTACTGTTAAGTGGCAATGATGGGGATATAAAAAAAAATAAAAGATTAAAAAAAAACAGAAAAGAACATAAGGTGGCGCCACCATTATTGAATACAAGACAAAGCTATCCAAGATCTATCTGGATATATTTAAGGTTTTGTGTTATTTTGACCTATTCAAGATCAAGGTCACTCTCTGAGTAGAGGTCATGACCCCATATGAATAGGCTTCGGTGGCAGACTGTGCTAAAACCTTAGTATCCCAAACTTTGTCTGGGGATACAATAAACCTGTATCCCAAATGAATGGTTATTTAAATTATGTGTAATCAAAAAGGGGACCGGAATAGCATGGAGGTATATATAAAACCTTTGTTCCATTTTCTGAGTTACACAAAAATACTTATTTTAAGTTGTGACACCTTGGTTTCAAAAATGGTTTTAAAAAAGTTTCACATGTACTTAATCAAACAATTTTTACTTCCATTGGAACCATCCCAGGTTTCAGAATATTTTGGCTGATTTAGATGGCAAATGTTTCGATTTGTCAAGTGAATTTAATTGCTCAACTCATACTGGAAATGGCATACAAGCATTTCTGCACATTCTGTGAGATAATTACCTTTTAAGTAACATGTGCATAACCATCAGCAAGTCAACTCTGCTAGCACTTAGTAGCTGATCCACTGGAGGACAAGGATCAAGCACTACTTGTTATATATATATATATATATATATATATATATATATATATATATATTATCAGGGTTATAGCTACACGGGTTGGCACCAGTCAAGGGTAGCTGGGACGGGCTTCTGCTGGTCAGCACAAACCTAACATTTGCAACCCACTAACCGGCATGAAAGGTCTTAAAGATCTTAAAAAAACAGCTACCAGCAATGAAACTTTGGTCATTTATTACCTAAATTTCATTAAATTTGCATAAGTATGTTTTCAAAAATAAATCAATCGAGAGCATAATAATCATAAAACAACTCAAAGTTAAAGCTTACATATTCTGAAACTGAGTGGCCCCAATACCCCACGGGGGTATTTGCTTGCTTTGCCAAAATCTTTATATTTAGCCTGCACTCAAATTTGTCTCGCCATAACCCTGTATATAATATAATTTTATAAAATGTATTTAAATATATCATGATATCCAGGTATCTAATCATGGGATAATATTGTTAAACAGTGTTAGAACAAGTAAGCAAAGTTTTTTTTTTATAAAAATTAAATTCAATCATACTCACCATTGTAAAAATAAATCATGTACATATTTTCCTTTTGCATGCATCCTCTTGAATGATGGTAGGTGACCCAGCAAGAAACTATACCAAAGAAAATGATAATTATATAATTACATTAAATGTCACCTTAACTGACTTTACATGCACTTTTACAGGTTTGTTTCAGTGAGACTCAAAACATGTAAGCCTTAAAAAGTAATAAGGTGATATATTCTACCTATCAACATGTGTAATATGATTCTCATTAAATTTTCTATTTTAACAGTATTCATTAAATGGCAAACTTTTGTGCTTGCAAGCTCATGTGTAAAGCTCCAAAGTCTGCTGAAGTAACACTATTTTAGACTTGAGTCTGAGAAAAGAATTTAATAAGACTGTTACAATTGTTACATCATATTGGTTAAATGCTTCCTGACTTCATTCTTAATATGACCTCAGTGAATTTACTGCAACAGACCTTTTTTTTTCAAAATTTTATCCACAGGTACCAGGCCATCAGTGTTTTATATACAATAGCTTTATTGCAATTGACAATACTGCAAAGTTTCAGATTAAAGCTACATGATTTCTTCTAAGCTTTTGCTACAGTTAAATATCAAACATGTTATGAAGGACACATTCCTTTGATGCTGTTACTATAAAGATCTAACCAAACACCTCATCTGGCAAATTCCAGTCAGACCTTATAGCAGTCTCTCCAACATAAGGACTGATGATTTAGGATTCTGCTAAGCTGCACCTTCCATCCAGTTCTCAACAGAATACGCTCCCTAACAGAAGTTGCACCAAAATGTAGCTAAAACCCACCCTATAGTCCACAATTTGCCTGTTCCTGGCCTATTTATAATCTGATAATCTATGTTGGCCAGTCACCAGAGCACCGTCACAGGGGCAACATAGACTCTCAGATTATAAATAGTGTCATGAAACCTCAAATGTTCTTTTTTTATCATGAATGTTTTTATTAATTCCAAAAGACTTGTGGTGCCACCTTTAATTTTTTCAATTTTTTTTTTTAAATTCATTTTTTGTTCTATTTGAACCCATTAGATGACAGCAATCATATCAGTTTTCCTGCTGTGGTTTCATTCACTACCTACTATGATTCTGAAACCTACTATGATAATTGATCACTTATAGTTTTAGTCTGATCGGTCAAACAGTTCCCGAGATATGTGGGTTTATGTGTGGAAACAGACGCACAAATTGAAGCTGGGCAGAGAGGAAAGGTCAGAGGTCAAACATAAATGAGGGCCCAACAGTTCACATGTGACCCAATCATAATTCTGAATTTTTAAAAATTCTGCCCAGTAGTTAACTGTGGAGATCTCTGAAAACCTATGTGGTGGTGTCCAACTGAAAACATAGTATCCGCAAAACTCTGTTTTGGTGGATACAATTGAAGTTTGTATAGCATTTTCTCAGTAATAACAATATCAAAGTGCTTGACCATGAAGATCAAAGTAAATATGAGCAGTTTTTTTAGCTCAGCTGACTGTAAGTCATCTGAGCTATAGGGATCACCTCTTGTCCGTCGTCCGTCCGGCCGTCCAGGCGTCTGTCCGTTAACAGGGCACAAATCGTAACCGCTAGAACTGGAATCTTCTTACTTGACATCCTGGGAGGTCTATGGAAATTCTCCTTGTAAACCTGAAATTAGGTCACTGTGACCTATATTCTTCGAGCTATGGGGTTCCGAAGTACCCCCCAGAATAATGGAAAATTTGATACAAAAGCTCAAGTATCTGAACAACTAATGCATTGATCATCATGATTTTTTGCATGGATATTGATCATGGAGTGTTTCATCAGTTTCTGCAGACTGGTGGCGCCACCTGTATTATTTCGATTTTTACCAATATTTTTCTCTATTTTTGAGCCCTCTTAAGATGCGGCCATCTGTTAACAGGGCACAAATCGTAACGACTACACCTAGAATCTTCTCTCTTGACATGCAGGGAGGCCCATAAAAAGTCTCTTTGGAAACCTGAAATTAGGTCTCTGTTACCCATTACCTTTGAGCTATGGGGCTCCGAAGTACCCCCCAGAATAATGGAAAATTTGATACAAAAGCTCAAGTATCTACACAACTATTGCAGTGATCACCATGATTCTTTGCATGGATATTGATCATGGAATGTGTCATCAGTTTCTGCAGTATGGTGGCGCCACCTGTATTTTTTTTATTTTTATGAATTTTTTTCTCTATTTTTGAGACCTCATTAGATGCGGTCATCTGTTAACATGGCACAAATTGTAACAACTGGACCTAGAATCTTCTCTCTTGACATGCTGAGAGGCCTATCATAAGTCTCCTTAAAAACTTGAAATTAGGTCTCTGTTACCCATAACCTCTGAGCTATGGGGCTCTGAAGTACCCCCCAGAATAATGGAAAATTTGATACAAAAGCTCAAGTATCTGAACAATTATTATATTGATCACTATGATTCTTTGCATGGATATTGATCATGAAATGTTTCATCAGTTTCTGCATTCTGGTGGCGCCACCTGTATTTTTTCAATTTTTAGCTCAGCTGACTGAAAGTCATCTGAGCTATAGGGATCACCTTTTGTCCGTCGTCCGTCCGGCCATCCAGGCGTCTGTCTGTTAACAGGGCACAAATCGTAACCGCTAGACCTGGAATCTTCTTACTTGACATCCTGGGAGGTCTATGGAAATTCTCCTTGTAAACCTGAAATTAGGTCACTGTGACCTATATTCTTTGAGCTACGGGGTTCTGAAGTACCCCCCAGAATAATGCAAAATTTAATACAAAAGCTCAAGTATCTGAACAACTAATGCATTAATCACCATGATTCTTTGCATGGATATTGTTCATGGAGTGTTTCATCAATTTCTGGAGATTGGTGGCGCCAGCAATATTTTTTTTATTTTTTACGATTTTTTTTCTCTACTTTTGTGATCTTTAAACATTTGGTCATCTGTAAACAGGGCACAAATCATAATGACTGAACCTAGAATCTTCTGTCCTCACCTCCAGGGAAGCCCATAAAAGGTCTACATGGAAACCCAAAATAAGGTCCCTGTTACCCATATTCTGTGAGCTATGGGGCTCTGAAGTACCCCCCAGAATAAAGATTTGGTCATATGTTAACAGGGCACAAATCATAATGACTGGACCTAGAATCTTCTTTCTTGACATGCAGGGAGGCCTTTGTAAAGACTCTTTGGAAATCTGAAATTAGGTCTCTGTTACCCATATCCTTCATGCTATGGCTCCGAGAATAAAGATTTGGTCATCTGTTAACAGAGCACAAATTATAATGACTTGACCTAGAATCTCCTTTCTTGATATGCTGGGAGGCCCCTGAAAAGTCTCCTTGTGCACCTGAAATTACATCTCTGTTACCCATATCCTTCATCCTATGCGGCTTTGAAATACCCCCCAGAATAAACATTTGGTCATCTGTTAACAGGCCACAAATCATAATAACTGGACCTAGAATTTTATTTTTTGACATGCTGGGAGACCCCTGAAAAGTCATCTTGTAAACCTTGAAAATAGGTTTCTGTTACCCATATCCTTCATGCTACAGAGCTCCATAGTACCCCAATGAATACTGGATGATTTTATACAAAAGGTCAAGTCTGGAAAAAGTATTTCATTCAAATTTGACATTCAGATGATAAAATTACTTTTGTCAATGTCTTCCTGGTCAGCTGAGCGTCATGACCCCTAGGTCACTTGTTTAACTTTTCCATCTACCAAAATTAGTAGCAGGACCAGTTTTTAAAGTCAAACCTTCAGCAGACATCATTTATACTGTGTTTCTTTTGTTACTGACTTTTTAGTCAGCTGAGTGATCACTCATTGTCCTTCATTTGTCTGTCTAGCTGTCTGTCTGTTCATCTGTCTGTCCTTTAACCAGGCACAGTCATAACCACTGGACCTGGAATCTTCTTACTTGAAATCCAGGGAGATCCATGAGACCTTGGAAACCTGGAATGATGGCATCTTTTAAGGTCTCAAAAATAGAGAAAAAAAATTGTAAAAAAACTGAAAAAATACAGGTGGCACCACCAGTCTGCAGAAACTGATGGTACTCTCCATCATCAATATCAATGCAAGGAATCATGGTGATCAATCCATTGGTTGTTCAGATACTTGAGCTTTTGTATCAAATTTTTCATTATTCTGGGGGGTACTTTGGAGCCCCATAGCTTGAAGAATATGGTTAACAGAGACCTAATTCAAGGTTTCCAAGGAGATTTTTCAAGGACCTCTTTGGATGTAAAGTAAGAAGATTCCAGGTCCAGCGGTTACGATTTGTGCCTTGTTAACAGACAGACCTGGATTTTTCAAATTTTTACACATCACCTTGAGACCTTCCAAGATGTGGCTGTCTTTTACCAAGGCACAAATTCTAACCATTGCACCTAGAATCTTGTTACTGAACATCCAGGGAGGTCCATGAAAAAATCTCATTGGAAACCTGAAATTAGGTCACTGTTACCTATATCTTCTGTGCTATACTTAATTTGAATGAGGATACCACCTACAAATGTTGGCATTGACAAAAATTCCTTTTGTGAATGTTTTCCTAGTCAGCTTACAGTCATGACCCCTGAGTCACTTGATGTAACTATTTGAGGGAAATAGATGGTGTCTGTCCCTTCCTTGTTTGTATCACTGAATGAAGTCAGGCAACAGGAGGCATGAACTGATCATGAAGTAATTTGACATCAGCAACATGGCTACTCAGATTTAACTTATTCAAAAAGACTTTAAAAATAATACAATGAAATAAAATAAAGTGTCAAGTTAACACTGTTACAAATATATTCCACTGTGGGAATCAAAAGGATTTTTAACCTGATATTTCTTGCATCAGAGATACAGTAGGTTTCCCCAGAAAATGAGCATATCCCCTTTAAATGCAGGTCTTTTTCTGAAGCACATATTAGATACTTTTAGATCTGACCATGAAGATAAAGTCAAAGAAAAATTTCTCTTAAAACGCATCAACAATCTTTTTTCAAGAGAAGGGTTCTGTGACCTTTACCTTTGACTTTGTGACCCCATAATGGACAGAGCTTTTCCCTAACAGGTAGGTAACGTATCTGTGAATGATGAGAGGTTTGGGATGCAATGTTTGGCTTAAAAGTCATCATTGTTATGAACGCAAAATCTACAGAGCTCTTCAAGTTCCCTTATTGACTGGTGAGCCATCTTTTGGAGATGGAATATTTGGAATGAAAAGTGGGTCCTGTGACCTTGACCTTTGACATTGTGACCCTGAAATCAATATGGATCTTCATCTAATTGCAAATGAGATATGTAAAGGGTGGAAGGTTTGGGATGAAAGTTTGGCTTAAAATGCTTCCACAATCTGTTTAATGATTTGGCTCATGTGACCTTCACCTTTGCCCATGTGATCTCAAAGTCAATGAAGTTCTTACTCTAATGGCAAGTGATCCATATGTGATAGGTTCAAGGTTTGCAATGAAAGTTTGGCTTAAAATGCCTGTAAACCTGACCTTTGATCTTGTGACCTCAAGGTCGATCATTTTCTTCATGCTATGATATATCTCGATGTAAGTGCACAATATGAAGAAATCTGTCTGTTAGGTTGTGAATTGTTGCCTCCGCCAGGAAGGTATGTGTTCATTCCAGTTTGTGTGTTTGCCTGTACATGTTTGTGTAAACTCATGCAGTCATGAATGGAATCTTATGAAATGTTTTAGGCATTTCAAGACATATTGGCCAATGAAGAATTGATTAGATTTTGGTGTGGATACATCACATGATCCAGATCCAGGAACTACTTTAATGGAATATTTACAAATGTACAGTCACTTATGCACAAATGAACCTGGGAATATGGGCAAATTAGTGAATAGCACAGGCCTGCATTCTTTAAAATGCAGATTTCATGTATTGGTAATACTATCTTCATGTGGGAGTCATATGGGGGTATGTAACGGGGGGGGGGGGGGGGGGGGGGGGGGGGGTTAAGAACACAGGTGGTAACAATAGATCTCCTAGTAACTTGATTTTTAGAACAATCCACACAGCCTATCTTGAGATTTGCACCATTCCAGCTCTCTGACATCAGAGAGCCTATGGTCAGAGTCCTGGCTGTTAGAGTGCTGTTACATCCTTCAATGAGGAACACACTTTAAGGCTGGATCAGGATACAAATATTTTCATCATTTCCGAAAATGCCACAGTCACTTGACATAAATCAGACCTATTGTTAGCTTTTTTAGTATAATTTCTAAAAATACCTTACATGAGTGAGAAAATTCCATTTTAAATCAACATACTGGTAAATCCCTCTGCATATATGTTGAATTTATGACTTCATTAAAACAAGTATGGCACACCAGTTACTGGATGCAGCCAACTTGTCTGCAATTCAGGAAATGACTTGTTGCCATAGAGACGGAGTTTGGGTTGTGTGAATTCATCATTCGTAACCCAATGTTAAGATTATGAGCTGTTTAAAACAATATGAATTAGGGTTGGGATGGTTACCGGTATACGGTATTATCACCATATCTGACAGCTATGGTTATCATACCGTAAACTTTCCTATTATCGCGATACCACGATATCAATTTTTGTTCACGATTTTGGTTCAGAAGCAAGCCCTTGAGGTTCAAAATAAATTTATTTCAAAGAATCACATTTATTTTTATAAACCACATGTATTTGAATACACGAGTGTGGGTGGAACTGTGTGCTTACAGACTTCCGGATTAGACAGAAATGTCCGGAAGTAGCAGGATGATTCAGAAAGGACAACAGCTTGAGGATTCCAGAAGAAAATAACATTATAATGAAACAGCAATAAATACACATATTTATGCTTTTATTGCATGGAACGAAAATGTCATCATAAAAGTGTCACCACTGAATCAAACATTCCATACGGGTTGCATATTTTGCCGTATAAAATTGGGATGGTATATTTAGCCATGATTGGTATGACACGCTCTCCGAAAATTTGCCGGGATTCTCCGGCTTTTATGTAGCAATAGGAAACTGATGGAAAGTTCTGACAACTGTGATTCGACGATGGGGGCAGGACTTCCCACACCTCAAGCTTGCACACCTGCAGGACCTTCATGAAACTTACATCATTTAATGAGTCTTTCTGTGGTACTGGCATAATAGGTATAAATGATATTAATACTTAACCCCTTGTATAAAGTCAAGACTTTAAAGGTGGTTGTTATAAATATCATTATTGATGGCTTATTAATGCCATTCTATATAATTAAAAATATCGCGATATCACAGTATATCGCGATAAAATTTGAATAATTATCATGATACCATATCGTTCCAACACTAATATGAATGCAACATGATGGGAGATCACTGCAATGCATCCCTTGATATGGCTTGTATCATGACTCAAGCTAGGCTCACCAGCCTCCTGAGTCTTGTTGTCACGGCTAGTAGTCTTGAGTGTGTGTATTAATTTTCATCCAAAATAGACCTATTTTAGGTGAGGGTCACTCACATAATAGAGGTCGTAACCCAATTTTAATTTAAACAGCCTTCATCCTATCCTAATATCTATAAAATTGAAAAAATTGAAAAAAGATCTGTGAAATATTTTTCAAGTTATCTTGTGTACAATGTTTATCTCATGCCAAAGAAAACATTTCAGATCTTATAAATACCATAGTAAGCAGTCCACTGTGTGTCCACAGTGGCCAAAGTTACATCTGTCTGGATATATAATAAGATCTTACTGAAACATATTCTTGCCTCAAGAGAATGGGACATAAAATGATCAGCCCTGTCTGTCCATCATCTCTCTGTTTATCATTAAATATATACTGATTATGAAGTTTTTTCTGACATGCACAGTTAAAAAACTTTCATATGCTGTTTGCAGTCTGAAATTTGAAAGCAACTTATACATTCAGATGTGTAATATTGCAAATGAATACTATTTATAAACTAGAAAACAATTTGATATAATAAAAAAATCAAGATCTACCTGAAACTTCATATACAGCTTTGTTTGTTGCTTGCCAAAAATCTTCTATTTTGGCAAGCATGTTGGTCAGTGGCGTATGTCTGTTTCATGTCTGTGTCAACTCTACAGGGCACAGTTTTGCAGTGATCCCTTTCAAACTTACACAGTTGATAGGAAACCAAAAAGCCTAGAAGCCTTTTGTTTTCAGCCAATTTTGGTCAAAGGTCAAGGTTAAGGTAATTGAAGAACATCCAAAATTTTATTTTCCTCACAACTTCGTCAAAAACTGGCCTATTTTCATAAACTAGGGCTCATTATGTTCCTCTATGCTTCCTCCATAAGATGGTCTGGTCAGCTGTCTTCTCAGATGTATTAGTATGTCTGTATGTTTGTCAGAGCTCTGTCAAATTTGCATTCCTTCTTGTTCTTTCGTCTGACATATGGCATTTCACAGGCCAGAACTTTATATTATACTGTTCATAGAACTCTTAATGTTCTAGAACTTTGGTGTCTCTTAATGTGAATAAGTAAAAGGTCAAGATCATAAAAAAACCACAAAATTGTTTTTTCTTTATATCTTTGTCAAACTTTATTGTAGTCGCATAAACTGTAGCTCATTTTACTCGACATTCAGGGGCCTTCCTTCTGATATGTAGCTTTATCAATCTGCTGATACCATGGTTACATTTTTCTAACTTTGTCACTTTTAAAACTAGGCAGCATTTGGTCTATTTACCTTGACCTTATATCAAATCTCTTACCGTTTCTCATCATAAGAGTTATTACAAAATTTCACTTTTTTTGTCCTATATACCACAATATTCAAGCAATTGCTCTGAAAATTATACAGTTCACAGACAAACTGAATTGCTATTGGCCTTTTCTTATTAAATAATATAGGTCAAAGGTCACTGATACACCCCAAAGTATTATTTTGCTCATAACTTAATCAAATATTGTCCTATCTACACAAACTATTGCTCATTTCTATGCATTCCCCATGATGAGGTCTGGCCACCTGTCATCCAGGATGGGGATATATATATAATAATATATATATTACTTTTGTTGATAATTTGCATTAAATATGGTAATATGGTCCTTTTATAAAACCCCCTAAACTACACAATTACATATTCCCATAAGCACTGTTGAATTAAGTTTCATATTCTGTATGTATATACAGAGAACTTGTTATTCCCATCATTCCACTCCTTCAAATATTTCAGGTTTCCAAAGAGATATGTGCAGGTAGAAATTCCTAGGTCTAATTGTTACTGTTTGTGCCCTAATAATGAACAAACTGCTTCATTAGAAGGTCTCAAAAATAGAGAAAATAATCAAAAAAAATAAGAAAAAAATACAGGTGGTGCTCCAGTACCAATGAAACACACCATGGCCAATATGCATTGATAAATAATGGTAATCAATACATTCATTATTCAGAAAAAAGAGCTTTTGTATCAAAATTTTAATTATTCTGGGGTGCAATAACAGGCCAGGTAACTCAAAGAATATATGTTGCAGTGACCTAATTTCAATTTCACATGTTTTCAATGACCTCCCTGGATTTCAATTAAGGAGATGCTTGGTTTTATGGTAAATTTTTATGCCTTGTCAGACTGTCTGGGTTTTGGTCATGGTCATGTTTTTGGTGAGTAGCTCACAGAATATAGGTCACCATGACTTAATTTCAGGATTCCATTGAGATTTGCGTAAGACTTACCATTGATGTTGCATTAGAAGATTCTAGGGCTAGTGGATACTATTAGTGCCCATCTGACTTTCAGGGTACTCAAAATTTATGTTTGTGGCCCATAATATGCAAAATATAGGTCACCATGACCTAATTTCAGGTTCCCATAGAGATTTACCAAAGACCTCCCTGAATGTCATTTTTAAAGATTAAAGGTCAAATGGATACAATTTGTGCCCTGTCTGACTAAATGGGTGCTCAAAATCATGTTTAGGGCCATAGATCACAAAAAAAAGGTCACCATTACCTTATTTCTGGTTTCCAAGGAGATTTGCCTGGTACCTCTCTGGTACATTTAGTAGTCATGGTCTAACAGTTACAGTTTGTGCCCCGTTAATGGACAGACTGCTCCATATGAAGGTCTCAAAAATAGAGAAAATAATGTGTAAAACTTAGAAGAAATAAAGATGGTACCACTAGTCTTCAGAAACTGATGAAAGTTGAAACACACCATATTTAATGTGCATGGAAAGAATCATAGCAAGAGATTTTGTATTGTCCTCCATGAATATTTAGAAGTGTATGGGTCCAGTGATTACAATTTGTGCCCTGTCAACAGATGACCAGCCAGCTGGATGACGGACAAAGAGTGATTGCTAAAGCTGAGACAGCTATAAGTCAACTGGGCTAAATTGTGATATCACTCTGAGTGGCATGAATGAAAGAAGGCATGATAAGCAAGATTATTATAAGTAACATAGTTACTTAGGTAACAAGGACAAATAAGAAAACAAAATATTTGTAAAACTAGACATTTCTTGGCACCGCAGGTGCCAGAGTATCCCCAGACATAGTAGGCCCCCCTCCTACAAGAACAGACCCCCATTTTTAGCAGCATATACTGACACTTGGCATATTTATTGTTTATTCCATCTAACGATCCACAATCTTGTTGAAGATGTTGGTCCTGTGACCTTGATCTTTTTAAAGATGTGTCCTGTGACCTTGACCTTTGATCTCATAACCCCAAAATCAATTTGGGTCTTGCTTTTCCAATGGGACATATGCAAGTCAAGTTTGAAATCTATACATCAATAAAGCAGGAATTATCATCCAGAAACTTATTTTTGGACAGATGGCTCCTGTGACCTTCACCATTGACCTTGTGACCTCAAAATTGATAGTGTTCTTCCTCTCTTGGCAGGAGAACTATATGTGCAAGATGAAAGATATGAGATGAAATGTTTGGCTGAAAATGCATCCACATCTTTTTAAAGATGTGTCCTGTGACCTTGACCTTTGACCTCATGACCCCAAAATCAATTTGGGTCTTACTTTTCCAATGGGACATATACAAGTCAAGTTTGAAATCCATACATCAATAAAAGCAGGAATTATCATCCAGAAACTAATTTTTGGACATATGGCTCCTGTGACCTTCATCTTTGACCTTGTGACCTCAAAATTGATAGGGGTCTTCCACTCTTGGCAGGTGAACTATATGTGCAAGAGGAAAGATCTCAGATGAATTGGTTGGCTGAAAATGCATCCACAATCTTTTTAAAGAGGTTTCCTGTGACCTTGACCTTTGACCTCATGACCCCAAAATCAATTTGGGTCTTGCTTTTCTAATGGGTCAATAACAAAGCCAAGTTTGAAATCCATACATCAGTAAAAGATGGAATTATCATCCAGAAACTAATTTTTGGACAGATGGCTCCTGTGACCTTCACCTTTGACCTTGTGACCTCAAAACTGATAGGGTTCTTCCTCTCTTGGCAGGTGAACTATATGTGCAAGATGAAAGACCTGAGATGAAATGTTTGGCTGAAAATGCATCCACATCTTTTTAAAGATGTGACCTTGACCTTTGACCTCATGACCCCAAAATCAATTTGGGTCTTGCTTTTCCAATGGGACATATATAAGTCAGGTTTGAAATCCATACATCAATAAAAGCAGGAATTATCATCCAGAAACTAATTTTTGGACAATTGGCTCCTGTGACCTTCACCTTTGACCTTGTGACCTCAAAATTGATAGGGGTCTTCCACTCTTGGCAGGTGAACTATACGTGCAAGATGAAAGATCTGAGATGAATTGTTTGGCTGAAAATGCATCCACAATCTTTTTATAGAGGTTTCCTGTGACCTTGACCTTTGACCTCATGACCCCAAATTCAATTCCGGTCTTGCTTTTCCAATGGGTCAAATACAAGTCAAGTTTGAAATCCATACATCAATAAAAGAAGGAATTATCATCCAGAAACTAATTTTTGGACAGATGGCTCCTGTGACCTTCACCTTTGACCTTGTGACCTCAAAATTGATAGGGTTCTTCCTCTCTTGGCAGGTGAACTATATGTGCAAAATGAAAGATCTGAGATGAAATGTTTGGCTGAAAATGCATCCACATCTTTTTAAAGATGTGTCCTGTGACCTTGACCTTTGACCTCATGACCCGAAATTCAATTCCGGTTTTGCATTTCCAATGGGTCAAATACATGTATAGTTTGAAATCCATACATCAATAAAAGAAGGAATTATCATCCAGAAACTTATTTTTGGACAGATGGCTCCTGTGACCTTCACCTTTGACCTTGTGACCTCAAAATTGATAGGGGTCTTCCTCTATTGGCAGATGACTTATATGTGCAAGATGAAAGGTCTGAGATGAAATGTTTGGCTGAAAATGCATCCACATCTTTTTAAAGATGTGTCCTGTGACCTTGACCTTTGACATCATGACCCCAAAATCAATTTGGGTCTTGCTTTTCCAATGGGACATATATAAGTCAAGTTTGAAATCAATACATCAATAAAAGCAGGAATTATCATCCAGAAACTAATTTTTGGACATATGGCTCCTGTGACCTTCACCTTTGACCTTGTGACCTCAAAATTGATAGCGGTCTTCCTCTATTGGCAGATGACTTATATGTGCAAGATGAAAGGTCTGAGATGAAATGTTTGGCTGAAAATGCATCCACAATCTTTTTAAAGAGGTTTCCTGTGACCTTGACCTTTGTCCTCATGACCCCAAAATCAATTTGGGTCTTGCTTTTTCAATGGGACATATATAAGTCAATTTTGAAATCATTACATCAATAAAAGCAGGAATTATCATCCAGAAACTAATTTTTGGACAGATAGCTCCTGTGGCCTTGACCTTTGACCTTGTGACCCCAAAATTTATATGGATCATCCATTATTGGCAAGTGAGCTATATATTCAAGATGGAAGACCTGGGATGAAAGTTTGGCTTAAAATGCATCCACAGTATCTTTTAAAATGCCAGTCCAGTGACCTTGACCTTTGACCTCATGACCCTAGAACCTATAGGGTTCTTACTTTAGTGGTGGGCCATACATAAGTCATGTTTGAAATCCATATGGCTATCAACACTGGAGATATCATAAGAGGTGTGTGATTTTCACCATATATGGCAATATTCAAGGTCAAGGCCACTATCATAGGAAAGGTCATGACCCCAATTTAAATAAGCATCATCCCATAACCCATACCTATGTATATGCATAATATAAAAGAAATCTGTCCATTAGTTTTTGACTTATAATGCTCACAGTGCTGTAAGGTGGCAATTTAGGGGGTATTAAACGGCACGAAAACAAGTAAAGAATAATAGGTGGCGCCACCAGTTTCTGGAACATGACAACCCTATCCATGATCTTCCATCAACTTGATTTTGGGATAAATCCATGCAAGATTTCTTGAGATATTAAAGAATTTGTGTGATTTTCCCCAAAATTGGACCTATTCAAGGTCAAGGACACTCTCCTAGTAAAGGTCATGACCTCATTTTTAAATAGGCGTCGTCCTCTTACCCATATCTATACATATACCAAGTTTGGTAAAGTTCCGTGAAATATTTTTTGGGTTATCCTGCCAACAAGATTCATATGCGGCGGCGGCGGCGGCGGCGGGACCGGTATGAAAACATAGTATCCCCCGACTTTGTCTGGGGATACAATTAATTCAATATTCTAAAAAAATGTATTTATATCAAATAAATTTCTTTACAAAGTTTGCCTGACAGCCCTGTAGAAATGGAAAGCAACAGAAAAAGGAAAGAGAGTAATACTATTAATCATCACTGTCTGCAAGACACAAGTCTTTTTAAACAAAGATATTGGCGAATTTCTTCGGTATTTCAAAGTTATTCTAGAATCTGAGCCAAACAATACATATGATCTTTTATTATCTTTTACTTTTTTCTTTGTTTACAACTTATCACAACTTCATTCTGTGTGAGCATTTTTGTACAAATTTCTGTGGTTTTATACCAGACCATAAATGTAATAAATTTCAATTTTATTATTAGTAATAGTAGTAGCTGAGCCAGTTATATATTTATGAGGATAAAATTAATGGTGCAAATAATATCCTATTATTCTGGATATCAGAAGAGCGGTGAACTTGGTACAAAAAGGGTTTTCTTGCTCTAATTCTAAAGTGTTTACAAAATAATTATATATAAGCAAGTGCTCATATCGTTGGTATATTAAATTCATAGCTTAAAGCTTAAGTACCTGTGACCCCACCAAAATACAGCACCCACATACTTTTTTCATACCAAATTAAGGTGAATTAGGGAAGCCAATAATAATCATAAATATAAACCACAAATAGGTCTTGCTGGCACCACTGTTATTTACAGCTCATATTCCAATACACCCACTTTGACCTGTGTAAGTATAATGGTGTATGAAGTCTTGATAGCACCAACAGTGTAATCAGAGTTTTATATGTGTTCATGCTAGTTTTAATGTGTGTTTTCATAATTGATAAAAGTACTTCTTATTCAGCTTCATTTCTCTCATGCTGTGCACTTGTTTCTGTATCCTGCATTAGGTTCACTTTGCTAGGGTTATAGGGTACAGGACACAGGCATGACAGTGATAGGTTTCTAATGGTACAGTCCGGTATCATTACCCTCAACAGTACTGAAGTGGGAGACCCCCCTCCAAACACCCCTGACCATTTTTTTTTGCAGATGGTTGACCTAAAAACTCTCCACCACACACCCACAGGTATGTCAGGTTGAAAGTGGGGCACAACCCAGGCAGCAGTGTGTATGCAGATATGACAAAATGATGGGACCTGTACTGAACTATGAAATTAAATACTCTGACCCCATCAAACAGAAGCTGATAGACAGAATTTTATATTCATTTGACTTGCCCTGTAGCCACATATATATATGATTCATATAGTGGGTCTGAGCTATGACTTTTATTGTTTCATGTGTCTGTCTGTACCAACATGACTTTAATTGTACACCATTTCCTCATCATAAAAGACAAGCATGTGTGTGGTTTTGAGGTTGAGAGTCTTTGTTTGTGATAAGTAGTAAATAAGTGATCTGTGACAATTAAAATAATTAAGTGTCCCATGTGACATGACACTCATGACTAGCCATACATTTATAACAGGAATTTTATTATCTAAACCCCAAATTGAGATTACCTTTAATTCAGTTGATCTACCTTTGACCCTCTGATGAATTAGTCAAAAGGGTCCTTCCTTAAGAGACTGGTCACACAAATGTCAAGACTGAATTAAATCACCACTGGTCTATACAGGTTGTAAAAGAGAAGAATAAGATTTCTAAAGAACTGGTTTGACAAGTTATGTTCTGGGATAAATATGTAAACAAGTATTGCTTTTTCTTGCAAAAAAAACATGCAAATGTAGACCAATGGGCAAAAAAAATGCATGAAAAATTAGAAAAATACAGTTGGCACAACCATCTTCAGAAGCTGATGAAAATGTCCATGATCAACAAGCAAAGCAAGAATCATGGCAACCCAAGCATTAATTACTGAGGTCCTGGAGCTTTTGTATTGATTTTTTAATTAATCTGATTTTTTTTTTTAATTTTATTATTATTATAAGTAACAAGCTCCTTTATTTGGAGAGTATAGGTTGTAGTGACCTAATTTAAGGTTTCCAAGGAGAATTTTCAAAGACCTCCCTGGACTTTCAGTTAGAAGATTCTTGGTCCAAATTGTATGATTTGTGCTGTGCAAGTGGACAGATGGCTGGTCAGATGGAAGGACAACAGAAAAAGGGTGATTGCTATGGCTCAGCATGCATGACTTAAAGTCAGCTGAGCTAAAACAGCAATCCTTTGAGCGATGGTAAATTTTAAAATAATATTAAATTTTGACCAATAAAATGTAATGATCTCAGATATTTAATGGAGGTTTATGCACATACACACAAACTATATAAACATATATATATATATATATATATATATATATATATATATATATATATATATATATATAATTTTCAATGTGACAAATTCATATTTGAATTTTAGATATTTCATGAAAATTACATAAAGGTATGTCTTTAAGATATTTTTATGAAAATTGCATGTTTCTTAAGACACTAAAAAATAACATTGTTTAAGATATAGACACAGTGGAAATGATTCCAGAATAGAGGAAATATGCCGCATTATCATGAAGCCTTCTGCAGACCTACTTGTTCTGTCATCAGGTCTATAGATGCCATTGGAATAATGATGGAATGTGCTGTGCTGTCTGAGTGTTTTTAACATCTTTGCAAAAAGACATTTGATACTATTTCAGAAAACTTGTAATATGAGTAAATGATGAAATATTTCAGTAACTATGAAAAGGGCAGCATTCAGAGTAAACCATGTCAACCCAGTAGCTCCTGGTACAGAGGGGGTCATCAGGTACAACTTTGTGTCAGTCACCAGGATCCCCACACCAGCAACAGGGGAAAAAAAGTTTATCCTTGAGATGAATTCCAATGTGAGGCCATCTTGAGATAACATTTATTCAACAAAAATGTAGCACCACTTTTTTGTTTAGTTATGTCAGTTTAATCAAGTCAGATCCCTTTGATTGATTCACAAGCAAGAAGACTGGAGCAATTATCTGGTTGAATGACCAACTCAGGTCCCTAATTAACTGACATAGTATCCCTGGTATGCAAAAGAAAATCTCTTTAAAAACCTTCTTGGTCACACTTCTGACATACTCAGAGCAACAGGTTTATCTTACAGCCAAAAAACCTGCCATCTGATAAACAAACATCTACTTTTAATACTTCCAGATAATGGGACCTTTTTTATTAATGCATTAGTTATTAATATATATTAAGCTTCTGTTTTTTTTCCTTTTTACAGTTGCCTGGGTTTTTTTGCTTGTGACGCTTCTAATGCAATTCATTACATATGTGAACAACTTTCCAAGCAGTTTGCAGTGATAAAGAGTCTTTTAATTTGTGATTGGCATGAACTGGAATTTTATTATATCCATTCAGAACAAAAGAATCACTTAAAAAATGTAAGGCAGCCACAAATGGTTGGTTGACAAGAATCATTCACAAATGGCAGGTTGAGCAGAAGGTGACAAGAAAGAGATGTCTGCCTATTTATTCATTACAGTTTTGTTCTGGGGTATAAAGACAGATGCTAATTGCACACATTTGGTGCCAAGCACTACCCTGCCATTAAAACCCGCTCTTTCACTCTCTCATCTGTCTTAGCATACCAGGGTTAATCCACAAAAGGTTTCACCCAAGCCAAGGTCACTATCTGCCAAGGTCTTGGTACAACTTGTAATTTAGTTGCCACTGTATAGTGGTGGCACCAAGGAGTGACGGGGTACGCGTGACCATGTACTGCTTTATCATTCATAAAGGAAATGTGACACAAACCTGCCAAAACAGTTGATATATATGTGTGTTGACACTTGTGTTCACCTCTCACCACAAAACAGTAATATACAAATGGATACATATATACATTGTCTTTTCTTAAAGATTAATAATAAAAAAACTTAAAACCTATAACCAAAGTTTACAAATTTTATTTCATATAAATGGAAAGGGAGAAAATTAAAACTGCTATGAGAAAAGGTTTACAAATATAGTCTCATTAACTTGATTTTTTTTAGTTGAAAAAAACCCAACCATTATCACCTGGGATAATTTTATAGACCTGTGCAACTTTTATATTATACTATCTGGTGATTTGGTATTGTCCTGAATGCAAATTTTTCTAAGAACCTTTAACAAATGAGCATTGTGTATTTAACAGTAAAATAGCACATATTAATGCAGATACAAATTAGAAATATGTGATTATTCTATGATATTGAATACTGAAAAGTAACATGTTTAGTTATGCAAACAACAGATTTACCTTCAAAAGCAGTGCTTCAGACTGAACCTTACCAGAAAAGCTTACCTTTGTTCTATTCAATTTTCCTACCTATTTTACATTCCTTTTCATTATGGAAAATCTATATCTCTTTTATTTTATCACAGTTTTCTTCATGCAGAACAACTCCTTTCTAATTTGATTTTAAAATTACAAGTATTGGAAATATCTTTCACAGGGAAATTGTTTGAAACTTGAAGACTTAAGAAATCAGATACATACCAAGTACTGGATTCATTGATATGGGGAATATTGACATGTAGCAATGAATCTGTCCATGGCAATACACTACAATTTTCAAGAAGCATTTCAAGATTTTTTTAATTATTCACACAGTTGAGTATTATTAAGTTCAAATATTGAACAACTCAGTAATTTTCAAATGTTGATTTATTTCAATATTATTCCTTTTAAACTGTTTCATTGTCATGTAAATATTCCATTTTCACCATAAAAGTGTATTAACAATCAAAACATAAATCCAGTATGTTATAACATTAAAATTTATTTGAATGAATTAAAATATCAACCACATATTTTTAAATTTAAGTTCTATCAAACAGCAACTGTTTATGTTCTAAACTAAGGCATTACATAGATGAATGATACAGCTACAGTATGCCTTGTAAATTCCAGTATTGTAGAAACTAGTAAAACACCTAGGAACCGAACAGGTTCTTAATAATTAAGGTATATAAAATTTACTATTTAAACAGCAACTATATATATATATATATATATATATATATATATATATATATATACATATATATATATATGTATATATATATGTGATAAATCAATTAATAAAGCATAATATATTTTCACATATATATCCATGTTGAAATAATAAATAAATTATCAAATCTAAAAATTTCTCGCATCAAAACCTTTAATGGCTTTTTAATATGACAGGAAACAACTTCTATATCATAATCAACTAATCAATATACATCCTGATTCACATTTCCTTTTAATTCTAACTATGATGCAATCCTATTGCCTCAAACATAAAAGAAGTGCTATGTAAAACTAAATGAATAACTTGGGCCATTGAATATCTATTTTCAAATCAAAAGAAATCAAATCATACAAATAAAAAATGTGGTAATTATATAATAACTTGGTTTTGTATCAAGAAAACTTCTGCTATATCTCTAACTTGGCCACTTGACTAACGTGTCTTTCCCAAAAATATTAACTAAAATACACTCCTGGTACATATTTTTGTTCATGGTTGGTTGCATAATGACAAAAAAATGAAAGAACAGATGAAAGAGTGTTCAATTAGTTAAAGTTAATTACACTATAACATCGCACGCAGTTGTCCGCAGGCTAATTTAAAAACATATTTTTTTATTTCTTTCACTTTGCAAAAGTTTCCAAAAGTCGCATGCTTCGTTTCCAATATATTTTATCATTCAATTTCTATCGTCTCAAATCAGTCGTGCTACACAGTTAAAGGTAGCGTCAGGTAGAAACATCAAAGGACAAGATCAAAGGATAAACGCCTACCTGTCCACTTGGGCTCCAGGTATATGCTTGTATTTCCATCTGATATGTAACACTAATGCGATGTAAAGGCAAAATGTCACTGAGCATAGTGATGACAAAATTATAAGCGGTGCTATACACACTACAAACAGCATTTTCACCCGAGTCCGCAACCCGTCTCCCCCAGTGGCCCCTGGGCTCTGTTTTGACCGCATGGTGCAGGCGGGAGTCCATTTATAGTCCCGTCGTCTGCTATCGCATGCGAGACGTTATCCCGGAGAATCCCTGACCCGGGTCACCCATGACGTCATTTGTTTACTTGGCAGTCAAACATGGCGGACAGTAAAGACATGGAGCCTTCAAAGATCGATTATAGACGTAAACTAGATAGGTCACCGGAAAGTGCAACTTTTGAGATGTTGTCCGACCAAGATAAACAACTTATAAGTCAACTCCGCTCTGTTGTTTCGGGAGCTAGAGACAAAATGTTGGGACTTAGAGATGAAATAGACGACAGGTAGGCTATATGTCATACCAACACTGGCAACAGCACGCACCTGCACACAAATTACTGTCAAATAACGTCACTGGTATATTTTATAATGAAGTTTAGGTGTTCAAATTACAGCCACCTCTGGCTTAATGAATGCAACTTACGTATTGTTTTCAAATTCAATATTTCTTTCTGGCAGATGTTCAGAATAAGGTTTACACCTGAAACATGGCAAAGGGGAGTCCCTGCTAAAATGTTGTTTTCTAACAATTACCAAAATATTATTAAATTCCCCATATAGAACAAGGCCACATGTGGAGTTCATTATTTAAGTGCATGTGGAATCTGAGTACTCTTATTAAATTATACTTTTTCTTTATTTGGTCAAATTTTGGTCCTGTGTTCCTGCTCCATTGACCTCTAATGACATTAAGTCTATTAATTGTAGCCCTGTATGAAAGTGTATCCCTTGCCAGAAAAACCAGTACAGTACATAGCTAGTCAATACAGTGCATGAGTGATTCTTCATTCGCTCCCATTTCGTTTTGAGTGACAGCTCGTCAGCACAGCAACTCACGTGCTTGTCATTGGACCTGATGTTGAATTACATTAACATCATGGAAACTAGTAGCCGCCTGCAGCAAAGAAACATCTTGCATCATTAATGGACGACTGTTTCATCGCCTCCCTATATATAGAGATAAGTGGTATTTGGCCACGATACGATCGTATTTTCCGGGAAAGGCAGTTTTATTTTCAGGGTCACGGATGGGGTGACATTAAAACTTCTTCACCATGGCAAAAGTATCTTATTTTCAATACAACTGCAACATATTGGCAACTTAAAGGGCATTTTACTTTAGTTATTGTGTATTTTGGTCTAAGAAGAGGAAGGTCATACTCAGCTCTTAACTGCCATGACAGAAGCAGTTAGAATGTATAGATGTAGTGGCAACAATAATTTGTGTACTGGTCCCGTTGTATAAGAGTTATGGAATTAAATTAGCAGGAAATTTATGCAGTTACCTTCTCATAACAGAATTTTGTCTTAAAACACATAAAAACTGACATTGTACATTAATTACGTTCACATATGGATGTTCAACAGTTTCAGACAAAAATATTGTTTACATAATTCTTCATAAACTCACTGTATTATTATTCGTTTGTCGACTGACGGCTTTCAAACCACCATGCAGCCTTCTGACCATGCATGCATATAATTAAGCTTTATGGCCTTTTCATTAAGCTTTATGGCCTGTTTTTTATAACAAGCTGTTATCAGTAAGATCGCTTTATTCACAATTTACAGCAGTGAACTGACCTTTTTTTATTATCTGGAAAAATCCTGCTTTTTGGAAACCAGTGCATTGTTGTCAACATATCCATTCAAATGAAGCAGCTTTTAGTGAGACAGTAGGAAAACCACTTGCCGGGATAATGTCAAACAGAAGGATCAAGATCTGTGAACCCTACTCTGGGTTGTTAAATTAGACTATAGAGCATTTCAGATACTGTGCCAAGTATTATTTTTTACTCAAACTTGTTAAATAATACACATAGAAGAAAAATGATGTATCATTTATAAATATTTGTCACTCTTAATTGGATATTCAGGTCACACAAAATTATTTTGCAGGACGCATATTTTGCACCACAAAAAGAATGTTTTTACTAAGACTGAAGTAGCCTAGCACTTCAGTGTTGATTGAGACTACCTACATGCATAGACGACAGACTCAGACAGGCAGGCCCAACACCCTGCCAACACAGAGCCTTGTGAATGCTCCTGGCAGGGTGTCGGCAAGTCTTTCTGAGCTAGTTGTTACATTTGATTTGATTGACAGCTAACAGGGCCAAGAATGAACTTTTTCAGGGCTTTGTGATGGCTGGGTGTTGGGATTTTCTTTGTGAACATGTGCCCCATACATGCAGGATAGCAGGCAGGTTAGCTGTCTACCAAAACAAATGTAAAACTGTGTTTCCATGTATCCGCAAGAAACGTATCTGCAAAAGACGTACATACGTTCCATAGTCCGCAAAAACTGTTTCCATAAGTACGTACATTTTTCTTGTGGATACCCGTTCGCGTGCCTCCTTTGAAACTGCAAGGACGACAAACAGGAAGAAGGTCAATATGTCTAATCACACCTGGCGCCGGGGAACTGTTGGGAAATGTAGGCATTTTTGACATCCACAAAACGGATGAATCGCTTACCGATCCGTTTTGATGCGGTCCGTTTTTGCAGATATGCATGCGTAGCACGTTAAAACGTATTTTTTGTTACAGCCCCATAGGTGGAGAGTTTAACCTCTCAAGTTTGGTCATATCTGACCCAAGTGGTTCAGACCACAATATTAGGCATTCACCATGAGGACATGCACCAACCCCTATATATTACGCATAGTAAAGTTGTGTTGACTCAGTTAAGATATTAATTGTAACTAAATGTTCAGTATGTTTGTAAATATTGGAAATTTCTCTCAAGAAATTCATATAATTGTTACCTCCATAAGTTTTTGTTAAAAGAATGGCAAGGCATGCTGGGGAGGCCTAGGAGGGTCTATTTGGGCACAGGGATCTATGAGGGAACCACCATCTGTCAAATGTATTTAGGTTATTTTCATAGATATCCCTGTTAATTTGCATAAGATTCCCATTGTGGGTAGGAGGGTCTATTTTGGGCATGGGGATCTATGAGGGAACCCCCATCTGTCATGTGTTTTTTAGGTAATTTGCATAGATATCCTGTTAATTTGCATAAGATTCCCATTTGTGGTTGGTTTGAATCTGGAGGGAACCAACCCCCACTCTCTCAACCTTCAAGCATTCCTATGAATTTAAGCTTAGTGTTCATGCTTGGTTCCAGGGAACTTGAGTTGTTTGGGTAGCAGCCCCCACCTGTCATTACACATGAATGTAAAATATCCAAAATAGTTTCATGCTTAGTCAGTAGATGGCGCTTGGCAACTAGACATAAATAAACCAAAATCACCCAGTTTGGTATCATATTTTCAAGGTTCACTTGAGAGCATGTGTCACGTCTCATCATGAGGTCCTGGGTTCAAGTCCAAACAGACACATAGAAAATGATTCTCATAATTGTATATAGAAAATAAACTTACTATGGTTCAATCAGAGATACATAATCATTTCAGTAACATACGTGTATTATATCACACTATTTGTCCATTTTGACTTAATTTAAAAGTTTCCCAGCAAAGGGATCCTCACACATTGACTTACTATCTCTAGTTCACCTGTTTTATGGGATGTTATGGTTCTATGTGCGAGTCAACATAGTCCAAGTTTGTCTGTTTTCCATAACAAGATTGCATGATCAGATGTCAGGTATTACTCATGTGCAATAAGTTCCAAACAAGGAGAAGAAACAGGAAAAAAAAAAAGAAACAGAAGTAACGGATGGAAGCTTGACAAATTTTGTTTTGTGCGGTTGTGAAGTACAGCTATCAGGTATCATGATTTTGGTCCTGATCGTGCCTGGCTCAAGCTGTTTTGTCCAAAGGAGTAAGCAGATGGTTTTGGAACAGAATCTTATTAGATACCATGATGTTTTAAGGAGAAAAAGCTACATTTGATTTATATGTTACATGCCTGGGATGTGAATAGGTTCCTTTAAATTCCATCAGTTACATGTGAATGTGCATCAGTGAAAACCTTTTCTTCCTTAATGCTCCCGGAGTTCAATTTTTGTCATTCTTCCATGTGAGAGTTCTGACTGTGCATGCATACTCAATAGTAACTGCCCCAAATGAATCCCTTTCAAATTAGGTGGGCAGTCTATGCAAATGAACCTCTCTCCTGCATTTATTAGCAGCACACTTTCGAGGAAAGACCCTCATTTTCATAAACATACTTCAGTTTATACACCGCTGTGCTTATATAACCATACTAGATTCGTATTGGCTGTTGCAAAAGGTAGGTACCAATACTGGAGAAGAAGCAATATCTTATTTTCTACACAGTAAGTGCCATACTTTCAGACATACTTATCATTCTGCAGTACCCTTGGTCACAATGAGTCTAAACATCTGTATTAATGGTAAAATTGATACAATGTGGGGTTTGGGATGTCTGATTGGACAAAAGTTCTATGGAAAATCCCAAGTCTGACCTGACATGCACCCAGTTATAGACTGACCTGCAAGTCCTATTTCCAAACTCCATAAACATAATCTGCCTGCCTTATAGAAACCAATTTAGAGCTAATTTGTGAGAGTACAATAAGGCTCTACAAAGATACTTGGTTGTCTGATGAACCATTAATAATTCTTTGGCTCTGTCTGAATATCAGAACAGACTGAAACCTTAATTGATCTTTATTGTTTCTGAATAATTTTAGATCTTAAATATTGAAATATTCCTTTAAATATATGTCAAGTCACATATTACACCCTTTCCTACTCCATAACAATATGTAGTGTTACTTGGTGTTGTCATGCTACACAAGGAATATATGCCAATGGTCCGTACGGTAGAGATTCACCATACTGTGCTGTAACCCTTGCTAATATTGCTATATTTTGGCTGTACTGCACCATTTACAGATTAAGATTTGTCAGTGTTCTAACTTCTGTTTTTTCTGTGTTTCCTCTTTCAATTTCATATTCTTCTCCATGTTTTGGAGTTGTTGCACATCTGCAAGATCAGACCTCTTACTCCTGCAGTCTGGTTTAGGTAAACCAATGTATAAGACAGGTGAAATGGAGATAGACAGTCCATGTACTGGGATGGTTTTGCTTTTGCATTCAGCCAAAATATTTAACATTGTGAGATAATACACATTTATTGCAAATGTTTATCTAACTTTTTCTCCTAAATTCAGTTTAAAGGGGCCCAATCACCGCTATAAAGCATATTGAAATAAGACTTAAGGCTTCTTCCCTTTAAAATAAATCTGTACCTGCCAAAATATTGTCTTGAAACTGTTTGCTTACAAGTAAAAAGGAGTTATAAACAATGGACCAGGCGCTATCACAGGTTTCAAAATAAACACAGTGTGTGGGGCCAGTGTGCATTGCAAAGCCATAACATGTGTCAATCAGGAGACTTGGCCCTGACTGACTTGGCCCATCAACAGACACACTTGGAATGTATTTACCAACACACAGAATCATGATAAGATGTTAAACAGCCTGTACGTGAGGTATTAAGACTGCACTGTGCTGGGATGCTTTTGCTGGGGAAACTTGTTTTTAAGCAAAACTGAACTGATAGCTTGAAAGAATAGGCATAACATTGCCCCTGATTATGTCCCTTTAAAACACACATAAATGATGATTGAATAACAGTATGAATTTAACAAAACTAATACAAATGATAAATTTAATGTATTTGTCATCTTAATACCAATATATTACATAAGTATGGTACCTGAATAGCAAATAAAGCTACTGCTAATATAAACAAGCTGACGACTATAAGTCATCTGAGCTATAGTCCTGGTCCATTGTCCGTCATCTGTCAGTCTGTCTGTCCGTCTGTCTGTCTGTCCGTAGATGTGGCACGTTTTGAACCATAAGACCTAGGAATCCAAAATTTGGCATAATGTTAGATGTCCCCAAGATCTCCTACCAACCCGAAAACAGGGTCTTTGCAACTTCCTTCCTTTGAGAAATTAAGGAAAAACCTTAATTTTTTATTAAAAACCTATTTTCACACTTCAGGACTGCCTAATATCAAAACCACTCATCTGTTTTTCCTCATATTTACCATAAATAATCCCCTTTATAGTTACTATGTACATGCCAGAAATTAGGTCTGTATTATATAATTAAAAAAAATTACAGGCCCAAACATAATGCAATTTGTAAATAATCAGGAAAGAAATTTGATCACTTAACACAAAACTTGTTAAAGCTAAGCACTTTTTTTTTCAGTAATATAACTTTTATTAATCAAAATCAAATTGTATACCCAAAATTAGATCAAAATCTTTTAAATTTTTCAAAATATTAGCAAAAATAAAAAATTGGTAGCTTAAATTTTGCCCAACTTAGACCATGGCATGTTTTTTCCCTGTAATTGCTGTGGATTTAATTTTCAAAGCATGTTTTTGTTAACATTTCAACTGTTAACACCAAAAATTTGAAACCAGTTGATCAAAAACTGTAGATTTTATTCAAGATTTCAAGCACCATGTCACATATTGTTTACATCAAGCTAGTGTTATGCAGTTTGCTAGAGCTCAGCTCCCCAGCTTCAGCTCTAAGTTCCTTAAATTTGGCATACAGTTAGATATCTCTAAAATCCCCTACCATGCCAAGAATTTGGTCGCTAGGACTTAATTCCTTCGAGATATTAATGAAAAACTTTCTTTAAAAACACATTGTTACACTTTAAGACTGAGCTAGAGATTTTTTGTCAGGGATGTAACATTATTTAATCAAGATTCAGTTGAATACCCAAAATTAGTTCTAAATTTCTCAAATTTTATAAGTTATTAGTATAAATATAAAATTAGTACCTTAAATTTTGCCCAAATTTGACCATGGCACGTTTGTTTCCTGAGAGCACTGTTGATATAATTTTCATATTATGCACACATAAGGATTTCAGCTTTGTAGTTTAGAAAGCTGAAAGAAATTGTAGCTTTTATTAATGTTTTTATGAGACCACGTCAGACCCAGGCCCTACCCAGCCCCTCTTCAGTCACCTGTATGTTGACCGTGTTGACCTTTCAGCAAATTATGCATGCCTCAAGCGAGGCATACACTTGGGCAGCCAGGCAGCTAATGCCCAGTCACAGTTGATCCAGGTGTCCAACCCAACTCATCTTGTAGTTGTTTTGAAAAACAACATAACAATAAACAATAAATTAATAAATTTTTATTGTTTTTTTATAACAAATTAAAGAAAAAATAATAGAAAAGGAATTTGTTAGTTGATGAGTAACAGGGAAAAAGCTTGTAGTTATTGATGATGTAAGAATCTTGTATGGATGGATAGAATGTCAATGTCAATGTTATTCCAAAAAACACCATGCAGTCACCTATGGTATTTTTCAGTTCAATTTTAATGATAAAAAAAATAAATCATATGATTCATTACTAATCATTAGGGATCATATGAAGGAAATTAATGATAGACAAAGATGCAGTTGATAATATTTATCTAGATTCCTACTGTGTCTAGTGTGTAGATTGATGTTAAAGTAGTCCAAAGTGAATATATTACATTTATTATTTAATATAAATAAAAGCCATAAAACCAAGTACTTATGATTATTATTTAAATTTTAAGAATTTTGTATATTCTGGATTCTCAACATCATTGTTTGGCTAAAACTGAATAAATACCAGACATGGTGCGAATGCTTTGCAGATGTATTTGGATATGAATATGAATATGTACTGCATTAAAAAATTTCTTGCATAAAAATGGGAATTCAGGTAAAAATGAAAGTATTTGAATACCAGTGCAGATACTTTCAAAATGTATTCATGAATGCATTCATGAATATATTCTATAATATTATTTTAATAATCATTTCAGTTATATTTTATTTTTAAAAAGCATATGATTTTGTTATTATTGTATCCCCAGACAAAGTCGGGGGATACTATGATTTCATACCGGTCCCGCCGCCGCCGCCACATATAAATCTTGTTGGCGCGATAACCCAAAAAATATTTCACAGAACTTTACCAAACTTGGTATATGTATAGATATGGGTAAGAGGACAACGCCTATTAAAAATGAGGTCATAACCTTTACTAGGAGAGTGTCCTTGACCTTGAATAGGTCCAATTTTGGGGAAAATCACACAAATTTTTTAATATCTCAAGAAATCTTGCATGGATTTATCCCAAAATCAAGTTGATGGAAGATCATGGATAGGGTTGTCCTGTTCCAGAAACTGGTGGCGCCACCTATTATTCTTTACTTGTTTTCGTGCCGTTTAATACCCCCAAAATTGCTACCTTACAGTGCTGTGAGCATTATAAGTCAATGGACAGATTTCTTTTATATTATGCATATACATAGGTATGGGTTATGGGATGATGTTTATTTAAATTGGGGTCATGACCTTTCCTATGATAGTGGCCTTGACCTTGAATATTGCCATATATGGTGAAAATCACACACCTCTTATGATATCTCCAGTGTTGATAGCCATATGGATTTCAAACATAACTTATGGATGGCCCACCACTAAAGTAAGAACCCTATAGGTTCTAGGGTCATGAGGTCAAAGGTCAAGGTCACTGGACTGGCATTTTAAAAGATACTGTGGATGCATTTTAAGCCAAACTTTCATCCTAAGGCTTCCATCTTGAATATATAGCTCACTTGCCAATAGTGGATGATCCATATAAATTTTGGGGTCACAAGGTCAAAGGTCAAGGCCACAGGAGCTATCTGTCTAAAAATTAGTTTCTGGATGATAATTCCTGCTTTTATTGATGTATTGATTTCAAATTTGACTTATATATGTCCCATTGAAAAAGCAAGACTCCAATTGATTTTGGGGTCATGAGGTCAAAGGTCAAGGTCACAGGACACATCTTTAAAAAGATTGTGGATGCATTTTCAGCCAAACATTTCCTCTCAGACCTTTCATCTTGCACATATAAGTCATCTGCCAAGAGAGGAAGACCCCTATCAATTTTGAGGTCACAAGGTCAAAGGTGAAGGTCACAGGAGCAATCTGTCCAAAAATTAGTTTCTGGATGATAATTCCTTCTTTTATTGATGTATGGATTTCAAACTTGACTTGTATTTGACCCATTGGAAAAACAAGACCGAATTGAATTCAGAGTCATGAGGTCAAAGGTCAAGGTCACAGGAAACCTCTTTAAAAAGATTGTGGATGCACTTTCAGCCAAACAATTCATCTTAGATCTTTCATCTTGCACATATAGTTCACCTGCCAAGAGAGGAAGACCCCTATCAGTTTTGAGGTCACAAGGTCAAAGGTGAAGGTCACAGGAGCCATCTGTCCAAAAATTAGTTTCTGGATGATAATTCCTTCTTTTATTGATGTATGGATTTCAAACTTGACTTATATATGTCCCATTGAAAAAGCAAGACTCCAATTGATTTTGGGGTTATGAGGTCAAAGGTCAAGGTCACAGGACACATCTTTAAAAAGATTGTGGATGCATTTTCAGCCAAACATTTCCTCTCAGACCTTTCATCTTGCACATATAGTTCACCTGCCAATAGAGAAAGACCCCTATCAGTTTTGAGGTCACAAGGTCCAAGGTGAAGGTCACAGGAGCCATCTGTCCAAAAATTAGTTCCTGGATGATAATTCCTGCTTTTATTGATGTATGGATTTCAAACCTGACTTATATATGTCCCATTGGAAAAGCAAGACCCAAATTGATTTTGGGTCATGAGGTCAAAGGTCAAGGTCACAGGACACATCTTTAAAAAGATTGTGGATGCATTTTCAGCCAAACATTTCATCTTAGATCTTTCATCTTGCACATATAGTTCACCTGCCAAGAGAGGAAGACCCCTATCAGTTTTGAGGTCACAAGGTCAAAGGTGAAGGTCACAGGAGCCATCTGTCCAATAATTAGTTTCTGGATGATAATTCCTTCTTTTATTGATGTATGGATTTCAAACTTGACTTATATATGTCCCATTGAAAAAGCAAGACTCCAATTGATTTTGGGGTTATGAGGTCAAAGGTCAAGGTCACAGGACACATCTTTAAAAAGATTGTGGATGCATTTTCAGCCAAACATTTCCTCTCAGACCTTTCATCTTGCACATATAGTTCACCTGCCAATAGAGAAAGACCCCTATCAGTTTTGAGGTCACAAGGTCCAAGGTGAAGGTCACAGGAGCCATCTGTCCAAAAATTAGTTCCTGGATGATAATTCCTGCTTTTATTGATGTATGGATTTCAAACCTGACTTATATATGTCCCATTGGAAAAGCAAGACCCAAATTGATTTTGGGTCATGAGGTCAAAGGTCAAGGTCACAGGACACATCTTTAAAAAGATTGTGGATGCATTTTCAGCCAAACATTTCATCTTAGATCTTTCATCTTGCACATATAGTTCACCTGCCAAGAGAGGAAGACCCCTATCAGTTTTGAGGTCACAAGGTCAAAGGTGAAGGTCACAGGAACCATCTGTCCAAAAATTAGTTTCTGGATGATAATTCCTTCTTTTATTGATGTATGGATTTCAAACTTGACTTATATATGTCCCATTGAAAAAGCAAGACTCCAATTCATTTTGGGGTCAGGAGGTCAAAGGTCAAGGTCATAGGAAACCTCTTAAAAAAATTGTTGATGCATTTTCAGCCAAACAATTCATCTCAGATCTTTCATCTTGCACATATAGTTCACCTGCCAAGAGAGGAAGACCCCTATCAGTTTTGAGGTCACAAGGTCAAAGGTGAAGGTCACAGGAACCATCTGTCCAAAAATTAGTTTCTGGATGATAATTCCTTTTTTTATTGATGTATGGATTTCAAACTTGACTTGTATTTGACCCATTGTAAAAGCAAGACCCGAATTGATTTTGGGTCAAAGGGGCCAAAGGTCAAGGTCACAGGAAACCTCTTTAAAAAGATTGTGGATGCATTTTCAGCCAAACATTTCATCTCAGACCTTTCATCTTGCAAATATAGTTCACCTGCCAAGAGAGGAAGAACCCTATCAATTTTGAGGTCAAAGGTGAAGGTCACAGGAGCCAACTGTCCAAAAATTAGTTTCTGAATGATAATTCCTTCTTTTATTGATGTATGGATTTCAAACCTGACTTGTATTTGACCCAATGGAAAAGCAAGACCCGAATTCATTTTGGGGTCAGGAGGTCAAAGGTCAAGGTCATAGGAAACCTCTTAAAAAAATTGTTGATGCATTTTCAGCCAAACAATTCATCTCAGATCTTTCATCTTGCACATATAGTTCACCTGCCAAGAGAGGAAGACCCCTATCAGTTTTGAGGTCACAAGGTCAAAGGTGAAGGTCACAGGAGCCATCTGTCCAAAATTTAGTTTCTGGATGATAATTCCTTTTTTTATTGATGTATGGATTTCAAACTTGACTTGTATTTGACCCATTGTAAAAGCAAGACCCGAATTGATTTTTGGTCAAAGGGGCCAAAGGTCAAGGTCACAGGAAACCTCTTTAAAAAGATTGTGGATGCATTTTCAGCCAAACATTTCATCTCAGACCTTTCATCTTGCAAATATAGTTCACCTGCCAAGAGAGGAAGAACCCTATCAATTTTGAGGTCAAAGGTGAAGGTCACAGGAGCCAACTGTCCAAAAATTAGTTTCTGAATGATAATTCCTTCTTTTATTGATGTATGGATTTCAAACCTGACTTGTATTTGACCCATTGGAAAAGCAAGACCCGAATTGATTTTGGGGTCATGAGGTCAAAGGTCAAGGTCACAGGAAACCTCTTTAAAAAGATTGTGGATGCATTTTCAGCCAAACAATTCATCTCAGATCTTTCATATTGCACATATAGTTCACCTGCCAAGAGTGGAAGACCCCTATCAATTTTGAGGTCACAAAGTCAAAGGTGAAGGTCACAGGAGCCATCTGTCCAAAAATTAGTTTCTGGATGATAATTATGGATTTCAGTCTTGACTTGTATATGTACCATTGGAAAAGCAAGACCAAAATTGATTTTGGGTCATGAGGTCAAAGGTCAAGGTCAAAGGACACATCTTTTAAAAGATCAAGGTCACAGGACCAACATCTTCAACAAGATTGTGGATTGTTAGATGGAAGAAACAATAAATATGCCAAGTGTCAGTATATGCTGCTAAAAATGGGGGTCTATTCTTAAAGGGGGGGGGGGGCCTACTATGTCTGGGGATACTCTGGCACAAGAAATTTATAGTTTTTTTTTAATAAAAATTATATTGGCACAATATTTGTTATTAAATTAAAAAAAAATAGTTAAACTCTTTTATTATATGCGCTCCTTATAAGTTATATGGCCAAGTCTAAATCTGCGTGAATATAGCACTCCATTTGTTAATAAAATAAATGAAATCAATCCTCTTCCCTGTCTCCAAAGATACTATCAAAATCATACATAAGCTAAACACCAACAACTCATAATACAGCTTATATTTATTACCACACAACACCGGCATGTGCCTCATTCCCAAATCATATTTTTTATCATATCTAACAGCTGAGCGCCGTGACCCATGGGTCCCATGTTTTAATTATTATTTGTAATGGTCTCTCACAAGTCACAAATGCCATTTGACAAACTCCGCAAGTCTTTGCCGACCTGAAGAGCAAATTAGCAGGCAACTTTATCCAACATTTTCTTCATGCCTGATGCTCAAAAAGAGATGAGTTTTAAGCACAGCTAACTGAAAGTCAGCTGAGGTATAGGAATGGTGGTTTGTCAGTAGGCTGTCTGGCCGTCTGTTAGCAAGACTCAAATCATAACTGCTGACCCTAGATGCTTTGAGTTAATATCCATCGAGGTCAATAAAATTTCTCCCTTAAAACATGATATTAGGTAACTGCAACCTATACCCCTCAAGCTATTGGGCATGTAAGTATCCCCAAGAATAATTAAAAATATGACCCAAAAGAAACAAAACCTCCAGTATCTTGATAATTAATGTATGGATTGTCATGAATATTGACCATGACTCGTTTTGTCCATGTTTTAAAACTGGTGGTGGTGCCACCTGTATTTTTTTCTAATAATTACAATTGTTTTTCTATTTTGAGACTGTTTAATGACAGCAAACATGTCATTTTCTCAGCTCTGGTTTCATCTAGTGTATTGAAACCTTGTGTGTATATTGATTTTAAACAGATGCCCCGTAGTAATCAGCTTACAACACTCTGGTTCATCCTTAGAGGTAATATATATGTCAATCCACTAACATGTACTCTTATAATGAGTATATCTTGTAGTAACATATCTTGAATGATTATAACAACATATATAATAAAGCCCTTGTTTCCATAAGATACTGACATCAATAGTCATTACCATATTTGATTTTTGCTTATATGTGATAGGCATTGTACAACCACTAGAGAAGTAAAAGTGTACTCATTATGTATGCACTATAATATCTGTGATCATGCAGAGTTTTTACTTTTACTGGAGATTTATGCCTGATAAACACTTTTTAAATTTGCATATTGTTCAATTTATTATGGAAAATTTATCCCTGATCTACTTGTATTTTATTACAATTCTCTGCAATTTTTTCCAGTGGGAAGCAGATATTTGATAGCTTTTACAATTTTTTACAGTAACAATTCACAAGTGAGCTTCGGGTTGTTGTTTTTATGGATGGCAGTACAGTGGCAGTGATGATTCAAGTAATTCAATGAATAAAATAAACTATTGTGGAGAGAGTCAGCAGCTCTTTGTGTTCATTTAATGTACTATAATAATTATTGTGAATGTCAAACTATATATCAGTGAAAAACATGATTAACTTACTCATGATGTGCGTCTGATTTCTGTTGTAAACTAGACTTCTTTTGTCATAACCTGTACAGACCTTACAGCCTGACTCTGTGATATATATTTGTCAGTAACATTTAGTGTCAGATTTCTGAGTCATGACATATATTTTGCAAGCTGAATCAGACTTTCCCCCCAGATATCAATACATGTATATGGTAGGAAAATATAATATTTTGAAAAATTTCAGACCAAGTTAATGATATGGTAAATTAAAAGACTTGTACACCGATATGTGCAGCATTTACCTCATATCAGTGAAGAATTTAGGTTGATTTGAAATAGTATGGTTTCAATCACTTTTTTTTACTTCTTGTGTATTGGCTTAAGCCCTGAACTACCACATAAAAAATGCTCTCCTTTTAAACAAATGTCAGGCAAGAATTATTTTTCATGTTAGTAATTTTATGATTTAGATTCATAACTGTATGAAAATCTTACAATGATCATTTTCTTGAAAATCAGTTATTATTGGCTCATTTCTATGCTGATTTGAATGTGGATATGGTACAGATTTGTTTGAAAATCAGTTTTTAACAAAACTGAAAAACTAAAGTGTCAACCAAATGCACAAGCTTGGAAATTGTAGCCACATGCCCATCATGTCTGTGTTGCTGATGCAGGCTTAACACAGTCTTGTTAGTAAGTATATCATGTGTTTTATCTTGTCAGCTCCCTGCACCAGCAGTCCATGGTCACCACTTTCATTGTCATCCAATGTTTTGATTTTCTGGGGCTAATTTTGTCTCAATATGATGGCACAAATTCAGTTGCAAATGATAAGATGTACATTTTTAGTGGTATGCTTGCTATATATCAGTTCATTGGAAGACTTTGTAAAGGTGTTGCAGTGATATTTCCCACACATGCCATGCTGAAGGTGTTAAGTGAGATAACACTAACAGAGCTAGTTAAGGCAGGCCATTCAATGCTTTTTCTGTTTTTAGCTCAGCTGACTGTAAGTCATCTGAGCTATAGTCGTGGTCCATTGTCCATCGTCAGTCCGTCTGTCCATCTGTTAGACTGGCACGTTTTGAAACCGTTAGACCTACAAATCCAAAATTTGGCAAACTGTTAGATGTCCCCAAAATCTCCTACTATACAGAAAATTGGGTCAATATGACTTTGTTCCTTTCGGGATATTTAGGAAAAACCTCAAATTTGCATTAAAAACCTATTATCACACTTCAGGACTGCCTAATATCAAAACCACTTATCTGTTTTTTGTAATATTTACCAGAAGTAATCTCCTATGTATTTCCTATATACATGCCAGACATTAAGTCCGTTAAGTGTAATTTCTTTAAATTAGGGCCCGAACATAATGGACCTTGTAAAAAATCAAGAAAAATATTCACTCACTTTACATGAAAATTTTGAAACTAGAGACTATTTTCTCAAGTATATAACTTTGTTTAATTAAGATTCAGTTGTTTACCCAAACTTAGATCTGAATTTTGTAAATTTTTTAAGTTATTAGCATAAAAATAAAATTAGTACCTTAAATTTTGCCCAATTTTGACCATGGCACTTTTTAGCTCAGCTGACTTTCAGTCATGCTGGGCTATAGCGATGGGTCTTTGTCCGGCGTCCTTCCGTCTGTCCGTCCAGCCGTCTTGCCGGCCGTTAGCAGGGCACAAATCGTAACCGTAGGGGCTAGGGCCATAAACCCTATGCAGTCTTAGAGGTTCTAAAAAGATCTCCTTGCAAACCTGAAATTAGGTCACTGCGACCTATATTCTCGAAGTTATGGGGTGTGTTTGCACCCCCCAGAAATAATTCTTTTAGCCAAAATTTTCATCCCAAACCTTCCATCTTTCACATACAGCTCACCTACCAACAGGGGAAGAACCATAATTATTTTGAGGTCACAAGATCAAAGGTCAAGGTCACAGAACCAACTTCTTTGAAAAGCCTGTGGATGCATTTTAAGCCAAACCTTTCATCCCAATTCTTTGATCTTTAACATATAGCTCACCTACTAAGTGGGAGAAGAATCCTATAGATGTTGAGGTCACAAGGTCAAAGGTCAGGGTCACAGGATCCACTTCTTTGAAAAGGTTGTGGACACATTTCAAGCTAGACCTTTCATTCCAAACGTTTCAGCACTGATATCACTTCTCTGCCAACAGGGGAAAAGACCTGTTGATTTTGAGGTCAAAGGTCAAGTTCACAGCACCCTCTTCTTGCATGGAGTCATTTTCAGGCAATTTTTTCAATCTATACTTTCCACCTGTCATATATGGCTTACCTACCAATAGGGGAAGAAGCCTATTGATGTTGAGTTCAAAAGGTCAAAGGTCAAGGTCACAATATTGTTCTAAATGCTTGTGAACATGTTTTTTTAAAAGGTTGTGGACACATTTCAAGCTGGACTTTATATTCAAAACCTTCCAGCACTGATATCGATTCTCTGCCAACAGGGGAAAAGACCTGTTTATTTCCAGGTCAAAGGTCAAGTTCACCGCACCCTCTTCTAATGTGGAGACATTTTCAGGCAAACATTTCAATCTATACCTTCCATCTGACATATATGGCTTACCTACCAATAGGGGAAGAAGCCTATTGATGTCGAGTTCAAAAGGTCAAAGGTCAAGGCCACAATACTTAATTGTTCTAAATGCTTGTGAACATATTTCTGGTGAAACTGTTCAAGCCAAACCTTCAGTCTTTCACATATGCCACATCTATGCATCACTCAATTTGATCCAAACTTCATATTTATGGGTCTTTTTGCTTGAAGAAATAACTGATTGATTTTGGGGTTAGCTGATCAGGAGGTTAAAAGTTGCAGGTCAAAGTTATTCACTCATTGGTTGCCAAGTAATTACACCAGATTAAAGTGGTTAGTAGTTACCCATCATTTAGAAAGAATCCAGTTGATATGTGGGCAAAAGGCCAAGGTCATTGGTCAGGGATGTTTGCAATAACTTATTTTGTAGACCATCTCTATTTTCCTTTTATATATAACCATTGCAATCCAGCTGGTACAAATCACTGTGTCGCTGTAATTGTGAGTGACACTGGTGACATATGACTCCCTTTTGTATCAGCCTATTAAGTGATAAGTGAGAGTGATAAGTACCTGGTTACTGCATAACAAAAACACAGTTGTTGGAATGCTTCAGCCAGGCATTAAGACTATGAGAGTACAGTAATAAGGTTTAGCTACTGATTTATAAGATGATGGGAACATTTTGCAGTTTATTTTATGGAATCATAGCAATAAACTTAGTTTCCTAGATATCGGAATATTTATATATAAATCACCACATATAAAAGCAAGTGTTTGTCCTCATAATATGTGGATATGTACCTGGATTAAGGATGGCTTTTTTTCTTTATAAGACTCTTAGTCATGCTTTCTGCATTTCCTTTCTTTCAGGTTTTGCAGTTTACCTACCCTGCTGATCCCATTGAAAAGCAGAGTTATAATAAAAAATATTAGACTTACACTTTTTACATTTGCATATCTATAAATCTGATATGAGGGCCTTAACATGCCTTTTGATTTGTTTTGGACATTCATTACTGTACCATCCTTTGGAGAATTTGCCCCAAGTTTGGTCTCTTATTGGAGGATGTGTGATATCAAATGTCTGACTTGTCAGAAATCCATTTTGTCTGCCAGACACCTTAGAAATCCTTTTTTCAGTGCAGTTTCAGTGATTTTTCTTCAATGTTTGATCCAATTTAGAGAATGGTTGTTGATTTCAGACCTGTCAGAAGTTGAATATGGCCACCAGGCAACCATATTCCTTTTGATCATATTATCTCAAGAACTGTTAAAGTGAATGCAGTTGGAAGTATATTAATCTTATCTTGCAAAGGATTGGGTCAAATATTTCTTAATAAATATTACCATCATTTATACAGGTGCAGTACAGTTGGCTTGTATTAAATAAAATTTAAACAGAAGCACCCATTTCTCAATAATTCTTGCATGGATTTCCTTGATTTTTGCTATATATGTTGATCTTATATTTGCCCTTTGTGGTGTTCCTTTTGAGACTGACAGGTATCAAGCAAGCTCTGGGAATAGTTGCTGATAGCTTAACAATCAATATTTTTCCTCTGACCATAAATTCACTGTGTTTTAACCAGACACAGGTGATATATATTTCTGTTGTCGTAGAAAATTTCAACATATTGGCAAATTGGGTCTTCAAAATTTAACTGGAAGTTGTGAATCTCAGCCCATGATGTTGCAGGTCATGCTTGGCAGCTGAGCGTCATGACCTATGGGTCACTTGTTTTTTCCTGTAAGTACTATTGATTTAATTTTCAAAGCATGTAAACATAAGTAATTAATTTGTTGCAATCTGAAATTTGAAAATAAAAGCTTGAAAATTAGGCAAGTTATTGATTTTTTTTCTTGAGGCTCTATTGTAGGCATTTGAGGCAAGATGCCATGTTGTGTTAATATAGCATTTTTAAAGAAATCAATTTTCTTTTAAATGGTTTTAACAAATATACCCACCGGTATGCTTAAATGTTTAAAATATGAAGCAAATTATGGATAAATAAAGGCACAATTTAAAATTGTGAAATCTGAATCAAGTATTGTTTTTAGATATTTATTGTGTTGCAAATTTATTTTTGTGGTAAAATTAAATAAAAATTTGTATGCATGATGTGGTGTTGTCTGACAAGATTGAGATTTATGATGATGCAATTTAGAATTATGAATCAACGTTTATATTCAGAAATATATGTTATATTGGAAAAGTATACAAATTAAACTTAAAATAAAAAAATGAGGATCTAATACAAACATTTGTTAATTATTTCCTGCCTCAGCAGAATTGGAGATCAGGCTTTGTTTGCCCTGTATGTGTATGCAGAAGTGTTGTTAATCCCACCATCTCCCCTCCCCCTCCTCTGCTGCCATTTATTCCTGTGCACTGGGACATTAGTTTTTATTGCAAATGTGTAAAACTTATTTAATAAAAAAGTAATAGGATTAGAAAAATTAAGAACTTATTGAAACATATTCTTGCCTTTAATAGGAGAATGGAACATAAAGTGATCAGCTCTGTCCATCATCTTTCCGATATCATTAAATATATATAAATTATGAAATTTTACCTATAAGCACTGTTGAAATAACTTTCATATGCTGTATTATTTTGGAATAAAGCTATTTAAGTCTGAAATTTGAAAGCAAATTTTATATTCAGTTGTGTATTATTGCAAATGTTAAACTTTAAAAAAATTGATATAATAAATAAATCAAAGAAATAATTGAAACTTCATATAGTATCAGCTTTGTTTGTCTACCAGTTTGTCTGTCCTTTTTTAAGTATTAAGTATTAATTATGAATGAATTTTTTTTATCCTGTAAAAAAGTGAAAATCCTATGTATATACACTATAATAAATATATACACTTTATCTCCCTTTGATATTATTTTAGATTTTTACCTTCAAGGTCAACTTCAGCTGAGCACATTGACCCAGGGGTCCCTTGTTATTGATTTGGCTTGTGTAACACAGCAGAGTTAAGCAAGGTAAAAGATGCTGTCAAACAAAACCTTCTTGGACTTTATTTCATTAATATTACAGACCTAGTACCAGTTAGGATACAAAATTACAAGGTTACCAGTAACTTGGCAATTTTTTATTTCCCATGGCTGGGACATTAGTTGATGCAGCTGATACATGTTTTAACAAAACAGAACCATTATTTATCTGAAGTAACTTGTTAAACATGGATTACACTGCATTACAATCCTCATGCAGTGCTTATACGCTGCAGTTGTCCCAGACATCCTTTGGTGTAACCGCTGCTTTGTATGGAAATGGTTCTCCGGGTATGAACACCAGGGTGCACATAGAGAAAAGAGTTGTTATGAGAGTGTGGTATAATTAGGGCCCTGCTTATTCAGTGAGTGCCCTGTAATAACACCCTGTCCGTGTGTGTTCCTCTATCTGTCTGACTGTCCATAAAATTGTTTCCGGATGATAACTCCAGTTTTGATTGACATATGGATTTCAAACTTGACATATGTATGGCACACCACTAGAGCAAGAATCCTGTTGAATTTGGGTCAAGGTCAAGGTCACAGGATCCACATCTTTAAAAAAATTGTGGATGCATTTCCAGGGAAACTTTTCATACCAGACCTTCCATCTTGCACATACAGGACACCTTTCAATAGGAAAAGATCTCTATCGATCTTTGGGTCATAAGGTCAAAGGTCAAGATCACAGGAGCCATCTGTCAACAAATTCAATTCCGGGTGATAATTTCACTTTGGATTGACATATGGATTCCAAACTTAAAATATATAGGGCCCACCACTAAAGCAAGAATTCTTTTGATTTTTGGGTGATGATGTCAAAGGTCAAGGTCACAGGACCCACATTTTTTAAAAGGTTGTGGATGTATTTTAAGCCAAACTTTTCCTTCAAGACCTCCCATCTTGCATGAATCTGACTACTGCCAACAGGGGAAGATCTCTATCAGTATTTGAGTCAGAGGTCAAGGTCACAGGAGCCATCTGTTTACAAAATTCATTTCCAGGTTATAACTCCATTTGGCATGACATATGGATTTCAAACTTGACTTATGAATGGCCCTCCACTAAGCAAGATACCTCTGAATTTTGGCGGTCATGAGGTCAAGGTCAACACACCAAAATCTTTAAAAAGTTTGTGGAGGCTTTGTAAATGATTCATCCAAAATATTTCACTTTTGGATTACCTAACAATATGGGTAGAACCATAGAACCATATTGATTTCATTATCAAAAGTGCAAAGGTTAAAATCACCAGATCATCCTGCTGATTTATATGCTTTAATAGTCTCACAGTTTAATACATCTGATGTTATAATGCCTCTCAAGCTCGGAATGCTCCACTCCTACACCTTCATACATGACCATCACTGATTCATCTTGGCTTAGTGTTTAAATACTGTTTTGGGTCAGTTTCCTCTGTCTCTGCATGTTATCAGGTCTTTTAATATATTTTTTCCAAGCATCAGTCAGCCTGCACTAGAAGACTATGGGCCTTTTCCGTGGCACTTTGTGATCTGTCAGTATAACATGAAAGAATGGTCTGGCCTTGACTTTGTTCTGTATGTCCCTTCTGTTTGTCGGTTTAGTATTCCTCTCTTCAGAATCAATATAGCTGCATAAAAATATTATTTCTTTCTACTTCTTCCAGAAAAAGGGTTATTTATTTTATGAATTCCCTATGTTCACCTGTCTTTTTTGTCTGTGTTTTTATTTCAACTTCTTGCAAGTGCTTGACCTATGTCCTTCTTGTTGCATTGTGCATCCAGTCTGATAACACCCATTCCGAGATATAGCCAAGAATTGGTCCTATGAGATCTTGTGTCCCAGTGTAATAATCAAACCAACAAGAGTGGTTGTCGCATGTTTAAAATTTGAGCTGGATGTACAATGCAGTACCACACAATCATTACAATTCTTTGCACTGTGCACAAGTTTTGAATCAATTGGCCCCATGAATAAAAAATTCCACATACAATTAGATGTCCCTAAGTTCTGATAACAAACCCACAAACAGGTTCACTCTACCTTTTTCTTCTGAATAATTTCAACAAATTAATAATCCATCAGCATGCATAATTTGATAATATACGAAGCAAAAAACAAATAAATAATGGTGCAGTTTAGAATTGTGAATTCGGAATCAAGTTATTTTTTTCAGATATTTATTTTGCAAATATATATTTTTTTGTGATAGAAAAAATAAATACAACTGTATTCTTAATGTTATGTTTTATGAGCAAAATTAGGGATGAATAATGATGCAATCGAGAATTTTTTTTATCACCATATATATTCAGATATATGTGTTATATTGCAGATGTATATATATTTTATAAACCTGAAAAAATATGATATATTAATATAATGAGAATCAAATGCAAACATTTGTTCATTTATCAGCTGAATGGGAAATTAAGTGACCAGCTTTGTTTGTCCGTCTCTCTGTCTATCATTAAATATTTTATAATTATGACTCGACTTTTGTTCATGTAAACACTAGCTGTTGAGTTAAATATCATATCCCCCCACCCCCACCCTTGCCCTCAAGTCCTTGCACCTGTGTTGGCAACATAAGTTTTATTACAACTGTATACATGTTTAAAATTGAAAACAGAAATTTGGTATAAAAAAAATTAGGATCTGATTGGAACATCATAAATTCTTGCCTCAGCAGAATGGGACATAAAGTAATCAGCTGTCTGTTTGTCCATCTTTCGGTTTATCATTGTATCCCCAGACAAAGTCGGGAATACTATGGTTTCACGACTGTCCCGCCGCCGCAGAAAAACCTTGTGAGCGGGATAACTCAAAAAATATTTCACTGATCTTTTTCAAACTTTACATTTGTATAGATATAGGTAAGGGGACGAAGCCTATTTAAAATGGGGTCATGACCTATGCTAGGAGAGTGACCTTGACCTTGAATAGGTCCATTTTTGCTGAAAATAACACAAATTCTTAAATATCTCAAGTAAGCTTGCATGGACTGGTCCAAAAATCAAGGTGACTGAAGATCTTGGATAGCCTTGTGATATACCGGAAACTGGTGATGCCACCTATTATCCTTTTCTTGTTTTTACGCCTTTTAATACCCCCATAATTGCCACTTGACAGTACTGTAAGCATTATAAGTCAAAAACTAATGGACAGATTTCTTTCATATTATGCACATGTAGAGAGATCTGTTATGGGATGAGGTCTATTTACATTTGGGTCATGACCTTTACCATGAGAATGGCCTTGACCTTTAATGTGTCCATATTTGGTGAAAATCACACACCTCTTATGATATCTCCAGTGTTGATAGCCATATGGATTTCAAACGTGACTTATGTATGGCCCGCCACTAAAGTAAGAACCCTATAGGTTCTAGGGTCATGAGGTCAAAGGTCAAGGTCACTGGACTCGCATCTTAAAAGATACTGTGGATGCATTTTAAGCCAAACTTTCATCCCAGGTCTTCCATTGATATTCCATTGATATATCTTTACATTGATATTCATAATTAGCCATTCTATACATCATAGCGCATCTATAGACCCAAGCCTAAGAACAGCTGTATCTCAGTTCAAGAGAATGACCATTTTATCACTACTAACCAACAGCTGACTCTCTCTAATACTACAAGGTTCATGTACAGACTCAAGCCTCACACATAATAAGGCCAATTCAACATACAAATACTGGAAAAATATTTGACACAGCCCAGCCAAGACTTCAACCAAGAATAATTGGCACAGGTAATGCAGAAATACAGAAACTTAAAATGCATGCAGTTCTTTTATATCATTATTTTGATAGCTTTGAACATTTTCACTTTACCATATCTTTTCTTCCAGTTAATACATGTCAGCTGTTCTTTACAGGTTCTTTAATTTTCAAATATCACTCTTTCAGCTGATGCTACCAAAGTACACCAAATTCACAGTAATTTATAATGACTGCATCTTTTGCGGGGCCCTTACTGACCTGTCAGTTTTCTAGTTCCAGTCAGCACTGTTGAATTAACTTTCATATGCTGTATGTATATGGATTTAAGCTCTTAAATTTGAAAGCAACTTATATATTCAGATTTTATGTTATATTGCAAATGTTTTAAAGTTACAAACTTGAAAAAAAAAATTGATATATAAAAAAATGAAGATCTAATGCAGCCTATTCTTTATTACTTTCCTGCAACAGCAGAATGGGAAAAAAATTGAACAGCTTTGTTTGTCTACCTTTCTGTCTGTCCATTTTAAATGTTTAAAATAATGAATCAACTTGTTTTTCATGTAAGCATAGTAGAATTTATTTTCATATCCTGCATTTATATGCAGAGATGTTGTAACACATTCACTATTGAAGAACTTTATCATCATTTGTCAGATGATGCACATAGTGTATCCATTAGGCCTAGAATCTTCATGCATAAAAAATCTCCATGGAAACTTGAAATAATGTCACTGTGACCCATTTTCTGCAAGCTGTGGAAAGGACATGATATTAATACTCTGTTAGTCAGATGGGCACAAATGGTAGCAGCTAGATATAGAATTAGGTCACTGTAACCTATATCCAAGGTCTGTTGGCAAAATAAATGATTTTGAGCACTCTGTGAGTCATTTTACCCATTTTTCAAGGCTCCTTTAAGTCAGCTGTGCATCATGGCCCAGGGGTCACTTGTTCATCTTTAAGTCAACATATTTATTAGTCGGTTAACTTGTAGAAAACTTCTGCTTAACAAAGCAATGTCCTTTCTCTAAAGTATTTTTTATGCTTCTGTTTTATTTCTAGTTAGTTATTGGCAAGTTTTGAGTGAAAAGTGAAACATTTTGTTACAAGATTTTAAAGTTTTAAATTTGAGAATAACATTGTCTTTACATATTAATGTGTTATTTATTATAAAGCAGCTGAAAATGTCCTTGTGCGACTGTAGGCAAGGAACATTAATTTTTTAAAATTATATATATATATATATATATATATATATATATATATATATATATATTAAAATGTACTTCTGCCAAAATATCTTCCATCATTTAGAACATTTGATGAGGTTTACCATGATATGATAAAATTATTAGACTTGTAAATGTTCGAATGAGGTTAGGGTCCCTAACCATTATGATACATTAAAAGCAGGATATGTTCCCTCTGACTGACTCATCCTGTCTACACTGAAGAATCTGGCACCAACTGACTACAGGACTGTTTGTGTAATGGTACTTGAAGCCTATACACAGATTGGACATTTTTTGGGTACAAACATGTATGCACTTCTCAGCAGCCTTGACCAAAAAGAATGCCAAGGACTCCTCTTGACTAGCCCATGTGTTTCTGCCTGCTTGGTCTTACAAGAAATATTTCCCAAATTCAGCCCAGTATGAATTAAAATATCAGGGTCTATAGTGAAGTGCACAATAAATTTGATGATAAAAAGAAAACTCACAATGTCTTGAGTTGTGGTTTGAAAACTCAGACTTAGAGCCACATTATTAAATAATATTATGCTGTAACTCAGGCAGTTATGTAACATCCTGGCAATGATAGACAATGCTAGAGCAGGAAAAGATGGATTAAGCTTGATTCTTCTCAAATATATTTCAGTTTTGTTTAATTTATAATCTTCCAGTAATTATTGACATCAAAGTATAATGTTTCAACTGTTTTTAAGAAAATATCCAAATATATACATGGGTTGTTCACTGGAAACCCTGCATGTGTCCTGAACTATAATGCTGAACACTATCAGTATATTAACACATTTTCCTTTTAATTCATGTCCATCTATTTTCACAAATTGTCAGGTAAAGGAATCTTTTAAATCATGTGCATTTGACTGACTGCAACAGTCATAAAGATTAAATAAGAAAAATGCAAAATTACTTATTGGTCACACAGACTTGTCTAGTACAGGTTGTAACCACTTGCAATTTTGTATTTTTGTTCAGTGAGGTATGGTATGGTGAGTGCAGCAACTTTTTGAACTGTTCATGATTGTACTATGTGACCTGAGTGAAACATTATATTTCATCAGCTTATATTTTCACTCCTCCTTGACTCAAATCTAGATAGGGAACAAAAGATGCTGACTGTTGCCAAGGTCAGTTTTCATGGTTTATTTCTAGGTTAGGTTAGTGTTGAGGGGGCACAGACTCCACCCCAGGCCATCTGCAGCCTGAGATAAAACACTCCACAACCTATATATACATGTCATCTGCAGAAATACTTCTTGTGCCGGAAAGGTCATAATGCTTAGATAGAGAAGGTTTGACCTGCCCATCACTATTTGTATTTCAGGATTAGCTTCAACAATATCTCTCCATGGAATCTTAAACCTCTCATGTACACATGTTCTTATGTTTATATAGAAAATTATTTACTTCTAAATGTATACATTTTGCTTTTTCTTAGTTCAACTTTTGTTCAGTGTAGCATTAACTTGAAATATTTATGAAGCCACCTATTGTAATGGTGTGTTTCAATTGGGCTCCTTTTAAATTTGAAATCATGCATCTATTGAGAAACAATATGGTCAAATGGAATCAGGATTTGTAAGCTGCATAGAGAAGGTACATATGCACGGAGATACATGTACTGGCAGGGCCTGAGTGCATCAGAGATGGCACAGAGCTCCACCTTTCTGACCCTCCTACCCCCATGCTCTGTCCAACAATTGTACCATCTCCAGAGGCATCTATCCAGCCTTGCATACTACCAGACCAGCATGTTAGTCTGTCTAAACCTCCAAAGAATGATACACCTCACAGCTTTATCTATTGGGTAAAAAGTCTCAAACTCAGATTTAGTGTTGATTTAATATTCAATAACTTAAGGCTTCACAGATTTTACAGATACTGGTTTTGTCATTATTTAAAATATATAAAATAATGTATGATTTTATGCTGCATGATGTGAGAGGCTCTCTGCATGTGTAAATATAATAAATATATACCATTTATGTGCAATAGAATCCCACTACCACAACCACAGGCAAAATGGTCAATCTAATCATTGTATTTAACAGAAGAGATTATTAATTAAAGGACTAAATTTTGTAATATAGATCTGTACTCAAAACAGTAAACATTACAATGTAACAATCATTGGATACAATACCCACTCCTGTGGGGTTTCCTGAGACATACAGGGAGTACCAATGAAGCAAATTAATCATTTATTAATGTAACACCAAGTTCATGGGTAAACATGTAACTGGTCACCACCATCAGCTTCAGTGGACATGAAACATGGGTTCATGGGATGGTTTCAGACAAAAAAAAAAGTCCTTGGTCATCATAGCGTGATGATGGTGTAAGTGGAAAGTTTTATACCTTGATTGAAACTAGCTTTGCCTGGGACAAAAAAAAGGTGCCATATTTGTTGGGTGGTTGTAATAGTTCTTTGGTCAACAGGAGAGATTTCATTGTATTTTCACTGTACCGATGATGAGTGATCAGTTTGTGTACTAGTTTAATTGCAGAGAAATTTATACAAAAATTAGAATTTTGTGATGACACACAACCTCTTCATGTTTTGATGGTGCAATCAATTGATCATTATATACATGCACATACACATGACATGTTTTGATGGTTAACACTTTATGCATTGCACGTACACCAAGCATGTCTTGATGGTTTTCATTATATGCATGAATGTACACACAGCATGTTTTGATGGTTTTCATTATATGCATTGCACATACACACAGCATGTTTGGATGGTGCTATCATTATATGCATGCACATACACATGGCATGTTTTGATGGTTAACATTGTATGCATTGCACGTACACCCAGCATGTCTTGATGGTTATCATTATATGCATTGTATGTACACACAGCGTGTTTTGATGGTGCTATCATTATATGCATTTTCTGTACATACAGCATGATTTGATGGTGCTTATTATTATATGCATGCATGTACACACGGCATGTTTTGATGGTTATCATTTTATGCAGTGCACATACACACAGCATGTTTTGATGGTTATCATTATATGCATTGCTGATACACACAGCGTGTTTTGATGGTGATATCATTATATGCATGCACATACACACAGCATGTTTGGATGATGGTATCATTATATGCATGCACATACACACAGCATGTGTGGATGGTGCTATCATTATATGCATACATGTACACACAACATGTTTGGATGGTGCTATCATTATATGCATGCATGTACACACAGCATGTTTGGATGGTGATATCATTATATGCATGCACATACACACAGCATGTTTGGATGGTGCTATCATTATATGCATGCATGTACACACAGCATGTTTGGATGGTTATAACATTATATGCATGCACATATACACAGCATGTTTGGATGGTGCTATCATTATATGCATGCATGTACACACAACATGTTTGGATGGTGCTATCAGTATATGCATGCATGTACACACAACATGTTTGGATGGTGCTATCATTATATGCATGCATGTACACACAGCATGTTTGGATGGTGCTATCAGTATATGCATGCACATATATACAGCATGCTTTGATGGAAACAATATACTCATGCACGCACACACAACATGTTTTGATGGTTATCATTATATGTGTGCACATACACACAACATATTTTGATGGTGCTATCAGTATATGCATGCCTGTACACACAGCATGTTTTAATGGTTATCATTATATGCATGCATGTACACGTGTACGCGGCATGTTTTGATGGTTATCATTATATGCATGCATGTACACATGGCATGTTTTGATGGTTATCATTATATGCATGCATGTACACACGGCATGTTTTGATGGTTATCATTATATGAATGCACTTACACACAGCATGTTTTAATGGTTTTCATTATATGCATTCACACACATAGTGTTCAAGCCCATTATCATGTGCTGTATATACCATATTATTCAAATTCATTGATACCTTTTTCTTATAATTTTTTATGTTTTTACATTCAGGAAAAGTTGTGCCTCCCTGCTTCAGGCATGTGTAAATAATTATACCTGTTAAATTAGAATTCTTTGGTATCAAGTGCCTGTGTGTTCTTCACATAACTCTTTCCCTTAAGGGGTTTTGTTTGTATTTTTAGGGAAAGAGATCTAGTGAAAGAAGAAGCCTTGAGAAAAGCAGCAGAGACCCGCTTAGAGAACATGGTTGATATGTACGGAGACCCTGCAGTGACCCAGGAATTACGTGAGCGGCTGCCACATGCAAACAAGAATGATCCAAGACAAAGGATCAAGGAGGAGCTGGACAAGCTGACACAGCAAGAGGCCAGAGCCACCTGGTGAGCATTACATGAACTATTAAAGAGTTGGCATCATTAGGTCTCACAATTATTTCTCGATTGCTATAGTCTGAACTAACACAACATTATAGTTGATTTATAACCCATCTGACACTTATACCAATAACACAGTAAGATAAAAAGTACAACTACTAGCAAGTGACCTCTGAGTCACCCTCAGCTGACCAACAGGTATGAGGGGCTAATCTTCTGATCTGTAAAAAATAGATATGTCATAGTCTGGTTAAACCACAATAACTTGATGGTCCATTCTGCAAAATATTGATTTCTGAGTTAATGCTATGACATGAATTTCCTTATTAGTTTGGAAGTCGATGCTTTTGTATCATTTTGTACTCTAAAGAGACCCACTGTGATTAAATTTCATAAATAACTGTTAGTCATATTCTTGCACAACTCTTTAGCCCACTGTTGTTAAACTTTGAAGATTAGTGAACATAATTTTCTCTTGCTGGGCAATATACTCTGAGCTTTGCTAATACTCTGAGTCTGGCATGACTGCTATTATTTAGTCTCATTATAAGTATACCATGTTTCAGGACAATATATGAACCCAAGTCGGGATAAATGACACAATTTCTGTAATTCAACAGTCTCAAAAAGTACAATTAAAATTATGTTAAAATGAAAAATATATTTGTTGCAATCAGTCTTCTTCAGCTGATGAAATTGTCTGATAAGCATACCAAGTTCAGTTCAACACATAAATCAACATCAGATAAACTCATGTTAATGCTGTATTTGTCAATCTAAAAAAATACAAGTTAAAAAAAATTAAAAAGATAGGGGGAGCTACTAGTCTAAAATCAACAATAAAGATGTCCAAGATAAACATGCTTAACAAATTTGCTTGTGTTAGAATTGAGATATTATAGCTTTTGTTAAAAATGTTTTCTCAAAATGGATCAATCACAGTCAAGTCATACTATTTTCAAAGGAGATTTCCGAAGAATTTGATCTTCTAGTTCTGTTCAGTTCTGATCTAGAGGTGTCAAGATGTAGATGAGACACACTATCTATATTTGCTGAAAGAACGCAACATTTTTATTGAGCTGTGATCACTAAGTAAACTCTGTTTTTGAGAATGCACAAATGTTGTGTGTTTTTGCCTCTTATTTTGCGGAATATATACGTTTTGACCTTATTTCTGGTCTGAAAGGAGATTTCCCCAAGATCTACATGCATATCGATGAAATAATACAATCTTTCCTTTACCAAAAACATAAATTCTAAATTTTTGTTTCAATACAAAAATAAAATTTGTCAACAAGAAAGACTCGTAGTAGAGGAAAACAAAAAAAAAAACATTTCAGATATAGCCATGTAGTTTAATATTAGTCCTGTAAAAAGTGACTTGCCCTTACTGGATTCTGTAAAGAGTGAACCTTTTACAAATTATATAAAAATTAAAATATTACAAAATCATTTGAAAATGAATGAATAGTTTAAAGTATGTATACCATCAGAAAGATCACTGTACCAGGTTTAAAATCATGTATACTTTATGGGGTCTAATATGAATTCAGAATAGCTTTTACTTCATTGTAGATCGTTGATTTTTTTACGATAATGATAACTTAATGGATGGCTAAGCTGAAGAGTGACAAAGGACTGTCACTGTTACTTAGATGAGTTTCAGCCATGTGAGCTAAAAATGACACCTGTGGTGTAAAGATTTTAGAATTGATGACTGAATTTCAATACTTGTTTCAGATAATAAATAATGCAATAAAAATTCATGTCCAGTTATTGTATAGACCTGTTATGTACACTTTTGAGAATGAATATCATGGTTAAAACTGGAATATATATTACATAAGGTGTTATTAAAAATGTTTGATTTATTTTACTACACTCCATTCAACATCCTAAAGTCATGTATATCTGAGCTGTTTTGAACAGAAATCAAATCAGAACAAATTTGTTTATTGTACTGAAATTTGAAAAGAGAACAATTTCTTAATAAAACATACCATATTGACCAGATATACTGATGTTGCTCTCTTGCATAGGTATTACACTTCCAAAGTATACATCAGCCAAGGTCTGGTACTGTGGTCATGATACTGGGGCAGTTTGTCAGGAGGATCAAATTCATGTGCAAACTTATGTATCATCATGGTCATTAGCTCAGCATACTGAAAGTCATCTGAGCTATAGTGATCACCCTTTGTCCGTTGTCTGTCCGTCCTGCCGTCCAGTTGTCTGTTAACAGGGCACAAATCATAACCACTAGACCTGGAATCTTCTCACTTGACATCCAGGGAGGTCCATGGAAAATCTCCTTGGAAACCTGAAATTAGGTCTCTGTTACCCATATCCTTCAAGCTATGGGGCTCTGAAGTACCCCCCCCCCCCCCCCCCCACGAATAATGCAAAATTTGATACAAAAGCTCAAGTTTCTGAATAACTACTGCATTGATCACCATGATTCTTTGCATGAATATTGATCATGGGATGTTCCATCACTTCCTGCAGACTGGTGGCACCACCTGTATTTTTTCCAATTTTTACTAATATTTCTTTTTTTTCAGACCTGCAATGAAACTGTCATCTTTTAACAGGGCACAAATTGTAACCACTGAACCTTGAATCTTCAAACTTAATATCCATGGAGGTCCATGAAAAATCTCCTTGCAAACCTGAAATAAGGTCTCTGTTACCCATATTCTTCAAGCTATGGGGCTCTGAAGTACCCCCCCGAATAATGCAAAATTTGATACAAAAGCTCAAGTATCTGAATAACTACTGCATTGATCACCATGATTCTTTGCATGAATATTGATCATGGGAAGTTCCATCACTTCCTGTGGACCAGTGGCACAACCTGTATTTTTTCCAATTTTTACAAATTTCTCTCTTTTTTTCAGACCTGCAATGAAACTGTCATCTGTTAACAGGGCACAAATTGTAACCACTGGTCCTCAAATCTTCACACTTAATATTTGGGGAAGTCCATGAAAAATCTCCTTGAAAACCTGAAATTAGATCTCTGTTACCCATATTCTTTGGCTATGCATGGAGCTCCAAATTAACCCCCAGAATAATGCAAAATTTGATACAAAAGCTCAAGTATCTGAATAATTACTACATTGATCATCATGATTTTTTGCATGTTTCTTTGCAGGCATATTGATCATGGAGTGTTCCATCAGTTCCTGCAAACTGGTGGCGCCACTTGTATTTTTTCCAATTTTTACAATTTTTTTTCTTCATTTTCAAGACTTTCAAAGAAGCTGTCATCTGTTAACAGGGTACAAACCATAACCACTGGACCTGGAATCTTCTAACTTGACATCTAGGGAGGCCCATGAAAAGTCTCTGTGGAAAAGTGAAATTAGGTCTCTGTTACCCATATCCTTTGTAGTAAGTACCCCTCAGAATAATGCAAAATTTGGTACAAAAGCTCCAGTATCTGATTAACTAATGCATTGATCACCATGATTCTTTGCAGGCCTATTGATCATAAAGTGTTCCATCAGTTCTTGCAAACTGGTGGCGCCACTTGTATTTTTTCCAATTTTTACAAATTTTTTTCTTTATTTTATAGACTTTCAAAGAAGCTGTCATCTGTTAACAGGGTACAAATCATAACTGCTGGACCTGGAATCTTCTAACTTGACATCAGGGGAGGTCCATGAAAAGTCTCTGTGGAAACGATACAAACAAAAGCTCCAGTATCTGAATAACTAATGCCTTGATAGCCATGATTCTTTGGATATATATTAATCATGGAGTGTTTCATCAGTTTCTGCAGACTGGTGGCACTACCTGTATTTTTTCAAATTTTTACACATTTTTTTCTGTTTATGAGACCTACAAATGAAATTGTCATCTGTCCAAAAGCCCACTGAAACCCATTTCTAAGGACTCTTCACAAAATTCAAGATTTGTATGCACTCTGGCAGTCATTTTGCTCATTGTTCAACATTCCTTGAATTCAGCTGAGCCTCATGGCCCATTGGCCACTAGTATTTAAGAGGCATCTGGTACAAGTGTCCTTGCTGTACACAGTCTATTGCCTGTCATTACAAATCAACTCAAAAATGTTGGATCCCCAATCTATAGCATAATTAAATTAGTCCAACACAAAGTTCACTATGTTTTCCCAATACTCTTGCTGTTCCATGATGACAGGACAAAGTTCAGGTAAGCTTACAATACAATATTGTTATGTCCACATAAAGTATATTTCCTCTAATTCCAGATCAGCAGCACAAGATTATAATTTTTCCTTTTGTTTTTAGCTCAGCTGACTGTAAGTCATCTGAGCTAAAATAGTGGTCAATTGTCTGTAGTCCGTCAGTCTGTCCGTTCTTCTGTCTCCCTGTTTGTTAGACTGGCACATTTTGAAACTGTTAAACCTAAAATTCCAAAATTTGGCATACAGTTAGATCTCCCCAAAGTCTCCTACCATACCCAAAATTGGGTCAGTATGACTTCGTTCAGCTATGCCACAGTTCCTAATTTGTTACAGTCATTTGGGGAGATCCACCTGCTGTGACAGGTGTACAGTTATTCTCCTAACCCCCCCCCCCCCCTGCAACCCCCTTACCAAGTTATATGCAGAATTGTAATTTTTGGCACTGTATTTCCTTAATTTTAATTCTGTTTCCACTCCAATATACATAACTTTCCTTTAAAAGTAATTCAAGGAGTAATCCAGAAGATGCCAATGTTGTGTTAATGTAGCATTTTTAAAGAAATAATTTTTTTTTAATGATTTTAACAAATCAAAATATAATTTAACCCATCTGTGTCGTAAATTTATTAAATATGAAGCAAGTTATGGATAAATAAAGGCACAATCTAAAATTGTGAAATCTGAATCAAGTATTATTTATAGATATTTATTGTTTTGCTTATTTAAAAGATATTTTTTTTTTGGTAAAATATAAATATATATTTGTATGCATGATGTAGTGTTATCTGATTGAGATTTGTGATGATGCAATATAGAATCATGAATAAACTTTTATATTCAGATATATATGTTTATAGTATACTGGAAATATATAGAAATATCAACTAAAATGTAATCTTAACATTATTTTAAAATAGATTTGTTTTGATTTTTTTTTCTGGAGAATATCATGGATTCAGTTTTGTAAGCATTTAAGGTATCAAATTATGTTTTTGACAAGTTATGTATCTTTATCAAATCATCATTACTTATTTTTGCTTTTTTTACTTTTTTTTTGGAGCCAATAAAGTAATTGTGTCCCCAGACTAAGTCGGGATACTATGGTTTCAAGATGGTCTCACCGCTGCCGCAGAAAAATCTTGTGAGCGGGATAACTCAAAAATATTTCACTGATCTTTTTCAAACCTTACATTTGTATAGATATAGGTAAGAGGAGGAAGCATATTTAAAATGGGGTCATGACCTTTGCTAGGAGAGTGACCTTGACCTTGAATAGGTCCATTTTTGCTGAAAATAACACAAATTCTTAAATATCTCAAGAAAGTTTCAGTGAACTGGTCCAAAAGTCAAGGTGACCGAAGATCTTGGATAGCCTTGTGATATGCCGGAAACTGGTGGCACCACCTATTATCCTTTTCTTGTTTTTATGCCTTTTAATACCCCCATAATTGCCACTTAACAGTACTGTGAGCATTATGAGTCAAAAGCTAATGTACAGATTTCTTTCATATTATGAGCATGTGGAGAGATTGGTCATGACCTTTACCATGAGAGTGGGCTTGACCTTTAATATTTCCATTTATGGTGAAAATTACACACCTCTTATGATATCTCCAGTGTTGATAGCCATATGGATTGAAAACATGACTTATGTATGGCCCATCACTCAAGTATGAATCCTTTAGGTTCTAGAGTCATGAGGTCAATGGTCAAGGTCACAGGACTCACATCTTTAAAGATATGGTGGGTGCATTTAAAGCCAAACTTTTCATCCCAGATCTTTGTCTTGAACATATAGCTCACTTGCCAATAGTGGATGATCTATATTAATTTTGGGGAACAAGGTCAAGGTCGAGGCAACCGGAGCCATCTCCGGAAAGATTGGAATGCCCGGGATGATTGCCGCAAAATCAAATTATTTTAAATAATGCCCCCGCCCCCTTCAGATATTAAGGAACCCTGTATATTTTTCTCATTCTGTCATTTGCCTCTACCGTCAACTTCAGCTCTCTATCTCTTGCTCTCTCTGGATTTATTTTTCTTTCATATTTCACCCTTTTATACAGGGTTCCTTAATATCTGAAGGGAGCGGGGGCATTATTTAAAATAATTTGATTTTGCGGCAATCATCCCGGGCATTCCTTTTGATGGAAAGTAGGTCACTCGTCATGCGTGTCATGCCAAGCGGTTGGCCGTAAGTCAATGGCCGATCGTATCCTGTGTCAAGTAAGTAGCACCTTAAAAACTGCCGCTTTGTTATTTTCACGATTTGTTAAAGATATGACTAAAAGTTTTTTAAAAATACCGATGCTTTTCTAAATTCATATGGACAAGCACGGCGACCGGTACTGCTTTGTTGTTTTCCATGATTGTTAAACGATATCACTGACGGTTCGTAAAAAAATACCGACGCTAATCTCTATTTACATGGTCGTACACGGCCAGTCATACTCCTTTGTTATTTTCAGAATTGTTTATTGATATAAGTGAAGGAATATCAAAGATACCAGCGTTCCTCTCCATTCACATGCAACACGGCCAGACGGCCCACGCCCATCAAGACCTAATTTGGTCATGCGCCCCTCAAGACCGCGGGCATTATAACCATACTCAAAAGCAGCACGCCCATTCAGACCCCGCTCATTAAGACCGTAATCAAATTCGCACTGAAATCATGTATTCAGGTATTCCACACATGGACCTTCGTGTTTTATGATAAATCTCTGCTAAACAAATATTATGGTCCATGGGCCAAATGCAAGTGCATAGACCCATTGTAGACACTATTGCAACAACTTTGTACCGACAGGTCCAGTCAAGTTCCCTCTGCCGAGATGACAAGAGCAGCTGACAGCATTTGTCTGAATCCGTGTATTAACTGTCAAATTGCAACTCGCAAATCATGATCGTTTCAGTCAGCTTACATTTTGACTGCACTCGTCACGTGTACACCTGAATATCTTGTGCTGATTGGCTGAGCCAGAGTTTGAAGGCCTACTGTCAAGAGTGGTGGTCCGATAAACGTTAACAATGAGGCTGAGGGTTATAGTGTTTTAAAGTCTCACACGGAAAAAAACATAAGCGACGGCCTAAAATATTAAGACAAATTAAATGGTAATTTTAGTAGCCAATTAGAAGCCCGGAATAGGCGATGACTGAATGAACCATGTTGGTTTTGAAAAGGTTTCTGTGAAAAACCACTGCTGACATCAATGGAAAAGCTGACCATCCAGGAACCGGCCAAGATTACCAGTCCATGAAATAAGAGGGTCAGATAGTGGAAAATTAGTTATATTAGTTGCCGTAAGATGGCAGTACCGATACTAAGTGCGATACAATGTGGGAAAGTTTGACTTATCTGTCAGAAGCAACAGTAACTATTTCATGGACTGGGCCAGTCTATATAGATGCTAGCATTTGGGACCATTGGGCTTTTTTTGCAGGGAAATGGTCCATGACACTAATTACTTTCAAAACAACTTGACCAAAGTGAGGAATACTGGCCTAATTGCTTCCTTAGCTTTAGTTAGCCTACTGTTGACAGTGTCATAGTCAGATTGATCAGTTATGTGATCAGGGCCATGCCTAGCTCTATGAAAAACCGGGTATTAATTCAGGCCAGTACATAAAACCACTACATACTGTATAAGTAGACAGCATAAGCAGGTAATCTTTTTTTTTTGTCATTACGGTTATATTAAGCTACGGAAATAGAATGAACATAATTGAGTTTTGTTAATTTTCAAAGCTGCCTCTTTTCTGAACTTTAAACTTGTATGATCATTAATATTTTACATTAAGGCATAAATAATACAATGTATGTTACCACATAATTCCTGGAATTACTTGATCATGAGCCTTTGCCAAATACAGGTTCATTCATCAGGTACTGCCTGGCTATGTACAAGCAGTTTGCATTACATGAGGCTCCCAGATGCTCTCACTTACATTGATTGAGATTTGTGTTCTGTTTTTTGCTAATGCCTGTACAACCTTATTTCATTCCTGTCAGAATTCTTGGCTGCAAACATGAAAGACAATTTTTTTTTATGACAACTGTTAATATGGTTACAATTTCAATATACACAGTCAGAACAATACAAATTTCATGGCCTGTGCTTTTATTTTAAACTTAGTTGACTCTAACTATCTGGTGGTGACTATTTCAAAACCTGACATTGCAATCTGTGCTCTTTCAGCTAGATGTGGACAATATGAATTGGAGCACTTCAAAAAAAGACTCATCTTATTGTTCAAATATGTTGAAAAATTATTTGCAGGAGGTCATGAAATTGAAATATTGTCCAGTATTTTAAAATTTGACAAGATAATTGCAATAATGTATTATTTTCTGAAGACATTCACAAATCATTAGTAAAAGATTCAACAAATCAGTCCAATACTGCTGGGTCTCAGATAGGTATACACAAGTATTTCAAGCAGATTTCAAGTGTTTCAGATAATAATATAACAGTAACACTCAGCTCATAAAATGTCAAGCCAAAGTTTTTTTTTTTAAAGGAGCTCAGAGGAGAGACAGAAGAGGGGGCTGTCCCCACAAGACTTTGATGACAATATGGAGGACCAGGTGGACCAGAACCAACAAGCTCAAGGTATGGGACCTGTCATTCCTCTATCCTCCAATCAACATGCAACACTGAATCAGCTGACAGCCACATTCTGTCAACATGCAACACTGAATCAGCTGACAGCCACATTCTGTCAACATGCAACACTGAATCAGCTGACAGCCACATTCTGTCAACATGCAACACTGAATCAGCTGACAGCCACATTCTGTCAACATATAACACTGAATCAGCTGACAGCCACATTCTGTCAACATGCAACACTGAATCAGCAGCTGACAGCCACATTCTGTCAACATGCAACACTTAATCAGCTGACAGCCACATTCTGTCAACATATAACACTGAATCAGCAGCTGACAGCCACATTCTGTCAACATGCAACACTTAATCAGCTGACAGCCACATTCTGTCAACATATAACACTGAATCAGCAGCTGACAGCCACATTCTGTCAACATGCAACACTTAATCAGCTGACAGCCACATTCTGTCAACATGCAACACTTAATCAACAGATAACAGCTACTTTCTCTCAACATATAACACTGAATCAGCAGCTTAGTTACATTCTGTCAACATCCAACACTGACTCAGCAAGTGACAGTTACATTCTGTCAATATACAGCATTGAATTTGCAGCTGACAGCCACATTCTGTCAACATATAACACTGAATCAGCAGCTGACAGCCACATTCTGTCAACATCCAACACTGAATCAGCAGCTGACAGTCACATTCTGTCAACATCCAACACTTAATCAACAGATAACAGCTACTTTCTCTCAACATATAACACTGAATCAGCAGCTAAGTTACATTCTGTCAACATCCAACACTGACTCAGCAAGTGACAGTTACATTCTGTCAATATACAGCATTGAATTTGCAGCTGACAGCTACATTCTGTCAACATGCAACAATAAATCAGCAGCTGACAGCTACATTCTGTCAACATCCAACACTGAATCAGCAGCTGACAGTCACATTCTGTCAACATCCAACACTTAATCAGCAGCTGACAGCTACATTCTGTCAACATGCAACACTGAATCAACAGATAACAGCTACTTTCTCTTAACATATAATACTGAATCAGCAGCTAAGTTACATTCTGTCAACATCCAACACTGACTCAGCAAGTGACAGTTACATTCTGTCAATATACAGCATTGAATTTGCAGCTGACAGCTACATTCTGTCAACATGCAACAATAAATCAGCAGCTGACAGCTACATTCTGTCAACATGCAACACTGAATCAACAGATAACAGCTACTTTCTCTTAACATATAACACTGAATCAGCAGCTAAGTTACGTTCTGTCAACATCCAACACTGAATCAGCAGCTGACAGCCACATTCTGTCAACATCCAACACCGAATCAGCAGCTGACAGCTACATTCTGTCAACATACAGCATTGAGTGTGCGGCTGACAGCTACATTCTGTCAACATGCCACACTGAATCAGCAGCTGAAAGCCACATTCTGTCAACATATAACACTGAATCAGCAGCTAAGTTACGTTCTGTCAACATCCAACACTGAATCAGCAGCTTACTTGACATCCTGGGAGGTCCATGATAAATCTCCTTGGAAACCGGAAATGAGGTCTCTGTTACCCATTACCTCTGATCTATGGGGCTCCAAAGTACCCCCAAAATAATCAAATATTTGATATAAAAGCTCGAGTAGCTGAAAAACTACTGCATCACCATGATTCTCTGCTTGTATTTTTTCCAATTTTTAAGATTTTTTTTTTCTTTATTTTTGAGACCATCAATGAAGCTGTCATCTGTTAACAGGGTCACGAATCGTAACCACTGGACCTAGAATCTTCTAACTTGACATCAAGGGAATTCCAAGAAAAGTCTTTGTGGAAACCTGAAATAAGGTCTCTTTTACTCATATCTTCCAAGCTATTGGGCTACATCAGTACCCCTCAGATTAATTAAAAAGTTAATACAAAAGCTCCAGTATCTGAATAACTAATGCACTGATGGCCATGATTTTTTGCATGCATATTCATCATGGAGTGTTTCATCAGTTCCTGCAGATTTTAGGCACCACCTGTATCTTTTCCAATGTTATCACTTTTTTTTCTATATTTTTGAGACCTTCAAATAAAGCCCCATATTGTAAGAGGGCACAAATTATAACCCATCAAGCTAGAATCTTCATACTTGACATCTAGGGAGGTCCATAAAAATGTCTTCATGGAAAATTGAAATTAGGTCATTGTTACTCTTATCCCCTGAGCTATTGGGCTCATATCCCCCCCCCCACCCACCATGAATAATTAAAATGTGATACAAAAGCTCCAGTATATGAATAACTATTGCATTGATTGCCATGCTTCTTTGCATGCATTTTGATCATGAAGTGTTTCATCAGATCCTGCAGACTGGTTGCACTACCTGTATTTTTTCAAATTTTTACACATTTTTTTCTATTTATGAGACCTTTAAATGTAGTTGTCAACTGTCCAAAAGCCCACTGAAACCCATTTCTAAGGATTCTTCACAAAATACATGATTGTTTTGCACTCTCACTGTCATATTGCTCATTGTTCAGCATTCCTTGAATCCAGTGAGCATCATGGCATATGGGCCACTAGTTAGCGCCTTTAATGTCAGATTGGCACAAATTGTATCAGTATACCTAGAATCTTCTAATGCAACATCCATGTAGGTTCAGGAAAAATCTCAAAGAAACTTGAAACTAGGTCATGGTGACCTAATAGGCTATATTCTGTGAGCTCTTGGCCAAAAATATGAATCTGAGCACCCAGACAGTCAGTGTACAATTGTATCCATTTCCCTATTGTAAAATCCAGGGAGGTCCTCGGCAAGTCTCTTTTGAATCCTGAAATTAGGTCACTCAATTCTTATAATACATAACAAATTCAGCTGAGCATCATGGCCCATTGAACACTTCTTCTAATTAATATCAATTAAATAGCAATTTTTATGCATTTACCTATAAACAAAGAAATTGAAAAATTTTATTAATATAAACATTTTATCATTGTATCCGCCAAAACGAAGTTTGCGGATACTATGTTTTTGACCCAGTTCCGCCGCCGCCGCCGCCGCAATCTTTTCCGGGGAACTCCTCTCAGACTACTTGACTGATTTTCCGAAACTTGCACCAATTATCGGGTCCCTTGTGAACTGGTGCCTAACCAATTGGCGTTGACCTCTGACCTTTCCTTCATGCAAAGCTTACATTTGTGCGTCTGTTTCAACTCATAAACCAACATATCTCGGAACCATTTGTCTGATCAGGAAAAAAATGTTGTACAAATGTAGCAATTGGATAGCTTAATAACATACACAAAAAATGGTTGCCCCACCTGCAACTATGTTTGCACAGTGTCCATCTGTTTGTCTGCCTGGGGTTAAAATCACTCATATCTCTGCAATGGTTTGACTAATTCACCTGAAATTCCGCATGTGTATAAATCCTGGATAGCTTTCTTGATTTTATGACAGGTGGCGTCACCTACATTCACGTTCACGCTGCAGACATCTGAAAATTTGCATGTGTATAGATCTCACATAGTTCTTTATCATATGCAAAACTGGTGGCGCCACCTGCAACCATTTTTGCACAGCATCCGTCTGTTTGTCTGCCATGGGAATAAATCACTCATATCTTGGCAGTGGTTTGACATGTCTGCCAAAAATTTTGCAGGTTTTTTTCATCCTGGAAAGCTTTCTTGATTTTATGACAGGTAGAGCCACCTTCATTCTAGTTAACACTGCAGACATCAAAGCTCATATCTCAGGAACCGTTTGACCAATTGGGCTAAATTTTGCATGTGTATAGATCTCACATAGCTCTTTATCATACACAAAACTGGAGGGGCCACCTGCAACAATTTTTGCACAGCACGTGTCTGTCTGCCTTGGGATAAAATCACTCATATCTTGGCAGTGGTTTGACATCATCTGCCTAAAATTTTGCAGGTTTATACATCCTGGACAGCTTTCTTGATTTTATGACAGCTGGCGCCACCTACATTCTAGTTTATGCTGCTGACATCCAAGCTCATATCTCCAGAACCGTTTGACCAATTGGGCAAAAAATTTGCATGTGTATAGATCTCACATAGCTTTTTATCATACACAAAACTGGAGGGGCCACCTGCAACCATTTTTGTGCAGCGTCCGTCTGTTTGTCTGCCGTTGGCTAAAATCACTCATATCTAAGTACTGGTTTGACATATCTACCTAAAGTTTTGTGTGTTTATACATCTTGGATAGCTTTCTCGACTTTTTGGCAGGTGGCGCCACCTACATTTATGTTAATGCTACAGACATTCAGGCTTATATCTTAGGACTGGTTGGACATATCCCCCTGAAACTTTGCATGTGTATAGATTTCACATAGCTCTTAATCATACAAAAAATAGCTTAATAACATACACAAAAAATGGTGGCGCCACCTGCCACCATTTTTGCACAAGTCCTTATGTTTGTCTGCTGTGGGATAAAATCACTCATATACATGTAGTTTTTAGCTCAGCTGACAATAAGTCATCTGAGCTATAGTTGTGGTCCATTGTCTGTCGTCCGTCAGTCTGTCGGCCTGTCCGTCTGTCTGTCCGGATGTCCGTCCGTAAGACTGGCACGTTTCAACACCATTGGACTTACAAATCTGAAATTCGGCATACAGTTAGATGTCCCCAAAATCACCTACCATGCTGAAAAAAGGGTCAATAAGACTTCGTTCCTTCGAGATATTAAGGAAAAACCTCAATTTTTATTAGAAATCTATTTTCACACTTCAGGACTGCCTAATATCAAAACCACTCATCTGGTTTTCTTCATATTTACCATAAAGTTTCCTCTATATAGTTCCTATGTACATGCCAGAAATTATGTCAGTATTATTTAATTTAAAAAAGTTATGGGCCCAAACATAATGGACTTTGTAACAAATTCAGGAAAGATATTTGGTCACTTAAGACCAAAAGTGTTAAAGGTAGGGACTTTTTTTCAGTAATAAAACTTTAATTGATCAAAATTTAATTGTCTACCAAAAATTAAGATCAAAATCTGTTAAATTTTTCTAAATATTGGCAAAAATAAAAAAATGGTACCTTAAATTTTGCCCAAGTTTGACCATTGCACGTTTTTTCCCTGTAACTGCTGAGGATTTAATTTTCAAAGCATGTTTTTGTTACCATTTCAACTGTTAACACCAAAAATTTGAAACCAGTTGATCAAAAACTGTAGATTTTATTCAAGTTTTTAAGCACCATGTCACACATTGTGTACATCAAGCTAGTGTTATGCAGTTTGCTAGAGCTCAGCTCCCCAGCTTCAGCTCTAAGTTCCTTAAATTTGGCATTCAGTTAGATGTCTCCAAAATCCCCTACCATGCCAATAATTTGATCACTAGGACTTAATTCCTTCAAAATATTAATGAAAAACTTCATTTTTCCATTAAACACCCATTGTTACACTGTAAGACTGCCTAATATCAGAACCACTGATCTGACTTTGATCATATATAATATACATATTTTTCTATACATTCGCTATGCACATGCCAGAAATGATGTCAGTATTGCGTAATTGTTTTAAGTTATGGGCCCAAACATAATGCACTTTTTAAAAAATCAAGAAATATATTTACTCCCTTAACAAGAGGATTGCTGAAGCTAGAGATTTTTTGTCAGTGATGTAACAATATTTAATCAAGATTCAATTGAATACCAAAAATTAGTTCTGAATTTTTCAAATTTTATAAGTTATTAGTATAAATATAAAATTAGTACCTTAAATTTTGCACAACGGTGACCATGGCACTTTTGTTTCCTGAGAGCACTGTTGATATAATTTTCATATCATGCACATATAAGGATTTCATCTTTGTAGTTCAGAAAGCTGAAAGAAATTGGCCAAATATTGTAGCTTTTATTAATGTTTTTATGAGACCATGTCAGACCCAGGCTCAATACAGCCCCTCTTCAGTCACCTGTATGTTGACCTTGTTGACCTTTCAGCAGATTATGCACCCTTGAGCGAAGCATACACTGGGGCAGCCAGGCAGCTAATGCCCAGCCACAGTTGATCCAGGTGTCCAACCCAACTCATCTAGTAGTTTTGAAAAACAACATAACAATAAACAATAAATGAATAATTTTTATTGGCTTTTAATAACAAAGTAAAGAAAAATTTATAGAAAAGGAATTTGTTAGTTGATGAGTAACAGGAAGTTAACTTGTAGTTACTGATGATGTAAGAATCTTGTATGGCTGGATAGAATGTCAGTGTCAATGTTATTCCAAATACCGTAGATCCGCATTTTGCCGCCGCACGTCGTCTAATGGCCCCACCCCATATTCGTAAAATATCTGGAAGGCTCCTTCACTGGAGTAAAAATTCCCAAAACCTTACTTAATGGCCGCACCACATTCTCACCATGTTCCATTGGCGGGTGGGATATGGGAACACAACGAAAAAAAGGTTCTTTTCTTAAACGCTAGGCTGCAGCCAGGAATGCTGCGGTATGCTGATATACGGTCAGGCATAACAGTTTTGGGACAGTTGCAACTGTGTTTGTTGCTTGGCTTTGCTAATTAATTAATTTAATTAATTTATTAAACCGCCTGATCTACCTGATTAGAATGGATGACAATTTGTTCGGTTTATGACGACTCATCCAAGAGGAATCCTAGTAGGGCCACGAAATTAATTTGACATGTCACTGAATGCCGGAGAATCTTGCGCCTTTAACTTGACTAATTAAAGTTCAATGGGACATCAAAGCATTGTATGGGACGACTGTAATTTTAACATTATTTAGACATTATACATCGTCAGTCATTTAACAACAAAACATTTAAATAAACGACACCCGCGTCGGTGATCATATTTCCAGAACACCTCGGGTTGTGCTGATCATAATATATGCAAAATGGTGTCTGAACCGTCAACCGGTAAAAGATGCAACATAAAATGATTACGGAACTTGCGGGCCTTGCGCCTTTACCCTGTCTAATTAAACTTCAGTTGGACATCAAAGCCAATGGTACTCTTTGTGATGGCTTTTATTTACACTCTATATAACGTCGGTCAATTAACAACCTTGACAAAACCTTTGAATAAGCGAATCCCGCGTTGAGCCTTTACACGTACACACAGGGTCCTTCTGATCATAATATATGCACACTGGTGCCCGAACCGTCTGCTAGCAAAACTATGACTAGTACCCTGCTCTATTATGGCCCTCAGCCAAGCATAGAGACAGGCGTACAACGCCATCTTAAATTCTCCCAGTTGCAACTTCTGACAAAACTGTAGACTGGTTCCAACTCCAGTATGCACGCTCATTCCAGTTGCCATGGACGTTCACGCGATCCTGGTTGATTGTCCCTGAAGATTTCTTATAAAATAACTTTCTTTAGTTATTGCTAGTTTTCAAATATTGAAGAATGAGTTGTTGCACAAAATTGAATAATGGATGTATAGATAATACCGTTAATACTATATACTGAATCTTCGATATTCCACTGTGTGTAGCAGTGATTTATTATTAATACCTATAAATCTTATCATTATGTCACACGTTATGTTCAGCCAACCTTTGGTAACTTCTCTGAGCAAAATAAATGCTTATTTTTATCATATATAATACATACTGGAGTTGGAACCAGTCTGCCGGGAGTACAAAAGATGACGTTGTACGCCCGTCTCTATGATTGGTGTAGAGCAGTGGTACCATAATAGAGCGGGGTACCAGTCTAGCAAAACGTGCCATATTTAAAGATTACGGAACTAGCTGGTGAGGTAATGACCTATGAGTGCCATCTATTGACAATTTGATGAACGAAGAAGTATCTGAAGGTGAACGCAGGTTTAATTGCCGAAGGATGTATGGTCTTTGGTTATCTTTTGTTTTACAGTTTATTTTAAAAGAAATGATATGTTCAAGAAATATCTTAAAATAATGTTTTACCGATATTGCAGCCATACTCAAATAATTTGGCAAGTGAATATCGATCTTTTATCAATCATTGCGTAAAAATTGCCGTGGTTTATGACTGACTCAGAAAAGTTTTATAATACATATAAGCCTGTTTAAAATATCAATTTTACATTTTATAAAATTAATAATGACTAGAATTAATAGACAAAATGCAGTATCATTAAATATACATTCCCAGTATTCACTTCTTCCTCAGCCTATTATCGACCATTGCCCCTCGGTGGGCCGTTGAGTCTCTTGTACATGTTTGAATTCAGCCTAACCTGCGTTTTATAGCCGCATCCCTTGTCGAGAAATATTAGTCAGGATTTTCGGCTGTAAGTCTTATTTTATGGCCGCGGCGGCAAAAAGCGGATCTACGGTAACACCATGCAGTCACCTATGGTATTTTTCAGATAAATTTTAATGATAAAAAAATAAATCATATTATTCATTACTAATCATTAGGGATCATATGAAGGAAATTAATGATAGACAAAGATGCAGTTGATAATATTAATCTAGATTCCTACAGTGTCTAGTGTGTAGATTGATGTGAAAGTAGTCCAAAGTGAATATATTACATTTATTTTTTTTAATATAAATAAAAGCCATAAAACCAGGTACTTATGATCATTATTTAAATGTGTGAATTTTGTACATTCTGGATTCTCAACACCATTGTTTGGTGAAAACTGAATAAATACCAGACATGGTGGGAATACTACAAATATGAATATATACTGCATTAAAAAATTTTATTGCATAAGAATGGGAATTCAGGTAAAAATTAAAGTATTTGAATACCAGTGCAGATACTTTCAAAATGTATTCATGCATGCATTCATGAATATATTCTATAATATTATTTCAATTATCATTTCAGTTATATTTTATTTTTAAAAATCATATGGTTTTCTTATTAAAAATTATATTTGCACAATATTTGTTATTAAATTTTAATAATTAGTTAAACTCTTTTATTATATGTGCTGCTTATAAGTTATATGGCCAAGTCAAAATTTGTGTGACAGTAGCACTCCATTTGTTAATAAAATAAATGAAATCAATTCTCTTCCCTGTCTCCAAAGATACTATCAAAATCATACATAAGCTAAACACCAACAACTCGTAATAAAGCTTATATTTATTACCACACAAAACCAGCATGTGCCTCTTTACCAAATCATATTTTTTATCATATATAACAGCTGAGCGCCATGACCCATGAATCCCTTGTTGACTTATCTGCCTAAAATTTGCATATGTATACAACTTGGACAGCTTTCTCAATTTTGTGGTAGGTGGCGCAACCTACATACACATTTCCACTGCAGACATACATGCTAATATGCAACACACCTCACTCTATTTCCCCATGCCACTCAATCCATGCGTCACTTCACCCATTCCACTCTGATTTTGGTGGATACATGTAGTTGCTTGTCGACTACCCTTATTCTAGTTTTTTTTACAATTGCACCAGTAGTTAACATGCAGACACAGTCATGAGCTTGATCCTTAACCTTGAACTGATTAGACATGAAGTCACTCTCCTTGTAATTAAATTAAGATGGGGATGGACATATTGGATATACTCTATATATCTAAGGTCTATTAGCAAAATGCATAATTTTGAGCACTCTGAGAGTTACCCATTGTTCAAGGTGCCATGTTGTATTCAGAAATCAGGGCTGACAAGTTTTTATCAAGACACAAATTGTAACTGCTTGACATAGAAACTTTTTTTTCATAAAATCCTGGTAGGTCCTTGGTAAATCTCTTTGCATACCAAAAAGCATACAAGTCAGCTGATTGTCATGACTGATGGGTCACTTGTTAATAATAAATGCCTGCCTTCAATAGAAGCCTGTCTTGTTTAGATGGCAGGTCAAATCAGAATGCCCTGGTATCTGATCAAGGAACTTTGGTACATACTTACCCACAATTTCTCCACCACATGCTCCAATAAGCATCCGTTTTATTTCACATATTTTTAACAATAGATTGGGAAGGAGAAAGGTTTAATGTTTAAAAAATAAATTAAATCATTGTAAAAAAATAACCATTTACAATTTGTTTTGTAGGGAAAAACAGATTAAAAAAGAACAAGCAGAGAGAGAGTGAAGGTGATGAAGAGGATGAAGGAGACAGTAGACAACTGCCACATCATCCTATGTTCTACACATCACCACCTCATTCTGGCTACTTCCCACCTCCAGTCTATACATACCCACAGGTGCCGATCATGTTCAGCCCACCACTACCTGGCCAGCAAATTATGAACCCTGCTGGGCCTGCTGTATTCCCAGTGGCACAGTCTTCCCCAATGGCAGGTTCAGCAGGACAAGTATCTCCATCTGGTGCCAGAGAAACAAATGTCATTTTCCCAAATCTGCCCGGCCAAAATGTTAATGTGGATGAGAAGGGCCATGTAACACCTTTGTATGGTGTGGGATCTGTCCAGGGACGAACAAGTGGTGCTGCTAGTGGTCATGATGCCTCTGTGATTCGTGAACAAAATCGTCAGATTTCAAAGTTACTTGCTGAACTTGATGCCTCTAGGGATATGATGAAAAAGGTACAGAATTTTTGTAGGTAAAGCATTCCATTATGGTGGATGTTCAAGAATGGGATCACAAAATATGGGTTCAAGGTTATTTATTCCAGTAATGGTACATGAAAATTAGATGTGAATGATGTCTATACAGTACAGGAGTAATAAAATATACCTGTCAGTCTTTTTAGCTCAGCTGACTATAAGTCATCTGAGCTATAGTCGTGGTCCATTGTCCGTCGTCCGTCCGTCTGTCCGTCCGTCCGTCCGTCCGTCCGTAGATGTGGCACGTTTTGAAACCGTAAGACCTAGGAATCCAAAATTAGGCATAATGTTAGATGTCCCCAAGATCTCCTACCAAGCCGAAAACTGGGTGTTTGCAACTTTGTTCCTTTGAGTAATTAAGGAAAAACCTCAATTTTTTATTAAAAACCTATTTTCACACTTCAGGACTATCTAATATCAAAACCACTCATCTGTTTTACCTCATATTTACCATAAATATTCCTCTATATAGTTCCTATGTACATGCCAGAAATTATGTCTGTATTATTTAATTTTAAAAAGTTATGGGCCCAAACATAATGCATTTTGTAAAAAATCAGAAAAGATATTTGATCACTTAACACAAAAAATGTTAATGCTATGGACCTTTTTTCCAGTAATATAACTTTAATTAATCAAAATAAATTGTATACCCAAAATTAGATGAAAATCTTTTAAATTTTTTAAAATATTAATAAAAATAAAAAATTAGTACCTTAAATTTTGCCCAACTTTGACCATGGCACGTTTTTTTCCTGTAAGTACTGTGGATTTAATATTCACAGCATGTTTTTGTTAGCATTTCAACTGTAAACACCAAAAATTTGAAACCAGTTGATCAAAAACTGTAGATTTTAATCAAGTTTTTAAGCACCATGTAACATATTGTTTACATCAAGCTAGTGTTATGCAGTTTGCAAGAGCTCAGCTCCCCAGCTTCAGCTCTAAGTTCCTTAAATTCGGCATACAGTTAGATGTCTCCAAAATGCCCTACCATGCCAAGAATTTGGTCACTAGGACATTCAAGATATTAATGAAAAACTTCATTTTTCCATTAAAAACCCATTGTTACACTTCAAGACTGCCTAATATCAAAACCACTGATCTGACTTTAATCATAAATAATATACATATTTTTCATTCTCTATGCACATGCCAGAATGATGTCAGTATTGTGTAATTGTTTTAAGTTATGGGCCCAAACATAATGCACTTTGTAAAAAATCAAGAAATATATTTACTCCCTTAACAAGAGCATTGCTGAAGCTAGAGATTTTTTTGTCAGGGATGTAACATTATTTAATCAAGATTCAATTGAATACCCAAAATTAGTTCTGAATTTTTCAAATTTTATTTAGTATAAATATAAAATTAGTACCTAAAATTTTGCCCAACTGTGACCATGGCACGTTTGTTTCCCGTGAGCACTGTTGATATAATTTTCATATCATACACACATAAGCATTTCAGCTTTTTAGTTTAGAAAGCTGAAAGAAATTGGCCAAAAATTGTAGCTTTTATTAATGTTTTTTATGAGACCCTGTCAGACTTTGGCTCTCTCCAGCCCCTCTTGAGTCACCTGTATGTTGACCTTGTTGACCTTTCATCAAATTATGCACGCTTGAGGCAAGGCATACATGGAATCCAGGCAGCTTATGGCAAGCCACAGTTGATCCAGGTGTCCAACCCAACTCATCTAGTAGTTTTAACCAAGAACATAACAAAAAACAATAAATTAATAAACTTTTATTGGTTTTTAATAACAAATTAAAGAAAAATAGAAAAGGAATTTGTTAGTTTATAATAACAGGAAATTAACTTGCAGTTACTGATGATATAAGAATCTTGTATCGATGGGTAGAATGTCATATATTCCAAATAACACCATGCAGTCACCTATGGCATTTTTCAGTTCAATTTTAATGATAAAGAAGTGAATCATATTATTCATTACTAATCATTAGGGATCATATGAAGGAAATTAGACAAAGATGCAGTTCATAATATTAATCTAGATTCCTGCTGTGTCTAGTGTGTACATTGATGTGAAATTAGTCCAAAATGAATTTTTTACAGTGTATTTTTTAATATAAATAAAAGCCATAAAACCAGGTACTTATGATCATTATTTAAATGTGTGAATTTTGTATATTCTGGATTCTCAACATCATTGTTTGGTGAAAACTGAATAAATTCCAGACATGGTGCAAATACTTTGTAATTGTATTTAAATACGAATATGATTTTGTACTCCATTATAAAATTTCTTGCATAAAGAATGGGAATTCAGGTAAAAATGAAAATATATGAATACTCGTGCAAATACTTTCAAAATGTATTCATGAATGCATTCATGAATATATTCTTTAATAGTATTTTAATAATCATATCAGTTATATTTCATTTTAAAAAATCATATGATTCTCTTATTATTTTTAATAAAAATTATATTTGGGACAATATTTGTATTTTTTTTAATAAATAGTTAAACTCTTATATTATATGTTCTGCTTTTAAGTTATATGGCCAAGTCAAAATCTGTGTGACAATAGTACTCCATTTGTTAATAAAATAAATGAAATCAATCCTCTTCCCTGTCTCCAAAGGTACTATCAAAATCATACATAAGCTAAACAACAACAACTCATAATACAGCTTATATTTATTACCACACAAAACCAGCATGTGCCTCATTTCAAAATAATATTTTTTTATCATATATAACAGCTGAGCGTCGTGACCCATAGGTCCCTTGTTTAATAAATAGTTAAACTCTTATATTATATGTTCTGCTTATAAGTTATCATGGCCAAGTCAAAATCTGTGTGACAATAGCACTCCATTTGTTAATAAAATAAATGAAATCAATCCTCTTCCCTGTCTCCAAAGATACTATCAAAATCATAGATAAGCTAAACACCCACAACTCATAATACAGCTTATATTTATTACCACACAAAACCAGCATGTGCCTCATTTCTAAAAAATATTTTTTTATCATATATAACAGCTGAGCGTCGTGACCCATAGGTCCCTTGTTTGATGTACTGTTGTCACCTACACAAGTCCTTAAATAATCCCAGTCTCCAGGCATGTTCTTTTTTTTTGCCATTTGAGTTTTTTATCTTTGAAGTGTAGCTTTGTTTCACATTAAATTTGAATGAACCCATTCCATATTATAAATGACACATTGTGTGCTAACAAATCTCAGATTATTCTGCTGTTCAAATAAATATGTAATAATATTTGCCTGTGTCATGTGCAGCGTATTTTTTTAAACATTTATCACATTTTTGTTTAAGTACTTTTTTTCCTCCTTAGAGTACAATAAGTTTATATAAATGTTGTCTTCAGTGTCAGGATTATTATAAACAGAATTGTCAAATCTCTACTTTTGATGGCCCATTATATTGCCTGGAGCCTGTGTTGTAAAAAACCCTGCTCTTTTAGCAAGGTTAAATGCACTGAAAGCATTACCACTGCAGTGAGAGACTGCCTAAAAATTGTTCTTACAAAATGTGTTTGTCATTAATAAGAATTGCATATTATGCTTTCAGTTGCAAGAAAAGCTTCGGTTGACTGAAACGGAACTTGAATCCCTAAGACTGGCTAGCCAGACACAAGAAGCTGAAATACAAGCAAATTGTTCTGGTAAAATCTCAGGTGAGTTCAAGGACACAGGAAACTAATTGTCTAAATAACTAAAGGTAGGGTAGCTCATGCTCAGTATAACTTTAGGATCCCTGACAGGATAAAAGTTGTTTGAGGGGCAATGTGGGACAGTACAAGCCAAGATGTTCACCTTGAAGACTCCTAAATCTGTACCAATAGCTCATCTGAACTAGAGCAGTTGTTAAGGATATCAGACGAGAAAATTCCAGGGTTATTTCAGCCAACTAATAACTCTGCCACATGTCAGGGCTGAAGCATCAGATTGAGAATATCAAACTATGAATGAATATTATATTTGTATTCACAGAAAATAAATGTGAACGTGAAAGAATATTGTGTCATTTTCCCTCCAGCCTTATCCAATTAGCAGCATGAGTTGCTTGATGTTTGATCATCCATTCAAAATTTACATTTTCTTCAAGCAATAGTGGTGTCACCTTAAAGAAAAATCATTGACTTTTTTATACTGGTGACTTGATCAGTGGCAGTTCTTAAATGTGCAGAATGAAAGCTAATATGGTTTTATGTGTTATACTTACTCATAGCACCTGACACAGTTTGCAGAAGTCTGGAATCTGCAAGAAGTGACCATGATCTCATGTCAGTATGAGAGCTGACTATTGTTTGATATAATGTTCATGTGAAATGACCTTGGGACGTGTTCTCATGGTGTGCCTGCCTGGGGTTTCAACTTCAGATCAGGGCAACCTTGGGATATTCAGGGTCCAGGGCAAATGTCCTGCAAAACATGAAGTAGGTCAGAGTGACCTTTAATTCTCTGAGCTACAGGCCAAAAGCATGATTTTGAGCACCCAGACAGTTAGACAGGGCACATATTGTACCTGTTAGCCCTAGAATATTCTAACAGAATGTCCAGGGAGGTTCTTGGCAAATCTTGGAAACCTGAAACCAGGTCATGGTGATCTATAATCTGCAAAATGCAGGCCATACACATGATTTTGAGCACCTAGACAGTCAGACAGGGCAAGACTAAACTAAACTGTTGGACCCTGATCCTTATAATGTAACATCCAGGGAGGTCCTTGGCAATTCTCCTTTAAATCCAGAAATTAGATCACTGTTGCAGATCTATATGCAGTGTGCAGTAGGAAAAACACAATTTTAGCATGGTGAAAGTCAGATGGACACAAATCAATACAGTTAGACATAGAACTTTCAGCAGGTCCTGGGCATATATCCTTCAAACACCTGAGATTAGGTCTTGCTGACTTACAGTCTTTGAGCTACGAGTTGAAAACCTAATTATGAGCTCTGAGGAGGTCAGACCGGGCACAAATCTTAACTGTAGGATCTAGAAATGTCTTACCTAATGTTAAGGGATGTCATTCTAATTTATCTCTCTACACCTTAAATAAGGCCACTCTGACTCATATTCAACAAGATCTGTGAAAGAACATGATTTAAGCATCCTATTGGACCTAGAAACTTCAAATTTAATTAGGATCCAGGATCCCTGTAAAATCTTCTTTGAAACTGTGAATTAAGTTACTGTGACCTTTATACTGTGAGCTATGTGAAAGAACATGACTTGAGCACACTAAAAGTCAAATGGACATGATTTTTAGCTGTTAGACCCAGAAACTTCTGTTTTAATTTAGCTCCAGGAACCATGTAAAATCTTCTTGGAAACCCTGAATTAAGTGACTGTGACCTTTATACTGTGAGCTATGTGAAAGAACATGACTCGAGCACACTATAAGCCACCCTTCTGACTTAGCATCTTTAATTTTTATAGGAAACCCTAAATAAGGTCGCCGTAACATATTTGCTACTGACCATGGTCAAAAAGCATGATACCCATTGTACAAGGTTCCTTAACAATTATTTTTCACCAGGCCATAGCATCAGTAATTAATACAATACATGCATAGCCTATTTGCCAAATTGAGCTGAGCATAATGGCCTATGGGCCACTTGTTGAATATAAACCTGATGAGATTTTTGGTGAGTTGGTGTTCCTTGTTAGCGAACCTGTGAGCTTATGCGAGGGTGTGGCGTTGTCCGTCGTCTGTACGTTAACCCATACTATCTTGAAAACGGCAAAAGGTAGCATAACAAAATTTTATGCAAAAAATTAGTCATCTAAAAAACTATATCGGATTTTGCTTATTTTTTGGCTAACTGCATTTTCTTAGATTTTATAGGGAAAAAGCTAAAAAAGCTTTAAAAATCTTCTTCTCCGTAACTGTTCAGCCAAATTGTCCAATATTTCACAGAAATGATTCCTGGAATAATCTTTCTCAAATTTGTTCGAATGGTTTAAGTTCGGTGATTTTTGGCCGAGTTGCAGGAAGTTGAACTTGGTCATCTGTCCATAAAAGCATACTAAAATTACAATCTCAGAAACGGCTGGAGCTATCATCACCAAATTTTATGCCAATGTTGTTCACATGAGACATATCGGAAATTGAGGTATTGGTGGCGCCACCTGCATCGACCTTTTTTGTATGGGGGTCATCAGTGCCCGTATCATACTGACGGCTACAAAAAACTTCTTCTCTGAAACCATATGGCCAAATAGTTTAATATCGCACAGAAATGATCCTAGGGTAGTGCTTTCTGAAATTTGTTCAAATGGTCTAAGTTCAGTGACTTTTGGCTGAGTTATGGGAAGCTGAATTTAGTCATATGCTGTAACAGCCCATTTTAGCTCAGTGGCTACAAAGATCTTCTCCTCAAAAACCACTGGGCCAAATTCTTAAATCTCACACATTAATTATCCTTAGATGTTGATAATTCAAGTTTGTTTAAATGGTTTTGGTTCAGTGATTTTGGGCTGAGTTATGGGAAGCTTAACTTAGCCATTTTGCTGTATTTTCCCATATGAGTTATAAACCTGTAAAATTTTTTTTGGATTGACCCTACTGAGGCCAATTTGTTTAATATTTTACAAGAATAATCCCCTGAATAATTCTTATAATAATTGTCTTTTATGGTTCAAAAGAATGAATTTTGGCTGAATTATAAAGGTTCAATTGAGTCATTTTACCATATATGTTAGCTGTGTGAAGCAGATACACAGATACATCTAGATACATCAAGACTGGCACCAGTTTATCAGCATTTATTGCATCATGCCTCTAGACATTTAGATTTCAGGTTATCTATGGTTAATATTGACAAGAATGTTTTTTAAAAGCTTTTAAAAAATGTAGATTTATGATTTTCAGATATTCCTCATGTCTGGCAATGTTTACAACCACAGCTATACAGCTCTCTGTGGGTAAATAAAGACGGCTGTACATGGATTATAAATAATTGGTATCCATAGTCAAATTCAAGATTTTGCCATCAGTGGGATGTATCTGTATTATAATTTTGCATTCAATATGCATCTGTATTAATTTTTAGTGAACCTGTGAACTAATGCGATGGTGTGGTGGGGTTTGTCTTCTGTATGTTTACCCATGCTATTTTGAAAATGATTGGAGCTAGCCCCATGAAATTTAATGCAAAAAATTAGCCATCTGAAAATTTTTTTAAATTTTATAGAGAAAAAGCTAAAAAAACCTTTAAAAATCTTCTCCTCGGAAACACTCAAGCCAAATTGTTCAATATTTCACAGAAATAATCTTTTATACCATCTCCCTCAATTTTGTTCAGGATATTGGACTTAGTCATCTGTCCAAAAAAGCATACTAAAATGACAGTCTCAGAAACAGCCAGAGCTATCATCACCAAATTTTTTGCCAGTGTTGGTCACATGAGTCATATATGAAATTCAGGTATTAGTGGCGCCACCTGAATTGACCTATTTTTGTACGGGGGTCATTGGTCATCTGTACATTAATCCATAATTTTTCAGGAACAGCAGGAGCTACCATTCCCAGATTTTATGCAATAATCTGTCACATATCAAATTTTGTGGGATTCAGCTTATTTTTTTGCTATCTGCATTTACTTAGATTTTATAAGGAAAAAGCTGACAATATTTTAAAAGTCGTCTTCTTGTAGACAGTCCAGCCAAATTGTTAAATATTTTACATAAATGATCCCAGAGGCAAGCCCTCTCAAGTTTGTTCAAATGGTTTGTATTTGATGAATTTTAGTGGAGTTACACGAATTTGAACAGTCATTCGGCCAAGTAAGCATACTGACATAGTACTCTCAGAAATGACAGAAGCTACCATTACCAGGTATTGTGCAAATGTTGGTCACATGACTCATATTTGAAGTTGTAGATTTAGTGGTGCCACCTACATTGACCTGTTTTTTATGGGCAAAATAACTCATAATTTTAGCCTCTTTCAGCTTAATGATGAAACTGTCAAGTTGAATTGTTCAAATTTTTAAAAGAATTATCCTAGGACACGGTTCTTTCAATCATATCAGAATATACTGAGTTTGTTGATTTTTGGTTGAGTTGTGATAGGCTTAAGTTGGTCTTATGGCCATTATTATGTCTTTTTCAAACTGAGGACTGCAATAGAGTTCTACAAAATTATTATTTCAATTATATCTTCTGTAACATTGCACAAAAATTATTCTTAGGTGGCTTTTGTTCAAGTTAACTAGAATGATTTTTTGGCAGAACTATTGGACCTTTAAAAAATGAAAGTACTGCATCTTTCATTATTCTAGATATTTTGATAAAAAGTTTATGAATATGTCGGCTTGAAAAAAGAAATTTTAACCAAAGTCTTTCAATATGTGTAAACACATATACCAACAGGCCAAGATTGAATCTGTATCTTTAAATAGGTTGAGAAACTGCCAACTGTTTCAGATTTGGGAACAGATCAAGAGTTCATTCAGTGCAGCCAGATATAGGTCAAGAGTTCAATCAGTGCAGCCAAGCACATGGCATGTGAACACCTCATGGGTGACATGTGAACATCTCACGGGCACCATGTGATCACTTCATGGGTGTCAAGCCCCTCAGGGCAGGGCCCCTGCATGAGCTAATGCAATGGTGAGGCTACTATTTCAGATTTGGCAACAGGCTAGAGGTCAGTCTGGATCTATTTATAGCTTTGGCAGACTGCCAACTGTATCAGATTAGGCAACAGGTCAAGAGTTCACTCAGTGCAGCCAGGTATGGGTTAGGAGTTTACTCAGTGCAGAAGCTGCATTCTATTTTTAGCTTTGGCAGAGTGCCAACTGTGCCAGATTATGCAACAGGTCAAGAGTTCACTCAGTGCAGCCACGTACAGGTCAAAAGTTCACTCAGTCTGGCCAGGTGCAGGTCATGAGTTCACTCAGTGCAGTAGTCTGAGCAAGCAATTTGTCACAGTTCACTCAGGGCAACAGCCTTTCTCACCTAAGCCTGGTCAGACCCATGCATCAGACTCAAGGTAAGTTTGATGTATTGGCCTAATATTTTGACCTGTCTATGTGTCTTTGATGGCTTTCTCGCTCACAGGACAGGTGTCGCCACCTACCATGACTTTTACACACGTTTTTCTCAGGAGGGGTTTGATATATCAGTCTGAAATTGGGCATATGTATATATCTCTAATAGCTTCGTTGTATACAAGACTGGTGGTGCCAGCTACAATCTTTTTAGTGTTGTGTGCACCTATGCCAGAATTTCAGCAGTGATGTTTGTGTAATTGTTTCTTATTCAAAATGTTTAGTACTTGCATAGTTCATATACATGAAAAGAAATGGTCCAGCATTGAAGCATTATACCTGGGATATTTCCCAATGCACAGGTTCGCATTAGGCCTGTAGGCCTTGTTAACATTTAAAGTAGTTTTTTAACACACCTGTATTATGAGGGGAGTATAATGATATACCCACTGTCTGTCTGTCCGTTAACTTTTAGTGTCGCCATGATAACTTACCAGTCCATTATGTTTGGGTCCATAACTTTTTAAATTAAATAATACTGACTAAATTTCTGGCATGTACATAGGAACTATTTAGAGGAATATTTATGGTAAATATGAAGAAAACCAGATGAGTGGTTTTGATATTAGGCAGTCCTGAAGTGTGAAAATAGATTTCTAATAAAAAATTGAGGTTTATCCTTAATATCTAGAAGGAACTAAAGTCCTATTGACCCAATTTTCGGCATGGTAGGAGATTTTGGGGACATCTAACTGTATGGCCAATTTCAGATTCGTAGGTCCAATAGTGTCGGAACATGCCAGTCTTACGGTCGGACGGATGGACAGACGATGGACAATGGACCAGGACTATAGCTCAGATGACTTAAAGTCAGCTGAGCTAAAAATTGTAAAAAAAACGAAAAAAAAAGTCTTCTTGGAAACCTGGAATTAGGTCTCTGTTACCCATATTCTTCAAGCTATGGGGCTCCAAAGTACCCCCCCCCCCAGAATAATGAAAAATTTGATACAAAAGCTCAAATATCTGAACAATTAATGCATTGATCACCATGATTTTTAGCATGGATATTGATCATGGAGTGTTTCATCAGTTTTTGCAGACTGGTAGCGCCACCTGTATTTTTTTTTTATTTTTTACAATTTTTTTTCTCTATTTTTGAGACCTCAAAAAGATGCAGTCATCTGTTAACAGAGAACAAATTGTAACATCTAGACCTAGAATCTTCTTTCTTGACATGTTGGGAGGCCCATGAAAAGTCTCCTTGAAAACCTCAAATTAGGTCTCTGTCACCCATATTGTCTGAGCTATGGGCCTCAGAAATACCGCCCAGAATAACTAAAAATTTGATACAAAAGCTCATGTATCTGAACAACTAGTGCATTGATCGGCATTATTCTGTGCATGCATAATCAACATGGAGTGTTTTATCAGTTCCTGCAAACTGGTGGTGCCACCCAGACTTCTTTGAATTTTTATGAATTTTTATCTTTATTTTTGAGACCTTCAAAGATGCGGTCGTTCCTTAACAGGGCTCAAATTGTAACCATTGGTCCTAGAATCTTCAAACTTGACATCCAGGGAGATCTGTGAAAGTCTCCTTGGAAACGTGAATTAAGGTCTCTGTTACCCATATTTTCTGAGCTATGGGGCTTATAAGCACCCCTCAGAATAATTGAAAATTTGATACCAAAGTAGGGCACAAATCATAACCATGGGGCCCAATCTTCTGACTTGACATCCTGAGAGTTCCTCAAAATTTCTCCCCAGAAACCTGAAATTGAGTCACAGTGACCTATTTTCTCAGAGTTTTGGGGTATGTTTGAGCATCCCAGAAATAATGCAAAATACACAAATTGCCAGATTCCTCATGAAAGGCTTGTTGGATTGTCATCAAATTTGTTTTTATGGTTTGGGTCTTGATGATCTTAAGCTAATATGCATGAACAATGATGCCACCTATCTTAATTAGTCGTCTGTGCAAGGACATATTATCAACATGTCAGTCAGCTGAGCGTCATGACCTATGGGTCACTTGTTTCTTAGTGTTGCCTGTCAGCTCCCCATTTTTGCCCACGTTCATCCATAAGATAATGATGACATAAAGAGGATTACTCATTGAAAGCCTCAGTGTGAGTTCAGTCAGAATTTTGAAGGTTTTAGAGCACTGGTTTTCTAACTCAAGCTGTAGTTTAAGATGAAGAATTTACGGTTCAGTGATATATTCATGTGCTGGGCTGTCACCAAATTTAGAATTGCAACAAAGGCAGGCATATTGATGGTTGTAGGAAGGATACTGTTAAGTGCCCTCTACAAGATAAGTTTAATTTGCTGAATCATTTGGTCTCCCAACTGTTCTTGAGTACTCTCAATATCTTGAATTAGTCACTGGATACATGCACAGTAGGTGTTTACAAGGATTATTCACTTTTGCTTGACTGACCACTCTGTCAAGGATTAAACTGAGTGTATTTTTTAAATTAGATATGGTGGAAGAAATTTATCGTGCCCAGCGTGAGCGGGATGAGGCCATGACTTCCAGACTTAGGCTGGCCAATGAAGAGAGAGACGAAGCACTGCTGCAGCTGCGGAGAATAGAACAAGAGCTGGACAAGTAAATTTTGTTTTCTATTTTAATAATACATCATTATGGCAGGCCATTTTGTAGTTTTACCAAATGAAAAGAGCTGTTTATCACTCAACCTATTCTCATAAAAATTGTTGCACATAATGTCAGATTGACCTTATTCATATACCACCTGCCCTGTCAGCATGTATTTGACTTCATAAATTTGATCTTCCTCTCTGTAGAAGAAGAGAAAAATGTCAAATGCAAATTATACAAACACAGCAAAGATGACCCTCCTGAAATCTAAGTTGTGTCCATTTAATATTAAATAAATACTGTAAATTAATTTGACCATATCAGAGATACATAGTACTACTTATTATTTAGTGATTACCTTGTTACTTTTAGTTGTGTGTCAGATTCAGCCAAGCATCATTGCCCAGTAACCACATGTTTTTAGCTCAGCTGAATATAAGTCATCTGCATCATCATATAGCCATGACTCTTTGTCAGTTGGCTGTCTGTCCAACCGTTTACAGGGCACAAATCATAACCGTTATACCAAAGAAACTTCTAACTGTACATCCAGGGAGGTCCCTGGGAAACCTGAAATGAGGTCATGGTGACCTATAATTTGCTAGCTTTGCACTAAAAACATGATTTTGAGTACCCTAACAGTCAGATGGGGCAAAAATTGTATCAATTAGGTTCCACAAACCATGGTCCACATGCTTTTTCCATTGATTTTGTTACAAACTAAATATCAGGCTTCAGTGTTGCAAGGTCCAACAGATGTGAGAGACCGCCTAATCTATTTCCAATAAATTATTGATGAAATAAAATAATATTACCTAACGACCCTGTAAAGTCATTTTTAACACAGCACCACTGAACCTTGTCATGCGGCAACCATAGCAGGAGGGGAGATATGACTTCACAGAGGATCGACTGTACCAAACGACAACTTGGGTGGGGGTGTCAGGTCCTTGCTCATGGTGCCTGGAGGGTGCGCTGCAGCCTCTTTGGTCAGGAATGTTTATAGTTTTTTTTTTCCTCTATGATGTCAGATGTGGCTAACTTTATAGGCTACCAGTCTGAATAGAATTAATGAGGGGGTGTTAATTTCTGAGATACCATCAAGCCCACTTTGTGTCATATCAGTGAATAGAAATTTATATTTCATATAAATTTACATGGGTAAGCTCTATGTAAATCTGACTGTTAAATATCATGGACTATTGTAATAATCCTCTTTATTGTCATGCTTGGAACCCTTGCCAGTAATACCAGTGCGCAGTTAATATCAAATGCTGACAAATCCAGCAAAGAGGCTGTTACTGATCAGGTGTATACAAAAATCTAAGACTAAGTATCTCCTTCCCGTGCACAGCAGACCTGGTGCAGTGATCAACACATGCATGTCACTTCTAGTGTCTGTTAGCTAATTATTTTTTTTTTAAATGTTAATCCATTGTTAATCAATAATAGTATTTTTATAACAATGGCAATATTAGTATATCCAGTGATGCCTTAATGTCAATAACAGAGTGTTGATCTTAATTATAATTGTTCCGTCCGCTCAGGTCATTGTTAAATTCCCTGCATGCATGGCATCTTCTCGCATAGGCCTATACATTCAATGGAAATAGAATATATTATATGCGCTTTAATCTTTCTATAAATAACCGCAAGAAGCATTGGTGAAATTATATATTCTTGATTGTCACTATTCTCTCCAAGGGTATTTCCATGGTTCCGATACGTAGTATCCTATTAGGAATGTCAACAACACAGTCATGTGCTTCCATGAAATCTAATCCCAGTATACACATATCACTTATATCTGCAACCAAAGTGTTGTGCTATATCTCCATACCACCAATCCTGAATGTCAGCTCGCCTCTCCCAGTTACTGGTGCTGTTTCCCCTGTCACAGTCTGGAGAACACTGTTCACAGATTCAATAGGCATTGCTGTATCACTTGGGCATTGTGCAATGATATTTGGATGTATAATAGTTATATTTGAGCCTGTATCCACTGGGATCCGACAGGGAACACCATCAACAAATCTGTCAGCCATTAACCCATTATCTGAAGATTGCAAAGTTCCAGTTTTATGAACGACAGGTGGGGCTTGTTTAACCATTGGAGTTCTGCCCCAGTAACCAAGCTTCTAGTCTTCTACTAGTTTTCCTGGTCAGAGGGTTTGTGAGATGGAACCTTACGCCTGTTTGCTGGACATTCCCTGCACCAGTGATCCTTTGCTCCACATATCCAACAGCCACTTTGACTCCGCCCTTGTTGATTTTGTCTCCTGTCCATCATTGTGTGTAAGGACTGCTGCACTGTATCTTGCACAGCATGTATCAGATCAGCAATACTACCTGGAACCTTGTAGTAGGTTTGTTATCAAACTGTTGCCCCGGTTTTTCCCTGGACACAGTCCAACACACTGTTGGCTCAATTTCTGTCACTGCCCTCACCGCTGGCGATTGGCTAGCATAAACGACTCAAGCTCCAGTGCAATTTCCACTGCTTTTTTGCAAATTTGGCAGCCTAGTTTGCTTCAATTGCAACCTAGTGTCATCATCCAACATGCTATCAGTGAACTGATCACGAGCTAAGACATCCTGCACACTTGGTGGTACCTCTGGGTAGGCTAATCGTGTCAAACGTTCAATATCTTCTGCCATTTCTGGGAATGTCTCACCTCATCTTTTACTTGAGTCTTCAGTTTTGCTCTGGATAAATCACTTTGATGGCCACTTCCAAAACGATTTGACAGAGCACAAACGAGTGTATCATAGTCCTGCAGTCCTTGAGGTGGTAGGTTGCCCAGTACTGCAAGTGCTGGTCCCTTAAGGCTTGTTGCCAGGAATGAAGCCTTTTCCGGTGTTGACCATTTGTTCATTTCAGCTGTTATCTCAAAAACCGGCTTTTGTAAGGAATGGTATTTGTTGTCATGTTGTGGCCCATAAATCTGTTGTAGTACCTAGCCATCATGAGGCTGTTGTTCCTGCCAAATTGACAGATGACTTGGTGGGGTGTTCTTGGGGAGTATTCAAGCCTGTAAATAAAACTGATGGTTTACTTGTTGGTAAGGCATTGATTAATACCGCAATGCATGCATACAAGTAAGAGTGATGAACTTAAGTGACAAATCGCAGAAAATTGGTACTGGTTCTATTCTCACTTCCTGTGAGCGAGTGGTGAACATCTTTAAGTGTTGCCTTGATGAACCAATACCATTAGCAGACACAGTAAACACAGATATTACAAATGGAACTTGCCCTTGCCCTTGCATATCCAAACTTTGTACGACAAAAGCAAAGAAAAACTGAGTGAGCAGGAGGAAGAGCAGCTACTTCAGTTCCTGTTTGAGTTCCAAGATGTGTTTGCGTCTGGACCAATGGATCTAGGTCGTACTGATGTGGTAAAACACTATCAATACTGGAGATGCATTGCCAATTCGACAACCACCTCGCAGGTTACCTTTAGTGAAGAGAGATGAAACAACCAAATCGATTCAAGATATGGAACAACAAGGTGTGATAGAGCCATCTACTGGGCCGTGGGCTGCACCTGTGGAATAAGTACCGAAGAAAGATGGGTCCACAAGATTTTGTGTCCACTATCAGCAGTTGAATGAGGTGACACATTAGGATTCATACCCACTACCTCGCATTGACGACACACTAGATGCCTTGTTGGATTCCACATGGTACTCAACTCTGGATCTCAAGAGTGGGTACTGGCAAGTCGAGGTGGATCCTAAAGACCATTAAAAGACTGCATTTACTGCTGGAACAGGGTTGTGGCAGTTTAAGGTGATGCCATTCGGTCTTTATAACCCACCAGCCACATTCGAAAGACTTATGGAACAGGTATTAAAAGGGCTGCCTTGGACAGTATGTTTGGTTTATCTTGATGATATAATTGTGCACGCAAAATCATTTTCTGCATGGAATTTCTCACTTATGTCAGGTTCTTACAAGGCTCCGTTCAGCCAACCTAAAGTTGAGCCCAAAGAAATGTGAGCTTTTGTACCGCAAAGTGATGTTTCTTGGTCATGTGGTGAGTGGACAGGGCGATCCAAGAAAAATTGAATCTATCCGAGACTAGCCAGCACCATCTAACTTTGATGAAGTTCGTAGATTTGTGGGTCTGTGTACATACTGCCGCAGATTTGTACCAAACTTTGCTGATATTGCTAAGCCACTTCACCAGTTGTTAAACAAAGGGCATCTGTTTGTTTGGACTGAAGCTTCTGAACTGTCTTTCCAACGTTTGAAACAGGCTCTCACTACAGCTCCTGTACTCTGTTATCCAATAGAAGGAGAGCCTTCATATTTGACACAGATGCAAGTGATGTTGGAATAGGGGCTGTCTTGTCACAACAACAAAGCAATAATGAACGAGTACTTGCTTACTTCAGTAAGGTACTTACTAGTCCTGAACAAAACTACTGTGTCACAAGAAGGGAACTGTTGGCTGTCGTGAAAGCCATAGACCACTTTCATCATTACCTGTATAATCAAAAATTCACCATCCGCACTGACCATGCAGCCTTACAGTGGCTCTTCCGTTTTCGTTATCCAGAAGGTCAAATGGCTAGGTGCTACAAAAATTGTCAGATTATGACTTTAAGCTCGAACATAGGCCAGGGAAATCACATGCCAATGCTGACGGCTTATCCAGGCGTCCATGTTTGATCAATGCTTGTAGACACTGTATGAAAAAGGAAGAACGTGAATGGCCACGCCGAATACATCATCATGCTCAGACTTTGCTGACGCTACTCTGCATAATTTATCCCATGCTGTAAGGGCTGTAAATGAAATATCAGAAGAAACATGCACTGAACCACTTCCTGCATTAGATGGAAACTCTGTTGCTGGGCCAACAGTAGAGAATAATATCTGGACACTGGATAAATTGCATAGTGCCCAAGTTGCTGATCAACATCTGAGGTCTATATTGGACTGGAAGCAAAACGGAATATCTAAAACAACATGGGACGCAGTTGCATGATATAACTAATCAACAAAAGCATACTGGGCACAATGGGACTCTGGAAGTGCATGCTGATGTCTTATACTGAAAGTGGGAATCACAGAAGGACAGGACGAGCCGCTTACTGCTGATTGTTCCTGAAACATTGAAAAATGCAGTTTTGATTAAACTGCATGATGTTAAAACAGCTAGTCATCTTGGGATAGCAAAAACTCTTGGAAGGGTAAGGGAGAGATTTTATTGGGTCCATTGTCGCAGAGATGTTGAGGAATGGTGTCGCATGTGCCATCTGTGTGGATCTCAGAAGAATCAAAGACAAAAAAGAAAAGGAGCTTTGCAAATCTAGAATGTTGGTGCACCAATGGAACATATTGCGGTTGATGTCTTGGGACCATTGCCTGAAACCGAACACGGCAATTGCTATCTGCTTATTGCCATTGATTATTTCACAAACTGGCCAGAGGCCTATCCTTTGCCCAATCAGGAAGCTAAGACTGTTGCAAATGTCCAGGTGTCTGAGTTTTTCAGTCGGTTTGGAGTTCCAGCTGAGATCCATACAGATCAAGGCCGGAATTTTGAGTCTAATCTCTTTCAAAAAATGTGTGAACTCTTAGGCATCAGAAAAACTAGCACGACAGCATTCCACCCAAAGTTGAACAGTATGGTTGAGAGGTTCAACAGAACTATTGAAAATCAAATTGCAATGTTTGTGCAAGAGAATCAACAGGACTGGAATTGACATGTTCCTCTTTTTTAATGGCATACCGTACTGCAGTGCATGAAACAACTGCTATACTCCAGCTATGTTGATGCTTGGGCGAGAGATGTCAGTTCCACTTGATATTCTTATGGGACGGCCACCTGAACAAAATAAGGCTTCGGACTACACTGAATGGGCTAGCTCTCTGCGTAGCAGGATTGACTCTGTGCATGAATTCACGCGAAATAACCTGAAGATAGCCAGTGATAAAATAAAACAACGATATGATGTAAAATGTAATCAGGAAGTGTTTTCCTAGGGTCAGCTTGTATGGCTACATAATCCACAAAGAAAGAAAGGTGTGTCACCTAAGCTTGCCTGTCTGTGGGAGGGTCCTTATGTTATTGTACATAGATTAAATGATGTGGTCTACAAGATCTGACAGGGGCCTAGAACAAAGATTAAGACAGTGCATTTTAATCGTTTTTGAAAATATCATGGTGTAGGTGACACTAGCTGGTTCTCTCCCGTGGAATGAATTTCCACTAACACAGCTGGGGGTTCAGTTGAGCTATCTGGAAATCAGTGTACCATATTTCCTTGATCAGATGCCGGGCCTTAAATAGTTGCCCGCCTTGTTTAATCGCCAGGGTAAAACTGTCCCAGAAAAATAAATGCCGGCCTTAAATAGACGCTGGTGTTGTTAAAGGCCTGGTTTTAGAGTAGTTTCATTGTATGCCGCCAGATGTCGTATCCCTTCATTATAATCGGTGCATTTAAGTCAAATTTACCATAGATTGTTGTATGAATTTCAGTTTGTGTTGTATTGATAATATGTTTAATGCTTCTGTAAAACATTCTATAACTACATGAATGCCTGTTTCCATGAGGGATGCTAAATATTCTCGATTCTTCCTTTATGATTAAACATGATCACGGATTCGAATAAACGCTACCCAAATACACAGCAGTGAGAAGCTAACACTATTACTGCTGTCAAGCTAGATAAAAATAGTACCGCCTGATACAAGGGGTACAACTTGGTATTGTGAAAATAAACCTCACGGATGGTTGAACAGAACTGTTCAAATACGTTTTGGCACATATTTCTTGTGTAGCATGAAGACACCAAATGATGGTGTCAAGCGGTACAATTTGTAGCTACTGTCAAGCCAAATTTCGCTCCTTGCTTTCATTTTTGAGGCGCTTTTAAGTGCGTCCCCACTCACTGTTACCAAAACTACATTTTTGAGATAAACTTTAAAATTAAAAATGATATTTACTCTTGTCCACAACAATATATTCAAAAATATTTCAGGCAGTAAATGTCACAAACCCGTATATATCAGGTCGGAAACACTTCAATACGCTGTGTCAAGCTGAATCAGTTAAAAGTTGGTCGGAAAGTGTCATAAAAACGAATTAGGCAGTGCCTTTATACGTAACAGCCCCCTGTTTTTTGATGGAACCAATATTACCAGTTGTCCACAGTGCACAGTTAATGGAAGAGCCATACGTGTTCAGCCGGAAACAGTGTTACCAACGACTAGCGGTACAAAATAAATGGAACAGCCACATAAAACACCTGGGTAACTGGTTTCAAGAGGCCCACGCGGACAGATTCTTGTCGACAACTGCAGTCTCTTGCTGTGATTCCCCGTTAATTCTTATTATGGTGCATGATTGTGGAGATTGCACGTGCCCCATATCACTATGGCATCTAGGGAAATTTTTCGTAAACACAATCCATGTACCGGCAATGTTTTCAATTGTGTCCCTAAGTAGCGACCAGTTTATTTCTTCGGCCTGTTCTATTTTTCATGTCTGATGAGCCTGATAATATATTTTTTTTTATAAACACCGGCCTTAAATAGTAGCCAGCCTTGTTTAGATGCCGGGTCAAAGCAGGGTTTGAAAAAATAAACGCCCAGGCATCTATTCAAGGAAATACGGTACATCTGTTCAAAAAGAAGAACAGAATGCAACTGTTTACACACCTGTGCTAGGGAGATCAAAAAGACAAACAAAACAGACTGTTAAATTTCAGCATCAGAATATAAATTATTTTACAGTTACACGGTAGTTTCATATATATATCTTTTATCTTTTATACTACTGTTTACCTCTGACTGAAACTAGCGGGTAGTGATGTGAACAAGGTTAAATATATCTCCACATTTAATTTTTCATTATGCTATTTGTTTTGTTGTATTTAACATGTTATTATATATATATATATATATATATATATATATATATATATATATATTTATATATATATATATATAGAGAGAGAGAGAAGATAGAGTTACCCTCCATTGTAAAGTGCTCTATGGCCTATAGACTAGGCCAGAGCGGTATAACGCTGAAGAAAAACTACACTGTAAATTCAAAACATAGATATTTATAAAATGTTTCATTAAATGTCTCTATGTACAAACCTAATGTTAATAAACATATTGATTACAAATATGAGTTTTTAGAGAACGGACTTGTATATATTCTGCCTAACATGCCTGAATAAAATATTGTATTGGCCAACAACAGAGCAACTTCTCACAAACGTCCCTTAGCCCGGAGGAAGCTGGGCCTATATAGATATGCTTGTTCCAGTGATCATGGCCCATACATACATGTCAAACATTCATTATATTTATTATCTGCTCTCTGTCCTCTCATCAATCATACATTTATATCTCTTCTAATTAAATTTACATTATATAAGTTTGGTTAATTCAGTGTAGATATTCTTATTTACATTCAGCACAGCCAAAAACACTCGCTACAACTTAGTGTCACCACAGCACAGGAACATTATAAAACCATTTCACCCCTTCTGGTAAAATGGACTCTTCCAGCCAATCCAGGCCACTGTCCTTGACCCCTTGTTTACAAGCACATCTTGGCAAAACTATCGCAAAGTTTGTAGACTGATTCTCACATTTCAGAAAAAAATTGATTGTAGAAACAACATGCAAGGTACAGTTTTATATGTATGATGAAAAATTAGGCGGATGTTTCTTCTACCCCATTTTGTAAGATTTGTTATGATATCTAACTTCACTTTTTTTTCTCTCTCAAAAAACGGGTGGACCATGGGTTGTGGAACGTAGTATAGACCTGGAATCTTCTAACATAATATTCATGGAGGTCTTGGGCAAATGTCCTTGCAAACATGAAATTTGGTCACGGTGACCTATATTCTGCAAGCTGTGGAAATACCATGGTTTGAACACCCTAAATGTCAGATGGGAATAAAATGTATCCGTTTGGCCTAGAATCTCCTACAGTATTAATTCATGGAGGTTCTGTGTAAATATCTTTGGTCATAGTGACCTATATTCTGCAAGCAACAAATCATAAACATCATTTTGAGTACCAAGCCAGTCAGACAGGGTACAAATTGTATCCTTTAGCTCTAGAATCTTCTAACATAACATTGAAGAGGTTCAATATTGTGATAAATATTCTGTGAGCTATTGGAAATAATATGATTTTTCAGCAGATGGGCACAATTTACAACGGTTAGACTTAGAACCTTCTAACTAATAATTCAAGGAGGTCCTGGGGAAAGCTCCTTCACCACCTGAGATTTGGTCATGGTGATCTATATTCTGTGAGCTAATTTTGAGCATCCAGAAATTCTGACAGGGCACAAGTCTTAATTGTTGGACCTAGAAATGTTTTACTTAATGTTCATGTCATTATAATGCCTCCTTTGGCCATCCCTGATAAGGTTGGTGTGACCTGAATACTGCAAGATATGTTAGGTCCCTGTATAATCTTCTTGGGAGCCCTAAATAAGGTCAGTGTGACCAATATACTGCAAGAGCTGTGTGTGCAAGAACATGATTTGAGCATCCTATTAGTCAGATGGACAGAAGTCGTTGCAGTTGGATGTAGAAACGTCTTACTTAGCAACTTAGGATTTCCTGGTAAAATCTTCTTGGAAACCCTAAATAAGGTCACTGTATGGGTAAAAGGCATGATTTTGAATATTCTAGAAATCATTCTACCCATTGTTCAAGAATCTTTAACAAATATTTTTCCCCAGATCACATCACTGATAATTAATACATGTATGTCAAATTCAGCTGAGCATCTTGACCCATGGCCACTTGTTTTTAGCTCAGCTGACTGTAAGTCATCTGAGCTGTAGCGATCACTCTTTGTCCATCGGCCATCTGGCTATCTGTCCTTTAACAAGGCACAAATCGTAACCACTGGACCTGGAATTTTCTTACTTTACATCCAGAGAGGTCCATGAAAAATCTCCTTGGAAACCTGGATTAGGTCTCTGCTACTCATATTCTTCAAGCTATGGGGCTCTGAAGTACCCCCCAGAATAATGAAAAATATGATACAAAAGCTCAAATATCTAAACAACTAATGCATTGATCGCCATGATTATTTGCATGGATATTGATCATGGAGTGTTTCATCAGTTTCTGCAGACTGGTGGCGCCATCTTTATTTTTTCCAATTTTTACATATTTTTTTATTCTTTTTTTTCAGACTTGCAAAGAAACTGTCATCTGTTAACAGGACACAAATCATAACCACTGGACCTGGAATCTTCAAACCTAATATCCAGGGAGATCCATGAAAAATCTCCTTGAAAACCTGTTTTTATGGGTTTTTTTCTCTAATTTTGAGACCTAAAAAGATGCCGTCATCTGTCAACAGGGCACAAATTGTAACCACTGGACCTGAAATCTTCTCACTTTACATCCAGAGAGGTCCATGAAAAGTTTTCTGGGAAACCTGGAATAAGGTCTCTGTTACCAATATTCTTCCAGCTATGGGGCTCCAAAGTACCCACCAGAATAATGAAAAATTTGATACAAAAGCTCAAATATCTGAACAACTAATGCATTGATCACCATGATTCTTTGCATGGATATTAATCATGGAGTGTTTCATCAGTTTCTGCAGACTGGTGGTGCCACCTTATTTTTTTATTTTTTTTACAATTTTTTTTCTCTATTTTTTGAGACCTTAAAAGATGCTGTCATCTGATAATAGGGCACAAATCGAATGACTTGACCTAGAATCTTCTTTCTTGACATGCTGGGAAGCCCATGAAAAGTCTCCTTGGAAACCTGAAATAAGGTCTCTGTCACCCATATTGTTCGAGCTATGAGGCTCAGAAGTCCCCCCCCCCCCCCCCAGAATAATTGAAAATTTGATACCAAAGTAGGGCACATCATAACCATGGGGCCCAGAATCTTCTAACTTGACATCCTGAGAGTTCCTCAAAAGTTCTCCCCAGAAACCTGAAATTGGGTCACAGTGACCTATATTCTCAGAGTTTTGGGGTATGTTTGAGCACCCCAGAAATAATGCAAAATACACACAAATTGCCAGATTCCTCATGAAAGGCTGGTTAGATTGTCATCAGATTTGTTGTGCTTATGGGTCTTGATGAACTTAAGCTAATATGCATGAACAATGATGCCACCTATCTTAATTGGTTTTCTGTGCAAGGACATATATTATCAACATGTCAGTCGGCTGAGCATCATGACCCTAGGGTCACTTGTTAGTGTTATCATACAGCACCTAAAGCAAATGCAAATGTATATACACTACTCTAATTTGACCATTCAGTGTGTATGTGTGTCATGCACTATATTATATATAATTACCAATTTAAGAGGACTAAAACTACTTAAGCATTTGATAAGTTCTAGATATGTTTATATATCAAGTATTGTCCTGAGATGTTTGATGAATTACAATGAAGCAAAATGTTTTGTGAGTTTACAATACCACAGACTTAGACTGGTTCCTGTATCTAATTTTGCCATGATAAGCTTTGGTGTGTAAGGAAATTTTTCTTGCGACAAATTTTGGAATGTGAAATTAAGTGAAAATGAAATGTGAGGCTAATGAATTATTTAAGGGAAACTTTAAATGTGAGACTAGTGCTGCCATCTGTCCATTGACAATCAATTTAATGTAAATGTAGTTCTACCAAGTGACACTTGGTGGCAGCACACTCAATTTTCTGCTTGCCATGCTCATGAAAAGAATGACCTTGGTGTTAATTTGTAGTCTAGACATGGGTCAGATGGGGGGATGGAGGGGTCATGACCCCCCCAGTGATTAAAGTGGAGGGGATATCATATGTTATATCCCCCCCCCCCCTGATTTTACACCAGGAAATTTAAACAATCCCTAAGTTGTATGTGGGCATAGAGTTGTAGGCCTGTTTGCAGGTATCACTTGTTTTATGGGGTATAATAAAACTTTGCATTTTATGTCATCGAAATTAAAATGTTTCAAGAAACGGACATTAATTCTTTGTTAATAATTTTGTTGTACTTTAAAACTAGTATACATGTAAACACAGTTATGATTATTAATTATGCTAAATCATAGGTTTACATTTACATCGCATGTATAGTACTTGCTGTGCTGGCTTCACTCACATTCTACAGTATCCCCCCCACACAACAGCACCTTCCTCCGCCTATGCAGATGATGTCTTTGTTGCCTGAGATCTGAGTGTCAGGGATACTCTAATTTCAGCTTGGCTATGTCAACACTGCAGAAAAACATCAGCTTTATTCCTGAATTTTATAATTAATTTTGTTTTGTATATGCATAGGTAGATTTCACAGGAGGGAGCCTTTTTAAAATAGGGTCATAACTTTTATTTGAGAGTGACTTTGGCATTGAATTGGTACATTTACATAAAAAATCAGACATAAAAAAGTCATACAACTTTCTGGAAAGTGGATGGAGAGATTGTTGTCAATCTGAATTTAGTTTTAGAATTTAGTAGTAGATAATAGTTTGCTTCATCCATTGCACAAGATTTCTAACATTATAACCAATGAGTCACTTATTTCTGTACTCTTATAGTTATAATCAGTTTATAAGTTTTTTTTTGTATAAAGCTTGTTATAAAGGTTCAACCGATGATTTCTCTTGTTGCAGCATGGAGGGTCTAGACAAGTCTGTTGAGGGACAGGTGAGTTGGTTCAGTCCTCAGGTGTGTGCAGAATCATACTGACAAAATAATTAAATCTCATTTATCAACAGACAACAGCTTTGTTTGTAAATTGGTTACTGGTGGTGATGTGATTGGACCCATATGTTTTTTTATTGTTCTGTTTGACTGAAAGAACAAATTGTATGTCATAACGCAGGGCTTAAAATTAAGTTTTTTTATCCAACTGCAGTGGGTTCCAGCACCAAAAACAAACTTGCCAGACCCCACACAATTCCACCTGACCCCACATGGTTGATTGTTCGTAGTTGTTAATCTACTTCTCTCAGGCAGAAAACAAAACAATTCGCCCGGAGGAGTGGGGGTGTGCTACCAGTCTATGACACTATGCAAACAACTTTTCATCATCATAGGTTACCAGTGTTATTTCCATATATGGAAATATTCTATTTCAGGAGCAAGCGATCTAACTGGAGGCATAGTCTTGGTTAGGCTTCACACAGGTAGCATTACAACTGTCAACAGACATCCAGCAAGAAGCGGTCACTTGTCTTTTTGTCAGAGTAATATGAATGATAATAAAAAAATGCCGAAAAAGGGGTCCAGTGCCTGGATGACATTTACCACTTAACCACTTAGGAAAGTATAGTCTGTTCCACGGTAGGGTGCCCATTAAAATTTTGGCAATTATTCTCAGAAAATCAAAAATCATTACACAGTCTGACCTTAAAGCTGATGAGGGACCAAAGGCCTAATTATGAGATGTAAAATCCCATAACAAAAACCAACATTTATATTTTGCAACCCTCTAGTTCTTCTGAATCTTGTGGCCAAGTGACATGGTGTCTGCCATAGCTTGCAGGCAACTGTATTTATTATAAATAATTATGACCAGTTATGAGCTAATCAGAAGTTTTCAAGTGCAGTTTTTTGAGCATCTGACTGATTACCTTGACCTTCATGAATGGGGTTGAGGTGTTGTAAAAAATAGACTGATCTCTCAGATATAAATTTAATTGCATTGCTTTAATGTTTTGCTAGGTTTGATTATAATTTAATTATAGTAAATTATGCCAACACCCCATTCCTTCATTGCAACATGCCATCTGAAATTAATCAGCCAGTTTATGAAAATATTGCCAAATTTCAATGGGCACATTTTTGTGGAACAGACTATACCTGCCATTTCTGGGGGTTAGGCGTAAATTTTGTGCCCTGTAATGACACTTTTATTCCTTAGCTTTTGCTTAAAATTTGTAAAGACAGATTTGCATATAAATTTAATCCATAGTTGTAAAGAGGTGAATATGGACTGACATTTCAGTAATATATAATCTAACAGACAACTTGTATGGTGAGTTTTCAGCTAAGTGACAGAGCTATGTTTTTAGGACCTCAAAGTTGAGCTGTCTTCCCTGCTCACAGAGGAATCTCCAGGTTTCATCCGTAAACATGGTGATGTCATACTGAGCACCCTGGGCCATGTTAGAACCCAACACCATGACTTGAATCGTGAGGAACTGCGGGCTGTACTAGATGAAAGAGATGATACTGTGAACAAGGTGATTGGATTATATTTATATATATACATTTATATATATATATATTCTGTGGTTGGCTTTTTTGTGATTGAGGGTTTGAATTTGCCATATCCATGAAATTTTCAATTTTAAGCTCAGCTGACTATAAGTCATCTGAGCTATAGTCGTGGTCCATTGTCCAATGTCCATCCGTTCGTCTGTCCGTCCGTAAGACTGGCACGTTTCGACACCGTTGGACCTACGAATCTGAAATTCGGCATACAGTTAGATGTCCCCAAAATCTCCTACCATGCCGAAAATTTGGTCAATAGGACTTCGTTCCTTCGAGATATTAAGGAAAAACCTCAATTTTTTATTAGAAATCTATTTTCACACTTCATGACTGCCTAATATCAAAACCACTCATCTGGTTTTCTTCATATTTACCATAAATATTCCTCTATATAGTTCCTATGTACATGTTAGATATTAAGTCAGTATTATATAATTTAAAAAAGTTATGGGCCCAAACATATGGACTTTGTAAAAAAATCAGGAAGATATTTGGTCACTTAAGACCAAAAGTGTTAAAGGTAGGGACTTTTTTCCAGCAATACAACTTTAATTAATCAAAATTTAATTGTATACCAAAAATTAGGTCAAAATCTGTTAAATTTTTTTAAATATTGGCAAAAATATAAAATTTGTACCTTAAATTTTGCCCAACTTTGGCCACGGCACATTTTTTTCCTGTAAGTACTGTGGATTTAATTTTCACAGCATGTATACATAAGGATTTAATCTGTTAAATCTGAAATTTGAAAATAAAAGCTGCAAAATCAGGCTAGTTATTGAATTTTTTTGGAGGCTCTTGTTGTATTCCCTTACATTGTCAAGCAGTCCACTTTGATGACTGTAGGTCATTCAGTGCACATCCCTATGCTCCCCAGGCTGTTGGCATAATGTCCCCAAAATCTCCTACCATACCGAAAATTGGGTCATTAGGACTTCGTTCCTTCGAGATATTAAGGGAAAAAACCCCGTTTTCCATAAAAAAAGCCATTGTTACACTTCAGGGCTGCCTAATATCAAAACCACTGATCTGTTTTTGATCGTATTTAGTATTCACATTCTTTCATACAATTTCTATGAACATACCAAAAATTAGGTCAGTATTGGGTATTATTTTGAAGTTATGGGCCAAAACATCATGCAATTTTTAAAAAAATCAGGAAATATATTTACTCACCTAACATGAGAATTGCTGAACCTAGAGACTTTTTTTTAGGAATATAACTTTATTTAATCAAGATTCAATTGTTTACCCAAAATTAGATCTGAATTTTGCAAATTTTTCAAGCTATTAGCATAAATAAAAAATCAATACCTTAAATTTTGTCCAACTTTGGCACTGTTGATTTAATTTTCACAGCATATATACATAAGGATTTAATCTTTTAAAATCTGAAATTTCAAAGAAATTGATTGGAAAGAATAGCTTTTATTCATGTTTTCATACACCATGTCAAGTGTTGTTTACATCTAGCGTGCCTTGGGTCAGCTTTGCCACTACCAGCAGGCTTACCCTCTGCCCTGCACTCCCCCCCCCCCCGATGGTGCATAAACTAGATGAATGTTATTATTTTCTGTATTTGATTCATTCTTATTCTAGGCTATGCTACATTTTAGATTTTGTATTGTACCACCAGGGTTACAATGATTAAAGTGTACATTTAATTGTGTCCACAAAGTGGTGTATTGCTATGAAAGTGCTGATGTTCATGAGATAAGTAATTCCTTACTTCAATATAAATAAAAAAATATAAACTTATTTATTTTACATGGATTGTACAAATAGTTATTATAACTAATCGTGGCACTCTCCATGGCTCCGGTGATGGCGTTCGGTAGTCTGCAGAGGTGGAGGAAACCGGAGTACCCAGAGAAAACCACCGACCTTGGACGGGCAACTACAACCCACTCTCATAGCCACGCCGGGGATCGAACCCAGGTCGCCAGCGGAGATAGCCAAGCGTTTTACCACTCAGCTGTCAAGGCCCCTTTTTACCACTCAGAAGTGTAAAAACTTCACCACGTGTGAAATTGACTATTAATTCCAGTAATAAATTAAAACTGGGATAGTAATTAGCACAATGATATTGTTTGTCCCTCATTCAACCAACAGTGTGTATACTTTATTTGAAAAGATGTTTTATTTTATCAAATTTACTGAATCTTTTATTTTATTTTAGTGAATGAAATTAAGCATGTACTGAAAACTCCAATGAGCAAAACTTTTTAATAGTGATTCAAGGAATATTCTTGTAGATGCCATTTTGTGGCATTATTTTCTTTTAAATTCAGTTTAAACATTTATGATTTAAAAATAATAAAATATATGTGTATGCATAATATGACCCAATATGAGGCCATCCTTAAAAAGTTCTGTGTTGGGGCTAACCCGGCCGGTCGTGTTTTTTGGCTGCGGCTAGAATTTTTTTTTGGACATATCTGCAAATTAATATTTTTATATGATCTGCCGCAAGCACCTGGGCCCGTAAAAATCTGCCTTCATGTGCTAGAAAAATAGTCCTTCTATTACATTTTTAGATGCACTTAATTTCCATAATGAAAGGTATTACCCAACGTCGCCGATCGTTTAATTTGAGCCCTAACAATTAGTCAGGTTGTGCCTATATATATACAAGTGGAACCATCGCTACACTCGTGCGCGAGAGTAGAAAAACTGCTGGGAAACCGCCATCAAATTTCATTGTTCTGGCGAAACAGGCTGAAAAAAAAATATTGAGCAATTAGAAATGGTTCTTATTTGATTTCAAATAAAGCGGAAGCTTACCGCTGTCGCATTAACTGATTAAATGAAGGTTCTCTCGACATTCATACTGTCAACTGACCAATGTTGACATTTAAACCATGTAACACGTTGATTTGCATAAACACGTGCCTGGCCCACGCAAACGTTCTTGTGATTGGCGGAGCAGTCACGCGTCATACCAGAGAGCCAATAAGAGTTCCGTAGTAAAAGTTCACCCCATATGACTTCATTCATCACTATTTTGGCGGGAAAATGTTCACTGACATACGTCGCTTACGCTGGTTATAATTTTTCAGCAACACTCATGGTGGCACCGTGAGTAGGCCTATATCAAGCAAATGAAGTGGGCCTATTTAATGGAATCTGCAACTGACGATGTGTAACGCACGATCTCCACAAATCAGATGTTTGGTATTACAAGAATTGCGTGATTTGTCAGTTATGTGCAATCATGACAGGGATTTGCGAGGTGTCTGACGCATCGTTTCTACCGGCCACAGCTGATCAGAACAGGCATAACATTTAAGCGACTGTCTTTTTTTTGGTTGTGTTTCTTTTTAACTGCCTTTGTAAATTTATTTAATTTTATTAATAGCTTTTATAATAAACAGATATTTCCTGACAGTACGGCATTTCTTGTTTAGACGAAGACGAGATAGAGATCAACATTGCTCGCTCAGTCATTAATTACAGAAAAATACTAGAATATCAGCAAAAGCTGACAAAAGCCCTCAGCCAAAAGAGCAGTATTTATGGGTGGTAACAGTAACAAGTATTCATGTAATATTTGTTCTCACATGGATGTATATCTGTACATATGTCTTTTGTTCAAGTTGTGAATTGGAACTAGAGAGGTATGAACTTTGTAAGTCTGGCCCCAGTCTTTGTGAGTCATGCAGCACTTACGAGATCATCAAGGCCAATGACCATTCCATATTCCAAAACAATCCATCCAGTGGTTCCTTAGAAATAAGCTCCTAAGTTTTTTTCTATTATAAGCTCTGTGACCTTGGGTCATCCATCGTGGAACTTGACCGAGATTTTGTTGATATGTATCAGCACCAAAGAAATGAGATTTCTGTGTTGAATACTTTTGGAGATATCCTCCTCACATGGTAAATGTTAACACACGCCGGTTATTTTCTATAATTCGGTCTAAAATGTCAAGAAATAAGTCAAGGTCACCCATCTTCGAACTTGACCAAGATTTTGTTTGTATATACATCAACACCGAAGAAATAAAATTCCTAATCAGGGTACCGACATCCAATATATGGTTTCATCTTTCAAAAAGTACAGTTTTACATATATTTATATAAACATTTTATATATTCTGCTACCTTATTAGGCATTGACTATTACTAAAGAGTTCATTTATTACCGTCCTTCTTAATTATACCTCTTCACTTGCAAAGGAAATCTCAAAGTGCACTAATTCCTACAGTGCTGGCACTCGCATACAACACAAAATAAAATTGTCTGCAAATTCATGTGAGATCCAGAACAAGGCTTACAGGCCTAATGCGAACCTGTGCAATGGGATATACATCAGTTATAATGCTTCCATGATAACATGCTTGACCATTATTGGAAAAGTACTTGATAACTTTTCAAATACGTGAAAGTTTGACATGTACATGTTCAAAGCATGTACTAAAACATTTTAAACCTAAGTACAGGATTTTAAGCCTGTAATAAAACACAAAATCTGTTCAGAGATACCTTGTTGTGCATGTTTCAATGGTATCGAGGCAAGGAATGAATGGAGTACGGGTATGTAATTTGACATAAACCTCGCATATGCTAATATCCGGTAAAAAAAGGTGTAGTAAACTCAAGATCCTCCTTTAAAAAAAAATATTTTTTTCCTCCCTACCTGATGACTTTTTTTGGACCAATGTTAGCCCCAACACAGAAATTTTTAAGGATGGCCTGAGCTACACTCTGGATATATGATGATTGCAACTTTTGCAACAATTCTAATATTTTAACTTATAGTTTCAGTTTTTTACTCTGTATATATAATGATTGCAACTTTTGCAACAATTCTAATATTTTAACTTATATTTTCAGTTTTTTTTATTAAAAATTTATAAAACCTGTAAATAAAAAATGATTCAGATAAAAACTTCTTAATGGAAAAAGTGGATATGCTTAAAAAAATAGGATTATATGTAAACTTAAATGCATTATTCCCTTGAAAGTGAAATAAAGGTATTAGTCCATTCTGTCCACTTGCCTGTCCATCTGTAAATTTTCATATGCATCACAGTATCTCAAAACTTTTACTGTTTTTCTTCATGACAGTCTTGTCAGAGTATTAGTTTGTAATCATATATTTAGAACTTTACTATAACCAAGTAGGAGGGCCCCTTTCCTCTTAGCTTTTCATATTCTTATATAAATGAAAAACATTACAATAGAACATTTCTACGTCCAACTTCGTGCTGCCCTCACTTTTCCCTTCTCCAAACCCCATCCCAAAGTCAGCCTCAGTAAGCAAGAACAAGATGAATCAGATATATTCATACTTTAATATTTTGTATAACTATTCGTCCATAGGTACCTATGTACATGCCAGAAATTATGTCAATATTGTGTAATATGTAGACATAGTGGGCATCACAATAATGTACCTTGTCAAGACTAAAGAGATATTGTGTCATACAGTCACAAATTCATAAATCACTTCATCAGCATAGTTAATCATAACATCATATCTGTCAAATTGAAAGCTTGCAGACTACCATACACTTTAGATCCTTCAACAAATAGCCTTATCATCATTCTACTACTGCTTATTACTGCTGTCATTGCATTCATATTTGCTTAAATATATCACAATTTTCAACCCCTCCTAAATAAATAAAAAATAAACCACTATATTTTACTCTATTAATCCATCAGTCAGGTAATTTCATTTATCATTTACTCACATATTACATTTCATTCCTTTATAATAGCCCAACATGTCCATGATATTCATAAGCTTTATCAACTGATATAGTATCACAGTGGAGAAACATTTATAGTCCAATCACGATCAGCTGAGCGCCTTGACCCATGGGTCCCTTGTTTATCATTAAATATTCATAAAAATATAACCTTTATGATTAAGAGATCTTATCTGTACAAGTAAACATGAACAGTCCCCTTGAGTTCTCAGCATTTTGTTAACATTTTGCTCACATATTCAATAATGAATATAATGGATTTACTTAATGTAAGTAACTTGCAGTTAGATTATAAAAATGGAATCCTTGCAAAACATTGAAGCAATTGTTTTTTTCCCTCAGGCTTTAATGGTCAGATTGATCCTGGGGTGTTCCGTGATTAAATCTGAAATTTAAATGTGAATTTATTAAAAATACAGTTTTATTCAAAATTTGGTAAAAATGTGTATATTTAACATTCACAGTTTTGTTTGCTTTGGTCACTGAGTACAACTTTTGAAATTGCATGTAATTTTTAGCGAACCTGTGAGCTTATGCATTGGTGCGGCGTCGTGCGTTATACGTCTTGCGTCGTCTGTACGTTAACCATAGCTATCTCAAAAACGGCAGGAGCTAGCATCACCAAATTTTTTGCAAATAATCAGTCATCCAAAAAACTATATCGGATTTTGTTTATTTTTTCTAACTGCATTTTCTTAGATTTTATAGGGAAAAAGCTAAAAAAGCTTTAAAAATCTTCTCTGAAACTGTCCAGCCAAATTGTCCAATATTTCAAAGAAATGATCCCTGAAACAATCTTTCTCAAGTTTGTTTGAATGGTTCCAGTTTGGAGATTTTTGGCCGAGTTACAGGAGGTTGAACTTTGTTAACTGTGCAAGAAAGCATATTAAAATTTAAATCTCAGAAACGGCTGGAGCTATCATCACCAAATTTTATGCCAATGTTGGTCACATAGGTCATATCTGAAATTGACGTATTGGTGGCGCCACCTGCATCGGCCTTTTTCGTACGGGGTCATTAGTGTCTGTATCACACTGAGGGCTACAAAAAACTTCTTCTCTTAAACCATATGGCCAAAATGTTTAATATCGCACAGAAATGATCCTAGGGTAGTTCTTTCTGAAGTTTATTCAAATGGTCTCTTTTCAGTGACTTTTGGCTAAGTTATGGGAAGCTGAATTTAGTCATATGCCATAACAGCCCATTTTAGCTCAGTGGCTACAAAGATCTTCTTCTCAAAAACAGCTGGGCCAAATTCTTAAATCTCACACACTAATTATCTTCAGATGTTGATAATTCAAGTTTGTTCTAATGGTTTTGGTTCAGTGCTTTTTGGCTGAGTTACGGGAAGCTGAACTTAGCCAGTTTGCTGTATCTTCCTATATGAGTTATGAATCTGCGAAACGTTTTTCGATTGACGCCACGGAAGCCAGGTTATTAAATATTTTACAAGAATAATTCCTACAATAATTCTTATAAAAATTGTCATTAATGGTTCAACATGAATGATTTTTGGCTGAATTATGGAGATTGAATTGAGTCATTTTACCATAAATGTTAGCTGTGTGATGCTGTTACATCTAGCGTGGCAACCGTTTATCAGCATCAATTACATCATGCCACTAGACATTTAGATTTCAGGTTATCTTTGGTTAATATTGACAAGAAAGTTTTTTTAAAAGCTTTTAAAACATTTAGATTTATGATTTAAGTTATTCATCATACCAGGCCATGTTACAATCATGGATATCCAGCTCTCTGTGGCTATATAAAGACAACTGTACGTGGTTTATAAATTATTGGTATCCCTACTCAACTTAATTCAAGAATTTGCCATCAGTGAGATATATATGTATTTTAATTTTGCATTCGGTATGCATCCGTAATAATTTTACATATATTCCTGATTTCTTTTTTTATAAAAAGTCAGCTGAAAAGCATTTTGTATTGGGAAAATAAATTTCAAAGTTATTTCAAGTAGGCACCACTTTTGTGTCCAGATGGCAGCACATGGTTTACCATTGGCAGATAGCCAGTGCCTTAATGTTGGCCATTAGCCAAGATGATGTCAGCTCTATAAATAGTTTTGGCACAGTGCCAGGATTGGAAGAAGTGCAGCCAGGTATGGGTCAAGAGTTCACTCAGTGCAGTAGCTGCATTCTATTTATAGCTTTGGCAGACTGCTGAGCATCATATTTGGCACCAAAGTTCAGCCTGAATCTATTTATAGCTTTGTTCAGACTGTCAGATTATGCAACAGGTCAAGAGTTCACTCAGTGCAGCCAGGTACAGGTCAAAAGTTCACTCAGTTTAGCCAGGTGCAGGTCAAGAGTTCACTCAGTGCAGTAGCTTGAGGCAGCAATTTGTCACAGGTCACTTGGGGGCAACTGCCTTACTCACCTATGCCTTATCAGCCCAGTGCATTAAACTCTGGGGAAGTTTGATGTATTGGACTGATATTTTGACCTGTCTATGTTTCTTTGATAGTATTCTCATTTACAAGACAGGTGGTGCCACCTACATTGACTTTTGCAGTGTATGCGCCTGCTTATTTCTAAGGAGGAATTTGATACATCAGCCTAAAATTGGGCATGTTTATACATATCGGGTAGCTTTATAGTGTACAAGACTGGTGGCGCCACCTACAATAATTTTTTCACAGTGTATGTCCCTGCTTATTTCACAGGAGGGGTTTGACATGACAGTCTGGGCATATGTATATATCTCTTAGTTGTATATAAGACTGGTGGTGCCAGCTACAATCATTGTATCCGCCAAAACAGAGTTTTGCAGATACAATGTTTTCAGTCGGACGCCGACGCTGCCGCCATCGCTGCATAGGTATCCAGAGAACTCCTCCATAACCGCTGGGCAGAATTTTTTGAAATTCGGAATTATGATCGGTCACATGTGAACTGCTGCGCCCTCATTTTTGGTTGACCTCTGACCTTTCTTCTCTGCCCAGCGTCCATTTGTGCGTCTGTTTCCACACATAAACCCACATATCTCGGGAACCGTTTGACTGATAAGGCTTAAGATTTTGCACAAGTGTAGCCCTTGGAAAGCTTTATAACCTACACTAAAAATGGTGGCGCCATCTGCAACTATTTTTTGCACAGCATCCATCTGTTCATCTGTCTTGGGATAAAAACACTCATATCTGTGCATTAGTTGGACTTATCCACCTGAAATTTTGCAAGTGTATACATCCTGGGCAGCTTTCTTGATTTTATGACAGGTGGCGCAACCTACATTCACGTTTAAGCTGCAGACATCCAAGCTCATATCTCAGGAACCATTTGATCAGATGGGCCAAAATTTTGCATTTGTATAGATCTCCCATAGCTCTTCATACGCAAAATTGGTGGTGCCACCTGCAACCATTTTTGCACATCGTCCATCTGTTCATCTGCCTCAGGATAAAATCACTCATATCTAAGCAGTGGTTTGACTTATCCACCTGATATTTTGCACGTTTATACATCCTTGACAGCTTTCTTGATTTTATGACAGGTGGTGCCACCTACATTCAAATTTACGCAGCAGACATCCAAGCTCATATCTCAGGAACCATTTGACCGATTGGGCAAAAATTTTGCATGTTGATAGATCTCACATAGCTCTTTATCATACACAAAACTGGTGGCGTCACCTGCAACCATTTTTGCACAGCGTCTGTCTGTTTGTTTGCCGTGGGATAAAATCACTCATATCTCGGCAGTGGTTTGACATATCTGCCTAAAATTTTGTATGTTTATACATCTTGGATAGCTTTCTGGATTTTGTGGCAGGTGGCGCCACCTACATTTATGTATATGCTGCAGACCTTCAGGCTTATATCTCAAGACTGGTTTGACATATCCCCCTGAAATTTTGCATTTGTATAGATCTCACATAGCTCTTAATCACACACATAATTGGTGGCGCCACCTGCAATCATTTTTGCACAGCATCTGTCTGTTTGTTTGCCGTGGGATAAAATCACTCATATCTCAGCAGTGGTTTGATATATCTGCCTAAAATGTTGTATGTTTATACATCATGGATACCTTTCTGGATTTTGTGGCAGGTGGCACCACCTACATTTATGTATACGCTGCAGACATTCAGGCTTATATCTCAGGACTGGTTTGACACATCCCCCTGAAATTTTGCATGTGTATAGATCTCGCATAGCTCTTAATCATACGCAAAATTGGTGGTGCCACCTGCCACCATTTTTGCACAGCGTCAGTCTGTTTGTCTGCCGTGGGCTAAAATCACTTATATCTCACTAGTGGTTTGACTTATCTGCCTAAAATTTTGCATGTTTATACATCTTGGGTAGCTTTCTGGATTTTGTGGCAGGTTGCGCCACCTACATTTATGTATATGCTGCAGACCTTCAGGCTTATATCTCAGGACTGGTTTGACATATCCCCCTGAAATTTTGCATTTGTATAGATCTCACATAGCTCTTAATCACACACAAAATTGGTGGCGCCACCTGCCACCATTTTTGCACAGCGTCCGTCTGTTCATCTGCCTCAGGATAAAAACACTCATATCTCTGCATTGGTTGGACTTATCCACCTGACATTTTGCATGTGTATACATCATGGACTTGCTTTCTTGATTTTATGACAGGTGGCGCCACCTACATTCATGTTTAAGCTGCAGACATCCAAGCTCATATCTCATGAACCATTTGACCGATTGGGCAAAAATTTTGCATGTTTATAGATCTCACATAGCTCTTTATCATACGCAAAACTGGTGGCATCACCTGCAATCATTTTTGCACAGCATCTGTCTGTTTGTTTGCCCTGGGATAAAGTCACTCATATCTCGGCAGTGGTTTGACCTGCCTAAAATTTTGCATGTTTATACATCATGGATAACTTTTTGGAATTTTTGGCAGGTGGCACCACCTACAATTATGTATACGCTGCAGACATTCAGGCTTATATATGAGGACTGGTTTGACATATCCCCCTGAAATTTTGTATGTATATAGATCTCACATATCTCTTAATCATACACGAAATTGGTGGCGCCACCTGCCACCATTTTTGAACAGGGTCCATCTGTTTTTTCTGCCGTGGGCTAAAATCACTCATATTCTCAGTAGTGGTTTGACTTATATGCCTAAAATTTTGCATTTTTATACATCTTGGACAACTTTCTGGATTTTGTGGTAGTTGGTGCAACCTACATACACATTTCGGCTGCAGACATCCAGGCTATTATGCAACACACCTCACTCTATTCCCCTTGCCACTCAATCCATACCTCACTTCACCTTTCCTACTCTGATTTTGGAGGATACACGTAGTCGTTTGTTGACTACCCATATTCTAGTTTTTGTGTTGTGTGCACCCATGCCAGTATTGCAGCAGTGATGTTTGTTTAATTGTTTCTTGTTCTAAGTGTTTAGTACTTGCATTGTTCATATACATGTTACACATGTTCTTGAAAAGTAATGGTCCAGCATTGAAGCATTATACCTGGTGTAATCTCATTGCACAGGTTTGCATTAGGACTGTAGGCCTTGTTTAAAGTAATGTATGTTTTATCTTCAAAATTAGACACACTAGTTGTTTCTGCCATGTTCGCAGAGGAACTGGAAACTGGAGACCTTGACCTTTATCTTCTCATCCAAATATGTGGAAATTTAAAATATTGTGACCCCTACAACTTTTAAGTAGGGAAGATTTTAACCTCAATTTTGACACACAAGTTGTCTCAACAATGCTCTTTTTAAATGATTAAAAAATACTGATGACCTTGACCTTTATCCTCAAGGTATAATCCGAAGAATCTAGAATAATTGTGACCCCTATAACTTTTGAAGTACTGAACATTTCCCCCTCAACATGAACACTTACCAGTAAGCAGTATCAACAATGCTCTTTGACAACGTCAGAAACTGGTGTTCTACAAGGTCAAATCAGCAAAAATGTCAAATTTTTTGGAACCTGATAAGTATTGCATATTTTGTCCTCAAATTTGATAGACAAAATGTTTCAACAAGTTCTCAGAGGACTTTATCTTAAAGGTGAAACAGCCAGATTTTATTTTGTCTTCAGCATTTTTGTGATGCATTAACTTTTTAAATTTTTGCCTATATGTCCCTCAAATTTGACACTCAGTTTGTTTCCACCAAGTTCTCGGTGGAATTTGAAAACTGGTGACCTTGACGTTGCCTTATTCTCCTCTTGTACAATCTGTATAGACCAGTCATGATTGCATTGAATCTTCATATGTGTTACCCATCACTAACTGAAGAAGTGGTATCAGAAGGTCAAAGGTCAAGATCACATTTGAAGTTAATCTCAATTTGATTTTCAGATGACAAAATATGCTGTTTTGAATGAGTGTCATGACACATGGCTCAGGCAGAAGGTCTATCTATGAATATCTAAGATAAACCTCCTGTATAAAATCTTTCACTCACATTTACACGAAATCAAGCTGTTGTGCATGGGAACTGTACATTACAATAATTAAGACAGTGGAACAAATATAGAGCATGCATTGTCAACATTCATAACAAATTAATAACAGTTATAATAAATATTTTTGCCTTTTTTTATGCTTGAAATGTCTTAAAACTGGGGGAACTACATTTTGGCATGATATTGGTGATAGAGGTGTAAATGTATACAAACTAATACCTTGTGGCACCTGGTTTAAACACGTTTGGTACATGGGCGTTATTTTGGGGTGACGTCCGGGTCCCACTCCGAACACCTCATCTTATCTTTGAGTGGTCTCAGGAGAATACAAATTTGGCCGATTTTCCAAGTGGTCAAAATCCATGTGGTTCACCATAGTTGTATACAGTGGTTGCCTCAAGGCCACTGAAGTAGTGTGCTGGGTGAACAAGCAGTTGCAGGGGCCTATCATCTGCCTCAATAGATCTTGACCCTGTGCATAGGTTGATGGCTGACATGTTGAATATTTTGTGTTTGTATTCATTAAAATTGTGTGTGATCCCTGTTATTTCATTTAAATAAATGTGTGCCTTTTTGTCTCAGAATTCATTTCAAACAGTATGCCAGTTTTAAATTGTGCAGAGGTTTGTATTCATTAAAATTGTGTGTGATCCCTGTTAATTCAGTAAAATAAATTTGTGCCTTTTTGTCTCAGAATTCACTTCAAACAGTATGCCAGTTTTAAATTCTCATTATTGCATGTTCAATTGTTATATATTCATATATGAAAATGTTCAAATAATGCAGTGTGTGCTTCATCAGACCACTTTGGTGTGTATAAATATGAAGGGGAGGGGTGGGGAGATAATGTCTGTTTTGATTATGGTACCACCATACATCTCAGAAAGGTGTGATTTGATCAATTTAGTTTATGAAACCTTGTAAATTAACAAGATTTAAACAGATAGGATTGGTTTAAGAGACCCTTAACCATAAGCTGGTGGTGACACCTGTTGAACAGGATAGGTATTAGACCATAGGCTTCTTGCATTTTAATGTCTATCTCATTTGCAGATAATATTGGCCCTGTGCCAACATTGCGTTTCTTGCAGTGAATTGGGTACCTGAAAGCCCAAGAAGTGTCATAAATGTTTAGAGGTATTTCAGAACATTAAAAATACAATACTGAAATTTGAATTCGCCCAGTAATTTTTAGATATTTATCATGATTACGGTAATTAACCACACTCTTTCACACCTAAGCATTAGCATTTAGTTCATAACATTTTCTGTATGAGAATATTTCTGGCTCTGACCAAGCAGTAAATGCTTCAGTTCTCTTGTTCCAAAAGCCAGTCCTAATCAAAAGACAACAATTACAAGGATACTCATCATCATACCCCAATAGCCCAGAGGGTGAGATTGTAATTGAATGGGTTTTACCTGTCTGTATGTCCATTGATCAGTCCAGCCACTGTTCTTGTCCAGAGGATTATTTCAATTTTGCTGGAGATTTTTAAATGAAACTGTGCAGACATGTTTGTCAGGACAAACATCACATATTATTAATTGCCACATTATTAGGGCCCCGCTTGACAAGCTGTGCCCTAAAGTGATCACCATGTCACTCTGTCCTTCTGTCCATCCGTTTTTCCGTCAGGGATGATTGGTACCTATGAGTGCTCCAGACCTATTGAATTACAGATCTGTCAGAATTCCAATATGGTTGCCACAGCCTGATCGCTGTTTTCCTTTCGCGTGCCATAACTCAACAACATCCTGCTGCAGCTTTCCAAAATTCACAGGAATGATTGGTACCTATGAGTGCTCCAGACCTATTGGATAACAGATCTGTTGGAATTCCAATATGGCCTCCACAGCCTGATCGTTGATTTTCTTTCACATGCGATAACTCAACAACAACCTGCTGCAGCTTTCCCAAATTCAGAGGGATGATTGGTACCTATGAGGGCTCCAGACTTATTGAATTACAGACTTTTCTGAATTCCAGTATGGCTGCCACAGCCCGATTGTTGATTTTCTTTCTCGCGCGATAAATCAACAACAACCTAATGCAGCTTTCCCAAATTCACAGGGATGGTTGGTACCTATGAGGGCTCCAGACTTATTGAATTACAGACCAGTCTGAATTCCAATATGGCCACCACAGCCTGATCGCTGATTTTCTTTTGCACGCAATAACTCAACATCAACCTATTGCAGCTTTCCCAAATTCACAGGGATGATTGGTACCTATGAGAGTTCAAACCTATTGAATTACAGACCTGTCGGAATTCCAATATGGCCACCACAGCCCAAACCCTGATTTTTTTCACGCGCGATAACTCAATAACAACCTACTGCAGCTTTCCCAATTTCACAGGGTTCACTGGTGACTATGAGGGCTCCAGACCAATTGAATTACAGACTTGCTCAAAATCAAATATGGCCAGCAGACTACAATTGGTGATTTTCTTTTGCACACATTATTTAAGACATATCTTCTTTAATATCATTTGATCCATTTGATTTTTTCCCTCATGCATATGGATAAAAACCTGTTTTTGTTTGTCATATTTTTCAAATTTAACTTAATTTTTCACCCACATGTAAATTAGTCCAGCACTATCAGAAATGCGGGGACCTCTGAGGACCATTGTCTGACCACATCTAGTTAAGTTTTATCGTCTAAAGCTAATAAGACACATTTATTTAACTCATTATTGATGCCAGCTATTTCAAAAAAAGCTTTTAGTACATACTCATTGGGGCTATTCACAATGTTTTCTTAACTTTTCATAATATCTTAAAATCAGTTACACTCTCCTAAATCAGGAAATGTGTCTTAGTAAAAGTAAACACATGAAACCACTTAAGTTCTTAAATCATACAGTGTTTTAGACAGTAACACTAACTTTTCCATTCCTCAGTGTTCTGAGACTTATGAATTTGTTTTTAATGTTTGTTTTGTTTTTCAACAGTTTGATATAAAATTGTCATGTAAGTGTATTCAAGCCTTTTCTCTGGCACTTGATTCATTTTTTAATGTTAAAGAATATGTATCATCCCGTGAGAATATTCCTTTCATCAGGCGAATATTTAGCAAATTGGATGAACCAGTTCTTCAGGAAAAACATATATTTGGAACATCTTGGTGCATCATTTTACCCAATGTGTCCACCAAGGCATTGTTCTTAATCCAGTTTAGGTCATTTTGTTTGCTTTGTCATCGGGGTGTAAGCTTTAATTCAGTCCCTTTACTCTTGTGTTAATAGGGTCTAATCAAAATGTAATTTCTCAACTCTGTTAAGGACTCTGGACTTTTTCTGGAGTGTGTGCAAATATTTTTCTCACTGTTTATTAATGCAAAACCAATATGATAATTAACCACAATCACAAACTTGATTTACTTTCACTTATACAAACTTGCATTAAATAAAAACTGTTTATTTTCCATTTATTCTCTTTAGTTCGGGTATTTGAACTAAGCAAGCTCTTCAGACTATATTTATCTGGAAGCAAAATGTGAAAATGGAACATTTTCATGCATTTAATTAGGGCCACACTGGAAAAGTGGTTGCCTACAGTGATCACTGTGTCAGTCCGTCCACCCGTCCTTCCATCTGTCCAGTGATGCTTTCTTTCGTTCACAATATCTTAATAGGATTATGCTTCATCTTTCTCATACTCACAGGGTTGATTGGTACCTATGAGTACTCCATCTTCAAATTATGAAAGAACAGACATTTTGAATTTCAGTATGGCCTCCAGAGCACAATCAGTGATTTTCTTTCACGCGTGATATCTCAACAAGAACATGCTGAATCTTTCTCATATTCACAAATGATTGGTACCCATGACTGCTCCACCAGCAAATATCAGACCTGTCAGAATTCCAATATGGCCACCAGATTGCAATCCGTGATTTTCTTTCACATATGATATCTCAACAAGAACCAGCTTGACCTTTCTCAGAATCACAGGGATCATTGATGCCTATGAGGGCTCTAGACCTGTAGAATTCCAGACCTGTCAGAATTCCAATATTGTCACCAAGGCCTGATCGGTGATTATCTTTTGCTCAAGGTATCTCAACAAGATCATGCTTGAACCTTCTTATATTCACAGGGATGATTGGCACCTATGAGGACTCCATCTCTTTCGAATTACAGACCTATTGGAATTTCAGTATGGCCGCCAGAGCACAGTCGGTGATTTTCTTTCATGTGTGATATCTCAACAAAAACATGCTTGATCTTTCCCAGATTCATAGGGATGATTGGTGCCTATGAGGACCCCATCCCTATCGAATTACAGACCTGCTCAAAATCAAATATGGCCACAAGAGGCGATTGGAGATTTTCTGTCATTAATTTTGACATAACAGACCAGAATCAGAAATTTTCTGTCGCACACATTTTCACAAACAGAATACTTTTGATCTTTGTCAGATTCACAAGAATGATTGGTGTGTATGAGGACTATTGCTGTCAAATTACAGACCCATCCAAAATCAAATATGGCAGCTAGAGTACAATGTGTGTTTTTCTCTATTGCACACATTATCTCAAACATATCCACTCTAATATGATTTGAACCAGTAGGATTTTTGTTCCCTCATGCACATTGCTAAAAACCTGTTTCTGTTTGTCATATTTTTAAACTATAAACTTAACTTTTTTCCCATATGTAAACTAGTCCTGCACTAAAAGAAATGGGGGGGCCTTCTGAGGACCACTGTCTGACCACATCTTGTTTTTCTAAGGTTCACCAAAAATATTTGATCAGAAAACAAATGGCATGCACAACATGAGATGACACTACCGGTATATATACATGTATTTAAAATCATAGGCCATGGCACCATATTGTTACAACACCTTATCTGACAAACTATTGAGTGTTCAGGGATGGATGAAGAGGGGTGTGTGCTTCCCTATTTCTCAACCTAAAATAAATCAGGGGAATGATTAATTCATGTATCACCCAATTTTGCTTGTCATGTAGTTTGCTTCCATATACTTCTGCATACATGACGTAACATGAGTTATGTATTTAGTCTGCTAGTATTCCTGAATCACTTGTTGCCTTGGGTCAAGGTGCTAGACCCCCTTTTCTACATTCCTGTCTGCCCCTGGAGTTGGTGACAAATTTATATAGGCTCCACCTGCTTCCTGGATGGGGGTTTCATGCCCTGAGTGAGGGGTGACATTTAGATGAAAACTGAATCAGAAAACACAGTTTATTTGCTTTGACTACTGACTATTGAAACATATTATTTACTCTTCTTTTCAATTCAGAAATGTCCTCTTAATACTGAATGAACAAGTGTGCAATATAAAAGTATACTTAGAAGCAGGGGTAGGACATGGCCTGGTGGTTGGACTTCTGAGCCAAAGGTCCCTGGTTCGAACCCCGCTGGTACCTCAATTGCATAATGGTGAATCATTATCACATTGAACTTGAGAGATTCACTCTGATGTCTTAATGAGAGGTTGACCTCTAGATTATTCCTAACCCCGTGTGTATTAAACCTGAAGTCCAGAAGGCTTAATAATAAGATATTCTGATTTTACTATTTACTTCATCCTCATTCAAAAGACAGTGCCACCAACAGGCCATGGACCTATCCTTTAAAAAAATTAAAATAATGTATTAATTTAAAAATCATAGATTCAAATGATTTTCATAGTGATCAGAATATGACCAATATTAACTAGCTTTATTCTTTCATAACCAAGAGAAGAAAATAGTTCAGAAAAAAGTCTTCAGCTCCCAAGTAAAAGTATGTTTTAGTAAACTTTCTTTCAAGATCTTGAATTTGTATGATTTAAATGATGGTGTTATGTGACAAATGCACAATGGATCTTTTTGGCTGAGAGGCACAGTAAAGTATGTGTAAAATATGCTCAATAGATGCATATTACTGCCAGTGAATTTAACTGTGTTTCTCTTTGTATCCTGGTCCATGTGGTTAGTTAATAATTCTGTACTGTACACAGTAAGCCTTAATGCCTTTATTAATATGATCAGCATTGCCCCTGGGCCACTTATTCTTGCAAAAAAATGCAGACCAACATAGAATGAACACTGACTGACATTTTTCATGATTGATTAAATTTGATGATCGTCTGAAAGCTTCTTCCTGTTTAAGCCTGTAAAACAATTTAGATGCATGATCTCCCATATTAAAAACTCGCTGGTTACCCATATATGTTTGTTAAAACCAGCCGACCACAGTGAAACCACAGCTTACATGTTAAGCAATTAGTGGTGAATGTTGAGTAAACATGTTGGGTTGAGGGAGGGTGTAAAGATAAGGAGCCGCCTGCATCACATAGGTAAACATTTCACATCATGGGGGTATTTGGTAATCATTATTTTCTCTCATCTTAATCAAAATAATATGCAAATTACTTGATTGCTATTACCACCACCATTTCACCACATATGGGTTTCTAAACTGCAGACTTGAGCAGAGATAAAATTAAATGTATGGTTTTTACAATTTGAAAATGACCAAATATATCAAGTACCGGTACATGATGGCAGTTGACTATTTTTAGCATTGTTCCACAAATATTCTTATATGAGTAAGTATTCTTATTGAGTAGAATAAGTAGGTACAGTTTACCATGTTTTTTATGTGTGTGTAACTTACAGGACCAGGTTTGTAGCTAAATTCTCAGTCTGCTGCATATTAACTGGCTGACATTTATCACATGAACATACATGTTTTTACAAAGATTGCAAGGGATTTCAGCAGTGTTAAAAATGTTTTAAATATTTTACTTCTATGTGTGTGAATGAAGATAACAGTAATTATAATCAGAAATTCTCAGGGGTTTTTATTTATGGGAATAACTCTTTCACAGGTGAAAAATATTTTGCACATGGTTGCTGTAGATATGGAACACAATACATAAAATGCAGGTCATTTCACATACCATGAGCTTCTTAACATAATCAGTCCATAGATAGTTATAGTTATTCACTGATGTATTTAAGTGTTATGAATATCTTATGTATGGAGTAATTTCTTTGGTCTTTTTGGGGTGATTTTTCACCAGGTGTGAAATATTTCTGTATAAATATACCCCTTTTGGTATACATCCTTATCACCAACATCTGAACCCCCTACATAGGTATAGTGGAAGCAGAGTCCAAAAGCTTCACACCTCACCTGTACAGGCAGCCTGTAGCTGTCAATTGTACTTTTAATAAGCCTAACTGGCCTGATATTTTGTGATTATAAAGCAATTGTTTAAGATATTTTTTCACAGCCAACAACATGTATTTAACCTGTGGCTTAAGAATATTTTCACATTAACTCACGGTTACCTTTCAGGTTAAACTTTGGATTTATAATACAATGTTCATGATTGATTATTTAATTAATAAAAAATGTTTGTTGTAAGATTAATAATTCTTGTGTCCATCTTTACGAAATAATCCCAAGGAGAACATTTTTATTTGAGTCAAAGATTTTATCATTTTTTATTTTCTGCCAATATTTGATTTTTTTGTGTCTTATCAATATAATCACTGTAATTGTGTGTCTTATTTTCTTTTAGGTTTCAACTTAAAAAAAAACATAAAATATAATCAAATAGTAATGATTATAGGTGACCATAACAAATGCACCACATGACCTGACATGCTGCTGAATGGTCTGTGAGGTTGTTATCATGGTGTGGATACTGTACATGAAGTAGTCCTTGGTTATTTGATTGCTGTAATGTTCTTCATTAGTGATGACATCATGGACTACATTGATGCTCATGTTGTGGTAATGGGTTCGTTTGTGGCTCATCAGTGTTCCTATCAGTGGAGAACAATAACTGTGATTGAATTGGCTTCAGTGCAAAAACAAAATGCTAATTGATTCATGTCCACCTTTTGTAAGCTCTGATATTCCTAGATCATCATTGATAGGAAAGTAAATTAGCAAGAAAAAATGAGCCCCTAAAACCCTGTCCTCCCATGGCAATGTGATCTGTACAGTGTTGTAGATACAAGGTCTGCCTCATGGTTGAGTTGTATGATTTGTTACAGTTGATTTGACTAATGTAGAACCTGAATGAGTACAAAGTGGAGTGACAGTGGGACGCCTGGCCTCCCAGTGCTCAGCCTCCAGGGAGGATGGACTTCCTTCTCTACCTGTGACTTTGGCTGAATTGTAACCACTTCCAATCAAATTTGCTACCAATTGTGGCAGAAAATGCAGTAGAGAATATATTTTGACTGGATGTCATTTTGATGAATGCTTTGTTGGGGCTCTGACTGCTTCAGTGTTTGTTTATAATACAGTGATGAACATTGTGCTTCATATGCTGTGATGCAAGGCTCTAACAGTATGCTTTCTCTACAAATCAATTTCAATTTTTATCATTAACATAATTATATATCAGTAAATATAAAATGCATGTATTAATGTTCTCTCATAAAACAACTTGTACCAAGAGAGTTTAAAGAGGTCATATTTTTTCTCTGTTTACTCACCAACTGTTATTATAAATGGCTCTTATTCCAGGTTTTGGGGGCAGCCATAACATTTTTTATCACTCTCAGTCTTAATGATGAGCAGAGCGTGTTCATAAGTCAAAACAGCTTCCACGCAACTTCAATCTGAGAAGATTAATACAGAGAGCACCAACACATTCCACAAGAAAGCATTAACACTGAATGATAGTCCTTCAGTGATTAAACAAGTGATTGCTGAATTGTTAATGCCTTTTTATTGTGAGTAATTTATTCTTTTACAAAACAGTATTTTTATATTATTTTTAAATAATTTCCCACCAAATGTAAAAGGAGACCTGTCATTTTTGAGTGATTGTGATGGATGTTCTTCTGGTATGGTTATCATTAGTCTTGATATAATCATGCCATGCTTCCCCATTTTATTTTTTAAGATCCCCATCTTTTGTTGGTTATTTCTCTAATGCTGATTTTTTTTCTGTGTTTCAGTGTAAGCAATTGGAGAGTGAAGTATTAAGACTGCAGCGTCAGAGTCGTGAACTCTCTCAGATGAAACAAAACTTACAGCTCTTACAGGTAAGCCATCCTTGCATCACATTGCTAAAAATCCAGATTTAATATTGGCATCAACACTTTATCATTCTTTTTGATTATCTTTTTAATTTTTGTATCCGCCAATACGAAGTTTTGTGCATACTGTGTTTTTGACCAGGTTCTGCCGCCGCCGCCGCATTCATTTCAGGAGAAATCCTCTGAGACTACTGGACGATTTTTCTGAAACTTACACCAGTTATCGGGTCACATGTGAACTAGTGCCCAACCAATAGGCATTGACCTCTTACTTTTCCTCTCTGCCCAGCGTTCATTTGTGCGTCTGTTTCCACACATAAACCCACATATCTCAGGAACCGTTTGACCAACCAGGAAAAAAATTTTGTACAAATGTAGCCCTTGTATAGCTCTATAACATAACAAAAAATGGTGGTGCCACCTGCAACCATGTTTGCACAGTGTCCATCTGTTTGTCTGCCTTGGGTTAAAATCATTCATATCTCTGCAGTGGTTTGACTGATTCACCTGAAATTTGGCATGCGTTTACATCCTGGATAGCTTTCTTGATTTTATGACAGGTGGCACCACCTACATTCACGTTCATGCTGCAGACATCCAAGCTCATATCTCGGGAACCTTTTGACTGATTGGGCCAGAATTTTGCATGTGTATAGATCTCGCATAGCTCTTTATCATATGCAAAACTTGTGGTGCCACCTGCAACCATTTTTGCACAGCATTCGTCTGTTTGTCTACCGTGGGATAAAATCACACATAACTCGGCAGTGGTTTGACATATCTGCCTAAAATGTTGCAGGTTTATACATCCTGGACAGCTTTCTTAATTTTATGACAGGTGGTGCCACCTACATTCTAGTTTACGCTGCAGACATCCAAGCTCATATCTCTGGAACCTTTTGACTGATTGGGCCAAAATTTTTCATGTGTATAGATCTCACATAGCGCTTTATCATAAACTGGAAGGGCCACCTGCATCCATTTTTGCATAGCATCCATCTGTTTGTCTGCCGTGGGCTAAAATCACATATATCTCAGTAGTGGTTTGACTTATCTGCCTAAAATGTTGCGTGTTTATACATCTTGGTTAGCTTCCTCGATTTTTTTTGGCAGGTGGAGCCACCTACATATACATTTGGGCTGCAGACATCCATGCTAATATGCAACACACCTCACTATATTTCCGCTTTCCACTCAATCCATGCCTCACTTGACCTGTTCCACTCTGATTTTGGCAGATACACGTAGTCCCTTGTCGACTACCAGATTCTAGTTTTCAACACAAATTAAAGTATTCAACCTAATAAGCGCCCCTTCCCTAATAAGCCCCCCCCCCCCAAATAATATCCTGGGGCAATGTAATGCTTTCACTTCTCCGTGCCAAGCTTAAAAGTTACCGCCAGTTTTTATTCTATCTCCGTTAGGCTTTATCATCTAATAAAATAATAATATAAGTTTCACAGAAAAGAATCAGTGATCAAGTGTGTCATAGATTACATTGACTGACTGTCTGTGAAGGCTGACCCTGCAGGTGGCCATGCTGATCTGGTGACCTGAATTCAGGTATGTGGATGTATTATGCAATGAAATATTTATACTTATCCAATTTGCACATGTACAGGACAATAAACTTTATCCTTAAAACTATTTGGCAAAAAAGAGGCGCCATCTTATATGGGTACAAGGTTTCAGCATCCTCAGGGCCGCCAAGGATAATTTACAGCAATCAGCATTATTACGTTGGTCAAAAAGGATGCTGTAAATATCAGTGACCATGTCCGTTTGGTTAATATATACATATAATAGAGAACATTACAATGCTTTGTTTTTGTTTGAATTTATAGTTTTTACATCAGATGCACATAGTTAAATAATTGGTAAGAAAACTGAATCAATATATGAAAGCCCTTCTGACAGTAAAGCCAGTGATTTTCCGCGGTCGCGGACGGAATCGGAAACTGACAGACCAAAACGGAATTCCCAATCCTAAAAATATATGTTTTAATGTATTTTGTTTCTGCAAAAAATATCTTGGCAATTCACTTGAAACGTATGCAGTGATATAATTGCCGATGCCTCTGAAAGAGTGCAGGGCTTACCGATGTACTCAAGATCCCAGAGCCCTGGGTTTATTTGTGTATACAGCGCTCGTGCAAGGGATGCTGGGACTTGCCTGTTTGGCTAAATGCCATCCACTAGCACTTAATATGCATAATAAAACAAGGATGATTTTTAGCCCTCAGCCCTTAGGCTGATGGGCTATTGTCGTCACCCAAGCTTTCCGTCCATCCGTCCGGCGTCCGTTAACTTTTACCTTGTGAGCGGGATATCTTGAAAAGGATTCACCGTCAGAATTTTATTTCCTCGGTAAAGATGTATATCTAGATTATCTACAAAATCTCGGTCAAGTTCGAAGATGGGTGACCTTGACCTATTTTTGTACATTTTAGAGCTGATTATAGAAAAACACTTAGATGCTTATTACTCAGGAACCATATGGTGGATTTTCACAAAACTCACTATGATTATTGGGACTGATCCTCTGTACCTGCTTCACAAGTTTGGTGGCGCCACCTACAATTTCTGATTTTTAATGAATTTTTATCGGATTTTTCAACTTTGGGCTTGTGAGCGGGATATCTCTAAAAGGATTCACCGTAGGAATTTTATTTTTTCGGTGAAGATGTATATTGACAAAATCTCGGTCAAGTTCGAAGATGGGTGACCTTGACCTATTTTTCTACGTTTTAGAGCTGATTATAGAAAAAATATTTAGAAGCTCATTTCTTAGAAACCATTGGGTGGATTATCACAATTCTTACTATGATCATAGGGACTGATCGTCTGTAACTGCTGCACAAGTTTGGGGGTGCCACCTGCAATTTCTGATTTTTAAAGAATTTTTCTTGGATTTTTCAACTTTGGCCTTGTGAGCGGGATATCTCTAAAAGGATTCACAAGAGGAATTTTATTTCTTTGGTGAAGACGTATATCTACGAAATCTCTGTCAAGTTCGAATATGGGTGACCTTGACCTACTTTTCAAGGTCACAGAGCTTATAATAGAATAAAACTTAGAAGCTTATTTTTCAGGAAGCATTTGGTGGATTGTTATGAAACATGGTACATACCTCTCCATTTTAAATTTATAACTGAGACATGTACAGATATACATCCATGTGAGAACAGATATTTAGTACTTGTAACTGTTACCACCTCTAAACACTGTTGTTTTGGCTGAGGGCTTTTGTCAGCTTCTGCTGATATTCTAGTTTCATATGGTGCCGTATTTACCGCATAAAATGTTCATGGGTCCAGTGAATGCGGACGCTGTCAGCTGGCTTGCACACGGACATACACGGAGACTTGCACATGGCACTTTGATTACAAGACAACCAGAAGCGCTTTATAATGATAAATATGAAGCGGCCTTTCCTCAGGTGACGTGAAATTCAATGTTTGTCAAGCTTGTATTATTTTGCCTTGGTGCAAGGCTGAGAATAAGACACTGGGGGACCCGGGTCATACAAAATCTCATTTCAGTTATTAACCCATAACAAGTATAATTGGACTATGTCAAGAAATGAATGTATTATAACGGGTCAACAAAGTTCAAGGAAGGGACCCTGTTTCCGCGGGATATAAATATGACGAATTTCCTTACAATTTTTAAACATAAACCCGGATTTGGTGCGTATACGCACTGATATTAATATAAAACTTAGGAGTCTGAGGGCCAGTATTTCAGCTTTTTTTTAACTTTTGCATGTAATATCAAGCACAATGAAGGTCAAAAAGGACAATTATTGGCGATGCCATTCCATGTCATACATCGGCTCAGCTGTCAAAGGTATTTGCGCAAGGTGGCTGACATAATCGGGGTGCCGATGTACCTTATTATATTTTCTCATCTATCAAATAAATACTGTTTTACCTACCTTTATATGATCATTTTATATATTTTACTACCTTATTAGGCGATGACATTTATTAAAGAGTGCATTTATTACCATCCTTATTTTTCCTCTTCACCTGCAAAGGAAATCTCTAACTGCAGTCATTCATAAAATTCTCTCATACAACACAAAATAAAATTGTCTGCAAATTGGTATCACTTGGATTAGTTATTATTTTTCAAAACTTCACACAATCATCGCTAAAACATTGTTGTTTTTTCTGAGTTGTCCTGAATCTGCTGTGAATTTAAGCACGTGTACACAAGCAGCAGTGTTGAATTAAGAGGACCGTAAAGCACTTTGGAAGTTGGCAGATGTTGGGGGGGGGGGGCGCTTATTAGGAAAAAATTAATTTTGAGAGCGCCCGAGGCGCTTATAACGTCGAATACGGTAATGATCTGATTGGGGTGGGCAAGTGACATTGCCATTTGCACCTAGTCACATTGCCAAGCCTTAGTGACATCTGTTGGACATTTTAGGTACTGTAGATTTGATGCTGCACTGGAAGTTGCCCATTTGTAAGAATATGTTCATAAGTTGCATATATTTAAGAATATGTTCATTCTCCACCTTAGCAGAGTGGTTGATATGTAGAAAAGCTCTGTCCTCCTGTCCATCGACTGTCTGTCCATAAACTGAGCAGATCCTGGACGACATCTCCTATACTGTTACTCAGATCCTGGACGACATCTCCTATACTGTTACTCAGATCCTGGACAACATCTCATATACTTTTATTGACAGCTACTGGACAATATCTCATATACTGTTACCCAGACCCTGGACAACATCTCATACACTGTTAATTAGATCCTGGACAACAATTCATATACTGTTACTCAGACCCTGGACAACATGTCATAAACTGTTACTCAGATCCTGGACAACATCTCATATACCGTAAAGTCTCCACTTAAAACCGCGGTTTAATCAAGAAATTCAAAATCTTGAAATCAGGTTGATTTCCTGAAAGCACTGTGCGGTTTATACTAGAAGGGTTTCCTGAATATCTTCCTGACAGTCATAGTTTTTGGGCCGGCGAGTGAGCGATAATATTGCAACTTTCAAAGGCCGTTCTTAGCAGCAGTCTCGCTAGTCCATACATGGACCTCTATGTCCTATGATGCGTTATATGCGTATTTGATAAGAATATCTTTATTTCTTAACAAATACGACATTTTCAGACGAAATATAAGAATTTAATTGTCATGTGGAATGTCTCCAGTTTCCTCAAATTATCTTCTAGGGCTCTTGCACAGCGTAGCGTAGTAAGAGAGGACGGGCGCTAGGGCTAACAGCGGCCCACATCGTTGGGCAAGCAAACTTGAAATAAAAGCCTACTATAAACCCATTTGCGGCATTATTTAGGAATGATTATTTGTTTAAAACGTAAAGTAAATAAAAAGCTGACATCGCAAAGAGTCACATAATGGCAGACGATCGTTTTAAAATCAAGTTTGAGTGCCGCCATGTGCTGAAACGCCCCGGTATTCTGCTAAGCATATTTTGAACGGCTGTACGCGGTGGGTGGTAAACAGAACAGCCACCTATTTCGTCCCAGCGTGCCTTGCGCGAACACTGCCTTGACAAAATGGCTCCCCACGGAAACTTTCTTCAGGAAAAAAACTTGCTTACCCCGACTGGCCACTTTAATTTTACCTAAAAATCACTCGTTTTCAAGTGTCATGTTTCCTATACGTGCGTATCTCGACAAGGTAACTTCAGTTACTTTGATATTTAGTTAAGGTGACCAGCGATGTTTTCAAACGAACCAGCAAATTGTAACCTGGGGCGATGTCAACGTACGATGTGACGATGATAATACCGAAGTAACCGGTATGAAAATGATTTGAATCTTCCGAGTAATTCCAGAAAATGGAATTTTCATCAGAAATTAAGATTTCAAAATATTACTTTTAGAATTGAAATATACAGTGACTTGAAGTGGATAAGCAGAATATTTTTTCCAAAATATAATGACAAATCAGTAGCAAACAAGAATACGGCACGGAATATAAAATCTGTATAAACAGGCAGAGGTTCACCGGCCCTTGCGTCTTCCCAAACTTCATGCTTGAGTGACCCTGCAAAAAAAGTCTTATGATGAGTTCAAATAAAATGCCCAAGGAATTTTAAAGTGGATAGTAATGGCCGAGCCGCAACCTACGCGTGTTCATTTCTAGATGATAGCTTGATTGTTGTCAAATCATTCCGTAGCGAAAGTTGGTGCGGTTTTAAAGGGGGGTTTTTAGTATTTGAGCCCCTCGCGGTGTCTCACCTGGAATTTCGGCGAAGTCTGGGTGCGGTTTTAATCGGAAGTGCGGTTTTAAGTGGAGATTTTACGGTAGTCACTAATATTCTGGACAACATTATATATACTGTTACACAGATCCTGGATGACATCTCATATACTGTTACTCAGACTTGGACAACTTCTCATACTGTTACTCAGATCCTCAACGACATCTCATTTACTGTTACACAGATCCTCGACAACAACTCATATACTGTTACTCAGACCCTGGACAACATGTCATATACTGTTACTCAGATCCTGGACAACATGTCATATACTGTTACTCAGACCCTGGACAACATTATATATACTGTTACTCAGATCCTGGACAACATCTCATATAGTTACTCAGATCCTGGACAACATTATATATACTGTTACACAGATCCTGGATGACATCTCATATACTGTTACCAAGACCCTGGACAACATCTCATACACTGTTAATTAGATCCTGGACAACAACTCATATACTGTTACTCAGACCCTGGACAACATGTCATAAAATGTTACTCAGATCCTGGACAACATCTCATATAGTTACTCAGATCCTGGACAACATTATATATACTGTTACACAGATCCTGGATGACATCTCATATACTGTTACTCAGATCCTGGACAATGTCTAATTTATGTGGCAGGAATATCAGCAGAATCTTCCCACCTCACTTGGTTGATTTGCATAATTAACGCAGTATTTTTCCAGTTGTAAAATTAAAATTTTTTCGGTTTTCATGATGGCCTGGGTGCCTCCAACAGCATTAAGATGTAAGATTCGCAATCTTAGTTTTATACAAGATAAGCTCTTAGTGGAGTTAGGTCAGGGGTCAAAATGCCTTCTTTCCACCTGTCTCAGACAGGCAAACATGTGCATGGAAAGTCATTTTCCATTTTGTACCAATCTTTCAAAAGGTGAATACCTAGATGTGCTTCACTTTAGTAGCCAATAAGTAGTAACAAACATGACACGAAAATGAAATATTTTACAGGTGGTCTTCCACTGACTTCCTTTATTTCCTATATTTCCCTATAAAAATAGTCTATAATTTCTTATACATTCCAGCTTGCCGATGAAGAAAAAACTTGTTAACTTGCATAACTGGGAAACTGGTTAAACGGTCCAAATGACCGAAAACGCAAGTAAAAGGGCTTTGTGTCTCGAAGTAAAGTCGTTCACAATGATCGAGTTCGGCTCTCGAATGGCATGGCTGGGTCTCCGCTGCTGGGATCGGTAGAGGGAATGCGGGTTGCTTCGGGCTTTGTGGCTGTGGGTGCTGTAGCTTTCTAACAAGGACTTCAACCCCGGAGAGAAGAGGGCGCCCCCTATGGCTCCTTGCTTGGCTTGGCGTGGCACTGCGACTGTTGGCTCAGAGAACGTGCTTAAGGAGCGCACAGGGCTGAGGTCTTGACCGCAGCAACCTGTAGCTGCTCGATGAGCGTATACTTCTTTTGGCTTGGCTTATACATTCCAGCATTTAGGTCCTCATCTCCTATATTTTCCTGTTTTTTTCAACTGCACAATTATATTTCAGATACAAAAGTGTTACTGTTGAAAACATTCAATTCTTTTTTTCATGCTAATGTGCCTATAGGATGGCCTGTAAGCTGATAGAATCATGTTTACACTGGTGAAGTGTGACTGAAAGTTTGATATGATGGTAGGACACATCTTTAGTGGAAAGGCAAATTTATCTGCAGAAAGGCAATCATGTATTTTTGCCTTTCTGTTGGATAGGTGAAATTTTAAAGTATTATGGTCCCTGTAGATTCTGAGCATCTGAATGAGTAGGATCCCTGTGCCAACTGACCATTGTTCATTATAATGTTAAATTATGACGTCTGTCAGATAAATTGTGTGTATGGCAGACACTCCATACTCCCACCTAAACTTAAAATTATTTTGAAATGTATGATCTTTTATTTTTTTAATTTAAAGAACATTTGTCAATGGATACTGGCCATATTAGAGCTAGGGTTATAACAGGTTAACTAATATTAATATTAATAACATTAATAATTAAAGTTAAGCTCCATGTGATTATGTAGGTCCATTTGGAAAAAGGGCGATTTAATTAATATTTGGCAAATTCTGATCATAAATCAATATGGTACTCTTTGTAACAGTTGTTTAGGTTTAATAACACTTGGCACAGTGGTAAATGATATAGTACTATTAATGCAGTGAAATAAATAATATATGGACCATTCTGGTCATAATGCAGTACATTATAATATTTGGCTTATTCTGAGCATTATGCAGAACCATATGTAAAAGGGTAATTGACATAAATTTAGGTTATCTATAGCCATAATTCAGTACAAGTAATAGCTATTTAATTCAATAAAATTTGGCTCATCATGACCTTATTACAGTATAATTTTTAACATAGTTATTAAATAAATATATGTCTTTATATTAAAGAGTATTGGCGTAATTTTCATTTTGTATTTATAAGATACAAGTTCTGAATATAATTGAATAATATTTTACTCATTCTGGCAGTGGCAATAACACAGAACAATCTGTAACTGTGTAAAAAATTAAATAACATTTGACATTCTGGCCATGAAGCAGTATAAGTTATAAAATGTACTAATATCAAACACCCAATTTTCTATTCGTGATATCCAAAAAAAAACAAAGTTATTACAAAGTAATTAAATTTACTCAATCTGGCCATATTACCGTCCAATTTGTAAAAATGAAATAAAATGGACTCATTCTGGTTTTAATAAAAAAAAAACAGAATATTATTCAGTAAGATGAAAATGCATTAACATCTCCTCAGTTAGATTTTATACCCATACCCACATACGAATATGTAATTTTTATCTAAAAATATAATCTAAATTAATTTTGTGTGAAAACATTACACAAAGGAAATAAAGAATTACTCAGGTACATAGCAGTTTGTTCAGTGAAATAATTGAGACATTGTTATATTTGATTTGTGTTCTTTATGCCGTTATTTTAACAATTGACATCACAACCATCATCATTTATTCTCACACTTTGACTATTGCTGTGACCCACAATACTCAGATTTTAAACTAAATTTAATTCCCATACAGCCAGCCAGTGCTGAAGAAGCTGTTTCATACAGACAGGTGTATGCACATATTTGTACACCGGTTTGTATGGGAGGTAATGATTGTAGGGATGTTATGATATGGCTGTGGTAGGGCTTCAATCAGGCAGGTATCAAGAGGCCGCTCAATACTGTTTGAAGCCTACAATAATACAATAGCATGCCTGACTCTTAAGAGAAGATTGCTTCTTTATAGCTTGGATGTTCAATTCAGCCCATCTGAAGGAGATAGTTTATATGTGGAATTTATATTTATGACATGTACTTGAGCTGGTTGAATAAGAAGGCTATGTAAGGTCAGGAAGCCCTTGTGTTATTTGTATCTCCATGAACCTGTGTCCTCACTCACTCTCCTGGTATTAACAATAATATTTGTCCAATCCACCCGTGGAAGTACGCTGATGTTGAAACTCTGTGGCAGACAAACCATGGACAAAGTTTGATGGTTACACAAACGTGGATGATGCTATGAAGCTTGCATGTTCTTGGCTACAACACCGCTAATATTTGTAGTGATTTATCTTGCTTGAGTAGCAAACACTCTCCAGCCAAAACAACCCTTCTCCCACCACAGATAACCCGAGAGAATCAACACTGCTTAACCTTCATGATCAACTTCTACAAGAGGCAATGCTCAAGAAATTATTGACACTTCTGAGTCAAACAAATTTGGAAAAGCAGTAATATGACAGATGTAGAGAGACAGAACATGCCCTCAAGTGTGAAATGTGTGTGCTGTGTCCACTTGTTCTTGTTAGCTCCAACCAAAGAAATGTATATTTGATGGCTGCTCATAGGTCTATTTGTGTAACAATTCACTCAACAAGCTATCACACAGTGTTGTATTTAATTGTGTCTTTTGCACTACCATTAGTCTTTAAACCATAAGGTCTAGTTGTACTTTCTTTGCTTGTAAGTGTTGTCTCTGAAATGATCTGTTTTCACATGTGAAGCTTACATCACACTTAAGATACAGTTTATTTGGATATCTGTTACAGATGGTCATGGAGAATTTAATGTTATGAACTCCCTTGTATCATTCAGTTAATGTGTACAAGAAGTATCTGTGTTTTTTATCAGGTGTATGCTAAATGATGAAACTAAATGTGCACAGGTAGAAAAAAAAATCAATAAAAGCCAATCAGTACAGTCAAAATTAAAGATGTCATGATTATTTGAGCATAATTTTTTTTCACAGCACAGCTATTAGGAGAGCAGAATGATCATGGAAGACACGGTTTATATCTTTATATTTGTAAGCTGTTTAGGGTAGGGCTCAGCCCTGTGTATGTCCCTGAGTGGTTGTAGGTGTCAAATGTAATAACAGATGTGTTTACCTTTTATATATCATCTCAACCAAATAGGAGCCAAAGAAGCAGCTTCTCATGGCTTCTTAGGCTGTTGGTTTTGGCTTCTTCTCAGAAGCTGTTGGAGCAAGCTCAAACTCCTATTCCTTCAGGCCAGAAAGAATATTCATTGAAATATTCATAGATCATACCTTTCTGTCTCTATTTTATAATATTCTAACACTGATCATTCTCTTTTATAATGAAAAAAAAATCAGTAATTTGTTTATTCCTGGGACCAGACTGATGGAAATTGACAGTTAAACAACGACATGTCACTCAGTAGCCATAGAACTGGTGGGTCCAGGTATATATATATATTGTCAGCACACCACTGCACTGAACATTGTGTCTGGTATAGATCCAGCTAGAAGCTGTGTTGATCAATAAGGGTACATTCACAAATATGACATCCACATTAAGGAACAAAAATTCATGAAATGAAAGAAAAATCTGGTAATTTTTGTTGCCGTCATTATTATGAAATATGATTTTGTATTTAAACTTTATTATGAAAATTTAATGTATAAAATGTTCCTTGCAATAACTTACCCAGATCTAAAGCTGACTTTAGGACAGCAGCAGGTTCAGTAACAAACTTGTGAAGAATCATGAGCCATTTTATCCTGTCCCAGTATAACAGTTAATACCTGTGATACTTACTTCAAGTCTTCATTCATACTTATCTACAGGAATTCTTTATACAAGAGTAAAGGTAGCAGCCCCAGCAAAAACCCCTCCATTTAAAATCAGTCCAAAAGCTGCTTCAGATTCATATAATGTATTTATCATTTGAACCCTAGGTCACTGTTCTTTCTGACTAAATATGTAGTTATGAATTCACATTATTTTTTATATGATATTTTAATATATTTGAAAGTTCATTTAAAAAAGTACACCATTTTGAGCACCCAGGAACAGAAAAGCCACATATTCGTGGGCTAATGTTCAACAACAATATCAGTTTTTATTTTTCCTCTACTATTTTCTTTTACACACATGTTTAAAAATGAAATTTTAACCATTTTTTATTGAATAAGAATTTTTAAAAAAATTATAAGTTTTATCATCCAACACAGAAAATTTGATATTGTTTTCATAGTATAATCTGTAATATATTTACAAATCAGTTAAATTAGAATAAAGACAAATAATATTTCCTCCTTGTATATATTTGTTTGACCTTTTATCTCAGTAAAAAATGTTGTTCATCAGTTTGAGAGGTGATGACAGTTTATTTGAGCATGTTGTCATGAATGTGTGATGGTTACTTGGATATCAGTTGAACTTCTGCTGCACGGAATACTAAGGAGCGTCTGATGATCGTGTTAGTGTGTGTATAACCTGCTGTTCACCAGAATATCTCACTGTTTGTGTAGTCTATAGTTACCAGTGTAATTTTATCAAATGCGGGTGGGGTGCTTCCCAGGCTGCTGAGAGGCTGCATATGAAATTGGATGTCATGGGCACTCTGTCAACCTAACCTGCACTGTCCATACATATTTCATCATGCTCTAATGCAGTTGTCACTCCCTCCGTTAGATTTTCACTGTTTGTTTGAGTACCTTGTCATTGAGCAGGCTTGTGTTCATATTGAGTCTCATACAGACCAAACGCTTGGTCCCAGTCCTGAGAACCCAGGTCCTGAGTCCATTAATGTGGCACAATGGTCAGTAAGTGGACACTGGTTTTGTGGCTGCAGTTCACCAAGCAACGGCACTAACGCACTTGTGTTTATCATACCAGATATGTCAGATCTTCAAGTATAAACCCTTTCTTCTGTGTGTGTGTATGTTTGCATAAAATTTTCAAATTTATTTTTATTTAAAATACAGTTAATAATTAAGACTTAACTCTTATTTCATAAAAAATCTGATCTACTTTTAAAAGCGGAATGGAGTAACAGTTATATACTTGACATTGATGCTTAGAGGAAAAAGTGAAGAAAAATAATTTCCCGTTGAAACATTGTATAAAATTTTATAATTCATACAGTAAAAATTGCCTGGTCATATAATTCAGGTTTATTTTGGAAATATCATAAAACCACACAAAGTGAAACTTTAATACCCTATATAAAATGTCTGAGGTATGTTAAGGATATGCAGTATAAAAGCTGATTGGTTTGTGGCTTCAGGTGTGGAGAAAGCACTGTGATGGTAAATTACCTGGCTAAATGTCAGGTCGTAAGATAAAACCCTAACACTTGAATGTGTCAGCCAAGTCCCCTAACAAACACTAACAGGAGATATGGGAACAAAAACCTGGGTTATGTCACCAGGGCCAGGATGAAAGGTGCAGCTTGAGTAATGAGGGCATGATTACAGTGTTTGTGGTGGACCTCTGACCATCAGTGACCATTGTCCAGTCCCCACACCTGTTGGTGCTACCCACCTGTAAGTCACACCAAGTGCTTGTCTTGTGATTTGGCTGAAAATGAAGTAGGCAAAAGTCAACATAAGATTGATTAGTGTGAGGGTATTATATAAAGCCAGCCTGCTTGGGACAGGTTATACCTGATTAGTACCAACCTTACTCACTGTCATAACAGTACTACCACTTAAAACAGCTGGTTGTTGTTATGGTCATCTGCATGTTTATATTGTCCACTTCTCTGTGTACCTAACATTTCACCTTCGTCTAATATACAGGAGATTACAGGAGCTCTCATTGTGAAATTAAAGTGTCCCAGGTAGCGTGTATTGGTCAATTAGTACCAGAGTTAAATAGACTAGCTGAGTAATGAAACACAGATGACATTAATTCCACCTTCTGATACCACAAAGTATACATGACTTTTTCGGTCTATGTTCACAACTCTTAAAATACTTAAATATTAATGCTGATACTTTGAATAATTTTTTTAATTTTTTTTAGATACAATATTATTAGATTGTTACCTGCCTACGTTATAGTATAACAATAACCATGATAGAACACAAAAGTATAGAACACGACTATCAGCAAAAGGTCATTTGGCTGAGGGCCTCCAGCTGCCAGGCTGATAACGTGGGTCAGGGCTCCCAGCAATTAACAACTGCAGATAATTTTCATGAAAAATTGAAGGAGGACTTGAGGCAGTCACATGCGAGAAGGCTGCATAAAGCAGTCTTATCTCCACACCTGCTGCTCATGAAATATTGCCGATATTACTCACAGTGAGGCTGTGACAAGGGCAGCAAGTGGTTACACAGGGTACCCACATTTATTATACCTGCACAGGGTCCTTGGAAGCTGGGGAAGGCCATCAAGTAGTTTCTATGGCAACCAGGTAGCTTGCTGTAATATCTCAAGTTTTTGTAAACACAAAAACACTGTAACAAATTTTCATGGCTGCAAGCTTTAAATTGAATTGTTTCCTATATCAGACCTTCATATTACTCTGTAGAATTATTGTGTAGACACTCAAGTAGGAATAAAGCATGCTTTGGAGAATGAGCAGTAGTTGAATGAATCAGGAGCTTCACAGAACACTGTTATCTGAACCAAAAATGAACCTGGAAGCAGATATTTCAGAGCTGTGAACGGGAGACTTTCATCTAGTATATTACAGTTTGTTTTTTCTGATATGCAAGACATACCCGCTCTCTTATGTTTAACAAGGGTACCACAAGGGTACTTTTTAATAGATTTTGCCGCAGGACAAATCTTGTGACTAGCATACAACTCCTCAAATTATAATCAAGGTAAACCATTCATGAAAAAAGCAACCGCTTTTGTAGTTGAAAAAATAAATGGCACTCAGGGGTTCCTCAATGCTGACACTCACTGAACCTTACAAATCAACTGTGTGAGAGTTTCGTATTTCAGAAAATTACTCTCAGCCAAGTTAAAAAAATGTATTTAATATTTGTGCTGGAACTCCTCCAAAGGCCGCTCCATATTGCCCCCATAACTTTGGTAGGGTTTAAGTGGTTCTCTTGTTTCTGCCAACCAAGGATTGTGGATGATCCCAGTGTTTGCTAACTTTCTCCAGTTTTGATGGTAACAAAAGGAGAAGGACTTCATTTGCTTTGGGAGAGGGGTCTCAGTGAAGGAAAAGGGTGTTGTAAGGCAAGCCAATGTCGAGGGGAATCTTTTGTGGTGCTAAAGTCTTTGCAAACACTGGGAGCTGATCACATTGTACTTGAGAGTTTGTGTGGTGCCTCTACAGCGGAGAACAGATCTGCCATGCAAAAAGACGTTGTTGTGGTGAGGCAGGCATGAGAGGCACTCCTCCTGGCCTCTCGAGTCTTTATTTCCTGCACTCTCCATATCCCGCTTGCTTTCTCTTGACCCACCACCCATATATCATGCACTTGAGACATTTGCCATTTCCTGCCCGGCCTGTTCAACAAATTTATAACCTGCACCTTTTTTCATAACTTTGTTTTGAAACATTTCAGGGATTGTCATTTTTTTGTGTGGATATCATTCCTGGCAGACTTTTCATTTGAATCTTCCATCAGGACCAATTTAGACATGACCTTTTTGAAACTGGTTGCATGGAGGTTGTCTTGATGTGTCACTCCATAGTGATAAGCAGACATGTTGGCTATCCTGGTGTGGTGTTTGCTAAGGTCCTTGGTTCTATGTCCATGACAAACAGCTCAATTTGCCCAGCTTGTTCAGGTGTATGCCTAAGAGTTGTAATAGATCTTTCTTCTAGGGAGAGTGGAATTTGAAGAATCAAGTTATTGGTGATTAGTTGAGCAGTGTAACAGAGTTGTATGATAAACAACTAGCCACACTTCCTGATTATCCAGTATTTGCTTGACAGATTATTGAAGGATGGGACATTTTCTTAGATGTTTAAAATGTTAATAATTTCCAGTGGCCACCATGATGAGATAATTCTGCACAATGAGCAGTAAGTCACTAATTGTCATGTTTAGATTGGGTGACCTTTCATTAGAGGTTAATGCTTATGTAGGATGATTGGACCTCAGGATAATCCTGGGAAGACTTCCTCTTGTCATATGTTTCCATATATAATTCTGTCCCTGAAAAGGACAATTACTTTACACATGATAAATGCGGGATAAGAAGACCTCTTAAAGCAAGGCCATACTTGAAAGGGAAATACAAGTATATAAATTATATCAGTGATTATTAAAATTAAATAGAAGTACATCTCAACTTGACTAGGATATAGGTCACCTATTAGGGGAAATGATGCATATTGGTGTCTAGTAATATATCTTCTAATTCTGTACAGTAGTAACAGAAATGATACCAGAAACATGTTTTGCAAAATAATTTTGTATATTTAACCAGCCTATTTTGTATTATAATTTATACATGCAGTTTAAAACTGAAAGGGATTGACTTGAATGTGACTTGATTGTTCTTATACTTCTCACCTGATGACATTCAGTTATGTGTAGAAGTGCCGTCATATTTCCATGTATTGTCCAGCATACTGTTAAATCTTTGTTACTGCATGGTCAACCATTAAGTATTTTATTTTAAGCAAAATAGCACGAAGCATGGAAGAGTTAATGTTTTGTGTAAAATGACTTTAATTTCAGCTAAAAGTCATCAATCTTGGCATATCGTAATGCTATTATGGTTGCATTATGTTTTTTTTTTAATTCCACATATTAAATGTAATCCAGGATATCTCTTAGGTCTACTGTACTACACCATTTTGCTTCCTTTTAACATAGCATGTTTTTGCTGTGTGGCGGTATTCATTAAAGGGGTGATTGTGCCTGGTTTTCTTGTGTTAACAAGGGCATGGCAACTGTTTAAGTAAAGAGAATGACTCTAACTCTGCCCTAGTCACTGGCATGATAAGAGACGTTTACAAGCACAAGGCCACAAGCCTACTTTGGTGCTACCACGTTCACCGACACCTGAGTGCTTACCTGTGCTGGTACCTTTCCATGAATCATTTGGAGGTCAGGCAAGGTCAAGTGGCCAGACTGGATGGTTTGCCACCAAATTTTAAAAGTCAGGCAGGCAGTACAATGTTGCTTTGTTTTAATATGTGCTGGGGTTATTGAATATTTGGACTGCCTTGAGTAAAAGGTTATCCTGTTGATAGAAACCCTGTTGGGTCAAACATTTTCTAGGCTAGCTAAAATGAAGTGGCACACTTATCTCTTCATGGAGTAGCCCCTGTCAGCAGACTTCTGCCCGTTATAAAGTGCTTTTATGGTTGCAGAAAGAAATTGCTGCCTGGCAGAGATAAGAGGGTCAATATAGTTAGAGGGCCACTAATTCTGATCATCGTTTATTATGTCAAGACATTTCTTGGATTCATAAAGTACTTTGAGAACTAAAATTCTTGGCAGCATTGATGAACCCACTTCAAGCTATCCAAAAAAAAAATTAAATGATTTGTTAACAATGGAATAAATAAATGTAATGTTGCCAGAAACTTATAATTCACATGTTCTGATGGGCGTGGTTGTGAATTTACCAACAGTCAGAAAAAAATGTTTGAATTAAATACTGATATTATAGAAAAAATCTTATAGAACCTGTCCATTGGAGGAAGGAGAGTTTGGAGGGAGAGAGGGGAGAATCTCTGGTTTCTGGCTGCCTGACCTGGGTCAGCTCCTCCAGACAAATAACATGTCCAGCCCGTTCTGGCCACATCACCACTGCAGTAAACTGACCTAATGTAAACAACAGCTATTTAAAAATTACATGGTCTTCTAAATACCTGAATAAAAGCTATAATTTTTAGCTCAGCTGACTGAAAGTCATCTTAGCTATAGCAATCACTCTTTTTTCTGTTTTGTGTCTATTTGTTTATCGGTCTGTTCGTTAACAGGGCACAAATTGTCACCTCTGGACCTAGAATCTTCAGAATATTTAAAAATATGCTACAAAAGCTTCAGTATCTGAAAAACTAATGCATTGTTCACCATGATTCTTTGCATGCTTATTTATCATGGAGTGTTTCATCATTTCCTGTAGACTGGTGGTGCCACTTGCATTTTTTTTCAAATTTTAACGTAATTTTTTCTCAATTTTTGAGACCTTCAAAGACGTGGATATCTGTTAACAGGGCACAAATCGTAACCATTGGACCTAGAATCTTCTATCTTGACATTCAGGGAGGTCCATGAAAAATCTCCTTGGAATCCTGAAATTAGGTCTCTGTTACCCATATTCTGTGAGCTATGGGGCTCAAATGAACTCCCCAGAATAACTTAAAATTTGTTACAAAAGCTCCGGTATCTGAACAACTAATGCATTGATCACCATGCTACTTTGCATGCATATTCATTATGGAGTGTTAGAGAGTCATCATGGAGAGTCAAATTTTACACTTTTTTTTCTCTTTTTTTGAAAAATTGTTACCATTGCACCTGGAATCTTCTAACTTGACATCCAGGGAGATCCATGAAAAATCTCCTAAGAAACCTTAAATTAGGTCTCGGTTTTCCATATCCTCCAAGCTAAGCGTCAGTTGAATGGGGATACCACTTACAAAATTTGGCTTTCAGATGATACAATTCATTTTGTAAATGTCTTCTCAGAAGGCTGAGCATCATGACCCATGATTCATTTGTTTATCAATTGCTTTCAAATTTCAGACTTTAAAAGCTTAAATCCATACCTGTTACTTGCATAAATAGTGCTAACAGGAAAAAAACATGCCATTTTCAAAATAGGGCAAACTTTATGGCTTTTTCATTTAAGCTTATAACTTTGAAAAATTTAAACATCCTGGTCAGCCTTATTTCTTATGTACACTAAAATAAATCAACTGTAATTATATTCTTGGGAAAAAAACTCTAGCTTCAATAGTTTACATATTAAGTGAGAAAATATCTTTCCTGTTGTCTTTACTAAGTACATTATGTCCCAACCTGTAAGGCCAAAAAAATAAAAGGTATGGTTCTCAGGCACCGCCCGCATAAAGTTTAAACCCCCGCATCAAAAATTTTTATTTTGATATTCCAAAGTAAGTTACCAATTTTGAGCTACAGCCACTCAGACATTTCTTTCAAGAAGATAAAATCATACACTTTCCTTTGTTATGTAGTACTTTTACTTGTTTAGCAAAATAAATCTGTTATAATCATGCTCTTCTCTTATCATTTGACATTTTTATCAAAACATACCAAAAAATTAAAAATAAAAAAAACGCCCGTCCGCATTAATTTCTGAAAAAAAGTGCCTGAGAACCATACCTTTTTTTATTTTGGCCTGACTTCTACAGATTTTGTTAAATGTTGCAAAATTCACTTAATTCCATACATGTACACAGTAAAATTATTGAAGAATCTTTTTGCCAAAAATGGAAGGATATTAAAAAAATGCCCTTGAAGTGTAACAATGGGAGGTATTTGCTTAATTTCTTGGAGGAATGAGATAACATTACCCTAGTTTCATTAATGGAAATAGTTTTTGCCCTACCTGTATGCAAAATTCCAGGTCTGAAACTAGAAAAGTTTTGATTTGTGCCCTGTTAATGTATGTCTGGCCAGACAGATGGACGATGGACAAAAGGTGATCACTATAACTCAGATGATTTTTAGGCAGTTGAGACAAAAATTGATGGATATTTTTAAATCAACAATAGCACAATATTCAAGGCTACCACCTAGTAATTTTCCTGTCTTGACAAAGCTTCAGTTGCACATGAAAACAGTGTAGGTAGTTTAACTTAAACCATTTGAAATACTTCTGTGAAATTTATAATGTCCACAGTGAATCAGAAGCCAAGGCCTGTTTACAGTGCAGCCATTACTCTGGCTGTGACAGATCTCACTAACTTGACGTGTCAATGTTTTAGGAAAAAATTTATACAAAAAGATCAGATTTCTCAAAAAAGACCTGATGGATCATCTTAAAATTTCCATTGAAGAAGGCCTTTAGAATGTGAAGTTTGACCTACATCCAGGTTTTTATAGAATTTTTAACTTTTTCCTTTCCTCAGGAATGGCTTTATGGTTTGTGTAAATTTAGAAATTTAGTGTAAACTTTGGTCTTGGATAGGTCTATCCATTGAACAAAAGATGGGGTTCTAAGTATAAGACATTATCACATAATTGTGAGAAATTTGTAGATTATCAAAAATTTGGTGAATTTATTGATTTTGGATTGTTTTTGCCATTAACTGGGACTTTTACACTAAGTGTGATTGTAAAAACAATTGTAGGAGATTTACAAAAAATGAGGCACTTACAATATTGAAATATAGCTGTTATTAAGATACCTTTTTTTATGTGAATTTTATAAAAAAAAAAATGTTTTGAAATTTGTAAAGATAAAAATACTCCACTGACAATACTGCCATGCAAATTTCCTTTTTTTTTAGTTGGCATTGTTTTTGTTTTAGCTCATTGATTTGTATTGGCTTGCAGGCATAAAGCAGTTGTTTCCTTCTTGGTTCAGTTCGTAGAAAGAACTCCTAGTCAAGAGTCATTGTCATATCCTGTTGAGGTCTCAAATTAGATGTCTGGAAATCCTGTGATGAGGTGAACATCCTGGGAGCTCGTGACTTCTACCTCCTTCAGTTGACATGAGGAATCCACTGAGAAAAGAACTTAGATTTCTTATATCAGTTAAAGTTCATCAGATGAATTAAGCTTTCTACTTTTTACTCCTATTTGAATGAGTTCAGTCCTTTTTGAAAAGCTGCAGATAAACTATTCATTTCGTATTGGCTTGACTATCCCATGAAGTTGCCTTTAAATGCATTTCTAGTTGCATTTTATTAGTAGATTTGGTATCCCATTATTAAAAAAAAAAAATTTAATATCCTGATACTGAAACATGTCAAAGAATAACTTACTTTTAATTTTTGTGTAACTAAAGATTATTTTCCTGTTCTTTGAGATGGAGTCAGTAAAGTTTTTCTACCGAGAGACCCTGTCCTGTCTCAGAATAAGAAGTTAATTACTGTAATAAATATTGAGTGTAAGGTTCATCAAAGAGTGTATTAATTATGCAAGTTTTTTCAAAATCACAACAAATACTTCTTCTCCTTTGTTTCATGACTGATTTTGGTCCTGTTTGTTTGATCTGACAGGGCTTGATGCCACCTTCTAAACTGCTTCACAAAATTTGAACCAGCAAGTGGGGCCACAAGGGATACCTGCTTTTTTAGCTCAGCTGACTGAAAGTCATCTGAGCTATAGCGATCACTCTTTGTCCGTCGTCCGTCTGTCCGTCTGTCCGTCTGTCCGTCTGTCCGTCCGTTAACCAGGCACAAATCGTAACCGCTGGACCTAGAACCTTGTAACTTGGGATTCTGAGAGGTCCATAAAAAATCTCCTTGGAAACCAGAAATTAGGTCTCTGTTACCCATATCCTTCGAGCTATTGGGCCCCAAAGTACCCCCCAGAAAAGTCAAAAATTTCATACAAAAACTTCAATATCTCATTAACTACTTGACTGATGGTCATGATTTTTGGCATACATATTGATCATGAGATGTTACATCACTTCCTGCAGACTGGTGGCGCCACCTGTATTTTTCAATTTTTTACGAATTTTTTTCTCTATTTTTGAGACCTTTAAAAATGTGAACATCTGTTAACAAGGCACAAATCATAAAGACTGGACTTAGAATCTTAATTCTTGACACACTGAGAGGTCCATGAAAAATCTCCTTGGAAACCAGAAATTAGGTCTCTGTTACCCATATCCTTTGAGCTATCGGGCCCCAAAGTACCCCCCAGAATAGTAAAAAATTTCATACAAAAACTTCAATATCTCAATAACTACATCACTGATGGTCTTCATTTTTGGCATACATATTGATCATGAGATGTTCGATCAGTTCCTGCAGACTGGTGGCGCCACCTGTACCGTTTGATTTTTTAGGATTTTTTCCTCTATTTTTGAGACCTTTGAGGATGCTGTCATCTGTTAGCGTGGCACAAATCGTAACGACTGGACCTAGAATCTTCATTTTCGACACACTGAGAGACCTATGAAAAGTCTCCATGGAAACCAGAAATTAGGTCTCTATTACCCATATCCTTCGAGCTATGGGGCCCAAAATTACCCCCCAGAATAGTCAAAAATTTCATACAAAAACTTCAATATCTCATTAACTACATCACTGATGGTCATGATTTTCGACATACATATTGATCATGAGATGTTTCATCAGTTTTTGCAGACTGGTGGCGCCACCTGTATTTTTCAATGTTCACGAATTTTCTCCATTTTTGAGACCTTTAAGGATGTAGTTATCTGTCAACAGGGTACAAATCGTAACGACTGGACCTAGAATCTTCGTTCTTGACACACAGGGAGACCCATGATAAGTCTCCATGGAAACCTGAAATTTGGTCTCTGTTACCCATATCCTTCGAGCTATGTGGCCCCAAAGTACCTCCCAGAAAAGTAAAAAATTTCATACAAAAACTTCAATATCTCATTAACTACTTGACTGATGGTCATGATTTTTGGCGTACATATTGATCATGAGATGTTACATCACTTCCTGCAGACTGGTGGCGCCACCTGTATTTTTCGATTTTTTACGAATTTTTTTCTCTATTTTTGAGACCTTTAAAAAATGTGAACATCTGTTAACAAGGCACAAATCATAAAGACTGGACTTAGAATCTTAATTCTTGACACACTGAGAGGTCCATGAAAAATCTCCTTGGAAACCAGAAATTAGGTCTCTGTTACCCATATCCTTTGAGCTATCGGGCCCCAAAGTACCCCCCAGAATAGTAAAAAATTTCATACAAAAACTTCAATATCTCAATAACTACATCACTGATGGTCTTCATTTTTGGCATACATATTGATCATGAGATGTTCGATCAGTTCCTGCAGACTGGTGGCGCCACCTGTACTGTTTGATTTTTTACGATTTTTTCCTCTATTTTTGAGACCTTTGAGGATGCTGTCATCTGTTAGCGTGGCACAAATCGTAACGACTGGACCTAGAATCTTCATTTTCAACAGACTGAGAGACCTATGAAAAGTCTCCATGGAAACCAGAAATTAGGCCTCTGTTACCCATATCCTTTGAGCTATGGGGCCCAAAATTACCCCCCAGAATAGTCAAAAATTTCATACAAAAACTTCAATATCTCATTAACTACATCACTGATGGTCATGATTTTCGACATACATATTGATCATGAGATGTTTCATCAGTTTGTGCAGACTTGTGGCGCCACCTGTATTTTTCAATGTTCACGAATCGTTTTCTCCATTTTTGAGACCTTTAAGGATGTAGTTATCTGTCAACAGGGTACAAATCGTAACGACTGGACCTAGAATCTTCGTTCTTGACACACAGGGAGACCCATGATAAGTCTCCATGGAAACCTGAAATTTGGTCTCTGTTACCCATATCCTTTGAGCTATGGCACTCCAAAGTACAGCTCAGAATAATGGAAAATTTGATACAAAAGCTAAAGTATCTGAACAACTAATGCAGAGATAACCATAATTGTTTGCATGGATATTGATCATGGAGTGTTTCATAAGTTTCTGCAGACTGGTGGCACCACCTGTATTTGTTCGGTTTTTTTTTACGAAATTTTTCTGTATTTTTGAGACCTTTAAAGATATGAACATCTGTTAACAGGGCACAAATCATAAAAACTGGACCAAGAATCTTCATTCTTGACACACAGGGAGACCCATGAAAAGTCTCCATGGAAACTTGAAATTAGGTCTCTGTTACCCATATTCTTTAAGCTGTATGGGTCCAAAATACCCCCCCCCCCCCCATGAATAATGGAAAATTTGATACAAAAACTGCAGTATTTCAATAACTACAACACTGATGGTCATGATTTTCGGCATACATATTGATCATGAGCTGTTCCATCAGTTTCTGCAGACTGGGTGTGCCACCTCTATTTTTTTTTCAAATTTTTACGAATTTTTTTCTTTTTTTTGAGACCTTTAAAGATGTGGTTATCTGTCAACAGGATACAAATCGCAACAACTGGACCTAGAATCTTCATTCTTGTCATGCAAGGAGGCCCATGAAAGGTGCCTGTGGAAACTTGAAATTAGGTCTCTGTTACCCATATCCTTCAAGCTATAGGACTCCGAAGTATCCCTCAGAATAATGGACAATTTGATACAAAAACTGAAGTATCTGAACAACTAATGCAGAGATCACCATGATTTTTTGCATGGATATTGACCATTAAGTGTTTTTATTAGTTTCTGCAGACTGGTGGAGCCACCTGTATTTTTGTATCCGCCAAAACGAAGTTTTGCGGATACTATGTTTTTGACCGAGTTCCTCCGCCGTGGCGGCGTTCGTTTCCAGAGAGCTCCTCAGAGACTAATGGACCGATTTTTCCCAAACTTACACCTATTATCGGGTCACATGTGAACTGGTGCCTAACCAATTTGCATTGACCTCTGACCTTTCCTCTCTATCCAGTGTCCATTTGTGGGTCTGTTTCCACTCATAAACCCTCATATCTTGGGAACCGTTTGACCGATCAGGAAATAAAATTGATACAAATGTAGCCCTTGGATTGCTTTATAACATACACAAAAAATGGTGGCGCCACCTGTAACCATGTTTGCACAGTGTCCATCTGTTCATCTGCCTTGGGTTAAAATCACTCATATCTCTGCAGTGAATTGACTAATTCACCTGAAATTCGTCATGTGTATACATCCAAGATAGCTTTCTTGATTTTATGACAGGTGGCGCCACCTATGTTCACGTTCATGCTGATGACATCCAAGCTTATATCTCGGGAACCGTTTGACCGATCAGGAAATAAAATTTATACAAATGTAGCCCTTTGATAGCTCTGTAACATACACAAAAAATGGTGGCGCCACCTGTAACAATGTTTGCACAGCGTCTGTCTGTTAGTCTGCCGTGGCCTAAAATTACTCATTTCTCTGTAGTGGTTCGACATAACTGCCTAAAATTTTGCAGGTTTATACATCGTGGACAGCTTTCTTGATTTTATGACAGGTGGCGCCACCTACATTCTAGTTAACGCTGGACACATCCAACCTCATATCTCAGGAACCATTTGACCAATTGGGCCAAAATTGTGCATGTGTTTAGATCTCACATAGGTCTTTATCATACACAAAACTGGAGGGGTTACCTGCAAAGATTTTTGCACGGTGTTTGTCTGTTTGTCTGCCATGGGCAAAAATCGCTCATATACATGTAGTGGTTTGACTTTTCTGCCTAAAATTTTGCAGGTGTATACAACTTGGACAGATTTCTGGATTTGTGGTAGGTGGCACAACCTACATACACATTTAGGCTGCAGACATCCATGCTAATATGCAACATACCTCACTCTATTTCCCCTTGCCACTCAATCCATGCCTCACTATCCGATTTTGGCAGATACATGTAGTCACTTGTCGGTTACCCGTATTCTAGTTTTAAAAGTTTACACAATTTTCTCTATTTTTGAGATATATAAAAACAGACTAAATCTTGGCCTGTTGGTTAATCTGTTTGATGCTTCAGTTGAATGGGTATATACTACCATTCTGGTGATAAAATTTCCTTTTGTGAATCTCTTCCCAGTCAGCTGAGCGTCATGACCCATGGGTCACTTGTTGTGATTAAAAGCTCATTTCATACATTTGTGAAGATTGCATAATTTTATATTCCAAGACCACCAGTTGATCACTGTGTGCTGGACCTTCTGGTAAAAAATGGCATTCATCAGACAGTATATTCTGATGGTATGTAAAATGGCATTCATCAGACAATATATTCTGATGGTATGTAAAATGACATTCATCAGGCAGTCAGACAGTATATTCTGATGTTATGTAAAATGAAATCCTCAGACAGTATAGTCTGATGTTATGTAAAATGACATTCATCATACAGTATATTCTGATGTTATGTAAAATGACATTCATCAGACAGTACATTCTGATGTTATGTAAAATGACATTCATGAGACAGTACATTCTGATGTTATGTAAAATGACATTCATCAGACAGAATATTCTGATGTTATGTAAAATGACATTCATCAGACAGTATGTTCTGATGTTATGTAAAATGACATTCATCATACAGTATACTCAGATGTTATGTGACAAAGGCAGCCAAACTAGTACATGCACAGATGTTCTTATGTCTTACATGTTTATGAGATATCTGATATAGGTAAAAATGAAGCAGAATATTTTGATTTATATGTAAAATAATGAGATTTGTAAATAAAACAACATGTATACAAAGGACTCAGATTTTTTTAACTGCATCCTATATTTGATTTCATTTTAGTTATATAGGCAGGAATTGAATAAGCAATGAACTGAATTTTGACATTAATTAAAGTAGGCCAAAGCAGTTGAATATACTAATATTAAGAATGAATGTGTATGAAGATTAAAAAGTCAAAAATAAGTTTAAGAATAATCAAGGAATAGCCAGTGCAAGTGAGGGTTTAGCAGTATATAAACATTTGGCCTTCTTCATTGTAATTTGTTCTATAATAACCAGGTCACACAAACTTAGGACCCTTCATACACTCTTTCTGTTAACGTTGATAGTTTAACCCAGATAGGTGTTCATAGTTTGTTTCTAGTTAAATGACCACTTGAGATTTTTTTTCCACCTCTGATTTTGCAGAACTCACACATGTTCTTCCTGAATCAGAAATGCAACTGACAGATTGATAAAACACTATCAACTTGTAACTTCATTATTTTTAGCTCAGCTGACTATAAGTCATCTGAGCTATAGTCGTGGTCCATTGTCCGTCGTCCGGCTGTCTGTCCGTCCGTCCGTAGATGTGGCACGTTTTGAAACCATAAGACCTAGGAACCTAAAATTTGGCATAATGTTAGATGTCCCGAAGATCTCCTGCCAAGCCGAAAACTGGGTCTTTGCCACTTTGTTCCTTTGAGAAATTAAGGAAAAACCTCAATTTTTTATTAAAAACCTATTTTCACACTTCAGGGCTGCCTAATATCAAAACCATTCATCTGTTGTTCCTCATATTTACCATAAATATTCCTCTATATAGTTCCTATGTACATGTCTGAAATTATGTCTGTATTATATAATTTGAGAAAGTTATGGGCCAGAACATAATGCATTTTGTAAAAAATCAGGAAAGATATTTGATCACTTAACACAAAACTAGTTTAAGCTAAGGACTTTTTTTCAAGTAATATAACTTTAATTAATCAAAATTAAATTGTATACCCAAAATTAGATCAAAATCTTTTAAATTTTTTAAAAATATGAACAAAAATAAAAAATTGGTACCTTAAATTTTGCCTTACTTTGACCATGGCACGTTTTTTTCCTGTAAGTACTGTGGATTTAATTTATCAGCATGTTTTTGTTAGCATTTTGTCTGTTAACAAAAATAATTTGAAACCAGTTGATCAAAAACTGTAGATTTTATTCAAGTTTTCAAGCACCATGTAACATATTGTTTACATCAGGCTAGTGTTATGCAGTTTGCAAGAGCTCAGCTCCCCAGCTTAAGCTCTCAGTTCGTAAAATTTGGCATACAATTAGATGTCTCCAAAATCCCCTATCATGCCAAGAATTTGGTCACTAGGACTTAATACCTTTATGATATTAATGAAAAACTTCATTTTTCAATTAAAAACCCATTGTTACACTTCAATACTGCCTAATATCAAAACCACTGATCTGACTTTAATCATATATAATATACATGTTTTTCTATACATTCTCTGTGCACATGCCAGAAATTATGTCAGTATTGTGTAATTGTTTTAAGTTATGGGCCCAAACATAATGCACTTTGTAAAAAAAATCAAGAAATATATTTACTCCCTTAACAAGGGGCTTGCTGAAGCTAGAGGTTTTTTGTCAGGAATGTAACATTATTTAATCAAGATTCAATTGAATACCCAAAATTAGTTCTGAATTTTTAAAATTTTATAAGTTATTAGTATAAATATAAAATTAGTACCATAAATTTTGCCCAACTTTGACCATTTCACTTTTGTTTCATGTGAGCTCTGTTTTTATAATTTTCATATCATGCACACATAAGGATTTCAGCTTTTTAGTTTAGAAAGCTGAAAGAAATTGGCCAAAAAATGTAGCTTTTATTAATGTTTTTATGAGACCATGTCAGACCTTGGCTCTCTCCAGCCACTCTTTAGTCACCTGTATGTTGAACTTGTTGAACTTTCAGCAAATTATGCACGCTTGAGGCGAGGCATATACCTGGGCAGCCAGGCAGCTTATGGCCAGCCACAGTTGATCCAGGTGTCCAACCCAACTCATCTAGTAGTTTTATACAACAACATAACAATAAACAATAAATTAATCAATTTTTATTGGTTTTTAATAACAAATTAAAGAAAAATAGAAAAGGAATTTGTTAGTTTATAATAATAGGGAATTAACTTGCAGTTACTGATGATATAAGAATCTTGTATCGATGGATAGAATTTCACATATTCCAAATAACACCATGCATTCACCTATGGCATTTTTCAGTTCAGTTTTAATAATAAAAAAGTAAATCATATTATTCATTACTAATCATAAGGGATCATATGAAGGAAATTAATGATAGACAAAGATGCAGTTGATAATATTAATCTAGATTCCTACTGTGTCTAGTGTGTACATTGATATGAAATTAGTCCAAAATGAATATATCACATTTATTTTTTTTTAATATAAATAAAAGCCATAAAACCAGGTACTTATGATCATTATTCAAATGTGTGAATTTTGTACATTCTGGATTCTCAACACCATTGTTTGGTGAAAACTGAATAAATACCAGACATGGTGGGAATACTTTGCAATTGGATTTAAATACGAATATGAATATGTACTCCATTATAAAATTTCTTGCATAAAGAATGGGAATTCAGGTAAAAATGAAAGTATATGAATACCAGTGCAAATACTTTCCAAATGTATTCATGAATGCATTCATGAATATATTCTTTAATATTATTTTAATAATCATTTCAGTTATATTTCATTTTAAAAATCATACGATTCTCTTATTATTTTTAATAAAAATTATATCTGGGACAATATTTGTAATTTTTTTTAATAAATAGTTAAACTCTTATATTATATGTTCTGCTTATAAGTTATATGGCCAAGTCAAAATCTGTGTGACAATAGCACTCCATTTGTTAATAAAATAAATGAAATCAATTCTCTTCTCTGTCTCCAAAGGTACTATCAAAATCATACATAAGCTAAACAACAACTCATAATACAGCTTATACTTATTACCACACAAAACCAGCATGTGCCTCATTTCTAAATCATATTTTTTTATCATATATAACAGCTGAGCGCTGTGACCCATAGGTCCCTTGTTTTATACAGGTGGTTCTGTAAAGATCATAATAGTTTATGCTATTGTATTCATATCTGCCGATTCATTAACAGGTTTGGACAGAATAGAATATTATTTTGCCTTCATAAAGAGCTGGCTTCCATTTGATTTCAGTCCAGTGTGAAAATTATAAAGTGAACAGTTCAAAATTGACTTGTTTTGCTATAACACTTTGCCTGTTCCATCTAATACTCTGTTACTGTCCACTTTGCAATCTTCTCTGACCTATCCAAGAAATGCTAAACATCAGAAGACCACCTGTAATCAACTTCATACATACCAGTATAGCCTGGTTTCCATGACCCCTGAGTACCCAGTGGATTATGTGACAGGTCATGTGATTACAAAATGTGCATGTCAGCACCAAATATCTCCCCCCCCCCAAGGATTTTAATGATAATTAAGTGAAAGACTGTACATTTTGTATGTTCTACAGTAACAGACTCTTCTTTCTGCACCAGCATTTATTTACTCTTTCCCCAAATTTATTCATTAGCTAATTTAATTTTAAATGTTTTTATTGAACATATATTGCAGACATTAATCTCAACTATTTGTCAGATTAAATCATCACTCTACAACAAAGATGTATAAATTAAAAAAGAGGGTGATACCAATCATATTTAGCTCTGTGCCTTTCTCATAACATTTTCAACATCTTGGTTAGTATCACGTTTTGTTTATCAATGGTGAGCTTGTTGACACTTTCATTATCATGCATAGACAAACTCCATGGATAAACAAAAGTTCCATTTACATCATGGTTTAAATTTTCATAGATTGTAAGAAATATCTTCCTGGATTGACGGTCTGTTCATATTTTTTAACACCACTAATTTGAAATTTTACTATTTTTAGCGAACCTGTGAGCTTATGCGATGGTGTGGTGTCTTCTGTCGTCTGTACGTTAACCCATACTATCTTGAAAACGGGAAGAGTTTGCATCACAAAATTTTATGCAAAAAATTAATCATCTGAAAAACTCAGATGAAAAACTTATTTTTTGGCTAACTGCATTTTCTTAGATTTTATAGGGAAAAAGCTAAAAAAGCTTTAAAAATCTTCTTCTCCGAAACTGTTCAGCCAAATTGTTTAATGTTGCACAGAAATGATCCTAGGGTAGTGCTTTCTGAAATTTGTTCAAATGGTCTCAGTTCAGTGACTTTTGGCTGAGTTACGGGAAGCTGAATTTAGTCATATGCCATAACAGCCCATTTTAGCTCAGTGGCTACAAAGATCTTCTCAAAAACCACTGGGCCAAATTCTTAAATCTCACACATTAATTATCCTTAGATGTTGATAATTCAGGTTTGTTCAAATGATTTTGGTTCAGTGATTTTTGGCTGAGTTATGGGAAGCTTAAGCCATTTCGCTTTATTTTCCCATATGAGATATAAACCTGCAAAACGTTTTTTGACTGACGCCACTGAGGCCAATTTGTTTAATATTTTACAAAAATAATCCCCTAAATAATTCTTACAATAATTGTCTTTTATGGTTCCAAAGAATGAATTTTGGCTGAATAATAAAGATTGAATTGAGTCATTTTACCATATATGTTAGCTGTGTGAAGCAGATACATTTAGCCTGGAACCAGTTTATCAGCATCCGTATCATCATGCCTCCAGACATTTAGATTTCAGGTTATCTATGGTTAATATTGACAAGAATGTTTTTTAAAAACTTTTAAAAAATGTAGATTTATGATTTTAGATATTCCTCATGCCAGGCAATGTTTACAATCACAGGTATACATTAACCCATACTATTTTGAAAGCGACTGGAGCTAGCATCATGAAATTTAATGCAAAAAATTAGCCATCTGAAAAAATCTGCATTTTCTCATATTTTATAGAGAAAAAGCTAAAAAAAACTTTAAAAATCTTCTCCTCCGAAACGGTCAAGCCAATTTGTTCAATATTTCACAGAAATAATCTTTTATACCATCTCTCTCAAGATTGTTCAAATGGTTAAAGTTCGGTAAATTTTGGCCAAATTACATGAATATGAACTTAGTCATCTGTCCAAAAAAGCATACTAAAATGACAATCTCAGAAACGGCCAGAGCTATCCTCACCAAATTTTATGCCAGTGTTGGTCACATGAGTCATATATGAAATTTTGGTGGCGCCACCTGCATTGACCTTTTTTTTGTACGGGGGTCATTGGTCATCTGTATATCAACCTATAATTTCTCAGGAATAGCAGGAGCTACCATCCCGAGATTTGATCTGTCACATATCAAATGTTGTGGGATTCAGCTTATTTTTTGCTATCTGCTTTTACTTAGAATTTATAGGGGAAAAGCTGAAAAATCTTTAAAAGTCTTCTTGTAAACGGTCCAGCCAAATTGTTCAATATTTTACAGAAATGATCCCAGAGGCTATGGTTTGCATTTGATGAATTTTAGTGGAGTTAAACAAATTTGAATAGTCATTTGGCCAAGTAAGCATACTGACATAGTTATCTCAGAAATGACAGAAGCTAGCATTACCAAGTATTGTGCAAATGTTGGTCACATGAATCATATTTGAAGTTGCAGATTTTGTGGTGCCACCTACATTGACCTATGGGCAAAAACCTCATAATTTTAGCCTCTTTCAGCTTAAAATGTTTATGATGAAACTGTCAAGTTGAATCGTTCAATTTTTCATAAGAATTATCCTAGGACATGGTTCTTTCAATCATATCAGAAAAGCTTAAGTTGGTCTTATGGCCATTATTATGTCTAACTCAAACTGAGGACTGCAAAACTGTTCTTCTACAAAATTATTGTTTCAATTATAACTTCTGTAACATGGCACAAAAATTATTATTAGGTGGCCTTTTTTCAAGTTTACTTGAATGATTTTTGGCAGAATTGTTGGACCTTTAACAATGAAAGAACTGCATCTTTTATTATTCTAGATATTTTGATAAAAAGTTTATGAATATTTCAGCTTGAAAAAAAGCATTTTAGCCAAAGTCTTTCAGTATGTGTAAACAGATTTGCCAACAGGCCAAGATTGTGTCTGTATATTTAAATAGGTTAAAAAAATGCCAACCGTTAAAGATTTGTCAATAGATCAGGAGTTCATTCAGTGCAGCTAGATATAGGTCAAGAGTTCAATCAGTGCAGCCAAGCACAAGGCATGTGATCACCTCATGGGTGACATGTGAACACCTCATGAGCACCATGTGATCACCTCATGGGTGTCATGTCCCTCAGGGCTGCATGTGGAGCCAATCTATTTATAGCTTTGGCAGACTGCCGACTGTATCAGATTAGGCAACAGGTCAAAAGTTCACCCAGTCTAGCCAGGTGCAGGTCATGAGTTCACTCAGTGCAGTAGCCTGAGCCAGCAAATTTGTCACAGTTCACTCAGGGCAACTGCCTTTCTCACCTAAGCCTGGTCAGCCCCATGCATCAGATTCAAGGTAAGTTTGATGTATTGGCCTGGTATTTTGACCTGTCTATGTGTCTTTGATGGCTCTCTAGTTCACAAGACAGGTGTCACCACCTACAATGACATTTGCACAGTGTGTGACTTTTGTGCTTGCTTATTTCTATAGAGGAATTTGATATATCATCCTGAAATTTTTGCATATTTATACCTATCATATTTTAATTATCGTATACTTGTCGTATACAAGACTGGTGATGCCACCTACAATAATTTTTTGCACAGTGTGTGTCCCTGCTCATTTCTTAGGAGGGGTTTGATATATCAGTCTGAACTTGGGCATATGTATATATCTCTGATAGCTTTGTTGTTTACAAGACTGGTGGTGCCAGCTACAATCATTTTTAGCTCAGCTGACTGTAAGTGAACTGAGGTATAGGAATGGCACTTTGTCCGTCGTCCGTCGGGACGTCTGGGCGTCCGGCTGTCCATTAGCAGAGCACAAATCATAACGGCTGGTCCTAGAAACTTCTAAGTTAACATCCAGGGAGGTCAATAAAAAAATCTCCTTGGAAACCTGAAATTAGGTCACTGTGAACTATATCCTTCGAGCTATGGGGCTTGAAAGTACCCCCCAGAATAGTAAAAAATTTGATACAAAACCTCCAATATCTTGATAATTAATGCCTGGTTTGTCATGAATCTTGCCTTGAATATTGACCATGACTAGTTTTGTCAGTTCCTGAAACGTGGTGGTGCCATCTATATTTTTTCCTATTTTAACGAAAATTTTTCTATTTATTTACTATAAAATGACAACAATCATGTCAGTTTCTCAGCTGTGATTACATCTTGTGTCCCCAAACCTGATGTGTTTATTGATCACAAGTGGATGCCCTATACTAATCACCCTGTCTGTCTGTCTGTTTGTATGTCTGTCTATCTGTCAATCCGCACAAATTTGTTTCCAGACGATAACTCCAGGTTGGATTAGCACATGGATTTCAAACTTGACTTACACATGGCCCACCACTAAAGCAAGAACCTATATGATTTTGGGGTCATGAGGTCAATGGTCAAGGTCACAGGACCCATTTCTTTAAAAGGAATGTGTATGCATTTGATGCCAAACTTTTCATTGCAAACCTTCCATCTTCAAGAGATTGCTTACCTGCCACTAGTGGAAGATTCTGTTTGATTTTTGGGTCATAGGTCAAAGGTCAAGGTCACAGGGCCCATCCATTCACAAATTAGTTTATGGATGATAATTCTGCTTTGGATAGACAGACTGGCTTCAAACTTGATTTAATAATGACCAACCACATAAATAAGTTCATTTTGATTTTCAGGGTCCAGCGATCTAAGTTGAAGGTCACAGAAGCCACATCTTTAAAAAGATTGTGGATGCACTGTAAATCAAACTTTTCATCCTGAACTTTCCAACATTCACACATGGCTTACTTGCCCAAAGTGAGGAAACCTGTAGAATTTTAGGTTATCTGGTCAGTGGTCAAGGTCAACTTTTAAAAGATTGTTACAATAATCCTAATGCTGCAAGTTCAAGGATATTAAGTTCTAAGATTTTTTGGTCACAAGGTCATTTGTTAAGGTCACAGGACTGTCATTCTGAAAAATTTCTTTAAAAAATATCCTTATAGACAAATTCAGCTGAGCTTCGAGACCCATGGTCCCTAGTTGTGTTGTGTGCACCCATGCCAGAATTTCAGCAGTGATGTTTGTGTAATTTTCTTATTCAAAATGTTTAGTACCTGCATTGTTCATATACATGAGAAGTAATGGTCCAGCATTGAAGCATTATACCTGGTGTATTTCCCAATGCACAGGTTCGCATTAGGCCTATAGGCCTTGTTAATTCATGCCACACAGGGGAAAAATTGTCACTACTTAAATATTGTTTAACCTTAAATTGCACTGTGTTAATGGATTTTATCTTATCATATATTTTTTGTTTAGTTGGGTACTAAAAAATCACTCATGATAAAAAAAATAATTAACTATGATTCATTTTGGAAAAAAATAGGGTTACTCGTGTGTATATTAGCAATCGACCTACAGTGTGTCAACAAACTATTGAAGTTAGAAGACATTTGCAGTAATTCAGGTTATTTGTAAAATAATATAAAAATTCCAGTTCCTTTTATATATATCATGTAAATTGCAAACAAAGGTACTCTAAATTTTGCTGATGATATTGCTCTTATCTTGAAAACCCTTTTTCTTTAAAATTGAAAAAAATGGAAATATGAATATCTCCTTCCTTCCCTACTGCCAAGATTTTTATTATTTTACTCTGTCATGAGATAATGAGTTTTTTTTAGGATCACCGTACACATACTATAGATCTGTTGTCAAGTAATGACAGATAAGACCTGAGTGTTTTTAGATCACATAGTTAACAGACTTGAATGTTTAATGAGTGTGTGTGTGTCACAACTACCTGGATGATTGACAGGTTGTGCTGAAATTAACTCTGCTGGGTATGCACATTTCATTTGTCCTTTCCCCAAGGGATTATCCAGGCTACCAGTGTTTGGTTTTTGTTTGTAAAACAGTTTGGAATCAATCAGTTGGCTGTGTCACCAGCCCCTTGGGAATGACTGTGGATGTTAATATAAGACAGGATGAGAGTATAATATAAGCTGAGAGATCAGGTAGCTAGGTCTGATTTGTGATTGTGAAGAATGTCATCAGCAGGAGAAACCAATGAGAACGGTATGCTGTCAATTAGTGGAGGACCATATAGCACACAGCATGTCACTCTGTTTGACTAGCATACATCTACAAGTGCCCCACACACTTTGGCTTTGACCTCTGGGCAATTCTGTGCCTTGACCCTTTATCTTGTCCAAATTTAAAAAGCATCATTAGGGCAGCTTAGACAACTAGTTGAAACTAATAGTTTGACTGCCAGATCTTGGCTGAAGTGGTTAGAAAATATTGTCTTTAGATAAGCTGTTGAGGGGCGTAATGACAGACACCAGTTTCAGTAGCAAGAAATGCATATTGACTCTCCCAGACCAAGTAAATACAACATACTTGTGGGAGGTTTACATTTGGCTCTTGATTGTCTTTGTATATTTATGTAAGCTGTGTTGTGTGTAACTTTGCCTCACCTTCTTGTGTTATATTGGGCTTAAGCAGGGTAACTGAATGATGTAGGCAAAAGCTGAATTTGGCTTATGTTTGGAACAACTCAAACCAGTTAAGGGAACCCAGATTGCTTCTTTCATGATATAACCTTATTGAAACATCAGTAGATATATCTTATGGATGACTCACCATGGAAAGTCTGTATGATTTTGTTAAGAACCATGAGGAAAACCTCAATTCTGATTATATGAGCATTTTCAATTTTACCTTTAGCTTGACTTAGCATTTTTGGCCTTCCTTTTTTTGCCCACATAACAGGTTGCAGTAGATACTAAGGCAATCCCACATTAATACTTTATAATTGCCATGAGACTTTTGTTACCTTTATTGACTTTACAAGTGCCCAGGATGCTAAAATATATCAGAATGTGATATTTCAAGTTCCTAAAGAGTTGCGCCCCCCCCCCCCCCCCCCCAACCCAAAATTCCCTGACTTGAATGACTGACCAAGTGAAGTTGTGCAAGATACAAGGATGATTGATACGATCATTTAAGACTGAAAGGAATAGCCACTTTGGTTTGCAGGTTTGCCAGGATCCACAGAATCATGGAGGGAGCATATATTACAGGAGGGACATGTATTAGGTTGAATGAGGTATATGGTCAGACAATATTGCTATATTTGCTCATGAGACTATACTCATGCAGATTTCTTTGTCTTTTCAGTATCCTCAGTTTAACATATTTTATTTGCAAAGGCTAGTTGTGTGTCTTGATTTTAATATATTTTAAATGAATAATCTCCAACTTAAGTTCATCATGACTTTTGAATTTACAAAGGCATTGTCTTTGTTCTGATATTGTTAACACTTCAGTGATTTCCATCATGCAGGTCAGAGGTGTAACAGGCATTCTCTCAAGTGTATTTGTGAATGTCTTATGGCTGTCTCAGTCTGGTTTAACAATGTTGGTATGTCTTCACAGTCTACACCCAGGGCTTCACTAATCATGTGCTGGAACAAAGCTTATGTCAGGGATTTATGCAGAAAAGTACACACCATGGGTTGGATTAGTTTAGAGTGGGCCAGCACATACCTGAGGATCTAGCTTGCTGTCTGGCACCAGAGAATGCATGTCTGGTTTTGATCCAAACTATATGCTAATTAGGGTGACACATCAGATTCCTAGTGGCTATCCTGGTTACTGAGGACCTGAGGGACAACAACAGGGTGTCACCCTACTTGCTTTTCTGAATCATGTTCTTGTGCCAAACCTGGTTACTAGAAACCTGACAGACATGATCAGGGTGTTACCCCTTCCTGGTTTCCTGATTCATGTCTTAGTGCTGATCCTGGTCACCAGAAACCTGACAGACATGATCAGGGTGTCACCCCTTCCTGGTTTCCTGATTCATGTCTTAGTGCCTATCCTGGTCACCAGAAACCTGACAGACATGATCAGGGTGTCACCCCATCCTGGTTTCTTAAATCCTGTCCTAGTACCAATCCTGGTTACTAGAAACCGGACAGACATGATCAGGGTGTCACCCCATCCTGCTTTCCTCAATCATGTTTTAGTGCCCAACCTGGTTACTAGAAACCTGACAGACATGATCAGGGTGTCACTCCTTCCTTCTTTTCTGAATCATGTCTTAGTGCCCAGCCTGGTTACTAGACACCTGACAGACATGATCAGGGTTTTACTCCATACTGCTTTCCTGAACCATGTCTTAATGGCCATCCTGGTTACTAGTAGAAACCTGACAGACATGATCAGGGTGTCACCTCTTTCTGGTTTCCTGAATTGTGTCTTAGTGTGCATCCTGGTTACTAGAAACCTGACAGACATGATCATGGTGTCACTCCTTCCTGCTTTTCTGAATCATGTCTTAGTGCCCAGCCTGGTTACTAGAAATCTGACAGACATGATCATGGTTTCACACCACACTGCTTTCCTGAACCATGTCTTAATTGCCATCCTGGTTACTAGTAGAAACCTGACAGACATGATACTGGTGTCACCCCTTCCTTGTTTCCTTAATCAGGTCTTCTTATGTGTATGGCATTGATTCTATCATTGCTTACCATGATGTTGAGTGGAGTGGGAAGGCCCGTACAGCAGAAGACAGAAAGCTTCTACCATATCTTTTTTCTACTGCCAGAGTTAATTTAAAGATATCATATAATTTATATGGTCAAGTTAACTGATGGAGATTTTGAGGAGGGGCAGAGACAAGGAAATACCACCATGTTCCATATCTTGTCAGTTTCACCAGGTGGAGACCAGTTCTGGACTCTCAATTTTCCAACACATACTCTTAATGATGTACAAATGGTCATGGCAGTTAGGTTGTAGTCACAAGGAAAAGAGAATGAGTAAGCAAGTCAGCATTAAAGCCAGTAGCACAAGTCTACAGGACATGTATGGGCTTGCTGTAACTGCTGTGGTATCAGGCAGCACTGGTCAACTGTAACATGATGTTCTGTCATTTAATATAGTGGTCTGTGGTGGCTGGCATTGTGGCTACAGTTTCAAGGAAACGGGGGGGGGGCACGTGCTGGTGTGTCCATACCAAAAGAGAGTTGAATATGAGGTTTGTGTTGTGTTTGTTTGTTAACTAAACACCAGGGCGGTCGAGATGGGGCCCACTGGACCTGGCAATATTGCTTTTATTGATTGTCTCTAAATTACTGCTCGATAAAATGAATCCACTTTTGCAGTGTGCCATCCTGGTTTTCAGTCTCATGTAGTCTGGTGAAATTGATCCCAGACCAAGTGGACAGGTTGTGTTGCTATGACAACAGCATGACCACTTTACCACTCAGTGATGACCAATAAAAATGTGTTGACCTTCTGTTTAGGGATCATGTTACCTGAGGCTTGATTCTGGTCAGTCAGACAGGAAGAAGACCTAGGATGGAGGCGTCACAATGACTTGACAGGCCTTAACAAGCATGTCAAGACAACATGACCCAGACTAAAGCCCGCTTCAAAGGCCAAAGAATTATTACATTTTATACAAGCATCAATTGTCTTTTATTTTACATTATGCCATTTTTTTGGTCATAAAAAATGTCCTGTTAGATTGAATGAACTGTATCTGTATCATTCATTAACTTTAAAAAAATTATATATCTGCTAAAGTCATGAGCAGTTTTTGTTTCTCTTTAATTTGTGGTGATCCTTATGAAATGTTTTTTTCCATGAATGTTATTGTCTGGAACAGTTTTATTTATTTTTTTTGGGGGGGGGGGCACAGTTGTTTTGAGGAAAATCATCATGGCACTGATTTTTCTGCAAAAAGGTCTAGGAGACATAAATGTAACTTTAATGGTTTAACAACTGGAGTGGACTATAGACTTATAATGGAAACACCATCACAAGTGGTTTATTCATTGATACATTTGGAATTTAGAATAAATGCACCCTGTTTTTGGTTATAAAGTATCATAAAGGTTTAATGACATATTGTTTATAGTTGTGCATCCAAACAGGTTAAAATTCTTGGGCCACAGTCAGATGTCAAAAGACATAACCCTGATGTTTATAAGTCTCTTGATAAATCAGTCCTAATCAGTTTAATATAAAAAGTCTTTTCTGTGTTTGGGAATCTTTATTAAATGATTTCATAGGTATGAAATGGAAAAAGGAATATTTTCTTGTGTAAACAGAATCTTGATTTAAATTATATCATGCCTCATATTGAGAAAAACAAATATGAATGACAGATCATGTAATATAGCCAGCATTAGATATAACATTCAAGTCTCAGGGTATATTTAGCTCAGCTGACAAAAAGACATCTGAGCCATTGGATCACTCTTTGTCCGTTAGCTGTTAACAGGGCACAAATCTCTATTTTTGAGACCTTCAGATTAAGCTGTCATCAGTTAACAGGGCACAAAACATATCCATTGGACCTAAAGGTCAAGCAAACATATTCCAAATCTCATTATAGTATCATATAACATAATTGCCTATGAAAAAAATATTAATATAGATTTTACATAAAATAAGCCCAATTCCTGGAGCAAAAACATTTTTTCTTTCTATTTTTTCCACTAAAAACATGAGGTTGTGTGATTTGTTCAAAAACTATTGGCACATCTATGAGCACTGTCAACTCGGCAGTGATGTCACACACTGGGAAATCCCCTGTGACTAAAAATTCTAGATCTCAGTAAAAGCACAGTATTTCTGCCTCTGTCAGTCCCAAATTTTCAGCAGAGAATAAAAACAACATGCATTACTAGATCTGAGTTGTTGATAAAATTCAGTCCATGATGTCACATATGTACCAGCCAATCAAATCTGGACAAAGTCTGGGATCTGGATGAAATCCTCTCATCACACAACAAATGCACATGGAATAGGTTTACTTAACCTAAAGTCGTCTTACTTGACATCCAGGGAGGTTCATGATAAACTTTGAAACCTGAAATTAGGTCATGGTGACCTATAATTTGTGAACTTCATGCTGAAAACATGATTTTTAGCACCCTGTCAGTCAGACCAGGCACAAATTGTATCAGCTAAGCCCAGAATCTTCTCACGTTACACCTATGGAGGTCCATACAAAAACTCTTTCCAAACCTGAAATTAGGTCACTGTGACGTATATACTGCGAGCTATGGGGCTTTAAAATAACACCTCCCCTCCCCCCCCCCCCCCCGGAATAATTAAAAATTGATACAAAAGCTCTTATATCTGAACAACTAATGCATTGATTGCCAGGATTTTTTCTGTGCAAGTTGATCATGGAGTGATCCATCATTTCTGAAGACTGGTGGCACCACCTGTATTATTTCTAATTTTAAGTGTTTCTTTTTTTTTTTTTAGACCTTTAGATGAAGCAGTCCATCCATTAACATGGCACAAATTGTAATTTTTAGCTCAGCTGACTGTAAGTCGTCTGAGCTATAGCGGTCACTCTTTGTCCATCGTCTGGCCGGCTGTCTGTCTGTTAACAGATCATAAATAGTTACCACTGGACCTGGAATCTTCTAACTTTACATCCAGAGAGGTTCATGAAAAAACTCCTTGGAAACCTGGAATTAGGTCTCTGTTACTCATATTCTTCAAGCTAAGGGGCTCTGAAGTACCCCCAGTATAATGAAAAATTTGGTGCAAGTATCTGAACAACTAATGCATTGATCACCATGATTCTTTGCATGGGTATTGATCATGGAGTGTTTCATCAGTTTCTTTAGACTGGTGGCGCCACCTGTATTTTTTCGATTTTTTTTTTAACCATTTTTTCTCTCTATTTTTGAGACCTCAAAAGATGCCGTCATCTGTTAACAGGGCACAAATTGTAATCGCTGGACCTGGAATCTTCTCACTTTACATCCAGAGAGATCCATGAAAAGTCTTCTTGCAAACCTGGAATTAGGTCTCTGTTACCCATATTCTTCCAGCTATTGGGCTCCGAAGTACCCCCCCCCCCCCCCAAAAAAAAAACTATATTGAAAAATTTGATACAAAAGCTCAAATATCTGAACAACTAATGCATTGATGGCCATGAATCTTTGCATGGATATTGATCATGCAGTGTTTCATCAGTTTTTGCAGACTGGTGGCAAACTGTATTTTTTCAATTTTTTATGATTTTTTTCCCTCTATTTTTGAGACCTCAAAAGATGCCGTCATATTTTAACACGTCATCTTCAAAACCAGAAAGTAGGTCTCTGTTACCTATATTCTTCCAGCTATGGGGCTCCGAAATACCCCCAGAATAATGAAAAATTTGATACAAAAGCTCAAGTATATGAACAACTAATGCATTGATCACCATGATTCTTTGCATGGATATTGATCATGGGGTGTTACATCAGTTTTTGCAGACTGGTGGCACCACCTGTATTTTACAATTTTTTTATCTTTATTTTTGAGACCTTAAAAGATGCCAATCTGTTAACAGGGCACAAATCTTAATGACTGGACTTAAAAGTGACCTTGGAAACCTGGAATTATGTCTCTGTTACCCAAAACCTGTGAGCTATAGGGCTTCCAAGTACCCCCCCCCCCCCAAGAATAATAGAAAATTTTATACAAAAGCTCAAGTATCTGAACAACTAATGTATTGATCACCATGATTCTTTGCATGGGTATTGATCAAAGAGTGTTCCATCAGTTTCTGCAGACTGGTGGCACCTCCTGTATTTTTTTTTATTTTTACTATTTTTTTCTCAATTTTTGAGACCTTAAAAGATGAGGTCATATATTAATAGGGCACAAATCGTCACGGCTAGACCTAGAATCTTCGTTCTTGACATGCTGGGAGGCCCATGAAAAGGCTCCTTGGAAACCTGAAATTAGGTCCCTGTCACCCATATTGTCTGAACTATGGGGCTTAGAAGTACCCCCCCCCCCCAGAATAATTGAAAATTTGATACCAAAGTAGGGCACAAATCATAACCATGGGGCCCAGAATCTTCTAAATTGACATTCTGAGAGTTCCTCAAAATTTCTCCCCAGAAACCTGAAATTGGGTCACAGTGACGTATATTCATAGAGTTTTGGGGAAAGTTTGAGCACCCCAGAAATAATGCAAAATACAAACAAAATTGCCAGATTCCTAATGAAAGGCTGGTTTGATTGTCATCAAATTTGTTGTGCTTATGGGTCTTGATCAACTTAAGCTAATATGCATGAACGATGCCACCCATCTTAATTAGTTGTCTGTGCAAGGACATATTATCATGATGTCAGTCGGCTGACCATCATTACCCATGGGTCACTTGTTCTAGTAATTTTTTATGATTAAAAGTATCAAAATTTATCTTTTGGTTAGATTGAAAAAACAAGCGGCTGTAACTTTCCCCTAATCCATATTTTTATATATATCATTTGAAAAAATTGTCAAGAGCAGTTACTTTTAATCTTCCTGGTACATATATAAAATATCGTGTTTTATGTATATAAATATATTCAAGCCTCTCTATGGATGTAGTAATGTTATTCCCATGGTAAAATGTAGTCGTCAGTTGTATTCGGATAACCATATTTATAAAATCAATCATACATTAAAATAACTGCGTTGGTACTATTTCTGGTAATTTTTACACCTCTGTTGCCAAAAGCACTGTTGGTCTGGGTCATAGAAATGGGTGGCATCTATCTGTCTGGGTCCTGAAATGTACAGTGGAATTTTATATATATATATATATTTACTAGCAGAGAAGAGGTTAAGGCCCTCAGCCCTGAACTTGGTGCTGCCCCCCCCCCCCCCCCCCAATCTTTAAATCCTGGATACACCACTGATATTATTGGCACAGGTATGAGTTTGCATTTTGTTATATTCTCTAATATATATGTATAAGTTTCATATTTTCATGCCAATCCGGAAACAATTAATGATTTAAAACATGGATATTTATAAACTAAAATTCTCAGATTTTTAAAAATAAATATAAGATATCATCATGATCTGTTGTGAATGTAAATGTAACCATATATGATTAAATCTGTCTTGTAATTAAAGGATAATTTACCTTGCATAATCAAAACAGCTGCCAACATATATTATAATAATTTTATCAAGAACTTATGTACAAGATGACACATGTTATGAGTCATTTCAGTTATTCAGTTACTATTAAACATTAGCCAGGACATGAGGGGCACTGAGGTGAAGAAGATGGCCTCCCTCATATTGCTGCCATTATGTGAAGTTGTGAACCCATATTATCAACAGGTCCTGGTCTCCCTGTGTCTTATCAGTGCTGATAATAACAGCCATTACCTCAGTTCAAGACTGGGAGAGGATGTGCTTGCTGTAGGTTAGCTCTTTACTCCTGTGTTAACTATAGGACTACCAGTTAATTTGTATTTGTACAAACAGTGTTTGATTTACTTTCCTGTTTCTGGTGTTTGTACTGACTGGATGACCATTTGCTGCCTTACCCAGCAGGTAATTATTTATCCTGTGTAAATTCATTACTGGCTGCTCATGTAATTTGGGCAGGCCAAGGGAGTGCATTAATTGTTGTATAGTTTTTGTATCAGCTATTAAGCCACAAGTGTGTGAGAGAGGTTAGATTGGAGAGATCCTGTTTGAGTGTAAGGTTCATTATCATCAGATATACAGACACAGAAAGAAAATTAGGGCTGAATGCTTTGAATTGTAAGTTGAAGCATGCATATCCTTTGAATTCAAAGAGTTTTGTTCCTGATAGATAATAGTTTATTAATACAGTGGATGGTGGTTAATTGAAGCTGGCCAGAAATTTCAAATAGGCATATATATATATATATATATATATATATATATATATATATATATATATATATGATAGAAATGTGACAAAATATTGGTTATAAGGTACAGCCAGATATACATTAAAAACAACACTATTTTACAAGGATTAAGCAGTTGCATGGACCCTCTTGATATATATATATAAATCACCAGGTACAACCAGGGATGTGACAGCAGCAGTTCATTTGTTAAAGAAGATGATAAGGTCAATAGCATATTTAATAAAATAAAGGATAAATACCAAAGGGAACAAAGACTCTGTTGAGAAAATAAAAGGATTACAAACATGTTCCTTAAACTGCAGCATCTCACTGAACAAATCTTTTGTACTTCTTGGAATGCACACAAAAAGTGTATTGGATTAAAGGGTGGTATTAAGTTTTCTGTATAGCTACCCCCATGGACAGTATGTGTTACTGCTGTTAAAGCCTATCATAGGTGATTGTCAGGAGTCCTGTGAAATGGCTGAAATTGTCTTTACTTGCATCAGACAGATTAGTAGATGTCATAGTTGTGTTTCCAGTAAATTAGACAGCGGGTAATAGAGCATGATTACTGTGCAGGGAGGATGTGAGATATGGTATGATTGTGGCCTGTCACTGCTTATCACAGCTCTGACTGTTAAATATGGGAATGACGAGGTGCCACATGATTACAGAGGTAATGATGTTTTATCATTCCCTTGTGGCACCTCAGGCCACAGGTTGATCAAGATAAAGTACATGATGTTGTCCCCTTATCTGTGTACACAGGGGCATGAGAGGTAATTTGAGCAATTGGCGACAATCCTGCTTGTCAGGTCTAATTGCGTCATGTCTTCATCATGCCATATATTTTTCAATTATTCCTGTAATTTTCATTACTTTGCTACCAAAACATACTTTTGTGCATTTATAAAAAATAATAAATTATTTCCTTGCAAAAGAGGTGGATAAGTTAACTAGAAAACCACTGAGTTTGTCCCATACAAAGGATTTCACATTATATGTTCAGTGTTGCTGTATTCCCTAACAACCAAAATGTATATATGAATAGATGTTCACAAAAGTTCAAGATTTTTCCTAATCTTTTAAAGACTTTTTTGTAGGAGATACCTCTTGTTACCATCCATTTCTTCATAATGTTGGCTGTCTGTCATGTTTGTGTGGCATTGTCTTCTCCATGTATGAACTTTCAAGATGTTACCGAGTATCAGAAATATGGTTTGAATATCAACTGATATTAACTGATTCCCCTCAGAATCACATACCATGCTCATCAGATGGCCTTAAATCTCCTCCTTAGAGAAACAGACCCTGTTCATCAGATAGCCTTAAATCTCCTCCTCAGAGAAACAGACCCTGCTTATCAGATGGCCTTAAATGTCCTCCTCAGAGAAACAGATCCTGCTCATCAGATGGCCTTAAATCTCCTCCTCAGAGAAACAGAACCTGCTCATCAGATGGCCTTAAATCTCCTCCACAGAGAAACAGACCCTGTTCATCAGATGGCCTTAAATCTCCTCCACAGAGAAACACACCCTGTTCATCAGATGGCCTTAAATCTCCTCCTCAGAGAAACAGACCCTGCTCATCAGATGGCCTTAAATCTCCTCCACAGAAAAACAGATCTTGCTCATCAGATGGCCTTAAATCTCCTCCTCAGAGAAACAGATCCTGCTCATCAGATGGCCTTAAATCTCCTCCTCAGAGAAACAGACCCTGCTCATCAGATGGCCTTAAATCTCCTCCACAGAAAAACAGAGCCTGCTCATCAGATGGCCTTAAATCTCCTCCACAGAGAAACAGACCCTGTTCATCAGATGGCCTTAAATCTGCTCCTCAGAGAAACAGAGCCTGCTCATCAGATGGCCTTAAATCTGCTCCTCAGAGAAATAGATCCTGCTCATAAGATGGCCTTAAATCTCCTCCTCAGAGAAACAGACCCTGTTCATCAGATGGCCTTAAAACTCCTCCTCAGAGAAACAGACCCTGCTCATCAGATGGCCTTAAATCTCCTCCACAGAGAAACAGACCCTGTTCATCAGATGGCCTTAAATCTCCTCCTCAGAGAAACAGACCCTGCTCATCAGATGGCCTTAAATCTCCTCCACAGAGAAACAGACCCTGTTCATCAGATGGCCTTAAATCTCCTCCTCAGAGAAACAGACCCTGTTCATCAGATGGCCTTAAGTCTCCTCCTTAGAGAAACAGACCCTGTTCATCAGATGGCCTTAAATCTCCTCCTCAGAGAAACAGACCCTGTTCATCAGATGGCCATTAAATCTCCTCCTCAGAGAAACAGAACCTGCTCATCAGATGCCTTAAATCTCCTCCTCAGAGAAACAGGCCCCGCTCATCAGATGGCCTTAAAATTAGCATAATGATATTGTTCAACCAACAGTGTGTATACTTTATTTGAAAAGATGTTTTTATTTTACCAAATTTACTGAATCTTTTATTTTATTTCGGTGAATAAGATTAAGCATGTACTGGAAACTCCAATGTGCAAAACTTTTTAATAGTGATTCAAGGAATAATCTTGTAGATGCCATGTTGTGGCATTATTTTCTTTTAAATTCAGTTTAAACATTTGTGATTTAAAAATAATAAAAATATGTGTATGCATGATATGACCCGATATGAGCTACACTCTGGATATATAATGATTGCAACTTAGAATTCTAATATTTTAACTTATATTTTCAGTGTTTTTAATGCAAATTTATAAAACTTGTAAATAAAAAAAAATAATCAGATAAAAACTATTTTAATGGAAAAAGTGGATATGCTTAAATAATAGGCTTATATATAAACTTAAATGCATTATTCCCTTGAAAGTGAAATAAAGGTATTAGTCCATTCTGTCCACTGGCCTGTCCATCTGTAAATTTTTCATATACATCACAGTATCTCAAAACTTTTACTGTTTTTCTTCATGACTGTCTTGTCAGAGTATTAGTTTGCATATATTTAGAACTTTACTATAACCAAGTAGGAGGGCCTCTTTCCTCTTAGCTTCTCATATGCTTATATAAATGAAAAACATTAAAATAGAATATTTTGCATTTGCAAAAATTTCAAACTTAAGCTGAGCGCCGTGACCCATGGGTCCCTTGTTTTACAATTTTTAGCTATAGTCGTGGTCCATTGTCCGTCGTCCGTCTGTCCGTCCATCTGTAGATGTGGCACGTTTTGAAATTGTAAGACCTAGGAATCCAAAATTAGGCATAATGTTAGATGTCCCCAAGATCTCTTACCAAGCCGAAAACTGGGTCTTTGCGACTTTGTTCCTTTGAGAAATTAAGGAAAAACCTCAATTTTTTATTAAAAACCTATTTTCACACTTCAGGACTGCCTAATATCAAAACTACTCATCTGTTTTTCCTCATGTTTACCATAAATATTCCTCTATATAGTTCCTATGTACATGCCAGAAATTATGTCTGTATTATATAATTTAAAAAAGTTATGGGCCCAAACATAATGCATTTTGTAAAAAAATCAGAAAAAATATTTGATCACTTAACACAAAACATGTTAAAGCTATGGACTTTTTTCCAGTAATATAACTTTAATTAAAAAAAATAAATTGTATACCCAAAATTAGATCAAAATCTTTTAAATTTTTTTAAATATTAACAAAAATAAAAAATTGGTACCTTAAATTTTGCCCAACTTTGACCATGGCACGTTTTTTTCCTGTAAGTACTGTGGATTTAATTTTCTCAGCATGTTTTTGTTAGCATTTTGTCTGTTAACACCACAAATTTGAAACCAGTTGATCAAAAACTGTAGATTTTATTTAAGTTTTCAAGCACCATGTAACATATTGTTTACATCAAGCTAGTGTTATGCAGTTTGCAAGAGCTCAGCTCCCCAGCTTAAGCTCTCAGTTCCTAAAATTTGGCATACAATTAGATGTCTCCAAAATCCCCTACCATGCCAAGAATTTGGTCACTAGGACTTAATACCTTTGAGATATTAATAAAAGCTTCATTTTTCCATAAAAAACCCATTGTTACACTTCAAGACTGCCTAATATCAAAACCACTGATCTGACTTTAATCATATATAATATACATATTTTTCTATACATTCTCTATGCACATGCCAGAAATGATGTAAGTATTGCGTAATTGTTTTAAGTTATAATGTACTTTGTAAAAAATCAAGAAATATATTTACTCCCTTAACAAGAGGATTGCTGAAGCTAGAGATTTTTTGTCAGGGATGTAACATTATTTTTTCAAGATTCAATTGAATACCCAAAATTAGTTCTGAATTTTTCAAATTTTATAAGTTATTAGTATAAATATAAAATTAGTACCTTAAATTTTGCCAAACTTTGACCATGGCATGTTTGTTTCCTGTGAGCACTGTTGATATAATTTTCATATCATGCACACCTAAGGATTTCAGCTTTTTAGTTTAGAAAGCTGAAAGAAATTGGCCAAAATTGTAGCTTTTATTAATGTTTTTATGAGACCATGTCAGACCTTAGCTCTCCCCAGCCCCTCTTGAGTCACCTGTATGTTGACCTTTCATCAAATTATGCAAGCTTGACACTAGGCATACACTGGGGCAGCCAGGCAGCTTATGGCCAGCCACAGTAGATCCAGGTGTCCAACCCAACTCATCTAGTAGTTTTAACTAACAACATAACAATAAACAATTAATTAATAAATTTTTATTGGTTTTTAATAAAAAATTAAAGAAAAATGGAAAAGGAATTAGTTAGTAGTTACTGATGATATAAGAATCTTGTATCAATTGATAGAATGTCATGTACCGTAGATCCGTGTTTTGCCGCCGCACTTCGTCTAATGGCCTCACCCCATGTTCGTAAAATACCAGGAAGGCTCCTTCACTGGAGTTAAAAATACCCAAAACCTTACTTAATGGCCACACCACATTCTCACCACGTTCCATTGCTGGGTGGTGTATGGAAACATAACGTAAAAAGGTTTCCCTCAAAAGCTAGACTGCAGCTTGGAAGGCTGTGGTATGCTGATATGCGATCAGGCATAACAGTTTTGGGAAACTGAGCAAGTTGCAACTGTGTATGTTACTTGGCTTTGTTAATTAAACAGCCTGATCTACCCAGTTAGAATAGATGACAATTTGTTCGATTTATGACAACTCATCCAAGACGAATCCTAGTAGGGCCGCGAAATTAATTTGACACATCACTGCATGCTGGAGAATCTTGCGCCTTTAACTTTGTTAATTAAACTTCAATGGGACATCAACAGATCAAAGCATTGTATAGGATGACGGTACTTGTATTTAGACTTTATACATCATCGGTCATTTAACAACAAAATCTCTAAATAAACAACACCCGCGTCGGTGATCATACCACTTGAACCCCCGGGTCCTGCTGTTCATAATATATGCAAAATGGTGTCTGCACGGTCTACCGGCAAAACATGCCATATAAAATGATTACGAAACAAGCGTGCCTTGAGATACCTTGTGCCATTACACTGACAAATTAAACTTCAGTGGTACATCAAAGCATTATATAAGCCAACGGTACTCTTTGTGATGACAAACTTTAATTTGGACTCTATATAACGCCGGTCAGTTAACAACCTTGACAAAACCTTTGAATAAACGAATCCCGCGTCGATATTCAAACACAGCCTGTACGCGTACTCCCAGGGTCCTGCTGATCATAATGTATGCACACTGGTGCCCGAACCGTCTGCTGGCAAAACGTGCTATATTGAATGATCATGGAACTAGCTGGTGAGGTAATGACCTTTGAGCGCCATCTATTAACAATGTGATGAACGAAGAAGTAGCTGAACGTGAACGCAGGTTTAATTGCCGAAGACCGTATGGTCTTTGGCTATCTTTTGTTTTACAGTTTATTTTAAAAGAAAGGATATGTTCCAGAAATATCTTTAAAAAATGTTTTACCGGTATTGCAGCCATGCTCAAAATTAGGTACAACCGTTAGAGTGCATAATTTGGTGAGTGAATATCGATCATTTATCAGTCATGGCTTGAAAATGGCTGTGGTTTATGACTGACTCAAAGAAGTTTGTTAATACATATAAGCCTGTTTAAAATATAACTTTACATTTTATGAAATTAACAATGAATAAAATTAATACACAAATATGCAGTATCATTAAATATAGGTTCTTAGTATTCACTTCAACCTTCCTCTGCCAAATATCTCCCCTTGCGCGTCGTCGAGTCTCTTGCACATGTTTGGTTTTAGCCTAACCTGCCTTTTATAGCCCATCCCTTGTCGAGTAAAATTAGACAGGATTTTCGGTTCTAAGTCTCATTTTATGGCCGCGGCGGCAAAACGCGGATCTACGGTATTCCAAATAACACCATGCACTCACCCATGGTATTTTTCAGTTCAGTTTAAATGATAAAAAAATAAATCATATTATTCATTACTAATCATTAGGGATCATATGAAGGAAATTAATGATAGACAAAGATGCAGTTGATAATATTAATCTAGATTCCTGCTGTGTCTAGTGTGTACATTGATGTGAAATTAGTCCAAAATGAATATATTACATTTATTTTTTTTTAAATATAAATAAAAGCCATAAAACCAGGTACTTATGATCATTATTTAAATGTCTGAATTTTGTATATTCTTGATTCTCAACATCATTGTTTGGTGAAAACTGAATAAATACCAGACTTGGTGCGAATACTTTGCAAATGTATTTGAATACGAATATGAACATATACTCTATTATAAAATTTCTTGCATAAAAATGGGAATTCAGGTAAAAATGAAAGTATATGAATACCAGTGCAAATACTTTCCAAATGTATTCATGAATGCATTCATGAATATATTCTTTGATATTATTATAATAATCATTTCAGTTGTATTTTATTTTAAAAAATCATATGATTCTCTTATTATTATTAATAAAAATTATATTTGGGACAATTTGTAATTATTTTTAATAAATAGTTAAACTCTTATATTATATGTTCTGCTTATAAGTTATATGGCCAAGTCAAAATCTGTGTGACAAAAGCACTCCATTTGTTAATAAAATAAATGAAATCAATCCTCTTCCCTGTCTCCAAAGATACTATCAAAATCAAACATAAGCTAAACACCCACAACTCATAATACAGCTTATATTTATTTCCACACAAAACAAGCATGTGCCTCATTTCTAAATCATATTTTTTTATCATATATAACAGCTGAGCGCCGTGACCCATGGGTCCCTTGTTTCTCTTATGAGACCTCCAAAGATGCAGTCACCTGTTAACAGGGCACAAATCTTAACAGCTGGACATGGAATCTTCTCACTTTACATCCAGAGAGGTACATGAAAAATCTCTATGGAAACCTGACATTAGGTCTCTGTTACCCATATTCTCTGAGCTATATTCTATAATTAAAATTTTGATACCAAATCAGGGCACAAATCATAAACATTGGACCTGGAATCTTCTAACCTAAAATCCAGGAAGGTCTATGAAAATCTCCTTGGAAACGTGATTTAGGTCTTTGTTACCTATATTTTCTGAGCAGTGGGGCTTATAAATATAAGCACCCCTCAGAATAATTGAAAATTTGATACCAATGTAGGGCACAAATAACCTTTGAGCCCAGAATCTTCTAACTTGACATCCTCAAAAGTTCTCCCCAGAAACCTGAAATTGGGTCACAGTGAACTATATTCTAAGAGTTTTGGGGTATGTTTGAGCACCCTAGAAATAATGCAAAATAGACACAAATTGCCAGATTCCTCATGAAAGGCTGGTTGGTTTGTCATCAGATTTGTTGTGCTTATGGGTCTTGATGAACTTAAGCTAATATGCATGAACAATGATGCCACCTACATTACCTTAATTAGTTGTCTGTGCAAGGACATATTATCGACATGTCAGTTGGCTGAGTGCCATGACCCTTGGGTCACTTGTTGTTTCCTTTCTCAGAGCCATAAGTGACAGTGCTTGTCAGCTAAGCATACGGTAACTTGTTATCTATAACTTCTACTTTCATTTGTTTTTAGGGCAAATTGTCTTCAACCGAACACGAGAGAGATTTATCAGTGGAACGTTTCAAGAAACAAGAAGAAGAAATGCAGACCCTCAGGTTATATTACAGGTATTTAAGAACTTCCAGGTCTATACCCTTTTATTGTATTAAAGGTAGGTACAGAACCAAAAATTATTAGCATAGCTAACTGTAAGTCATCTAAGCAATGGTTCTTTGTCCCTTTTATTGTATTAAAGGTAGGTACAGAACCAAAAATTATTAGCATAGCTAACTGTAAGTCATCTAAGCAAAGGTTCTTTGTCCATCAACAGGGCACATCCATTAACAGAGATTGTTTTGAAACTATTGGATCTACGTATCCAAAATCTGACATACAGTTAGATGTTCCTAAGTTCTCCTACCAAAGTCAAAATTGAGTCACTGTGACTTTGTTCATAAGAGGAATAAAGGAAAAACCTCTCATGTTCCATTAGAACCCTACTGTTACACTTCAAAACTGCCTGATATGAAAACCACTGATTTTGTTTTGTTAATATTTTGCATAACTTTGCCTCTTTCCTCTATATGGTTCCTATATACATTCCAGAAATTAGGTCTATATTGCTTACTGTGTAGGAGTTATGGGCCCGTACATATTGTATATTGTCAAAACTTCAGGAAAGATATTTACCCACTTTACATGGTGACTGTTTAAAGCTTGAGAGCCTTTTTCAAGCATGTAACTTTTTTTAATGAAGATTTAACTGTATGCCAGAAATTAAAGTTATTAGCATGAATGTAAAATCAATATCATACATTTTGCCCAACTTATTCCATGGCACATTTTTTCCCTGCAAACACAGTTTATTTAATTTTCACAGCATATACACATAGAGATTTAACTTTTGAAATCTCAGATTTCAAAGGTATTGGTAAAAAAGAGTGGCTTTTATTCAAATTTTTAGACACCATGTCAATTATTGTTTACTTTAAGCCAGCCAAGTACAGTGGTGTGCAGTGAGTGATGCAGCCCTCATCTAGTTTGTTGTGTAACTTGTTTCATGCCAGGTAGCTCTCAATTTGGCTAGGCTTTTCAAACTTTTCTTATTAGATATAATGTTAGTGCCAAGGATTTGTCCTTGTTGTCTGTTAGTTACTGTGTTATTAATAAGGATCTTCCTCTCATACCTGTATCAGTCATGCAGTTTAGATAATTAATTCCCCCCATCCCACTTGTTGTGGCTATAGAGTATAAATCCCTTAAATGCATATGAAAAGTTTTATAAAAAAAAAAAACCTTGTTGAGATTCAAGTCAGTAAATATGTTTATTATGTGAATATTTTACCATGTTATATTATGCAGATTAGACAGTATTTTAACAGGTTTTGGGTTTTCTGATGTACAGAGACAAAAATGCTCTTCTGTGGCATAAAAATCATTGTAGGAGCACAGGCAACAACTCTTGTATTTGGAGCCAAGAAAAAAGAAACTGATCATACATGACAGACTTATTAGTTACATATCCAAATGGCTGTGGCATTAGAATTTACATTTTCAAGTGCACCAATATAACAAAAACTGTAACTCTTTTTTTTTGTGTGCCAGAAATTAATATTTTTCTGTCATAGGCAAATTCAGCTGGGTGCTGTGACCCATGGACCCTTGATTTTATCTTTCCATACTCCCGATCCATGTCTTTCCCATAGGCAGTTTAAATAGAGCAATCAGCTCTTTTCAGTGATATTCTCTCTGTATCAGATTGTAAATACAGATGCAGCACTCCTCTTAAAATTGTGCATGATCTGAGAGACAATTAGACTTAATTAAGGCCAGTAAAAAAGCTCTTATGAGGTGTGTGTAAATATAACAACATACTAGCAAAAATTTGCTTGTACTTATGTATGACCCTTGATTGGTCTGTAGGCCAAGGTATGTAGTGACAAGTATGTTGGGACACAAAAGTGTAATGTGCAGGCTCAATAAAGTGCATTAAAGATAGTGTGTAACCAGCCTTGGTCATATCATACACTGATATATGACAGGGTGGTATTTTTATGAAATTGTTGTTGACACAACAAACTCATCGCCCTCACAAATGGGGGCCATTTGCCGCCTTTGTGCAAATTTCCCAGCGGGTGTGGTGTCGAGTTTCCACTCTGCAATAATCGACCAGTCACAATGAACAAAATATTCATTTTGCAGGTATGGCTTGATTAAACATGACCAAGGAGAAGTTGAGCCATTACTCTATAAATGAGCTGCTGCCCTAGCCCTGCTACCACTTACTTAAAACACTCATTTTTTCTCCCTCCCTGATGCCCCAAACCGGAAACTGCCGCCAAGCTCCAATCAATAGGTAAATGATTCTGTCTGCCCAGTGATGATGGGCGTGTTTGCAGACTCTGCTTGGAGAGTGGATGAAGCTTGCTCGCCATAGTGCTCTGCAGGGAGCTTGATCCTAGTTGTCTAAATGTACTGTGCAGGATTATGGTTCACAAACTGATATCAGTGTTGATTCTTTAAGATGATCTGCAGGAGTTTTATCATTTATTTATTTACCACTTAATCCCCTCATCACTGCTGTCTGTGACCGCCGGCCATTTGACATGACCAAGGACTCATTAATTTATAAATTAATAAATTTTTATTTATAAGTTCTGAGTTTTGTTCTTTAAGATGGTGACCTTCCATTGCGGTAAATGTAAAAACAAAACCACTTTTTAGGTGGTCTTTTCATGCAATACATATTCCTGCTTACTCAAAACAACATGTGATTTATAATCATAATAATATTTATGTTTCCATATGCATATGATTATCAGGAATTAATGCATTGAGAAAACAGTTTCTGGGTTATTTATAATCAGAACATATCATTTCAAGCTGAATTTTTGTTTCCCATCAAGAAATATTTTTGAAAATAGGTGCATCACTGGAAATTATTTTTAGTTTTAACCCTCACTTCTCATCTTTTCTGTCTCATTTATATGATGATAGTGCTAACTCTTCAAGGAAATGTACCAGTATATGTCAGTGTATCATTGTATATCAATGTACAGATGGAACCCTGGACAGCAACAAGGAACCTGTCTTACCATGGCACCTCAGCATTACTAGTTTCTAGTTGCACAGCACAGTCATAATAAGATCAATTGTCTTTAAGTCAGATGTTGCTAACTTTTCTCAGTAAATTTATTTACCTATAGACATGGGATGTTGTAATTTGTTTTAATTTTACTTGAAATATTTATAAAATAATTATTTTTTTTCAATCAGGTTGTTTATTCAGTTAAATTTATTCAGTTCTGCTGTTGTGATTTGTTTATACCTGTCATTTGGAAAATGATAAAGTTCAGAAGGGATAGCCTAATATGTCTGCTGATGCTGCTTGGTTCAGTAGAGTTGAAAGCTTACTGTTTTTGTTATTTTGTGATGGTGGTGATGAGTGGTGATGGTAATGTTATTCTACGAGGGTTACAACTATTAATTGAATTTATGATGCAGTGAATTCTGATATCATGCTTAGATAGTAGACACTGTTGAACATCAATAAATGAATCTCCCTCCTGCTTTAGAAATACTGAACACAGAGATGGCCATGCTGTATACCCATCATGGGAAATTAGTCCAAAACAATCATGCAGCGGACAGCTCTCTGCCCAATAACCCTCTCTGTCATAATCAGGTTTAGGGTCAAATTTGCCTCTTGCCTGATTCAAAGTCCACGAGAATCTCTATGGCAAACATGATGATCAAACGACTACGGGCGTTCTGCTTGTTTGTAGAGAAGGAGACAGCTCTCTTTATTAAAGCAGTTATGAGGGGCGACCTATCTGTGCTATGAGCATCATTGTCAAGTCTTGTTTGCCGTTCAGATTAGAACAGGCGAAAGTCCGGGAATCAAAGATGCCCATGCCGCTGGCAAATTTTCTCACTTTACATCCTACTAGGCTGGCAAAGTACAAAACAGGCCCAATAATACCAGGCTTTCTGTTCACAAGGGGCAGGCATTTAACATCACTCATAATTAGTTGTCTTAATCTGATCTTTAGAATTTCTAGCGTCACTTTGTATGAAGCAGACTTAAGTGTTGGACAAAAAGCCAGATTTAACTAAGATAATTTAGGAGACCTTTCAGTCCCAAGGCATACTTTATTATGAAACAACTGAGTCTGTGCATTAAATGACAGCAATCTTGCAGGTTTTCCTTGGTTCTTATGTAGAATAACATTTCTGCAATTACAGAAGATCAATTATAAAATTTGTTAAACAATTGTAAAAATATTTATATCTAATTGTATGGTAGCATGTCAGTATGGTTTGATAAGTAAATTGGTAAATTGACAATAGTTACTTTATCCACACTTTGAAAATAATGTTTAAGTGTGATATGATAATTAGGGATCATCTTAGATGGACACTGTTCAGATAGACTCCATTGTATCAACTGGATGCTGTTCATTTGGAAGCTATGAAAATGGATCAAATAGATGCCATCTTATGCATCATAGCCAAATTATGTTTCATTTTATATTTTGTTTTTGTGTGTATATTGTGCGAATGAAAACAAACACTGATAAGATAGACACCTTCATGTTATAGATGCTTTGGAATATATGCTTTTCAGTTAAACTATGTATTTCCAGGTAGATGCTATTGCTAAGATAAAAAATGTTCCCCAAAGCATCTCTCTCTCTCTTTCTTTTTCTCTTTCTCTCATTGTATAGAGAAATGGAACATGAAAACAGAGAAAAGTTGGATCAATCGAACCCATGACCTTCTGGTGGCCGATGACTGGAGAGAGAGAGAGAGAGAGAAATGTTTTGGAAATGGACTCGGGATGTTGTTCAGATATGCACTCTGTTATCAGATAGACACTGTGTGTGTGTATTGAATACAGTGGAGCGCCATTCATCCGAACATCTCGGGGGACATGGTTTTTATTTGGATAAACAAAAGTTCGGATGAAAGGTCATCTGTAAAATAAAATCATTTCATCAATGTTGTCATCCTGGTATTACTACTAAATAGTGGTACGGTGTCACAGACTTCGGTTAACTTTCATAGTTATAAAAAACAGGACCAGAATGGAATAATATGTGATAAATACCTTTGTACTTACACAGAATGAATTTGCTAAATTGTGAATGAACTTGCGTGTCATGGTATAGCTTATATGGAAGATAGATTTGCCTTCACTGTTAAACTGGTACAAGTTCGAGCTTATCAGAGTCCGACATTATCAGCTCAAAATCTACTCGCTCTCATGGCCGGATGGTTTGCAGGTGTGAACAACTCAACATTGCAGGACATAAGGTTAATTAGGGAATTTGGCCGGTGGTTGTTTTCACACCTACTGCTCAAATGAGTACAAGCCCCAGCGAAGGGTTTGCTGCGTGTGTACAACTTGGGTAATTAGGTGTTGTCACACCTGCAGAAACGAACGGGAGATGTATTCATAATTACAATTGCTTTCCTCAGTCTCTTTTCTCTTAGTTTGTGTGGCTTCTCTCATACAGTATTCCCTTCTTTTAAAGGCACTTGGTCCTTTGCAGTCTTGTTATAATGTCCTATGGTGTGCCATTTCTGGTTCATTATCATTTGCTTGTCAAGTTTAGTATATTCCTCACCGCGTGGTTTCAATAAATTGTGGTGAGACAGGTAAGAGTACCGGTATTCTGATTCTTTGATTCAAAAACCTCTGCACCGGAGATGTCCCCAAATACTGACTCGGAGTATTTCTAATTTCAGGTTAAGCAAGTAAAGGGTCTGATCCAGTTTCTTTTCACTTTTTCAGCATTATTTTTGCAACTTTCACTGCCGCTTGGACTTTTCCATTTGCCTGAGTGTAATGCGAACTAGTAGTAAAGTGTACAAAGTCCTATTCAACAGAGAACTTGTAGAAATCATCGTACACATACTGTGGCCCATTGTCACTTATTGCAGTCTCTGGTATACCATATTGCGCAAACTAAACTTCGAGTTTGTGAATGCCTGCCGCAGATGTTGTGGAACTCATTTTGTCAACCTCAAAGAATCTGGAGTGATAGTCCACTAATACCTGAAATGTCCTCTAGTCCCAATCAATAAAGTCTACTGCTACCTTTTCAAACTGACAGTCTCTTTCTGCTGAGCTGTTTCATTAATGTTCTACATGATTCAGTTCTTCACTGTTTATATGATCTTGGCTGACATGCCAGGCCAAAACATACACTTGTGTGCTCGTCAAAGCATGGATTTCTGTCCTAAATGAGACCTGTGGAGAAGTTCCATAACCTGAGGTCTCATTTGCTTTGGGATGATCACTATTTCCCTGCAGAAAATGATTCCATCATGTACCGTGAACTCATCTCTGTATGAGATATTGGGCTCAACCACAGAAGGTAGGTCAACTTTAGCATCTGGCCATCCTTGCATGATGACCTTCTTTAATTCCTGTAACGTTTCATCTGCTCTGGTCAGTTTGTTTATTTTATTTCAATCGTCTCTCAGAGATTGGTAGCAACCTGACTGCATCAACAGCATAACGATTAACCTGCTGTTGTCGGTTTCTTTATTTCTTCCTTGGATCATCTGTCAGAGATTGGTAACAACTTGACTGCATCAATGGCATAACAATCAAATTCCTCAGCTGTATTATCCAAATATGCTCTGAACAATATGTCACTAATGAACATTTCTTGGCCTTATACTTTAGTTCAGTGTCATACTGCAATAACCTTATCATCATATTCTGGAGACAACAAGTGGCTTTGTACAGAGGTTTTCTTACAATAGCCTCCAGATGCTTATGATCCATTAGAACTGTAACTTCTGACTAAAGGTATATAAATGAAATCTCTCTATAGCAAAACAGATCACGAGACATTCTTTTTCGATTTGGGCATACCTTTATTCTGTTAAAGTCAGAGTCATTGATGCATAAAACAATGGTTTCTGTTCCTGTAAAAGAGAGCCTCCCAGACCCTTTTCTGATGCATCGCACTCAACTGTTAAACTGTTGGTTTCTTCAAAGTATGACAATATTGGAGCCTCAGGAACAAGCTTCTTTACATTTGCCAAAGCCTTATCTTGATCTTTGGACCACTGCCAGTCACATCCTGTTTTTGACAGTTTCCGAAGAGGCTCAAATGCTGTGGATAGGTTGGGAAGAATTTGCTCAGTCAGCTGATGGCACCTTGTAGCTGTTGCACTCCGGCTACAGTGATCAGTTTTGGCATATTGACAATCATTTCAAATTTCCTTGGGTCTGGATTCAGGCCCTCCTGTGTTAGCACATGACCAACAAATTCCATTTCTGCAGCTCTAAATATGCATTTGTTGAAAGTTTAAGGTGATATCCTTCGCAGCACTTCTTTTTCACAGGTTTTTATCATGGTCCACTTCATTCACACCATGGATGAGTAAATCATCTGCAATACACTCCACACCTTGCAGGCTCTGAATTGCTTGATGGAGCTTCCTTTGAAAGATATGTGCCCTTCATCTATGAATACCTCAGCATACTTGGTTGGTATATCTATATGTGTCTTTTTTGCAAAATTTGAAGTTGTCATAATTGACTGTAATAAGATTCATTTTCAATCACATGAAACAAGATTCTGGTCATTCTTGGGGTTTGTCATGCCCAGTTTAATTTTTCCCAACACATCTTTTGTTGTTTTGTTATAGCACTATAGGCTCACTTTGCATGAAGAAAGTTTTGTCTCTCCAACTAATTTAACTGGAAAAATATTAAAGGTGGCTCCACAGTCAACTTGATAATTGTTTGGCTGATCTTTGTACAGCAGTTCTGCATAAATAGGGCCTTCGTGTTTTTGTCTGTCTGTCACTGTGAAAACTGTCTGCATCTCTTGTCCGGACTTTATCATAGTGTTATCATCACTGACCGTTTCAAATGACATGACTGGTTCATTTTCATTTGTCACTGAAAATCTGTCATCCTCACTTTCACTAGAAGAATTGCAGATATCAACTATTCACTGATCTTCATGATCTGCTCGGGGAACATAGGGCAAAATGATTTTCTCTCCAACATTTATTGCAGGTTTTTTCCCAGGCTGGGCACTTTTCCCTTTTTCCACAGAAATTGCATGTGACAAGTCATCCAGCCAATCTCTAATGACCCTTCTTTAAGTGTGGCTGTTTGAACTACGACTGTGGGTTTCTAACTTTGCCACAAGTGGAAACTTTGTTAATTTCCTGTTTGATTCCGTTCTCTATTAACTGGGACAATGTAGTTCCATCTGAGCTACAGATATCGCTACCCTCATCAAAAGTCAACCATCTTTTCCTGAGGAGATGCTTGCAGTATTCTGAATCCTGAATCCCACACACAATGCTATCCCAAACCAGAGAGTTATTTGAATATTGAAATGGTGAACCAGTCACTAATAATTCCGGTGGGCTTACTAACTTGAACTGAAGACTCATTTTATATTGGTTTGTCACACAGTTAATAAACACTTATAGGCACCTAATTTCTTCCCATTTCAAGAAATAGTGGATCCACATTTACTTGCAGTTCATGAAATCATTCCATTGATTCTTCAACAACTGGAATGTCCAAGATGGCACTGAGCTGACAGACCCTCAAATGGGCAACTAAAGGATATCGTCAGCCCAGCAAAATGAGCAAAGTTCTATAAATGTATTTGACACCTTTAAACAACCCAGTTTTAAACAGGTTTATACGGCTTCTTACATAATCCATGATGCTGCCACCATGTTAAAAGATGGGCTTGATAAACACAACATGTAAGCCTGGCACATGAGAACTTTCTGTTTATTACCGTAAAGAATCACAGATGTAAATTGGTAAAGGCTGTGCCCGTAGGTGGCGCCTCATACAGAGTTGTCCACTTTGTATACTTTAACTTGAACAGAATGACATAATCATGTATCATATCAATGTGACATGGTGTGATTACATTTTTCCAGCCTTCACAAGTCCCTGTCACAAGAAGCCAATCTGAGGGATCAGTTCAACAACACTGTAGAGAGCATGTCTGGTGAGCTTAAACAGAGGGACTCACAGGTGGACCTGGCTCAAAAAGAAAATAACCAGCTGCTGGCTCAACTCAAATCAGCTCTCCTGGAGAAAAACCAGCTGCAGGAACAGCTACAGACCTCCCAGCTGGCTCAGCGCGAAGCCTCCAACAACTGTCAAAAGTAAGATTACAGTTCCTATAGGTGGGACATTTGTACAGATTGGGATCAGAAAACCTGTTATACAGAGTTTCCTTTCACCCCTTAACTGTCCAGGCCCAATTTGGTATTTTTAGTTCATGGTATATTGTCCACTGGCTGCATGTTAACAAATATCATAACAGCCCCTGCAGCTGTCATCATGAAACCTTGCACACTTATTAATTTGGTGTCCTACTTTCTGCAGGCATTGTCCAAGATAAATCAAAGTATTAACATTGTGGCTTTCATATCATTGTCAAAAGATCCTGAAGGAAAGGGGAATAAAATGATTAAATTCAGTTTAATTGTTTTCAAGTGCCTCTTTACAGAACCTCAACTTTTGTTAATCACAAATTTTGACAAACAGATTTGTTTAGATTTATGGTTTAATATCTCAGGAACAGCTGCTTCCTTCAGCATTAGATTTTACAGGAATATTGATCATGTAACTGCTATAAGATTTTGAGCTGCTCCTTGCCAGCAGAATGGTATTTTCCATTCTGTCAAAGAAAAGTCATAAAGTATTATCATTTTGGCTTTTGTATCATAGAAGACAATTTTAAAGGAAAAGGGGGAAAAATAAGTATTAATTCAGTCAATTTTTTTTCAAGATAGCATCTTTTCAGGACTAAATTTGGTTGATTTGCAGAATTTGAGCATGGGATGTGTTTACATACAAGATTTAAATTTATTAACCAATTATATCAGGAATGACAGCAGCCCTCAACACCAGATTTTACAGGAATATTTACCTTGTGACTGCTATGTAAATCTGAGCTGCAGGGGCACTACCTATGTTTACCTTTTTTTCTGGAGGCAGAAATTTTATTTAGAAATATCAGACAAGATTACAACTCTAGCTTTCGGATCATTGTAGACAGTTCATTTGGAGCAAGGAAAATTTGATTAGTATGAACTGAGTTATTCTCAAAATGGTGACTTTGTTGAATTTGATTGATTGCAAAATTTGACTATTTGATTTGTTTACATACGTGATGTAATGTCTTTTGCCAAATATTCCAGGAGCAGCAGCAGCCACAATCATCCAATTTGATAGGAATATTGATAATGTAACTCCTGATTATAAGCAGCAGGTGCCACAACCTGTGTTGAACCTTATTGTGCAAAGTGATCTTTTCCTTTCCATTGCTTCATAGATATTTCAGAAACAGTACTCCCCCCCCCCCCCCCCCCCCCCCCCCCTCCAGGGGAGACATGTTGTTTTCAGTGCCATCGTCTGTCCTTGTCATCACGAGTCATCGTTTATAGGATATCTTGTGAACATTATAACTTTTGAAGGGCTGCATATTTTCCTCCAAAATTTTAAACACTCATTGTTCACCCCAAAATCTCAGACAAGTTTTAAAACCAGTGACCTTGACCTTCATCTTCAAGGTCAAATCTGCCAAAATTTGAAATTCCTCTAGCTTATAACTTTTGAAGCATTTAACAGTTCATCCTCAAATTTGGTACATCAATTGTTCCTACAAATTCTAAAAACAGTGACCTTGACCTTCATCTTCAAGGTCAAATCTGCCAAAATTTGAAAAATCTCTAGCTTATAACTTTTGAAGTATTTAACATTTTATCCTCAAATTTGGTACACCAATTGTTCCTACCAAGTTCTCAGACAGTTCCAAACCTGGTGACCTTGACTAGGATCTTCAATGTCAAATCAGCCAAATTATAGTTATTGTCTTGTGAACAGGATGCTTCAAATTTTCCTCCAAAATTGTAAACACCCATTGTTTATCCCAAAATCTCAAATGAGTTTGAAACCTGGTGACCCTGACCTTGATCTTCAAGGTAAAATTTATGCAGTCCTAGGATTATTGTGACCCCCATAACTTTGGAAGTACTGAAGATGTTTTCTTCAAATTTAACACACCAGTTTTTTTCTGCCAAAATATCATTGGAGTTTGAAAAGTGGCCACCTCGACCTTGAACTTCACAGTTAAAGCTTCTAAAATCTAGAATCATTGTTTTCAGATAGTGAATATTTTACCCCTAATATTTTGGGGTTGCCTATAGGGGGAGACATATATCTGCTGCAAAAACAAAGCCATTCCAGTATTTTGTTTCATTTGATTGCATAAGTAATGTAATTACCGGTACTGTCATGAGATAAATCTCAGGAATTGCTGCAGCTACTGATTATGTGACTTGTCAGTACATGTAATCCATAGGTGGTTTGAATATTGCTGAATTGGTGTTTTTGCTTGCCTGTTTCATTTCTGGATCATCCATTAGAATGCTCAGTATGGCACAGGGTGTATAAGACACATGGGTCTCTTGTTTTTAAATACTTGCTATATTTGTTTAGAGTAACCTCCCAAACCTCTTATAGTTGAACATAAGTTTAGGTAAAATGTTCTTAAAAGTATTAAAGCATAAGAAGTAGGCTTCAAGTTGTCTTGGGTGTAAGTTCATTTGACCAGAAATCAGTTTCTCTTTCATTTAAGCATAATGTACACATTATGAGGTCTTGGTTATTAAAACTAATCTAATTTTAAACCTTGACTTTGGCAGTGCTAAGTGACTGATAATACTGCTTAATCTAGCTCATCAGTAACATTAGAAGTAAAGAACTTGGATGAGAAACTGGTTACATTTGGTTTAGGAGCATCATGATATGAAGCATTTTTAACTCAGCTGACTTAAAGTCATCTGAGCTATAGTCCTGGTCTGTCATCTGTCAGGCCATCCTTCTGTCCAGCAGGACGTCTGTCAACAGGGAATGTTTTGAAACCGTTACAAATCCAGAATTCAACATAGAGTTAGATGTCCCTAAGTTCTCCTAACAAATCTGAAACTGGGTCACTGCAACTTTGTTCCTTTGAGATATTAAGGAAAAATCTCCCATTTTCCAGTAAAAGAACTTCACTCCTGGCATCTCCCTTCTTGACCAAGCTTAGCTAGGCTTCCCCTCTGCCACCCTGCCCTTACATTGATTAAAGTGCACATTTAATTGTGTCCATATAATGATGTATTACTATAAAAGTATGGATGTTCATAATATGAGGAATTCCTTACTTCAAAAGAGAAAAAAATTGGGTACTTTTTTACTTGTGTGAAATTGAATATTAATTTCAGTATAAAATTATAGTTGAGACAGTAATTAGCATAATGATATTGTGACTCCCTCATCCAACCAACAGTATATATACCTGATTTGAAAAGGGAATTTTTAATCAAATTCACTGAATCTTTTATTTAGTTAATTAAATAAACATGTACTGAAAACCCTAATGTACAAAACTTTTTTTATGCCCCCACCACAGTGGCCGGGGCATATAGTTTTACCAATGTTCATCATTCCAAAATCAAACAGTTGTACAGACTTTTTTTTCGCAATGCCTGCAGATATTGGCCTGATTTTTGGTTTGTCCACAGATAATGACCAGTTACAGATCAAGTTTGCATTTTGTCCCAGTTGACCTACTTTTGACTGTTTTACGGCTCCTGAACATATAATATTTCATGAAAAATATAAATTTTCATGACAAATGCACATGTAAGGAATTTTTTTCGCAATGCCTGCAGATATTGGCCTGATTTTTGGTGTGTGGGCAGATAATGACCAGTTACAGATTGAGTTCATGTTTCGTCCTGGTTGACCTACTTTTGACTGTTTTACAGCTCCTGAACATAGAAAAAATTTCATGAAAATTAGAAATTTTCATGAAAAATACACATGTAAGGAATTTTTTTCACAGTGCCTGCTGATACTGGCCAGATTTTTGGTGTGTGGGCAGATAATGACCAGTTACAGATCAAGTTCGTGTTTCGTCCCGGTTGACCTATTTTGGACTGTTTGATAGCACCCTATCATAGAAAATTTCATGAAAAATATAGATTTTCATGACAAGTGCACATGTACGGACTTTTTTCACAGTGTCCTGCAGATACTGCCCTGATTTTATGTGTGGGCAGATAATAACCAGTTACAGATCGAGTTCGTGTTTTGTCCAGGTTGACCTATATTGACCATTTGACGGCTCCTGAACATAAAAAATTTCATGAAAAAAAAAATTTTCATGACAAATGTACAGGTACAGCCTTTTTAAGCCCTCAGCCCATAGGCTGATGGGCTATTGTCTTCACCCTAGCTGTATGTCCCTCTGTCCGGCGTCTGTCCGTCAGGCGTCCGTTAACTTTTACCTTGTGAGCAGGATATCTCTAAATGGATTCCCCATTGAAATTTTATTTTATCAGTGAAGATGTTTATCTACAAAATCTTGGTCACATTCAAAGATGGGTGAACTTGACCTATTTTTCTTTGTTTAAGAGCTGATTATAGAAAAACATTCAGAAGCTTATATCTCAGGAACCATTGTGTGGATTTTCATAAAACTTAATATGATGATAGGGACTGATAGTCTGTACGTGCTGCACAATTTTAGTACCACCATCTACAATCTCTGGTTTTTTAATGAATTTTTATCAGATTTTTCAGTTTTGGCCTTTTGTGCAGGATATCTCCAAATGTGTTCAACACAGGAACTTCATTTCTTCAGTGTTATTGCATATTCACAAAATTTTGATCAAGTTCAAAGATGGGTGATCTTGACCTACTTTTCAAGGTCATAGAGCTTAGAATAGAAAAAAAACTTAGGAGATTATTTCTCAGGAAGCATTTGGTTGATTGTTATGAAACATGGTACATACCTCTCCAGTTTAAATTTATAACTGGTTATCAGCTTTTGCTAATGTTCTAGTTTCGCAGTGCAGTGCTTACAGATACTGGCCTAATTTTTGGTCTGTTGGCGCATAATGACCACTTACAAATCAAGTTTACATTTCATCCCAGTTGACCTATTTTTGACCATATGACAGATCCTGAACATAGAAAATTTCATGAAAAATAGAAATTTTTTTAAAAAAATGCACATGTTTGGATTTTTTTTTCACAATGCCTGCAGATACTGGCCTGATTTTTGGTGTGATGCTTGATAATGACCCGCTACAGATCGAGTTTGCATTTGATCCTGGTTGATCTACTTTTGACCATATGACAGCTCCTGAACTAACAAAATTTAACAAATTTTTCTAATTTGCTCCAGGCGGGGGCATTCGTGTCGTTCCATCTAGTTTAAAATAATGATTCAAAGAATAATCTTGAAGGTGCCATGTTGTGGCATTACGTTATATAAGTGATTTTTTCTTTTTAAAAAATCTTATAAATTCAGTTAAAACATTTTGTGATTTGAAAGGTAATAAAATTTATATGTATATGCATATCTTGAGTTGTTGTGAGCCAAACCAAGGTAAATAATGTTGCAGCTTACAGTTCTGAATTAACTTATATTTTCAGAATATTTAAAATGCAAATTTGTAAAATTAAAAAGAAATTGAACATTGTAAAAACTTTTCATGCAAAAAAGGATGTGTTAAAATTATTTTTTTCCTTATTGAATCATTAAATGGTTTCAGGCTACAAGTTTCATATATTACACAATGCAGATGCAATGTACCCAAATAAGCTTGTTTGAACTTGCTTATAAAATTAAGTTTATGCTCATTTAAAAATGGAAAACTTAATTTTTTTTACAGCATTTTATTTCAGTTAATAAATAAAATGTGTATTATTATGCTTCAGCTCATGTCTGTTGTTTTATAATTTGCAGGGAATTGTATGTTCCCAGTGGATATATTTACCTGCATATTACAGTCACTTAGTTGAAATACTGAAACCTATACAAATACATGTATCCTTTTTAATGGCAATCCAGCTTCAGCTCAGATTTCTTTTTTAAACAAAATGGAATGACAATTATTTCTGCAAAATTTGAGCACTGGTCATCTCAATGATAAATATCATTGTCTGTTGGAATATGAATCATTTTGTCCAGAAACAGACTATCCTTATTGATTATACAAGCTGCAGAGTAGATCTCTTGTATCCTCTCAAATGCCTTGTTGATATCATGGGTTATCGAATTTCCAGTGACTCAAGTCTGTTTTCTCTGTGATAATGTATTTGCACATAGCACAACATTAAGGATTGCAGAGGAACTTCCTTTAAACATACATGCATGTTTTCTTTGTAGTTGTTCAAAGCCTTAGCAGAGTGGGGGATATAATGATCAGCTCCATCTGTCTGTCTGTTCATCAGTTAATAGTTTGTATGTTAGATGATATCTGAAAAACTATTACTATTCATTTCAAACTGTCCCCCATCGTTGCCAAAGGGGCTGTTGGGGGGGAGGACATAGAATGGTGGGCGTCCATCCATCTTTCAATCCGTCCATATGTCCGTGCATCCATCCGTCCATCACACATTTTTCAACATGATAACTCATCAAGAATTTGAGGAACAGTCACCAAACTTGCAGCATTGATTCACCTTATCAAGGGCTAGGTCAGTTTGAATATGGACGACATTGGTGCGTTTTTCAAGGTCACAGCAGTGATAATGCTGAAATGATGGTGATAATGCTGAAATGATGGTAATGCAATAAGTCAAAGAATTTCAGGTACAGTCACCAAACTTGCAGCATTGATGCACCTTATCAAGGGTTAGGTCAAGTTAAAATATGTATAACCTTGACACATTTTCAAGGTCACAGTGGTGATAAAGCTTTATTGATGTTAACTTAATAACTCAAAGAATTTTCAGGTACAGTCACCAAACTTGCAGCATTGGTGCACCTTATCAAGGGCTAGGTCAAGTTAAAATACGGATGACCTTGACACATTTTTCAAGGTCACAGTGGTGATAATGCTAAAATGATATTAATGCAAAAACTCAAAAAGATTTTCAGGTATAGTCACCAAACTTGCAGCATTGATGGACTCTATCAAGGGCTAGGTCAAGTTTGAACATGGATGACCTTGATGCATTTTTCAAAGGTAACAGTGCCTATAATACTAAAATGATGTTAACTTAATAACTCAAAGAATTTCAGGTTCAGTCACTAAACTTGCAGCATTGGTGCACCTTATCAAGGGCTAGGTCAAGTTAAAATATGGATGACCTTGACACTTTTTTCAAGGTCACAGTGGTGATAATGCTTAAATTATGTTAACTTAATAACTCAAAGAATTTCAGGTACAGTCACCAAACTTGCAGCATTGATGCACCTTATCAAGGGCTAGGTCAGTAAAAATATGGATGACCTTAATGTATTTTTCAAGGTCACAGTGGCTATAATACTAAAATGATGTTAACTTAATAACTCAAAGAATTTCAGGTACAGTCACCAAACTTGTGGCATTGATGCACCTTATCAAGGGCTAGGTCAAGTTAAAATATGGATGACCTTGACACATTTTTCAAGGTCACAGTGGTGATAAAGCTTTATTGATGTTAACACAATAACTGAAAAAGTGTTAGTGGTACAGTCACCAAACCTGCAGCATTAATGCACCTCATCAAGGTCAAGTCTGAACATTGATGACCTTGATGCATTTTTTCAAGGTCACAGCAGTGATAATGCTAAAATGATATTGACGCAATAACTCGAAAAGAATTTCAGGTATAGTCACCAAACTTGCAGCATTGATGGACTCTATCAAGGGCTAGGTCAAGTTTGAACATGGATGACCTTGATGCATTTTTCAGGGTAACAGTGCCTATAATACTAAAATGATGTTAACTTAATAACTCAAAGAATTTCAGGTACAGTCACTAAACTTGCAGCATTGGTGCACCTTATCAAGGACTAGGTCAAGTTAAAATATGGATGACCTTGACACTTTTTTCAAGGTCACAGTGGTGATAATGCTTAAATTATGTTAACTTAATAACTCAAAGAATTTCAGGTACAGTCACCAAACTTGCGGCATTGATGCACCTTATCAAGGGCTAGGTCAAGTTAAAATATGGATGACCTTGACACATTTTTCAAGGTCACAGTGGCTATAATACTAAAGTGATGTTAACTTAATAACTCTAAGAATTTCAGGTACAGTCACCAAACTTGCAGCATTGATGCACCTTATCAAGGGCTAGGTCAAGTTAAAATATGGATGACCTTGACACTTTTTTCAAGGTCACAGTGGTGATAATGCTTAAATTATGTTAACTTAATAACTCAAAGAATTTCAGGTACAGTCACCAAACTTGCGGCATTGATGCACCTTATCAAGGGCTAGGTCAAGTTAAAATATGGATGACCTTGACACATTTTTCAAGGTCACAGTGGCTATAATACTAAAGTGATGTTAACTTAATAAGTCAAAGAATTTCAGGTACAGTCACCAAACTTGCAGCATTGATGCACCTTATCAAGGGTTAGGTTAAGTTAAAATATGTATAACCTTGACACATTTTTCAAGGTCACAGTGGTGATAAAGCTTTATTGATGTTAACACAATAACTGAAAAAGTGTTAGAGGTACAGTCACCAAACCTGCAGCATTAATGCACCTCATCAAGGTCAAGTCTGAACATTGATGACCTTGATGCATTTTTCAAGGTCACAGCAGTGATAATGCTAAAATGACAGTCACCAAACTTGCAGCATTGATGTACCTAGTGAAGGGCTAGGTCAGGTTTGAATATGGATAGCCTTCATGCAGTTTTCAAGGTCACAGAGGTAATCTTTGTGTGTGACATTGGCCCATCTCAAATTTCATACATGTATTCACATTTTTTTTTCTTATATTCCCACATATGGGGGGCATATAACTAGATTTGTTCCACAGTTCAACTTTGCCCTTTGCTAATATTACAATTTTAACCGATGGGTCTCATGAACTGATTAGGTTTTGGCTATACTTGAATGATTTTTGGAATTTTTGTATGATTTTTAGCTCAGCGGACTATAAGTCATCTGAGCTATAGTTATGATCCATTGTCCAGCATCTGTCTGGCTGTCTGTTAGACTTAAGAATCCAAATTTCAACAAACAGTTAGGTGGCCCTAAGTTCTCCTACTAAACCCATAATAGGGTCACTATGAATTTTGTAATTTAAGTTTTTAGCATAAATATAAAATCAGTATCGGTACATGATATGATAATTTGACATGGTATGAACAAAACTTTGGATAAATAATGATGCTACTTATAATTCTGAATTTAATTTTTCCTTAAATCTTTCCATATTGCAATTTTATGAAATTTAAAAAAAAAATGAATAAAAAGTTTGATCTAATGCAAAATAGTATTTATTATTCTCCTGCCAAAAAAATGGATATGCTGAAAAATACAGGGATTAGGCCAAAAGAATGAAAAGGTATGGTTCTCTGGCACTTTTTTTTTCAGAAATCAATGTGAGTGGGCGGTATATGTTATTTTTTTTACCTTTTTTGTATGTTTCGATTAAAAATGTCATATTATAATTGAAAAGCATGAAAATAACAGGTTTTTTTGCTAAACAGGTAAAAGCACTACATAACAAAGGAAATTGTATCAAAATTGTATTATTTTATCTTCTTGAAAGATGAAAACCAAAATAAAAATGTTTGATGTGGGGGGTTAAAATTGATGCGGGCCGTGCCTGAGAACCATACCTTTTATTTTTTTGGCCGTATTATAAACTTTAAATCATTATCCCTCTGGCTAAGCAGAATGTGGAGTAATGTGATGAGTTCTTTCTGTCAGGTCTGAATGTCCATCTGTAAATATTTCATATGCAACATATTACTTAAAAAATGTTTTTGTTTTTTTTATGGCAGTCATGTCAGAATACCAGTTTGGCAATCATATATTCAGTATTTGATTATCACCAAATAACAGGGCCATTTCCCCTTAGCTTTTCATTTGCTAATATTTAAAAAATAACAACAAAAATAGCTATTTTTGTATTTACTTAAATTTTACAAAATTCAGCTGATTGTCATGACAAATGGGTCCCTTGAATATATTCTGTTGTTTCCTAGAACACTGATATGCTGTGACAGTCCAATTGCTCTGAGGCTTCTGACAGATTGTGCAGTCTGTCTTAGCCAGAGTAGAAATCATATACAAACTCCCCTCTTGATTAACCAGATTTGCAGCTGTATGTATCCTAGCCATTAATTGAGAATGAGAGTATCTTTTATTTGCCTACATTATTAATAAAGTAGTCCTTTGTCATTCAGGTAACAAATGGAAGGTCAAAACTGAATGTTCTGAAGCACCCCTTTAAATATACTCAGCCTTTAGATATGCTGATAAGTGTTTTACAGAGTGATAGAGTATCTTCTAGCTTTGTACTTGTAAATTGACTCACAAAAATTCTTAACACCTTGACTACCTTGGCAGCTATGTGATCTATTCCTAAACATAAGGACTCAAACATGTACCAGTCCACAGGAGTCTCATGTTGACTTATTTTGTCACACTTGATCCAAAGGATCATAATCACTTCATGTAATTTTCTGCTATCACCCAACATTATTTTCAAAAATCTGTCTCCACTGATGTAGCTTACATTCTGGTGACATGGTATATTACTTTCTGGTGACATGATGTGTATTACATATTTGGTGACACATTATGTGTATTACATTCTGTTGACACATGGTGTATTACATTCTGGTTACACATGATGTGTATTACATTCTGGTGACACATGATGTGTATTACATTCTGTTGACACATGATGTGTATTACATTCAAGTGACATGTGATGTGTATTACATTCTGGTGACACATGATGTGTATTACATTTTGGTGACACGTGATGTGTATTACATTCTGTTGACACATGATGTGTATTACATTCTGGTAACAGGTGATGTTATTAAATTCTGTTGCCACATGATGTGAATTACATTCTGTTGACACATGATGTGAATTACATTCTGTTGACACATGATGTGTATTACATTCTGTTGACACATGATGTGTATTACATTCTGTTGACACATGATGTGTATTACATTCTGGTGACACATGATGTGTATTACATTCTGGTAACAGGTGATGTTATTAAATTCTGTTGCCACATGATGTGAATTACATTCTGTTGACACATGATGTGTATTACATTCTGTTGACACATGATGTGTATTACATTCTGGTGACACGTGATGTGTATTACATTCTGGTGACACGTGATGTGTATTACATTTTGATGACACATGATATGTATTACATTCTGGTGACATATGATGTGTATTACATTTTGGTGACACATGATGCGTATTACACTCTAGTTACAGATGTATTACACATGATATTACACTAAAGTTAGAGGCTGTGTTTTATACATTCTGCTAAAGAGTATCATTGTGCACTCATTGTGCACATCAGTTTACCTTTTTTTTCTTTTTTTTTTTAAGAGAATGACTTATAACATCTGCTTAGTGCCTCTGAGTATTATTGCTTTATTGAGTATGTTTTTGTAATATATGTGACTCATCCCATTACCAATATCAAGTATATTTTGTGTCATTGTAGACTTGAGAGACTGGTAAATGTTTTAAGGCGGAAACTGAATGACATGGGGACCACAGAAGAAGACTAAATATCAGCATGATGGCATGCATTCCAGGGACAGAAGTCAAAACACAAACTGGAGTTTTCTTGGACACAGGTCAATACAGGATCAGGTCACCCTTATTTGACCTATCTAATAATTAAGGCATAATGTCACTTTGTTTAGACGTCATGTCCAGTAATTAATGAAGTTAGTCTGATTACAAGTGTCTGGTGACTCCTTGAGTTCACTTGTTTAGACCTCTCCAGTGACCTCATGAGGTCACTTGCTTTGACCTGACCAGTGATTTCATGAGGTTACAAGGTTTATACCTGTCAAGTGACTCCAATAGGTCACTTGTTTAGACCTCTCCAGAGACTTCATGAGGTCACTTGCTTTGACCTGACCAGTGACTCCATGAGGTTATCTAGTTTTAATCTGTCCAGTGACTCCATGGGGTTACCTAGTTTATATCTGTCCAGTGACTCCACGAGGTTATCAAGTTTATATCTGTCCAGTGACTCCATGAGGTTATCTAGTTTAAATCTGTCTAGTGACTCCATGAGGTTACCTAGTTTATACCTGTTCAGTGACTCCATGAGGTGATCTAGTTTATATCTGTCCAGTGACTTCATGAGGTTACCTAGTTTATACCTGTCCAGTGACTCCATGAGGTTATCTAGTTTATACCTGTTTAGTGACTCCATGAGGTTATCGAGTTTATATCTGTCCAGTGACTCCATGAGGTTATCAAGTTTATATCTGTCCAGTGACTTCATGAGGTTACCTAGTTTATACCTGTCCAGTGACTCCATGAGGTTATCTAGTTTATACCTGTTTAGTGACTCCATGAGGTTATCGAGTTTATATCTGTCCAGTGACTCCACGAGGTTATCGAGTTTATATCTGTTCAGTGACTCCATAAGGTTATCTAGTTTATACCTGTCCAGTGGCTCCATGAGGTTATCTAGTTTAAATCTGTCCAGTGACTCCATGGGGTTACCTAGTTTATATCTGTCAAGTGACTCCACGAGGTTATCGAGTTTATATCTGTCCAGTGACTCCATGAGGTTATCTAGTTTATATCTGTCCAGTGACTTCATGAGGTTACCTAGTTTATACCTGTCCAGTGACTCCATGAGGTTAACTAGTTCATGGTTAACTAGTTTAAATCTGTCCAGTGACTCCATGGGGTTACCTAGTTTATATCTGTCCAGTGACTCCACGAGGTTATCAAGTTTATATCTGTCCAGTGACTCCATAAGGTTATCTAGTTTAAATCTGTCTAGTGACTCCATGAGGTTACCAAGTTTATACCTGTTCAGTGACTCCATGAGGTTATCTAGTTTATATCTGTCCAGTGGCTCCATGAGGTTACCTTCTTTATACCTGTCCAGTGTCTCCATGAGGTTATTTAGTTAATATCTGTCCAGTGACTCCATGAGGTTACCTACTTTTGTCCTGTCCAGTGACTCCATGAGGTTATTTGGTTTACATCTGTCTAGTGACTCCATGAGGTTATCTAGTTTATACCTGTCCAGTGGCTCCATGAGGTTATCTAGTGTAAATCTGTCCAGTGACTCCATGGGGTTACCTAGTTTATATCTGTCAAGTGACTCCACGAGGTTATCGAGTTTATATCTGTCCAGTGACTCCATGAGGTTATCTAGTTTATACCTGTCCAGTGACTCCATGAGGTTACCTACTTTTTACCGGTCCAGTGACTCCATGAGGTTACCTAGTTTATACCTGGTTTAAGCTAGGATTCCTTATGTACAGAATGTGTCATTCAGAATGTGGCATGCAGGATGCATGTTGAAAATTTATTGTCCCCTCCTTCCGCAGAACGGGGGACTTTGATTTGTGTTTTTCCTGTCTGTCTGTCTTTCCCTCTGTCAAATTTTCCTTTCTACAGCCGATTCACAACTAAAATTATAACATGTGGAGACATCTTCAGGGGAAAATAAGAAACTAAAACACAGGCACAATGACAAATGAAGACATCTTCAGGGGAAAATAAAAATTAAAACATATTGAGAAGCATGAAGATCACAGGAACCTAAAATAACAAGAGGAAGAAGTGGGGGACATAAATTCCACAAATTTGCTTTTTATGTACATTGTATTGGCATGGCAGCATACATTTTTCTATGTGTTGCTCCTGGATACCATGTGGAATGGGCAAAATTGCTATATATAGCAATTTATTTGGCTGGATGAGCATTCCACATGCCTGATTGGTGCATTAGGAATATCTCCTGATGTATTTATTCAATACCAATTTTATCCACATTACGCATTACATATTCTGTATGTAAGGAATCTTAGCTTTAGACCTGTCCAGTGACTCCATGAGGTTGCCCAGTTTAGACCAGTGCAGTGACCTCATGAAGTTTTTCAAAGTGATCGAAAAAAATTCACTTTGTTATGTACAGTGATAATGTTCCATGTCAGTTCTTTGGCAGTTCTTCCATGTATTACTTCTTCAGTTATATTAAACTGAGAAGACATTACTGATACATTCTTGCCTTTACTTTCATTGGTAATGTCAAATATATTATACTTATTAAGACTTATCTACAGATTTATATCAATATATTTTAGTATCAACTTCATTAAAGAAAATTTTGCATGATACTGAACTTACATTATGTTTTTATGGTAATTTTTTTAAGCAAGACTGACAGTTTAATCAAATATATTTGAATCTTTATATCTAATCAGCTCTGAAGATTTACCATTTTGTTTGTATTTCATGCATTTGTAAAAAAAATGTATTTTTTACAATTTTGTACTTTTCTGTAAATTGGTTTTAAATGTGAATGGCTCTTTCATATTGTACAAATTATACATAAATAGACAAGGTTTTTTTAACATTTTATGTTATATTTTGCCTTGTATTTACATCAGATGAACATATCTTACTGTATGGTGGTTACAGTCAACCATATGCAGTGTGATGAGTGTGAATGAGATATTAGACTGAATAGTTTACCAACTTTTGTTCATTGTTTATTCTTCATATGCTTCTACTGAAGGGACCAGAAGGGTATATTTAATTATGAAACTGTTTGCGCAAATATTTACTGCAATGTATATGTCATATGAATGTAGTTTATTGGGAGGACAGAATATCTTTACAAACTGTAAGACATGATATGTCAGGACTGTATCACTTTATAATTTTTCTTCTTTATTGATATGTAATATTGAAGAAAAATGCACTTAATATGATAAATGTTTAAAACTTATGTTTGCAAAGATACTTAATCAAACAGCTCTAAATTAAGATGATATTGTCACCTGATTTTATGGGATTTGTTAAATAATATATATTTTACATTTTTAACATTGAATTATGCCATGTTTTTGTTCTTTGAATATCAGTTCATTATTAGGTTATTCTGTATATTAAATTGAGCATACAGGAGGTTTGACATGTATTTTATTTTTGTCTCATATTGCTTTATCAAGAAAAATCTTTCAAATAGTTCCTTGAGTTTTCAGCTCAACCTAGTTTCAGTTGTGCCGAGTAATAAGGAAAAAGTTAATCTTATGTTTAGTCTTTCATTTTATACAGGTTGTGAAACATGGTTTATTTAGATTGATTGTATACTATCAGTTAAATATGTGTACTTTTTTGACAGGTTGTGAAATGTGATTTGTTCTAAAATGTGGTGAATAAGAAAAACATATTTGAAGGTAGATTTTCAATTCAGACAAAAAAAAGACAGCTTAATTTAAGAATCCCAAAATATGAAAAATTGCAGTGTTAATTTTGTCCGTGCAGACTGAAGAAATTGCACTGTGCTGTAAGCAGGTGATACATGAACACCTTGGGGACTCGGCAAGTTTCTGTTTGTTCTGCCAGGCTCAGTCCTTACCCTACCAGCTCCAATGAGTCCTACATTTGACCAGCAAATAACACCTTCACATGTCTGATCAAATATGAATTCCTTCTGAGTCTCTCAATCCAAGTGTTACTCATATGCTCGTCTGATATACTTGTTTGTAGTTGTCTACATTAGCATTATGAGATCAGGTTTTGTACAGTTAAGCATGACAGGACTGAGTCTGTCAGAAGCCAGATGAACACAGGGTTTGCGTCATTGGCTTTGCACTTTTTGTGACCATTTTTAGCTCAGCTGACTATAAGTCATCTGAGCTATAGTCATGGTCCATTGTCCGTCGTCCGTCCGTCTGTCCGTCCGTCCGTCCGTCTGTAGATATGGCACGTTTTGAAACCGTAAGACCTAGGAATCCAAAATTTGGCATAATGTTAGATGTCCCCAAGATCTCCTACCAAGCCGAAAACTGGGTCTTTGCGACTTCGTTCCTTTTAGAAAATAAGGAAAAACCTCAATTTTTTATTAAAAACATATTTTTACACTTCAGGACTGCCTAATATCAAAACCACTCATCTGTTTTTCCTCATATTTACCATAATTATTCCTCTATATAGTTCCTATTTACATGCCAGAAATTATGTCTGTATTATGTAAATTTAAAAAGTTATGGGCCCAAACATAATGCATTGTGTAAAAAATCAGGAAAGATATTTGATCACTTAACACAAAATATGTTAAAAGCTATAAACTTTTTTTCCATTAATATAATTTTAATTAATCAAAATTCAATTGCCCAAAATTAGATCAAAATCTTTTAAATTTTTTAAAATATGAACAAAAATAAAAAATTGGTACCTTAAATTTTGCCCAACTTTGACCAGGGCACGTTTTTTTCCTGTAAGTACTGTGGATTTAATTTTCACAGCATGTTTTTTTTTAGCATTTTGTCTGTAAACACCGAAAATTGGAAACCAGTTGATCAAAAACTGTAGATTTTATTCAATTTTTCAAGCACCATGTAACATATTGTTTACATCAAGCTAGTGTCATGCAGTTTGCAAGTGCTCAGCTCCCCAGCTGCAGCTCTCAGTTCCTAAAATTTGGCATACAATTAGATGTCTCAAAAAATCCCCTACCATGCCAAGAATTTGGTCACTAGGACTTAATACCTTCGAGATATTAATGAAAAACTTCATTTTTCCATTAAAAACCCATTGTTACACTTCAAGACTGCCTAATATCAAAACCACTGATCTGACTTTAATCATATATAATATACATATTTTTCTATACATTCTCTATGCACATGCCAGAAATGATGTCAGTATTGCGTAATTGTTTTAAGTTATGGGCCCAAACATAATGCACTTTGTAAAAAAATCAAGAAATATATTTACTCCCTTAACAAGAGGATTGCTGAAGCTAGAGATTTTTTTCAGGGATGTAACATTATTTGATCAAGATTCAATTGAATACCCAAAATTAGTTCTGAATTTTTCAAATTTTATAAGTTATTAGTATAAATATAAAATTAGTACCTTAAAGTTTGCCCAACTTTGACCATGGCATGTTTGTTTCCTGTGAGCACTGTTGATATAATTTTCATATCATGCACACATAAAGATTTCAGCTTTTTAGTTTAAAAAGCTGAAAGAAATTGGCCAAAAATTGTAGCTTTTATTAATGTTTTTATGAGACCATATCAGACCTTGGCTCTCTGTAGCACCTCTTGAGTCACCTGTATGTTGACCTTGTTGAACTTTCAGCAAATTATGCATGCTTAAGGCGAGGCAAAAACTGGGGCTCCAGGCAGCTTATTATATAATGGCCAGCCACAGTTGATCCAGGTGTCCAACCCAACTCATCTAGTAGTTTTAACCAACATCATAACAATAAACAATAAATTAATAAATTTTTATTGGTTTTTAATAACAAATTAAAGAAAAATAGAAAAGGAATTTGTTAGTTGATAATAACAGGAAATTAACTTGCAGTTACCGATGATATAAGAATCTTGTATCGATGGATAGAATGTCAGGTATTCCAAATAACACCATGCAGTCACCTATGGTATTTTTCAGTTCAATTTTAATGATAAAAAAGTAAATCATATTATTCATTACTAATCATTAGGGATCATATGAAGGAAATTAATGATAGACAAAGATGCAGTTGATAATATTATTATCTAGATTCTTACTGTGTCTATAGTTAGTACAATGATGTGAAATTAGCCCAAAATGAATATATTACTTTTTTTTTTAATATAAATAAAAGCCATAAAACCAGGTACTTATGATCATTATTTAAATGTGTGAATTTTGTATATTCTGGATTCTGAACATCATTGTTTGGTGAAAACTGAATAAATACCAGACATGGTGCAAATACTTTGCAATTGTATTTAAACACGAATATGAATATGTACTCCATTATAAAATTTCTTTCATAAGAATGGGAATTCAGGTAAAAATGAAAGTATATGAATACTAGTGCAAATACTTTCAAAATGTATTAATGAATGCATTCATGAATAATATATTTAATATTATTTTAATAATCATTTCAGTTGTATTTTATTTGAAAAAAATCATACTATTCTCTTATTATTTTTAATAAAAATTATATTTGGGACAATATTTGTAATTTTTTTAATAAATAGTTAAACTCAAATATTATATGTTCTGCTTATAAGTTATATGGCCAAGTCAAAATCTGTGTGACAATCGCACTCCATTTGTTAATAAAATAGATGAAATTATTCCTCTTTCCTGTCTCCAAAGTTACTATCAAAATCATACATAAGCTAAACAACAACAACTCATAATACAGCTTATTTTAATTACCACATAAAACCAGCATGTGCCTCATTTCTAAATCATATTTTTTTATCATATATAACAGCTGAGCGCCGTGACCCATAGGTCCCTTGTTTTCATAATGAGCTCCCGCATCAGTTTCTCTGTGCCAGACAACACAATGCAAGTCATTTTGATATAACCAAGAACAAACTATGCCAGCAAGGTTTCACTTAAGGGCTGTCTGTAGTCTGCATGTTTTTTAATGATGGTCAGTCCTGAAAGTGCAAGTACATATATTCCTGTGTTAATGTATGTTGATGTGCTAAAGCTGTGGGTATCAACCATGGCAGCATGCAAGGGCTTGTTATTTTATGTCAATTTGCTGTGTCACCGTCAGATTTGCATCTTGTATGTACACATAATGCACACTGTAGCTGTATCAGCCATTATATCTATCCATGTATGTTTGAGTGTATGAGAACTATGTAATTAGAACATCTAAATATGTAAATATCAGTGTAGGAAAATATTTACTACTTAATATTTCCGAGCAGCCAGCCTTTTGCAATATGTAATGTTATTCTGTACTTTTCTTAGCTCAACTAATTGTAAGTCCATTGTGCTGTAGCGATGGTTCTTTGTCTGTTGGCCATTTGGCCATCTGTTAACAGGGCACATTTTGAAGCCATTAGACCTAGGAATCCGAAATTCAAAAGACAGTTAGATGTTCCTAAGCTCTCCCAAACTGTGTCACTGTGAGTTCATTTCTTTGAGAAATTAAGGAAAAGGTTCATTTTCCATTAAAAACCTATGTTACAAGACTGCCTATATAAAAACCACTGATGCTGTTTTGTTTATATTAGGCATGACTATTCCTCAACATGTTTACCTTATTTTATACATGTCATGTCAGAAATTAGGTCAGTATTGCGTAATCTGTGGAGTTATGGGCCAGAACATGATGTATATTGTCAAAATATCAAGAAAGGTATTTACTTGCTTAACATGGTAATAATTGGCAAAATGATATTTTTCTAGCTCATCCAGCCAACGGTGTGTAACTGATTTGAAAAGGGAGTTTTTAATCAATTATTCTTAATAATATTTTAGTTAATAAAATTAAGCACAGGTTTTGAATTGAAAACTTCATTCCATTCCAGTGTACAAAACTTTTTTTTAAATAGTGATCCAATTAAGGAATGATCTATAAAATACCATTTTGTTGCATTATGGAATGTTTTAGTGATTTAAAATTTTTAAAATTTAATTTCCTTTCAAATTCATTATACAATTTTTATTAAAAAAAATAATATATGTGTGCGCATAATTTGACACAATATGAACCACATAATATGCAAAATAAACAGTGATGCTACTTATAATTCTGAATCATCTTATATTGTCATATATATGATAAAATTAGGATCTAATGCAAACATGAGTTCATTATTTTCTTGCCTCACTAGAATTGCCCTCTCTGTCCATCTTTAAATATTGGATAATTCTGAAACAACCTTTATTTTCTGGTTATTTTATATATTACATAAATTTGACTTATTTTCAAAACTGAAAAAAAATTGGAATTAATACAAACATGTATTTATTTTCCACCTGCCTCAGCATGTGTATAACCGTTGAAGGTGTCCAGGCTACATCACATGAATTTGGAACTAACAGAATGAAGACTATACATGCAGAACAGAGTTGTAATTAATATTAACAAAGTGCTGTAGCATTTGGATTTACAAGTGTAATAACAAAAAAAAATAAACATTTCTTTATGCCATGATTTGATGAATATATGTCATGGGCAAATTCAGCTGAGCTCCCTTACCCATGGGTTTCTCTTATTAATGTAAGCGCCATGTCATTTTATTGAATCATATATACAGACATAATACAGGATCTACAATATGTTTGTGGTTTTGCCTTAACATTATCTGTGTGCCTTAACTGATAAAGACTTATAAGAGATTGTAAGATAATGTTTGAAAATAACATAGTTACTGACTTGCCATGCATGCATACATGTCTGGATTTCATTTGTTCCCTTAATTTAACTAATATACACAGTGGCGGATCCAGAGGGGGGCGCATCCCCCCCCCCTCCCCCCATCTCTTATTTTATCATATTATTCCAGTTATTGGAATTGTTATTCCAGTTATATTTTACGAAGCCGGTAAAATGCAAAGTTTAACATGCGATTTGTACATATATCAATTATTTTATCTTTTAAACATTACAAGATTTCATTTAAACGATTATCTTTTGCAAGGTATAAATCTTAGATGCATATTTTCATCATATAGACCTCAATATGTTACAAACGATTGAATGTTTGGACTTTCCATTTAATAGCCTAATTTTTATGAAATATGATGATTAAAGCCGGCCACACGTGAATCCCCACCCCCTTAAGTTTAAATACGTCATGCAAAGACATTTAGAGAAAAGTAAGGCCAAAATAAAAAAAGGTATGGTACTCAGGCACTTTTTTCATAAATCGGGCGGGCGGTTTTTTTTTTTTTTTTTTTTTTTTTTAAATTTTTTGGTATGTTTGATAAACATGACGAATGATAAGGGAAAAGCATGATAATAGCAGATTTATTTTGTTAAACAAGTCAAACCACTACAAAACAAAGGAAATTGTATGATTTTATCTTCTTGAAAGAAATGTCCGGGTGGCTGCAGCTCAAAATTGGTAAGTTTCTATTGAAAATGAAAGTAAAAATTTTAGATGCGGGGGTTTAAAATTGATGCGGGCGATGCCTGAAAACCATATACCTTTTATTATTATTATTATTATTTTTTTTTTTTTGCCTAATTGATCCGTATTCTTTGTAAAAGGTCCCTCAAAATGCCCTCTTTACATTGCTTATTAGCGAACCTGTGAGCTTATGCGATGGTGTGGCGGCGTCCGTCGTCCGTCGTCTGTACGTTAACCCATACTATCTTTAAAAACGGCAAGAGGTAGCATCACGAAATTTTATGCAAAACATTAGTCATCTAAAAAACTATATAGGATTTTGCTTATTTTTTGGCTAACTGCTTTTTCTTAGATTTTATAGGGAAAAAGCTAAAAAAGCTTTAAAAATCTTCTTCTCCGAAACTGTTAAGCCAAATTGTCCAATATTTCACAGAAATGATTCCTGGAATAATCTTTCTCAAGTTTGTTCGAATGGTTTAAGTTCGGTGATTTTTGGCCGAGTTAGAGGAAGTTGAGCTTAGTCATCTCTCCATAAAAGCATACTAAAATTACAATCTCAGAAACGGCTGGAGCTATCATCACCAAATTTTATGCCAATGTTGTTCTCATGAGACATATCTAAAATTGAGGTATTGGTGGCGCCACCTGCATCGGCCTTTTTTGTACGGGGGTCATCAGTGCCGGTATCATACTGACGGCTACAAAAAACTTCTTCTCTGAAACCATATGGCCAAATAGTTTAATATCGCACAGAAATGATCCTAGGGTAGTGCTTTCTGAAGTTTGTTCAAATGGTCTCAGTTCAGTGACTTTTGGCTGAGTTATGGGAAGCTGAATTTAGTCATATGCTGTAACAGCCCATTTTAGCTCAGTGGCTACAAAGATCTTCTCCTCAAAAACCACTGGGCCAAATTCTTAAATATCACACATTAATTATCCTTAGATGTTGATAATTCAAGTTTGTTCAAATGGTTTTGGTTCAGTGATTTTTGGCTGAGTTATGGGAAGCTTAACTTAGCCATTTTGCTGTATTTTCCCATATGAGTTATAAACCTGTAAAAAATTTTTTGACTGACCCTACTGAGGCCAATTTGTTTAATATTTTACAAGAATAATCCCCTGAATAATTCTTATAATAATTGTCTTTTATGGTTCCAAAGAATGAATTTTGGCTGAATTATAAAGATTCAATTGAGTCATTTTACCATATATGTTAGCTGTGTGAAGCAGATACATCTAGACTGGCACCAGTTTATCAGCATTTATTACATCATGCCTCTAGACATTTAGATTTCAGGTTATCTAAGGTTAATATTGACCAGAATGTTTTTTAAAAGCTTTTAAAAAATGTAGATTTATGATTTTTTTGATATTCCTCATGCCAGGCAATGTTTACAATCACAGGTATACAGCTCTCTGTGGGTATATAAAGACGGCTGTACATGGATTATAAATAATTGGTATCCATAGTCAAATTAATTCAAGATTTTGCCATCAGTGAGATGTATCTGTATTACAATTTTGCATTCAATATGCATCTGTATTAATTTTTAGTTAACCTGTGAGCTAATGCAATGGTGTGACGGCGTTTGTCTTCTGTACGTTAACCCATACTATTTTGAAAATGATTGGAGCTAGCATCATGAAATTTAATGCAAAAATTAGCCGTCTGAAAATTTTCTTTAATTTTATAGAGAAAAAGCTAAAAAAAACTTTAAAAATCTTCTCCTCCGAAACACTCGAGCCAAATCGTTCAATATTTCACAGAAATAATCTTTTATACCATCTCCCTCAATTTTGTTCCAATTGTTCAAGTTTGGTGAATTTTGGCCGAGTTACAAGAATTGAACTTAGTCATCTGTCCAAAAAAGCACAATAAAATGACAGTCTCAGAAATGGCCAGAGCTATCATCACCAAATTTTTGCCAGTGTTGGTCACATGAGTCATATATGAAATTCAGGTATTGGTGGCGCCACCTGGAATGACCTTTTTTTGTACGGGGGTCATTGGTCATCTGTACATTAATCCATAATTTCTCAGGAATAGCAGGAGCTACCATTCCTAGATTTTATGCAATAATCTGTCACATATCAAATTTTGTGAGATTCAGCTTATTTTTTTGCTATCTGCATTTACTTAGATTTTATAGGGAAAAAGCTTCTTGTAGACGGTCCAGCCAAATTGTTCAATATTTTACATAAATGATACCAGAGGCAAGCCCTCTCAAGTTTGTTCAAATGGTTTGCATTTGATGAATTTTAGTGGAGTTACACAAATTTGAACAGTCATTTGGCCAAGTAAGCATACTGACATAGTACTCTCAGAAATGACAGAAGCTAGCATTACCAGGTATTGTGCAAATGTTGGTCACATGACTCATATTTGAAATTGCAGATTTTGTGGTGCCACCTACATTAACCTGTTTTTTATGGGCAAAAAACCACCTAATATTAGCCTCTTTCAGCTTAATGGTGAAACTGTCAAGTTGAATTGTTCAATTTTTCAAAAGAATTATCCTAGGACATGGTTCTTTCAATCATACCAGAATATACTGAGTTTGTTGAGTTTTGGTTGTGTTGTGAAAAGCTTAAGTTGGTCTTATAGCCATTATTATGTCTTTTTGAAACTGAGGACTGCAGTAGTGTTCTTCTACAAAATTATTAATTCAATTATATCTTCTGTAACATTGCACAAAAATTATTCTTAGATGGCCTTTGTTCAAGTTTACTAGAATGATTTTTGGCAGAACTATTGGACCTTTAACAATGAAAGTACTGCATCTTTTATTATTCTAGATATTTTGATAAAAAAATTTATGAATATGTCGGCTTGAAAAAAAAATTTTAGCCAAAGTCTTTCAGTATGTGTAAACAGATATACCAACAAGCCAAGATTGAATCCGTATCTTTAAATAGGTTGAGAAACTGCCAACTGTTTCAGATTTGGGAACAGATCAAGACTTCATTCAGTGCAGCCAGATATAGGTCAAGAGTTCAATCAGTGCAGTTAAGCACATGGCATGTGATCACCTCATGGGTGACATCTGAACACCTCATGGGCACCATATGATCACTTCATTGGTGTCAAGCCCCTCAGGGCAGGGCCCCTGCATGAGCTTATGCAATGGTGTGGCTACTATTTCAGATTTGGCAACAGGCTAGAGGTCAGTCTGGATCTGTTTATAGCTTTGGTAGACTGCCAACTGTATCCGATTAAGCAACAGGTCAAGAGTTCACTCAGTGCAGCCAGGTATGGGTCAGGAGTTTACTCAGTAGAGGAGCTCCATTCTATTTATAGCTTTGGCAGACTGCCAACTGTGTCAGATATGCAACAGGTCAAGAGTTCACTCAGTGCAGCCAGGTACAGGTCAAAGTTCACTCAGTCTAACCAGGTGCAAGTCATGAGTTCACTCAGTGCAGTAGCCTGAGCAAGCAATTTGTCACAGTTCACTCGGGGCAACAGCCTTTCTCACCTAAACCTGTTCAGCCCCATGCATCAGACTCAAGGTAAGTTTGATGTATTGGCCTAATATTTTGACCTGTCTATGTGTCTTTGATGGCTCTCTCGCTCACAAGACAGATGTTGCCACCTACCATGACTTTTGCACAGTGTGTGTCCCTGCGTTTTTCTCAGGAGGGGTTTGAAATATCAGTCTGAAATTGGGCATATGTATATATCTCTGATAGCTTCATTGTATACAAGACTGGTGGTGCCAGCTACAATTTTTTTAGTGTTCTGTGCACCCATGCCAGAATTTCAGCAGAGTTTGTGTAATTGTTTCTTATTCAAATTGTTTAGTACTTGCATTGTTCATAAATATGAAAAGTAATGGTCCAGCATTGAAGCATTATACCTGGTGTATTTCCCAATGCACAGGTTCGCATTATGCCTGTAGGCCTTGTTTAAAAAAAAATTTAATATGGGAGGGGGAGGACAGCTCGTCTACCTGTAATTAATAAAAAAAATATTGTCCTAGATTTTATTCGCACAGGTAAAGTAAAAAAAAAAATATATTTATATTTTTCATAGGCTGAAAATATATTTAATTGTGTATATATATATATATATATATATATATATATATATATATATATATATATATATAAATGCACAATTTAAGATCTTATTTAATCTTAATAACCACAAACCGCTAACTATAATATAAGCGCTCCCCCCCCCCTGTTCTGTAAGTTCTGAATCCGCCCCTGATACAGGTTTATCGTTCCCGGTAATATGAAGCAGTTTGATACAAGTATACTATATCCATATTATACGTATATTTCTTATAGTCACTTTTGTGCCAAACGTGGGAATAAAGACTTGTTTATAAAATCAGTCAAGTTTTCATTTTGATATACGATTGTCTATAGATTGTTGCATGTACACCTTATATCCAGTGAAACATATCCGTTATATTAAATAATGTATACAAAGGTTCCCCGCATGGGTATACAAGCAGGATGATACATCTTTATATATAGGGCTTATGAATAAGACGTATACAAAACATGTACATGTTATACCATTTATGCTATTTTCCTTTTCTTATATATATATATATATATATATATATATATATATATATATATATATAAATACATGCGGGATACATGATGATGTACGTGCAGAAGATGGGCATCTTTATTAGGGTGGTCTGAGTTGTGAAAAACATGGTACATCTGCGTACAAGTTCTTGTTATGTAAGTATACACATATACAGTTTAATATTTAAATAAAGCCTTAACCAGGTTTACATGTACTTTATTCCTTCTTAGATATTTTGAACGAAAGAGCTTGTCTTGTTAAATTGGAATGTATTTTTATATGAACTGGGAAGTCACTTTGATTACGTTATAGTGGTTTTCTTTTTAAAGTTCCGAGCACACGCATGTGATAGACGTGACCGCACCGTGCACTTGACAATGAACATATTAAAAAGCCTTGCCGCGTTACTCCCATTCAGTGCTGTCGCAGTACACCTGTATGACGTCACCACCTCTTCTTAAATTGGGTCGTGACCTTGATTTGCTTACGAAAAGCATAAAGATCTCGCTCAAGTGGTACTTGTACCGAATGCGCTTTCATAACGCTGCCGTGACTGGAGGATTTGATTATCGCAGCTGGTTCGTGTGGGCTGACTGTTTTAGTATGTCACATTACTTTGTAAAACCTACTTCATATCAGCTGTCCAGGGGTGTGCTACAAGATGCGTGGCGATAACTAAGGCCAAAATAAAAAAAAGGTATGGTTCTCAGGCACTTTTTTTCAGAAATCAATGCGGGCGGGCGCTTTTTTTTATTTTAAATTTTTTGGTATGTTTCGATAAAAATGTCAAATGATAAGGGAAAAGCATGAAAATAACAGTTTTATTTTGCTAAATAAGTAAAATCACTACAAAACAAAGGAAATTGTATGGTTTTACCTTCTTGAAAGAAATGTCGGAGCGGCAGCAGCTCAAGATTGGAAAGTTTTTATTGAAAATCAAAATAAAAATTTTTGATGCGGGGGTTTAAAATTGATGCGGGCGGTGCCTGAGAACCATACCTTTATTTTTTTTTGGCCTAATCGTCAAAACTTCTTATTTGTTTAACATTTATTCCAGGTGATTCCCAAATAGTACTTGGGTGTATATATATCATGGTCAAATGAGAAGAAATAGATATTTGGGAGATATTACATTTAACATTGCAATTGAGGCTAACAGTTTATGTTAACAAAGGGGATTAGAAAAAAAGGCCACCATTGACAAACAAGCCACAAATGACAATCATATATTTAGTACTTTATTCGCTCCTGCAGTTGCTTTCTTTTAGCTGCATGTATATGCCGTTACCTCGGGTATTTTGTGACCCGCCGTATAACCACGTGTCCCCACACTCTCAACTCGTTCCCGCTGTACCGGTTCACCCCGCCCACATCACGCGTTCCTCGTGCATGCTGGTACGCCCCGCACAGCGATACAACCCCTTAATTGTTATACACACTTAAATAAGTGAATGTCGCTGTGCAAACATTAAACTTACTTCGGTCGAAACAATATATATATATATATATATATATATATATATATATACCCATACATACATACATCCATATTATAATATAGTTACCATGTTAACTATATAGAATACATATATATATATATATATATATATATATATATATATATATATATATATATATATATATATATATATATATATAAATTCTCGGCATAGCAGAGGGGTTGAGTACATTGACCATCCCCCTTGCTATAAAAGATGAATGTGAAGTTGGGAGGGGGGGGGGAACTAGTAATAAGTATATACCCCCCCCCCCCAACCCTATATTGACACCCTGCCCTGGAGCAGCAACCAAGCCTGCATCTTCAACTTTTTATCCCACATCTAAAATATATATAAATTCTCGGCATAGCAGAGGGGTTGAGTACATTGACCATCCCCCTTGCTATAAAAGATGAATGTGAAGTTGGGAGGGGGGGGGGAACTAGTAATAAGTATATACCCCCCCCCACCCCAACTCTATATTGACACCCTGCCCTGGAGCAGCAACCAAGCCTGCATCTTCAACTTTTTATCCCACATCTAAAATATATATAAATTCTCGGCATAGCAGAGGAGTTGAGTACATTGACCATCCCCCTTGCTATAAAAGATTAATGTGTAGTTGGGAGGGGGGGGGAACTACTAATAAGCATATACCCCCCCCCCCAACCCCAACCCTATATTGACACCCCTGCCCTGGAGCAGCAACAAAGCCTGCATCTTCAACTTTTTATCCCATATCTAAAAATATTTAGAGCCCATGCAGATTCTCTTTGTATGTCTGTCTGTCTTGACTGTTTGTTTGTCGTGCCGTCTGTCTGACCGTCATGCTGTCCGTCCATGTATGTATAGTCTCTGCTGGTGTTATATACAGTGGTTGCCATATACAGCGCGTGTTACCCGCACGAGGAACAAGACTACAGCGGACAGCACATGCACAAGTCAGTCCACTCACCAAATACATTCACTCTCAAACTGCCCAGGTGCTTCTAGTGTTACTTTGTACTCCATAATAAAAAGATTAAAAGGCATATAGACATGCATAAGCCACACACGTATATGTGAAAACTAAACACATGAATACATACATACATACATACATACATACATACATACATACATACATATATATATATATATATATATCTCTTTCTTACAATATATGTTCACTCGAAATATATCTCACAAGATGGTCAGGTGTACATTTGAAAAAAAAAATGCATTTCGGTTGGCGCTATCAAACCTCTGGCTCTACATTTGACTTGTGTGCATGTTTCACAGGAAATATTCAGCTCCATGCAGTGCTTGGTTTTGTGTCTTCCAGTAAATAATTTAGCTCCAGATCTTGGGTTTATAATGCATGTCTCCCAGTAAATATATTATGTAGCTCCATTAATTGGGTTTGTGTAAGTCGTTCTATAAATAATGTAGCTCCCTGCAGTGCTTGGGTTTGTGTATACTTTTTCCTATATATAATGTATCTTCTTGGATTTTTGCATGTCTTCCTATATAAATAATATAGCTCCAGTGCTTGGGTTTTTTGCACGTCTTACAGAAAATATAATGTAGCTCCAGTGCATGCTTGGGTTTGTATAGATCTTCCTATAAATAAAGTAGCTTCTTGGGTTTTTGCATGTCTTCCTATTTAAATAATAAAGCTCCAGTGCTTGGGTTTTTGCATGTTTTCCTGTAAATATAATGTAGCTCCAGTGCTTTGGTTTTTGCATGTCTTCCCTTATATAATGTATATATAGCTCCAGAGCGTGGGTTTATGTAGATCTCCCTATGAATAATGTAGCTCCAGTGCTTGGGTTTGTATGTATATATATATTTATAGGTCTCCTATAAATAATGTATAGCTTCAATGCTTGGGTCTGTGTATGTCTTCTTATAAAAAAGTTACCTCCAGTGCACGTGCTTATCTTCTTATATAGTGTCAATTGTATCTGGCTCCGCCCTCCTTCGTTAATACAGCTGCAGGTTAAAAACAAATGTTATAAGGTTCAAGTTTTGTAATATGATGGATTCCTCTATAGCGGAGGATTTGTATATTACAAAACACAGTACCTTAAATGATCAAATAAATTCGGTGAAACCGTATATATATATATATATATATATATATATATATATATATATATATATATATATATATATATATATATATATATATATATATTCAGGCAAACTTTGTAGTAAGCGACATTATTATTTGCATTTAATATAATTGTTTACTTTTATATATTTATTTTCACTCTGCTCTTTATAATCCGTTGATATAATCCTCGGTGTTAAGAATTATGTTCAGGTTGTATTATACAAATGAATTATAAAATAAATGACACACCAATACCTACTTAACATTATTAGTTTCAGAACCGAAGAACAATATGAACGTGTCAATTAAGATGACACCCGTGCAGTCATCCCTCATCAAGAAATCCGCGTGTTTGCCCTATTCTGTGTTGAGCTTTTTATTCGTGAGGTTTCAAATTCGAGATATTCATTTAAGGGAACTTATTGCAAAAGTAAAAACCCGGTTCAAAATAAAAAATAATATAAAACGCTCCATGCACCTACGCAGGTGACCAGTCTTTATACGCCATCCATGTCTGTATACAGCGTCGTAAGTCCAAAGGCAAAAGTTTGATTTTATAGGTAATAATTGACATATCATTTGTTACACGTAAATCAAAGATTTAATTTATAAATTATATCACACCAAAATTATTATTCCAATAATGAATCAGAAGTTCCATAATAAATCATGATAATAATTACGAATTTTAATCAATTTTATAATAATGGATCTTATATATATTAATACATATTAAAATTTATATATATGTGTATGTCAGACATGGGGTAATAGTAATAAGTAATAGTAATAGACTATTACAGCTTTTTCCATGTAATAGTAATAGTAATAGACTAAAAAATTTGAGCTGTAATAGTAATAGTAATAGAAACAGAAGGCAAAGTAATAGAGTAATACATATTACTTTCTATTACTTTCTGTGAGCCCCTTGATCATGAAGCATATCAGCAAATAATGCTGAACAGACTCAGTTCTTGTCCAGTAGCTGCCCAGGATGTGCCTATTGTTGAGGCAAGCATGGGCCAGCTGCCACATTGCTGGTGACCACTGGTGCTAATTACATAAGAGTACTGGACAGAGTAGGTCACAGCCAAATAAGTTACCTGGCATAATCTGACCTTTGATTAGTAAACCATGGATAAACAGAGGCATGTTTGATGTTAAGAGACAGATAAATAGTGCATTATTATTGTTACATGTACATCTTATCTCACATCCATCAATCCATATGCATATTCTGAAATGTACCTAGATTTGTTTTCACAAGCCAGTTTGCATTTTAATCATACCGATTGCAATAACACACATTCAAGAAAAATACAATATGGAACCAGATACAGACCCAGAATGTTCATGATAAGCTTATGGTGTTTTCACTACCCATAACACACTGAAGCCTACAATGCTATAAACTCAGACCAGTACTGAAATCACTTGGGTAAAGTCATACCTCAGGCACATGTATTATCTAGTTAATTTATATACATATTATTTTAAAAGTATTCTTTTAATACTTGTCTGTTATTTCATAGTACCAATTTTTCAGACCTTCATTTAGTATCTAAAATTATGTTAATTTATATTTTGAAAATTAAATTAACCATTTTTTACATGATATTACTTTGATTATATAATATGAGAATATAAGTAACTATTAATATTTTATTATTTAATATCTGAAATTTTGATATCAAATAATTAGTTCCTGTTATGTAAAAAATTTAAAAAACAAGATTGTTTAATACCAAATTTATTATGAAAGTGATTTTAATAATATTTTATTTGTTTTGTAAAATTGATGTAAATTTTAAATCACTCTCCATATTCCTTAATTATCCTATGCTTGTTTTGCTGCAATGAAGAAGGGCATGCCTGAAGAATAAAAGCCATGCATGCTACCAATATTGTCAAGTTTACCACCTCTCTGTTCACTCTCAAGGTATATGTGATGGAATAAAACATGGCATCACATCCAAATGAACATATACACCCAAGAAGATGGGGTACTTTTGTCTCCAGTTTGGATCTGTCCAGATTCTTGACGTAAACTATTTTGTTGGATATATTTATAAGGATTGGGAAACAGGACACAGCCCTACATAAATTCCTCTCCTGATACATACATATAAAGGACTGAATTGTCAGCTTTGATACTAAATAATAATATGCAATAATCATGAAAAATTCCTCTGGAGACAATTTTTAGTTACACTAAAAATCTTTATTTATTGACTATGAAAACGAAGATTAAATCTTAACGGAAGTATGTACTGTAAATAAATTTATGTGAAATATATATGAAAATTATATAAAATGTACAAGTATGCATATAAATATAAATCAATATTTTACATATGCAAGGGCCTTTACAATGGGTTGCTTTTAAATAACATGTATTCAAGAGTTCATACAATTATCTCATAATTTCGACTTGAAACACCCCAATTACGATAATTGAGGTTTCAAAATATTAAAAAAAAAAGAATTAAAGAAGCTGAAATAATTAAGATCTCCAGTATCATTAGGCTTCTTGTAAATGACAGACACAGTATAAGAAAATTGTGTAGGTAACTGGATGATATAGTTGCTTTTACTATTATTTAAACATGTGATTGGAGTGCTAGTTTAAAGCACTCGTGGCTGCGCAAGGTCTAGAATCCTCCCATCAGTTTAAGTTCATGTAATAGTAATAGTAATAGTAATAGATACCCCAGTAATAGTAATAGTAATAGTAATAGAAGATAAAATGTGGTAATAGTAATAGTAAAAGTAATATCAGAAATTGAAAGTAATAGTAATAGAACAACTGTAATATAGACGCCATGTCTGGTGTATGTGTGTACATGTATGTGTGTACATGTACTGTATTTTTAAATCGCGAAAGAGGATCGCGAAACAATTTAAAAATAAAAATCACGAAAATCATTACTGCGTGTATGAAGCCAACAACAGTTTATATGCATAAACCATGGTCAATTGTAAATGGCAGAAGGGGGGGGGGGTTGATGTTTACTTTGTAAAATTCCGTATGAGCGGAACAAAGATAATTTTACTGGGGAACATAATTGACAAAACTTTATACACATGCACACATACACACGCCGTCCAGTGAATATATATATATATATATATATATATATATATATATATATATATATATATATATATTGCATCCTGGTTTTATGTGATTTTTTATTTTTGTTATGATTTTAACAACATATACGTAGTTTGTAAGCGGACATTATATGATCAACTATATCTGAAGAAAACTAGAAAACTGTTCGGCCGTTGAAAAGAAGCCTAGTCGAGTCAGTTGTATAAATTTGACACTTCGGTCAGACACATAGTTCAGTTATACTGATTTATTAATAACTGCAGCAGTTCAGGCCTTGAATCACGATCTCGAGGAAAATGTATACACGTAGACTGCGGTTTAAACGATTTGACAGGGCTAAACGTTATTAAGCCCCGTTCCCGATTCACACGCGCACGTGGATGCTGTTACTACAGAACAAACGAGAACTGTTTCTGTTTAACTCTATAGGCAGGAGGCTGCACGCTTATGGCGGAGTGGATGCCGAGACCGTTACTGATCGATCTAGCTCCGCCCAAAAGGCAGCTTCCTGTAACAGCTCATGTTTATGCATAACCGGATAGTGTCAATCATCTCTCGTCAGCTGACAGAAGTAGGGCCCGCCTTTCCTAGATGAGCCTGCATATAGAAATAAACGAGCATCGTCTTGCCATGGCATTTTCTTGGCCACTAGAATAAAAAATCGCCGTTGTAAGGCTGGTGGCCTGGTATATTTAGTGGCAAAAAAAATCAAACTACTAGGATAAGCGCAAATCATTATACGAAATAAAGGAGGTACTTTACACGGCTTGTATGTGCTTCAGTGGGCATTCATTTAACAGTTTACAAAAGCAACATCGCAAGACAGTGTAGGTATCAATGTTACATATGATTGTATTCAATAAAGCTGTTTAAAACGATAAATTTTATCAACTCATGAAATGTATATCTGTTTATCATTACACCCAAGTGCATCGATGAACTAATACATATAAACGACCATCACGTTTGTGTAAATTGATGTTCAAGTAAGAGAAAATAATTAAATGGCCCTCAGAATATGTATGTTCAGCAGATAAGTTGAAAATTTGGTCTCTTGATATTATATATATTAATATTATATATAAATATATTAATATTATATATACATATATTATTATTATTTTTATTATTATAAAGTAATATTATATATATATATATATATTGTTTTACTTTCTATACTCATGAGCTAGCATGTCAAGTATACTTGCATATTGTTGTCACTTTTTATCATGAAAATTATTATTTAATTTATTAATGCAATTAAAAAATGAACATGGAACGAAGGCAAATGAAAGATTTAAAATACTTAGTTAGAATGACTTATTTAGATGTCAGAAGTGATTTTGTTCAGTCTTGGCATATATATATATATATATATATATATATATATATATATATGTGTGTGTGTGTGTGTGTGTGTGTGTATATATTTAATAGGTGTGCCGACATTTTAAAACATATCCAATTTTTTTTTATTTTGGCAGCATTATACTAAAGATTCCACCTAAAACATATTTTTGCATGTGATTCGGTAAAACTATATATTTTATTTTGATATATTGGTAACATGGTAGATAGACGGACTAATCTTAGATTGAAGCCGGGTAATTTTGCGCCGTCAGTTATTTCTGTTGACTTTTTGAAACTCGGAGAAAGGCTGCATCATTAATTTAAATCTACATTTTAATACATGACCATCACTTGTTCCGTCGCCAAAAGTAAACTGTCCCTTCATCAGTACACAGGACAAGGAATAAATTATTTGAATCTTTAAAGTCTTTAATGATATTAAACTCGCTATAGGGCACTCTTGGGGAAATGAATTTGCTCCGGCATGCCTGGAACGAAGCGAGGCTTGTCAATTTCAACCAGGCAGTGTTTGCCCACTACTAAAATTAAGGGGCGGAGGTTGAAAAGATGCGTGCGGGGCGATGCAAGTTTCACAATGGCGCGTATAAAAGCAGTGTTGTTTCACTAGCTGACCCTTGTTTACACTAGGATCTCACTTTCCTCGCTGAAAGACCACAGCCGAATCTGACACGTACCCCTACTCTGTCAAAATTTGTCAGGTCTATTGTTGAACTACCTCGGCTACGATAGCCCATTGAATTTTGATAAAGCGTCGAATTTTCTGACTGGACGCAACACAAGGAGTTCCCCAGAGTGAAGGTGACATTATCATTTTCTTATAGTGAGGTAAATATGCGAAAGTGTCGGCATTTACTGTCTTTGTGCCCTTGTGAGTAGGATTATCTCGCACATTGTTTATGTGCGGCCTTACCATGTCGGTGCCAAATATGACGTGATGTCACTATCATGGAATCAATTACCTGGACTTTTCTAATTTTTTGTTAACACTATATAGTATTGAATAAAATAATTAATATATATATATATATATATATACATATATATATATATATATACTATACCATAGTATACTTTTTTATATTATACTATACTATATACTATAATATATATATATATATATATATATATATATATGTGTATATATATATGTGTTTTTGTAAATGTATATTTATATATATCAGTGTCTGTTTGTATGACTATATGTGTGTGTCAAAGTGTATACATTTCAGATAACATTCCTTGTAAAAACCTCTAAATTTTAAATAAGTCAAAAAGATGTTTCATATGCATATTAGACCTCAAAGGTATATATCATTTTACACTTTGTGTGGACCTCTTTCTAATGGTTTACGTTTTTATGAAATTCACATTCATTTTCATATGAATTTTTGACATTTTTGACAAGTTTTAAATGATGTACAGTATTTTAGGCAAAAATTAACAGCAACCTACGTATTACGGGGGCTAATATCAAGCTATATGGTAATATCTAAAAACCATTTTCCCTCTTAAACGTTTCTTTCTAACTTAAAATTAAATTATTTAAGTTTCATTCAATAAAAAATAAATTTCATTTGAAAATATGAATGAATTAAACGTTGTAGAGGGGAAAAATAAGAGATATTGTCATGTATTTATGATATCAAGGATCCTAAAGACAGTATTGGTTGATTCACACGAGCTATATATGTTTGTTTGGGGTACCAGTGCATTTTGACTTCAACGAAAAATGTCCCTGAAAGAAACAAACTAGAATATATACATATAATCATACACATGCGGCGTAAGGTGAAAATGGTCTCAGATTTTATCAAGAGAGAGTGCAGCTGTTGCTAGAAAAATCATTTTTGTCATGGAATTTATCCGTTGTATCGAGGAAACATTGATTTTTTTTTTTAATTTTTTTAATTAAAAAAAATAATGTACATAATTTATATGCATCAATATCACAAATAAAACCAACTAAAAGCACAGGGATATTTGACAACAAAACCTCCCCGGAATCACCAGCATATCAATGTTTACCTGCATCCGTAATTTACCTGTTGTTTTAAAAAGTCGTAATTCAGTTTCATTTAAAACAGCGTCACAGTCACGGATTGGTTAACACGTGATGACTGGTCGAGTGTCAGCAGATCATTCGTTACACTTGTTCAGATGACGGTAAACAGTACAGGTCATTCGCTGTAGTCTCCATTCATTCTACTGCTGTGTGTACTGAGATAAGCGTGTTATTGTGTTTCCTATAGACAGACTTGATTATTATCTTAACATTGATGCACTCTGCATTTTCCGATCTTTCCTCCACAAACTAGATCAGATTTGATTCAAATATTTGAGAGACCACATTAGCTTTCCCTCGGTCCCGGCATAATAAATGTACATGGTCAATAAAGTTTTGTTTAAGCTTTCGGCGAAATACATATTTACCCACCGGCTTCATGGGGAAAACTGTACACACAGACAAGGGGTACAGATTAGCCCGGTAGAGGGCGCTACTCGTAAAATTAGCGGTAGATGCTTCATGACGAGAGAAGGCGCATGAATTTCACGTGGTGTAACTATTGTAGTTACTCATATATGAATTTCTCCACGGACGTGATGAGTGTGACGACATTCTGATCAACGGCTCCTATCTTGATGTCCTAGCACTCAATTTCAAGGAAAACATTCCACTGCAACTTGTTGGAGGTTCAGTGCCATGCTAGTAATTGATTAAAATGCTATAGGATGGAAACACACGTATATGCATTTATATATATATATATATATATATATATATATATATATATAAATAGACATTTGAGCTAACTATACACATAGTATAATATTATATATATATATATATATATATATATATATATATATATATATTAGTTTGTGCATGGAATCAATGCGATATAGTCTTTCATGATTAACGACACCGGATGTAGCAAGTCTACCGTAAAGAGATTATTGAGTGACGTCATGTTACCCCGAATCCCTGAGTTCACGCAAACCCTATATGCATGAAAATCCCTCTTGTGGCGATTTTCATGCATATACGCACATACAGAAGCGGTACCGGGGGGGGGGGGGGGAGGGGGGGTACAGGGGGTCCGTACCCCCCCCCTTTCATCAGAAACAACGTATTTTTGAGGGCTTCAGACAAAATTTTGCCGCCTGGACGGCTGGATCTCCCCCCCCCCCCCCTTTATCAGACCAGAGGACCTTATTTCTATAGGTTTTCATTTTCCCCCTGGGTTGGACCCCTCCCCCTTTTCCTAAATCCTGGATACGCCCCTGACATATACACATATACGCTGACGGACACATGGAAACAATCCAGTTACAAACTCATATTTTTCACGCATATATACGCGCACATGCAAACACAGTTAAATGTATATAGGATTTATTTAATTTAATATACATGTGTACGCAAAAAAGGGATAATAAACTCCTGAAGTTTCGTTTTCAATATAGAACTTTGGATATTGGCCAATCTTGTTATGAACAGCATACTGACTGACTTGGTTTTAATCATTAATGCGTGACCTTGCCGACCTGAGAGTCAAGAAACATTGAGCTTGAGGCAGGTCCGGCCTGTAGGTCTGAAAACCGGCCGCGGTAAGCCATCTTTCATCACTAATTCACTTTATGAAAACTACATTTGTAATCCAATTGATGGACGCGGATTTGGAGCTGCTGGAAATCGGAGTGCGCGTCACCTGGGGGTTTCTCAGACCGTGCCGACCCACCAACAACACAAACCCAATTAAAGCGAGTTCTATTAATCCTCCAGTAATTTCTGTTTGCTTGCTGTATGGGGCTCAGATCTCCGACAATTTACTTCACTGCTAAAACGGACTTTCTTGGTGTTTGCTCACGCCGACCACTTTCCCCGTCAACCCGGCGGCCCGCGGCCAGAGAGGGACGCCCGTCTTGAGCTAGTTCCGTTATGGCTGAAGCCAATTTCTCTTATTTGTAGGCAAAAATAAACACAATTTGTTCACGTCAACATCTCGCTAGTGTTCAAGAAAACCATTCTGGCACGTGCACAAAACGCCTTCGATTGAGGGTCTGTGTGCGAACGAGGCCGTATGGACTTGGTGTTAAATGTGTCTTTTTGGCATGCCATATGTGGAGATAATGAGGCAGTTACTGAATCGTATTGTCCACGAGTCCTTAACTATAGCCGCCTTCACAAAGCTGCGTGTAGGTACACATGTTTACCGTTCAAAGACCGCTAATCAATACAATGGGCCGACCCTTTTGAATTACCTGTTAAAACCAGGCCTTATAATGAAAATAAAAGAAAAAGAAACTGAGGGATAGATAAAGCAAAGCAGAGCATTACGTGTACGTGTCAGCAGAGCGGGACCGGGGGGTGGGGGTGGGGGGGGGGGGCAACGGAGTGTGAAAATATGGATTGGAAGCATATCCAAGGAGGAGGGAGCAGCCTTTCTTGATATGCTTAACTATAAACATTTATCTGTACACAGAAAATTTATCTATAAATGTTTTATCCCCAGCTGCATGCATCACCGTTGCCGTTATTATTATTATTATTATTATTATTATTATTATTATTATTATTATTATCATCATCATCATCAGATTAGGTGTATAGAGATGGTATATATATATTAAATATCACGTTGGGGAAGGTATTAGCGGTGGATAGAGTTTACAATACACAGTATAACGGAACACTCTGGTTCACATTTTGTAGTATATATGTAGGAACTATCCGTTCCTGTAAAAAAAATTTACCATGACACTTAATGTCACCATATAATTACCTTTCCTTACAATCCTATATACATTTCAAAACTAGTGATCTAGGAAGCGCAGCTGGTGATCCATGTGAACGACATTGGTTATCCAGGGGGTGCATGCAGGTGGTTATTTTGTGTCCGCACTTAGTTTTCAAGGGGCACATTTGATGATCTAGGGGACAAAGTTGGTGATCTAGGGTCGTTTTGGGGATCTAGGGGGCGCAGTTGATGATCAATGGGGCGCATTTGGTGATCTGGAGGGCATAGTTGGTGATCTAGAGGTCGTATTTTGGTATCTAGGGGGCGCAGTTGGTGATCTAGGGGGTGCAGCTGCGGACTTGGAGGGCGTAGTTGATGATCTAGAGGGCGTAGTTGGTGATCCAGATGGCGTATAGTTGGCGATCAATTGGGGCGCAACTGGAGATCTACATGGGAAAATCGGTGATCGGCGTTTTTGGTGATCTAGGGGTTGTAGTTTGTTCTCTGGAGGGCGTAGTTAGTGACCTAGAGGGCGAAGTTGGTGATCTAGGAGGAGCAGTTAGTGATCTCGAAGACGAAGTTAGTGATTTAGGGGGTGTAGTTGGCGGTCCACTGGGGCGCACTTGGTGATTTAAGGGGAGTAGTTGGTGATCTAGAGGGCGTTGTTGGCGATCCATTGGTGCGCAGCTGGCGATCTCCAGTGGACAAGTTGGTGATCTAGGGATGACGAGCGCAGATAGTTATCTAGAGGGCATAGATAGTGATCCACAGGACGCAGTAAGTGGTCTAGAAGGCGTACTGGTTGTTCCGTATAACTTCTTTCCGTTTGGATCCATAAAGCCCCGTTACCTGTGGCTTTGTACAACCACTCCCCGTGGACATGGCTCTGTATAACCTCTCCCCTTGAGGCTCCGTATCACCTCTCCCCTTGTGGCTCTGTATAACCTCTCCCCTTGTGGCTCTGTAAAAACTCTCCCCGTGTGGCTCTCTTTAACTTCTCCCCTTATGGTTCTGTATAACCTCTATAAGAGAGGCCCTGTATAACCTCTCCCCTTGTGGTTCTGTAAAACCTCTCCCCATGTAGCTCTGTATAACCTCTCCCCTGTGCCTCTGTATAACCTCTCCCCATGCATGTGGCTTTGTATAACATATCCCCTTGTGGCTCTGTACAACCCCTCCCCTTGTGGTATGTAAAACCTCTCCCCGTGTAGCTCTGTATAACCTCTCCTCATGCATGTTGCTCTGTATACCTCATCCCATGTGGCTCTGTAAAACCTCTCCCCTTGTGGCTCTGTAAAACCTCTCCCTATGTAGCTTTGTATAACCTCTCTCCTTGTGCATCTAAGTAACCTCCCCCCCCCCCCCATGGCTCTGTATAACCTTTCCCTTGGGTGGCTCTGTATAACCTCTCCCCTTGTGGCTCTGTATAATCTCTGCTCATGTGGCTTTGTATAACCTCTCCTCGTATGGCCACTTGTGGCTCTGTATAACCTCTCCCCGTGTGGCTCTGTATAACCTGTCCCTATGTGGCTCTATATAACTTTCCCCGTGTGGCTCTTTATAACCTCTCCCCTTGTGGCTCTGTATAATCTCATCTCATGTGGCTTTGTATTACCTCTCTTCGTATGGCCACTTGTGGCTCTGTATAACCTCTCCCCACGAGGCTCTGTATAACCTCTCCCCGTGTGGCTCTGTATAACCTTCCTCGTGTTGCTCTGTATAACATCTTCCCATGTGGCTCTGTATAACTCTCCTCTTGTGTCCTTGCATGGCCTCTTCCTCGTTTGGCTCTGTATACCTCTTCCCGTGTGGCTCTGTATGACCTTTCCCCTTGTGGCTCGGTAAAACCTCTTCCCTGTGTAGCTCTGTATAATCTCACCCCTTGTGGCTCTGTATAACCTCTCCCCGTGTGGCTATGTATAACCTCTCCACTTATGGCTTGTATAACCTCTACCAGTGTGGCTCTGTATAACCACTTCCGTGTGGCTCTGTATAACTTTCCCCTTTTGTATCTTAGTAACCCCCCCCCCCCCCTGTGGCTCTTTATGACCTATCCCCTTGTGTGGCTCTGTATAACCTCTCCCATTGTGGTTCTGTATAACCTCTCCCCATGAGGCTCTATATAATCTCTCCCCGTGTGGCTATATATAACCTATTCCCATGCATGTGGCTTTGTATAACCTCTCAACGTGTGGCTCTGTATAACCTCTCCCCATGCATGTGGCTTTGTATAACATATCCCCTAATGGCTCTGGATAACCTATCCCCTAATGGCTCTGTATAACCTCTCCCCTTGTGGCTCTGTATAACTTCTCCCTTGTGGCTCGGTATAACTTCTTCTAGTGTGGCTCTGTATAACTCTCCCCTTGTGCATCTGAGTAATCCCCCCCCCCTAGTCTCTCCCCGTGTGGTTCTGTATAACCTCTCCCCATGTGGTCTTGTATTCCGTTTCCCGTGTGGTGAAGCAAGGTGTCTGCTATGATCTTGGTTGTTTATTTTTTATTGACAAGTGAAAGTAAGGCCAGCAGTGGGCTCCATTTATAGGGAGTGTCGATAAACCGGGCCTGACTTTTATTTATATAAAATCACAATCCGCCAGGATACACCATTGTGTTAATGATGATGAAACTGTCCAGCTCACATCTACTGGTGAACTGAACGCTTTGTATGCGCAGATGTTATCATGAAACCTGTAATACAGCGGATCACAATAGCGGATTGCAGCCGGTCCATTAAAGTGCTGTCGGACAATTTGCTAACATTATTGCCCCTTTTAGCCGCTGCATGCCTATTTAGGGGGTCAAGTCCGGCAGTTCTTCCTGTTATGAAACGCATGGAGGGAGAACTGACCCCCGGGCTTCCTGCAGAGCGAGGTTATGACGGCTAGAACGAGAGCCGTACATGCAGAGCCACGAGAGCGCGGGCAGGAGCGTGCCCGTGTGTGCCCGCCACGGCCCGGGCCCCGGTAACCCGATCCCTCACGCTCGATACTGCACGGCCAATTAATTCATTCCCAAGTGAAACGGGTAATTTTGTACCTGAAGCTAATCGATCAAGTTTAATTAACAGGTGTGATGGCGCTGACAGCCGGCCAGCGGGGAGCGAGTCCGGGGAGACACACGATCACTGCTATTTGGCGCTAACCATGCAAAATATGTTTAAGTCGAGGTTATTGGGCATGAAATACGAATTTACCGGTCTAACGATTTATCTGGTAAACGTTTTTGTTTTGAACTCGATGAAAATTCAGATGGACAAATAAATACCTTCCTCCAAATCCTATTTTTTTTAATGATGCTCGTACAAGTCCTCCAACATATTAATCAACTGCATATACATGTATTTAGTTAAACAAAATCCTTAAAATATTCATGAAACATGAATGTACCTTTAAAGGTACATCGATATAGAATGTCTTTAAAGTTAAATATTATTTTTCACACTCTTAATCCTAGTGCGTATATACTTACAGTTGTTACATGCATTTTAATCATCGCGGTAATCAGATACAATCATTAACCCTAAGAAGTGTTCAAAGCTTTACAATGATGTAGTTTTATGAACCTCCGGCCGCTTGACATAAGTACATAAGTTAATGTTTGTCCAGGGTCAATCGCAGTTGTGGGTGTAACAAAAATAAAACAGTCCCGGCCAAACTGTTCAACCCACATTGTTTGGGGTTGACCCTGGCCACGGTGAGGATACGTTTTAAGCTGCATGGACAGACGTGTCCGCTCAATAAATCCTGCTCCCGTGTTTTTGTCTCTTTATACATACAAACGGTTGGCAGAGTCGGTAAAACATATAGAGCATTGGCTGTGTCACATGCATTACTCATGCACTACCAGAAAACATACTAATATACTGTGAAGAACAGTATTTAATTCTGCAATAATAATACATCATTTTTTTCAATACATAAAATACATATAATAATAATAATAATAATAATAATAATAATAATAATAATAATAATAATAATAATAATAATAATTCTATTTAATATATAATTTTACCAAAATACTTTTAATTAGTATTGTTCTTTATATTCAAATAACTATATTACAATGATTGTGAAAATAACAGCAGAAGCAGGAACAACAACGATGATATTTATAATGATTATTATTATTATTAATCACTGGATTACATAGAAGTAACAGCCGCAGAAGTAAATGTCCTTTATACATGTAAAATAAAAAGAAAGATAAAAAAATATATATCATTAAACGAGCTAGACGTGACAGCTGATGTGTTAGTATTTTTCCTGTAATAATAATAATAATGAAAATTATAATAAATAACTAAATAAAAATAGTGTTTTCATTTGTTTACGTTTCGTGATGGATTGCCTGAGCTACTGATACTACAAGACTTGACAAATTCTGACACAATTTGTACTCTACATTTAAACTTTACACATTATGAAAACACATTTGATTTTCGTTACCCGGTATTTAAGATTTTTAAAGTGTAGGTAGATGATTAAATTGCCACTATATATAGTACGCTGATTAATATACAAATAAATATATATATAAATAAATACGAAGTTCTCATGTGTCCTTCTATGACTATGTTTCTAAACATAATGAAAGGTGGGACTTTCAAATTAATTACTCATGTTTTATTCAAAATAAAAATTCAAAGATTTTCATGAATTTTAAAACAGTCACATCTCGTAAAACTCTCGCCCATGTATGCATGGGTTACAAGATGTGCATTTTATCAGAATATATTAACTAAAATATATATAAATATAGCTCATTGTGCTTTTCAATGGCACAACAAATTATTCTGCTAGAATTCATGACGTCGATCTATAACAGAACAAACATTTAAAATCATGGTCCAGTTACCAAAGTTTCCAGCTGTATACGATATGCATGTCATGACATGTAATGCAGCCTTTTCAGAGAGAATCAAGCATGGCTCCCTGGCGTTAAAAATAAATGTTAATTGGTTAAACATTACTCGTTAATGTTATCACAATGAAATACATGTCATTATCTCAATGTGATACACATATTTTGCTTGAATATCCATGTGTAATCCATATGTGCACTTTCAAATATTAAATCCCCCACTCCTCGGTGGAACTCGAGGGTATACAAGTCATGTGAAAATTCAAGTGTGGATCAACTGAATGCTGGTATTATATACATATACCATGTCAACTTCTCTAAAACATCCACAAAGGCATGGTCAATATTTTCTTTTCTTCAGATATTATAACAACATCAGTCAGAATCAAAAGGAAAATTATATGACAACATTTAATTTGTAGTTTCCTATATATCATATACTCTTTAGCTTTAATGATTTACCTGTCAAACTTTTATTACATATTGAATAAACCTGGTTTTTCTTTTACAAATATAACAATATATATTTATTGATTTCACACATAAGTCTAAAATACAATAGTTCATGCTAAGAAGAAAAATTTAGTTCTGTGATAAACAATTGTGGACGTTTTTAAAGAAACTGGTCTACATTTGATTAGTTCTTTTCATGGCCGCCAGGCACGTTTTTCGCGCCAGTGACATGTGACTATGTTTTGGGTGAGTAGAGATAGCCTGAATTGCGGTGAGAATTAATGGACGTATTCCGGGCCCATTCAGACTCAAGTGGCGGCGAGCGATCTGTTTTTCTTGCACGATCGCTCCATTAATGCGAGCCGGGCCACCGAAATGGAACTTGGGTCGCCAGAGGGGCATTTTCAACAGCCCATACTAAACGTGAAGGGTCTCTGAGTCCCTTACCGCCCCGGTGAAGGTGGCGTTCACACAGAACTAGTTTCAGCTCGGGAGAATCGCGGACTGTAATCTAATGCTCAGGTCCTCACATTGACGCAATTACATTAATGTAGTCTCAATGAGTTTTCTATTCCTTTTGTAGCCTTCTAAAAAGGTAACGGAATATATAACACCGGCTTTCTGGTGTCTCCATGGCAACACGCCCCGGCTCCTCATAACTCCCTCTATAAAAGAGTTGGTTAAGGAAGCGACGCCAGAGGCAGTTACTGACCAAATCTTAGTCTCGTAAGTCTGTCTGTCAGTAAACGTATCGAAATCCAAATATATCATGTAAAACAGATCACCGAGAAGGCGGGATAAGGAAAAGAATGATATTACAAAGATACCTTTCGGTATATAGAGGGAGACTTTATTTAAAAAAATATAACCGTGCGTCTAAAGTCTTTTCCACGATGCATGGGATGCCAATTGAAATTCGGCAATATTTTCGTAAACTGACAGAATAATTCCAAATAACAGGCTGCAAAGAAGAAATGAGACACAGGCCTCATTAACTAAAATGAAATTAAAGTACCTGGTAAAATATTTAGTTATGCAATCAACTCTAATAATAGTAATCACTGAATACACGCGTGTAAAACAGACAGGTACATATCTATGATCCACAAAACTGAATTAAAATACTACAGTATATATAATCCCGAGTTTCAGAATATAATTAAGATGCATATAAAAATATAAAGCAAATGGCCGAGCTAACCTGATGTTTGAAGATTAAGGTGAATTTGAATATATATATATATATATATATATATATATATATATATATATATATATATATATATATATATATATATGTATATAAAGGTAACTGTTTCTAGTTGTTTTACTATATAAATTTACACAAAGTAAGTTATACGGTGATAAAAATTGTATGATGATGCTGTATTATATTATTTCAAGTTAAATAATTTGTGATATTTTGAGTGAATCAATGTTATAATAATAATTAAAAATCAACCAAAGTTACACGAATTCGTTCATTTTAATATATATATAATTTATACAGTGATAAGAACAAGCTTAAGGTATATATATATGTGGTATATATGTCATATATAGCATTACACTAAATGTGTTCACTGCATGTATAAACATTGTTCAAACATACACATATACTAGTATCTATCATTGCATGTTCAAACATACACATTGTCCATTATTATTTAAACATACATCCATGTATCTATCATTGTTTAAACATACATGTACATGTATTTATCTTGGGTTTAGCTTAGAAAGCAGAATAACAAAATATATCATTTAAAATATACAATACAATATAATTTTAAGGTTAAAAGAAATTTATATAATATGTTGTGATAAACCTAAAGAAACTTAATTATATTGACTATAATTGCATCACTGGACTAAAACAACAGATTATATATGAGTAATTTATCACTGATGGAGTGAAAGATTGTACGACGTGTACCCGGCGACATGTGTACGGACAGTGACTGACCGTGTATAGGGAAGGATTGCATCTTCACGGCTTCCTGTGTGATGGCGTGGATAACACGGAGAACTTGTTGCATGTTTCCTCCATCGACATACAACAACGCCAACTCTTCAAACTGACAGACAAAAAAGTTCCTGTCACCTGATCGACAAATATGCTCAGTTAAGCCTTTTGTTTGTGGATTTTCATGCATATATGCTGAGTAAACAAAAAACGTACCTTCCGCATCTCAGGTCTGTTGGGACCTGCAGCCAGGGGTGTCCATGTTTTTTTTTTTTACATGAAACTGATAAAAAAAATGGACGTTCGATGACCACATGCGTTTAGAATTCAAAACTCAAACTGAAACAGTTAACTCATAAATATAATCTTATACATACATGTATCATGGCCATACTTTGTTTAAATATATTTGTGTGTTTACAGACACCAATACATGTGTTGTGTGTGCATTGGAGGCTCTCTCTCTCTCTCTCTCTCTCTCTCTCTCTCTCATGATCATATTTTAACATGGATCTAGGTTTAACAGTTACTAACACACACTAACTGCGATATACAGAGGCGAGTCGGAGTAGGGCTTGATTAATCACAGAATACTACGGGATCTCTCTATTCTTCAGAGAGAAAAGTTTGAAGAAGAGTAATTAACAAAGATTGGATAAACAAAATCATGTATGCATGTAGGTCCAGTCTCAACTTCGTCTATTATGTGAGCGAGTAAACCTGCAACGCCCCGCTTAAACAGCGGCCACTGGGGACTGTTTATTTTACGATTTGGACGCCATTTTCATCCTTTTGAAGACGTCCTGAAAATGCCCCTCCTTGCCAAGGCGACCTTTTCAACCCTGTGTTTGCGCGGTGTATATTCTCATCAATGCCCCCTTTCGATGCCTTTTTCAATACTTGTTGGCCTAGACACGGTCGAGATTGGCTATTGTACCCGCACTGAGCCCACCGTGACCGACTTAGTCCGATCTCTCTTTATGTCGTCACGTTCCTGATGTCTCAGAACTCTCGGGCCAAGTTGGCCTGGTTACGACCGGGCGTAATAAGATCGCGATGGACATGCCTGTACACGACCCCGAAACTCGTTCCCACGGCGGACAGGCCACCTGATCACCCTCGCCAGCATGGCCAGGATCCTGTCAACTTAAGAGAACTCAGGTTGTCTTTAAATGTGCGAATACCACTCCTGCAAGGTTTTTATAACAGGTTTCATGGTTACTCCAGATCGCTGACATACGCGCGTTATCGGGTACCGGTTCACCTGATTTGGTATGATGCACGTACAGAATTATCAGCTCATGTCACAGTGTTATAGTTTCAATATCACAACTGAGAACTTCGTATTGTCATGGCATGCATGCGAGTATATATATATATATATATATATATATATATATATATATATATATATATATATATATATATATATATATAAACGTCTATTTAAATAATAGGTCCTATTACGCTTCCACTTTGTTCCCGCTGCATAATGAAGCGTAATGTGACATATTATTTAATAAGAGCAGCATATGATGTGGATGACCTATTATTATATATTTCCTCCGTCTCGACAGCACTTTTATTTCTTGTCCGTCTGTCCATCTATGTCTCTCAACAGGTACATCATGTTCTAATTGTTATAAATAAAAATATCTTAAAACGAATGGGATATACACATGCATATGAAATTATGAACTGACATTAATGTAATTGTGGACATCAATGTTTGGTATATATATATATATATATATATATATATATATATATATATATATATATATATATATATATATATATATTTATATAAAGGTAACTGGTTCTAGTTGTTTTACTATATATATATATATATATATATATATATATGACGGGCATGCACGCGCAGCTTTGTTCAGCAGAACAAGTTGGAACAAGTCCGGATGGCGAGGCTGACGGGTGCTGATGTGCACACAATAAAAAAATACAACTTTCCACTTTGATATTGAAGGAGTGTTAATTTAGCACTCAGATCGTGAGAGTGATTGGTTATTTTCAAATAAATTTAAACATTGGCTATGTAGGGAAGCATTGAAATATCCGGTAAAATACGACAATTCCAGAGAATTTTGACGGGAACCTTCAAACACCTTTGTTTAAGAATATATTATTGTTTCCTTGGGAAAAAGTAAACTTAGCGTCATCAAACAAAGATAAGAAGAGTAAGCAATAACGGAGACTGATCCAAACATGCCCAGGGATTTCCCAAATACAACGCAGCAAAATAACATTTTTCATCGGATAAAAACTCTTTTAAATGTATCCCTTCTTTTGTTTATTCTTTTTGATTTGTGTATCTTCCAAACAGGGAAGGTATCACCCCTCCCCCCCCCCCTTCTGTAAGCCCGTTAATTCGTCAATGTGAACTTGATGATGAGACGTGACCACGCCTCTCGTCATAACAGAATCTCTTCTGACGGTGCACGTGAGAGTGAGCGCATGCTCAGATAACGTCCAACCGACACCCGGCCTGAGGAAGCACGCTCCTAACAATAGCATCGACAACAAATAAACTTGGCGCTAACACCTCCGAGACTGTGCGGAGAATGGGCTCCCAAGGGCGCCTTTATGGTTGATGTGTGAGGGAAATTGAGCGTGGAATTTACATGCTGTGCGATACCCACACTCAACAATAGCCACTGCTCTCTTTCAGTTAACGTAGATCACGGGACGGATATTCATTTTTTCTGCCTTCCATGGCCGTAACAATCCCGACCAGACCACCCAAGCTATATATATTGGGATCGCCCTAAAATCAAATATGGCGCATATCTGTTCCTTTTCTCAAACCTACTTTATCACAAAGTAGAAAGTCTCCAACCATGTTCAAACTTGATCCTTCGTTTTTATTGTTATGTTCATAAACCCCACGCGTATTACAGTCTCATGACTGCAGTACATAACCCCGCAACGGAATAGTTACAAGTAAATATGTAAAATGTATAAAGCCCTGTTACAACTGATAATGTAATAATCATCTTATAATGTAACATTAACCGATAATGTAATAAGGAATTAACCAATAAAGTTACACAAACTGATAACGTAATAACAAATCAACTGATTACGAAATACCAACCAATAACGTAATGAAAAAATAACCGATAATGTAACACTAACCAATAATGTATTACAAAATCAACCGATAATGTACTAAATTACCCGATATTGTATCGATGTTCCCTTATTGTTAATGTAAAACAAAATTAACCGGTGATACAATAACACTTTAGCGAAAATACATATATCGTTTGAGATCGATTATGTAAAATACATCAAATTTAAACGATTATTCAAAAACTAATTATATACTTTATCTCCTGGTAGGTCATTTGCATACAAAAAATTAGGCCATTGTGACCTGCATTCTAGTGAAACGTAATTGTTGTATATTTCTGGCACATATACTAGTGTTTTTTGCCGCAGAGCAAACTTTTGCACTAAAAAAAAAAAACCGCAATAATTAACATTAAAACATGATCTATTTGTCTCAACGCTCAGCTGAATTTGTCTCTAAGGATATTTTATAAAGTCTTTCAAAATATGGGTCTTGCGACCTTGACCCTTGACCTTATGACCACAAAATCGATAGGATTCTTACTTCTGTGGTAGGCCATAAATAAGTTAATTTTAAAACAAATGTCAAACCAAATTAGAGTTATTTATATCTAGAAACTAATTTGTGGACAGATGGCACCTGTGCCCTTGAAATTTTACCTTTCGATCCCAAATTCAATACAGTTTTTTCCCTATTGGCAGGACAGCTATAGGTGCAAGTTTGAAGGTTTTGCGTGAGAAAGTTGGCTTAAAATGAATCATAAATTTTTAAAATTATAATGTCCAGTGACCTTGACCTTTGACCTGATGACCCCCAAAAGGTTCTTGCTTTAGTGGTTTGCCATAAATGCGTCTGGAATCCGTATGTCGATCCAAACTGGAGTTATAATTTTTAAAACAAATGTTTTGAATGGACGTACCGACAGACAGACAGACGAACAGACGGACGGACAGGGCGATTACTATAGGGCACCCGCTTATGATCAATAAACACACCAGGTTCCGGGACACCATAGCTGAGAAAATTATTGCTGTCATTTTATTTAAAATAAAAATAGAAGAAAAAAATCGTAAAAATGAGAAGAAAACAGGTGGCGCCACCAGCTCTCGGGAACTGACAAATCTAGTCATTGTCTCTTTTCAAGGTATGATTCATGACAATCCATGCATTTAATTATATTAGGATATTAAATGGAAGTTTTATTCTTGGGGGGGGGGGGGGGGTTGAGGGTACTTACAAACCCCACAGTTGTGACAAATTTCAGTTTTCCAAGAAGATTTTTTATTGACCTCTATGGATGTTCACTTGGAAGCCTCTACAGCCAGCGGTCACGATCTATGCCTTGCTAACGGACGGAAGACGGACAAAGCGCCATACCTATACCTTACAAGTGGCCCATTGGCCATGACAATCAGCTGAATTCAATGAAGGTTGAACAATGAGCAAAATGACAGCGAGAGTCCAAACAAATTATGAATATTGTTAATAATCCTAGGAAATGGATTTCAGTGGGCATTTGGACAAATGACCACTTCATTTGAAGGTCTCTTAAACAGAAAAAATGTGTAAAAATTTGAAAAAAAGAGGTAGTGCAACCAGTCTGCGGGAACTGATGAAACACTCCATGATCAATATGCATGCAAAGTATCAAATGCATTAGTTATTCACATACTGGAGCTTTTGTATCACATTTTTATTAATTCAGAAGGGGGTGGGGGACACATGAGCCCGATAGCTCGCAGGAGAAGGGTAACAGAGACCTAATTTCAATATTCCATGAAGACTTTTCATGGACCTCTCTATTAGTCAAGTATAAAGATTCTAGGTCAAGGGGTTACTATTTGTGTCCTTTTACAATATGAGGCTTTATTTGAAGGTCTCAAAAATGAAGAAAAAATGTGTAAAAATTAAAAAAAATACCGGTGGTGCCAACAGTCTGCAGGAACCGATGAAAAACTCAATGATCAATATGCATGCAAAAAATCATGGCCATTAGTGCATTAATTATTCAGATACTTGAGCTTTTGTATTAACTGTTTAATTACTTACGAGCCTCATAGCTAAGAGGATATGGGTAACAGAGACCTTATTTCAGATTTCCACGGAGACATTTCATGGACTTCCCGTGATGTCAAGTTTGAAGGTTCCAGGTCCGGTGGTTACGATTTGTGTTAACAGACGACAGCTTCTTTGAAGGTCTCAAAAGTAAAGAAAAAAAATCGTAAAAATTGGATAAAATACAGGTGGCACCACCAGTTTGCAGGAACTGATGGAGCACTCCATGATCAATTTTCATGCAAAGAATCATAGTTATCAATGCATTAGTTATTCAGACACTAGAGCTTTTGTATCATAATTTTAATTATTCTAGGGGGTACTTACAACCCCCATAGCTTGGAGAATATGGGTAACAGAGACCTAATTTCAGGTTTCCACCGAGACTTTTCATTGACTTCCCTTGATGTCAACAAAGAAGATTCCAGGTCCAGTGGTAACTATTTGTGCCCTGTTAACAGATGACAGATTCTTTGGAGGTATCAAAAAAAGAGAAACAAATTCGAAAAAAATCAGAAAAATACAGGTGGCTCCACCAGTTTGCAGGAACTTATGGAACACTCAGTGATGAATATTTACACAAAGAATCATGGGGATCAATGCAGTAGGTATTCAGATACTTGAGCTTTTGTATCAATTTTTTTATTATTCTGGGGGTTACTTATGATACCCATAAAACGACCAGAAATTGGGTAACAGAGACCTAATTTCATATTTCCACAGAGACTTCATAAACCACCCTTGTTGTCATGTTAGAAGATTCCAGGTCCAGCGGTTAAGATTTGTGCCCTGTTAACAGACGACAGCTTCTTTGAAGATCTCAAAAATAAAAAAAAATCGTAAAAATTTGAAAAAAAATACAGGTGGCACCACCAGTTTCCAGGAATTGATGGAACACTCCATGATCAATATCCATACAAAGAATCATGGTGATCAATGCAGTAGGTATTCAGATACTTGAGCTTTTGTATCATTTTTTTGATAATGCTGGGGGGGGGGGGGGGGTACTTACGAGACCAATAGCTCGGAGAATATGGGTAACAGAGACCTAATTTCAGGTTTCCAAGGAGATTTTAGATAGACCTCCCAGGATGTCAAGTTAGAAGATTCCAGGTCTAGTAGATATGATTTGTGATCTGTTAACGTACGGCCAGACGGACAGACGCCGGACAAAGGATGGTCGCTATAGCTCAGATGACTTTCAGTCAGCTGAGCTAATAATAAAAAATTAAAACAACCAGTCCTTCAAAACTTTTGAATATAAAAATGCGAAATATTTGTTTTGTGCGGTTGATGTACGTACATTATTTACACAATGTATCTATATATATATATCACCATGGACATTTTGAAGAAAATCGGCCCAGTGAGTTTTCACAGCTGCTGCAGACAAATTTACAAAAATACTTCTGTAACAGGTGATTTTACCTGAAATTCTTGATTTAACTATATGATATCTCAGTAATTGTTGCATGTTTTGAAATTTGATACCTAGCTTTATAAATCCTGGATAGCTCTTTCATGTGTGGAAGGCTCGAGGTGCCATCCATATATATGCTTTTTTAGGCATTTTTGGTTGTATGGTTTGTAATCAGAGAGGACGACTGCATGGTCATTTGTCAACAAGGCACAAATCGTAAACGTTAGACCATAAAACAGGCTAACTTAATATCAATGAAGGTCATTATTCTTGCATGCATACGATAAATCAGGTCAGTGTGACCTATATTCTGGGAGTTTCGCATATTTTTGTGTGGTTTAAGCACTAATAATATATACTTATATCACTATTCTTGGCTGCAAAACAAAAATTCCGCATTATAACCCCCCCCCCCCAGAGAATCATAGTTCATCACCTGCACAAATATATAACATTGTTAAAAATGGAGAAAATCGGCCCAGCCAGTGCTTCAGAACTGTTGCAGACACAATTATGCAATTTTAACATTTTGGTTGTTGATGATTGAAATTCATACTTCAGATAAGATATCTTATAGTTTGCTTGGACCTTTCTGAAATGTTCATATGTTCTAAGTTTAGCTATATAATCATAATACACGATATTAAAGGGCGACGCAGTTTCGATCGATTTGTGCTTGGACGGGGTGATCAACAAAATGATGCATGTAATAGACTGCTTTATATATAAAGCCTTTATTAAAGGTCCATGAATCATGCCTATATATAAGGTCTTACACTTTGCATGGGTTATCATTGGATCCGAAGTGGCTGCTAAGGACTGGTCAGGTTCGATAAAGTGTTATTATACATTACCGGTTAATTTTATTTTACATTAACGGTAAGGAAAATTTGTTACATTATCGGATAATTTCGTATTACTTTATCGGTTACCATGCAACTGTTGTTAATTATCGGTTGATTTTATATTACATTATTGGTTAGTGTTACATTATCGGTTCTTTTTTATTACGTTGTCGGTTGGGTATTACATTATCAGTTGATCTGTTATTACGTTATCAGTTTGTGCTGCATTATCGGTTAATTTCTTATTACATTATCGGTTGATGTAACATTATAAGATTATTATTATTTATAATTCATAGCAAGCCACGTTCCCACTATCACGAATTTGACGCTGTACGAAATGAGTACGATGCCAGTACGACTTGCTTCGTCAGTGACACGATGCCAGCACGATATATATATATGATATCATAACAAAGAAAATACTCTAGTGAAGGGGAACCATAACCCCATGGCACCTTATACCAATCTTCTCTACAATCTCTATTTTAAATTCATATAATTGATCCTGTTTAAAACACATGATAATAAATGGTCTTATCTAGTCTGAGTAATTAGATAATTACGACTTATTTTATGGTGGCATATATGGCTTCCTTTCCTCTTCAGTTCAGATAGATGACGTGTCTAAGTCAGATATATAAAATATCTGTATTCTCATGCACAATATTGGTTAAAATATCTAATCGATTCAGCCCTCATTTTGATATATGATAATAACTCGATTTTAGCCAGCGTAATGCCAGCTTGAGAACACCTCCGAGGCTTAGTGTTATTATCGAATAAAAAAATATTAAAATATTTTTTATTATTTTGACAGTGTGCTCAAATACCAAGAAACTGAATACTTTATTCAGCTTCTTCAAATTGTTTTAGTTCAAATATAGTTTGAACCAATATCCCCAAAACACATCTTCCTTTAAAACGAATATAGGCCTACATATAGTTCGCTAACTGTAATAACTTCTTCCTCCTTTGTTTGAAGAGAAGTCACAGATTAAAAAGGAAACTTTTTTCCGTTATATTACAAGGACAAATGTACCAAGATACGTCATCTAGGACACCCCATGACTTCCCTACGAATTAGGGTGTCAATTCGTGGTGATTCGGCGCAAAATTCGTGGAAGTGGCGGGGGGGGGGGGGCTTAAGTTTATATATATATATATATATATATTATATATATATTTGCGTTTTTGTACCAATTAGTGATAAAGTTGTGAAAAATTCAAACAGATGTCTAAAAAATATGACGACTTGTTTGAATGCAAATTTATTTTATTAAGGAACGAACATTCGGTGACAGTATTTGACGCTTATCTCAGGCGGCCTGTTGGGTTTCCGTCATTTTATGGCCGGTTATCTCAGACGGTCTGTTGGGTTTCCGTCACTGTATGGCCTACTTGATACTAGTTTCTCGGAGCAGCAGCCAATTTTACGACTGTGTATCGAGAAATCAACGTTTATTAAAGGTACATATATAGACCATTTGAAATTACAAAATTTCTAACAATGATATTTAACTCCGATAACAAAAAGTAGGTAAATATTAAATTATCAATATAACATGACACAAGAACAAAGAAATAACAAGATTACACGTCGAAACTCGCGGAGGTGTAGGGTTGTGTTGATGGGCCCATCACCACATCACAGGAACTTATAGGTAAGGACTGACAGTGAAATTCCAGGGACACCAGGAGGTGATGGTCACAACACAGAACCTTCAAGAGGAGTCGCGTCTATACAATGACGTTACAGGGACATCAGGAGGTGATGGTCACAACACAGTACTTTCCAGAGGTCAGCAGGCGCGTCTGTATAATAACGTTACAGAGCACAGGAGCTTCAAGAGGAGTCGCGTCTATACGATGACGTTACAGGGACACCAGGAGGTGATGGTCAAAACACAGGACTTTTGAGAGGGCAGCAGGCGCGTCTGTATAATGACGTTTCAAGCCACAGGACCTTCAAGAGGAGTCGCGTCTATACGATGACGTTACAGGAACACCAGGAGGTGATGGTCAAAACACAGGACTTTCGAGAGGGCAGCAGGCGCGTCTGTATAATGACGTTACAAGCCACAGGACCTTCAAGAGGAGTCGCGTCTATACGATGACGTTACAGGGACACCAGGAGGTGATGGTCAAAACACAGGACTTTTGAGAGGGCAGCAGGCGCGTCTGTATGATAACGTTACAGAGCATAGGAGCTTCAAGAGGAGTCGCGTCTATACGATGACGTCACAGGGAAACCAGAAGATGATGGTCACATCACAGGACTTTCGAGAGGTCAGTAGGCACGTCTGTATAATGACGTTACAGGCCACAGGACCTTCAAGAGGAGTCGCGTCTATACGATGACGTTACAGGGACACCAGGAGGTGATGGTCAAAACACAGGACTTTTTAGAGGGCAGCAGGCGCGTCTGTATGATAACGTTACAGAGCATAGGAGCTTCAAGAGGAGTCGCGTCTATACGATGACGTTACAGGGACACCAGGAGGTGATGGTCACAACACAGTACTTTCCAGAGGTCAGCAGGCGCGTCTGTAAAAAAACGATACAGAGCATAGGAGCTTCAAGAGGAGTCGCGTCTATACGATGACGTTACAGGGACACCAGGAGGTGATGGTCAAAACACAGGACTTTTGAGAGGGCAGCAGCGCGTCTGTATAATGACGTTACAAGCCACAGGACCTTCAAGAGGAGTCGCGTCTATACGATGACATTACAGGGACACAAGAAGGTGATGGTCAAAACACAGGACTTTCGAGAGGGCAGCAGGCGCGTCTGTATAATGACGTTACAAGCCACAGGACCTTCAAGAGGAGTCGCGTCTATACGATGACGTTACAGGGACACCAGGAGGTGATGGTCACAACGCAGGACTTTTGAGAGGGCAGCAGGCGCGTCTGTATAATGATGTTACAAGCCACAGGATCTTCAAGGGGAGTCGCGTCTATACGATGACGTCACAGGGATACCAGAAGACGATGGTAAAATCACAGGACCTACCAGAGGTCAGCGGACGCGTCTGTATGCTGACGTTACAGGGACATCGGGAGATGATGGTCAGATCACAGGACCTTTAAGAGGTCAGCAGATGCATCTTTATTATGTCGTTACAGGGACACCAGGAAACGATTGTCACATCACAGGACCTTCAAGAGTTCAGCATATGCGTCTTTATGAGGGCGTTACAGTGACACCAGGAGACGATGGTCAGATCACAGGACCTTCCAGAGTTCAGCATATGCGTCTATACGATGACGTTTCAGGGACACCAGGTGACGATGGTCCTATCACAGGACCTTCAAGAATTCAGCAGATGCGTCTTTATGATGACGTTACAGTGACACCAGGAGACGATGGACAGATCACAGGACCTTCCAGAGTTCAGCATATGCGTCTATACGATGACGTTTCAGGGACACCAGGAGACGATGGTCCTATCACAAGACCTTCAAGAATTCAGCAGATGCGTCTTTATGATGACGTTACAGTGACACCAGGAGACGATGGACAGATCACAGGACCTTCCAGAGTTCAGCAGATGCGTCTAAACGATGACGTTCCAGGGACACCAGAAGATGAAGGTCACATCACAGAACTTTCGAGAGGTCAGTAGATGCGTCTGTATGATGAAGTAACAGGGATATAGGAGACGATGGTCAGGTCACAGGACCTTAAATAGTTCAGCAGATGCGTCTATATAAGATGACGTTACAGGGACACCAGGAGACGATGGTCAGATCACAGGACCTTCCAGAGTTCAGCAGATGCGTCTTTATTATGTCGTTAAAGGGACATCAGGAGACGATGGTCAGATCACAGGACCTTCAAAAGTCTTTCTTGACGCGTCATATTGACTTAAAGGGACCTACAGAGGGTTATTAATCATATATGTGATCTGTCCATGGTCATGTCACAAATGCATGTACCTGAGTTCATGACCTTTCTTGTTTTATTTGATTTTAGATGTTACTGTCATTTCAGTCATGCGCTAAAAAAAAAATGTTTTACCAGATGGCAACAGAAACTGGTAAAGTATAACTTTGTTCACATACCATTATCTGATCCGTGGGCCCTCCACAAGGGTCCCATTCAGTTATCTCTCCGTGTCATAATGACTGTATTGCCTTATTTGGCACAGACGACCCTCAGGACCACATTGTCCCAGCATTTTTAAAACACGGAAACGTCTAAAAACATTTACTGCAGCATCACCCTCAAACAACCTGACGAAACTGTCTTTAGTAAGGGAATATAAATTATCTGGCAATAAAATTTAATGGTAATAGACGTTTGTAAAGAATGCCTCTGGACTGGGTTCAGGGGAGGAAATAAAAATCCCGCTAGCAGAAACAAGTACATGTACAGCAAAGCAGGTCTATAATACCAAGGAAGATATATTAAACCTCCCTGATAAGAGCTATTGTTGAGGGATTGTATTTGTGGGTATATATGTATGTATGTGCCTGTATGTGTGTATAAGTACATTTACATTACATGGGTAGGTTCCGTTCGGTTTAGACTTAGGCTAGATCAGAAATTATTCCGTGGCACCTTTATTATACATAGGGGACGATGAGTCTATATCAGTAGCATTAAACGTGTTCGCCTTGTCTGCTTAGCTTTAGGTAAACGTGATGGCCTGGTCCAATGTCTCTATAACATGCACCTGATAAACGAATAACCAGCATTGTAGAGAACTTTTTGTCCTGAATTACTCATTTCCGGGTGCTGAGCTTCAAGGGAAGTGTCTTCTGTCCTGGTCACTGACTTTCCGGTGCGCCTTACAACTGCTGATTGCTGACTTTTCAGGGTGCTTCCAACGTCATCTGCTGATTGCTTATACTTTTCAGAGTCATTCTTTTTTCAACTGCTGATTGCTGATTTTTCAGACTACCTCTTACGTCAAATGCTGATTGTTGACTTTTAAGAGTGCATCTTATACTTCAGTGCTGATTGTTGATTTTTCAGTGCTTCTGACTTCAAAACTGATTGGTGAATTTTCAGAGTGCTTCTTAATTACTTCAAGCTGATTGCTGACTTTTCAAAGTGCCTCTGACTTCACCTGAGGTTAACTGACTTTTCCTGACCGCCTTCTGACTTCAGCTACCGTAGACTGACTTCCCGTGATGGTTACTGACTTTCTAGGACGCGTTGGGATTGGGGGTTGGGGGTTGGGGAGGGGGGTGGGGGTTGCCTGATGTTCGGGGGAACACGGGCCTTTTCAGCTGCTGGCACGCATCTTTGACACTAACAGACTTTCATAAAGCTGCTTGTTTCTCATTTTATGTTATTTACCAGACTATCCATCTGTCCCTTGTGAGGCAGCATAAAATATCAAGCACACGCCGGGCGGGCAATAGTTCGGATGGTGCCAGGAGTGGTTCAGTATACTCTGTACCTTGTACATCCGTATGACCGCACGTGAAAATTTAGTCACAAAGTACGGATGGTGCCAGGAGTGGTTCAGTATACTCTGTACCTTGTACATATGTATGACCGCACGTGAAAATTTAGTCACAAAGTACGGAAGGTGCCAGGAGTGGTTTAGTATACTCTGTACCTTGTACATCTGTATGACCACACATGAAAATTTAGTCACAAAGTACGGATGGTGCCAGGAGTGGTTCAGTATACTCTGTACCTTGTACATCTGTATGACCGCACGTGAAAATTTAGTCACAAAGTACGGAAGGTGCCAGGAGTGGTTTAGTATACTCTGTACCTTGTACATCTGTATGACCGCACGTGAAAATTTAGTCACAAAGTACGGAAGGTGCCAGGAGTGGTTCAGTATACTCTGTACCTTGTACATCTGTATGACCGCACGTGAAAATTTAGTCACAAAGTACGGAAGGTGCCAGGAGTGGTTCAGTATACTCTGTACCTTGTACATCTGTATGACCGCACGTGAAAATTTAGTCACAAAGTACGGAAGGTGCCAGGAGTGGTTTAGTATACTCTGTACCTTGTACATCTGTATGACCGCACGTGAAAATTTAGTCACAAAGTACGGAAGGTGCCAGGAGTGGTTTAGTATACTCTGTACCTTGTACATCTGTATGACCGCACGTGAAAATTTAGTCACAAAGTACGGATGGTGCCAGGAGTGGTTCAGTATACTCTGTACCTTGTACATCTGTATGACCGCACGTGAAAATTTAGTCACAAAGTACGGAAGGTGCAAGGAGTGGTTTAGTATACTCTGTACCTTGTACATCTGTATGACCGCACGTGAAAATTTAGTCACAAAGTACGGAAGGTGCCAGGAGTTGTTCAGTATACTCTGTACCTTGTACATCTGTATGACCGCACGTGAAAATTTAGTCACAAAGTACGGAAGGTGCCAGGAGTTGTTCAGTATACTCTGTACCTTGTACATCTGTATGACCGCACGTGAAAATTTAGTCACAAAGTACGGAAGGTGCCAGGAGTGGTTCAGTATACTCTGTACCTTGTACATCTGTATGACCGCACGTGAAAATTTAGTCACAAAGTACGGAAGGTGCCAGGAGTGGTTCAGTATACTCTGTACCTTGTACATCTGTATGACCGCACGTGAAAATTTAGTCACAAAGTACGGAAGGTGCCAGGAGTGGTTTAGTATACTCTGTACCTTGTACATCTGTATGACCGCACGTGAAAATTTAGTCACAAAGTACGGAAGGTGCCAGGAGTGGTTCAGTATACTCTGTACCTTGTACATCTGTATGACCGCACGTGAAAATTTAGTCACAAAGTACGGAAGGTGCCAGGAGTGGTTTAGTATACTCTGTACCTTGTACATCTGTATGACCGCACGTGAAAATTTAGTCACAAAGTACGGATGGTGCCAGGAGTGGTTCAGTATACTCTGTACCTTGTACATCTGTATGACCGCACGTGAAAATTTAGTCACAAAGTACGGAAGGTGCCAGGAGTGGTTAAGTATACTCTGTACCTTGTACATCTGTATGACCGCACGTGAAAATTTAGTCACAAAGTACGGAAGGTGCCAGGAGTGGTTCAGTATACTCTGTACCTTGTACATCTGTATGACCGCACGTGAAAATTTAGTCACAAAGTACGGAAGGTGCCAGGAGTGGTTCAGTATACTCTGTACCTTGTACATCTGTATGACCGCACGTGAAAATTTAGTCACAAAGTACGGAAGGTGCCAGGAGTGGTTCAGTATACTCTGTACCTTGTACATCTGTATGACCGCACGTGAAAATTTAGTCACAAAGTACGGAAGGTGCCAGGAGTGGTTCAGTATACTCTGTACCTTGTACATCTGTATGACCGCACGTGAAAATTTAGTCACAAAGTACGGAAGGTGCCAGGAGTGGTTTAGTATACTCTGTACCTTGTACATCTGTATGACCGCACGTGAAAATTTAGTCACAAAGTACGGAAGGTGCCAGGAGTGGTTTAGTATACTCTGTACCTTGTACATCTGTATGACCACACATGAAAATTTAGTGACAAGGCACGGATGGTGCTAGGAGTGTTTCGGTGTATATCTGTATGAACATACCTTAAAAATAACTTAAATAAGATCATACCAGCAAGTGTGTTAAAAAATGAGTGACATAGGTAAAGGCAAACAGTTTTTAGTTTGAATATTGAAATAGCAAATGTTGACCTTATAAGAAAAAACAAACGCCGACATAACCTAACAACGAGGACAAATGTAACAGGGAAACATTCCAACATGACAATGCTTTCATTGGCTTTTACAGCAAGGAAAAGAGTGTATATTGGTAAAGTAAGCCGTAGACAAATAACTGTAACCGCTGTACACTTGATAATTAAAAACAACAGTGGTGTCTTATATTTTTTTCTGTTCTCGACATCCCACTCCTGAGATTATGTTTATTATGACATCAAATTTATATATACCTCTGTTGAGGGAGAACACACATCCTTTATACGTGATACATTCATCTTAATATATTTATTAGATGTCAGGTCTCTAGAATATTCATTATATATTTGTATGGATGGGGAAATGCTGACAAAATCTCACAATTGCCTCGTGTTATGTAACCCAGCAGGTCATTTACAGCTCCCGTATATAGAGCTTTTTTATTTCCTGTCATAGGATACCCGACAAGAATTATAAAGATAAGCATACAGGGGCTGGCTTTGATCTGTGCGGTTCGTATGTCTTTATGGCTGTGGGCGTCGTCGATGAGTTGCTCTATTACCGTGGCCTCATATAGAACATACTGCCGGATCACTGCACCGTATCAACTCTAGTGGACTGCCGCTGATCTTACGACATGTCGTAAAAGTTAAGACAAGGGGCTTATTGCTTCAATTTCGATTAGAGTTGCGCCAATTTGTGGGCAAAAAGAGGGCCTACATTTGTGTGTTCACGCATGCGTAGAGAAGTAGCTCATCCGGCGACTGTTGACACGTGAGTACAATATGAAACGTTATCGGCACAAAGGTATGCCGTCCCCTTTATTAGGGCTACATTGATCATTTAATTGCGCTGGTGGCCGGAAGCACTCCGAATACGTTTATATGCAGGTGTGGTTAAATCATATCCATGTTAAAGGCGTAAATGTCGGACCTTTGACCTCTGTTTGTATTAAGTATTCCTGACAATACACGTAAACACCTGTACACCATGTATCTTGCACTGTATCTTCTGTCTCGTTTCTTGCGTTGTTGTAGTACTAAGTTCAGTTCCAAAACTTAAAAAAAAACGTATTGCATTTGACGAAACCCTGTATGCCCCTTTCTCATCATAAACACCCCCTATCCCAACTCTAAACTTAAAAAAGTTAAATTTTCTTTATTCCCATAAATATATTATCGACTATATGTCACATTAGAAAAGTTATTTTATGCTCACTTTTAAAAACTTGTTTTTTTCTATGATTTTCATTTGATTTATTTCACTCCCATTTACAAACATTCAACAATATTACAGGCTAACATTTATGATGATTCTATGAGGCGGTACGCATGCTATATCCTAAGTTTTCTTTAGTGTGAGATGCATAACTGCATGGAACATCTTGAGAACAATATGAAGTAGAAACTATAAACTGAAAGACAGAATTATCTAGAAATGACCATGCTTTAGAAAACACAAATACATTTTATTCTTCTAAAAAGGGAGGTAACAAGAGTCACTTTTTCCCCCACTCCATGTAACCCCGTGAAACAAGGACAACGGCGACTCTAAACGTTAACAATACGCACATACGCACATTGAACCTGGACATAATAACGCGTTCTATGCAAAAAAGATGCATTCATATGGGGGATCATTTACATGGTCAGTATAGGCTTAAAATAGTGATATAGTATTAATCTCTGAGAAAATGAGGAGGTGAGACGTCGGGAGATAGAAAATTAACGTGTCTCAGATATATTATATATATTTATATATATACATATATATATATATATATATATATATATATATATATATATATATATACACATATATATGTATGCATTATTGTCCATATAATCACGCCCGATGTGAGTTTTTTTTTCTAATGTGTATAAGGCGTTTTTATATGATTTCAAACAGCTATTTGGCAGAAATCATCATATTATGAAGAGAGAACACTGAATTTCCTGTGTTCCTGGATGAAAATGTGGGTATTATATAATTACTTAAAACAACCCCTACTGTTACCGGAACTGACAGCAAAGGATATTCTTAAAGTACATGTATATATATTTCATGAGTGTTTGTGTCATGACGTTAAATGAATAACCATGTAGGGTTTTTGGGCCTGAAGATATTTTATTATGAAGAGATTTTTTTATTGTAGGAATATACAGTTCACATAATGTGTACAAACATCCCTCAAATTGAGGACACGCAAGGACCTGATACCATGCATGCATATAACTTTCGAATCATTGCATTGACAGATCTTGGGAACAGGCTTTGGGCTTATATATATATATATATATATATATATATATATATATATATATATATATATATATATATATATATTAGATGCGACTCTACATGCATGTTTAGTTAGTTTTTATCCTGAGTACACGCACACTACCACCAACTCCCATTTTCACGACCTGCTTGAACAAACAAGGAACTAAACTATAAAGAATAAATGAAAGCTTCAGGATAATTATAGTTTTCCTGCACAAGAAAATATTATTTGAACTTGATTAAATGAAGAATGTAGGTTAAATGCTAAATTATATTAAAATTAGGCTAAATTAAACATTCATTTTGGTTGACTCGTAGCCGGCCTTTGTTATCTTGTTAAACCTTATTGCTTTCTCGTCCGATTTGCTGCCTCCGCTATGGGAGAATATGCATTGCCAAAAAAAAAAAAAAAAAAAAAAAAATCGATATATTTCGGCAGTGGCGTCAATTTGTCTTCAAGGGTGGGGTGGGGGGGGGGGGGGGACTTTTTTCAAACACACACAAATACACACACTCTCTCTCTCTCTCTCTCTCTCTCTCTCTCTCTCTCTCTCTATATATATATATATATATATATATATATAAATACTTTTTTTATTGTCTGTGTGAAACATTTAAATACATGTATATTTCAATTAAGTATATAAGGTTTTAGAAAATAAGGTACATGTATTCTATTTCCAGTACTTGTTAATTCTAAATCAGGTTCAGATATAAAATATTTCATATTAGACTTAGAAATTGAACTAAAGTGCATAATTCTAATTATGATATATTTCATTTCCAATATATAAATATTATTCTCTGAATTTCGGGGGGGGGGGGGGGTTATTACATAGATCATCCCATTTTTTAAAAAGGGAGTATATATACCCCCTTCCCCCCTAATTGACGCCCCTGAATTTCGGTGAGGATCCGGCACATGATCCGGATTCAGAAACATTATCAAGGAATATTATTAAATATACAATCACTTATGCACGAATGAACCTCAGAATATGGACCGAATAAGTGAATAAAATCACAGTTTTGGGAGCATCCCACATGCATGGCGGGCATTCCTTAGAATGTAGATTTATAGTTTTCCTCCTTTTGCTGGCTACCCCCCCCCCCCCCCCCAACCACACACTCCATTTTTCTGTCCTTCGGGAAAGAGCCCCCTCTCTCTAAACAAGGCATACGAGAATTAAGATCATCAGTGCTACAGCGTATTTTGAAGATAAATTGTAGAACTTTTAAGACTTTCCGTAACTGTGTCATTTAAATTTTAAAATATACAGGAACTGTTATCATGAAGGATTTGAAGCAAGAAGAAAATTATGAGCCTGATCATGCTTAAAGCAACTATCTGTTTGTTTTGAACTCGATGCCCCCTGCGGAAGTGATATAAACTTTGGGTCCATATAAAATTATGACATGTATTGCCATGTGAGTTCGAAACCATATCTTTTGTCGGTCTTGGCATTTTTCTATCAAAGTATCAAGATTGTAAGTGTGCTGCATGTGTGCTTGTGAGTAAATATACATATATAAGGCGTTGTCCATACTTTTCTCAACAGAATTTAGTTATAAGTAAATTCGGGTGTTATAATAATAAGTGCAAATAATAAATTGTAAATACAAAAACGTAGGGCAAAGATAAAATAAGAATGTGAATAAACAAGTTATTTAAGAAATATGTAAGTTGTTTTAGGTGATAGTTTTTAGATTTCGTTACTGAATGTATTTTTTCTGTATTAATCCTGTTGTCTTATACCCACCACGTGACCATCGTGTCCTGCTTCCAGCAAGGCCTAGGGTATATATAAGTTGATCGTACTTGGTCCATATACAAAATAAGCCGACTCAGCCGCCCCCAGCTTAATGAATTAGTACAGGAAGCAGAAGGAAAAAAGCATATTTCCGCTTTTTTATAAAAAAAAATTGAACGTCTCCTCTGAGAGAAGCCCTGGTTGTGTGGGAGGGCGGAACTGACTGCTCACGGCAGGTCCGCCGGCAGGAACCGCAATTTTCCTCATTCCTGTATAAAGATGTCTACAAAATGTTTCTGGACCATTATGTATTGACCGCTCCGGTTATAGACCATGGGAAAGCGACTACTAACTGGCACATACGCACGCACCGATAGGCTATAACATAGTTAAACAGGCAACAAAAACTTTAGAAACCATAGGCTTCTTATTTCGGAAAAAAAAGTTATGGGAATAATTCTGTATGTATGTCTTGGACAACTAACCCCGGACAATTACTCCACAGACAATTACCCCCATGTGATAAATATACATTTTAAAGAGTACCATAATATAAACCGGCTTCTGTGCCTCAGGGGTAGAGTACATGACTCAAAGTCGGGAAATCGTGAGTTCAAGTCTCAGCCGGTCGGCCCCCACCCAGGGTGAGTGCTCTGCAGGCTTAATGGGAGGGGTATATGCACCGCAGCCGTGTATCACTTACAAACGAGTGTGTCTTTGGGGGTTCCTCGGTATAATGACCCATCAATGGGGGTGATTACACACAGAGGACCCACAGGTACGGTGAACACCATTCCTGTATCCCATGCATGCAGGATACAAAAATAATATGATAGGAAGCGAGTGCTACCGCCTGTCACGTAGTCCCAAACCGAAATGGTACTTTGCAGGTGTACATATACTTAGATTAAGAATTAGATAAGAGAGCCCCCCCCCAAAAAAATATGGAGGCGGTTACCTCCACCAAAAAAATTTGAAAAAGTGTCATAATATATACGTATACATACATACATACATCCTCGTACTTGACTTATTAGGTTAGGAACAATTTGATGCGCCATCTCTTTACAGGTTGGCTGGGTTGCTCCAGTGCTTATTTTTGCCTTTGGATGTCTAACTATTCTGATTGTAAGAAAAACCTTAAGAAACAGCTAATTATAAAAAACGAATCTTATTTTACGGACAGCAAATGTACTATAACCAATTTTAAAATCAATTGCATTTGATTCCCATTAAAGAGGTAATTTGTAGGCAGTATCTATCAGATAATCGCAGAATATGCCCTCGGTGAATATTTAATTAATGTTGTGTTTTAAGGTTTGTAAAGCTCTTATGATAACAGCTCTGTTAAATGAGCGCTATATAAATGAAATATGATTATAATAATAATCATTATTATTCAATAAGCTCTATTGACGGTCCTTTATACAGGCCTCTCAACCTATTTTTTGCAATAAAGCATTTTTGCATATTAACATCTTGCATTTTTAAACCTATCACACGCACTAACAATGTGCAGTATATGATATACTTTGTTCTGTATAATGTATACTTTAAAATATGTAAATCCTACCATGAGAGTAAATGTCGGGGGTTATTGTCTTGGGGGGGGGGGGGGGGGATTAGTTATTGACGGAGGTAATTAGAGGGGTGCATGGGGTAGTTGTCTCGGGAGTAATTGTATCAGGAACTAAATGGTTACCACCTTTACATGTTTAAAATGAGAATAAAAAGGCACATTATCACTGAGTTAAAATCGCATTTTATTCTTCATACAGTACACATGATATATATGATAATAATATAAATATAACATATCATATGTAGTAACAGCTCTCTTATCTTTCAAAAATAAAAAATACGGAATTTCTTTAATTGCAAGTATTGTCATGCAAGAATTATTACATAATGATTTAAAAAAAAGCAAAAATAATTACAAAAAACATTTATATATATATATATATATATATATATATATATATATATATATATATATATATATATATATATATATATATATATATAACAGAAGACTGATATGTGTCAATTTCACAGGTACCGCGCTTTTGTTTTTTGTTGATAAAACATATATAAACGGCCAAATTAAAGTTTAATTAATCTTTTCTTAGACCACTCTTTTTAACGATTATCTCGTTGAATTCATACACAAAAACTGCATTGCGGGTTGATATATCTGGGCGTATCTGTCCCTGGTTATTGTCTTTTTGACGGTGTTTTTATTTCTCCTGTCAGTTTGTCTAAGATTATTGGGGGTCGACGGGGTTTTGTTGTTATTTGTCTATAAGTCTCTTGTCAATTTGCTTTGGAGCTAGTGTTTCTGGTCAAAACGGTTTTAATGTTGTTTCGCGTACATGCAAATTCTCTTGTCCGTTTTTTCTTGGAGTCATTTTAGGCGATGGTGTAGCGTCGTCCGTCGTGCCTCTGTGCGTCGTGCGTCGTCTGTACGTTAACCATAGCTATCTCAAAAACGGCAGGAGCTAGCATCATCAATTTTTTTTTGTAAATGATCAGTCATCTAAAAAACTCTATCGGATTTTATTTTTTTTCTAACTGCATTTTCTGAGATTTTATAGGAAAAAAGCTAAAAAGCTTTAAAAGTCTTCTTCTCCGAAACTGTCCAGCCAAATTGTCCAATATTTCACAGAAATGATCCCTGGAACAATCTGTCTCAAGTTCGAATGGTTCCAGTTCGAAGATTTTTGGCCGAGTAACAAGAGGTTGAACTTAGTCATCTGTCCAAAAAAGCACACTAAAATTAAAATCTCAGAAACGGCTAGAGCTATCATCACCAAATTTTATGCCAATGTTTGTCACATATGTCACATGTGAAATCGAGGTATTGGTGGCGCCACCTACATTGATCTTTTTTACAAGCGAAAATGTTATTTTAGACTCTTCTAGCTTATACACTGTTTTATGATGAAACAGTTAAGCTGATTGGTTTAAATTTTACAAGAATTATTCTATGGTAGGGTTCTGCTGGTTTAATAAGAATAGATTGGGTAAATGCAGCTTTAAAAAAGCAGTGTAGCCAATTGAAAAAAGCTTTCTAAGTTTGGAAACAGATTTGACAACATGCTGAGTTTCAGCAGCCAAGTTATTTTTGGAGAATCTGTTAGCTTATGCAATGATGTGCCGTCGTCCGTCTTCCGTCGTGCGTCATAGCTATCGCAAAAAGGACAGGAGCTAGCATCATCATTTTTTTGCAAACTTTTGTCATCCAAAATATTCTATTGGATTTTGCTTATTTCTTGGCTAACTGCATTTTCTTAGATTTTATAGGGAAGTAGCTAAAAAAACATTTAAAAATGTGGTTCTCTGAAACCATGCTGCCAAATTGTCCGTTCATCTGTCCCAATAATCCTCCCTGGCGAAAAAAGAACATATCCGAAATATCTTGACTGATACATCCTAGTTTTAAAATGTCCTGGTCTGAAACTTGCAGGTCCGGAACGTACATTTTGCTGAAATCATAATGACTAAGGTAGATATGCAGGACATAAGAGGATTAATATCAAATTTAAAAATAAACCTCTATTCATACTCCCAAACTTTGCACAGGTTCGCATTAGGTCTGTAGGCCTTGTTGGTCAATTGTTTTGATCAAGGAGTTTACTGTCTGTAAACTCCTTGTTTCGATATTGTCTGAGTAGAAGTCACTTGTCCATCTTCTCTTGTCCATTTGTCTTCTAGTATTTTCGGTTTAGGGTTTTGATACTATCTGTGTAGAAGACACTTGTCTATTTTCTCTTGTCCATTTGTCTTCTAGTATTTTGGTTTAGGGTTTTGATATTGTCTGTGTAGAACTCACTTGTCCATCTTCTCTTGTCCATTTGTCTTCTAGTATTTTTGGTTTAGGGTTTTGATACTATCTGTGTAGAAGTCACTTGTCCATTTTCTCTTGTCCATTTGTCTTCTTGTATTTTGGTTTAGGGGTTTGATATTGTTTGTGTAGAAGTCACTCGTCCATCTTCTCTTGTCCATTTGTCTTCTAATATTTTTGGTTTAGGTTTTTAATACTGTCTGTGTAGAAGTCACTTGTCCATTTTCTTTGTGCATTTCTTTCTATAGCGGTTTAGCTCTTGGTGTAGCACTTACTTGTTCATTTGTCTTTGAATATTTTTTTAATGTTTTGATGCATCAGTTTAACGGGCTTTAGATTTTGTTTGATGTATCATGCACTCATTTGTAAATTTGCCTACATGCATGTGAATATTTCTTATTAAAGGATTTTGATGTTGTTTTGTGTAGAATTATCTTGCCCTCCCTTGCCTATTTGTTTAACGGGGTTTTATAGATATTGTTTGGTGTAGAGCTCAGCTGTCAATTTGCCTTTATGTGTTTCTCTTTATAGGGAGTTTGATGTTGTTTGGTTTAAAACTAATTAGAATTCTCTTGTCTTTTTGTCTTTCAATATATTTGCTTAGCGGGGTTTGATATTGTTTGACACATAATTCACTGGTTAATTTGTCTTTGAGTATTTCTGGTGAATAGATATCATATTTTTTTTGGGTGTAGAGGACACATGTATCTATATCTGCCTCTGTGTATTTTTACTTGACGGGGATTTCGGTTTACAAGTTTCGGTTCCATTTTCTTTGAGTGTCTCTAGGTGAAGGGTTTTTAATACTGTTTGTTTGTCATGCTTTGTCAATTTCTGGTTGACGCAATTTTGATGCTGTTTTGTGTAGAAGTCTCTTGTTCTATACTTTGAGTATAAGATTTGTCTTATCAATGGAGACGTTATAGGTTTACAATCAAACCTTACTCCATTTTGTTATTTCGGTTTTGTCTGATTATTGGAGACATCAGTTTTACAACAAAAATTTCGTTGACCTTTTCACTTGGTTTTGTCTGATAATTAGAGACATTAGTTTTACAACAACAAAAAAATTCGTCTACTTTGTCACTTTGTTTTCTCCGATCATTGGAGACTTCAGTTTTAAAACAAATATTTCGTTGACTTTGTCCCTTTGGTTTTGTCTTATCATTGGAGACATCAGTTTTACAACAAAAATTATGTCACCTTTGTCACTTTGGTTTTGTCTGATCATTGGAGACATCAGTCTTACAACAAAACTTTCGTTGACTTTGTCATTTTGGTTTTGTCTAATCATCTGAAACATCAGTTTTACAAAATTTTCGTCGACTTTGTCACTTTGTTTTTGTCTGATTAAGGGGACATCAGTTTTACAACTAAAATATCAAAATTTTCGTCCACTTTGTCACTCTGGTTTTGTCTGATAAATGGAGACATCAGTTTTACAACAAAACATTCGTTGACCTTGTCACTTTGTTTTGTCTGATCATAGGAGACATCAGTTTTACAACTAAAATATCAAAATTTTCGTCGACTTTGTCACTCTGCATGGTTTTGTCTGATAAATGGAGACATCAGTTTTACAACAAAACTTTCGTTGACTTTGTCATTTGGGTTTTGCCTGATCATTGGAGACATCAGTATAACAAAATTTTCGTCGAATTTGTCACTTTTGTTTTTATCTGATCATTGGAGACTTCAGTTTTACAAAATTTTCGTCGACTTAGTCAGATTGGTTTGTCTAATAATTGGAGACATCAGTTTTACAACAAAAATGTCGTCCCCTTTATCACTTTGTTTTGTCTGATCGTTGAAGACATCAGTTTTACAATAAAACTTTCGTGGACCTTGTCACCAGCGTTTTGTCTGATCATTAGAGACATCGGTTTTACAACAGAACTTTCGTCTACTTTGTCACTTGTATTTTCCTGATCGTTGAAGACATCAGTTTTACAACAAATCTTTCGTCGACTTTGTCACTTTGGTTTGGGTGACATTGTGTATATAGTATAATTGACAGTATGTGGGCGTTTAGATCACTTCAGCTCCGGTAACTCCGTCATATAGACTCCGTCGTATATAGTTATTTCCTTCTTCTTCTGTAGTGGTTCATCCCCCTGAAACAAAAACAAAAACAGTTAAAATCTTATTATAGAGTTTAAAAAAAAAATCACCTAATGAAAGAATCAGACCGGCCAAGCAACATCTGCTGGACAAAAAAACCCAGACAAATGATAGCTAAAAAATTTACTTTATCTTTTGCCCAATTAAAAAACAGAAACGATAATGAGTATCAAATACAACGAATCGAAAAGAATATTATTAAATGTATTTTAATTGCATTTTAAACAATTATTTTTAGTTCAGATGGTTCAATTTATGGCTTCTCCTGACCCAGATATATACACACACAGATACAGAGACACAGACATACACACACAACATAGCCAGACTTAGACACAGGTATGAAGTTTAACGAGTTTGCATTTTCTTGGTAAGATAGTCCTCTACTTCAATGAAGTGTGGGTGTGTGTGTGTGTGGGGGGGGGGCAGTGTTTGGCCCCCATGACATAACAATTAATAACATATATATATATTCTCTAAACATTAGTTTATATTACTATGTAACATCAAGTGAGCGCTCTGCAGGATTAATTTGGAGACTGTGCCTCACACTCCTGTTTCACGCAAAAACGAGTGCGCCTTTCGGGGGTTCCTCAGTTTTATGACCAAGCAATGGTGTAACACACCCAGGACCCTCTGGAGTGGTGCATGCACCGCGTCTGGTTGACACCATGATAATCTGGTATATAAGCCCCTGACACGTGGTCCGAAACCGGAATGGAACTCTGCACATGTACACATAGTAATATTACAAAAATTGAGGCGATTACCTAAAAAACAAAAAATAATTAGATATCACTCGATTATTTGTTTTACTACGCTCTTTACACAGCGCTTTACCTAAAGGCCTACTACCTATTTCGTAAGCGCTGTTTGTCTTGACCTCGTATCCTGAATCTGTACACCAGAGGGAGCACTGTAATTTGGTCCAATCAGATGAGACCCTGGGCTAGAAGACATAATGGCTTACCAGCCAAGCAAGGATACACGGAGCTAATGTTGTTCATTTCGTTTTGAGTGACAGCTCATCGCCCCGGCAACCGGTTGAACAGGCCATGCACAGGCTCAGAGAGAATGACCCTACACCTGGTTTCTGGGCGGAGCCTGATGCCTGTCGAGTGTTTGTAGACTGGCATTTGGTTGGCCGTAGTCAGATCAGCAGTTTTTTTTTCAGCAGACAGGCCACCTGGTGTTTAATTGCATCATAAACGGTCAAAGCAGGCAGCGGGAAAGTCAGTAGCTTCTTTCGAAGCGCAAGAACCGCTGCCTCCTATTGTTTTACCAAAACAAATATTAGCTTTAATCATCAATGGCAGCTTCACAGAGAGGTAGGCATTCGGGTTGGTGCTTAGGAAACTCGGGAAAGTTTATATATACTTCAACCGCTAACCGGTCGTGTAAAATCCTGTGTCCCTACTTTATCTATGGCTTTTGTTCTTAAAAGGTACAACCTTTGTACCAAATCAAAATGTCTAACTGTTTTGACCACATTTTTGGATAGACGATTATTTCTTTGTTTTATAATATAATAATAAATATAGGTATCGTAGCATATATACAGGTGATATACATATGGGTATTAGGTTCAAACAATCATATATAAAAGCTGAAGTCCCCCCCCCCTTCCACATTTGTATTTTTATTTCCGGTCTAGGCCTGATTTTAGGGTAAAATTAATGTTTTCTAAATCTGTTTTCATGTATCATCGTGGGTATTAGACAAAACGTGCTCGGAATATAAGACACAAATAAGATATATATGAACATAATTTGACAACACCTGGAAGGCATATTTTTCAATTTCAAGCATTTCCAGGTCAAACCGGTGCAAAAATATGTTTTTTGTCTAGACAGTCACGTTAACGCAAATCCATAAACACCGTGCTGAGAGCAGGCAATGGTTTGCCCGGATCGAATGGGGGCAGAGCTAAAGTGACAAACGTCATTTTGGTCTGCTGTGTTCCCCCTGGCGGGGATATTAGTAAAGAAGGAAACGCGGGACGAAGCGCAGTGCAAGGGGAAAGCCAACTTAAAGTTCTGTCCTGAGAAACGCGAGACGAACGTCAATAGCAATTTCCCGTCCTGGCTGTATGACTGGATTGTAGGATTGGAGCGGCTGGGGCGCTGGTCATAGTTTCTGCCCTGCTTTTTATTCCAGCATGCACGCAGTTTACGTTAAATGTCCGCGTGTATAAAAAGACGAAGAGAAGAAGATGAAGTAGAAAATAAGAGTAAAAAATAAAATAATAATAATAATAATAATAATAATAATAATAATAATAATAATAATAATAATAATAATATTAATAAAGAAATTATAATAATAAAGAAGTTATAATTATACAGCGAGTGGTTAAGTTGCGTGTTTGCAGAAAGTGTAGTAAAATACTTAACTGGAGTGATTAGCCGTTTTTCTATATTTGAGCTCTGAACGAACCAAGAGATTATAACATACAATAATTACCTGACTTTGAAAGAACATCGCGTGGGATGATGGACTTTATATAAAAAAGCCAAGGTCAGGTCGGGAGGAGACGTTAACAGTGTGTGGGAGGTTGTACGTCAGATCGGATAAGATAACAACCCGCCGACACACTGACTCACACAGACTACACCTTTATTTCTTTCGCACGTTTCCTTTATCCCGCCTGGTATATATAATTATCTTGTGCTACGGCTTCTTTATATACATGTATACCAGGGATGTAGGATTCGGATTTCCTGCACTCGGACTTGAACTTTCACTTTGACGCATGTACGCGGAAACAAAGAAACTCTCTCATGGAAATATTTATATTCCCCTTTTAAGATCAACGAAGCTAATTACGGGAATATAACCAGGTAGAAATTAGACATTATTATATAATTATTTTTAGTTATATATGCAAATTTAAATAAAAATTACTTTAATTAATTAAATCTTGATGATTAAGGAAATAGAATAAAAATATAAAAGTTTTTCTTATATATATATATATATATATATATATATATATATATATATATATATATATAAATATATATATTCTTATAAATATACATATATAAAAAATTAATAAGAACAACTTTTAGGAAATGATAATTGTATACTATGTATACGTATTTTGATCAGAGTAATAATGATAATAATAATAATAAAAATAATTATTATAATAATTATTACAATAACAGTATAATTATAGTAATAGAAACTATTATATAATAATAATAATAATAATAATAATAATAATAATAATAATAATAATAATAATAACTATAGTAACAACTATTGCAATAATAATTATTTAGTAGTTCTTTTTAATATTGTTATATGAATTTTAACTATCTAAAATCCGATTACATGAAGATTCTTTGCATTTCATCCTCCACATTTCTTTGAACTATTCTGTTAAAGAGCACCAACCAGCGAACATGGCTAGCGGAGCCGCTAACATTGCCTGAATAGTACGCCACCTAGCGGCCACTCCACTCACGCCATCCTGACAGCCTGTCCATTTCCCGAGTGATAATCCTGATAGGTTATATTACATTGTGTCTAAACGTCTGTTTCCCTTCCAACCTATTATATAAAATGGTAAGTTTATTCAGAAATATGACTATCCTTTTTAAAATGTGCTTTAACGTACTTTCTTTTTCAATTTGTCGAATTTCGAATTAATTTTGTCAGATTTTGATATCTGAACTGCTTTAGTTGAGAAGTTTTATTTGTACAGACCATTGCACATTTAAAGAAATATACTAGTACATATATGGTGACATTTGAGCCATAAATCTCATTATATATGTATAAATATGATCATTCACACACCAACAACAGCAGTCACAGCAACAACAACTATAATAATAATAATAATAATAATAAAAATAATAATAATAATAAAATTAATAATATTTATAATAATAATAATAATAATAATAATAATAATAATAATAATAATAATAATAATAATAATAATAATAATAATAATAATAATAATAAATGTTGGATATTCTAGTCTATAGAATTCTATTAAAGTTGTTTGCAGGTTCATAATACAAGAGCGGGAGTTGGGGGGTGGGGGTTGCTATGTTAGTCTCAGCACTATCCACTGTTGTTGTCTTATAACCGTGTGCCGCTGTCAATGGCCGGTCTGGCTGTGTTTTTTAATCTCTGTATTGCTGGCAATACGGTATGACCCCTGCATGTTACCATGTGTCTTCATTTATAATGTTTGTGGACACCCAGTTTTAGCACACCGGAACTTCTTAACAACGAGAGTGTGTCACTGGTCCGACTGAGTGAAACCAAATTTTGAGATGGTCGCCAATCAAACTTATCGTCGGAACTCATGGTTTATTTCCTTTATTTGGGTTTATCGCCCAATGTCCATGTATTGGCTAACAAAATGGTACCATTAAGTGGTGTGGTGTAATTCCTCATAAAATCAGACAATGTTACGAGGCACAAACTATGGGCCAGATGACGAAATAACAAGGACTGTAATTTGTAAAAGGCCGTAAACTTATATTAGCTGGCCCTGCGTCAGTTTATATCCCACATGAAAGTCAGTAGCCAGCCCGGCATTTAGTGCAATGCTGCATATACACCTTTCATTTGTTGGTGCGCGGTAACAAACGTTGGAGTGGGGTGCTTGTCTATACAGTATCCAGCTCCACCGGATCGGGGCTGTAAGATTTATGAAAGTCATAAAATAAAGTGGTCTTCGTTGGGTTTCTTGGCGTTGGAACGTGGAAGCATGCCGCCCGGGAGCCGGCATGGAAGGTCACCGGGCCTCAGAAAGGCTGCCACAAATTTACAAGATAGTCGGCAGTTCTGGTATCTTGTATATCTCAAGCCTCTCTTGTACATTTCGATTACTTGTCGATTACCAAGTTTGATATGTCGAGCCCTGCAAACAACGTAAGAAAACAATGCCCGCTTGGCTGTGTACCGTATCATCACCTCCAATGTCGATTGATCTCTATAGAGCAAGTTAAACGTGTGCATGCTACCTGGGGCCCGTTAGAGACAAGGCCCTATATATATATATATACGCCTTAATATTTACTAACACCTTATACTACAGCACATAAATTTGGACGAGGTTATCGGGTGCACACTGGAACACTCATGGATCAAAATATTAGACTTAGTACAGGTCATAGTTAGGAGGGCTCCACAAACAGCGGCACACGACAAACCGTCAGGAACACACCAGTTGTCGTTGCTGTGATGGTTTTAATGTTTTAATAAACATGTAAACATGACTGAACACTCACTACCGTTAAAAACAGAAAAAAAATACTTAAACGTATCCATGTGCAGGTGCAGCCTGCAAACATACAATAATGCAGTAATGATCTAATAGCTATATATGTATGTGTGTGTGTATATATATATATATTTAATAAGAAATATATATATATATATGTATATATATATATATATATATATATATATATATATTATATATATATGTGCATGAAGGCTACCTGCTTTTATTTCTGTAGGTATCGTAATGTTTATGCCTAGAACGTATAGGCTATACAATATATAGTATGAGTCCCATTAATATGCATGAGGTCATGAGGAGGTTAAGACGGGTACAGGGAGCCGTGCTAAGGCTGATGAGAATGACTGTACAATTCTTAGCGGGAAAGCTGAATATCAGAATCCTTTTTTTAATTGATTCCATTTTCAGGGTTTTTGATTTTTTAAAGGACCCTTTAATGTATCACTTTTACAAATATAAAATATACATTCGTGACAGTTCCTGAAATTTCGGTAAAATAAAAATCGGTTCTCCTTGACTACTGAACATGTACAACAGAAGTAAACATACCTAGAATTATGCTATATATGTAGTCTTTTGGATTCATAAGAAATCATAGCAAAAAAACAAAAATAAATAAAATGAAAATAAGATATAAGCAATACCTTTTCTACTACAACAACTACACTACTACTACAACTGCCCATGGTATTATTAATTTATTTATAAAATAATTAAGAGAAGAATAGTGATAATGATAAAAGAATAGTGATAATGATATAAGAATAGTAATATTGATAAAAGAGCGGTAATAATGATAAAAGAAACATTTTTCTTATTATCTGTATCATCCTACTTATTATTCACATTGTTTTCCTTATAGCGTTCGGGATATTTTTCTATTCCATGATTATTTATGAATTATTATTGTTGTTTTTGTTGTTGTTGTTATAATTATTATTATTTTTATTATTATTCGTGTGTAATAACATTGATATTGTTATTATTGTTACAATAGTTTTAGTAACTATATGACTCATGAACTATATATTGTAGTAGAAGTAGCAGTTTGGAAGTATATATTATATACTTTAACTGTAGTTTAATTGATATCAGCATTGTAAGGATTACTGCATGTTTAAAATCATCCACATGGTTAGTTTTGAGAATGCCACATTCACCTATATATAGTACATTACAGATATATACAAAATTATCTTTAAAATATTTAAGTACCAAACTATGAAATAAAGTCATGGAATAAAAGTGTATATAGACTCATTTGAATTCGTTATAAATTACAGATTGTGCTTTGGATATCTGTGGAATTCCTTTCCCCGGGTAACTGGCCGGTTGAGAGTGTTTGATATAGAATACATGTGAGTAAACGGGACGCTGACTAAACAATGAAGCTTGTGTCAATTAAATACTGTTTGCAGGTGTACCTATAAAAGGTGAAAGTCAACACGCGGGCCGACAAAGGCCCAGCACGCAACTCTAAGTGAGTGTCGATCATTGCGCTAATGGAAACCCGGTTCTGAAATTGCAATTTAGGGAGGAAAAAACCCGACCCTGCGTTTCCGGCCCAACGATTTCCTGTGAATTCAAGTTTTGTGGAGTTTCCAGGCGGAGCTTGCTTGAATTTCTTCTTTTTTTACCAGGAAACGCAATTAACGCGAGGAAAATACTAGTATTTATATATACAAGTAGTCCACAGACGCTATATACGGATGCACGCGTGATATATATATATATATATATATATATATATATATATATATATATATATATATATATATATAAATAGGTAAACAGGTCGATGCACTTACATTTTATTTAATTAAAAACGGTTTATATAGACATTTATATACACCTTTTTTTAATGAATTTAAAGACATTTATTTAATTTATAATATATAATTTTATTTTATTATATAATCCTTAGCTATTGATTTGAAAAACGTGAAAACATCTCTCTTTCTCTCTCTCTTCTCTCTCTCTCTCTCTCTCTCTCTCTCTCTCTCTCTCTCTCTATATATATATATATATATATATATATATGCATGCATTGCCATGCATGCTCTCACTCTTTACGCGCATGTATATATATATATATATAAATATATATATATATATATATATAAGCAAATACTGTAATATCTTATTCTAAATAACATGTGGTCTATTTGGCAAAATAGTCAGTTTACCTATATATATGTGTGTGTGTGTGTGTGTTTAACTACACATATTTATGTATTATAGTCTTAGGCCCAATGGATATAGTAGGGAAACTCATGCAGTTACAATGATCTGCTCATATCATATACTTGTTGCATCATTTGTACTTGTTATAATAACTTACTGATCTTCACAGACCTGAGCAACCCTTACATAATACACTAACTGGGAATATCATGATTATAATTAATCGCTCATCACTAATTTAAACCGATCTGCTGTAAAAGGGGGGGGGGAGATGTCAAAATGTATTGTCTTTTAATTTATTTGACATGAATATTTTTACACATAGCCATTGGTCATATCGTGAAATGTTCAAGAATCATGGAAACAAATCCTTTGCATAGTTTATTTATTGATTATAATCATTGTTTCAATTCTTATTATTCTTATGTATTGTTTATTTGGCAATAAGGTATAATAGTGATATTTCGTTGAAAAAAAGTACAATTCAGAAGAGGATAACCCACCATGCACTGAGACAACCCTATAGATACAGACGGTCACGTTAAAGACGATATATATAGTCCGCTTCATATAAAAAGCCTGGTTTACCACGCAACACGATCCACATACTATGTGATAATGTATCCATAATCCTGTTATGTATATGGGCGACCATATTAAGCTCATTTGATTAAAAGATAAGTTGAAGTGCATTAATCAAAGTCACCGCAGCAAAATAAAACATTGGTTTTTATTCAAATATATATTTACAGTATATAGGTATTTAGGAATGGCTATTGTGTGACTAAACTTTTCTTATAATGATAATTATTTGAAGTGCTCACACTGACATGCAAGTGTGAGTGACGTACAATATACTTAATACAAATAATGTACAATATATATATATATAGTTCTAATAGGTGTCAGTGCTTTAAAGCTAAGTGTATCAATCATTGTCACAGCAGCAAAATTATAATAAGCTGGTTTTAAACTTACAATATATATATATATATATATATATATATATATATATATATATATATATATATATATATATATATAAATTAGGCAATCCGTGAAACAACTGAGCCATAAAACATGTCATTTCACGAAATGTCTGATTACATACAGTTTACCTGTAATATATATATATATTTATATACATATATATATAAATATACATACATATACATATATATATATATATATATATATATATATATACACACATGTATAACAGGTATATATATGACCTCATGTTACTGACTTTTAAATTTCTTGTTGTGACCTACCAGTTCCTATATTTACATGCCACCTATGAGTGTGTGGACAGCTTTGCAAATCCGGTTGTATGTGTGTGTGTGTGTGTATGTAAAGTAAACGCCTAGTATATATTTTAAAAAACCTTTCAACTTATTTTAAGGGTATATATATAAAGTATATATTAAAACTGTATATTATAATTCATATCAAATATTATATTATATAAATAAAAGCAGTTCTTTAAAAATCAGGGGGGTTACACAAAAAGAGACATGTTCGCATAAACGTGTACAGATTTTATACTTGTCTTTTGGTCCAAAACGATAAAAAGTTATAGGTAGGTCATTAATTTTGTTAAGACATCGCCCTTATCGACTGGAGACATGCCGAGGACGCGGGTTTTCTGGCTGACGTGACTGCTTGTTGATTTCAGCAGGCAGGGCGTGAAACATACATCGATCTTCAGACCAGGAAATCCTTTTTTTTTTATTTTTCAGGGGGACCCGCGTTCACAGAGATATTGGAAGGGCTTTTGGAAACGCAACCGGTGTACATACAGCGTTATGTCTGTTGTTCCTGTTTCTCTATTTACCCACTTAATAAATATGATACAGAATAATTGTATGATTATCGAGGAATCTGTAAGGTTGAGGGTTACATATCAAACTATGTGCCTCTATATGTACGTGTATGTTTATATACATAATATTATAGATGATATGTAATATAATATTTCATTATAATATGCACAAATATAGCCCCATGAAGTAATTAACTCAAGCTATTAAATTTTATTCTAATATACATATATAAATTTACTCCAGGTTTTAATCGACCATTTTATATAGAACGCATTTGATTTGTATGGCCATATTATTTGAGCTTTATCATTGATGTATACGTATATATTTACGTGCGTGCAGTGTTTCTATAAGAACTGCACCTGACTAATATATATGAGGTGCAATAGAAACATTAAAATGACGCGCCGCTGCCAAAACACTTGATATTGGTGGTTTATTTTGATTGTGTGGCCTGATCTAAGCGAGAGGGAGTTGGTCATGTCCGAATCCAGTGAAAGGCACGGCCAACATTTCAGCAGCAGTTGTCGTGCCTTGTCCTAACACAATACTCGCTTTGTGTCAAGGCAAGGTTTTAATTAAATGAACAAGATAAGCCAACACATGCATGCGAAATCACGTAGGGGCCGCTTGGCGGCAGGGTCTCTCGCTTCCCGCCATCTAAGCTCGCTTTAGCCCGGTCTTATAATATTTAATATTGCAGACCTCTGTATGCCCGCCGAGGGCTGACTTCTTAGCCAGGCCCCCAGCCACAGGATTTAAAGTTTGTCTTGTCAGGAACGAGGGATGTTCGATACGCCCTGTGTTCTGTAAGACCCTAAGCAATATGTGTAGTTGATGAGATGGTAAATTTTATATTCCCGATCGGTCGGACATGAGGGGACTACAAAAAAACCCATAAATAATCGTAGAAAATTACTAAAATGCACTTTCAAAACTTCCATGCATGTGTGTCAGTTATATCAATACCTGTTTACTGCATTTAAATGTTCATATATTTTTCATATTTTTTATCAGCCCCCCCCCCCCCGAATTTTAAAGGTATAACAATTTTGGGATCATATCCTCCTTTTAAAAATCTATTGACATTGTCAAGCGCATAGTGTAAACTCTTCCTGCGGCAGGCTACCTTTCACTGTGGAATTAAGATAATACGTCGGAGAGAGTGGCGCTTAAATTAATGTTAACGTGCGAAAACAGCAGTGAGTCAAACCGCATTAAAAAACAAAGCAGCACAAATTGGTGCGGTAAGTCCGCAGTCTCGTCCACCATATGGTGCCTTTGTGAAATTAATCACATGCCGAGGCAGTGGGTTTCCTCTCATATTGACAGGGATTTTACATAAACAAGCCTCTCCCGGATTTGCACCTGCGGGAATATCTACAACACGCCAGCTCATTTGCATACACTGGACGGGATGACCGAGCGAAATGGACCAGATGAAATGGCCGCGGTGACGTATATTGACTTGTGGACAACGAACCCATGCAGGAAAAGAGCATTCAGACACAAAATACATCAATCCACTGTGAAAGACTGTATATTATATCATATTATTATATATTATTATAAATTATTAAAAATTATTATATATTTTTAGTGATTTCTATATATCATCATATATTATTATATTTTATAATATTATATTATATTTATAATTACGTAATATTAAATTATTACATTACATTATGTTAGTATTATATTTATTTACATTATATTACTTTATATTATATTAATTTACATTAATTTAAATTATGTTATGTGATGTGATATTATATTCATATTATATTATTTTAAAATATTATATTTTATAAACAATATTATATTATATTATATTATATTATATTATATTATATTATATTATATTATATTATATTATATTATATTATATTATATTATACTAGGTTGTATTAGATAATATAACAAGATAATGATATGATATTTATATAAAAAAAGGATTTTACTGTACTTTATTGTAATCTATATTATAATGCTATATTATATTATAATATATTGTATTATATATTATATTATATTTTATAGTATAGTATAGTAATATGATTAATCTCTATTTTTGTAATGTTTAAAAAATATTATGCATGTGGATGATTTCTCAAGAGATACAATATATGGCAACATATCGTAACGTAAATATCTCAGAACCGGCAATCATCGGGTGCACAGTCGTTGTATTTAAATATCAATTATTATCTATTAAACTAAAAATAAAATATGATTATTCAATGTTATTCTTCGTTCTGAACAATAAAGATAGGATGTTATTAACATGGATTAGTGACACACTGACACAATGTCTTATCAATATGGAACTAAGTGATAAGTGACTACACAATTCATTTTTTTAAAGCTTATTTATTCATATTTATATGTATATAATTATATTTTACAGTGAATGTGTGAAACCAGAAAATAAAAGTATTTCCTTAAACTTTAAGTAAAATACATGTAATTCCTATTTCACTCGGAGACTTCGTTTATTTACCGAATATCTTTGGAAAGATACGTATTTCCTTACATTATGGGGCGATTTCTATACCAAGATTTGTACTAGACGAATTTAGAGGATGAATACACAAGAATCACGGGCCTAAACAATCTCTGGTTACGTCATTATACCATGGCTTATATAGCAAAGTCCGAGTGGTCTCCAGATAACCTTATCACCATGGATCACCATATGTCCATGAAAATATGTGGAATTATGTATCAGAGTGAACCGTCCCATTCCGGGAACTAAGGGCTCAACATCTTTAACGTGGTCATCTTTGTAAATAAGAGAATATGCTTTTGATACCTCTGTTTTCTAAACAGGTATAACGTGAATAATGTGGACACACGTGTTAAAACGTGCGCAAGAAACCTATAGTTACATCTGTTCACAGGTTAAAATATATTTGCATATGTTTCCTAGAATTTTTTAAGACGCATTTAGCGAATTGGTAATTACATTTATTTACTGAACTGTATTTCCAGATTTCTGATTTCACACATTTACTGTAACATATATATATATATATATATATATATATATATATATATATATATATATATATATATATATATATATGCTGAAAAATCGACTTTCATGACCAGAATGTTATATAAAGCATACAGTATAGCACTTTGGGCCAAACAGTGACTGTGAATTTGCAATAACCCTCCCATGCAGTATAACGGTGATGAGCGGTTATATTGGCGGGCGGTGACGGGAGCCCCGGGGCCTTTATCGACTCTAACAGACTCGTTATGAGGGGTTTAACACCGCTTGTATCGTATTCATCTGTTAAGTTCCTTTATTCGTTTAATACAGGAACCGACGTGACGTCATCATGAGCGTAACGTTGCATTAAGTAGACATAAAAACAAAGAAAGCCGGCGGGCAAGCGACGTAGAAAAAACGTGGGCATGCAGTTGTAGGTGTAAATGGTGGGCAGTGACTAAAGTGAATAACCCTCACAATTTATATATAATTTCTCAACATTTATATATTTACCATTATTACATGGACACCATGGTCGTGCTTTGATAAATATACAGGAGTGTTATTAGATATATTGACAGTTTCTGTATGTATACAGGCTTTGCATGTTTTATGTATGTATGTATATATAAATATATAATATATATATATATATAATATATATATATAAAAGGGTGGAGAAGAACAACACTGTAATTCACTACAGACTGTTTCACGGGATGCAACCCGGTCCTAAGGTGAATGTTGTTATATAATTATATATATTTGTTTGTGTGTTTGCGTTTGCTTATATGCAGAAAACTGTTTTTGGTCATTAAATATTAAATCATTTATTAAAGCATATATGAATATGGGTAACTAATAACAAACTCTAAACATTGCATAGGATATATATAATCATGCAGTGAATCAATCTTCTTGAAGTATATAAATAAAATATATTCAACAGATCGATATTCAAGACGCATGCATGCTATAACTTTAAATTATAAATGTCTTTTTAATGTTCTGTCTTTCAGGAAAAAGAACCGGCAAAATGTCTGGAAATTGGGTATCAATGGTTCAGATGATAGTATATTTTTATTTTTTTTCTCAAACATTAGCTTTAACAAGATTATTTAATGTTACAACTTTAATAAAGATTTAATTTCTAATTAAAGCTTTGAGCGAAAATTCTGTAAATTAACTTCACTTTGTCGGATGCTACTAAAATACACAAATTAATTAATTTAATTTGTCTTTAAAACTTTAAAACGCATGCTCGGAAAATCCTGACTCAAGCAAAAAAAATAAAATTAGATTTTTAAACAGATTTATATTGCATGGCAGAAGTCATTTGTATCTATATATTTTCCAATGTATAGCTATATATTTATCTCACGTGACCATTCTGCTGTATAAGATATATGTAGAGTGTGTATGTTTACATGGTAGAGCTACGTTATATATTTTTGTACAAATGGTCATATTACACTTAACGCTGGCAGGCAGTACATAATTACATTAATGTGACACCGTGAATTGGACACATCAGGGCTACGGGATATAGTAAGTACACAGACTTCACTGGTAGGCGTAGGCTCTCTCTAATTTGTGCCAGTAATTTGCGGTGATAGTTCCCTAATTACTGTTTGGCGCTTAAGACCTGGATACCCCCCCCCCCCCCCGGCGTTATCTGACGGCCTGTCACCTCGATTTCCTGCCTTTAACCTCACCTGCACAGATTAATACTACAGCTGTAACAAAGTCCAGTACTAGCATCACTTAACTTTGTATGTGGGACACCAACTTCCGCTGTGTACAATATTGATAAGATTCATGCATGGCACACTATCACACCTACCCGAATTAAGCTGAAAATATGTCACATGTATATATACACAGATGTACAATCATATATATACACGTAAGTCTATGTCTGTATACGTTATAATATGAAAGAATTTGATTATTTTTTATTAGGTTCTCCAAAACCACAAGCCTGATAATAAACTCACCGTCTGAGGAGTAATAAGTTTACTACACGTTACCGGAATAATAAGTATATATATAAAGTTTATTTGTATACACCGTCTTCCGTTTAAGAAAATGTTGTAGAATACAAATACACACATACACACACATATATATATATATATATTCACGCACACTTATGCATGTGTATAACCAGGCCATAACTAGGCGTTAGGGTTATGAGCTGATGTAACTATAGTTTCAGGCTGTTAGGGTCTCGACCCATCATTTGTCACAGCAGTAAGGCCACGGCTAACTGCTGGCAAGCGCTGTCTGTTCCTCTAAATTATCCCAATCAAATTATAAAGCCACCAAGATGCTTACATAGTTTATCCCCACCCCCAGAAAATTTGACAGACGGCCCTAGTCTATAGTGCAGGCGGTTACAGCAATTTAGATAAGCCACAGGGTAATTGGAAACACGGAGCGCATGTTGATGTCGCCACCCACATAGCTAATAAGTCGGCAAACCTGCTTTATTACGTGTAATTATTTAATTAACTCAACCGCTATGATCCATGCATCTTCATACTGGAGGTTTCAAAAGGCTGACCGATTCATAATACCCTCGTTAAATTTATTTTTAACGTATGAGATGAACACCCGATCCTGCAGATATTTACCATTTCACATGCATGTATATATATATATATTTAATGCATGGGCGTGCATGTGCATGGCGTTTTATAAATGCATGTGTAAAGACACTTTTTTTGTTAATTTAATCTTTTACAAACAGAAGTATATATAAATACATAGAAATTAATAGGTATTACGTATGAAAGTTTCAGGCTAAACACACATAATGAAAGACATGTATTGTACGATAATTGTACATTATTGTTATTATACTGTATAAGAATGTGATAAACTTTCTGTACCTCCTCATGTATGTATGTGGGCGCCCGGAGCACCGCTACAAGTATAAAGTATATTTCTGTAGCTATATATATATATATATATCTTTGTGATTACGGCCAGTTTCTAATCAAACCTGCAAAAGTTAAAGGAGAAATGTGGACAGAATTCCGTATAGAATATGATAATGTTTATTAAACTCAGTCCTGTCCTGGCCTGACCGTCAAAATATGGAAGTTAATGGTGCAAAAACCTGCACGCTGCGTTAATAAACACAACCACGATTTCGGAATGTAGGTGGTGCTCGAG